>CM055118.1:180878585-182298614 GCA_029206835.1 Rana muscosa | reverse complement strand
CGAGAGAACGAGAACGAGAGAACGAGAGAGAGAGAACGAGAAAACGAGAGAGAGAGAACGAGAGAGAGAACGAGAGAGAGAGAACGAGAGAGAGAGAGAACGAGAGAGAGAGAAAACGAGAGAGAGAGAAAACGAGAGAGAGAGAGAAAACGAGAGAGAGAGAGAACGAGAGAGAGAGAGAACGAGAGAGAGAGAGAACGAGAGAGAGAGAGAACGAGAACGAGAGAGCGAGAACGAGAGAACGAGAGAGAGAACGAGAGAACGAGAGAGCGAGAGAACGAGAGAGCGAGAGAACGAGAACGAGAGAACGAGAGAGAGAGAACGAGAGAGAGAGAGAACGAGAAAACGAGAGAGAGAGAACGAGAGAGAACGAGAGAGAGAGAACGAGAGAGAGAGAACGAGAGAGAGAGAACGAGAGAGAGAGAGAACGAGAGAGAGAGAGAACGAGAGAGAGAGAGAACGAGAGAGAGCACGAGAGAGAGAGAAAACGAGAGAGAGCACGAGAGAGAGAGAAAACGAGAGAGAGAGAGAAAACGAGAGAGAGAGAGAGAGAGAGAACGAGAGAGAGGGAAAACGAGAGAGAGAACGAGAGAGAGAACGAGAGAGAGAGAACGAGAGAGAGAGAACGAGAGAACGAGAGAGAGAGAACGAGAGAGCGAGAGAGAGAACGAGAGAGCGAGAGAGAGAGAACGAGAGAGTGAGAGTGATAACGAGAGAGAGAGCGAGAGAACGAGAGAGAGAGAACGAGAGAGAGAGAGAGAACGAGAGAGAGAGAGAGAGAACGAGAGAGAGAACGAGAACGAGAGAACGAGAGAGAGAACGAGAACGAGAGAGAGAACGAGAACGAGAGAACGAGAACGAGAGAACGAGAACGAGAACGAGAGAGAGAACGAGAGAGAGAACGAGAGAGAGAACGAGAGAGAGAACGAGAGAGAGAACGAGAGAGAGAACGAGAGAGAGCACGAGAGAGAACGAGAGCGCGAGAGAGAGAACGAGAGAGAGAACGAGAGAGAGAACGAGAGAGCGAGAGAGAGAGAGAGAACGAGAGAGCGAGAGAGAGAGCGAGAGAGAGAGCGAGAGAGCGAGAGAGAGAGCGAGAGAACGAGAGAGCGAGAGAGAGAACGAGAGAGCGAGAGAGAGAACGAGAGAGAGAGAGCGAGAGAACGAGAGAGAGAACGAGAGAACGAGAGAGAGAGAACGAGAAAGAGAGAGAGAGAGAGAGAACGAGAGAGAACGAGAGAGAGAACGAGGGAGAGAGAACGAGAGAGAACGAGAGAGAGAGAGAGAACGAGAGAGAGAACGAGAGAGAGAGAGAGAACGAGAGAGAGAGAACGAGAGAGAGAGAGAACGAGAGAGAGAGAGAACGAGAGAGAGAACGAGAGAGAGAGAGAACGAGAGAGAGAGAGAACGAGAGAGAGAGAGAACGAGAGAGAGAGAGAACGAGAGAGAGAGAGAGAACGAGAGAGAGAGAACGAGAGAGAGAGAACGAGAGAGAACGAGAGAGAGAACGAGAGAGAGAGAACGAGAGAGAGAACGAGAGAGAGAGAACGAGAGAGAGAACGAGAGAGAGAGAAAGAGAACGAGAGAACGAGAGAGAGCGAGAGAGAGAACGAGAGAGCGAGAGAACGAGAGAGAGCGAGAGAGAGAACGAGAGAGAGCGAGAGAGAGAACGAGAGAGAGCGAGAGAGAGAACGAGAGAGAGCGAGAGAGAGAACGAGAGAGAGCGAGAGAGAGAACGAGAGAGAGCGAGAGAGAGAACGAGAGAGCGAGAGAACGAGAGAGCGAGAGAGCGAGAGAACGAGAGAGAACGAGAGAGAGAGAGAACGAGAGAGAGAGAGAACGAGAAAGAGAGAGAACGAGAAAGAGAGAGAACGAGAACGAGAGAGAGAACGAGAACGAGAGAGAGAACGAGAGAGAGAGAGAACGAGAGAGAGAGAGAACGAGAGAGAGAGAGAACGAGAGAGAGAGAGAACGAGAGAGAGAGAGAACGAGAGAGAGAGAGAGAACGAGAGAGAGAGAGAACGAGAGAGAACGAGAGAGAGAGAACGAGAGAGAGAGAACGAGAGAGAGAGAACGAGAGAGAGAACGAGAGAGAGAACGAGAGAGAGAGAAAGAGAGAGAGAACGAGAGAGAGAGAAAGAGAGAGAGAACGAGAGAGAGAGAGAGAGAGAGAGAACGAGAGAGAGCGAGAGAGAGAGAACGAGAGAGAGCGAGAGAGAGAACGAGAGAGCGAGAGAACGAGAGAGAGCGAGAGAGAGAACGAGAGAGAGCGAGAGAGAGAACGAGAGAGAGCGAGAGAGAGAACGAGAGAGCGAGAGAGAGAACGAGAGAGCGAGAGAGACAACGAGAGAGCGAGAGAGAGAACGAGAGAGCGAGAGAGAGAACGAGAGAGCGAGAGAGAGAACGAGAGAGCGAGAGAACGAGAGAGAACGAGAGAGAGAGAGAACGAGAGAGAGAGAGAACGAGAGAGAGAGAGAACGAGAGAGAGAACGAGAGAGAGAGAGAGAGAACGAGAGAGAGAGAACGAGAACGAGAGAGAGCGAGAGAGAACAAGAGAGAGAGCGAGAGAGCGAGAGAGAGAACGAGAGAGCGAGAGAGAGAACGAGAGAGCGAGAGAGAGAACGAGAGAGAGCGAGAGAGAGAACGAGAGAGCGAGAGAACGAGAGCACGAGAGAGAACAAGAGAGAGAGAACGAGAGAGAGAGAGAGAACGAGAGAGAGAGAACGAGAGAGAGAGAACGAGAAAACGAGAGAGAGAGAACGAGAGAGAGAGAACGAGAGAGAGAGAACGAGAGAGAGAGAGAACGAGAGAGAGAGAACGAGAGAGAGAGAGAACGAGAGAGAGAGAGCACGAGAGAGAGAGAGAGAGCACGAGAGAGAGAGAGCACGAGAGAGAGAGAGCACGAGAGAGAGAAAACGAGAGAGAGAGAGAGAAAACGAGAGAGAGAGAAAACGAGAGAGAGAGAGAGAGAACGAGAGAGAGAACGAGAGAGAGGGAAAACGAGAGAGAGAACGAGAGAGAGAGAACGAGAGAGAGAGAACGAGAGAGAGAGAACGAGAGAGAAAGAACGAGAGAGAGAGAACGAGAGAGAAAGAACGAGAGAGCGAGAGAGAACGAGAGAGCGAGAGAGAGAGAGAGAACGAGAGAGTGAGAGAGATAACGAGAGAGTGAGAGAGATAACGAGAGAGAGAGAGCGAGAGAACGAGAGAGAGAGAGCGAGAGAACGAGAGAGAGAGAGAACGAGAGAGAGAGAACGAGAGAGAGAGAACAAGAGAGAGAGAGAGAACGAGAGAGAACGAGAGAGAGAGAGAACGAGAGAGAGAGAGAACGAGAGAGAGAGAGAACGAGAGAGAGAGAACGAGAGAGAGAGAACGAGAGAGAGAGAGAACGAGAGAGAGAGAGAACGAGAGAGAGAGAGAGAACGAGAGAGAGAGAGAGAACGAGAGAGAGAGAGAACGAGAGAGAGAGAGAGAACGAGAGAGAGAGAGAACGAGAGAACGAGAGAGAGAGAACGAGAGAACGAGAGAGAGAGAACGAGGAAAACGAGAGAGAGAGAACGAGAGAGAGAGAGAGAGAGCGAGAGAGAGAACGAGAGAGAGAGAGAGAGAGAACGAGAGAGAGAACGAGAGAGAGAACGAGAGAACGAGAGAGAGAACGAGAGAACGAGAGAGAGAACGAGAGAACGAGAGAGAACGAGAGAGAGAGAACGAGAGAGAGAGAGAAAACGAGAGAGAGAGAGAAAACGAGAGAGAGAGAGAAAACGAGAGAGAGAGAGAACGAGAGAGAGAACGAGAGAGAGAACGAGAGAGAGAGAGAGAACGAGAGAGAGAACGAGAGAGAGAGAGAGCGAGAACACGAGAGAGAGAGCGAGAGAGAGAGCGAGAGAGAGAGCGAGAGAGAGAACGAGAGAGAGAACGAGAGAGAGAACGAGAGAGAGAGAGAACGAGAGAGAGAGAGAACGAGAGAGAGAGAACGAGAGAGAGAGAACGAGAGAGAACGAGAGAGAGAGAACGAGAGAGAGAGAAAGAGAACGAGAGAGAGAGAACGAGAGAGAGAGAAAGAGAACGAGAGAACGGGAGAGAGAGAGAGAACGAGAGAGAGAACGAGAGAGAGAACGAGAGAGAGAACGAGAGAGAGAACGAGAGAGATAACGAGAGAGATAACGAGAGAGAGAGAGAACGAGAGAGAGAGAGAACGAGAGAGAGAGAGAACGAGAGAGAGAGAGAACGAGAGAGAGAGAGAACGAGAGAGAGAGAGAACGAGAGAGAGAGAGAGAACGAGAGAGAGAGAGAACGAGAACGAGAGAGAACGAGAACGAGAGAGAACGAGAGAGAACGAGAACGAGAGAGAACGAGAACGAGAGAGAGAGAACGAGAGAACGAGAGAGAGAGAACGAGAGAGAGAGAGAGAGAGAACGAGAAAGAGAGAACGAGAAAGAGAGAGAGAGAACGAGAGAGAGAACGAGAGAGAGAGAGAACGAGAGAGAGAACGAGAGAGCGAGAGAGAGAACGAGAGAGCGAGAGAGAGAACGAGAGAGCGAGAGAGAGAACGTGAGAGCGAGAGAGAGAACGAGAGAGAGAACGAGAGAGCGAGAGAGAACGAGAGAGCGAGAGAGAGAACGAGAGAGAGAACGAGAGAGAGAACGAGAGAGAGAGAGCGAGAGAGAGAGAGCGAGAGAGAGAGAACGAGAGAGAGAGAACGAGAGAGAGAGAGAACGAGAGAGAGAGAGAACGAGAGAGAGAGAGAACGAGAGAGAGAGAGAACGAGAGAGAGAGAGAACGAGAGAGAGAGAGAACGAGAGAGAGAGAACGAGAGAGAGAGAACGAGAGAGAGAGAGAACGAGAGAGAGAGAGAACGAGAGAGAGAGAGAACGAGAGAGAGAGAACGAGAGAGAGAGAACGAGAGAGAGAGAGAGAACGAGAGAACGAGAGAGAGAGAACGAGAGAGAGAGAACGAGAACGAGAGAGAGAGAACGAGAACGAGAGAGAGAGAGAGCACGAGAGAGAGAGAGAGAGCACGAGAGAGAGAGAGCACGAGAGAGAGAGAGAGCACGAGAGAGAGAGAGAGCACGAGAGAGAGAGCACGAGAGAGAGAACGAGAGCGAGAGAACGAGAGAGAGAGAACGAGAACGAGAGAGAGAGAACGAGAGAGAACGAGTGAGAGAACGAGAGAGAGAGAACGAGTGAGAGAACGAGAGAGAGAGAGAGAACGAGTGAGAGAACGAGAGAGAACGAGTGAGAGAACGAGAGAGAGAACGAGAGAGAGAACGAGAGAGAGAACGAGAGAGAGAACGAGAGAGAGAACGAGAGAGAGAACGAGAGAGAGAGAACGAGAGAGAACGAGAGAGAGAGAGAGAACGAGAGAGAGAACGAGAGAGAGAACGAGAACGAGAGAGAGAACGAGAGAGAGAACGAGAACGAGAGAGAGAACGAGAGAGAGAACGAGAGAGAGAACGAGAGAGAGAACGAGAGAACGAGAGAGAGAGAATGAGAGAGAGAGAACGAGAGAACGAGAGAGAGAGAACGAGAGAGAGAGAACGAGAGAGAGAGAACGAGAGAGAGAGAACGAGAGAGAGAACGAGAACGAGAGAGAGAGAGAACGAGAGAGAGAACGAGAGAGAGAGAGAGAGAGAGAGAACGAGAGAGAGAGAACGAATGAGAGAGCGAGCGAGGTGGAGGTCATAAGCCTAAGGGCTCTTTCACACGGAGGTCCGCCTGTCAGTTTTTTAGGCGGACCTGAAACGGATCCTCCATGTAGCCCTATGGAATTACGGATGTCAGCGGAGACATGTCCGCTGACATCCGCTCCGTTCCGCTCCGCCAAAGTGTGACGGAGGAAAACCCTATTTTTCCTTCCGTCGGCGGAGCGGATCGGATGACAACGGACTCTACGGTCCGTCGTCATCCGATTCCCCATAGGGGAGAGCGGCGCTCTGACAGGGCGGTCCCTGCACAGTGTGCGGGGACCGCCCAGTCATCTGTCGGCTCAGCAGGGATCAACGGAGCGATCCCCGCTGAGCAAGCGGAGCTTCACGGGGCGGATCTGCACGGATCCGCCCCGTGTGAAAGGACCCTAAGCTTTTTACCAGACAAAAAACAGGAAGTGGGCTGTATAATGTATTTACTGGCAGAAAAAAGATGTTTTACTATCCAGAGTTAACAAGGACAGAAGATTTAATAGGTGGAAAGTTGAAAAAATTACTGAAGGTCCGCTTTAATAAGGGAATTATATTATATAAGCAATATTATTATCCCTGCCTGAGTTCTCCCGTGTTGGACTACAGAACAGTTTCCTTTTATGAAGACAAGAATAAGAGAAAGGTGTTCTGTAGTGGAGAAGGGAAAACTGGTCAGGGCTTAAAAAAAAAAAAAGACAGCTTGGGATTTCAGCTCAAAGTTTGGATCTCACTTGATTTCTGGCAGATTTTTCTGTACTTTGTTTTTAAAGGGATAAAGCATAGGAAAATGTACTGCAGAGAACTAATTTTTTTTTTGGCCACACAATCACATTCATTATAATCATCAATCGCATTAGGCGTTTCTGTATAAGCAGGTTAGAGTGAATGACCTGGCAAAGCAGCTTTGCTGAGGAGTCCTGTGAGTAGAGCAAGTTCCTGCAATGATCCTAGGCTCCCTTCTTGGCCTCTCAGAATAGCTTGAATCGTGTCAGAATGAGCAACCAAGAACTGGAACACCTGGCAGACAAGAAGCAGAAAACGCAACTTACAAAGTAATCCTAAAACAAACACTGCAAACATCTCAAAGTTTTCTGGGCATTCACCTGTCCGGCTGCCTGTAGGTGCTGAGCGGTGCTGGAGGTCAGGATCACTTGGCAAAGCAGAAGAGCAGGTAACAAGATCTGCCTGTATCTTTCCAATGGTGCAGAGATAAAGATGGGGGTCTCTCGTAACCCATATGATCTGAAATAAAGAACATAAACTTCATGAATAGGTCAGCTCTTGCTTGAAAACCAACCACATGAACTTATTGGTTGAAAGATTATACTGTCCACTGAAGAAGTATCACGTTCTCTCCTTAAAAAATAAATAAATTACATGGCGGTATGATGTCATTTTGAACTACTGGTTTCAATACTTTGGGGGGGCACTGACCTATAACATTTGTCAGGGTGGGTGGTTCAATATCACCTGGATGGTATCCAGACCTAAATATTTCAAACCTCTGGGTTGGGACTAAAGTCGATATTTGCAAATTCAGAACCCATCCAAACCTCTTCAAAGTGTGCACCATGTGAGACACATTGGTCTCCAGTACCCACTAAGTTGAGTGGAGAGCAGGGTCTGTCAATGAGAACAATGTTCTAGAATAGTCCACTAAAGCCCTGTACACACGGTCGGACTTTTGCCCAACAAACTTCGCTTTGAGCAAGTTGGACCAACAATCCGACCGTGTGTACGCTCCATCGGACAAACTTTTTTCGTTTGGTTTTGGATTTCATCGGACAAAATTTGGGTCTGCAAACAAAAGTCCGATGGAGCAAAGTCTGACCGTGTGTACAGAAAACCATCGGACTTTAGTCCGATGGACAAAACAACTAAACAACTAATGTTAAAATCAACCAACAATAGCAGAAGTTGACCAAAGGGTGGCAGTAAAGAGCAGAAAAACCAAGTGATGTTGTAAGAAGTTTTAAGAAAGTTTGCAGAAAAGTCAGAACGTGTGTATGCTATGGGTGTTCCCAACCAACACCGTTCGGACAAAAATCCACGGAAAAGTCAGATGGAAGTCCAACCGTGTGTACGAGGCTTTAGTGTTTGGAAGGAACAAACCGCTTATCAGGGTGTTTTCCCATGATCACACCAGACAGAACTAATGAGGACTCTGATGATGGAATAGACTCTAAGCCCAGGTTCACACTGCTCCGACATGGAAGTCCGATGACTTCCGATCCAACTTTGCACTACGACTTCACGTCCGACTTCAATGAATGTGATCCGACAATGCCAGGCCCTTTCAGTCTGGAATGAATCTCACTCACTTCCAACCCCCCCCCTCCCTTTTCCTGACCTGCCAGGCTGTGTGCTCGGATAAGGGTTTGGAGCGTATGTCGCATCAATGTGAACCGGGCCTTAAGCTGGTCATCGATGGATCGAAATTTGGCTGGTTCAGCAGGGACCAGCTGAACTTTGATATATGTTTGGTCACTCCTACTCAACAGAAATCAATCTAATGATCGACTTATGTTGAACAGGCGCTGTCAGAATACAATGTCTTAGCAGGGTGCACCTAGTACAGCGGCACTGTCCTCCTCGTGTCTAGAATCAGACACACTGACCATGTGGGGGTAAAGCAACTTAAGGTTCAGGGTAACACACAAGGCCTTGGGCACTTAGGAAATCCAAACAGCTGGTAGTTGATGAGTCAGGTGACCAAAGCCACCGTACGGAGGCATCAGGAATGGGCTAAACATCCACGTGACCCTTTTTATCGCTAGAGTGTTGCAGAAGCATCTCGCTGCTGCTGGTTACAGAGTACATGGGCACACGGCAGTCCATCCAGTGGATGTCATCACCTTATCCCTTCTGTGGTGGAAACCAGCAGGAAGTTTAAATGCACCCAGTGACCAATGTAACGGAGGTAGCTCCCAATGCTTAGCCCAACCCGCATACTCACGGAGTGAGTCTAAAGTGACAGGGCAAGTGTTTGAGGCAATGCCACCAGCTCTGGACCTGGAAAGTGTTCCACGACTAATTCAATACCACAACAGAGTCTAGAAAGTACCCTGCACAGAACCCAGTGCCCAAAGGTCTCTACCTGGCTATCCCTGCAAAGTCCAGTCCAGTGGGTTTTGGATAGAGCCCTCAAAAAGCCAGGCTGAGGACAGTTGCACCAGACAGCTGCAAATCAAAAGTACCAGCACTAGAGGCGCATGCGCGGCTCTTGGACATGGCGGACGTGTGGAGGCCTAGCTCCGGATCTCGCCCGCTCTCCTGACCCCCGTAACGCTTCTACACAGCTACGATCGCCAAGGGGGTAAGCACATCAACACCCTGTATGCTTGCAGCACCCCATGGGTAAAATCGGCCAGCAAAAACAATACTATAAGCCGCTAACAGACCCGCGCACGCTGACCGCGATGGATAAATTCGTCACTAGGCCGCAATCCCCGGCCTTGCCTATGATTGCAGAACCGCTCGCGGCCATGGATCCTTCGCTGGGGGTGGACGATCTGGGTCTTTGCACTACACAAAATACGCAAATCCAGGATGCTCGGGTCCCCCCCGCAGTGAGTCCCCCTGCTTCACAGAACATTTTAACCCCCGAGCTTATGGATGAAAAGCTCCAGGCTCTCCTCATGCAAATGACACGCAACATGGCTGCTGAAATGGGGAAGCTATCACAGGAATTAAGGAGTGAAATAGCTCTAATTGGGGACAGAACAGATGCTTTAGAATCTAAATTTGATGATCTGGTCAGCTATGTACAAGAACTGGAGGAGGAGACGTCCTCACTAAAAAGCTCTCAACTCCAATTACAACAGGAGGACCAAGAGAATAGGGAAAGGAGACAGAACTTGAGATTCAGAGGAATACCAGAGTCGGTGGGAGACAACACTCTACGCCAATACCTGCTGGGGCTGTTCAACACCTTAGCCCCCAGAATTGCAGATATTGACTGGCGCCTTGATCGTGCGCACCGTTCTCTGGGCCCTAAACCACCCTCTGGTACCAGGCCAAGGGATGTCATAGTATGTTTTCATTTTTATGATAGCAAGGAGGCCTTGACCCTTGCTACGTGTAACAAATCAGCCATTGAATATAACGGGGCTAAAATACAGATTTATAATGACCTGTCTCCAGCAACGTTGGCGAAACGCAGGAACCTGCGCCCGATCACTTCCCACCTGCAAAACCTGCGCATCCCATACTTCTGGGGCTTTCCTTTTGGCTTGATTGTTCCTCGGGATGGGAACCAACATTGTCTCTGTGGCATGCATGAAGGTGAAGCTTTCATTAAAAGTCTAGGCCTACCACCCATGCCTGATGATTTCATGCAACTACCAGCAACCCAGCAAAATCGCATTGCTCCTCCTACACCTTCCAGAGACTGGACCCCAGTCCGCAGAAAGCAGATGAAATCTTTTTCCACCCCTCAGCGTACCTCCAGACGCCCTCCCTGAAGTGTCAAGAAGTTAAAGCTGGCCCTATCCTTTTTGGCTGGAAAGCCTTTACCCTGGTGTCAGACAATTGAACTGTGTTTTTCTTGTTGACTGTTTTTGTTTTTTGCAGTTATTGATCTGAACAACCAGTGGATATGTTCCCCGACGTCCGGAGAACCAACCCTGCTTACCCATGGGGTAAAGTTTTGAAAGTTTCTCTCTCCTTCTACAAGATGACATTATTGTTTTTCTTACTGTTTGTCAGACCTAAAGGTCTTACTTTCATAAAAGCTCCTTTTTGCTGGAGAGCGGTGGGATCCCTCCTCTTCACGTCTCCATTTGATGAGAGTTGCCAGGTGGCCCCAAAAGGTCCCAGGCTTCGGTATGGGACTCCTGAGTGGTTTCTACTACCCAGGTGTAATAACTCTGTTTCTTATGTTTTTTTGTTTAGGACCCCCCCCCGGGTTCTATCATTTTCATTGATGTTTTTCTTTACTACATCTCAATTCTATATGCCAGTGCTATATGTCAGTTATGGTATAGGGCAACTTTATGGTTAAGAGATATGCAGGTGATATGTTTTCAAGTTCTCAAATGCGGTTGTTTTACTGATTTGATATGGCTTTGAGGATAGTATCTTACAACGTCAAGGGCCTAAATTCAATCTCAAAACGTTGGAGATTGCCCTTAAAGACTTTAGGCAGTCAGGGGCGGATACAGTACTAGTACAGGAGACTCACTTCCGTGTTGGGGGCTCGATGAAATTTGCATCTAAATATTTTCCCATCTCCTTTGTAGCTTCTGCCCCTTCTGGTAAAGCTGGAGTGGCTATTTTGATTAAAAAGTCCTGCCCTATAAAAGGTCAGAGAAAAGTACATTGACCCCCACGGGAGGTTTGTCATCCTGGTTTGTGAATATATGTCGTCTACATTTACGTTGGTTAATGTTTATGCACCTAATTCAGGCCAAATGGTTTTTCTAGAGGATTTCTTTTGTAAGGTGCAGCGATACTCTCGGCCATTCATGATCTTAGGGGGAGATTTTAACTTGATTATGTCACATAGGCGTGATCGTCACACACTTTTTGGGGACACTCCTTCCCAACGAGTGATATCTCAAGCCGCTTCTTTTAGGAAACTGGTCAGATCTCATAGCCTGCTTGATGCATGGAGAATCAAACACCCGACCCAAAGGCAGTATACCTTTTATTCCATGGCACATAAGATGTACTCAAGACTAGACGACTTTTTTATTACATCACCATTACTCCCCCTCATAGTAGATTCTAACATCTCTCCTATAACGTGGTCCAACCATGCCCCTATTTCATTGGAGCTTTTGCTACATAACTCACCATCTAGGACTTGCCATTGGAGACTTAACCACTTAAGCCCCGGACCATTTGGTAGCTAAAGGACCAGAGGTGAATTCAGAATTTTGCACTGCGCTGCTTTAACTGTAAATTGTGCGGACATGCAATGTTGTACCCAAACGAAATTTGCGTCCTTTTCTTCCCACAAATAGAGCTTTCTTTTAATGGTATTTGATTGCCTCTGCGATTTTTATTTTTTGCGATATAAACGGAAAAAGACCGAAAATTTTGAAAAAAAATGATATTTTCTACTTTTTGTTATAAGAAAAATCGAATAAACTCAATTTTAGTCATACATTTAGGCCAAAATGTATTCAGCCACATGTCTTTAGTAAAAAAAATGTCAATAAGCGTATATTTATCGGTTTGCGCAAAAGTTATAGCGTTTACAAACTAGGGTACATTTTCTGGAATTTACACAGCTTTAAATTTATGACTGCCTATCTCATTTCTTGAGGTGCTAAAATGGCAGGGCAGTACAAAACCCCCCCAAATGACCCCATTTTAGAAAGTAGACACCCCAAGGAAATTGCTGAGAGGCATGTTGAGCCCATTGATTATTTTTTTTTTTGTCCCAAGTGATTGAATAATGACAAAAAAAAAAAAAAATATTACAAAAAGTGGTCACTAAATGATATATTGCTCACACATGCCATGGTTATATGTGGAATTGCACCCCAAAATACATTCTGCTGCTTCTCCTGAGTACGGGGATACCACATGTGTGGGACTTTTTAGGAGCCTAGCCACGTACGGGACCCCGGAAACCAAGCACCGCCTTCAGGATTTCTAAGGGTGTAAATTTTTGATTTCACTCCTCACTACCCATCACAGTTTTGAAGGCCATAAAATGCCAAAATAGCACAAAACCCCCCCAAATGACCCCATTTTGGAAAGTAGACACCCCAAGCTGTTTGCTGAGAGGCATGGTGAGTATTTTACAGCTCTCATTTGTTTTTGAAAATGAAGAAAGAACATTTTTTTTTTCTTTTTTTTTTCAATTTTCAAAACTTTGTGACAAAAAGCGAGATCTGCAAAATACTCACAATACCTCTCAGCAAATAGCTTGGGGTGTCTACTTTCCAAAATGGGGGGGTTTTGTGCCATCTGGGCATTCCATGGCCTCCGAAACTGTGATAGGCAGTGAGAAGTGAAATCAAAAATTTACACCCTTTAGAAAGCCTGAAGGCGGTGATTGGTTTTTGGGGTCCCGTACGCAGCTAGGCTCCCAAAAAGTCTCACACATGTGGTATCCCCGTACTCAGGAGAAGCAACAGAATGTATTTTGGGGTGTAATTCCACATATGCCCATGGCATGTTTGAGCAATATATCATTTAGTGACAACTTTGTGCAAAAAAAAAAAAAAAATAATTTTCTTTTTTCCGCAACTTGTGTCAACATATAAAATATTCCATGGACTCGACATGCCTCTCAGTATATAGCTTGGGGTGTCTACTTTCCAAAATGGGGTCATTTGGGGGGGGGGTTTTGAACTGTTCTGGCATTTTATACACAACATTAGGAAGCTTACATCCACTCTTCTAACCACTTGAAGACAAAGCCCTTTCTGACACTTTTTGTTTACATGAAAACATTTTTTTTTTTGCAGGAAAATTATGTTGAACCCCCAAACATTATATATATTTTTAAAGCAAAGGCCCTACAGAATAAAATGGTGGGTGTTGCATTTTTTTTTTCTACACAGTATTTGCGCAGCGATTTTTCAAACGCATTTTTTTTATTTTAATGCACTAAAACACACTATATTGCCCAAATGTTTGATGAAATAAAAAAGATGATCTTAGGCCGAGTACATAGATACCAAACACGACATGCTTTAAAATTTCGCACAAACGCGCATTGGCGACAAACTACATACATTTTTAAAAGCCTTTAAAAGCCTTTACAGGTTACCCCGTTAGATTTACAGAGGAGGTCTACTGCTAAAATTACTGCCCTCGAGCTGACCTTCGCGGTGATACCTCACATGCATGGTGCAATTGCTGTTTACATATGACGCCAGACCGACGCTTGCGTTCGCCATTGGGCAAGAGCAGGGCAGGACAGGGGTGCTTTTTTTTTTTTTATTTTTTTTTTTATTATTAATTTTGCTTTTTTATTTTTTTTATTTTTAAACTGTTGCTTCCATATTTTTTTTTTTTTTATCATTTTTATTGTTATCTCAGGGAATGTAAATATCCCCTATGATAGCTATAGGTAATGACAGGTACTCTTTTTTGAAAAAACTGGGGTCTATTGGACCCTAGATCTTTCCTCTGCCCTCAAAGCATCTGACCACACCAAGATCGGTGTGATAAAATGCTTTCCCAATATCCCAATGGCGCTTTTTATATCCGGGGGGGGGGGGTCATTCCCTCCCACTGCTTGTAAAAGCAGTCCAGAGGCTAATTAGCCACTAGGATTGCTTTTACATGAAAGCCGGCCGCTGGCTGAAAAGAATGATACCAAGATGATACCTAAACCCGCAGGCATCATTCTGGTATAAACATTGAAAGTCCAGCAACATACCAGTACGTTGCTGGTCCTTGTTGGACATGTATTGTAATCTTTTTTTTCATGCAGCCTGTTGGCTGAACGAAAAAAAAAGATTGATCGGTGGGTATGCCCACCATTAGAATACCGCCCTTCATCCACCCACTTCTAATGATGGGCATACATGCACCATTTATATATGCCGAAGCATGGGGGCATCTTCTCGCAAAAGTTATGCCGCGTACACATGGTCAGACTTTTCCACGGGCAAGCCTCCGTCGGAATTTCGACTGTATGTACGCGGCATTAGGAGCAAAATCGCTCCTCCGCCCCTGCTGCCCCAATGCTTCGGCATATATGCTTTTTTTTTTTTTAACTGTGGTGGCGAAATCACCTCCTACAGCACTGGAGTCGCAGGGATCAGGCCTGTCTCTGCGAACGCTGCAGTTATGTGTGTTGTGTTTTGCAAGTGACAGTGATCGATCGATACTGCACTTGGGTGGCCTGGACGGAGGGGCAAAACGCAGGTGCTAGCAGGTATCTGGGCTGATCCCGCTAACACTGCGTTTTTGGGAACCCTAAACTGCTGGGGACGCTAGTATAGATCTGATCAGATATTGATCTGTTCAGATACTATACCACTAAGGGGGGGTGTATGCTTCACGCGTGGGTGTTAGCGTTACTGGCACTAACCTGACGCTGCCTGGGGTGTGACGCAGACCCTCTCTGACGCTAAAACCTAATTGATATCACCCGCCGGGCGATCAGGGGGTTAAACCTTTATTGGGTTATATACGGCGGGTGCCCTGACACTATAAAAAGCAAACTAACTAACCAGCGTCACCCGTAACACTTATATGGTGATTACTGGTGAAAGGGTTACCTGGGGGGCGATCAGGGGGTTAAACCTTTATTAGATAATATATGGGGGTACCTGACGCTATAAAAACCTGCGGCGAACCTAAAAAAAAATTACTGGCTACCGATCTGCATCACCGACGCTAAGACAGCGATCAGAAAAATTATTGCTTAGTGACAGTGGTGATAGGGGGTGAAAGGGTTACCTGGGGGGCGATCAAGGGGGTTAAACCTTTATTAGGTATATATGGGGGTACCCGACGCTATAAAAACCTGCGGCGAACCTAAAAAAAATTACTGGCTACCGATCAGCATCACCGACGCTAAGACATCGATCAGAAAAATGATCGCTTAGTGACGGCGGTGCTAAGGGGTGAAAGGGTTACCTGGGGGGTGATCAAGGGGGTTAAACCTTTATTAGGTAATATATGGGGGTACCCGACGCTATAAAAACCTGCGGCGAACCTAAAAAAATTTACTGGCTACCGATCAGCATCGCCGACGCTAAAACATCGATCGGAAAAATTATCGCTTAGTGACCGTGGTGATAGGGGGTGAAAGGGTTACCTGGGGGGCGATCAAGGGGGTTAAACCTTTATTAGGTAATATATGGGGGTACCCGACGCTATAAAAACCTGCGGCGAACCTAAAAAAAATTACTGGCTACCGATCAGCATCACCGACGCTAAGACATCGATCAGAAAAATGATCGCTTAGCGACGGCGGTACTAGGGGGTGAAAGGGTTATCTGGGGGGTGATCAGGGGGTTAAACCTTTATTAGGGGGGGTTAGGGGGCTACACTGGACCTAAAACTAAATGTACTGACACTTTTACAGTCACAAATGTCACTGATTGCAGTGATCACTAAATAAATGGTCACTGCAATCAGTGACACTGTGACTGGGGGCTGGGGGGTGATCTGGGGGGGCGATTTATGTACCTATGTGTCCTGGTGTCAGTGTAGTGTTGTGTGCACTAACCTGCATCTTCTCCTGTACGGCGCTCGGTATATGTGAGCGCCGCAGGAGAGATGACATCACTTCCTCCAGCCTGTGTAAACAAGCACACAGGCAGGGGAAGCTCTCATTCGCCGGGAGCGATCGAGAGGGGGTGGCCGGAATCGAACGGCCGTCCCCTCATGCCGGATCGCTCCCGAAGGTAAAACGACCGCTCACTGTAAAGAAGGGGGGTCCGATCGGACCCCCCAACTATACAAAGGCAATCACGTACATATACATGATTCTGCCTGTCGGTGCCATTCTGCCGACGTATATTTACAGTGGGCGGTCGTTAAGTGGTTAATGAACAGCTCCTTAGTTCACCCCCTATCAGGGATAGACTGACCAGGAGCCAGAATGAATATTTTGAAATAAATGTGGGTTCAGTACAAAAGGTTTCCACCCTTTGGGAAGCTCATAAGGCCTGTTTCCGCGGTACTTGTATTGCCGAGGGCTCTCGCCTGAAGAGAGATAGCGAGAGTCGTCAGATTTCTTTACTAGCCGACTTAAAGCAGGCGGAGCGGGGCCTTCTGGGATCCCCAACGGTTGAAGCTCTCCGTAGGGTTGTAGCTATACGCAATCAACTGAAATCACTAGCATATAGGTGAAACAAAAATTTTATGAATTTTCCAACAAGCCACATAGAATGCTAGTGAACAAACTTAGACCATGTCCATTTCACTCCTTCCCTGAATTATTGATCCAAAAAGATGGCACTCCCACTCTGCCCCCAAACCATGACTTAAGTTTTTGGTAACTTCTATAAAGAATTATATAACTGTCTTACCCCCGAAAACAACTTTCATTTTACACAGGAAAAGTTTGACCAATTTGTCCAGACTCTTGCCTTGCCAAAGCTGAATTCCTCTGATCTGGAAAAGCTTAATGCCCCCATTTCCCCTGAGGAACTTACAAAAATTGTTAAAGACCTACCCACGCATAAGTCCCCGGGACCTGATGGCCTCACCTACCTATATTACAAGACTTTTTTGCCCACTCTAATGCCACATATGATAAATTTGTTTACATCACTGTTACGGGGGGAGAACCCACATAGCCAGTTTACACACTCTTATATCTCAGTAATTCCAAAGCCGGGGAAAGATCACTCCTTACCGGATAACTATAGGCGTATAGCCCTATTAAACTCGGACTATAAAATTTTCACGAAAATTCTCTCATCCAGACTTTCCCAGTGCATACCCAAATTAATAAACAGAGACCAAGTAGGTTTTGTCCCCTCCCGACATGCTGGAGACAACACAAGACGCACCATAGAATTGATTGACCTGGTGAACAAATTCCCACGCCCAACACTTATTTTGAGCTTGGACGCTCAAAAAGCGTTTGACCGCCTAAGCTGGCCTTATACGTTTTCCATATTGCGGAGGTTTGGGTTTGACGGTCCTTTCTTTAAAGCTATACAGGCCTTATACACAGGAACGTCTGCTCAGGTACAAATGGACTCTTTTTTATCCCCATCTCTCCCCATGTCCAATGGTACTAATCAGGGATGCCCGTTATCCCCCCTTCTCTTTATCCTCTGTTTGGAGCTGCTGGCAGAGGCTATTAGGTGTCATCCTGATATTAAGGGGATCTTGATGAGACAAAGAATACAAACTATCCCTATTTGCGGATGACATCCTACTTACAATAACGAGCTTCATCACGTCACTCCCTTCCCTACAGGCGCTTCTTCAGACTTTTGGATCTATATCGGGCTATAAAATTAATACAACTAAAACTGAAGTACTTCCCATACATGTCCCTCCAGGCTTGTTGGTACAACTGCAAAGCACATACCCTTATAAGTGGTGTTCACAAGCTCTGACATATCTGGGCGTTAAGATTACCTCCACTTATAATACCCTATACTCTGCAAATTCCCCCCCCTTGTTTCAGGACATTTATAAGAGTCTCCGCCAGTGGGCTGCCTATCCTATTACTATGCTGGGTAGAATTAATGTGCTGAAAATGTCTGTGCTGCCTAGGCTTCTCTATCTCTTTGATACGCTCTCTGTAGCCATCCCTACCGGTCAGCTCAAGGCCCTCCACAGAGGGTTTTTAAAGTTTATATAGAATAATAAAACACATAGGATAGCCAGCTCGGTGGTTTTTTACTTAAGGTCGCAAGGGGGTCTGGGGGCACCCGACGTCATTAGATATTATCTTGCCTCTCATTTACGGGCGGTGGTATCCTGGTCATGTCAAAGTAGCCCAAATCGGTGGTCGGAGATAGAAAAAGGTGCCATATATCCGCTGCATCCGTGCTCTCTAGTATGGTCTAGATCCCTACACAATGATCCCATATTGAAAAACATGTGTCTTGCCTCTATGATATTCACCAAATCTATATGGCATAAATGTAGATCGAAATATCCGCTCGCATCATTGTGTCCTCCTCTGACTAACGTACTATTGAATCCGGTATTACCGGACAGTCTGGTTTATGGTCGTCTGTTACCATGGATGCAGTCTCCACTGTTCCAATTGCGAAATATGGTCAATCCAATCACTCGCAAATTTCTAGATTTTACAACCCTCCAGAATTTTTTTTTCTATTCCTCATAAGTTATTTTCCTTTTACCTTCAGGTTAGACATTTCTTTCAATCCCTATCCCCTACTCTTACCCTAGAAAGACCTACTCCCTTTGAGCGTGTATGTGCGGAAGGTCCTCATCAAATGCATCTCATTTTGCATGAGTCTATAGATTTATCGGCTGAAACGTACCTATACATGCGCAAATGGAGTTTGATATTGGACCGCCCTATTCCTTTGCGATTATGGACTATTATATGGGCGTCGGCCTTCAAATCATCTAAATGTGTGGCTCAGAGGGAAACGGCAGTGAAGATTTTAATGTTCTGGTATAAACCCCCTGATAGACTTCACCGAGTGAACCCTGCCCTTTCTCCTACATGTTGGAGATGCCAAACTGAGATAGGCTCACATTTTCATATTTTTTGGTCTTGTTCACTTATACAGACATTCTGGACGGAAGTTATGCAAACTCTTCAGACTATAACAGGCCTACCCCTCCCTCTAGATCCTATCAATTATTTACTTGGACTCCCGTTCACGGGTGTCCCAAAGTCTGTTACACGATTGACCTCATATATACTTCTGGCAGCTAAGAGGGCTATACCACTATGCTGGTTATCCACTACCCCCCCCCTCCCATCTGCAATTCCTACAATTAATTGCAGAAGTTAGGAAAATGGAACTTCTTACGGCTAAAGCACATGATACAGTAACTCAATTTGACAAGGTTTGGGAACCTTGGGACTCCTCGAGCTATGGGGAACAAGAGATTTGAGACTAGTCTGCCTTCTCTTTTATTTTATTTTCTAGTGCAGATCCCTTCGTTGTGAGCTGACATACACAGCTATAAAACCTGTATTTGTTCAAATTTCCCTTTGAGAAATTTGATAATGACATATATGCAATTTAGATTGGTAAGTTTTTGATAATACCATATGTGTATTTTCATATGTACCAAATGCCTTTATAAATGTGCCATTCTATCTTGGATGTATGCTTTGAGATGTATATGTTGAATTTGTACTGTACTATTCTTTTACCTTTTGAACTAATAAAAAACTACAATTATAAAAAAAAAAAAGTACCAGCACTAGCTAAAAGAATAAGCAAAAAGAGTGCTATTACAAATCTTAGTCTTTTACACATCAGATCGGAAGAAGAGAATCTTTGTCTGTCAGCTTGCTATGGGGGCACCCAAGCCGAGCCGCTGCTCTGTGTGTCCATTCAGACACAGAGCAGCAGCTCAGCCCTGCCCCCTCTCTCCTCATTGGCTCACTGACAGCAGCGGGAGCGTCCCCGGATTTTGTGGTTCTCATGCAACAATCGCTGGATCAAGAGAGCTCAGGAATGTATTAGGGGGGCTTCTGCACACAGAAGGTTTTTTAATCTTAATGCATTAAGATAAAAAACCTTCTGCCTTAAGAACCACTTTAAAGGCAAAATGTGGCATGGTATATTTCCTTGCCCTTCAAAATATTTTTCTTTTCCAATTATTTTTATTAGAGATGTTTCAAGACGAGGCATACAAATGCTAAAACATACAAATGAATATCATATGGTGGTAAGTTATCAAAGATTGTCAAAAACCAGATTCGCCATGTAAAACTTAGACATCATGTAAATGATAAACCAAAATTAGGCCCCAACAAGCACAGCATTATTCATCAAGAAGTGTAGAGAGCAAAGGTGAAAAGTACCTGAGTGCAAAATACAATATGGTATCTACAAGGCGTATTGTAGATCCACTTAAAAAAAAAAAAAAAAAAAAAAAAAAATGTAAAATAAGGTTGGGTACAGGAAGACCATACAGTGTTACAAGCACCCAAAAGCAAGGTAACATGCTAGAACCCGCACCTAAAGCATCCATATGAGATATATCAGAGAATTTGAAGAAAATTAGAAAAAGAGAAGAAAGGTAAAGAGTAGAGGGAAGAAAGTAGAAAATAATCAGTCCCCTCAGCCGAGACGTCGCCCTTCAAAATAGTTTAATGTGTATTCTGTCTTTCCTTGAGCAGGTTTGGTGAATTCCACAACCATCCTAAAACTAAAAGAACCAAAAAAGGACCATTAACAAGATCTACTCTAAAATGGTTACCTTATACTCCATTTAGATGATTACATTTTCCCTTTTCTTTAACAACTGAATGGAAGACGTATTTCAAAGTGGTGGTGTGGCACCTATGCATGGCCAAATATTACCCCTACTAATCCAAAAGAAACCCTTCACTGATTTTATTTGAAAAGGGGGCTTTCACTACTCAGACCTTCTCAGTCGTCTCCAATACAACAACGCTCCCCCCCCTTATAAACCTATAATAAACCTACAAGTAAATAAATCACTAATCCAGTGCTCATCAAAATAGCATTAACATATATGAACATATAAGCTGCTGCTATAAACATAAATCAATACCTCATATGCTTTAAAACGATCAAAAAGGATTAAAATCAATAAAGCAAAAGCAGCGCTCTTAGGTGTATGAAACACCTTGCTTCCAAACAGTTCAAGCTGATTACACCCTATGACAGGTGGGTCCAAATAAAGCTTTCTCTAGTGTTCTTTTAGGATTTATCAGGTGAATAGATGTACAAAACCATCACCACACCTCGTGATACAGCTTCCCTTATAAACCTATGGCCTTGCTAATGCTTTCTGAAGCCAAATTGTGCTTGCATTGATAAGCAACAGCCTCCTGAAGGTGGGTTGTTGTTCCAAATAAAAGCAAGCAGTTTGAGTGGTGCAACCATTAGAGCCGGTTCACACCAGGGCGACTTGTCAGGCGACTCAGCCGCCTGACAAGTCGCGTCCCGCTCTGTTCAATAGAACCGTTCTAATAGGAGCGACTCAAGGCGCTCCGACTTAGAAAAAGGTTCTTGTACGACTTTGGGGGCGACTTGCATTGACTTCAATACAGAAGTCAATTTGCAAATCGCCTCTCAAGTCGTCTTGAGATCGCCTAGCCGAGTCGCCCCCAAAGTCGTGCCGCCCTGGTGTGAACCGGCTCTTAGAGTTACATGGCAGCACTGTGTGTATATGACTTCTCTTCAAGTCATAACAGCTTTTATCGCTACCAAATTCAGTAGGAATGCAAAACATAGCCCAAAGCAGATGGTGCAGCTCAGGAAGAGTTCAACTGCAGGTCAGAAGAAAGTCAAATACAACTGTGAAGCATTTTAAGGGCAGGTTGAATGCTCTTGAAAATGCTGCATTTTCACAAGCTCTTAAACAGCTCAAAGGTAGCGGAAGGAATACAATGTCACAAAGCAGGACAGCAAAAACCAAGGCATCGCTCTCTAACAAATAGATAACACAACTGGACTCTTCACTTACCCGTGTTGGTCAACCTCTGGGCGCATATCATACACTTGGCACTGTGCCAGTCTTACAATCACCCCACACCGCAGCAGCTCTAGTGCACCCTGCTGGCTTTTGGCTACTCGGGTAAGAAATGCCTATATAAAATAAAATGTATAAAAAAATAATTATTATACCTCACTCCAATTTGTTTTATTTCTATGAAGATATTAGCTACTAACTCAACAAAATATGTCTACTTGTCTGCGGATTAGTGACAAAATGCACAAACTGAAAACCTTCTCTACACAGGAAGAATTATTACGTTAAGGCCATATACAGTGCATTCGGAAAGTATTCACAGCGCTTCACTTTTCCCACATTTTGTTATGTTACGAAAATGTATTAAAAAAAATTACATGTACACAAGTATTCACAGCCTTTGCCATGACACTCAAAATTGAGCTCAGGTGCATCCTGTTTCCACTGATCATCCACTTGATTGGTGTCCACCTGTGGTAAATTTAGTTGATTAGACATGATTTGGAAAGGCACACACCTGTCTATATAAAGGTCCCACAGTTAACAGTGCATGTCAGAGCACAAACCAAGCCATGAAGTCCAGGGAATTGTCTGTAGACCTTCTCGACAGGATTGTATCAAGGCACAGAAAAAAATTCTGCAGCATTGAAGGTCCCAATGAGCACAGTGGGCTCCATCATCCGTAAACGGAAGAAGTTTAGAACCACCAGGACTCTTCAGTTTGGCTGCCTGGCCAAACTGAGCGATCGGGGGACAAAGGCCTTAGTCAGGGAGGTGACCAAGAACCCGAGGGTCTCTGTGGAGAGAGGAGAACCTTCCAGAAGAACAACCATCTCTGCAGCACTCCACCAATCAGACCTGTATGGTAGAGTGGCCAGACGGAAGCCATTTCTAAGTAAAAGGCACATGACAGCCGGCCTGGAGTTTGCCAAAAGGCACCTGAAGGACTCTCAGACCATGAGAAACAAAATTATCTGGTCTGATGAAACAAAGATTGAACTCTTTGGCCTGCATGGCAAGAGTCATGTCTGGAGGAAACCAGGTACCGCTCATCACCTGGCAAAAAACATGGTGGTGGCAGCGTCATGCTGCGGGGATGTTTTTCAGCGGCAGGAACTGAGAGACTAGTTAGGAATGAGGGAAAGATGAATGCAGCAATGTACAGAGACATCCTTGATGAAAACCTGCTCCAGAGTGCTCTAGACCAGAGGTCGTCAACCCCCGGTCCGCGGCCCAAAGCCGGGCCGTACCGCCTCTCTAGCCGGGCCGCAACGCAAATGACACTGTCCGTGCCATACCGCCGCTATAGCCGGGCCATGGAGGAGACCGTCAGCGATGCAGTTGCCCGAGCAGAGAGATGACACCATCTCTCTGCGCTACACAGAGGCGCGCCGCTGACCCGCCCTAACATACGGCGCTGCAAGTCTACGCTACGCTACACAGAGGCACGGCCGGCCAATGAGTGAGAGTGAGAGAGAGAGAGAGAGAGAGAGAGAGAGAGAATTACCAAATCTCTCCGCCCACCCTCGCTATGTACCGGCTCAAAGCATTCCCGCAATCTCTAACGGCTCCCCCTCACTTTCCTGTGCTGAGACTAAGTACAGTGGGCACTGCAGAGGGACTTGTATATTTTTTTTACTGGGACATTTAATGATTTTTTTATACTGGGACATTTAATGATGATTTTTTTTTATACTGGGACATTCAATGATGATTTTTTTTATACTGGGACATTAAATGTCCCAGTATAAAAAAAATTATTAAATGTCCCAGTATAAAAAAATTATTAAATGTCCCAGTATAAAAAAATTATTAAATGTCCCAGTATAAAAAAATCATTAAATATTTTTTTTATACTGGGACATTTAATAATATTTTTACACTGGGACATTTAGGGCCGGTTCACACTGCAGCAATGTCAGAGTTCGGATGTGATTCGCACCGCACATCACATGCGATCTCTGTGCGATTTCAGCCATACAAATCGTATGGCTGAATTCGCATCAAACTCGCACAGGACCATTTTTTTTGTCCGCAGCAGAATCGGATCGCATGGGTGTTCACACCCATGCGATCCGATTCCTGTCAGAGTTTGCAGATCGCACTGCGATATACGAACTGATTTGGGGGTGTCGTTAACTTTTAACTGACACTCCCAGCAGTTCACATAGGGCAATGTGAACTGCCACCGGAAAACCTGCGATGCGCAGTGGATTCGCAGGGTTCCCACACCGCAACAGTGTGAACCGACCCACACATCGTGATTCGTCCCCCCCTACTACCGGGCCTTGGAAAAATATTCTTCCACAAAACCGGTCCTTGGTGCCAAAAAGGTTGGGGACCACTGCTCTAGACCTCAGACTGGGGCGAAGGTTCATCTTCCAACAGGACAACGACCCTAAGCACACAGCCAAGATAACAAAGGAGTGGCTACAGGACAACTCTGAATGTCCTTGAGTGGCCCAGCCAGAGCCCAGACTTGAACCAGATTGAACATCTCTTGAGAGATCTGAAAATGGCTGTGCACCGACGCTCCCCATCCAACCTGATGGAGCTTGAGAGGTCCTGCAAAGAAGAATGGGAGAAACTGCCAAAAATAGGCGTGCCAAGCTTGTAGCATCATACTCAAAAAGACTCAAGGCTGTAATTGGTGCTGAAAGTGCTTCATCAAAGTTAGGAGCAAAGGCTGTGAATACTTGTAGATGTGATTTTTGTTTTTTTATTTTAATAAATTTGCAGATTTCAAACAAACTTCTTTCACATTGTCATTATGGGGTATTGTTTGTAGAATCTTGAGGAAAATAATGAATTTAATCAATTTGTGGAAAACGTGAAGCGCTGTGAATACTTTCCGGATGCACTGTAACATAAGCGATTCTACTTCTGGCAAAGGAGACATCCACTTTCCCGCTATGATGCGATCATTTTAATACATTTTTGGATGCCATTTTGAAGATCCATGGTATGCTGGCTATATATGCTTTGACTTGTGTGGACACCGGCTCCCAGCTGGTAGTTGCTACAACACCCACCTGCTTTAAGCCAGTCCAGGAACATGTAGGATCAGGATTATTCTACATTGCTAGGATACTCTAAGGTTCAGGAGAGACAGCAGAAAGGGGTTATTAGAATTACTTTATCTAACTGGTCTGGCTAGTGAGGGAGCAACTTCACAGCAAAAGGCAAGTGGTCCACTAGTATTCTGTCACTAACAAGTTGCTGTCAGCGACAAGAGCACTCATGTGGCATTAGCCTTAGTGTGCAAGTTCCGATAGGAATAGCCATCAATGAGATAAAAGTATATACAGGAAAACCAACAGAATTTGTTCAGTAGAGAGCCATGTAAGTCACTGAATTAATCTGAACATAACGCGCACATATTATGCAACAACTGATCAGTTAAAATTAATCTAAACCCCAAACTATATTTGAATTGAGGCTGCACAGTACATCAGCGTTATCATCCTAGCCTGTTCTCCCTATTTAGACTACAAACATCTTCTTTTCTTCATAACATAAGGGTGAAGCATTGTGAAGTTCACGGAGAACAGGAGACCAAGCTGATAACATTGTTTGACATTTCAGTACAGTGCATAGGGAGTCACAGGAACACTTGATTATTATCAGGATCAGCATATATTTTTTTGTATTTGCTGAAGATGTTCTTAGCCTGAAAAAAACAAAAACAAACAACGCAGCCACCACATCCAAAGACCAATAAGATGCAATATATTATATCTTTGTTTTTGGGCTTAGAATTATTTATTATCAAAGGGAGGGGATGAGATTACAAAAAAAGTTCAGTTTGTAGTGTTTACTATCCTCTTTTTGTCCAGATATTCACTGCTTTCCACAAATTTGAAAAATCAGAAAAGCATAACCCATTACTGCTAATAACAAATATACAGACATATGTAATATATAAATAAATGTCAGATTTATGCAAACATCGTCTCTGCAGTTCAGAACTACTTTAGAAACCACATACCATTTTGGATTCGTAGATGTACAGAGCCTTCAAGACTGGAGACTGAGGCAACAGAAGATTCTGTAAGACACTGTCATCCTGAGCCAAAGCGTCTACCAGCACCTTAAGATATCCGCTGTTGGACAGATAGAGAAGCCACTGTTGCTGCTTGTCCATACAAACCATCCGGTCTAACAAGGCCAGGGCCAGCATCTGAAGGACAAAAGTAAGACATTTTGGAAAAGGGAATTTTGCACAACAGAACACAAAACAGAAAATGAGGCATGACACCTCCTTACCCTGCTTATCTCACGTCCATCGCAGGCATCTCTGCAGACGACTTCCATCAGAGGGGCCCAGTAGCTCTCAAATATTGCCAAATTGTCCCTCTGTAATTTACTGAACACATCTTCAGGAGCTGTGAGCCTCTCCCACATGGACTTATTAGCTGAATGAAAAACATTTAAGATGGCTGAAAACACATCAACATAAAAATAGGAACAAAAGAAAAAAAATTGGATTTTTATAACAGCTTACCTGTAAAATCCTTTTCTTGGAGTACATCACGGGACACAGAGCGGCATAGTCATTACTATGTGGGTTATATAGATACCTTCAGGTGCTGGCACTGGCAACTTCCAAAACCGGAAGTACCCTCCCCTATATAAGCCCCTCCCATCCGGGAGCACCTCAGTTTTGTAGCAAAGCAATAAGTGTCCCCAAAGAGGGGTGGGAGCTCTGTGTCCCGTGATGTACTCCAAGAAAAGGATTTTACAGGTAAGCTGTTATAAAAATCCTATTTTCTTTCTCGTACATCACGGGACACAGAGCGGCATAGTCATTACTATGTGGGATGTCCTAAAGCAATACCCAATGAGGGGGGGGGTACACCATACATAAGCTGAGCGCTATCAGACATGAGGATCTTTTGCGGCCTGCAACACACTGCGCCCAAATGCGACATCCTCCTGACTTCTAACGTCCACCTGGTAGAACCTAGTAAACGTGTGTACTGAAGACCATGTTGCGGCCTTACAGATTTGAGCCAGGGAGGCCTGGTGATGCACTGCCCATGAAGTTCCAACTGCTCTTGTGGAGTGCGCCCTAACTTTGAACGGAGGCGGTCTCCTTCTCAAGCCATAGGCTTGCATTATGACCTGTCGAATCCACTTGGCTAAAGTAGATTTTGACGCTGCCTGACCCCTTCTGGGGCCTTCCGGCAGAATAAACAAAGTATCCGTTCTGCGAATCTGAGCAGTGGCTTTTAGATAAGCTTTAACTGCTCTTACTACATCCAAAGAATGCAATAACTTTTCCTCTACCGAACTAGGTTTGGGGAAAAAAGAAGGAAGAACCACATCTTGGTTCAAATGAAACCTCGATACCACCTTAGGAAGAAAGGCTGGATGAGGACGTAACACTACTCTGTCCTTATGGATAACCAGATATGGCTCCCTACAGGACATAGCGGCTAATTCCGACACTCTTTTAGCCGAACAAATGGCTACTAGAAAAATCAATTTCCTGGTGAGAAGAACCAGGGAAATATGCTGTAATGGTTCAAATGGTTGTTTCTGTAGAACCGACAGAACCAGGTTTAAGTCCCATGGACATATGGGAATATTAACCGGAGGGCTAATACGCATCACTCCTTGTATAAAGGCTTTGACTAGTGAATGCGAAGCCAAGGGCCTTTGAAAAAATATTGACAAGGCCGAAATCTGACCCTTGATAGTACTCAAGGCAAGCTTCCTATCTACAGCCCATTGTAGGAAGTCCAGAATCCTACCTATTACGTATTTACGTGGATGCCATTTCTTGGCCTCACACCAGGCGATGTACGCCTTCCAGATTCTATAGTAGATCTGCCTGGATACCGGCTTCCTGGCATTGATCATGGTAGATACCACAGCATTAGAGAGCCCTCTCTTTTTTAGAATGTGGGCTTCAATAGCCAGGCCGTCAAACCTAGGGCTGGTAAGGAAGGGTGGTATATCGGTCCTTGCGAAAGCAGGTCCGGACGATGTGGGAGGGTCCAAGGACTCCCCACAGACATCTTTACAATCTCCGCGTACCATGCTCTTCGGGGCCACGCTGGAGCCACCAGAATCACTGGTTTCTTTTCTACCCTGATTCTGCGGAGTAATCGAGGTAACAATTGTGGCGGTGGGAATGCATATATCAGCTTGAACTGATCCCAAGGGAACACTAGGGCATCCGAGCCGCAAGCTAGGGGATCCCTTGTCCAAGAGACAAACCTGTCCACTTTTGCGTTGAATCTGGATGCTAGAAGATCTACATCCGGTGTTCCCCACCGCTGACATATTGTCCGGAAAACCTCGGGATGAAGGGACCATTCCCCTGGGCATAATTGTTGGTGACTTAGAAAGTCCGCCTTCCAATTCTCCACTCCTGGAATGAATACCGCAGATATGGCTGGGACAAATCTTTCTGCCCATTTCAGGATGCAATTTACTTCCCTCTGGGCTGCACGACTCCTGGTGCCACCCTGATGATTGATATATGCCACTGCCGTGGCATTGTCCGATTGAACTCTGACAGGGGACCCTTGGAGTTTGGATGTCCATGCTACTAGGGCATACCGGGCTGCTCGTATCTCTAAGAGATTGATGGGCAGGGCCTTTTCTGCATCCGACCATCTGCCTTGGAGAGACCATTGCTCCAGTACTGCTCCCCAGCCTATAAGGCTGGCATCTGTAGTGACCACCTTCCAAGAAATCGGACTGAAGGATTTCCCTCTTTCCAGATTCTGGGGAACCAACCACCAACGGAGGCTCTTGCGAACGGAAGGGGACAAGGACATTGGTAAGTCTAGGGCCTGAACTTTTTTGTTCCAGGCTGACAGTATGGCCCTTTGCAAATTCCTTGAATGGAATTGACCGTAGGGTACTGCTTCGAATGATGCCACCATTTTTCCCAGCAGCCTCATGCACAGGCGTATGGATGGCTGTCTTTTTGTACCCACTAGGTGGATCAAATCTCTCAAAGACGACCCCTTTTCTTGAGGCAAGAAAATTTTTCTCTGGTCTGAATCCAGCCTTAGCCCCAAGTATTCCAGACTTTTGACTGGTTTTAGGGCTGACTTGTCTCGGTTGATAATCCAACCGTGATATTCCAGATACTTGATTGTCTCGTGAACAAGCACTTCTAGTTTTTCCACTGAGTGGTCTATCAGCAACAAGTCGTCTAGATATGCCATTATCGTTACACCTCGTGTTCTTAGATTGGCCAATAATGGGGCCAGAATCGGGCCAACACTCGTGGTGCTGTGGCCAGACCGAAGGGTAAGGCTCTGAACTGAAAATGGCGCCCTTCTACCGCAAAGCGTAGAAATTTTTGGTGGGCTTGAAAGATGGGAATGTGCAAATAAGCATCTTTGATGTCGATCGAGGCTAACCATTCCTCCCCTTGTAGGGCAGTGGCCACCGATCGGATCGACTCCATCCGGAAAGTCCTGATATGTAGGAATTTGTTTAGCCCTTTTAGATTTAATATGGGCCTCACGTCCTCGTTTGGCTTCGGGACTGTAAAGAGGTTTGAGTAAAACCCGAACCCCCATTCTTCCAGGGGAACCTCTATAATTACTGCTTGGAGCAATAATTGTTCTAGTGCCAACAGGAGGGATCCTCTCTTCTGGGGATCCCTTGGCACGTTTGACCTTATAAAGTGGGAAGGAGGGGAGTCTTAACTCCAATTAGTATCCCAGACTTACTGCGGAGAGCACCCATCTGTCTCTGATCGTGTCCCGCCAGGTCTCTGTGAACAACTGAAGTCTTCCCCCCACCCGATTGAGTGGGGGCAACCCTTCATGCATTTGACTTTGGGGGAGGTTTTGTACCTCTTCTGCTCCAGGGCTTCTTGTTACCCTGCAATTGTCCCTGATTTTTACATCCGGGATTTGACCGAGGAGGCCGTCGGAACTGTTTCACAGCCGATATCCTAGGGACTGGAGAAGCAGGCCTCTTAAAAGAGGGACCTCTAACTCTGTTTTTAACCGGCAAAAGTGTACTTTTACCGCTGGAAATTTTCTGGATATATTTGTCCAGGTCTTCCCCGAATAAGCGTTCACCATGAAATGGGAAGCTGACCAGCAATTTTTTACAGGGAGCTTCAGCAGACCAGTTTTTGAGCCATAGAAGCCTGCGCATATGTACTACAGACAGCGTAAGGCGGGAGGCCTGATGGATTGAATCCTTTATAGCGTCCACCGCAAAGCATAAGGCTCTAGGTAGATCAGCTAGGGCAAGAGCCTGCTGATCTGGCAAGTCCCTTAAGACCTGTTTCAACTGATCCTTCACTGCTTGGCAGACCCCAATAGCTGCCACTGCTGGTTGTGTCACCAAGCCTGCTGTAGCAAAAGCAGATTTTAATAAGGACTCTAATTTTTTATCTATTGGGTCCTTGAACATTTGGACATTATCCACTGGACATGTCAGTGATTTATTCACACAAGAGATGGCTGCGTCCACTGTAGGGACCCTCCATTTTTTGACGAACTTATCCTCCATGGGATAGACCACCTGAAATCTCTTGGGAGGAGTAAATATTTTATCAGGATGCTCCCAATCCTGGTAAATGAGCCCTTCCAGTAAAGGATGGATCGGAAAGGAACAAACAGTCTGGGGAGCTTTTAGCGACCCCAACGAGGAGACAGAAGTGGATGATGGCTCCGCAAGGGGCATTTTAAATGCTGATCGGACCATGTTAGTCAGAGACTGAACCCATAATCTTTCAGCATGTGATGCTGAGAATGGCTCTTCCACTGTTGATTTCTCTACAACAGAATCGACCTCATCCTGATCCCCCTCAGGTAGGTCGATCCCTGTATGGGACTGTTGCTCCGCTAACAGGCACTCTGAGGGAGGAGACGGAGATCGAGCGCTTTTTCCCTGTGACAGGGAAGCAGCGATCAATGCTGACAATCTCTCTTCCAGCCCTCCCAGAGCTGAGGAAAAAACCTCCTCTGTTACATACACAGGAGCAGGTGAACTGAGGACAGCCACAGTACCAGGTACTCCTGAGGGTGCTCTACGGTCACTAACCTCTGATTCTTCAGGGGAGATTGGTGCAGCCGAAGCATGCCCAAGATCCTCAGAGCCCGATGGAGACCCCCTATGCTTCCTGGGATTTTTAGTCCCGGAGTTTTTAGACGGCATATTCCTAAGCCCAAAGCTGAGGTATTCCAGCCGAAATACACCACTTACTGACAATAGTCTAGCACAAATGCTGCTATAAAAACAGTTGGTGTCTACTAATGTGCCTTTCTATGGGGATACCTGCATCAACCGCTTGCTGTATGCCTTTTTTAAATGTTGCCAGCTCTGTCTCTGCACTCCATAGCCAGCTCACAACACATAATTGTGTTTTTTAACATGCTGGGACGCCCGCACATGCGCAGAAGCGCTGCGGCGCGCACAGAGCGTCATCCCCCGAGCTCCGCCCCCTTTCCCAGCTCACCTCTATATATAGAGGCGCGCGGCCACGTGCGCCTTCGGCGCTCTTTTTTGAAAAGGGAAACTAGGGACAAGAGCTAGGGCCCCTTTTGCCGCAGGCCGGGGGATGGACGAGCATTGCAACATGGCAGAGGAAGCAGTTTCCCACAAGAGAACTCACCATCTGCCTGGACTTGCTCTGATGAAAAGAAACTAGTCCACATGACAAGAAAACGTTCCACAGCGGCCTCTAGTGGATTAACACAGGTACCGCAGTCTATATATTTTTTTCTTGACCACTATTAAAATTATTACATTTTTTAGTAGTTACAGGCATGCATAAATATTTAGCGGGAATACCGATAGGTAACAGGCAGAAAGACATATTAGGCTTGGGGGTCCACTCAATAGAACCAAGTTCCTGAGGGGCCCCCACTTACCTTTTCCCCGCCGCAGGACTCTGTTTGGTCCACAGAAGCCCAAACTTCACCTATCACGGCAGGCATTGTAATTAAACCTTCAGGGACCGGGTTCCCAAGGATTCCACTCCCCTGGACCTGTATAGCACCCTGCACAGAAAACATCTTGGTCGTGGGTATGACCAGAGCTCTGGATCCCAGGGTCCAGCTCTCCTAAGAGAAGCATTACAGGCAAAACCTTGCTCTTCTCTGCAAGGCCCGGGTACCGACCGTTTAGCTATGAAGCTTTTTTGGTCGGATCCGGAATAGCTTACTGAGGCCCAAAAGAACCTGTACGCAAGCTCAGTGAAAAACACATGTTACTTCTTGGCCAACACCTTAGACACTGGCAAAAAATAGGATTTTTATAACAGCTTACCTGTAAAATCCTTTTCTTGGAGTACATCACGGGACACAGAGCGACATAGTCATTACTAATGGGTTATATAGATACCGTCAGGTGCTGGCACTGGCAACTTCCAAAACCGGAAGTACCCTCCCCTATATAAGCCCCTCCCATCCGGGAGCACCTCAGTTTTGTAGCAAAGCAATAAGTGTCCGCAAAGAGGGGTGGGAGCTCTGTGTCCCGTGATGTACTCCAAGAAAAGGATTTTACAGGTAAGCTGTTATAAAAATCCTATTTTCTTTTTCGTACATCACGGGACACAGAGCGACATAGTCATTACTAATGGGATGTCCTAAAGCAATGCCAAATGAGGGGGGGGATACACCATATATAAGCTGAGCGCTATCAGACATGAGGATCTTTTGCGGCCTGCAACACACTGCGCCCAAAGGCGACATCCTCCTGACTTCTAACGTCCACCTGGTAGAACCTAGTAAACGTGTGTACTGAAGACCATGTTGCGGCCTTACAGATTTGAGCCAGGGAGGCCTGGTGATGCACTGCCCATGAAGTTCCAACTGCTCTCGTGGAGTGCGCCCTAACTTTGAACGGAGGCGGTCTATTTCTCAAGCCATAGGCTTGTATTATGACCTGTCGAATCCACTTGGCTAAAGTAGATTTTGACGCTGCCTGACCCCTTCTGGGGCCTTCCGGCAGAATAAACAAAGTATCCGTTCTGCGAATCTGAGCAGTGGCTTTTAGATAAGCTTTAACTGCTCTTACTACATCCAAAGAATGCAATAACTTTTCCTCTACCGAAGTAGGTTTGGGGAAAAAAGAAGGAAGAACCACATCTTGGTTCAAATGAAACCTCGATACCACCTTAGGAAGAAAGGCTGGATGAGGACGTAACACTACTCTGTCCTTATGGATAACCAGATATGGCGCCTTACAGGACATAGCTGCTAATTCCGATACTCTTTTAGCCGAACAAATGGCTACTAGAAAAATCAATTTCCTGGTGAGAAGCACCAAGGAAATATGCTGTAATGGTTCAAATGGTTGTTTCTGTAGAACCGACAGAACCAAGTTTAGATCCCATGGACATATGGGAATATTAACCGGAGGACTAATACGCATCACTCCTTGTATAAAGGCTTTGACTAGTGAATGCGAAGCCAAGGGCCTTTGAAAAAATATTGACAAGGCCGAAATCTGACCCTTGATAGTACTCAAGGCAAGCTTCCTATCTACAGCCCATTGTAGGGAGTCCAGACTCCTACCTATTACGTACTTACGTGGATGCCATTTCTTGGCTTCACACCAGGCGATGTACGCCTTCCAGATTCTATAGTAGATCTGCCTGGATACCGGCTTCCTGGCATTGATCATGGTAGATACCACAGAATTAGAGAGCCCTCTCTTTTTTAGAATGTGGGCTTCAATAGCCAGGCCGTCAAACCTAGGGCTGGTAAGGAAGGGTGGTATATCGGTCCTTGCGAAAGCAGGTCCGGACGATGTGGGAGAGTCCAAGGACTCCCCACTGACATTTTACAATCTCCACGTACCACGCTCTTCGGGGCCACGCTGGAGCCACCAGAATCATTGGTTTCTTTTCTACCCTGATTCTGCGGAGTAATCGAGGTAACCATTGTGGCGGTGTGAATGCATATATCAGCTTGAACTGATCCCAAGGGAACACTAGGGCATCCGAGCCGCAAGCTAGGGGATCCCTTGTCCGAGAGACAAACCTGTCCCCCTTTGCGTTGAATCTGGATGCTAGAAGATCTACATCCGATGTTCCCCACCGCTGACATATTGTCCAGAAAACCTCGGGGTGAAGGGACCCTTCCTCTGGGCCTAATTGCTGGCGACTTAGAAAGTCCGCCTTCCACTTCTCCACTCCTGGAATGAATACCGCAGATATGGCTGGGACATATTTTTTCTGCCCATTTCAGGATGTAATTTACTTCCCTCTGGGCTGCACGACTCCTGGTGCCCCCCTGATGATTGATATATGCCACTGCTGTGGCATTGTCTGACAGGGGACCCTTGGAGTTTGGATGTCCATGCTACTAGGGCATACCGGGCTGCTCGTATCTCTAAGAGATTGATGGGCAGGGCCTTTTCTGCATCCGACCATCTGCCCTGGAGAGACTATTGCTCCAGTACTGCTCCCCAGCCTATAAGGCTGGCATCTGTAGTGACCACCTCCCAAGAAATCGGACTGAAGGATTTCCTTTTTTCCAGATTTTGGGAAACCAACCACCAACGGAGGCTCTTGCGAACGGAAGGGGACAAGGACATTGTAAGTCTAGGCCTGAATTTTTTTGTTCCAGGCTGACAGTATGGCCCCTTGCAAATTCCTTGAATGGAATTGACCGTAGGGTACTGCTTCGAATGATGCCACCATTTTTCCCAGCAGCCTCATATACAGGCGTATGGACGGCTGTCTTTTTTGTACCCACTAAGTGGATCAAATCTTTCAAAGACAACACCTTTCCTCGAGGCAAGAATATTTTTCTCTGGCCTGAATCCAACCTTAGCCCCAAGTATTCCAGACTTTTGAATTTTTAAAACTGCTGGGACGCCCGCACATGCGCAGAAGCGCTGCGGCGCGCACAGAGCGTCATCCCCCAGGCTCCGCCCCCTTTCCCGGCTCACCTCTATATATAGAGGCGCGTGCACGCGCACGCGCGCGTGCGCCTTCGGCGCTAATTTCAAATATGGTAACAAGGGACAGGAGCCAGGGCCCCTCTTTGCCGCAGGCCGGGGGATGGACAAACACTGCAACATGGCAGAGGAAGCAGTTTCCTATAAGAGAACTCACCATCTGCCTGGACTTTGCTCTGCTGAGAAGAAGCTAGTCCACATGACAAGAAAACATTCCACAGCGGCCTCTAGTGGACAAACACAGGTACCGCAGTCTAATATATTAAATATATATAAAAACATTTTTTTTTTTTTTTTTCTTGACCACCATTAAAAATTATTACATTTTTTTAGTAGTTACAGGCATGCACAGAATTTTGCGGGAATACCATTAGGTAACAGACAGAAAGACAAATTAGGCTTGGGGGTCCCCCAATAGAACCAAGTTCCTGGGGGCCCCCACTTACCTGTTCCCCGCCGCAGGACTTTGTTTGGTCCACAAAAGCCCAAACTTCACCTATCACGGCAGGCATTGTAATCAAACCTTCAGGGACCGGGTTCCCAAGGATTCCACTCCCCTGGACCTGTATAGCACCCTGCACAGAAAACATCTTGGTCGTGGGTATGACCAGAGCTCTGGATCCCAGGGTCCAGCTCTCCTAAGAGAAGCATTACAGGCAAAACCTTGCTCTTCTCTGCAAGGCCCGGGTACCGACCGTTTAGCTATGAAGCTTTTTTGGTCGGATCCGGAATAGCTTACTGAGGCCCAAAAGAACCTGTACGCAAGCTCAGTGAAAAACACATGTTTCTTCTTGGCCAACACCTTAGACACTGGCAAAAAACTGAGGTGCTCCCGGATGGGAGGGGCTTATATAGGGGAGGGTACTTCCGGTTTTGGAAGTTGCCAGTGCCAGCACCTGACGGTATCTATATAACCCATTAGTAATGACTATGTCGCTCTGTGTCCCGTGATGTACGAAAAAGAAAACTGATGTGCTCCCAGATGGGAGGGGCTTATATAGGGGAGGGTACTTCCGGTTTTGGAAGTTGCCAGTGCCAGCACCTGAAGGTATCTATATAACCCACATAGTAATGACTATGCCGCTCTGTGTCCCGTGATGTACGAGAAAGAAAACACAACTGTTCTATACATCTTCCATGGAGTAATGCTTGCACCCTTTACCACTGCAGTTCCAAAAATACTGCATCAAGTGTGGCTCTGGACAGATCTGTATAGCCACAGAAAAGTGGGCAACACAACAGTCCATATTTTTTACATCTGCTATTAGTACATTACACCTTGATGCTCCCAAGTAAAAAATGTGAATGTAATGCACATTAAAGCGGAACTTCAGATTTTGTTAGACTTGACATAGTTCATTTGGGCCAGTTTCTATGTCCCTCACCAAAATGTGAGGCCGCTGGACATGCTTTATAAACTGTATGTAGAGGAGACCACATACAGCATAGTGTTCCCGGTGCAAGCCGAGACCTTTCTGTCTTATACCCGAACACATCAGAGTCTGTCTGAGCGGCGCTTAGCCATTCATAGAAAGCAATGTATTCTAGCAATGAATACAAAACTTCTTCTGATTGGCTGAGTCAGAGGCGGGCTGATGGAGTCACAACCTCTTAGAGGAACTGTATATAGCCTCAGCTGCATTCAGTTTATACAGCACATCCAGCGGCCTCACATATTAGTGAAAGAAATAGTAGTTTGGGCCAAACTAAATATGTAAAGTGAAACAAAAACTGGAGTTCAGCTTTAAGGTTTTACAGCAAAATTGTTACCCGTGCACTAATCTCTCATAGGCCTGCAGTACAGGTATGTCCTTGACATTGTTTAAAATAATAAAAGCACAGTTTATGTGTGAAACGCACAAGACTTCCCTCCCCTGCTTGTACTTTTTGTGCTCTCTCAGTTTTACTTTAATAAAAGGCATTTCTTTGGATCTCAGCTTGGGAGTGCAGCTAGTCTGACTTTTCTTTTTTGATTACTACGGATATGTCCTAATAAACAAAGGTCAATGGATCATTACCAAGTAGGCAGCCTGGCTCTAAATTTTTAGGCAGGGCTGAAGGCTGAGTATACAGAGAGAGCTAGGCAGATTATGTAAAAATTTAAACTTTTAAATTAGGATAAAGTGGAGTTTGTTCAGGCAGAAATTACTATTACAACATCTTTACAGGTCAACGATTTTTACAATTCTGATACAAATGTTGTCTAGATCACCCAACGTTTTATGCTACCTAAGACTTTAATGGGTTAAGGTTTTTTTTTGTTTTTTTTTTAAACCTAAAACCATAAAAAAAAAAAGAAGATAAAATTTCCATTTTTTTTCTTCATGTGTGGTCTGGATCTGGTACATGGGAGACCTGATCCAGCACCCCCACGCACCACATAGTTCCGCAGTAATAGATCACTTCTAACACAAGCCTATTGCTGGCTGGGGGCTTTCTGCTCAGGAGGGGATTTTGGCTTGAAAGCTACAAAAAAAAAGCACCCAAGGCCAATCCTTAAAGAATCTCCAACAAACATTTAATTAAACTAGCAAAATAAACAATTTAGAGAATGTGGACCTTTCTTACCTGCTTCTAGTGTATCAGGTTCATCCGGTCTTTGGGCAATTTGCAAATAATAAAGCAAAGATCCATATAAATGGGTCCGAACTTTCTGCAGCCCACCTCCTGTACAAACAGCAGACACAAAAATGGTTAGTAGAAATTTAAAGCTGTAAAAGTCAAAGAGAACACAAACAGCTAAATATGCATTAAAAATACAAACATAAAAAATTCTACCTGCTAAGGAATTTGTAATTCTGTGCAGCCAGTCTTTACAAAAGACTTCAACAATAAAGTCAGGAACACTATTATGTCCTGGTTCAGCGCACCATATCACCTCTCTACACCAGACAAGTAACACAGGAACCAGAAAATAGTGAGAGTGGAGTGTATCTAAATATTAGACTTTCTTTAACCACTTGCCGACCGCTCACGGCATATATACGTCGGCAGAATGGCTCGTACAGGCACAATCACGTACCTGTACGTGGCCCTTTAACTGCCGACGTCGGGGGCACGCTCGCGACCCCCCTGCCTTCCCCGTGAGTGGGACCGCGGGTCCCGCGGACTCGATCGCTGCGGGGATCCCCGCGATCGTCTCACGGAAGCTCGGAGCGGGGAGATGTGTGTGTAAACACAGCATCTCCCCGCTCCTCTACTGACACTGTCAGCGATCTCCGCTCTGTGCAATCAGAGCGGAGATCGGTGACGTGTCAGTCGTAGCCACACCCCCCCTCAGTTAGTAACACGCCCCTAGGCACACTTAACCCCTTCAGCGCCTCTAGTGGTTAACCCCTTCACTGCCAGTGTCATTTTCACAGTAACCAGTGCATTTTTATTGCACTGATCGCTGTGAAAATGACAATGGTCCCAAAAATGTGTCAAAAGTGTCCGATATGTCCGCCATAATGTGGCAGTCACGAAAAAAATTGCTGATCGCCGCCATTACTAGTAAAAAAAAAAATTTATAAAAATGCCTTAAAACGACCCCCTATTTTGTAAACGCTATAATTTTTGCGCAAACCAATCAATAAATGCTTTTACCAAAAATATGTAGAAGAATACGTATCGGCCTAAACTGAGGAAAAAAATTAGTTTTTTATATATATTTTTTGGGGATATTTATTATAGAAAAAAGTAAAAAATATGTCATTTTTTTTCAAAATTTTTGCTCTATTTTTGTTTATAGCGCAAAAAATTAAAACCGCAGAGGTGATCAAATACCACCAAAAGAAAGCTCTATTTGTGGGAAAAAAAAGGACGCCAATTTTGTTTGGGAGCCACGTCGCACGACCGCGCAATTGTCAGTTAAAGCGACGCAGTGCCGAATCGCAAAAAGGGGCCTGGTCATAATTGCCCGTATTGGTCCGGGGCTTAAGTGGTTAAGGTGTATGTAAAGTCTGTGACTTTACATGTATGCCATGCAGATATGCAGCTATTAACAATAGTGTAAGTGTTTGTTAGAAATGAAAAGGCTAAATACCGTTGGACACCGCAGCTGTGCGGTCACGTGATCTCCTCTGTGCTGGCCGGCCTCGATCTACGGAGAGAAGTGGGAGGGACCGAGATTGCCCTCTGCTGGCCGGTTGATGTCATAGGGGAATCTCCACCCCTCCTGCTTCTCTCCATAGATCGAGGCCGGCCGACACAGGGGGATCACGTGACCGCACAGCTGCAGTCAGAAACTGTACTTCGCCTTTTCATTTTTAACATACACTTAGACTATTGTTAATGGCTGCATATCTGCATGTGATACACTGATATGTGCTGCAATATGCAGCTGAATAGAGGCGGGGAGGAAAGCAATCTCACGCTGACCGGGAAGGGCGGGGAAGAGAGAGACTGTCAGAGGAAAGACAAAAGCTGCGGATGACGAGACACGTAAACTGACCACAGTAATTAGGGCTTAGCAGCCATGATCATCGTGGTCAGCAAAGGCAGCAAGACACAGGAACTGGCAGGATCAACCAGGTTTATTACAAGTTAGGAAAATAAGATTTACACAGCATAAGCACTGTGCTGTTATTCATGCCTTAAAGGAACAGGATGTTAGTTTTTTTTTTTTTTTTTAGGGTTACAAACAATTAAATAAAGTTTGACGCCAACACTAGCTATGAAAAACCAGCAATGCCTGCGCTAGGAAAGATGAGGGAGACTGTCAAGCAGTCCCATTACATTCATACCGGTCTTGAGAATGAATTCTAGCAGTTTTCTGAGGATCATATGAAGTGACGAATCTCCAATCGAGACATATCCTGTGGACAGAGATTCGCTTCCCGCAGAAGCAGCAAAGGACCCATCCAAGATGTGCATGTAATGTGACTGGCTCATCCCTGAAATCGGCATTGGCTGCTTCTGTTCAGTGCATATGGCCTGTTGCAGGTGTGCTGTAAGAATAAAGACGGCACCAGCTACCACAGGCATAAGCTCTTTTGTAGCATTGTCATCTAGGATCTGTGGTAAAAAAGGAGACAAATTAATAACTTTGCTGTCAAGTTAGCAGTTGGCAAACAACCTAAATCACATAATGATCTGCAGTTGCAATTACAGAATCACTCTAAACATTTTTAACAGGGTTTAAAAAGGTGTCTGACAAAGAGGAGCAGCTAGATGCCTGCTGGGCCTGATTCACTGACAAGGAAAATCAATTCTTGTTAATTGTTGATCAATAATTGCAATTTGCTCAGTTGGCAGCAATGCCTGCTGTTTAAATGTAATGGAACGCAACTATGGTCTTTCCTTACTACAGCAAGCACCAAGGTACAATAGACAATAATCCAAAGGTCATAGCTGCTTTAGAGTACACCCATGCCTAGATGAACACTAAAGTATTTACATATCCTTCACAAGGCCAAAACGCTTCAAAAACCAAGCCATCCCTGTCCTTTCTGCTGCTTGTACTGTGAAGTAGTTCCCAAAGACCCTCAGAGATTCAACACTACTTGGGATGTCCCAAAGCACCGAACATGAGGTGTGGACAACACAGGATCCTTAGGCAGAACAAACAGGAAATCAGACTGTCAAAGTACAGCAGTAGACTTCAGATAACCTGGAACTGTTTGAAAGGAGAAGTCTGCAAAACAAAGAAGAAACTAGGGCTGCAACTAACTATTATTTTCATAATCGATTAATTGGCCGATTATTGTTTCGATTAATCGACTAATCGGTTAATAACCATAAATAATAAAAAGAAAAAGGGGTAATTTTGCTTCAATTTGCATTTTTTTGGGCCAATTTGTTGTTGGGCAGATTACAAAACACAAATTGCCGCAAAAACACATTACATGGTTTTCTGAAGCTTCTCCATTGAAGTATATTAAACAAAAAAACTAAAATAGCACCATTTTGCGTTAAAAATAGTCCTTGCCCTTTCCAAATACGCAGCAGCGGAAAAAATCATGGATGTGAACGTGTCCCATAGAAACCATGTAAATAAACTGTAGTGTGTTTCTGCAAAAAGCACCAAAAAACATGGAGGTGTGACCCAGGCCTAAGATGTTTAGTAACATAATGGGGTTAAAAAAAACTAACATTAGTACAAAAAGAGCAAATAATCGCTACTGTAAGGGGTTAATTTTTTACTGTTGGACAGTGAAAGTAATATTTACAGTAGCAATTTGCTCTTTTTGTACTATAAAGGGTTAATTTTAGTTTTTTTTAACCTCATTATGTTACTGGCCGATTAATCGATTATGAAAATTGTAATCGATTAATTTCATAATCGATTAGTTGTCGATTAATCGATTACCGTATTTTTCGCACCATAAGACGCACTTTTACCCCCCAAAAAAATAGGGAAAAGTGTCCCTGCGTCTTATGGAGCAAATACTGAGCAGGCTCCGCCCCCCCCATCGCCGCCGCCGTGTCAGAATAGACACTCGGCTTCTCTGTGGAGGAGAGATGACAGGATGTGAGGAAGATCCTTGCTGGGGCATACCAAGGGGGAGCGGGGGGAGACGGTCTGCCCCAGGTGCCAAAACATGGGGGTTGTCAGTGGTGTTGCTATAATGGTGCACTCCGCACCCAGGTAAGTTGACATCCGCCAGATGTGACCCCATCCTGCAAGCGACAAGAGCCCTGGATGGCTTTTTTATTCAGCTGGAACACCCCCGGCGCCGTGGTCTGGTCCAGTCTCACTTCCTGCCTCTATCCACTTGTCGCTGCTGCTGCTGCAAACTATGTCCTCAGTCATCCATCCTAGCTGCTGCCCGGTATATCTGATGCTGAGAGCCAGCCAGAGGGGGTTGTGGATTGTAATGGCATTGTCCTCCACTGCCTGAGGTGAGTGATAAGGGGGTGGGAGGTGTGGGATGGTATCCACTGTTCATCATTTGAGCTGTTATATGAGAGGCTGAAGGGGTGTTTGTGTCTGCCCTGCCACCCTGAGCTGATCTGGGAAGGGGGGGGGGAGGTTGCTGTGTGTCCACCACCAACCAGGTATAGTGTAGCTGAGCTGATTTGATAGGGGGGCTGGTATTGCTGTGCGTCCAACACCCACCTATAGTAGTAATATAATATTAAATATTTTAGTACATCATTTGGTTCAGAATATTTTTTTTCTTGTTTTTCTCCTCTAAAACCTGGGTGCGTCTTATGGTCAGGTGCGTCTTATGGAGCGAAAAATACGGTAGTTGTTTCGGCCCTAGAAGAGACAAAGGGGTGCACAGCCAGAACAATCACAGGGGACACTCTGCGCAAAGGCTTTACCAAGGAATAGGGCTCAGTAGGTCTCTAACACCTCATTTACACTTTTGCGACTTGTCATATAACTTTGGACATCAAAGTCACATGACAAATCGTACCCCATGTTTTCCAATAACCATTCATATATGTGCGACCTAAAGTCCTAGCTACTTCAAAGTAGTTTATGTACTACTTTGGTCTGACTTTCCTGCACTTGAGGGCCATAGACTTCAATGTTAACCCTCAAAAGCAACAGTGGGTCTGACTTTGCAGAGGGACAACAAGTCACACCCAAACAGTTGGACTGCAAAGTAGTGCAACTTTAGGAGTTGCACAAGTGTAAATGGAGCCTAAAAAACAGAAACGCTGAGATCTAGCCCTCAATTGTTCTTAAAGCCAAAGACAGTTTCACACCAGACTGGCTAAAATCCAAAATGCAGCCCACAACATACTATATATGAAAAAAATGTACAAGTCTCACACCAGTCAAATAATTTTTCCCATGCATGGTAGTACTCCTTCCTGGGTGTCAACTTTCTTGTCTTGAGGAGGGCAGGGATTACAGTCAGAAAACTGGATTTTTGTTCACTGCAAAATCTTATTCTCTTGAGTTCATTGAAGGACACAGCTGAATTTCTCACAGATAGGTTTGATGCCAACACCTTCAGGAGCAGGACTCTAGTGAAAAATATATTAAAAGCACACCTAGTGGGCAGCCCTCTGGAGGTGGGCAGCCCTCTGGAGGTGGGCAGCCCCCCCCCCCATCGACCCAGGATTCAGTTAGTAGCCAGCAGTACAAGGATGACAACACAGAAAGACAAAACATGACTGGGCTGGTGCTGTCTTTTAGTGAGAAAAATATATATTTTACGATGTGTACAACAACCAAGTTTTCTCTGTCGTTCATAGAAAGACACAGCTGAACTTCTCATGAATGGGAAGGACCGAAGGGGTGAGTTCTACAGAGCTTACAAAAACACAACGCCAGCGCTCAATGGGCAGGAAAAAGCAGACTGTTTAAATTGCTGTTAAAACATTTATTGTTACTTCCATAAGATCAAAAAACAAACAGTTAATTAATATAATTGCTGAATGAAACACAAGGGAAAAGAACTTTGTATGTAATCAAAGTCACCTGGCATCCATTGCAGAACGGAGCTAGAACCAGTCTGTTCTTCCTCAGCACAACTTCCTATAGCATAGAGATGGAAGAGGAGGTGGCTGCCAAGCTGGCTGATATCAAGATCATAAAAGAACAGACACTCCAGTAAGCCTGTAAGTGGTGGTCAAACGAATGGGGAGACAGGAGCAGTGAGCACTGCGGAGAAAGCCGGATACCGCCCCGGCCAGTGACGACAGACCAGCTGCGATGCTGGCAGGGGGAACAGGAAGTGGAAGACCGGAACTGCTGCACAGTGACACCGGAACTGTAGATCTTCAACCAGGGATATTTCTCAGATGGTAATGCAGTGGAAATGACGGGAAAAAAAAAAAAAAAACACACATACTGAGAAGATCACAAATCAGCCTTCCACTCGAAAAAAAAATTCACCCCGATGACAAAAAAGCTGGAGAATTTGGTAAAAGGTGACAGTTGCAGATTGAGTCAGGTCTTTGACAAGTGACAATCCTGGGTGGCCTCGACGACGCGTTTCGCGCTTCTAGCGCTTTGTCAGATATTTTCAAAGGGATGTTTTTGTAAGGCTGACAAATCAAGATTTAGGTCACAAGGCAATAGAGACCTAGAAGGCGGAGCCATTTGGCTGACCCCCCGGATAAAAGTACAAACAAGAGATAAAAGCCAAGGGATGCTGAAAGAGAACAACCAACCTGTGCTCCATGCTCATTTGAAGAAAGGGCAGAAATTGGGCAACCGAAAAATTGCAGTGATGGACCCCCGCCCCAGAGCCTCGCAAAAAACAAAGTAAGCCTTTCAGGTGCAATAGTAGATGAATCAAGAAGTAGACTTCTGAACCACAACCATGATGCAATTAACAGCAAGAGACAGGCCCCTGCCAAGCAAGAAACTGTAAAGCTACTCGAAAAAAAAAAAACTTAAAGTGAACCCAAACTTTTTTCCTCATTGGGGGGGGGGTTTAACATACCATTCCCGCCGCAGGATACTGCTGGAACCCAGCTAGATCCAATCCTCACCCATCACGTCGGGCCGAGTCTCTTATAGAGCGCGGGTCCCCCTTAGCATTCTTGGGGCCACACCCTTGGACCTGTACAGCACCCTGCCTGGGACAGCCTTTGGCTTCTTGCATGAGCAAGGGTCAAGGATACCAGGGTCCAGTGCTCCAAAAGGAGGCACATTACAGGCAAAAAACCTTGGTCTTCTTCCTCAGGGCTCGGGTACCATTCATTTTCTGACCTCTGTCATATTTAAATGGATCTGAATGTATAGTCCCTTGATCCAAGGCAGGACCTTCCATCGGGACCACTCGCAGTGCAGAGCACTAATCCACCGTGACCATCCACCTTGAAGACACTGGCGAAAAAACGGAGGTACTTCCCGAATGGGAGAGGTTATATAGAGGGGGACTTCCTGTCTTTTGGTGTGCCAGTGTCTATTTACCTATAGGTGGTGTATATAACCCAGATAATAATTACTATAGCTGCTCTATGTCCCGTGATGTACGATAAAGAAATTTTGCAAATGCTTTGGAAAAGCTTGTGGTAAACACCCTTCTTATACAAGCTGAAGGCAGTATGAACATCACCTAACTAAAACCAATTGAAACCTTTCTGACTTGTGCCTTCTGTCATTAGATCTCAGTCTCACACAAGTCTATTAAAAGAGAAACTTAAACCTAATTCCTCCTTTTTTTTCCACCTTTACTCACATCCAGCAATATTCTGCTGTGCTCCTCTGCCACACACTGGGTCCTTGTGCCGCCATCTTCCTTTCCTATTTGGGAGTGAGCCGTCTCTTTTGGGTTCTTGCACCCAGCCCCTAATGATGTGCTATTAGGTCAGCCCTTCATCCACTGTGTGTCCCTGCTCCTGTAGACTCATAGTATATGTAAAGGGAATAACCCAGGAGGCTACAAGAGCAGGAACATGTCTTTATTATCTAGGTGAGAATGAAGGCAGTGTGTATGCAGGATTAAAAAAATAAAAAAATGTAAATCTGCTTTTTTTAAACAGCAAAGGGGGAAGGGTTGTAGTAGGGAACGGTCAAGTTTGGTCATGAAGGCCTACTCAAATTTATACTGGAATATTGAATGTCAGCAGTGCAATATGGATATATACATTTATATAATTTAGCTGACAGAGAGATGCCAGGATAACACCCCTCTGTAAATGATACCTTATCGTGTACATCTTGCAGCAGGTCTCGGATAATCAGCTGCCTTTGCTCAGCTGGAACTAGATCCTGAGGACAGGCTGTCAGTATGATCTCCACCAACTGTCTCCAAGACTCCAGGACATGACGTTTGGCATGGAGACACTGCAGGAGACGGTTCCTCTGGACAACAAACTGTAGGATAGTATTTATTTCCTGGGGAAAGAAGGAATACAAAGCAACAAGGACAATGTAACCAACACAGAAGGAACATTCATTCAATGTTCATAAAAAAAAAAAAGTATCCGTGCTACTAAGTTGTTCCCCTTAAATTCTAAGGGGATAGTTGGGCTCCCCCCTTCTGTTTCTTCTTCCTGGGGACATATTCCCCCTCCCCTGGGGGGTACTAAATACTTAATTTTTTTTCTCTCATGCCATTTTTGGTCTTTGGTCTTTTTTTCTCAAAAAATTATTTTTTTCTCTATTTCTTTTTTTTGGGTTTTTAGCTTTACTAATGCATTTAAATATACAAGGGGATGGAGTGGGGAGCCACTTTCAAGCACTAAATTGTATACACTAATAAGAAGCATTTTGATGTACATATTTTTCTTAGAAAGGGAGGGGGGGGGGGGGGGCGACGGGGACAGCAGGAAGGAATATGCAAGGTCACAAGTGGATATGGATATTGAGGGGTATGCTAGGGAGGGTTGGCAGCTAGTGGTCACAAGTATAGCCCACCATAGTGTTGGCCTAGATAGGCAGGGAGGGAGTTTGGGGGTAAAATTGCACAAAATCACGAATATCACATTTCAAACCCAAGAGAGTGGGAAGTTTGAGCCCAAGGAACCCAGGGGACACTTATATTTTTTGAAACACATATTTAAAAAAATGTATTTCTTAATGGATCAAGGGCAAAGATGGAGGAGAATAGTTAGTAGGCGAAGGATCAATTTTTTCTTCTTCTCCTTTCCAGGTATTAAGGATTTGTCATCTGTTTGTTTAGAATAGTTTTTTCTTTGTTATGATTGGATGTAGCACTCTGGTCTGATCTGGTAGTTCTCGAAACCCAAGTGGGCCTCTTTTTCTTATGCGCGCTTTTTTTTATTAATATGTTCTTTTTGGTATGCGGCCTAAAACACTTAGCATAGGCTCCTGGAATGTCCGGGGGATGGGTGACCCGGTTAAAAGAGCTTCAATTTTTTCCACGCTTGAGTGGTACGGGGTGGAATTAATCTGTATACAAGAGACTAATTTAACAAAGGAAACAAAGCTAAATTTATCTAATAGAAGATATCAATGTCAGTACCATTCAGTTCATTCCTCCTACTCTAAGGAGGTGAGTATAATGGTAAAAAAAGGGGATGTCTTTTGTATGCAAAGAGTCTAGAATAGATGAATTGGGTTACTATATTTTTTTGCATTGTTTAATAGAAAACGAACCATACGTATTGGTCAATATTTATATCCCTCCACCCTTTAAAATGGAGATTCTGTATAAATTAATGGAATTCGTGGTAAATAAGGAAAATATCCCAGTAATAGTGGTGGGGGATTTTAACGCAGTATTGAATAGAACTATGGATAGATTCCCACCAGGGACACGGACTGATAGGAGGGGAGAGGGACGCTTATCCCAGTTTCTGGAGGAGGTTGGATGGTGTGACATTTGGAGAACAAGGTACCCAGATGAGTGGCAGTACTCCTGTTTCTCAAGCTCATACTCCACACTATCTAGAATAGATATGGCCCTGGGAAACTGGGTAAGTCTGCAGTTAGTTAGTAAAATTGTTTATTATCCAAGAGGGGTGTCGGATCACTCTCCACTGGTGCTGACACTGAATATAGGGAAAAAGTGTCCTTTAAGTAATTGGAAAATAAGCCCCTTCTGGTTGTAACTTATGAGAAAACCGGAGGAGATAGGTACAAAATTGAGAGAGTTTTTGGACTTTAACTCAGGAACAGCACCGGAGGGAGTGATTTGGGACGCCCTGAAGGAATTCTTTAGGGGAGTATTTATCCAACAGGTGGCCAAGATTAACAGAAACTCCAGGGAATGGGAAGAGAAGATTAGGAAAGGAGGTGTTGGAGGCAGAAAAGCGATATGTGGAGGACCCAACCCTGACGAAACAAAGGAGATGGCTCGAGAAACAGCAGGAGTATAAAATGGCAATCAATAGGAAAGTGGAGAACAAGCGCCTCTTCCAAATACAGAGTGCCTTTGTGGAAGGGGAGAGTGTAGGCCATACATTGGCTCTCCTAGCTAAAACCAATTTGGCTCCCTCTAATATCCCCGCAGTTAGGACGTTGGGGGGGTGGGATATCCTCTCAAACGCCCGTAATACTGGATACATTTGTGACATACTATCAGGACCTATATAAATCAAAAATAGGATTTTTATAACAGCTTACCTGTAAAATCCTTTTCTTGGAGTACACCACGGGACACAGAGCCAGTCATTACATAATGGGTTAAGGGTCACCAGCGGTGATTGGACACTGGCACAACCAATGGAAGACAGTTCCCCTCCATATAACCCCTCCCATCAGGGAAGTACCTCAGTTTTGTAGCAAAGCAGTAAGGTTCCCATAAGAAGGGTGGGACCTCTGTGTCCCGTGGTGTACTCCAAGAAAAGGATTTTACAGGTAAGCTGTTATAAAAATCCTATTTTCTTTATCGTACACCACGGGACACAGAGCCAGTCATTACATAATGGGACGTCCCAGAGCAATGCTCATATGAAGGGGGGGAGACACAGATCAAACCGACCGCTTGCGGACCAGAAGCCCTATACTGCTGCCTGCAGCACACTTCGCCCGAAGGCGGAATCCTCATGTCCTTTCACATCTATTTGATAGAATTTGGAAAATGTATGGACTGAGAACCAAGTTGCAGCCTTACAGATCTGAGCCATCGAAGCCTGGTGGTGCACTGCCCATGAAGCACTTATCGCCCTGGTAGAGTGCGCCTTAACAGGAAAAGGAGGAGTCCTGTTCTTTAAACCATAAGCTTGAACAATTACTTGTCTAATCCACCTGGAAATGGTGGATTTTGATACCGCTTGGCCCTTCTTGGGACCATCTGGTAAAATAAACAAAACATCTGTTTTACGTATCTGAGCGGTTGCTTGCAGATACACCCTTACCGCTCTCACTAGATCTAGAGAGTGTAATAATTTTTCCCCCGCCGTCCGCGGGTTTGGAAAAAAGGAAGGCAGAACAATGTCTTGATTCAAGTGAAAAGCCGACACCACCTTAGGTAGAAAAGCCGGATGGGGTCGTAGTACGATCTTGTCCTTGTGACAAATTAGATAAGGCTCTTTACAAGAAAGAGCTGCTAGCTCTGATACTCTCCTAGCAGAAGCTATAGCAATCAGAAAGGCCAATTTACTACTTAATATAATTAAAGGAATATGGCGAATAGGTTCAAAAGGTTGCTTTTGCAACACTGACAATACCAAATTCAAATCCCATGGACACAAGGGAGACCTGACTGGAGGATTTATCCTCAGTACCCCCTGAATGAATGTCCGAACTAGGGAGTGAGATGCCAATGGTCTCTGAAAGAAGACTGATAGAGCCGATATTTGCCCTTTGATGGTGCTAAGGGCTAATTTCATATCCACTCCTAACTGGCAAAGAGCAAGAATCCTACTTATTTCATATTTCAGAGGATTCCAACTTCTGGATTCACACCAGGAAACGTATGCTTTCCAGACTCTATGATAGATGAGTCTGGAGGCTGGCTTTCTAGCATTAATGAGCGTAGAAAGAGCCAGGCCAGAGACCCCTCTCTTTTTCAAAATGTGGGTCTCAGCAGCCAGGCCGTCAAATTTAGCCTTTGTAAGGAAGGGTGGAATACTGGACCCTGTGACAACAGGTCGTGTCGAAGTGGAAGCTTCCAGGGCCTTCCTATCGCTATTTTTACGATCTCGGCATACCAAGGCCTCCTGGGCCAGTTTGGGGCCACTAGGATTACTGGTATTCCCTCCTCCTTGATCCTGCGAAGCAGTCTTTGTAGAAGAGGGATCGGAGGGAATGCATAGATCAGTGAGAACTGATTCCATGGAGTTATTAGAGCGTCTGTATTATTAGAGCGTCTGTCCCGTAGGCTAGAGGATCTCTCGTTCTGGACACAAAGTTGTCCAATTTCTTGTTGAACCTGGCAGCTAGCAGGTCTACATCTGGGTTTCCCCATCTCAGACATATGGCCTGAAAGATCTCGGGGTGAAGAGACCACTCTCCTGGTAGCAGCTGCTGACGACTCAGGTAGTCTGCTTGCCAATTTTCTATCCCTGGAATGAAGATTGCAGAAAGGCAAGGTACATGCTCTTCTGCCCATGCCAGGATCCGGTTCACCTCTCTTTGGGCTGCCCGACTGCGGGTGCCTCCTTGGTGATTGATGTAAGCTACTGCAGTAGCATCGTCGGATTGAACCCGAACTGGGTAGCCCTGTAACCTGTATGTCCAGGTTTTGAGGGCTAGATATACCGCCCGGATCTCTAGCACATTGATGGGCAGGATCCCCTGAGTCTTGGCCCAGGTTCCCTGGGTAGAAGCCTCCTCGAATACTGCACCCCAGCCCGATAGGCTGGCATCCCTAGATACCACCTTCCAGGCCACTGGGAGGAAGGACTTTCCCTTCCGTAAATTCCTGGCTTCTAGCCACCAATCGAAGCTGTGGCGTACTTGTGAGGACAGGCGCATGGGTATATCCAGAGCTTGGCTCTTCCTGTTCCAGGAAGCTAAAATATTGCCTTGAAGTAGTCTCGAATGAAACTGGGCGTAAGGGACCGCCTCGAAGGAGGCTACCATCTTTCCCAATAGTCTCATGCAAAGGCGAATAGACGGCCTCTTGTTTGCTTTGACCTTGTGGATCAGGTCTTTCAGAGACTGTATCTTCGGTTCTGGCAGGTATACCCCGTTTTGGGCTGTATCTATGATCATGCCCAGGTACCCTATCCTTCTTTGGGCCTGGAGAGAGGATTTTTGTAAATTTATAATCCATCCTAAATGCTCCAGGTATCCTACTGTAGTGTGTACAGCGTGACCCAATCCGTCCTTTGACTGATCTATTACTAGTAGATCGTCCAGATAGGCTGTTACCGCAATGCCCCGTGTTCTTAGGTTTGCTAACAGAGGAGCTAGCACCTTTGTGAATCCTATGGGCGCGGTGGCTACACCAAACGGCAGAGCCACAAATTGAAAGTGGCGATCTTCTACCGCAAACCTTAGGAATCTTTGGTGAGCGGGGAGGATGGGTATGTGTAAATGTGCGTCCTTGATATCTATGGGCGCCATGAATTTTCCGCCCTTTAAAGTGGCGGCCACGGATCGGATCGTTTCCATTCGAAAATGGCGATCGTTCAGGAACCGATTTAGGGATTTTAGATCCAGGATGGGTCTGACATCTCCATTTGGCTTTGGAATCACAAAGAGGTTTGAGTAAAAACCTGAACCTCGCTCTTTTTGGGGTACGTCTGTAACTACCCCTTGAGCCATTAAGTGATTCAAACCTTTGAAGAAGGATTCTCTTTTTTGTGGATCCTTGGAGAGTCTTGAACCTCGGAATTGAGAAGGTGGGATCTCTCGAAATTCCAGTTTGTACCCTGAGGATATTGTGGATACTACCCAATTGTCCTGGATTTCTGACCACCAAGTCGCTCAGAACTGACAAAGCCTTCCTCCCACTCGGCCGAGCGGGGGCGCCCCTTCACTGAGAGGCTTTGGGGGCTTGCTTATTAGCTCTTGCACCCCACGGCTTCTTGTTCTTCTGAGCTTGCCCCTTGGCTTTTGTGGGCGGCTAAAACAGGCCGCCGCCACTGGTTGGAGTCAGATTTCCCGGGAGCTGGGGAGAGAGCGTTTAAAACAAGATCTCTTGTTTTTCTTTCTCTCAGGTAAAAGTCGTTTTACCACTTGATCTTCTGTATATATTTTTCTAAATCTTCCCCAAATAGGCGTTCGCCATGGAACGGGAACTTGCCAACAGCTTTTTGCATGGGGTCTCCGCTGACCAATGCTTAAGCCAAAGTACTCTGCGCATCTGTACCAGCTGGAGTGTAAGGCGTGATGCCTGTATGATAGAATCTCTCATGGCATCCACTGTGAAGCATAAGGCTTTAGGCAAATTTTCCCAATTTCTAGCCTGCTCTGAAGGCAGTTCCTTCAGCCCCTGCTTTACCTGTTGGCTGATGACCTGACACATACCGACTGCTGCTACTGCAGGTTGGGTAATTGAGCCGGCCAAAAGGAAGGAGGATTTCAACTTCCTCTCAGAAGGATCTTTTAAACCCTTGTACATTATCCACCGGACATGTCAGGTTTTTATTTACACAAGAAATAGCCGCAACTACCGCAGGCAGGCTCCATTTCTTTAAAAAAAAAAATTTCCCCCATAGGATAAAGAATGTTAAACCTTTTTGGAGGTGAGAAACGCTTATCTGGATGTTGCCAGTTTGCGTATATTAGATCCTCTAGTAACGGATGAACCGGGAAGGAGCATGCACCTTGCAGGGATCTTAATGACCCTAGGGAGGAGACAGGTAATTCCGTTACCTCCGCAGAGGTTAACTTAAATGCACTGCTATAGCATTGTACCTGTGACCTTAAAATCTGGCTCCTCATCCTCTGCTGATGTAGCCTCCTCCTCCTCATCCTCCTCCCTCAGGTACTTCTGAAGGCAGGTCCAATACTGGAAGAGACCTGCTTCGCTTATTGTCCCTTTTTAGAGGACTTAGCGATTAAGGTAGCAATTTTTTCCTCCAGATTATTTAGGGCAGCTGATAAAGTGTCCTCAGTGACATATACAGGCCCAGGCTTCACTGGGGAAGCCGCCATACCTGACAGAGGTAATGGCTCATCCTGAACAGGTGCATTTAGCAACCCAGGAGAGAAAGGTACCGAGTCAGCACAGTTAGAGCCTCCTCTCAGGCGGTGGTGCTTTCTTATCTCTTTTTGTCCGTATTACTTCCCCTGGAAGGCTTACTGTTTAGACAAAATACAAGGTACCTAAATGCATATACTACCGTGTTCAGTTTAGCAAATACATTAAGTATGCAACTTTTAACACATAACTATGCATAACATGGATGTCTTCTAGGAAGTACCCAATCCAACCACATGGAGTCTTACGTCCCTGTATAGCTGCTGTGTTTCTCTGCCAGGAACAAGAGAACTAACGAGCTTGCTTGCTGCTGCAGTGCTTTTTACACTGACAGTCTTTTAAATTTGGCGCCGTTTCTGTGCCTGCGCGCGCCACGTGCCCGCGCACGCCTCGGCCCCCCCCCTCCGATAAAGCGCGCTCCCGCGCGCGCGGCCTTTAGCGCTATGGTGGTGGCCATAGTGAGAGAGGACTCTCATCAGCCCCTGTCCCCACTTACCTGCATCTGCAGGTGTCTGTATCGGCCACCGGAAGGAGGAGCGGGGTGCTCAAGCAAGCTCAGCAGCGGAGGTGACGAGCAGTGTACTTCGCCGAAGCCGACACTGAACAGAGTGAGGTGAGTATATTCAGCTCTTTACTCCCCCCAGTGGTGGAAAAAAAGAAGACATCCACTTTTTGAAAAAGGTCCCAACCTAGTTATGGACCTTCTAATCTCACCTTATCCACGCCGCAGGTTTTTCTGCTGAAAGTTTTCAGACAGATACCAAACTTCACCCTTCACGGTGGGCTATGTGTGCCAACCTTCAGGGATATGGGTTCCTATTTAAAGGATACCTCTCCCCTGGGCCTTGTACAAGACTCTTACCAGGACTTTATAGCGAAATAGCGAAAGTGCTGGATCTTAGAGCCCAGTCCTCCGAAGAGAGACATTACAGGCGACGCCTCATGGATGAGGCCCGGATCCCATCCAGATTCAGCTCATTTGTAGGCGTCTTGGATGGATCCGAAAGCATAGCTCTTTTACCCCCAGAGGGTCTCTTTGGTAGAGCTTTCCTTTAGCACCTCCTAACGCGTCCAACACCTTTCGACACTGGCGAAAAAACTGAGGTACTTCCCTGATGGGAGGGGTTATATGGAGGGGAACTGTCTTCCATTGGTTGTGCCAGTGTCCAATCACCGCTGGTGACCCTTAACCCATTATGTAATGACTGGCTCTGTGTCCCGTGGTGTACGATAAAGAAAAGAGGGGATGAGATGCCACAAATGGATGAGTTCCTAAGAGGAATAGAAACACCAGTCTTAACAGAGGAGGACAGAAGTGCTATAGAAGCCCCAATAACTTTAGAGGAACTGCAACAGGCAGTGGTGGGGATGTCTAATCAGAAGTCCCCTGGGCCAGATGGCTTACCACTTAAGATTTATAAACGGTATGGCGAGGTGTTGCTCCCGGAACTATTAAAGGTGCTACATTGGGCGATAGAAGGGGGGAGGCTGCCTGCCTCAATGTCAGAAGCCACCATAATAGTGCTCCAGATCATTTAGATACATCATCCTATAGACCGATATCACTGTTACGTTCAGATGTTAAAATATTGGCTAGGGTGTTGGCAGCTAGGATAAATACATTCAGAAACTCATCCACCCGGATCAGTCCGGATTCATCCTGAACAGATCTACTAGTGCGAATATCGGAAGGCTTTATTTAAACTTGCAGACGCCAACTGAGAATACAGGTGACAGATCCATCTTATCCCTGGACGCCACTAAGGCTTTTGATAGCCTAGAGTGGGATTACCTCTGGCATGTTCTAGAGAAATTCGGGTTTGGCTCCGTTTTCATTAAGTGGGTAAAAATAGGATTTTTATTACAGCTTACCTGTAAAATCCTTTTCTTGGAGTACATCATGGGACACAGAGCCTTAAGTAATTTACTTAATGGGTAATAGGCCTACCTTCAGGTGTTGACACTGGTAAACCCTAATTAAGGAAGTTTACTCCCTATATAACCCCCTCCTCCTTCCAGGAGCACATCAGTTTTTGTAGCAAAGCAATATGTCTAAATCCCAAAAGAGGGGAGGGACCTCTGTGTTCCATGATGTACTCCAAGAAAAGGATTTTACAGGTAAGCTGTAATAAAAATCCTATTTTCTTTATCGTACATCATGGGACACAGAGCCTTAAGTAATTTACTTAATGGGACGTCCCATAGCAATGCCACTTGAGGGGTGGGAGAAACAACCCGCAGGGTACACCCAGACTTGAGGATCTACACTGCTGCTTGCAGCACACTGCGCCCGAAGGCGATATCCTCATACCTCCTTACATCCACCTGATAAAATTTTGTGAATGTATGCACTGAAGACCAAGTTGCGGCCTTACAGATCTGAGCCATGGAGGCCTGATGACGCACTGCCTAAGAAGCACTAACCGACCTGGTAGAGTGCGCCTTAACTCGAAACGGGGGAATCTTGCCCCTTAAATCATAAGTTTGAATTATCACTTGCCGAATCCACTTAGCGACAGTGGATTTCGACGCTGCCTGTCCCTTCTTAGGACCCTCCGGCAGAATAAATAAGACAGTCTTACGAATCTGAGCAGTTTTCTTTAAATAGATTTTCACTGCTCTCACCACATCAAGACAATGTAGTGACTTTTTCTCCCTGGAACATGGTTTTGGAAAAAACGATGGCAGGACAATATCTTGGTTCAGGTGAAAACCTGAAATTACTTTTGGCAAAAAGCCTGGACGAGAGCGTAGTACCACTCTGTCCTCATGAAAAATTAAATGCGGCTCTTTACAAGAAAGAGCAGCCAACTCGGATACCCTCCTTGCTGAGGATATAGCAACCAAAAATACCAACTTCCTTGTCAGAAGGACTAGGGGAATATGTTGTATCGGTTCAAATGTCTGTTTTTGTAACACAGACAAAACTAAATTTAAGTCCCAGGGATTCAGGGGAGGTTTGACGGGCGGATTAAGCCGCGTTACTCCTTGTATAAAGCCCCGGACTAAAGAATGAGTAGCAAGTGGTCTCTGAAATAAGACCGATAAAGCTGAGACTTGGCCCTTAATAGTACTTAAGGCCAATTTCATATCTACCCCTAATTGTAGAAAGGCAAGAATTCTGCCTATGATATATCTCCGAGGGTGCCAACCCTTGGATTCACACCAGGAAACATAAGCCTTCCAGACTCTATAATAGATTGTTCTGGAAGCTGGCTTCCTGGCATTGATCAGGGTGGAGATAACTGACCCGGAAAGCCCACGTCTCTTTAGAATGTGGGTTTCAATAGCCAAGCGGTTAAATTTAGAGACCGTAAGGAAGGATGGAATATCGGTCCCTGAGAGAGCAGATCTGACCGTAGTGGGAGGGACCATGGGCCCTCCACTGCCATCTTTACGATTTCTGCATACCATGACCTTCTGGGCCATGCTGGTGCTACCAGAATAATCGGCTTCCTTTCCAGCTTGATTCTGCAAAGAAGTCGAGGCAGCAACTGGATGGGGGGAAATGCATATATCAGTGAGAACTGATCCCATGGGGTCACCAACGCATCCGTTCCGCATGCGAATGGATCCCTTGTTCTGGCCACAAAGTTGACCAACTTTGTGTTGAATCTGGATGCTAGGAGATCTACGTCCGGAGTCCCCCATCTTTGGCAAACAGCCCGAAATATGTCGGGGTGAAGCGACCATTCCCCTGGGAATAACTGCTGGCGACTTAAGTAGTCCGCCTGCCAATTCTCTACTCCGGGAATGAATATTGCAGAAAGGCAAGGAACATTCCTTTCTGCCCAAGTTAGAATATGGTTCACCTCCCTCTGCGCTGAGAGACTCTTGGTGCCCCCTTGGTGATTGATATAGGCCACAGCTGTGGCATTGTCGGATTGAATCCTGACAGGGTAATTCTGTAGCCTGGAAGTCCAGGCCTTTAGAGCCAGACGTACTGCCCGAATCTCTAGGATATTGATGGGCAAGCCTCTTTCGGTCCTTGACCATTGTCCTTGGACAGTTGTCCTTTATAGTACTGCTCCCCAGCCTGAGAGGCTGGCATCCGTCGTTACGAACTTCCAGATAACTGGTCTGAAGGATCTTCCTTTCAGCAGATTCTGGGTTAGTAACCACCAAGTGAGGCTTTGGGCCACTATTGGGGACAGCCGCATTGGCGAGTCTAAGGCTTGAATTGTTTTGTTCCAAGCAGACAGGATACTGTTTTGCAACAGTCTTGAATGGAACTGGGCAAAAGGAACTGCTTCGAATGAAGCCACCATGGTTCCTAGTAACCTCATGCAGAGGCGAATGGAGGGATTGCCATTTGACCTGACCCGCCGTACCAATTATTTTATGGAGTTGATCTTTGCTAGAGGCAAGAACACCCTTTCCTGGGCTGTGTCTATGATCAGACCCAAGTACTCCAGTCTTTTTAGCGGTATTAAGGAAGATTTCTCCAGATTGAGAATCCAACCCAATGCTTTTAGATAGTCGGTTGTAGTGCGTACAGCTTGCTCCAAGCGAATCACTGATTGATCTATAAGTAATAGATCATCTAGGTACGCTATAATTGTTATGCCCTGTGACCTTAACCTGGCTAGAGGTGGGGCCAGCACCTTGGTGAACACCCGGGGTGCTGTGGCTAGCCCGAAGGGCAGGGCTACAAACTGGAAATGCTGTTCTAATTCGAACCGCAGAAATTTTTGATGAGCAGGGAATATAGGGATATGCAGATATGCATCCCTGATGTCGATTGACGCGAGAAGTTCTCCTCCTAGAAGGATAGAAACTACTGATCTAATTGTCTCCATGCGAAAGGAGCGGATCTTCAGGAATTGATTTAGCTTTCTTAGATCTAGAATGGGTCCGACGTCTCCATTTGGTTTTGGTACCATGAAAAGATTTGAATAAAACCCCAGACCTTGTTCCCTTGTGGGGATCTGTACGATCACCCCTTGAGATCTTAATCGGTCTAGTGCTTGAAACAGAGATTGTTTCTTCTCTGGATCCTTGGGTACGCGCGATCTTAGGAAACGAGATGGTGGAAAGTTCCTGAATTCCAGCGTTACCGTGGAGATGACCCATGTGTCCTGAATTTCCTTTTTCCAGACTTCTGAAAAGTGCAGAAGTCTTCCCCCCACCTTGGTGAGGGGGGTTGCCTCTTCATGACGAGGCTTTAGGATTCTGTTTTGCAGATTTCCTACCCCAGGGCTTCTTTTGAGCCTGGGTCTGACTCTGAGGTCTTCCTCTAGAGTCTGACGGCAGAGGCCGTCGCCACTGCTTAGAGGCGGAAGCCCTTGGCGCAGGGGAAAGGGCCTGTTTAAATGAAGGGCGTTTGTATTTTCTTTTGACGGGTAAAAGCGTGCTTTTCCCAATAGAAATTGTCTTGATATATTTATCCAAGTCCTCTCCGAAAAGTCGCTCCCCATGGAAGAGAAACCCAGTTAGGAGGTTCTTACATGGTGTTTCAGCTGACCAATTCTTTAGCCACAGGATCCTGCGCATATGTACAAGCACAAGCGTAAGGCAGGATGCCTGGTGAATGGAATCTTTAATGGCATCTATGGCAAAACATAATGCCTTAGGTAGTTCAGCCAAATCCCGAGCTTGTTGTGTAGGAAGTTCTCTAAGGGCCAACATAAATTGGTCCTTTAGGGATTGGCAGGCGCCTATTTAGGCGACTACTGGCTGAGTGACGGCACCTGCTATGGAAAAGGCAGATTTTAGCAGGGATTCCAACTTCTTATCTGTTGGATCCTTAAGCATTTGTGCATTGTCTACAGGACAAGTCAAGTTATTATTCACATTGGAAATCGCAGCGTCAACTGCTGGTACTTTCCATCTTTTGGAGAATCTTTCCTCCAGAGGATAGCGATTTGCAAAACTCTTAGGAGGGAGAAAATGTTTATCCGGATGATCCCATTACGGAAAAATAAGCTGTTCTAGCAATGCATGTGCTGGAAACGCATGCAAAGCATGGGATGGTTTCAAAGAACCTAAGGAAGAGGCCGGGTTTTCATGAGACTCTGTTAGAGGCAGCATGAAGGTGGAGCGAACCATTTCTGTAAGAGATTGTATCAGCAATTTCTCAGTTTGGGAAGCTGAAAAAGGTTCATCTACCGTTGTCTCCTCCAAGGAGGAATCATCGGTTTGTCTTTCTTCCTGATCGATTGAGGGCAACACCTCATCGTGAGTCCACTGTTCCCCTAGTAAAGCTAAAGTGGGAGAGGGCTAGTACGTTTCTTATCACTCTGAATAGAGGATGCGATTAAAGCCGCTAATCTTTCTTCCATACCCTGGAGGGAGGAGGAGAGGGCATCTTCAGTCACATATCTAGGTGCTGAGATGTGAGAGGCAGTTGCACCATCAATTTGTTCCAATGGCTCACCCTGTGTTGCCATAATTGGTAATTCAGGCGAGAATGACAGCATGGAATTACAGCTAGAAGTCTCAATGCCTGGGGGTGAAATCTTTGCTTTTTTGGCTTTTGAGGTGTCTTTTTTGGTAGGCATAGTCCTAAGTACAAAAACAGAGGCGCTATACAATTTGCACTAAATCGCTGAAAATAGTCATGACTTTAAAAGCCGATATAAAGTTTCAGCCTAGTGCTGAAAAGAGTGTCTTTCCTGAATCAGGAATGCCAGTGCAACCCATACGTGTCTCACAGCTCGTGTGTCTCTGTGTATGCTTCCTCCTCAGCAGCGGAGGAGAGACTGACATGGCTATATGTTTCCCATTTTCGCGGTACTGCGTTTAGGCTCCGCCCCCTCCGGAAAAAATTCCGCCCCCTTTTTCCATTTAAAAAAAAAATAGTTTTTTTTTTCTTCCATGGATCCCTGACCAAACAAGAGAAGGGGAGGGGGAGGGGGAGGGGAGCAGAGACTGCAATGAGGCAGAGAAACAAAAAACAGCCAGACAATCCTATCGTGGTACATAGCGGGACCTCTGCATCCCCCACGGCGGGGGGAGGGGGTAAGTAAAGGGGGTGCAGCGCTGCTGTCTCCCTAACCCACTGGTCCCATCAGAGGGGGGAAAAAAACTATTTTAAAAGGCTTTATCTTACCTTGGTAAGAATATCCCCTCCACCTGCTGTACCAATCAAGCACGGACTGAGCTTAGTGAAGACGACAGAGTATGGTAAGTGCATAGGCTCCCTCTAGTGGAGACTTTAAGGCATGACAATCTCTTTTCCTTAATGGAAGAAATACATAGACATTGAAAATACCTAAGCTTCTTCCTTACCTTATCATCGTCGCAGGATTTTTCTGAATTAACAGAAAAAATCCAGCTTTCACCCATCACGGTGGGCTGTGTTTAGCCAAACCTTCAAGGACGGGGGTCCCTGAAAAGGGATTTCCACTGACTTGGGCCATGTATAGCACCCCATCAGGAAGCAAATAGGTAGTGTAACAAGACCTAAGCCCTGGTTTCCTGGGGTCCAGCCCTACAAAGAGAGGCGTTACAGGCAAAACCTCGTGCTTCGGATACGAGGTCCCAGGTACCATCCATTTAGGCCACAGTGGCACTGTGGTGGATCTGGCTTCTTTTTATGGAGGAATTTAAATCCAGCATGGATCCCTCCTGGAGCTCCTCAGTGCACATCTTCACTCGTGACCAACACCTTTAGACACTGGCGAAAAAACTGATGTGCTCCTGGAAGGAGGAGGGGTTATATAGGGAGTAAACTTCCTTAATTAGGGTTTACCAGTGTCAACACCTGAAGGTAGGCCTATTACCCATTAAGTAAATTACTTAAGGCTCTGTGTCCCATGATGTACGATAAAGAAAACACTTTAACTCCCCAAGCGCAAAAATAAAAATCAACAACGAATATTCAAAGACGTTTAGGCCAGAAAGGGGGACAAGGAAGGGATGCCCTCTGTCCCCCCTTCTTTTTCCTCTGGCAATAGAGCCGTTAGTAATTGCGATTAGAACCACACAGGGCATACAAGGGTTCCAGAGAAGGGCAGGAGAGAAAAAAAAAAACACTTTATGCGGATGGTGTCCTGCTTTTCTTAGGGGACTCTACAACATCTTTAAAAACGGCAGTGCAGACAGTGGAGGCATTTGGACGATTTTTGGGCCTGGTGATAAACTGGGAAAAGTCTGTACTTCTGCCGGTGGACCCAGTAGGCAATGCCGTTTTTGCAGGAATCCCCCAATTAAAAATAGTGGAGAAAATGGATTATCTGGGGATAGTGGTAACACGAGACCCAGAACAATACATTAGTAACAACTTAGAGACACTTTTAGCCAAGTTTAAACGTAAAGCTGATATTTGGGGACGACTTCCTCTATCAGTGGCCGGACAAAGTATTCTCATCAAGATGATCTGGGTGCCACAACTGCTTTACGTGCTCCATAACGCTCCAGTATGGATAGGTAAAGCATGGTTTAAAAAAATAGAGACCCTCTTCAGGGAATTAATCTGGAAGGGCAAGGCGAGGATCAGTCTCCAAACATTACAACTGCCAACCAATAAGGGAGGCCTGGCCGACGCACACCCACGCAGCTATTTTTTAGCGGCACGATTACAGCACCTGGGGGGGGGGGGGGGGTGCATCATAGAAGGAGGAGGGAGTGCCAGTGGGAAAAATGATGTTAATGGGGGCCCCACACAATTTCATAATAGAAACCCTGGAGGCCGATGCTTTTCTTGTTAAGAATCCAACATTAAGGATGGTCACAAGAATATGGCAGGCAGGAAACTTAGCCTTGGGGTATAAGGGGCCAACGGAATACTCCCCACTCTGGGAAAATAAACACCTGCGAGAAATTCTAGCCATGGGGAAGTTAAAAGAATGGGAAAAGCTAGGCATAACTAGACTGGCGCAATTATATGTAGGTAATACACTGAAACCTTTCTCAGAACTAAGTAGAGAGTATGTAGAGAGTATGCCATTCCAAATTCCCTGTTCTATACTTACCTGCAGATTAGACACGCCCTCCAAGCCCAATTCAAAGCGCACCCGGTGAGATGGCAAAAAAAATCCCCCACCTCCAACGCTTAATTAAGTCAGGAATTTACAAAGGCCTTATTTCAGAATTATATACGCAGATTAGCAATGGTTCTATAATGGGGGAGAGTGTGGGAAAAAATAAATAAAAATGGGAGGAGGATGTAGGCCCTATAACAACTGAACAATGGGAACGGATATTGGAGCTGGGGCCATCGGTGTCACTCTCCCCATCACAGAGAGTATCCTATCTATTTTTAGTGTACAGAGTTTACTACACCCCAAAGAGATTACGGTACATACAGTGGGTACGGAAAGTATTCAGACCCCCTTAAATTTTTCACTCTGTTATATTGCAGCCATTTTCTAAAATCATTTAAAGTTCATTTTTTTCCTCATTAATGTACACACAGCACCCCAAATTAACATAAAAACACAGAATTGTTGACGTTTTTGCAGATTTATAAAAAAATAAAAACTGAAATATCACATGATCCTAAGTATTCAGACCCTTTGCTGTGACACTTATATATTTAACTCAGGTGCTGTCCATTTCTTCTAATCATCCTTGAGATGGTTCTACACCTTCATTTGAGTCCAGCTGTGTTTGATTATACTGATTGGACTTGATTAGGAAAGCCACACACCTGTCTATATAAGACCTTACAGCTCACAGTGCATGTCAGAGCAAATGAGAATCATGAGGTCAAAGGAACTGCCTGAAGAGCTCAGAGACAGAATTGTGGCAAGGCACAGATCTGGCCAAGGTTACTAAAAGATTTCTGCTGCACTTAAGGTTCCTAAGAGCACAGTGGCCTCCATAATCCTTAAATGGAAGACACTTGGGACAACCAGAACCCTTCCTAGAGCTGGCCGTCCGGCCAAACTGAGCTATCGGGGAGAAGAGCCTTGGTGAGAGAGGTAAAGAAGAACCCAAAAATCACTGTGGCTGAGCTCCAGAGATGCAGTCGGGAGATGGGAGAAAGTTGTACAAAGTCAACCATCACTGCAGCCCTCCACCAATCGGGGCTTTATGGCAGGGTGGCCTGACGGAAGCATATCCTCAGTGCAAGACACATGAAAGCCTGCATGGTGTTTGCTAAAAAAACACTTGGACTCCAAGATGGTGAGAAATAAGATTCTCTGGTCTGATGAGACCAAGATAGAACTTTTTGGCCTTAATTCTAAGCGGTATGTGTGGAGAAAAGCAGGCACTGCTCATCACCTGTCCAATACAGTCCCAATAGTGAAGCATGGTGGTGGCAGCATCATGCTGTGGGGGTGTTTTTCAGCTGCAGGGACAGGACGACTGGTTGCAATCGAGGGAAAGATGAATGCGGCCAAGTACAGAAATATCCTGAACGAAAACCTTCTCCAGAGTGCTCAGGACCTCAGACTGGGCTAAAAGGTTTACCTTCCAACAAGACAATGACCCTAAGCACACAGCTAAAATAATGAAGGAGTGGCTTCACAACAACTCCGTGACTCTTCTTGAATGGTCCAGCCAGAGCCCTGACTTAAACCCAATTGAGCATCTCTGGAGAGACCTAAAAATGGCTGTCCAACGTTTACCATCCAACCTGACAGAACTGGAGAGGATCTGCAAGGAGGAATGGCAGAGGATCCCCAAATCCAGGTGTTAAAAACTTGTTGCATTTTTCCCAAAAAGACCCATGGCTGTATTAGATCAAAAGGGTGCTTCTACTAAATACTGAGCAAAGGGTCTGAATACTTAGGACCATGTGATATTTCAGTTTTTCTTTTTTAATAAATCTGCAAAAACGTCAATAATTCTGTGTTTTTCTGTCAATATGGGGTGCTGTGTGTACATTAATGAGGGAAAAAAAATTAACTTAAATGATTTTAGCAAATGGCTGCAATATAATAGAGTGAAAAATGTAAGAGGGTCTGAATACTTTCCGTACCCACTGTATGTTTGGAAGGAAACCAGATGACAAATGCCCTAGGTGTCAAAGTACAGGAGACCTCCTACACATGATGTGGAAATGCCCGAAGTTACATACATACTGGGTTAAGGTATTAGACATCATAAATACAACCTTTGGGGTGGCTCTGGAACCGGAGGCCAGAGTGTGCTTATTGAGTTCTATAGAGGAGAGGAATGAGCAAAAGGGCATCACAGTAGCGGTAATAAGGTGCCTGTTCCAGGCCAGAAAATTGATAGCACAAAACTGGCAATCACAGAAAGCACCGGCATTGGCGGAATGGGTTAATGTAACAAACACGATAGTGTGGAAGGAAAAAATAGGATTTTTATAACAGCTTACCTGTAAAATCCTTTTCTTGGAGTACACCACGGGACACAGAGCTAGTCATTACATAATGGGTTAAGGGTCACCAGCGGTGATTGGACACTGGCACAACCAATGGAAGACAGTTCCCCTCCATATAACCCCTCCCATCAGGGAAGTACCTCAGTTTTGTAGCAAAGCAGTAAGGTTCCCATAAGAAGGGTGGGACCTCTGTGTCCCGTGGTGTACTCCAAGAAAAGGATTTTACAGGTAAGCTGTTATAAAAATCCTATTTTCTTTATCGTACACCACGGGACACAGAGCTAGTCATTACATAATGGGACGTCCCAGAGCAATGCTCATATGAAGGGGGGGAGACACAGATCAAACCGACCGCTTGCGGACTAGAAGCCCTATACTGCTGCCTGCAGCACACTTCGCCCAAAGGCGGAATCCTCATGTCCTTTCACATCTATTTGATAGAATTTGGAAAATGTATGGACTGAGGACCAAGTTGCAGCCTTACAGATCTGAGCCATCGAAGCCTGGTGGTGCACTGCCCATGAAGCACTTATCGCCCTGGTAGAGTGCGCCTTAACAGGAAAAGGAGGAGTCCTGTTCTTTAAACCATAAGCTTGAACAATTACTTGTCTAATCCACCTGGAAATGGTGGATTTTGATACCGCTTGGCCCTTCTTGGGACCATCTGGTAAAATAAACAAAACATCTGTTTTACGTATCTGAGCGGTTGCTTGCAGATACACCCTTACCGCTCTCACTAGATCTAGAGAGTGTAATAATTTTTCCCCCGCCGTCCGCGGGTTTGGAAAAAAGGAAGGCAGAACAATGTCTTGATTCAAGTGAAAAGCCGACACCACCTTAGGTAGAAAAGCCGGATGGGGTCGTAGTACGATCTTGTCCTTGTGACAAATTAGATAAGGCTCTTTACAAGAAAGAGCTGCTAGCTCTGATACTCTCCTAGCAGAAGCTATAGCAATCAGAAAGGCCAATTTCCTACTTAATATAATTAAAGGAATATGGCGAATAGGTTCAAAAGGTTGCTTTTGCAACACTGACAATACCAAATTCAAATCCCATGGACACAAGGGAGACCTGACTGGAGGATTTATCCTCAGTACCCCCTGAATGAATGTCCGAACTAGGGAGTGAGATGCCAATGGTCTCTGAAAGAAGACTGATAGAGCCGATATTTGCCCTTTGATGGTGCTAAGGGCTAATTTCATATCCACTCCTAACTGGCAAAAAGCAAGAATCCTACTTATTTCATATTTCAGAGGATTCCAACTTCTGGATTCACACCAGGAAACGTATGCTTTCCAGACTCTATGATAGATGAGTCTGGAGGCTGGCTTTCTAGCATTAATGAGCGTAGAAAGAACTAGGCCAGAGACCCCTCTCTTTTTCAAAATGTGGGTCTCAGCAGCCAGGCCGTCAAATTTAGCCTTTGTAAGGAAGGGTGGAATACTGGACCCTGTGACAACAGGTCGTGTCGAAGTGGAAGCTTCCAGGGCCTTCCTATCGCCATTTTTACGATCTCGGCATACCAAGGCCTCCGGGGCCAGTTTGGGGCCACTAGGATTACTGGTATTCCCTCCTCCTTGATCCTGCGAAGCAGTCTTTGTAGAAGAGGGATCGGAGGGAATGCATAGATCAGTGAGAACTGATTCCATGGAGTTATTAGAGCGTCTGTCCCGTAGGCTAGAGGATCTCTCGTTCTGGACACAAAGTTGTCCAATTTCTTGTTGAACCTGGAAGCTAGCAGGTCTACATCTGGGTTTCCCCATCTCAGACATATGGCCTGAAAGATCTCTGGGTGAAGAGACCACTCTCCTGGTAGCAGCTGCTGACGACTCAGGTAGTCTGCTTGCCAGTTTTCTATCCCTGGAATGAAGATTGCAGAGATGCAAGGTACATGCTCTTCTGCCCATGCCAAGATCCGGTTCACCTCTCTTTGGGCTGCCCGACTGTGGGTGCCTCCTTGGTGATTGATGTAAGCTACTGCCGTAGCATTGTCGGATTGAACCCGAACTGGGTAGCCCTGTAACCTGTATGTCCAGGTTTTGAGGGCTAGATATACCGCCCGGATCTCTAGCACATTGATGGGCAGGATCCCCTGAGTCTTGGCCCAGGTTCCCTGGGTAGAAGCCTCCTCGAATACTGCACCCCAGCCCGATAGACTGGCATCCGTAGATACCACCTTCCAGGCCACTGGGAGGAAGGACTTTCCCTTCCGTAAATTCCTGGCTTCTAGCCACCAATTGAAGCTGTGGCGTACTTGTGAGGACAGGCGCATGGGTATATCCAGAGCTTGGCTCTTCCTGTTCCAGGAGGCTAAAATATTGCCTTGAAGTAGTCTCGAATGAAACTGGGCGTAAGGGACCGCCTCGAAGGAGGCTACCATCTTTCCCAATAGTCTCATGCAAAGGCGAATAGACGGCCTCTTGTTTGCTTTGACCTTGTGGATCAGGTCTTTCAGAGACTGTATCTTTGGCTCTGGCAGGTATACCCTGTTTTGGGCTGTATCTATGATCATGCCCAGGTACACTATCCTTCTTTGGGCCTGGAGAGAGGATTTTTGTAAGTTTATAATCCATCCTAAATGCTCCAGGTATCCTACTGTAGTGTCTACAGCGTGATCCAATCCCTCCTTTGACTGATCTATTAATAGTAGATCGTCTAGATAGGCTGTTACCGCAATGCCCCGTGTTCTTAGGTTTGCTAACAGAGGAGCTAGCACCTTTGTGAATACTCTGGGCGCGGTGGCTACACCAAATGGCAGGGCCACAAATTGAAAGTGGCGATCTTCTACCGCAAACCTTAGGAATCTTTGGTGAGCGGGGAGGATTGGTATGTGTAGATATGCGTCTTTGATATCTATGGACGCAATGAATTCTCCGCCTTTTAAAGTAGCGACCACGGATCGAATCGTTTCCATTCGAAAATGGCGAACGTTCAGAAACTGGTTTAGATTTTTTAGATCCAGGATGGGTCTGACTTCTCCGTTCGGTTTTGGAATCACAAAGAGGTTTGAGTAAAAACCTGAACCTTGCTCCTTTTGGGGTACCTCTGTAACCACACCTTGAGCTATTAAGTGATTCAAACCTTTGAAGAAGGATCCTCTTTTTTGTGGATCCTTGGAGAGTCTTGAACTTCGGAATTGAGAAGATGGGATCTCTCGAAATTCCAGTCTGTACCCTGAGGATATTGTGGATACCACCCATTTGTCCTGGGTTTCTGTCCGCCAAGTCGCTGAGAACTGCCGAAGCCTTCCCCCCACTCGGCCGAGCGGGGGCGCCTCTTCAATGAGAGGTTTTGGGGGCTTGCTTATTAGCTCTTGAACCCCACGGCTTCTTGTTCTTCTGAGCCTGTTCTTTGGCTTTTTTGGGCGGCTGAAAAGGCCGTCGCCACTGGCTGGAGTCAGATTTCCCGGGAGCTGGGGAGAGAGTGTGTTTAAAACAAGGTCTCTTGTTTTTCTTTCTCTCAGGTAAAAGTGTCGTTTTACCACTTGATATCTTTTGGATATATCTTTCTAAATCTTCCCCAAAAAGGCGTTCGCCATGGAACGGGAAACTTGCCAACAACTTTTTGCATGGGGCTTCCGCTGACCAATGCTTAAGCCAAAGTACTCTGCGCATCTGTACCAGCTGGAGTGTAAGGCGTGATGCCTGTATGATAGAATCTCTCATGGCATCCACTGTGAAGCATAAGGCTTTAGGTAAATTCTCCCAATTTTTAGCCTGCTCTGAAGGCAGCTCCTTCAGCCCCTGCTTTACCTGTTGGCTGACGACCTGACACATACCGACTGCTGCTACTGCAGGTTGGATAATTGAGCCGGCCAAAAGGAAGGAGGATTTCAGTAAGGATTCCAACTTCTTCTCAGAAGGATCTTTAAACACTTGTACATTATCCACTGGACATGTCAGGTTTTTATTTACACAAGAAATAGCCGCATCTACCGTAGGCAGGCTCCATTTCTTTAAAAAAATTTCCTCCATAGGATAAAGAATGTTAAACTTTTTTGGAGGTGAAAAACGCTTATCTGGATGTTGCCAGTCTGCGTACAATAGATCCTCTAGTAACGGATGAACCGGGAAGGAGCATGCACCTTGCAGGGATCTTAATGATCCTAGGGAGGAGACAGGTGATTCTGTTACCTCCAAAGAGGGTAACCTAAATGCAGCTCGCACGGCTCCTGCATAGCATTGCACCTGTGACTTTAAAATCTGGGATACCGAAAAAGGCTCATCCGATATCCCTGATCCGTCTGACTCCTCATCCTCTGCTGATGTAGCCTCCTCCTCATCCTCCTCCTCCTCAGGTACTTCTGAAGGGAGGTCCAATACTGGAGGAGATCTGCTTCGCTTATTGTCCTTTTTAGAGGATTTAGCGATTAAAGTAGCAATTTTCTCCTCCAGATTATTTAGGGCAGCTGATAAAGTGTCCTCAGTGACATATGCAGGCCCAGGCTTCACTGGGGAAGCCGCCATACCTGACAGAGGTAATGGCTCATCCTGTACAGGTGCTTTTGGCAACACAGGAGAGGAAGGTACCGAGTCAGCACAGCTAGAGCCCCCTGTCTCAGGCGGCGGTGCTCTTTTATCTCTTTTTGTCCGCATTACTTCCCCTGGAAGACTTACTGTTTAGACAAAATACAAGGTACCTAAATGCATATACTACCGTGTTCAGTTTAGCAAATACATTAAGTATGCAACTTTTAACACATAACTATGCATAACATGGATGTCTTCTAGGAAGTACCCAATCCAACCACATGGAGTCTTACGTCCCTGTATAGCTGCTGTGTTTCTCTGCCAGGAACAAGAGAACTAACGAGCTTGCTTGCTGCTGCAGTGCTTTTTACACTGACAGTCTTTTAAATTTGGCGCCGTTTCTGTGCCTGCGCGCGCCACATGCCCGCGCACGCCTCGGCCCCCCCCCCCTCCGATAAAGCGCGCTCCCGCGCGTGCGCGCGGCCTTTAGCGCTATGGTGGTGGCCATAGTGAGAGAGGACTCTCATCAGCCCCTGTCCCCACTTACCTGCATCTGCAGGTGTCTGTATCGGCCACCGGAAGGAGGAGCGGGGTGCTCAAGCAAGCTCAGCAGCGGAGGTGACGAGCAGTGTACTTCGCCGAAGCCGACACTGAACAGAGTGAGGTGAGTATATTCAGCTCTTTACTCCCCCCAGTGGTGGAAAAAAAGAAGACATCCACTTTTTGAAAAAGGTCCCAACCTAGTTATGGACCTTCTAATCTCACCTTATCCACGCCGCAGGTTTTACTGCTGAAAGTTTTCAGACAGATACCAAACTTCACCCTTCACGGTGGGCTATGTGTGCCAACCTTCAGGGATATGGGTTCCTATTTAAAGGATACCTCTCCCCTGGGCCTTGTACAAGACTCTTACCAGGACTTTATAGCGAAATAGCGAAAGTGCTGGATCTTAGAGCCCAGTCCTCGGAAGAGAGACATTACAGGCGACGCCTCATGGATGAGGCCCGGATCCCATCCAGATTCAGCTCATTTGTAGGCGTCTTGGATGGATCCGAAAGCATAGCTCTTTTACCCCCAGAGGGTCTCTTTGGTAGAGCTTTCCTTTAGCACCTCCTAACGCGTCCAACACCTTTCGACACTGGCGAAAAAACTGAGGTACTTCCCTGATGGGAGGGGTTATATGGAGGGGAACTGTCTTCCATTGGTTGTGCCAGTGTCCAATCACCGCTGGTGACCCTTAACCCATTATGTAATGACTAGCTCTGTGTCCCGTGGTGTACGATAAAGAAAGTAGTTCTAACTAGACGTGGCAATTTTAACAAATTCAAAACGCTGTGGGAGCCCTGGTTGAGTAGAATGGGGTGCCCACCCTAGAGGGGAGAAGAATCTAGATCAGCAACTAGAGATTAGCCAGAGGGGAGAGAGAGAGAGAGAGAGAGAGAGAGAGAGAGAAAATAGAGAAAGAGTGCTGCACTTTATAAAGAGGATAAACTCATTCGGAAAGTAAGAGAAGTAGGAAGGAGAGGGGAAAAAAAGTTTGCACTGTAGTAGTGATAGAGCTTGTGTGTGAAGTACAAATAAGATGACGGGGGTGAAGAGGGTGGGATATGGGTATAGTGAGCACTTTAAAATCCATACAATGTGTTGCATGTATAAAGATGTACGCATTTTAAATAGATTTTTTTGTATTGAAGAAAACAATAAAGAATATATAAAATAAAAAAAAAGTTGTTCCCCTTCACCCTGCAGCTTTAGATTCCTTTAGATTTACCAACTAAATCGATAATGAGGGCCTGATTGGATAAAAATTAAATGGATGGTCTATGCAGCGGCGCACAGTTTATCCATATGTATGTAGCGCCCCCCCAATTTCCAGAGGCCTGGAGGTGACAGGGAGGGCTGACATTGCTCCTCAGGGTGCAGGTTGCTAGGCATGGTGGGTGATGTACATGGTAAAAGATGGACGCCAGTCACTTTTATGCTTGAACAAAGAGAAAAAGTATGGGAGAGAGGGGTAGGGCACAGGACACCCTTAGTCAAAAACAGCAGCGACTAGCAGACCGGCAGAATCCTTAGACAAAAATATGCAGATAAGATAAACAGCAGTACAGGAAAATGGCCTTTAAAAGCGGAGCTCCACCCTAAAGTGGAACTTCCGCTGATCGGAGCCCTCCCCCCTCCGGTGTCGCAATTGACACCTTTCAGGGGGGAGGGGGTGCAGATACCTGTCTAAGACAGGTATTTGCACCCACTTCCGGGAGTCCTCTCTGCGGGAAGCACGTCACTTCCCGCAGATTCCCCGTTGTGTTCTGGGAGACACTCGGCTCCCAGAACACAGGGGACCATTCAGAACGGTGCAGCGCGACTCGCGCATGCGCCGTAGGGAACCGGGCATGAAGACGCAAGGCTTCACTTCCTGGTTCCCTCACCGAGGATGGCGGTGGGGGCAGCAGAGTGACGAGCGATTGCTCGTCCTCTGCTGCGGACATCGCTGGACTCCAGGACAGGTAAGTGTCCATATATTAAAAGTCAGCAGCTGCTGTATTTGCAGCTGCTGGCTTTTAATAAATTTTTTTTCCGCGGCACCTCCGCTTTAAGCTGAAATCAGCAATCTGTACTTTGTAAGCTGTCTCCTATAGCAACTGAACTTAACTCACTAAAGGTGCAGAAATTCTAGAAAATCCATAAAGACTACAAATTAGCCAGGCTAGCTACCACCCAGCAGAGCTAAATTTACTTGTAGCCCTGTTTAAGACAAGGGTGCTACACATACCTGATGGTCACCCCTAATATGAGCTTGCTTGGCATAAAACCTTAACCATTAAATATAACGTGGATTCTGCTTATGGCTAGAAAAGCGAACATTTGTGAGGTAAAATTTTGGAGGTTTGACAAGAAACCTGGCTCACAGTTGGTGCATCAATGTATCCTAAAGTTTAGTAGTGTTGAGGACAGACCTTTATGCAGGTCACATGACTTTCTCCACAACAAACTCACCAAAACACGTCTTATAGCGCTGGCACAGCCATGCTGTTATAACTGGTGGTATACGGTATGCATCACTGCTGTAGAACATTAGAAGCACGAATCAGATGGCTAAACAGATAACTTACCTCCATAATTAATGGTCTCTGCCCAATCGCTGCCATTCCCTGTAAGGCATTCACTTCTGCCAACAGAATGCGCTGGAGATGCTGACAAATACAAACGTTAGTAAATACAAAAGTTAGTAAGTGAACATGTGGCACATCTTTTAATCACTAGAGAGAGTAGAGATCCTAACAGAAAGGTTGCCTTACCTTAATGCTGCAAACTGTCTGTCCTTGGCGGTTCTTGTGCTCACAGTTAACCATAACTTGCTCTATCTGGCCGCGGTCAAAGAAATCCAACTGTGGCAGCTCTGGGATCTCCTGGCTGAAGTCGATTGAGTCTAGTATGCTCAGAATCTTTCTACGGGCTACATAGACAATGATTGGGAGAATTAAAGTAGATTAATCAGTAACTTTACAAGTCTACATTAACATATTTGGACATGTCATAACATAGCAACAGTATGGTTTTCAAAAAAGCTCCACCATTTATAATTTAAAAGCCATCCTTGAGATTTGGTCCAATGATTTTGCCCAGGGTGAGAGAATACTGTCAAATCAGCAGCAGGCAGGAGAAAATAGGATTTTTATAACAGCTTACCTGTAAAATCCTTTTCTTGGAGTACACCACGGGACACAGAGCTAGTCATTACATAATGGGTTAAGGGTCACCAGCGGTGATTGGACACTGGCACAACCAATGGAAGACAGTTCCCCTCCATATAACCCCTCCCATCAGGGAAGTACCTCAGTTTTGTAGCAAAGCAGTAAGGTTCCCATAAGAAGGGGGGGACCTCTGTGTCCCGTGGTGTACTCCAAGAAAAGGATTTTACAGGTAAGCTGTTATAAAAATCCTATTTTCTTTATCGTACACCACGGGACACAGAGCTAGTCATTACATAATGGGACGTCCCAGAGCAATGCTCATATGAAGGGGGGGAGACACAGATCAAAACAGGCCGCTTGCGGACCAGAAGCCCTATACTGCTGCCTGCAGCACACTTCGCCCAAAGGCGGAATCCTCATGTCCTTTCACATCTATTTGATAGAATTTGGAAAATGTATGGACTGAAGACCAAGTTGCAGCTTTACAGATCTGAGCCATCGAAGCCTGGTGGTGCACTGCCCATGAAGCACTTATCGCCCTGGTAGAGTGCGCCTTAACAGGAAAAGGAGGAGTCCTGTTCTTTAAACCATAAGCTTGAATAATTACTTGTCTAATCCACCTGGAAATGGTGGATTTTGATACCGCTTGGCCCTTCTTGGGCCCATCTGGTAAAATAAACAAAACATCTGTTTTACGTATCTGAGCGGTTGCTTGCAGATACACCTTTACCGCTCTCAGTAGATCTAGAGTGTAATAATTTTTCCCCCGCCGTCCGCGGGTTTGGAAAAAAGGAAGGCAGAACAATGTCTTGATTCAAGTGAAAAGCCGACACCACCTTAGGTAAAAAAGCCGGATGGGGTCGTAGTACGATTTTGTCCTTGTGACAAATTAGATAAGGCTCTTTACAAGAAAGAGCTGCTAGCTCTGATACTCTCCTAGTAGAAGCTATAGCAATCAGAAAGGCCAACTTCCTACTTAATATAATTAAAGGAATATGGCGAATAGGTTCAAAAGGTTGCTTTTGCAACACCGACAATACCAAATTCAAATCCCATGGACACAAGGGAGTCCTAACTGGAGGATTTATCCTCAGTACCCCCTTAATGAATGTCCGAACTAGGGAGTGAGATGCCAATGGTCTCTGAAAGAAGACTGATAGAGCCGATATTTGCCCTTTGATGGTGCTAAGGGCTAAATTCATATCCACTCCTAACTGGCAAAAAACAAGAATCCTACTTATTTCATACTTCTGAGGATTCCAACATCTGGATTCACACCAGGAAACGTATGCTTTCCAGACTCTCTGATAGATGAGTCTGGAGGCTGGCTTTCTAGCATTAATGAGCGTAGAAAGAGCCGGACCAGAGACCCCTCTCTTTTTAAAAATGTGGGTCTCAGCAGCCAGGCCGTCAACTTTAGCCTTTGTAAGGAAGGGTGGAATACTGGACCCTGTGACAGCAGGTCGTGTCGAAGTGGAAACTTCCAGGGCCTTCCTATCGCCATTTTTACAATCTCGGCGTACCAAAGCCTCCTGGGCCAGTTTGGGGCCACTAGGATTACTGGTATTCCCTCCTCCTTGATCCTGCGAAGCAGTCTTGGTAGAAGAGGGATCGGAGGGAATGCATAGATCAGTGAGAACTGATTCCATGGAGTTATTAGAGCGTCTGTATTATTAGAGCGTCTGTCCCGTAGGCTAGAGGATCTCTCGTTCTGGACACAAAGTTGTCCAATTTCTTGTTGAACCTGGCAGCTAGCAGGTCTACATCTGGGTTTCCCCATCTCAGACATATGGCCTGAAAGATCTCGGGGTGAAGAGACCACTATCCTGGTAGCAGCTGCTGACGACTCAGGTAGTCTGCTTGCCAATTTTCTATCCCTGGAATGAAGATTGCAGAAAGGCAAGGTACATGCTCTTCTGCCCATGCCAGTATCCGGTTCACCTCTCTTTGGGCTGCCCGACTGCGGGTGCCTCCATGGTGATTGATGTAAGCTACTGCAGTAGCATTGTCGGATTGAACCCGAACTGGGTAGCCCTGTAACCTGTATGTCCAGGTTTTGAGGGCTAAATATACCGCCCGGATCTCTAGCACATTGATGGGCAGGATCCCCTGAGTCTTGGCCCAGGTTCCCTGGGTAGAAGCCTCCTCGAATACTGCACCCCAGCCCGATAGGCTGGCATCCCTAGATACCACCTTCCAGGCCACTGGGAGGAAGGACTTTCCCTTCCGTAAATTCCTGGCTTCTAGCCACCAATCGAAGCTGTGGCGTACTTGTGAGGACAGGCGCATGGGTATATCCAGAGCTTGGCTCTTCCTGTTCCAGGAAGCTAAAATATTGCCTTGAAGTAGTCTCGAATGAAACTGGGCGTAAGGGACCGCCTCGAAGGAGGCTACCATCTTTCCCAATAGTCTCATGCAAAGGCGAATAGACGGCCTCTTGTTTGCTTTGACCTTGTGGATCAGGTCTTTCAGAGACTGTATCTTCGGTTCTGGCAGGTATACCCCGTTTTGGGCTGTATCTATGATCATGCCCAGGTACACTATCCTTCTTTGGGCCTGGAGAGAGGATTTTTGTAAATTTATAATCCATCCTAAATGCTCCAGGTATCCTACTGTAGTGTGTACAGCGTGACCCAATCCCTCCTTTGACTGATCTATTACTAGTAGATCGTCCAGATAGGCTGTTACCGCAATGCCCCGTGTTCTTAGGTTTGCTAACAGAGGAGCTAGCACCTTTGTGAATACTATGGGCGCGGTGGCTACACCAAACGGCAGAGCCACAAATTGAAAGTGGCGATCTTCTACCGCAAACCTTAGGAATCTTTGGTGAGCGGGGAGGATGGGTATGTGTAAATGTGCGTCCTTGATATCTATGGGCGCCATGAATTTTCCGCCCTTTAAAGTGGCGGCCACGGATCGGATCGTTTCCATTCGAAAATGGCGATCGTTCAGGAACCGATTTAGGGATTTTAGATCCAGGATGGGTCTGACATCTCCATTTGGCTTTGGAATCACAAAGAGGTTTGAGTAAAAACCTGAACCTCGCTCTTTTTGGGGTATGTCTGTAACTACCCCTTGAGCCATTAAGTGATTCAAACCTTTGAAAAAGGATTCTCTTTTTTGTGGATCCTTGGAGAGTCTTGAACCTCGGAATTGAGAAGGTGGGATCTCTCGAAATTCCAGTTTGTACCCTGAGGATATTGTGGATACTACCCAATTGTCCTGGATTTCTGACCACCAAGTCGCTCAGAACTGACAAAGCCTTCCTCCCACTCGGCCGAGCGGGGGCGCCCCTTCACTGAGAGGCTTTGGGGGCTTGCTTATTAGCTCTTGCACCCCACGGCTTCTTGTTCTTCTGAGCTTGCCCCTTGGCTTTTGTGGGCGGCTAAAACAGGCCGCCGCCCCTGGTTGGAGTCAGATTTCCCGGGAGCTGGGGAGAGAGAGCGTTTAAAACAAGATCTCTTGTTTTTCTTTCTCTCAGGTAAAAGTCGTTTTACCACTTGATATCTTCTGTATATATTTTTCCAAATCTTCCCCAAATAGGCGTTCGCCATGGAACGGGAACTTGCCAACAGCTTTTTGCATGGGGTCTCCGCTGACCAATGCTTAAGCCAAAGTACTCTGCGCATCTGTACCAGCTGGAGTGTAAGGCGTGATGCCTGTATGATAGAATCTCTCATGGCATCCACTGTGAAGCATAAGGCTTTAGGCAAATTTTCCCAATTTCTAGCCTGCTCTGAAGGCAGTTCCTTCAGCCCCTGCTTTACCTGTTGGCTGATGACCTGACACATACCGACTTCTGCTACTGCAGGTTGGGTAATTGAGCCGGCCAAAAGGAAGGAGGATTTCAACTTCCTCTCAGAAGGATCTTTTAAACCCTTGTACATTATCCACCGGACATGTCAGGTTTTTATTTACACAAGAAATAGCCGCAACTACCGCAGGTAGGCTCCATTTCTTTAAAAAAAAAATTCCCCCATAGGATAAAGAATGTTAAACCTTTTTGGAGGTGAGAAACGCTTATCTGGATGTTGCCAGTTTGCGTATATTAGATCCTCTAGTAACGGATGAACCGGGAAGGAGCATGCACCTTGCAGGGATCTTAATGACCCTAGGGAGGAGACAGGTAATTCCGTTACCTCCGCAGAGGTTAACTTAAATGCACTGCTATAGCATTGTACCTGTGACCTTAAAATCTGGCTCCTCATCCTCTGCTGATGTAGCCTCCTCCTCCTCATCCTCCTCCCTCAGGTACTTCTGAAGGGAGGTCCAATACTGGAAGAGACCTGCTTCGCTTATTGTCCCTTTTTAGAGGACTTAGCGATTAAGGTAGCAATTTTTTCCTCCAGATTATTTAGGGCAGCTGATAAAGTGTCCTCAGTGACATATACAGGCCCAGGCTTCACTGGGGAAGCCGCCATACCTGACAGAGGTAATGGCTCATCCTGAACAGGTGCATTTAGCAACACAGGAGAGAAAGGTACCGAGTCAGCACAGTTAGAGCCTCCTCTCAGGCGGTGGTGCTTTCTTATCTCTTTTTGTCCGTATTACTTCCCCTGGAAGGCTTACTGTTTAGACAAAAATAGGATTTTTATAACAGCTTACCTGTAAAATCCTTTTCTTGGAGTACATCACGGGACACAGAGCGACATAGTCATTACTAATGGGTTATATAGTTACCGTCAGGTGCTGGCACTGGCAACTTCCAAAACCGGAAGTACCCTCCCCTATATAAGCCCCTCCCATCCGGGAGCACCTCAGTTTTGTAGCAAAGCAATAAGTGTCCCCAAAGAGGGGCGGGAGCTCTGTGTCCCGTGATGTACTCCAAGAAAAGGATTTTACAGGTAAGCTGTTATAAAAATCCTATTTTCTTTTTCGTACATCACGGGACACAGAGCGACATAGTCATTACTAATGGGATGTCCTAAAGCAATGCCAAATGAGGGGGGGGGATACACCATATATAAGCTGAGCGCTATCAGACATGAGGATCTTTTGCGGCCTGCAACACACTGCGCCCAAAGGCGACATCCTCCTGACTTCTAACGTCCACCTGGTAGAACCTAGTAAACGTGTGTACCGAAGACCATGTTGCGGCCTTACAGATTTGAGCCAGGGAGGCCTGGTGATGCACTGCCCATGAAGTTCCAACTGCTCTCGTGGAGTGCGCCCTAACTTTGAACGGAGGCGGTCTACTTCTCAAGCTATAGGCTTGTATTATGACCTGTCGAATCCACTTGGCTAAAGTAGATTTTGACGCTGCCTGACCCTTTTTGGGGCCTTCCGGCAGAATGAACAAAGTATCCGTTCTGCGAATCTGAGCAGTGGCTTTTAGATAAGCTTTAACTGCTCTTACTACATCCAAAGAATGCAATAACTTTTCCTCTACCGAAGTAGGCTTGGGGAAAAAAGAAGGAAGAACCACATCTTGGTTCAAATGAAAACTCGATACCACCTTAGGAAGAAAGGCTGGATGAGGACGTAACACTACTCTGTCCTTATGGATAACCAGATATGGCTCCTTACAGGACATAGCTGCTAATTCCGATACTCTTTTAGCCGAACAAATGGCTACTAGAAAAATCAATTTCCTGGTGAGAAGCACTAAGGAAATATGCTGTAATGGTTCAAATGGTTGTTTCTGTAGAACCGACAGAACCAAGTTTAGATCCCATGGACATATGGGAATATTAACCGGAGGACTAATACGCATCACTCCTTGTATAAAGGCTTTGACTAGTGAATGCGAAGCCAAGGGCCTTTGAAAAAATATTGACAAGGCCGAAATCTGACCTTTGATAGTACTCAAGGCAAGCTTCCTATCTACAGCCCATTGTAGGAAGTCCAGAATTCTACCTATTACGTATTTACGTGGATGCCATTTCCTGGCCTCACACCAGGCGATGTACGCCTTCCAGATTCTATAGTAGATCTGCCTGGATACCGGTTTCCTGGCATTGATCATGGTAGACACCACAGCATTAGAGAGCCCTCTCCTTTTTAGAATGTGGGCTTCAATAGCCAGGCCGTCAAACCTAGGGCTGGTAAGGAAGGGTGGTATATCGGTCCCTGCGAAAGCAGGTCCGGACGATGTGGGAGGGTCCAAGGACTCCCCACAGACATTTTTACAATCTCCGCGTACCATGCTCTTCGGGGCCACGCTGGAGCCACCAGAATCACTGGTTTCTTTTCTACCCTGATTCTGCGGAGTAATCGAGGTAACAATTGTGGCGGTGGGAATGCATATATCAGCTTGAACTGATCCCAAGGGAACACTAGGGCATCCGAGCCGCACGCTAGGGGATCCCTTGTCCAAGAGACAAACCTGTCCACTTTCGTGTTGAACCTGGATGCTAGCAGATCTACATCCGGTGTTCCCCACCGCTGACATATTGTCCGGAAAACCTCGGGATGAAGGGACCATTCCCCTGGGCATAATTGTTGGCGACTTAGAAAGTCCGCCTTCCAATTCTCCACCCCTGGAATGAATACCGCAGATATGGCTGGGACATATCTTTCTGCCCATCTCAGGATGTAATTTACTTCCCTTTGGGCTGCACGACTCCTGGTGCCCCCCTGACGATTGATATATGCCACTGCTGTGGCATTGTCTGACTGAACTCTGACAGGGGACCCTTGGAGTTTGGATGTCCATGCTACTAGGGCATACCGGGCTGCACGTATCTCTAAGAGATTGATGGGCAGGGCCTTTTCCGCATCCGACCATCTGCCCTGGAGAGACCATTGCTCCAGTACTGCTCCCCAGCCTAAAAGGCTGGCATCTGTAGTGACCACCTTCCAAGAAATCGGACTGAAGGATTTCCCTCTTTCCAGATTCCGGGGAACCAACCACCAACGGAGGCTTCTGCGAACGGAAGGGGACAAGGATATTGGTACGTCCAGAGCCTGAACTTTTTTGTTCCAGGCTGACAGTATGGCCCTTTGCAACTTCCTTGAATGGAATTGACCGTAGGGTACTGCTTCGAATGATGCCACCATTTTTCCCAGCAGCCTCATGCATAGGCGTATGGATGGCTGTCTTTTTGAACCCACTAAGTGGATCAAATCTCTCAAAGACGACCCCTTTTCTTGAGGCAAGAAAATTTTTCTCTGGTCTGAATCCAGCCTTAGCCCCAAGTATTCCAGACTTTTGACTGGTTTTAGGGCTGACTTGTCTCGGTTGATAATCCAACCGTGATATTCCAGATACTTGATTGTCTCGTGAACAACCACTTCTAGTTTTTCCACTGAGTGGTCTATCAGCAACAAGTCGTCTAGATATGCCATTATCGTTACACCTCGTGTTCTTAGATTGGCCAATAATGGGGCCAGAATTTTTGTGAACACTCTTGGTGCTGTGGCCAGACCGAAGGGTAAGGCTCTGAACTGAAAATGGCGCCCTTCTATCGCAAAGCGTAGAAATTTCTGGTGGGCTGGAAAGATGGGGATGTGTAAATACGCATCTTTGATGTCGATCGAGGCTAACCATTCCTCCCCTTGTAGGGCAGTGGCTACCGATCGGATCGACTCCATCCGGAAAGTCCTGATATGCAGGAATTTGTTTAGCCCTTTTAGATTTAATATGGGCCTCATGTCCCCGTTTGGCTTCGGAACTGTAAAGAGGTTTGAGTAAAACCCGAACCCCCATTCTTCCAGGGGGACCTCTATAATTACTGCTTGAAGCAATAATTGTTCCAGTGCCAACAGGAGGGATCCTCTCTTCTGGGGATCCCTTGGCACGTTCGACCTTATAAAGCGGGAAGGAGGGGAGTTTTTTAACTCCAATTTGTATCCCAGATTTACTGCGGAGAGCACCCATCTGTCTCGGATCGTGTCCCGCCAGGTCTCTGTGAACAACTGAAGTCTTCCCCCCACCCGATTGGGTGGGGGCAACCCTTCATGCATTTGACTTTGGGGGAGGTTTTGTACCTCTCCTGCTCCAGGGCTTCTTGTTACCCTGCAACTGTCCCTGATTTTTACCTCCGGGATTTGACCGGGGAGGCCGTCGGAACTGTTTCACAGCCGATGTCCTCGGGACTGGAGAAGCCGGCCTCTTAAAAGAGGGACCTCTAACTCTATTTTTGACCGGCAAGAGTGTACTTTTACCGCTGGAAATTCTCTGGATATACTTGTCCAGGTCTTCCCCGAATAAACGCTCCCCATGAAATGGGAAGCTGACCAGCAATTTTTTACAGGGAGCTTCAGCAGACCAGTTTTTGAGCCATAGAAGCCTGCGCATATGTACTATAGACAGCGTAAGGCGGGAGGCCTGATGGATTGAATCCTTTATAGCGTCCACCGCAAAGCATAAGGCTCTAGGTAGATCAGCTAGAGCAAGAGCCTGCTGATCTGGTACGTCCCTTAAGACCTGTTTCAACTGATCCTTCACTGCTTGGCAGACCCCTATAGCTGCCACTGCTGGTTGTGTCACCAATCCTGCTGTAGAAAAAGCAGATTTCAATAAGGACTCCAATTTTTTATCTATTGGGTCCTTGAACATTTGGACATTTTCCACCGGACATGTCAGTGATTTATTCACACAAGAGATGGCTGCGTCCACTGTAGGGACCTTCCATTTTCTGACGAACTTATCCTCCATAGGATAGACCACCGGAAATCTCTTGGGGGGAGTAAATATTTTGTCAGGATGCTCCCAATCCTGGTAAATGAGCCCCTCCAATAAAGGATGGATCGGGAAAGAACAAACAGTCTGGGGAGCTTTTAGCGACCCCAACGAGGAGACAGAAGAGGAGGATGGCTCCGCAAGTGGCATTTTAAATGCTGATCGGACCATATTAGTCAGGGACTGAACCCATAACCTCTCAGCATGTGATGCTGAGAACGGCTCCTCCACTGTTGATTCCTCTACAACCGAATCAACCTCATCCTGATCCCCCTCAGGTAGGTCGACCTCTGTATGGGACTGTTGCTCTGTTAACAGGCACTCTGAGGGAGGAGACGGAGATCGAGCGCTTTTCTCCTGTGACAGGGAAGCAGCAATTAGTGCTGACAATCTCTCTTCCAGCCCTCCCAGAGCTGAGGAAAAAACCTCCTCTGTTACATACACAGGAGCAGGTGAACTGGGGACAGCCACAGTACCAGGTACTCCTGGGGGTGCCCTACGGTCACTAACCTCTGATTCTTCAGGGGAGACTGGTGCAGCCAAAGCATGCCCAAGATCCTCAGAGCCCGATGGAGACCCCCTATTCCTCCTGGAATTTCTAGTCCCGGAGTTTTTAGACGGCATATTCCTAAGCCACAAAGCTGAGGTATTCCAGCCGAAAATACACCAGTTACTGATAATAGTCTAGCATAAATGCTGCTATAATAAACAGTTGGTGTCTACTAATGTGCCTTTCTAGGGGATGCCTGTATCAACCGCTTGCTGTATGCCTTTAAATGTTGTCAGCTCTGTCTCTGTACTTCATAGCCAGCTTACTGCAATAATGTGGCTTTTTAAAACCTGCTGGGACGCCCGCACATGCGCAGAAGCGCTGCGGCGCGCACAGAGCGTCATCCCCCAGGCCCCGCCCCTTTTTCCGGCCATCTCTATATATAGAGGCGCGTGCACGCGCACGCGCGCGGCCACGTGCGCCTCGGCGCTAATTTCAAACATGGAAACCAGGGACAGGAGCCAGGGCCCCCTTTGCCGCAGGCCGGGGGATAGACGAACACTGCAACATGGCAGAGGAAACAGTTTCCTGTAGGAGAACTCACCAGCTGCCTGGACTTTGCTCTCTGAGAAGAAACTAGTCCATATGACAAGAAAAACATTCTACAGCGGCCTCTAGTGGACAAACACAGGTACCGCAGTTTAATATACTAAACATATATAAAAAAACATTCTTTTTTTTTTTTTTTTTTCTTGACCACCATTAAAAATTATTACATTTTTTTAGTAGTTACAGGCATGCACAGATATTAGCGGGAATACCGTTAGGTAACAGACAGAAAGACAAATTAGGCTTGGGGGTCCCCCAATAGAACCAAGTTCCTGGGGGCCCCCACTTACCTGTTCCCCGCCGCAGGACTTTGTTTGGTCCACAAAAGCCCAAACTTCACCTATCACGGCAGGCATTGTAATCAAACCTTCAGGGACCGGGTTCCCAAGGATTCCACTCCCCTGGACCTGTATAGCACCCTGCACAGAAAACATCTTGGTCGTGGGTATGACCAGAGCTCTGGATCCCAGGGTCCAGCTCTCCTAAGAGAAGCATTACAGGCAGAACCTTGCTCTTCTCTGCAAGGCCCGGGTACCGACCGTTTAGCTATGAAGCTTTTTTGGTCGGATCCGGAATAGCTTACTGAGGCCCAAAAGAACCTGTACGCAAGCTCAGTGAAAAACACATGTTTCTTCTTGGCCAACACCTTAGACACTGGCAAAAAACTGAGGTGCTCCCGGATGGGAGGGGCTTATATAGGGGAGGGTACTTCCGGTTTTGGAAGTTGCCAGTGCCAGCACCTGACGGTAACTATATAACCCATTAGTAATGACTATGTCGCTCTGTGTCCCGTGATGTACGAAAAAGAAATACAAGGTACCTAAATGCATATACTACCGTGTTCAGTTTAGCAAATACATTAAGTATGCAACTTTTAACACATAACTATGCATAACATGGATGTCTTCTAGGAAGTACCCAATCCAACCACATGGAGTCTTACGTCCCTGTATAGCTGCTGTGTTTCTCTGCCAGGAACAAGAGAACTAACGAGCTTGCTTGCTGCTGCAGTGCTTCTCACACTGACAGTCTTTTAAATTTGGCGCCGTTTCTGTGCCTGCGCGCGCCACGTGCCCGCGCGCGCCTTCGCCCCCCCCCCTCCGATAAAGCGCGCTCCCGCGCGCGCGGCCCTTAGCGCTATGGCGGTGGCCATAGTGAGAGAGGACTCTCATCAGCCCTTGTTCCCACTTACCTGCATCTGCAGGTGTCTGGTCGGCCACCGAAAGGAGGATCGGGGTGCCCCAGCAAGCTCAGCAGCGGAGGTGACGAGCAGTGTACTTCGCCGAAGCCGACACTGAACAGAGTGAGGTGAGTATATTCAGCTCTTTACTCCCCCCAGTGGTGGAAAAAAAAGAAGACATCCACTTTTTGAAAAAGGTCCCAACCTAGTTATGGACCTTCTAATCTCACCTTATCCACGCCGCAGGTTTTTCTGCTGAAAGATTTCAGACAGATACCAAACTTCACCCTTCACGGTGGGCTATGTGTGCCAACCTTCAGGGATATGGGTTCCTATTTAAAGGATACCTCTCCCCTGGGCCTTGTACAAGACTCTTACCAGGACTTTATAGCGAAATAGCGAAAGTGCTGGATCTTAGAGCCCAGTCCTCCGAAGAGAGACATTACAGGCGACGCCTCATGGATGAGGCCCGGATCCCATCCAGATTCAGCTCATTTGTAGGCGTCTTGGATGGATCCGAAAGCATAGCTCTTTTACCCCCAGAGGGTCTCTTTGGTAGAGCTTTCCTTTAGCACCTCCTAACGCGTCCAACACCTTTCGACACTGGCGAAAAAACTGAGGTACTTCCCTGATGGGAGGGGTTATATGGAGGGGAACTGTCTTCCATTGGTTGTGCCAGTGTCCAATCACCGCTGGTGACCCTTAACCCATTATGTAATGACTAGCTCTGTGTCCCGTGGTGTACGATAAAGAAAGCATTTCCTCAGTCTCCTCTTCCCCAGTGGCTATTGCTGCAATACTCACCTGGAGTATCCTGGAGTAAACCCCATCTTCTCCACCATTCCCAGGTTGAATAATGGCCAACACTGGCAAAATAATTTCTTGTGAGCCTAGACGGTCATAGACATGCCCCTTGAAATATATTTTTTGTTCTACAAAGAGGAAAGCACAAATCTTTTCTTTTTTTTACCTTTGGAGGTGGTGTCAAAATGAAGAAAAGCACTGACGTTCCTGCTATCATCTTCCATTCCCAATTCACCGTCTGCTGTTTGAACAAAAAAGAAATTTAGGACTGTACTCGGGAATTTAACCAAGGTCTCCACTTTCATAACTTTACATGGAAAGCACTTTCAAGCTAGCTCCAAAATTGGCTTCTATGCTTTGGCTGAAATCAAAACTGTTATACTGGAATAGATTTACAAATTCTATACACAAAACAACAGCTTTGTGTCACATTCCATGGCAAATGAAGCAAACAGCTGTAATGGAATAGTTGAAAAGGCAAGTTTACCTTGACCTCCGGGTAGATGTAAAATACATAAATTAAGGTGGTTATAAAAGGTAATTTTGTTTTGTTTGTTTTTTTAAAGTTTATATTTACCTGCTCTGTGCAATGGTATTACACAGAGCGGCCCCTTACTCCTCTTTTGGGGTCCCCTTCCCGCGCTCTCCACAACTCACCCCTTCTCCGAGTGCCCCCTTAGCAAGCAGTGTGCTGAGAGGTACCCATGAGGGCGCGCCAGCGAGCTGCTGCGAACCTGAGCCAGCCGCTTCCGCCCCCTCCACAGCCCAGCGCTCCAGTTAGAGGGGGCAGAACGGAGAGCTGTTGACGGACAGTCACCAGCTCGATCAGAGGTGTTTGATCGCTCAGTTTTCAGTCTTCGAACTGGCGGGGGACAGATGCAGCATCAGATCCATGCTGCATCCACCTAGGTAAGTATGCGTTAGAAAAACAAAACAAAACAAAAAAAACACACACACACACACACACACACACAACAACCCATACTTCTCTTTTAATCTCTGCTAGGTGCAAAGCCCAAAGATCATAGGCTTTTCACACATCCCACTTAGTATGTCCTTTCGCTCCTATTTTTAAATAAGGGGCAGCAACCATCGCTACACAGAACAGTATGTTGGGTAAAACAAGTAAAGACAAATGGCTAATAAAAAAGCAAGCGATTGGGAGGATTAGGGTGGGGATAGAAGTGCACTATTAAGCCTAGTACACACTGCTAGGTTTTTTTTTTTTCGTTCAACCCAGCGGGCTGAACAAAAAAAAAATATGAAGGCTCAGGTCGGAGCAACTGTATTAACAATCCAAAGTTAGTACAGTGATCGCCCTTGCTGTTCTATTGTGTTCTGATAGGGGGATAGCCCCCCGCCAGAACACTCCAGTCAGCACTCTCAGCCATACGCTGAGAGCGCAGATCAGGAGCCGGTTGGCAGACCTTAGCCGGTCATGTGCCTTCAACAGAAGCTCGACCAGCTTCTGGTCGGACCGGCTGCAGTACACACGGGCCGAATGCTGCCCGACAATCGGCCTGTGTGTAGGGGTGCTTTACACAGCCGATTTCTTGAAGACAATGAAATTTGTTCCACAGGGGACTTTCTGTGTGGCGGAATGATTACATAACTTCCCTCAGATGGTAGCACCTCCTTCATTAACTCCCACTATTGCTGATGAACAGACTAGGAAAGAAAAAATATGGATAATCCAAAATATTGATTTTGAAAACGGCAACACATTTGCAAGCTTGCACACAAGCAGAATAGTAACTTGCACTTCCCGCACATCTGCATTTTCAAAAAGACGCTTTAGTTCTGCTTTAATGTAAACCCAACAATAATAACTCTATGAAAACCTAACAATAATAACTCTATGAAAATATACAGCATGATTTAATCCAGTGCAGAATATAAAATAAGAGAAAGAATAATCATCATTCTGAAAAACCCGGGCCTCACCTGCATATGGTCGCACAGGCATGTCATTTAGCAGTAAGCTAAGCAGCCTATGTGTATGGGAACGCTGGCGATTTAGGGATGTAATGCGCAGCTCAATGGACGCAGTCTTCATCAGCCAGGACATCTGATTCAGAGTGGCGATCTCATGTTCTGATGAGGGGAAAGAAAAAAGAAAAAAAAAAAAGAAAATCACATTTATATCAGCACCAGACACAAATACAGATTTCTTGCAAAATGGATGGTTTAAAAAAATAAATAATTCAATTACATTAGAAAGCACCATGTTAAAAGAGAAGTAAGGGCTTGTTTGTTTTTTGCAGAATTATACTTACCTAGGTGGATGCAGCATCAGTCCAATGCTGAATCTGTCCCCCACTGGCTCCAACACTGAGAACTGAGCGATCAAACACTGCTGATCACTCGGTTTTTAGGGCTCCCCGAGCAGAGAGCTGGTGACTGTCAGTCACCGCTCTCAGCTCTGCCCCCCCTCCCCCCACTGGAGTGCTGGGCTGTGAAGGGGGCGGCAGCGGCTGGCTCAGGCTCTCAGCAGCTCGCTGAGAGGCTGAGCCGGGTGCCGGTTGAGGCATGTGGGTGGATCCCAGCTATATGGTCGCAATCTTGCCTGAGCCTGGACTGGCTATGTGGTGCTGTCTCATGAAAACGGGTCAAATGAGTGCAGAACGAACTGCACTTATGTGATCCACAGGAGAAGTATAGACAAATGAGCTTTGGCTGTACTTCTTCTTTAACTGTGCTTAAAAATACCTTTCAGGAGAGGTTTTGCACATATTTTCTATTTATTACTACTATATTTTAGTAGATCTAAACCCAACAACAAATATATAATGTTTTGCAGCTCACAAGTCCTTAGATGTGGTGTCTGCATTAGTTTTTTCTTCTAGCCAAGAACATTTTTTTGCAAGTACAGTGGAGGAAATGGAAATCTCAGAAACAATCTTAGCTGCTTTCTCAGCTATCTTCTGTAAATTACGAAGCCACCTACCTCTATGTCATGCAGAAGCGGGGGGAGGCATTTCTCTAAATCAGGAAAGTGGACTAGGGTGACAACATCACTCCACTATAAGAGCCCTTTCACACTGAGCCACCCATACCGTCGGCGGAAAAACGCTGCCATTTTTACTGGCGCTGCTATGGGCGGATTTGCGTCGCATTTCGGCCTTTAAACAGGGCGCATTTAACCCCCGCTAGCGGCTGAGAAAGGGTTAAAACCGCCCACAATGCGCTGCTGAAGCAGCGCATTGCGGGCGGTATAGCCGCGTTCTCCCATTGATTTCAATGGGCAGCAGCGGTAAACACATCGCTCCTTACCCGCTCCAAAGATGCGGCTAGCAGGACTTTTACCGTCCTGCTAGCGCACCGCTCCAGTGTGAAAGCCCTCAAGCTTTCACACGGGAGTGAATGTGACAGATTTTTAAGGGCGGATTGCAGGCGCCATTTTTAACGCTATAGCGCCTGCAATACGCTCCAGTGTGAAAGGGGTCTAAATATATCTGTGTGGTTCAAACCCAACTCAAAGAGACCCCAATCCTGCCCCACCTTCCCCTCCTCTCTATAGCAATCTTGTCACTCATTCCCTGCCACGGCTGCAAAACACCCATTGCTTCAGGGAACATATGATAAAATCGCTAGGTCTGAGTACATGATGGAAGGGGTGATACTACCACTTACCGTGGGCTTCAACACCAGCCGCTACCTGGCATTGTGGTGACAGCTACAGCAGAGGAGGTGAAGTATAAAAAGTGAATTGGAACACATTTTCAGGACAACAAAAAATAAATAAAAAAAGGGATTTTTATAACAGCTTACCTGTAAAATCCTTTTCTTGGAGTACATCACGGGACACAGAGCGACTTAGTCATTACTAATGGGTTATATAGATTACCTTCAGGTGTTGGCACTGGCCAATTTCAAACCGGAAGTACCCTCCCCTATATAAGCCCCTCCCATCCGGGAGCACCTCAGTTTTGTAGCCAAGCAATAAGTGTCCCAAAAAGAGGGGTGGGAGCTCTGTGTCCCGTGATGTACTCCAAGAAAAGGATTTTACAGGTAAGCTGTTATAAAAATCCCTTTTTCTTTTTCGTACATCACGGGACACAGAGCGACTTAGTCATTACTAATGGGACGTCCCAAAGCAATGCCAAATGAGGGGAGGGATACATAAGCTGGGCGCCATCAGGTATGAGGATCTTTTGCGGCCTGCAACACACTGCGCCCAAAGGCGACATCCTCCTGACTTCTAACGTCTACCTGGTAGAACCTAGTAAACGTGTGTACCGAAGACCATGTTGCGGCCTTACATACTTGAGCCAGGGAGGCCTGGTGATGCACTGCCCATGAAGTTCCAACTGCTCTTGTGGAGTGCGCCCTAACTTTGAACGGAGGCGGTCTCTTTCTCAAGCCATAGGCTTGTATTATGACCTGTCGAATCCACTTGGCTAAAGTAGATTTTGATGCTGCCTGACCCTTTCTGGGGCCTTCCGGCAGAACAAATAAAGAATCCGTTCTGCGAATCTGAGCAGTGGCTTTTAGATAAGCTTTAACTGCTCTTACTACATCCAAAGAATGTAATAACTTTTCCTCTACCGAGCTAGGTTTGGGGAAAAAAGAAGGAAGAACCACATCTTGGTTCAAATGAAACCTCGATACCACCTTAGGGAGAAGGCTGGATGAGGACGTAATACTACTCTGTCCTTATGGACAACCAGATATGGCTCCTTACAGGACAAGGCGGCTAATTCCGATACTCTTTTAGCCGAACAAACGGCTACTAAGAAAATCAATTTCCTGGTGAGAAGAACCAAGGAAATGTGTTGTAATGGTTCAAACGGTTGTTTCTGTAGAACCGACAGAACCAGGTTTAAGTCCCAAGGACATATGGGAATACTAACCGGAGGGCTAATACGCATCACTCCTTGTATAAAGGCTTTGACTAGTGAATGCGAAGCCAAGGGCCTTTGAAAAAATATTGACAAGGCCGAAATCTGACCCTTGATAGTACTCAAGGCAAGCTTCCTATCTACAGCCCACTGTAGGAAGTCCAAAATCCTCCCTATCACGTACTTACGTGGATGCCATTTCCTGGCCTCACACCACGTAATGTATGCTTTCCAGATCCTATAATAGATCTGCCTGGATACCGGTTTCCTGGCATTGATCATGGTAGATACCACAGAATTAGAGAGCCCTCTCTTTTTCAGAATGTGGGCTTCAATAGCCAGGCCGTCAAACCTAGGGCTGGTAAGGAAGGGTGGTATATCGGTCCCTGCGACAGCAGGTCCGGACGATGTGGGAGGGTCCAAGGACTCCTCACTGACATTTTTACAATCTCCGCGTACCATGCCCTTCGGGGCCACGCTGGAGCCACCAGAATCACTGGTTTCTTTTCTACCCTGATTCTGCGGAGTAATCGCGGTAACAATTGTGGCGGTGGGAATGCATATATCAGCTCGAACTGATCCCAAGGGAACACTAGGGCATCCGAGCCGCAAGCTAGGGGATCCCTTGTGCGAGACACAAATCTGTCCACCTTTGCGTTGAATCTGGATGCTAGCAGATCTACATCCGGTGTTCCCCACCGCTGGCATATTGCCTGGAAAACCTCGGGGTGAAGAGACCATTCCCCCGGGCATAATTGTTGGCGACTTAGAAAGTCCGCTCTCCAATTTTCCACTCCTGGGATGAAAACCGCGGATATGTCTGGGACATATTTTTCTGCCCACTCCAGGATGCAATTTGCTTCCCTCTGGGCTGCACGACTCTTGGTGCCACCCTGGTGATTGATATATGCCACTGCCGTGGCATTGTCTGATTGAATTCTGACAGGGGACCCTTGGAGTTTGGATGTCCATGCTACTAGGGCATACCGGGCTGCTCGTATCTCTAAGAGATTGATGGGCAGGGCCTTTTCTGCTTCTGACCACTTGCCCTGGAGAGACCATTGCTCCAGTACTGCCCCCCAGCCTATGAGGCTGGCATCTGTAGTGACCACCTTCCAAGAAACCGGACTGAAGGGTTTCCCTCTTTCCAGATTCTGGGGCACCAACCACCAATGGAGGCTCTTGCGAACGGAAGGGGACAGGGACATTGGTAAGTCTAAAGCCTGAACTTTTTTGTTCCAGGCTGACAGTATGGCCCTTTGCAAATTCCTTGAATGGAATTGACCGTAGGGTACCGCTTCGAATGAAGCCACCATCTTTCCCAGCAGCCTCATGCAGAGGCGTATGGATGGTTTTCTTTTTGTACCCACTAAGTGGGTCAAATCTTTTAAAGACGACACCTTCTCTGGAGGTAAGAAAATCTTTCTCTGATTTGAATCCAGCCTTAGCCCTAAGTATTCCAGACTTTTGACTGGTCTTAGAGCTGACTTGTCCCGGTTGATAATCCAACCGTGATATTCCAGATACTCGATTGTCTTGTGAATAGCTACTTCCAGCTTTTCCACTGAGTGGTCTATTAGTAGCAGGTCGTCTAGATATGCCATTATCGTTACACCCTGTGTTCTTAGATTGGCCAATAATGGGGCCAGAATTTTTGTGAACACTCGTGGTGCTGTGGCCAGACCGAAAGGTAAGGCTCTGAACTGAAAATGGCGCCCTTCTACTGCAAAGCGTAGAAATTTCTGGTGGGCCGGAAAGATGGGAATATGCAGATAAGCATCCTTTATGTCGATCGAGGCTAGCCATTCCTGCCCTTGTAGGGCGGTGGCCACCGATCGGATCGACTCCATCCGAAAAGTCCTGATATTTAGGAACTTGTTTAGCCCTTTTAGATTTAATATGGGCCTCACGTCCCCATTTGGTTTGGGGACTGTGAAAAGGTTCGAGTAAAACCCGAATCCGCTTTCTTCCAGGGGAACCTTCATGATTACACCTTGGAGCAATAGTTGTTCTAGTGCCAGAAGGAGGGATCCTCTCTTTTGGGGATCTCTTGGCACGTTTGACCTCATAAATTGGGCAGGAGGAGTGCCTTTTAACTCCAGCTTGTATCCCAGACTTACTGCGGAGAGCACCCATCTGTCTCTGATGGTGTCCCGCCAGGTCTCTGTGAACAACTGAAGTCTTCCCCCCACCCGATTGAGTGGGGGCAACGCTTCATGCCTTGGGGGGAGGTTTTGTACCTCTCTTGATCCAGGGCTTCTTGTTACCCTGTGATTGTCCCTGATTTCTGCCCCCTGAATTTGACCGCGGAGGCCGTCGGAACTGCTTCACAGCCGATGTGCCCGGGACTGGAGAAGTAGGCCTCTTAAAAGAAGGACTTCTACCCTTGTTCTTAACCGGTAAGAGTGAACTTTTACCGGCAGAAATTTTCTGGATATATTTGTCCAGATCTTCTCCAAATAAGCGTTCTCCATGAAATGGGAAGCTAACCAGCAGTTTTTTACAGGGAGCTTCAGCAGACCAGTTTTTGAGCCACAGAAGCCTACGCATATGTACTATAGACAGCGTAAAGCGGGAGGCCTGTTGGATTGTATCCTTTATGGCGTCCACCGCAAAACACAAGGCTCTAGGCAGGTCAGCTAGGGCAAGAGCCTGCTGATCTGGTAAGTCCCTTAAGACTTGTTTCAACTGATCTTTCACTGCTTGGCAGACTCCAATCGCTGCTACCGCAGGTTGTGTCACCATACTTGCTGTAGAGAAAGCAGATTTTAGTAAAGACTCCAATTTTTTATCTATTGGGTCTTTGAACATTGGAACATTATCTACTGGACATGTCAGTGATTTGTTAACAGAAGAGATGGCTGCGTCCACTGTAGGGACCCTCCATTTTCTTATGAACTTATCCTCCATGGGATAGATCACCGGAAATCTCTTGGGGGGAGCAAATATTTTATCAGGATGCTCCCAATCCTGGTAAATAAGCCCTTCTAATAAAGGTTGGATTGGGAAGGAACAGACAGCCTGGGGAGCTTTTAGCGACCCCAGCGAGGAAAACGTAGTGGATGGTGGTTCCGCCAGAGGCATTTTAAATGCTGATCGGACCATATCAGTCAGAGACTGAACCCATAATCTTTCAGCCTGAGAAGCTGAGAAAGGTTCTTCCACTGTTGACTCCTCCATAACTGAATCAACCTCATCCTGATCCCCTTCAGGTAGGTTGATCTCTGTGTGGGGCTGTTCCTCCACTAACAGGCACTCTGAAGGAGGAGACGGAGATCGGACGCGCTTTTCCTGAGACAGGGAAGCAGCGATCAATGCTGTTAATCTCTCTTCCAATCCTCCCAGAGTTGAGGATAAAACCTCCTCTGTTATATATACAGGAGCAGGTGGACTGGGGACAGCCGCAGCACCAGGCATTCCTGCGGGGTTTCTACGGCTACTGACCTCTGAATTCTCAGGGGAGATTGGTGCAGTACAAGCATGCCCAATATCCTCAGAGCCCGATGGAGACCCCTTTGGCTTCCTGGAAGATCTATTTCCGGAGCGTCTGGACGACATATCCTTTAAGCACAAAGCTGAGGTATTCCCGTCGTCATACACCAATTTTGCTGGTAATAGTCTAACACAGGTGCAGCTATATACCAGCTGGTGTCCACTAAAGTGCCTTTCTATGGGGATGCCTGCATCAACCGCCTCTGTGTGCCACTGTTTGTTGCTAGCTCTGTTTGCATGCAGCTGACACTTGTACTGTGTCTTTTAACCATGCTGGGACGCCAGCACATGCGCAGAAGCGCCGCGCATCGAGCGTCATCCACCCGCCCCGCCCCTTTTTTTCATAGGAGGCGCGTGCACGCGCCCGTGCGCCCTTTTCGAAATCAAACAGGGGACTAGGAGCCAGGGCCCTTTTTGCCGGAGGGCCTGTGCGGTGGATGAGCGCAGCAACAGGGCAGAGGAAGTGGATTCCCACAGAGAAACTTACCAACTGCCTGGATCTTTTGACTTGAGAAAACCAAAGATCCCCATGACAAGAAAAATGGACTACAGCGGCCTCTAGTGGTTTAACACAGGTACCGCGGTCCCTTTTTTTTTTTTTTTCTTGACTACTATTAAAATTTTACATTTTCAGTAGTTATAGGCAAACACAGATATTTAGCGGGAATACCGTTAGGTAACAGACAGAAAGACAAATTAGGCTTGGGGGTCCCCCAATAGAACCAAGTTCCTGGGGGCCCCCACTTACCTGATCCCCGCCGCAGGACTTTGTTTGGTCCACAGAAGTCCAAACTTCACCTATCACGGTAGGCATTGTAATTAAACCTTCAGGGACCGGGTTCCCAAGGATTCCACTCCCCTGGACCTGTATAGCACCCTGCACAGACAACATCTTGGTCGTGGGTATGACCAGAGCTCTGGATCCCAGGGTCCAGCCCTCCTAAGAGAAGCATTACAGGCAAAACCTTGCTCTTCTGCTGCAAGGCCCGGGTACCGACCGTTTAGCTATGAAGCTTTTTTGGTGGGATCCGGAACAGCTTACTAAGGCCCAAAAGAACCTGTACGCAAGCCCAGTGAAAACACATGTTACTCTTTGGCCAACACCTTAGACACTGGCAAAAAACTGAGGTGCTCCCGGGTGGGAGGGGCTTATATAGGGGAGGGTACTTCCGGTTTGGAATTGGCCAGTGCCAACACCTGAAGGTAATCTATATAACCCATTAGTAATGACTAAGTCGCTCTGTGTCCCGTGATGTACGAAAAAGAAAGGCAAATTTTTCCTGCATACTGTTTAGATATACCGTTAATTAGCATTTCTAATTGTTTCCTAAAGGATAGCAAATCTTCACTTTAAGTGATGTCCAATTCAAAAACAGGTTCACTTAAACCACATCACACTTTCAGCACCCATAAAGATAACCTACCTGCCACAGAGAAAGGTAGGTGCTGCAGTTGGGTAATCAGGAAATCTTGACTGGTCCGGAGATAACGCAAGGTTGGGCCTGAGGTATCGGCACAACCACATAGCTGGTAGATCACCTGAAATGACAATGCAGCATGCAGTTAACCAATGGAACAAACAGATCCTTCATTTTTTAAAAAGGGCCAACAGCTTTAGGCCAGTTGGCTCCATGACACCCCCCCCCCCCCCCCAGCACATTTGGCTTAATTTATCATGGTCTAAAAAATAAACACTATTTTGACTGCTCTACTACAACCTATTAAACTTAACATTTTCACACATTAAAGAGACACTGTTATGTTGCCCATTCGTGGCAAAGTGACTGCATTCCTGTAAATGCCCAGCTCCTGACACTTCATAATCGCTTATCCAATTTTCCTCCCCCCACTGCTCATACTTCTGTTGCAGCCACCACCCACAATCCCCCACTGCTTCTTCCGTTGTAGCCGCCACCTGCTTGTGGTAGCATTTTTTTCTGTACTTTTTAGCATTATTTTGATAGGCTTTTTAAATAAATCTCTTGTATGATTTGAACTTTTAGGAGATCCATAAAAATATATATTTATTATTATAATTTTTTTGGAGGAGATTAGTTATTGATTGCTGTGATTGGGATAGCAGCTGGTACCTTTGGTCATCCAGTATGGAGGATTCATTCATATACAAGATTGACCCTTGAATTTTGTGGGGTCCGCCAATCTGATAAGCATTGTGATGGTATCAGTGGTGGAGGGTGAACCACAAAGGAGTCTCGTTTCTTTTGATGAAGCACGACACAACAGATTTGAAGATATACACACACACACAGTATATGCATGGGGGGATATTATTTATACAGTACACCGTGTGGTGGTAGTTATTTCACAGAAGCGCTGCATTTATTATTTTAATCTATAAGTGCTATCACGCTTCTAAATAGTTGCTGTCACGCAACAAAGACAGTCCTCACTAGACACCGTGGTAAATGGAACCCAATCTTCACAGGAATCTCCATTGATGAGGTCCCTGCCAATCAGAAATAGGTGAAACTGCCATTAAGTCAGGAGAGCCTTCACAAGTTCTCTTTATCATACCCGATAACACAGTTCTGCCAGGTGTGGGGACTCACTGACAGCAACTGGCCCCGTTCGTCCATCAGTCCCTTTCTTAAGAATATCCAGAATAGAGTGAAGACAGGTTCGTGGGCAGCCCAAAACACCTGCAAATTGGTGAAAGCGATCATTTTAGAAGAGCAAACCAAATAGATTTGTAATAAAATACAAAACAGTTGACAATTTTTCTCAATAGACTGCTGAAACACTGTAATCAAAGCTTTTCAGTTTTCTCAGAAGCAACTCTGAAATTGTGGCTCACAGAGCCCCCTGAATGTCATTGTTACATAAAGCAGTGATCTGCAGCCAAGGGTAAATAGTTAGCAATTGCGGCATAGATAAGTACTTGCCCATGCAAATACAAATTTCACCCAATTGCTTTTAACGCAGGGTGCCAAAACACACCCCCTGGAGGCATGTTTTTATCAAGCTTCCTTGGGCCTGTAGGAGAATATGCCAGAGAACAGCACTGTAGTAATCCCCACAGCATCACTGAGAATCACTCACTGTGGGGTGGGGGGGGGTGTAGGAGGAGGAAGACCCCAGGGCATCATGGGACTGGACTAATCACAACTCCAAAAACGTTTCCAGAAAAACCTGGAACCTGCCCAACCTGGAGTTGGAATAAACATACCAGAGTCCTGAAGATTTGTTGTATTGACTGGCTTCTTCAGCTCAAACCCCAGCAGATAGAGTGCCAGGTTTGGTGGTTTCATTTCCAAAGAGGTAATCAGAAGGTCCAGGATGTGTATTTTGGTTTTGTACTGAACAGAGGCCTGCTCGCTTTCCTGTTCAGGTTCTGAAAGGCAGAAATAATTGACACATAAAAAAAAGATGAATGCGCATGACTATTCAGAAAAAACATCTAAACTGGAAATCCAGTTTTCAGAGCAGGGTCCTGAGTAGGTCACTGTCTGGTTCCTGGCTCCCTTGCAGCTTAACCCCATTGTTGCAACTGCTGTCAAATCAGGTACCTGGTTCGGGTTAGCAAGCATGGCTGTGACATAATGGGCTGCCAGCAGGACCTAGTAGGCATGCCATGTATCGCAATATAGGAATGTGCAAAGTAGGCTAAAAACTGTGGCTGTGGTTAGCACTGTCATGCTATTACAGGAAGTGCAGCGAGACAGCTAAAACCAACAGGATCACCAGGTATTAATTATTTTTTCAACTTATTTAACAAACCAAGCTGTTCAGACAAAGTAGCAGTTACATGGACAACTTTTATTTAAGCAAAATCTTATTCCCAAAAGGAAAAACACTATTTACTGTAAATGCTTATAAAACTGTAAGATCAGCTTCAAATTTGTTAGTGATGTCTAATTTTGCTAGTCTAAAGCCTCGTACATACGGTCGGACTTCAAACAAACTTTTCCGTGGATTTTTGTCCGAAGCGAGTTGGCCGGGCACACCCATGGCATACTCACGGCAGGACTTTTCTGCAAACTTTCCGAACATCACGTGGTTTTTCTGCTCTTTACCGCCACCCTTTGGTCAACTTCTGCTATTGTTGGTTGATTTTAACATTGGTTCTGGGCATGCATATTTGTACTTCAGACAAAAGTCCGATTAATTTCTGTACACACGGTCGGACTTTGCACCGTCGGACTTTGCACCATCGGACTTTGTTGCCGAAAAGTCTGTCCGTTTGCAGAGGGAACTTTTGTCCGATGAAAACAGAAAAAGTTTGTCCAATGGAGCGTACACACGGTCGGATTTTTTGGAAAACTTGCTAATTTTGAAGTTTGTTGGCAAAAAGTCAGACCGTGTGTACGGGCCGCCTTTACACTACCCTCTCCTCAAGCTGACAATTCTGCTGTCCAAAGGGGTCTGTTTAACCACTTTATTGAGAATGGAGACACTCTAATGCCGCGTACACACAATCGGAAATTCTGACAAGAAAAAACTGTGGATTTTTTCTGACGGAATGTTGGCTCAAACTTGTGTTGCATACACGGTCACACAAATCTTGTGGGAAATTCCGACCATCAAGAATGTGGTGACGCCCGTACAAGACGTACGACAAGCCGAGAGCAATGAAGTTCAATAGGCAGTTCCGCTATTCTGCTTGATTCTGAGCATGCGCGTTTTTTTGCACATCGGAATTGCATAGAGACGAGCAAATTTTCCGATAGAAACTTTTTCCGTCGGAAAAATAGAGAACCGGCTCTCAATCTTTTGTTGGCGGAAATTCCGACAGAAAAAGACCGATGGAGCCTACACACGGTTGGAATTTCCGACAAAAAGCTCACAGACTTTTCTGGTCGGATTCCCCGATTGTGTGTACGCGGCATTAGACAGAAAATGTGTTACTGGCAAGATCACCAGGTGAAATAAGAGAAAAAAAAAAAACAACATATCTACAGTGTTAAATTTAGTCAACTAAATGAATAGTATTTTAGTCGGCTAAAATACGACTAAAACTAAAACAACTGAGATTACTAAAATACGACTAAAACCAAAATGGCATTTTAGTCAAAAGACTAAGACTGAAACTAAATTGAATTTTGACTTCAAAATGAACACTGGTCTGTAGTGCATGTACATACCTCAATACCATAAATAATAACATGTTAGATTTTACACTGCAGCAGTATATAATGAGTTTTGAAATGGTAGAGAAATGTTAACTAATGCATTACAATTTAAATGTACTGGAGATTTTAGTTGACTAAAACGTAGGACATTTTAGTTGACTAAAAATTACTGGAGATTTCATTGACTAAGGCCCCATGTACACGGGACGCTGTTAAACGTACGTTCAGAGGCAGTTGGATGCTTTTTTTTTTCAACTGCCCCTAAACTCATTCAATGTTATCCTATGTGACCATGTACACGGTCTCGTTTTTAGGCAGTTTTGTTTAACAGACGCCAAAGATTTCCACGTTTCAGACGCCAAACGCGACTAAACGTTTTTGGCCTTTTAACCATTTCAATTCCGGGCTTTTTCACCCCCTTCCTGCCCAAGCCAATTTTCAGATTTCAGCACTGCCACGCTTTGAATGACAATTGCGCGGTCGTGCGATGTGGCTCCCAAACAAAATTGATGTCCTCTTTTTCCCACGAAAATAGCTTTTTGGTGGCATTTGATCATCTCTGCGGTTTTTATTTTTTGCGCTATAAACAAAAAAAGACTGAAAATTTTGAAAAAAAAACAATATTTTTTACTTTTTGCTATAAATATCCCAAATTTTATTTTATTTTTTAATATTTTTTTTCTCAGTTTAGGCCGATATGTATTCTTCTACATATTTTTTGTTAAAAAAAAAAACGCAATAAGCGTATAGTGATTGGTTTGCGCAAAAGTTATAGCGCCTACAAAATAGGGGATAGATTTATGAATTATTTTTATTTTTTTATTTTTTTTACTAGTAATGCCAGTTATCTGCAATTTTTGTCAGGACTGCGATATTGCGGCGGACAGTTCGGACACTTTTGCAACTATTTTGGGACCATTCACATTTATACAGCAAACAGTGCTATAAATATGCACCGATTACTGTATAAATGTGACTGGCAGGGAAAGGGGTTAACACTAGAGGGCGATCAAGGGGTTAAATGTGTTGCCTGGGAGTGATTCTTACTGTGGGGTGAGGGGACTGACTGGGGGAGGTGACCGATCGGTGTTCCTATGTACAAGGGACACACCATCGGTCTCCTCTCCCTGACAGGACGTGGATCTCTGTGTTTACACACAGAGATCCACGTCCCTGGCTCTGTAAATGCAGATCGCGGGCACCTGGCGGACATTGCGGCCGCCAAGCACGTGCATCGGCGTGCGCCCCCTAGCGGCCGGGAGGCCCAAGGACGTCATATGACAATACGCCGGTATTGAAGTGGTTATATGTATATATTTTTTTTAAACGCTTCTAAACGCGGCAAAACAGATGTTTTAAACGTGGGTTACTAGCTGTCAAGTTAAATCATTTAGGAGCAGTTGTAAAAAAACGTCCCGTGTACATGAAGCCTAAATACGACAAACAATTGCAGAAGACTAAAATGGGACTAAAACTAAATCGAAATTTGCCGCCAAAATTAACACTGCATATCTACCACATCTAAAGTTTGGTAAGCTGCAATATATAACATTTTGGCTTTTGGCTTTATTACTGGTTTAACATTTGCGTTTACAGCACTCTCTCTCTGCAACCCATTTCTCTGATACACCAGAATCATCAGTACAGTAAACCTGCCATAATAATAAAGCAACAAAAAGCAACCACAACCTTGGTGCACGTACCTTCCATGGGAATAACAGCCTCCTCTATATCCTCATTGTCCAAACATTCCACAAAACCAGCCATCAGCTTCTGGCTTATATTCTGCCACAAAAGAAGGAAAAAACGGGTATAAAATTTCCAGGAAGTGGACAGTTTCTAGTAAACACTTTAAGCTTCATCATTAAAAGCTGCACATAAAACTGGCCAGCAACTACTGCTGCAAAGATTTATTTCTACCTGGTCCTGGGTAAAATCTCCCACAAGCTTGGCTTGTATGTTGACATTACAGGATATACTATGCAGGATCTTGGAACTTTCAAAGGCCAGTTCAGGGTTGCTGTTACTGTGATAAAGGTACCTGAGAAACAGATGAAGAGCAATTTTATTGTTAACATTATGCTTACCATACTTTATAAAGTTTGCCAGCTTACAAATGATTTTACCTCCTCCGTTACTGTATGAATAAACTCATGAACAGCAGTTTGTGAAGTTCTGACTGTTAGACCTAGGAGGTACTGTATATACATATTGCAGATTGGTGTGTGCGGCAACAGAAGCTCTGTGAACTGCTAAACTTTAAAAGCTGAACTCCAATCAGATATAAAAGGACACAAATGAATGTAGGTCTGTATTCTCAAATTAATCATTTAATTTATTTTGTTAAATGCAAGCAATTTAGGTAACTGAATAGGACTTGGTATCCGCCTACTGTAATTTTTTGGTAGAGCAGAGCACAGACTGGGAGAGGAAAAAAATAAAATAAAAATAGAACAAAGAACCTATCAGTTGTGTTACAGGGCTCGTGTGCCAACAAGGGACATGGTAAATGGAAGAGAGAGCAGAGTGACAGAGAGAGATGAGATAACCAGTCTGCAGCTTCACCATTTACAGCAATGTGCACATTTATCCATGTTTTAAGCTTTTGAAGACCCAGCAAGTACAAATACATATTGATCTGCAGGAAATAAACTCCGCTCCTAAGTCCTGTTGTAGGCTGACAACACACAACATTATTGTGGACTGAGTGATGTCAGCCCTGCCCACTGTCTTTTGGTAAACTACTTAACCATCCTGACTCTCAGATCTCTAAAACATAAAGGCTAACCATCTTAGCCTTCAGGATAACACAAAATGTGTGCAGAGGACAAAAGACAGCTCTGAATTTCTAAAAAGGTTTTTGCATTTAGCAAACAGATAACAAAATACATGGACCAAATGGGAGAAAATAGGAGAAGTTCACTGTCAGGGTTTACATACAATAGTGGCAGAAGACAAAAACCAGGCTCTTGCCTACTGATCAGGGCCACACTGAGGCAGAGCTGTGCAAATCTCAGCACTGAACAGCCAATAAAAATCCTTTGGCAGTTAAAGTGTATGCAAAACCCTAGCAATAAGCATCTCTCATTTGTTCCCTTTTTGTCAGCTAAATATACCATTAAATATCATTTTTTTATTTTATTTGTTATGTCTTGTAAAAACGTGCACAAGAAGAGGTTACGGAGACTAAGAAGGGGAGAGGAGGTCTGTGTTTTTTGCAATGCTTCAGAAATGAAGTAGGCAGAACTGACAATGCATGCTTCAGAATATAGAGGCAAAAATACACTGTGGGAATGAACAGAGTGGAACAGGCATAAAACCTAAAAACTGAGAACATGGAGCAGATCCAGTTCCTAGTTAAAGTGGGTGTATGCCCTTTTGTGAATTAGGCGCAATCTGCTCTATTTTCTAGGCTGTGTCAGTGTCAGACACGGCATAGAAAATTGAAGAGCTGGATCATGTAGAAGGCTGTTAACCCTGGATTTGCTAAGGTTAACAGCCAGACAAAAGGAGCTTTTCTCTTCCTACAGTATATTGAAAACTGCCACAATCCCTTATTATTTAGGGCCAGAACCTAGGCCAGTTTCTACTTCATTCTGAAATAGAAACTGGTGCAGGTGGCGCAAATGGACCTGAAAACACAGGCCTATCAGCTTTGTTAGAGTGGCACACACCATTTATGCTAGTTAATATCCTTACTGTGTTGCCATGCATAGAGAAAGGATGACATTTTCTGGCACATCAAGTACTTCTTCTGTACTTGCAGCATATGTAAAAAGAAAAAAACATGGGGAAATGTACCATGTATTACATGATATAGATGGGGTGGAAGTATACTTACCTGTCATCGCACTCTTGTATCTGCTGTTTTGCCTAACTTTGTTAGAAATGTGCAAGTACAGTTTTTAGCCCAATAAAACTACTTTAAGAAAGTTTTACAGTATCGGAGCTCTTTTTCGTTTTATTTGAGCTATGTCCGGGTAACCAGAGTCCAAGTCTGTAGGAGTTGTATATGGATTATATACCACCACCACAGCTTTTCCTTGGATCTTGCCAAAGGTGGATGTACTAAGGCGGATTTGACCTTCCGCAATTAGAGGGTCTCGGTAAGAGTACATCTTAACCTGTGTGTCGGTGGCTCTATTAAGGTGGAGGATTTACCTTTCTAGTTTGCCTCTCTTGCACCACTTGAGTAGTTTCTATTTTCCATAGCCATTGAACTATGTGAACTTAGCTTTTGTGCGTTTGGACTCTATTGACCCCTTTCTTTTGTTACACTTTTTGTATATTTATTTCAATTCTATTTTTTATCTCTTCAGTGCAACTTTTTATATATATACTGTTTTTTGTGTTATATCTCATATTATTTGTTGCTGCTTTAGATTTATTTTACACAAGCGCAATATTACTTTATAGTTTCTTTATTACAGAGATGTGTTTGATAAATTTTGCAGTGACACAGTTATATAGTCAGGTTGAAAAAAGACACAAGTCCATCTAGTCGAACCATAAAAAAATTAATAAAAAAAATTATCATACAATCCCATATACCAAATTCTATACCCAGATATATACTTGGAGGAGGAAAAACAAACAAACGCCTTCTATAAACTGTATGTATTTCATCTGTGTAAATTAGCGGTTTGCCTGAAGTTTAGCTTTAAAGCAATTACTCTATTTGAACAAGTAATTTAAAAACAATAATAAACAAAATAATAATAATTCCTGGCACACCTTGCAATATTCACCACATGATCCGCCTTCTTTGATCGGAGGTTGATGCCCTGGAGCAGCTGTTCTAGAGGGGTGACAATGAGGGAGAGGTGGCTTTCCCGCAGTAGGTCCATGAAGAGATTCTCCTTCTGTAGAGCAAGGTTCAGGAGCATGAAACAAAAGGCAACCGCTTTCTCCAAGTGCTTCTTACCTAGAAAGCATAAGTTGGGGGAATGATTTATAAAATGAGCTCAGGGACATGGTACACAGGATCTGAGCAGTGTGTGAGACAACATTCAACTTCTCCGGCCTAAGAATACTTTTGAAATAAGTAACTAGATCACCAAAAGTGAGTAAAAAAAATAAAAAAACTTACACCTACTTTTCTTTGAAAGAAAGGGAAGCCAACATATAAATCCAAATGTGTGAATTCCCACATACTGTGGACCTATGGTGCTAGTATTTCTTAAAGAAGAAGAAAGGAAGAAGAAGAAGAAGAAGAAGAAGAAAGGAAGAAGAAGAAGAAAGGAAGAAGAAGAAGAAGAAAGGAAGAAGAAGAAGAAGAAGAAGAAAGGAAGAAGAAGAAGAAGAAGAAGAAGAAGAAGAAGAAAGGAAGAAGAAGAAGAAGAAAGGAAGAAGAAGAAGAAGAAGAAAGGAAGAAGAAGAAGAAGAAGAAGAAAGGAAGAAGAAGAAGAAGAAAGGAAGAAGAAGAAGAAGAAGAAGAAGAAGAAGAAGAAGAAGAAAGGAAGAAGAAAGGAAGAAGAAGAAGAAGAAGAAGGGAAGAAGAAGAAAGGAAGAAGAAGAAGAAGAAGAAAGAAGAAGAAGAAAGAAGAAGAAGAAGAAGAAAGAAGAAGAAGAAAGAAGAAGAAAGAAGAAGAAGAAAGAAGAAGAAGAAGGAGAAGGAAAGAAGAAAGAAGAAGAAGAAGAAGAAGAAGAAGAAGAAGAAGAAGGAGAAGGAAAGAAGAAAGAAGAAAGAAGAAGAAAGAAGAAGAAGAAGAAGAAGAAGAAAAGGAAGGAAGGAAGGAAGGAAGGAAGGAAGGAAAGAAAGAAAGAAAGAAAGAAAGAAAGAAAGAAAGAAAGAAAGAGGAGGAGGAAGAAGAAAGACAGGGGTCCCCCGATTCAGCGATACTAATCTCTCACTCCTCCATCATATCGAGGAGCATACTGACCTCCCACGAAGCAGTGCTTGTGCGCAGGCCTAGAAGCCAAACGTTGGGTCCAAAACCGGTCACATAATAGAGACCGTCCCCAACAACATGGATAGTCTGCATTTTTATACACCTCAAGCACCCAGAAGGTTGTACAGGAACCAGACAATGCTTTACACTGCAACCTGCTGCTTGGACAATCTACAAAAGATTACACCAGAAGAAGTAGTTTTGCATTGTTGGCAATGAGCTATTTTCAGACCAACTCACCTATGAAGTCTAGAAAATTCAGCAGAGAATGTGCTTTTAAGTTAAATCCTCTTTTTCTATGCATAAATCGTTTAATGCATATAACATTAGGCCACAGTTTTTCATAGACAACGCAAGAGATCTGGTAAATACTTACATGTCAAACTAGCTTGTCAAAAACATCAAACAAAACCAAAGAATAAAGGGATTTTTATAACAGCTTACCTGTAAAATCCTTTTCTTGGAGTACATCATGGGACACAGAGCGACTTAGTCATTACTAATGGGTTATATAGTTTACCTTCAGGTGCTGGCACTGGCAACTTCCAAACCGGAAGTACCCTCCCCTATATAAGCCCCTCCCATCCGGGAGCACCTCAGTTTTGTAGCAAAGCAATAAGTGTCCCAAAAAGAGGGGTGGGAGCTCTGTGTCCCGTGATGTACTCCAAGAAAAGGATTTTACAGGTAAGCTGTTATAAAAATCCCTTTTTCTTTTTCGTACATCACGGGACACAGAGCGACTTAGTCATTACTAATGGGACGTCCCAAAGCAATGCCAAATGAGGGGAGGGATACACTATACATAAGCTGGGCGCCATCAGGCATGAGGCTCATTTGCGGCCTGCAACACACTGCGCCCAAAGGCGACATCCTCCTGACTTCTGACGCCTACCTGGTAGAATCTAGTAAACGTGTGTACTAAGGACCATGTTGCGGCCTTACAGTACTTGAGCCAGGGAGGCTTGGTGATGCACTGCCCATGAAGTTCCAACTGCTCTTGTGGAGTGCGCCCTAACTTTGAACGGAGGCGGTCTCCTTTTCAAGCCATAGGCTTGTATTATGACCTGTCGAATCCACTTGGCTAAAGTAGATTTTTGATGCTGCCTGACCCTTTCTGGGGCCTTCCGGCAGAACAAACAAAGTATCCGTTCTACGAATCTGAGCAGTGGCTTTAAGATAAGCTTTAACTGCTCTTACTACATCCAAAGAATGCAATAACTTTTCCTCTACCGAACTAGGTTTGGGGAAAAAGGAAGGAAGAACCACATCTTGGTTCAAATGGAACCTCGATACCACCTTAGGAAGAAGGCTGGATGAGGACGTAATACTACTCTGTCCTTATGGACAACCAGATATGGCTCCTTACAGGACAAGGCGGCTAATTCCGATACTCTTTTAGCCGAACAAATGGCTACTAAGAAAATCAATTTCCTGGTGAAAAGAACCAAGGAAATGTGCCGCAATGGTTCAAATGGTTGTTTCTGTAGAACCGACAGAACCAGGTTTAAGTCCCATGGACATATGGGAATACTAACCGGAGGGCTAATACGCATCACTCCTTGTATGAAAGCTTTGACTAATGAATGCAAAGCCAAGGGCCTTTGAAAAAATATTGACAAGGCCGTCTGACCCTTGATAGTACTCAAGGCAAGCTTCCTATGTACAGCCCACTGTAGGAAGTCCAGAATCCTACCTATTACGTACTTACGTGGATGCCATTTCTTGGTCTCACACCACGTGATGTACGCCTTCTAGATCCTCTAATAGATCTGCCTGGATACCGGCTTCCTGGCATTGATCATGGTAGATACCACAGGATTAGAGAGCCCTCTCTTTTTTAGAATGTGGGCTTCAATAGCCAGGCCGTCAAACCTAGGGCTGGTAAGGAAGGGTAGTATATCGGTCCTTGCGAAAGCAGGTCCGGACGATGTGGGAGGGTCCAAGGACTTCCCACTGACATTTTTACAATCTCCGCGTACCATGCCCTTCGGGGCCACGCTGGAGCCACCAGAATCACTGGTTTCTTTTCTACCCTGATTCTGCGGATTAATCGCGGTGGGAATGCATATATCAGCTTGAACTGATCCCAAGGGAACACGAGGGCATCCGAACCGCAAGCTAGGGGATCCTTTGTGCGAGACACAAATCTGTCCACCTTTGCGTTGAATCTGGATGCTAGCAGATCTACATCCGGTGTTCCCCACCGCTGGCATATTGCCTGGAAAACCTCGGGGTGAAGAGACCATTCCCCCGGGCTTAATTGCTGGCGACTTAAAAAGTCCGCTCTCCAATTTTCCACTCCTGGGGTGAAAACCGCGGATATGGCTGTGACATATCTTTCTGCCCATTCCAGGATGCAATTCGCTTCCCACTGGGCTGCACGACTCCTGGTGCCACCCTGGTGATTGATATATGCCACTGCTGTGGCATTGTCTGATTGAATTCTGACAGGTGACCCTTGGAGTTTGGCTGTCTATGCTACTAGGGCATACCGGGCTGCTCGTATCTCTAAGAGATTGGTGGGCAGGGCCTTCTCTGCTTCTGACCACTTGCCCTGGAGAGACCATTGCTCCAGTACTGCCCCCCAGCCTATGAGGCTGGCATCTGTAGTGACCACCTTCCAAGAAACCGGACTGAAGGGTTTCCCTTTTTCCAGATTCTGGGGCACCAACCACCAATGCAGGCTCTTGCGAACGGAAGGGGACAGGGACATTGGTAAGTCTAAAGCCTGAACTTTTTTGTTCCAGGCTGACAGTATGGCCCTCTGCAAGTTCCTTGATTGGAATTGACCGTAGGGTACTGCTTCGAATGAAGCCACCATTTTTCCCAGCAGCCTCATACACAGGCGTATGGATGGTTTTCTTTTTTGTACCCACTAAGTGGGTCAAATCTTTCAAAGACGACACCTTCTCTGGAGGTAAGAAAATCTTTCTCTGATTTGAATCCAGTCTTAGCCCCCAAGTATTCCAGACTTTTGACTGGTTTTAGGGCTGACTTGTCTCGGTTGATAATGCCAACCGTGAGATTCCAGATACTTGATTATCTTGTGAACGACCACTTCTAGTTTTTTTCACTGAGTGGTCTATCAGCAACAAGTCGTCTAGATATGCCATTATCGTTACACCTTGTGTTCCTAGTTTGGCCAATCGTAGGGCCAGAATTTTTGTGAACACTCGTGGTGCTGTGGCCAGACCGAAAGGTAAGGCTCTGAACTGAAAATGGTGCCCTTCTACTGCAAAGCGTAGAAATTTCTGGTGGGCCGGACAGATGGGAATATGCAAATAAGCATCCCTTATGTCGATCGAGGCTAACCATTCCTGCCCTTGTAGAGCGGTGGCCACCGATCGGATCGACTCCATCCGAAAAAGTCCTGATATGTAGGAACTTGTTTAGCCCTTTTATATTTAATATGGGCCTCACGTCCCCATTTGGTTTGGGGACTGTGACAAGGTTCGAGTAAAACCCGAACCCGCTTTCTTCCAAGGGAACCTTCATGATTACCCTTGGAGCAATAGTTGTTCTAGTGCCAGAAGGAGGGATCCACTCTTCTGGGGATCGCTTGGCACGTTTGACCTTATAAAATGGGCAGGAGGAATGTCTTTTAACTCCAGCCTGTATCCCAGACTTACTGCGGAGATCACCCATCTGTCTCTGATGGTGTCCCGCCAGGTCTCTGTGAACAACTGAAGTCTTCCCCTCACCCAATTGAGTGGGGGCAACCCTTCATGACTTGGGGGGAGGTTTTGTACCTCTCTTGACCCAGGGTTTCTTGTTACCCTGTGATTGTCCCTGATTTCTGCCCCCTGGATTTGACCGCGGAGGCCGTCGGAACTGTTTCACAGCCGATGTGCCAGGGACTGGAGAAGTAGGCCTCTTAAAAGAAGGACTTCTACCCTTATTCTTAACCGGCAAGAGTGTACTTTTACCGGCAGAAGTTTTCTGGATATATTTGTCCAGATCTTCTCCAGATAAGCGTTCTCCATGAAATGGGAAGCTAATGAGCAATTTCTTACAGGGAGCTTCAGCAGACCAGTCTTTGAGCCATAGAAGCCTACGCATATGTCTACAGACAGCGTAAAGCGGGATGCCTGTTGGATTGTATCCTTTATGGCGTCCACCGCAACACAAGGCTCTAGGTAGGTCAGCTAGGGCAAGAGCCTGCTGATCTGGTAAGTCCCTTAAGACTTGTTTCAACTGATCTTTCATTGCTTGGCAGACTCCAATCGCTGCTACTGCAGGTTGTGTCACCATGCTTGCTGTAGAGAAAGCAGATTTTAGTAAAGACTCCAATTTTTTATCTATTGGGTCTTTGAACAATTGGAACATTATCTACTGGACATGTCAGTGATTTATTTACACAAGAGATGGCTGTGTCCACTGTAGGGACCCTCCATTTTTTTTATGAACTTATCCTCCATGGGATAGATCACTGGAAATCTCTTGGGGGGAGTAAATATTTTATCAGGATGCTCCCAATCCTGGTAAATAAGCCCTTCCAATAAAGGGTGGATTGGGAAGGAACAGACAGCCTGGGGAGCTTTCAGCGACCCCAGCGAGGAAACCGTAGTGGTTGATGGTTCCGCCAGAGGCATTTTAAATGCTGATCGGACCATGTTAGTCAGAGACTGAACCCATAATCTTTCAGCCTGAGATGCTGAGAAAGGTTCTTCCACTGTTGATTCCTCTATAACTGAATCAACCTCATCCTGATCCCCTTCAGGTAGGTCGATCTCTGTGTGGGGCTGTTCCTCCACTAACAGGCACTCTGAAGGAGGAGACGGAGATCGGACGCGCTTTCCCTGTGACAGGGAAGCAGCGATCAATGCTGTTAATCTCTCTTCCAATCCTCCCAGAGTTGAGGATAAAACCTCCTCTGTTATATATATACAGGAGCAGGTGGACTGGGGACAGCCGCAGCACCAGGCACTCCTGCGGGGTTCCTACGGCTACTGACCTCTGAATTTTCAGGGGAGATTGGTGCAGTACAAGCATGCCCAATATCCTCAGAGTCCGATGGAGACCCCTTTGGCTTCCTGGAAGACTTATTTCCAGAGCATCTGGACGACATATCCTTTAAGCACAAAGCTGAGGTATTCCCGTCGTCATACACCAATTTTGCTGGTAATAGTCTAACACAGTTGCTGCTATATACCAGCTGGTGTCCACTAAAGTGCCTTTCTATGGGGATGCCTGCATCAACCGCCTCTGTGTGCCACCGTTTTGTTGCTAGCTCTGTTTGCATCCAGCTGACACTTGTACTGTGTCTTTTATACATGCTGGGACGCCTGCACATGCGCAGAAGCGCCGCGGCGCGCATCGAGCGTCATCCACCCGCCCCGCCCCTTTTTTTCATAGGAGGCGCGTGCACGCGCCCGTGGCGCCCTTTTTTGAAACCAAGCAGGGACTAGGAGCCAGGGCTCTTTTTGCCGGAGGGCCTGTGCGGTGGATGAGCGCAGCAACAGGGCAGAGGAACTGGATTCCCACAGAGAAACTTACCAACTGCCTGGATCTTTTGACTTGAGAAAACCAAAGATCCACATGACAAGAAAAATGGACCACAGCGGCCTCTAGTGGTTTAACACAGGTACCGCGGTCCTCTTTTTTTTTTTTTTTCTTGACTACTATTAAAATTTTACATTTTCCAGTAGTTATAGGCATACACAGATATTAGCGGGAATACCGTTAGGTAACAGACAGAAAGACAAATTAGGCTTGGGGGTCCCCCAATAGAACCAAGTTCCTGGGGGCCCCCACTTACCTGTTCCCCGCCGCAGGACTCTGTTTGGTCCACAGAAGCCCAAACTTCACCTATCACGGCAGGCATTGTAATTAAACCTTCAGGGACCGGGTTCCCAAGGATTCCACTCCCCTGGACCTGTATAGCACCCTGCACAGAAAACATCTTGGTCGTGGGTATGACCAGAGCTCTGGATCTCAGGGTCCAGCCCTCCTAAGAGAGGCATTACAGGCAAAACCTTGCTCTTCTGTTGCAAGGCCCGGGTACCGACCGTTTAGCTATGAAGCTTTTTTGGTGGGATCCGGAACAGCTTACTAAGGCCCGTAAAAGAACCTGTACGCAAGCCCAGGAAAACACATGTTACTCTTTGGCCAACACCTTAGACACTGGCAAAAAACTGAGGTGCTCCCGGATGGGAGGGGCTTATATAGGGGAGGGTACTTCCGGTTTGGAAGTTGCCAGTGCCAGCACCTGAAGGTAAACTATATAACCCATTAGTAATGACTAAGTCGCTCTGTGTCCCGTGATGTACGAAAAAGAAAGTAAAACAATAATAAATACTTGCACTAGATAATAGGATTTTTGTACTCACCGTAAAATCCTTTTCTCTGAAGTTCATGGACGGACACAGCACTTAGTCTTGACCTTAGGGTTATCCACCTTCTATCAGGAGAGGACTAGGCAGAATGTTAACAAACATCAAAACTGTACAGTACCACCCAGGAGGCGGTCCCTCTGGCTATAACCCCTTACACTGCATCTAGCAGCTCAGTTCGTCAAAAAGCAGTACAAACATAAAAAGGAGGGGTGGGTGCTGTGTCCGTCCATGAACTTCAGAGAAAATGATTTTACGGTGAGTACAAAAATCCTATTTTCTCTTTCGTTCATGGACGGACACAGCACTTAGTCTTGACCTTAGGGACGTCCCCAAGCAGTTTTAAAAAAAAAAAAAAAACACACGAGGGGTGGGAACAGCAAACAAACTTCCACCCAAAACAACCAGAGCTCCTCAATGGAGGAGTTGCAACCTTAAACAGCCGCCTGCAAAACCTTGCAGCTGAAGCAAGCATTCGCAGATGCATTCACATAAACCTTGTAAAACTTAGTGAAAGTGTGAGCGGAGGACCAGGTCGCTGCCTTACACACCTGGGACACAGACGCTTGATGTAGGAAAGCCCAATAGGCACCTATTGCCCTGGTTGAATGCACCGTGACAGGAAAGGGAGGCGCCCGCCCCTTTAGGGCATAAGCCTGAATCACGATCTGTCTGATCCATGAGAAATGGTGGCCGGCGAGACCGCCAGGCCCTTCTTTGGACCAGTCACCGACACAGACAGCGAGTCTGACCTCAGAAACTGAGACGTAGCAGACAGATACACCCGCAGAGCTCGGACCACGTCCAAGGAATGCAGAGCAACCTCTTTGGGGTGCGACGGCCGAGGACACAAGGATGGAAGCACAATGTCCTCATTTAGATGAAAAGCCGAAACAACCCTTGGAAGAAACGAAGGCTGCGGGCGTAGCACCGCTTTATCCTTGTGGAGGATCAAGTAGGGAGACTTGCAAGACAAGGCCGCCAACTCAGAAACCCTCCTGACTGGTGCAATAGCCACCAGAAAGGCAACTTTCTGAGAGAGTGTCAAAAGGGGAATCGCTCTGATGTTCTCAAACGGAGGTTTCTGAAGTACCAAGTGCACCAGATTCAAATCCCACGGAGGCAGTGGTGGTTGAACCGGAGGGGCCACATGTCGAACCCCTTGTACAAACGTACTCACCAGTGAATGGGCCGCCAAGGGCCGTTGAAAGAACACAGCCAAGGCTGATATCTGCCCCTTAATGGTGCTTAAGGCAAGTTTTTGATCCACTCCATGCTGTAAAAACAGCAGGATCCTGGAAACCGAATATGTCCGTGGGTGCCACTCCATCTCCTCACACCTAGAGATGTAGGCCTTCCATGTGCGAAGATAAATCTTCTGAGAAGATGACTTCCGTGCCCTCAGTATGGTGGACATGCCTGAATCGGAAAGGCCTCGGTCCCCTAGCACCTGACTTTCAACAGCCATGCCCGTTAAAGCCAGCGACTGTAAAGCAGGATGAAGTATAGGACCTTGTGACAGAAGGTCCTCTCGCATCGGCAGTCGCCAAGGAACATCCGCCACCAAGCGTACTAAGTCGGCGTACCATGGACGCCGAGGCCAATCTGGGGCAATTTGAATTATCGGAATCCCCTCTGTCTCTACTCCGCGAAGCAGACGAGAAAGAAGTTTTAGCGGGGGGAAGGCATAGATTAGCCTATACTGTCCCCATGGAGCCACCAGCGCGTCTGTCGCGTCTGCCCAGGGATCTCTGGACCTGGCCACAAACCTCAATACCTTCCGATTGAGTCGAGATGCCAGGAGATCCACGTCTGGCGTGCCCCATCTCAGGCAAAGGAGTCTAAACACATCTGGGTGTAGAGACCATTCTCCTTGGTCCAGCATCTGACGACTTAGGTAGTCCGCTTGCCAGTTTTCTACACCCGGAATGTATACGACCGATAGAGCCGGCACGCTCCGCTCTGCCCACCTCAGGATGTGAGCGATCTCCAAATGCTGCAGCTGAGCTTCTTTTTCCTCCTTGATGGTTGACATACGCCACCGCTGTGGCGTTGTCCGACTGGATATCCCTGCAGCCTCTGTGACCATGTGGAAAGGCACTGCCTGATCGCCCGAAGTTCCAGCACATTGATCGGCAGGCGGGATTCTTCCTGCGTCCAGCAATCCTGTGTCGACTGTACACCCTAAACTCCCACCCCCCCAACCGGTCAGGCTGGCGTCTGTCGTGATCACCGTCCAGTGAAAAGGAAGGAACGACTTCCCCGACTGAAGGGCCGGAGACCTCAGCCACCAGATCAGGGAATCCCTGACTAGTCGACTCACCCGGATTTGACATACCAGGGACAATGGAGATTTGTCCCATTTTGACAGGATCTCCTTTTGCAAGACTCGAGTGTGGAATGGAGCATACGGTACCGCCTCGAAGGTGGCTACGAGACCCAGGACTCGCATGCAAAAGCGTAGCGACAACCACCTGCGGGACGCCAACAGCTTCACCGCAGCCTGAAGAGTCTGCAACTTGTCCGGAGGGAGAAAAACTCTCGCCTCTGAGGAGTCCAGAAGCAAGCCCAGGTATTCCAGGCGCTGAGTCGGCACCAACACAGACTTCTGGAGGTTTAGTACCCAACCAAACTCCCGAAGAGTCTTACTGGCGATCGCCACATCCTCCTTTAATTCTGAGGCGGAAGCTGGTCTCAGAAGGAGGTCATCCAGGTAGCCCACGATAGCGATCCCTCGCTGCCTCAGCAAAGCTAGAATCGGGGCAAGCACCTTGGTGAAAACTCTTGGCGCCGACGCCAGGCCACAAATTGTAGAGCTGCAAATTGGTAGTGCTAGTCTCCGACTGCAAACCGCAGAAACCGCTGATCCCTGACGCATATGGGGACATGCAAGTATGCGTCCTTGATGTCTAAGGATGCCAGAAAATCCCCCGGATAGAGTGCAGCGACCACAGAGCGAATGATTCCATCCTGAACCTTTGTACTTTTACAAAGCAGTTGAGGGCCTTGAGATCCAGGATTGGATTGACCCCGTCCTTCTTTGGGACTAGAAACAGATTGGAGTAGAATCCCTGAAACCTTTCTGGCGACGGCACAGATACTATCATCCCGCGCATTAGCAGGTCCTGCACAGCCCCAAACAGGGCGTTCCGACGAGCCGGAAGAAGATGAAGGTTGGAGGGAAAAAATCTGTTTGGTGGACAAGAAAGAAACTCTTGTACCCTGATGAAACCAGTTCGCAAACCCACTGGTCGAAAAGCAGGGAGGCCCACCGAGCTGCAAACTCGCGGAGTCGACCCCCCACCCGAGAGTCTGGCTGGGCCAAATCTTCATGCTGTTGCAGATTTGTTCGCAGGCTTGTTTGGGCTTGCGAAACCAGGGACGCTTTTGTCCCTCAGTGGGCACCTTGTCGGCCTGGGATTGCTTACCTGCCGTCCCGGGCGGACGAAGAAAAAAAAAAAAAAAATCGCTTCCGAGCAGAAAAGGAGTGCTCTTGCCTACGGCGTGGCTCCTTACCTTTCCTGGATTGTGGGAGCAGCGTGCTCTCACCCCCAGTGACATTCTTGATAATGTCATCCAGCGAGGCTCCAAATAGCCTCTCTCCCTGGAAGGGCAAATCCGCCAGAGCCTTCTTGGAAGTCTGGTCCGAGGATCAGCATTTTAGCCAAATCAGGCGACGTAGCGCCACAGCAGATATTGAGGCTCTGGAAAGCAAGAGAGCTGTATCTAAGGCCGCATCACAGACATACTTAAGGCCTTGCACCAAATAGTCGGCCAGTTCCACGCAGACCGGGGAAACCTGTTGCTTTTCCAACTCGTGGTGCAACATTTTTGCCCATTCGGTAAGTGTCTGACACCAGGGCTGTGGTCAACACTGGCCGCAATGCTGACCCCACTACCGTGAACATGGACTGGGCCACCGCCTCGCCCCCTCCTGTCTGCAGGGTCCTTAATAGCAGGGGTCCCCTCCACCGGAATCGTGGTTACCTTGTTTAACTTGGATACCGGGGGGGGTCCACAATCGGGGGAGATGTCAATTTTTTCAGGAAACTCTCCTCAAAGGGGTAACAGACCGCCATGCGTTTTGGGACCGAAAAGGCCCGCTGCGGTCGTTCCCATTCTTTGTATATAAACTTATCAAAATAGGTTATGTAGGGAAACACCTTAGCGGGCCGGCTTGTGGGACCCAAAAGGGACCGACACCTCAGTAGATGCCCCCCGCCGTATCCTCCAATTTTAGAGTATCCCACACTGCAGTGATAAGTGCTCCAACAAGCGCTTTTTCCTGCGCGGACACGGAGTCATCCTCACTGTCCTGGTCTGCATCCTCTGACACATCAGAACAGGGGCAGTGTGCCACAGCAAGGCCCGAGTCTGAATCAGAGCTTTCCCCAGAAGAAGGAGGGGGCGTTTTTTACCCCCCTTACGGTTCCACCCTGGCAACAAAGGACTCCAGGACCGCCGACAAAGCGTCCATAGCCACTGCAGGTGCAGGGGCACCGGTTTCCACCACAGGGATGTCTGGGGAAGAAGCGCCACACTCGCCTGACACCCTGAGGGACCAAGGCAAGGTACACAAAAGGTCCACCCTCCTAGCTGCCGCAGACTGAGGGGCCCCCAGAGGACTCACCACCCTGACCCAGGTACTGCACAGCACTGCCGTCCGCCCTCTCTGTAAGTGAGGAGTTCCCCTGTGTCCGAGGTGTTCTGTGCTGTTCAGAAACTCCTGGGGTGAACCTTATGGACGACGGGGGTGTCTCCATCCATCCTGTTATATTGAGTTACATTTGAAGGACCTGCTAATTCAGTGTGTTTTTTTTTCCCACCTGACTACGGTACATATGTGGAGGGGAGGATAAGTGTATGTTTTTTTATTTTTTTATTACCACTCTGTTTCTATCTCCAGATATTCATCTGTGCCTCCCCTGAAAAAGCAAGTTTTATCTTGCGAAACACAGAGAAAACCAGCACAGAGCATTCATTTGTGATGAAAGGTTCTTAAATTTGTAGTGTCTTAATGTTGTTCACCTATGTACTCCCAATGTTGGTCACTATATGTGACAATAGGTTTTTAAGTGTATGTAACATTGCAATTTTTGAATAATAAATTCTTTTGTACATTCTATACCTTTTTGGGTGTGACTCGTTAAAAGTCCAGTGGGAAAGAAATGTGGTTCTGTTTGTACAATTTGGGACTGAGCCATACCCTTATTCCATGTATATCAGCCTCTTTTGTGAAAATTCATGATGCACTTCGCCGAACCCGAAGTTTTAAAAAAAAAAAAAAACTATATTTTTATAAATAATTGTATTATATTTGACTTAATAATATCATGAATTTAAATGAATATTACATTTATTGTCGGCACGTTTTCTGGTGTTAAAAATCCTGCTTGATGCATATTTGGTCAGTTGAAAAAAAAAAAAATTGCACCAAAAAACGCACCTCCCCATTGAAAAAGCAGCAAAAAAGCATCAATAATGCACCTGTGTTGCATTTTTAAGTCACATGACCTATGAAAAGCGCATCATAAAAGGTAAAACCACGGCCAAATCTCCAGGCATTTTCAGCAGCCATTATCTGCACTTTTTTTTTTCTTTCGGCACAATGCTGAAAACCCTATTTTCGGTGCATTACTAGCCTTAAGTGACACTTTAATGCAATTAATCCAACTATTTCTCCATATTACCTGGAAAAGGAGAGTAGGTGTCCAACTGTGTGACGCCCTCTTCCAGCAGGCTAAGGCACAGTGCTAACGTCTGGGAATCATTAAGAAGGTGATGCATAAGGGTGAAACCAGGAGGCTTAAAAGCAGCTCTCTCTTCCCCTGAAAACAAAGTGAAAAGCTGGAATAAATGCTGAATACCAAACATGCAGCTGTAAAAAAAAATGTTCAGTTTATTTAAGCGATCAATCCACTCAGACGTTACGTTTCATATTTTGGCAGATGCTGGTTAATTAAACATTCCACGGACTTCTTTCTCACATACTTCAGTAGAGAAATTTCATCCATCGATTCTGTTCCACAACTGAAAGCATAATATATGCTAGGGAATGATCTCTCCACCAGAGAAAACAATGTATAAAAGCTAGTGGGTAATTCAACATTCCAAAAAAAAAACTATTTAGGTGCACAGATTCATGTATGTACTGAGGTTATGACTTTTAAAATCAGGTTCACCAACCAGCTTTTCATATTTTAGACTTGGTGGCTCTTTAAGCATAACTAGACCAAAATTGAAGCCTACCAGTCTTCATATTTGGGGGCTGCATTTGTTTCCTCCTTAATTTTCATTTGGTGATCCTGCTAGCAACACATTTCCTGTCCTAGAGTGACAGCGCTCACTTACTGCACTGCATCCATGGAGCAGCACCCTAGGACAGGAGTGTTAGGGCTACAACGCACATTCCCCTCTTTTGTTCTTCATGATTTGGATGAGGCATCATGTAGTTCTGGGAAGGGCTGAACACTGATTGACATTACCATGCCGCAAAGTCATACAGCACAGGAAATTATAAGCTGACTGGATTTCTGGCAGGATCAACAGGCATTTTTTTTAAACAGATAGAGCAAAGCACTTGTAATGGTATATTTAACAGACCAAAATGTAACAAGTAGAAGTTTATGGTTAGGGTTTACATAAACCCATAGCCTCCTCAGATTCCCTGCTAGTGGTGAGAATGGAGGTGTCATGTGGTTGTCATAGACTTTGGGACACCCAAGGCTTGCTGCTTATAAACCAGGATTTAGACTGGAGAAAGGTTTAGCTTACCTTTACCCAACAAATTATTACCCTGAATAATTCTGAAAGAAAGGCATACAACAATACAATAACTGAACATCTTTACCATTAAATAGAAAAAAGGACACAAACCTTGCATCTCCACAAATTGGTCTACAAAATCTTCAGGCTGTGGCTCATAATCTCTGAGGAGCTTGTAAAAAACATCGAGGACAGCCTCTGCCACCTCCCACTGCAAAATGAAATAAGAGAATAATAAAAGCAAACAAATAAAAAAACAACACATCATAAAACTACACAAGCAGAGTGCAGATTTAGGCCCGTTTCACACTGGGGCGGTGGCGGTATAGCGCCGCAATTTTTAGCGGCGCTATACCGTCGGGATTGCAGAGGTATTCGGCCGCTAGCGGTGCGGTTTTAACCCCCGCTAGCGGCCGAAAAAAAGGGTTAATACCACCCACAAACCGCCGTTTGCGGGTCGGTATTACCGCGGTATCCCATTAATTTCAATGGGAAAGAGCGGTGGAGGAGCGGTAAACACACCGCTCCTCTCACCGCTCCAAAGATGCGGCTAGCAGGAGTTTTTTGTGCATTTCAATAGAAGAAGTAATGAATGGAGACAGTTGCAAAGTGTCAATGCCTGCCAAACTCTACAGGAAGTATTTTGCTCTTGTTTAGCCGGGAGGCTTCTTCTTAATTTATGTTATCTGACAGGGTCACTTTAAAGACTGCAGTACAGAAAAAAATTTAACATTTAATGCAAAACATTCACATATACACAATGGTTTTATTATTATACAACCTGAAAACCAGGGCTTTTTTCAGGTGGAACTTGGTGGAACCCCCTCTGGCTCAGACCCTTTGGTGCCTGCTCTCCACAATCACTTGTAAACACAGAAATCCGGTTTCTGTGTTTATAAGTGACAGCTCTGTGCATCCCTTCTGAACTCTGCATGTAATGCAATACTGGTATTAAAGGCCCCTTTAAGACCATCCTACTGTTTGTGAGGTGTGTGTGGGGGCAGAGGTTTTGGGGGGGGGGGGGGGGGTTCGTGGTTGAGTTCCAGCACCTATTGTTTGAGGAAAAAAAAGCCCTGCTGGAAACACAAACTCCTAGGTTTAAAGGGAACTATAGGACCTTCCCTGAGTGGCATGTTCTGAGGCAACACTCAGGATGGCCTGTACAATCCATTCACAGTGTACCTTTTCTGCAGCCCTTCTGTAAGCTCTAGTGTTGAAGCGGAGGAACACAGAGTCTCTGAGAAAATCCAGGTATGGCTCAAATCCAGGAGGTCGCAATCCAGCTCCGAGGTTGGACGGAAAAGAACTCTCCACCATGGTGCCAATTAGGTGGCAGAAGGCTCGGGTGAGTGGGTACTCCTCAGCACGAGACTCAATTTCATTCAACTCCACCTTGCCAAAGAAATCACAATTAAACAAAAAAATTGAAATGCTTGCATGAAGTTCATAATGAACACTTTCACCTGCCACTTCATTACACATACAGTATTCAAAAACTCAATATACTTCAAAAAACAACTTATAGCTACCAATTTGCACTGAGCCTGGTGGCCAGTTAAAGTGTTTGTAAAGGCAGAAGTTTTTTTTACCTTACTGCATTCTATGCATGAAGGTAAAAAACTCTACATGCAGCTCCCTCCCACACAGCCCCTCCAAAATACTTACCTAAGCCTGATCTAATGTGCAAGAGAGCTGAGGCCCTCCCGGATCTGTCGCTCCTGATTGGCTCAGATACAGCAGTGGAAGCCATTGGCTATGTGCCATATGCGGTTTGCTATGGGGGCACTCGCCGGGGGGTTGGGTGGAGCCAAAAGCATTGGCAGGGGGATCCCAGAGTAGGAGGATCAGGGGATAAGGGCTGCTCTCTGCAAAACCATTGCACAGAGCAGGCAAGTATAACATGTTTTGTTAAGAAAAAAAAAAAACACAAGGCATACATTCACTTTAATTTAAGTTAATATTTATTAAAACTGATGCATTATATCCATTTACTATAACATCTTGGGTTTCCATCAAAAAAGGAAAACATTTGTGTCAAGGAACTCCGATATTGCAAATTCATATTTTGCATCAAAGTCCAAGTGAACTTTTAGTTGAAAATCAACCAAATACATTATGGATGCATCAAAATAAAAAAGGTATGCAAAGTTTTACATGAAAAATATACTAAAAAACAATAGCGTTATGATGACAAGGCTTATTAGTAAAACTGGGACAAGTTAATCCATAAGCCTAGGTTCAAATGTGGCGCAAGTTGAATCCGTTTTGCAGTGTGATTTGAATGCAGTTTTCATACACTATTTTTCTCTCTATTCTAATACAGCTAGTCAAGTCTATGGAGCCAAAAATCGTATCGGTGTGAGCCAGGGCTAAAAATCACTTGGAAAGAATTGCAGATGTTTGCTGCTCCTATAGCAGGGGTCGGCGGCCCACACCCAGACCGCCACCATTGAATGTCCGGCCCGTCAGTGCCCGTGATTAATTCACGGGCACCCGGCCCGCGGACATATTCGTCGCTGTCCTCTTCACTGGACAGCAACGACCATCACAGGGCTGGATGGGGGCGGGAAGTCGTGAACTGCTGGAGTCTACTTTTTCATTAAACAGCAGGTGATTGGTTGCTAGGCCAGCCCTGTGATATCGATCTCTGCTGCTCTGCTTGCTGTACACCTGCGTAAGGTAGGAGAGTTCTACCTAAACAGCATGTGTTTGTGGGGTGGGGGACAGAAAACACTGCTATAGAGGGACAGGTACCCATCTCCCATAAGGCAGGAACCCCATCTCCAGACTATGCTGGCTAGCAGGGCTGGTGTCAGCCACCCTTGGGTGCCAGGATGGGGGAGGGGGGCAGTAAAACCCAAATCCCCAGCTTCATACTCCCTCAGAGTGAATTGGCTTTGTATTAGCTAAGCACCTTAAAGTGAGGCAAAGCTGTACGGTCAATATTACTGTGTCAGGATTTTTATTATCTTCATTTATTAGAAGGTGAATGCGGCCCTTCATGCATTCACATACATTGAATCCGCCCCTTAAAAGGTTGCTGACCCCTGTCCTATAGAAAGGTTACTCAAAACCAATTGCAGACATGCAAAGAGAATAGAAGAGGACGCCAACAGCTAAGTGTAGAGACGTTATTAAAACAAAAATAAAAGGGTTAAAATGCACTCATTGCATAAGAAGAACAAACTGCAAATCATCAGGGAAGAGCTGTCTGTGGAATCATAGGGTAGTGCAGAGTTCGGCAGGGATGCAGCTGGAAAGTGCAGAGCTGCAACGGGAAACTTCCGATAGAACGCTAGTGCTGTCATACAGTGCGGAATGAAAGCAGGGCAAGATGTGGCTGGGAGGCTTCCGAGACATCGCGGGCAGCCACGCAGCGCTCGGCACTACACGTCACGCAAAGGCGGCATGGCTACACATTTCAGGGCTAAAACCGCCCTTCTGTAATGCCAAAAGCACTTTCCACCCGCATTCCTGACGAACTGTGGACTACCCTATGGTTCCACAGAAGCCTTTACCCCAATGATATGCAGTTAATTCTTCTTATGCAGCAAATACATTTAACCATTTTATTTTTTTAATAAATCCTCTACACTTAGATGTTGGTGCCTTGTTCTGTTCTCTTTAAAATGTATGCAAAGTTTTACAGTTTGTTTTATTCTGTGGTCTCTCTGCAGAGGTCTGACACCCCAAGGTTGCAGAGACGACAGCAAAGACACCACTCCTGAGCCAGTCATATTTTGATGTAAAATGTTGAGATGGAGTGGTCTATATTGCCATCACGTCCACCTGGAAATATCAGCAAATCTGCTCCTAATGGATGGAGGTAGCGGAGTTCAACAAAAAAAAGTGCTAGATATGACTTTTTTTATATTGCTTTTTAATAAAGTTTTAAAATGTTTTATAATCCAAGAGCCTCTCCTCTTATTTTTGACGAGTTGCTGTTGAAGGACAAGGAGAGCCTGCCCATTGAAGGGGGAGAGAGGAGTAAAGAGAGTGGAACCAAATAAAACAGTTTTGACCAACCGGAGATAAGCGGTACAAAATCACCTGAGGAGTCCAAATCATTTCAGGCTTGTTTACACAGACAGCCAGGCGGCAGTAAAAGCAGGAATCTGATCCAATGGTTTAATCGCCCCAAAACACCCATCTGAACATAGAAATACAGCCGCTCAGGGCTGAACACATGCCGCAGTAAAAATTAAACAGTGTGTTGCATTTGATGGGCTGTACCACAACTGAACGCGACCCACTCAAGTAAATGGGGCTGCACCATAGCCACATGCAATGTACACAGTTGTCATGTGCTGGATCGGCATTTTGATGGTTAAAACAGATAGTGAGGAGGCGACACATTGCGTCCTTAACGCATATCAATTACCTTCTAAAAAGCAATCTGTGTGCTTGCTTCGGCAGCACATATACTCAAATTGGAACGATACAGAGATTAGCATGGCCACTGTGCAAGGATGACACGCAAATTTGTGAAGCATTCCATATATTTTCTTTCCCTCTCTTTGCAATTTCATACTATATAATTTTATTAGCCCTCACTGTCCTTTATATGGAGTGACACTGTCCGCTCCTAGAGTGCGGCGGTGTGTTAGTGTTTATGTTGAAAATGTTTCCTGCGATGAGCGGACAGTGTGATTTGCATTGTATTACCCTAAGTTGTGGACATTTGAAAGTTATCCGTATTATTTTATTCTGTTAAATGCAATAAAAATATAAACTGCTCAAAAAAATTAAAGGAACACTTTTGAATCAGAACTCTTGGGATATTGATCTGGTCAGTTAAGTAGCAGAGGGGGAGGGGTGTATACAGAGGGGGTTATTAATCAGTTTCAGCTGCTTTGCTGTTAATTGAAACTAACAACAGGTGCACTAGATGGGCAACAACGAGACTACCTCCAAAACAGGAATGTTTTTTCAGGTGGAGGGGTCTGACATTTTTTTTCCCTACTCATCTTATCGGACTGTTTTTCACTAGTTTTGCATTTGGCTAGGGTCAGTGTCACTACTGGTAGCATAAGGCGATACTTGGACCCTATAAAGGTTGCACAGGCAGTCCAAATCCTCCAGGATGGCACATCAATACGTGTCATTGCCAGAAGGTTTGCTGTGTCTCCCAGCACAGTCTCAAGAGCTTGGAGGAGATTCCAGGAGACGGACAGTTACTCTAGGAGAGCTGGACAGAGCCGTAGAAGGTCCTTAACCCATCAGCAGGACCGGTATCTGCTCCTTTGTGCAAGGAGGAACAGGATGAGCACTGCCAGAGCCCTACAAAATGACCTCCAGCAGGCCACTGGTGTGAATGTCTCTGACCAAATAATCAGAAACAGACTTCATCGGGGTGGCCTGAGGGCCCGACGTCCTCTAGTGTGCTCTGTGCTCTCTGCCGGACACTGTGGAGCTTGATTGGCAATTTCCATTGAACACCAGAATTGGCAGGTCCGCCACTGGTGCCCCATGCTTTTCACAGATGAGAGCAGGTTCATTCTGAGCACATGTGACAGACGTGAAAGGGTCTGGAGAAGTCGCAAAGAACTTTATGCTGCCTGTAACATCGTTCAGCATGACCAGTTTGGTGGTGGGTCAGTGATGGTCTGGGGAGGCATATCCATGGAGGGATGCACAGACCTCTACAGGCTACACAATGGCACCCTGACTGCCATTAGGTATCGGGATGAAATCCTTGGACCCATTGTCAGACCCTACGCTGGTGCAGTGGGTCCTGGGTTCCTCCTGGTGCACGACAATGCCCAGCCTCATGTGGCGAGAGCATGCAGCCAGTTCCTGGAGGATGAAGAAATTAATACCATTGAATGGCCCCCACGCTCACCTGACCTAAATCCAAAACACCTCTGGGACATTATGTTTCGGTCCATCTGGTGCCGCCAGGTTGCACCTCAGTCTGTTCAGGAGCTCAGTGATGCTCTGGTCCAGATCTGGGAGGAAATACCCCAGGACACCATCCGTCGTCTCATTAGGAGCATGCCTTGATGTTGTCAGGCATGCATACAAGCACTTGGGGGCCATACAAACTACTGAGGACCATTTTGAGCTGTTGCAATGAAATTTCAGCAAAATGGACTAGCTTGCTGCATAATTTTTTCACTTTGATTTTCGGTGGATAATTTTAATTTCCATCAAATGATGTGCCATCCTTTCATTCCGAACACATTACCCAGACCATATCAGTATAGATATCCAGCATGAGATTTTTGCCCGTTGAGATCTGATGTGTTTTTAAAGTGTTCCTTTAATTTTTTTGAGCAGTGTATTTGACTCTAAGGCCTCATGCCCTTAGAGCCCTTAGAGTTTAGACGCCAGGAAAAAAGCAGAGTTTGACGTGTTTTTCTTTCTCTATTCAAAATCAATGGTTCAAGATGACACGACTTGCAGGGCGACTCGTGTGCGGAGAATCTTGAAGGGGAACCCTGCGAAAATGTAAAAAAATTAATAAAAATTGCGCGAGGTTCCCCCCAGGACGATATGGATCTTGCACAGCGCGCACACGACATTACAGCAGGGGAGAGCTTTGTGTCAACATCTAAGAAGAGAAGAGGGAAGAAGACGGCGGAGAAGACCCGGCCAACGCTAGCAAAAGAGCGGCAGAAGATAGCGGAGGAGCCCGGCAGAAGAACCGGAGAAGAACCGGAGATAGGGAGGGGAGAAGTCGGAAGAGACCCCCGAAGTCGGAAGAGACCCCCGGAGCTGCCTAATAAATTACCTGTCTAGTGTGTTTTTTTTATTGACACTTTTTTCCCCCCAGGTGAATGGGCAGGGGTATGATGTACCCCATACTCATTCACATAGGGTGGGGGGCCGCGATCTGGGGGCCCCCTTATTAAAGGGGGCTCCCAAATTCCGATAAGCCCTTCTCCCGCAGCCCCCGACAACCAACGGCCAGGATTGTCGGGATGAGTCCCTTTTCCTGCGCCCCCCCCCCCCACCCGAAAGCGTCCTCATCAACATGGGAACAAGGTGCTTTTTATGTTGGGCGGGGGGGGGGGGCGCCCCAAAGCACCAACCCCCCCCATGTTGAGGGCATGTGGCTTGGTATGGTCTAAGAAGGGGGGGGCGCTCGCTCGCTCCCCTTTCCTGACCTGCCGGGCTGTGTGCTCGGATAAGGGTCTGGTATGGATCCTGGGGGGAACCCCCACGCCAATTTTTTTTGGTGTGGGGGTTCCCCTCAAGATCCATACCAGACCGAAGGGGTCTGGTATCGTCCTGAGGGGAACCTCACGCATTTTTTTTTTACAATTTTCGCGGGGTTCCCCTTCAAGATTCTCCGCACACAAGTCGCCTCGCAAGTCAGATCATCTTGATCCGACTTCTGGTGCGACCTCTATTCAAATCAATGGGCTCCCATAGGAAACCATTGATTTTGAATAGAGAAAAACGCCGGACGAGGCTTAACACAGCGTTAAGCCTCGTTAAATCACATTTAACACCCTTTGCCGGCGTCTTTACAGCTCTAGCACTGGAGCTTCAGAACGCACTGGTCCTGGGTTTTTTTTGCAGCTTAAAAACGGCTATGCCATTTACAGCTCAAAAACATCATGGTGGGCATGAGGCCATAGGCCAACATGGAGAGCCGTTTTTAAGCTGCAAAAAACGCTCATAAAAGTGGCTGTAAAAATGTCCGTGGGCATGAGGCCTAAAAAGCAATCTGTATTGGCAGTAATAGCCCATGGTGATGAATTGACATAATTGTTGGAGGGCACGGAGGAGTAACTGAAAACTGTTTAAGCACATCTTACACTGGGCACTTCTTTCCAAAGACACGGTTTCGGAAGATGATGAATTGTTTTAGGGCCAGTTCACACCATAGAAACGCAGTCTGGATGCGTGTTTGACGCGTTCCAGGGCATTTTTCCCCCTCTATTTTCTTAAACTTAAATAAGGACATGTGTGTTCCAGTGCGTTTGATGCTTTTTACAGCGTTCCAGTACAGTCCAGGGGAGGAAAAATGCATTATGTTCTACTTTTTTTTTCTGGAACTGCAAGCACTGGTGTGAACTATGCCATTAAAGACCATATAACCTACTTTCCATGCATTTTTGATGCAATAAAAACACACACACTGGACTGACTGCATGTTGTGTGAACTGGCCCTTAAAGTGGCGTTTTTATGACATGCAGTTTTTGTTTGTATGTTTACAGTACAGCAGATTATAATCAAATTCCAATGTATTTGGAAGGTGTAACTTAATGTCTCTATACCATGGTATCCTAGGTTCCCCGCTTTGTTTTTGTGTACCCAATACCTTCTCTATGTATAACACAATGATCTGTGTTTTTTTTTTTTCTATGTTCTTGCTTCAATAAAAATTATTGAAAAGAAAAATTCCACTGTGTCATTTGTGATATTTTTTGTTTGAAGGTTTAGATATTTTATCACTTAGTACTTTAGTTTGAGAACAATAGGAGTGCTGGACTATAAACACTGACTAATTGAAAGTTCACAAGCTTATTATAAAATAAAATTATGGCTACACAGACACACATGAAATACAGCCATAATTACCTCTATTCCAGCACCCTGTCTCTGTCCAATGGGTCTGACCGTTTGCAAAATCTGAACAATTTAGGAAATAAATTGATAAATGGTAGTTCGGCATCATTAAAAAAAAAAAAGAAAAAAGAAAATCATGAATACCATCACACTTCACATGAGTCAACAGAACACATTACCCCAACTAAGGTATTTTGTGCAAGAAAATCCCACCCTTTTTGCCTTAAAGAGGTTGTAAACCCTCACATATACCCAGTGAAGTGACTGGCCTCAGGTGATGCTCAGATTAAACAAATCCTCATACATAAGTTGTAACCATTTCCCTGTAGTCTTCTTTTCTGTACATCTATTTAAAGTGCAAAATTTATAATGCTCTAGTCTAAGCGGTCAGAAAAAAGGGGGCGGAGAGCTGAAGTTACACTCTGCAGAGCTCACTAAAGAGAGCCGATTGCAGGGAAGACTACTATTCTGGATTTTACAGGGCTTTTTAATTTTTTGTTGACATTTAGCGCAACAGAGTAAGGCCCCTTTTACATGCCCGTTTTTCATCCATCCGTTTTCGGATAAAAAACGGACATACATGTATCCCTATGGGATAGCGGATGAACATCCGCTGACACCCGTCTCCGCTATGGTCCGCTTAGCATGACGGAGGAAAATCCTATTTTTCCATCCGTCTGCGGATCGGATGAAAAACGGAGAGACAGTCCGTTTTCATCCGATCCCCCCATAGAGGAGAGCGGCGATCTGACCGGTCCGTTTCTGCAGTGTGCAGAGACGGACATGTCATCCGCCGGCTCAGCGGGGATCAATGGAGCGATCCCCACTGAGCAAGCAGATGTTCACAGGGCGGATCATGACGGGATCCGCCCGTGTGAAAGAGCCCTAATAGAAAACCAACAGACCCAACAGTCATGACATGCATGCTGCTGATTCTGTGTAATTGAATCATTAATTGAAAGAAGTGTGTTAAAAATAATAGCAGTGTGGAGTTCATCCAGTGAGGTCAATCAGTCTGTGAAAAAACAGATGTCAAACAGGTGGCCCTAATTTAGGGACGAAGGCAGCAAATGTTGCATATGCTGGGTATAGTGCATTTCTCTCTGAAAATCTGAGTAAAATGGGTCTTGCCAGACATTGTTCAGAAGAGTGTAGTTTGATTAAAAAATTGATTGGAGAGGGGAAAACATATAAAGAAGTGCAGAAACTGATAGGCTGCTCAGATAAAATGATCTCAAATGCTTTAAAATGGCATCCAAAAACAAAAAGATGTGCCAGAAAATGGAAAACTACCATTCAAAGAATAGGCAAAATGGCAAAGACTCAGCCAATGATCAGCTCCAGAGTAATCAAAGAAGGTCTAAAGTTACCCGTGAGTACGGTAATAATTAGAAAACGCCTACGTTGAAAAAAAAAAAAAGAAGAACATTTACTGAAGAGGTTACAATTTGCCAAAGAACACATTGACTGGCCTAAAGAGAAATGGCGCATCATTTTGTGGACAGATGAAAGCAAGATTGTTCTTTTAGGGTCTAGGGGGCCGCAGACAGTTTGTCACACGACCCCCAAACACGGAATTTAAGCCACAGTACACTGTAAAGACAGTAAAGCATGGTGGCACAAGCATCATGATATGGGGCTGTCATACTATGGTGTTGGGCCGATTTATCGCATACCAGGAATCATGGATCAGTTTGAATACATGAAAATACTTAAAGAGGTCATGTTGCTATATGCCGAAATTCCCTTGAAATGGGTGCATCAACAAGACAACGACCCCAAACACACCAGGAAGCGAGCAGTACAGTGGAACCTTGAATTGCAAGTAACTCTGTTAACCACTTAACGACCGCTCACTGTATATATACGTCGGCAGAATGGCACGACAGGCACAATCACGTAGAGTGTACGTGATTGCCTTTGTACAGTTGGGGGGTCCAATCGGACCCCCCTCCTATACAGTGAGCGGTGGCTAAGTTCCGGGAGCGTTCCGGGATGAGGGGGCAGCCATTCGTTTCTGGCCACCCCCTCGCGATCGCTCCCGGCGAATAGAAATGCCCTCTCTGTCTGTGTCAGACAGAGGGAGCAAGAGGGAGGAAGTGATGTCATCTCTGGTGCGGCGCTCACATATACCGAGCGCCGTACAAGAGAAGATATCAGGTCAGTGCACACAACACTACACTGACACCAGGACACATAGGGACATAAATCGCCCCCCCCAGGCCCCCCCCCCAGCCCCCAGTCACAGTGTCACTGAATGCAGTGACCATTTATTTAGTGATCACTGCAATCAGTGACATTTGTGACTGTAAAAGTGTCACCAAAGTTTAGTCTTAGGTCCAGTGTAGCCCCCTAACCCCCCTAATAAAGGTTTAACCCCCTGATCACCCCCCAGATAACCCTTTCACCCCCTATCACCACTGTCGCTTAGCGATCATTTTTCTGATCGCTGTCTTAGCGTCAGTGATGCCGATCGGCAGCCAGTAATTTTTTTTAGGTTCGCCGCAGGTTTTTATAGCGTCAGGTACCCCAATATATTATCTAATGAAGGTTTAACCCCCTTGATCGCCCCCCAGGTAACCCTTTCACCCCCTATCACCACTATCACTAAGCGAACGTTTTTCTAAACGCTGTCTTAGTGTCTGTGATGCAGATCGGTAGCCGGTAATTTTTTTTAGGTTCGCCGCATGTTTTTATAGCGTCAGGTACCCCAATATATTATCTAATAAAGGTTTAACCCCCTTGATCGCCCCCCAGGTAACCCTTTCACCCCCTATCACCACTGTCACTAAGCGATCGTTTTTCTAAACGCTGTCTTAGTGTCTGTAATGCAGATCGGTAGCCGGTAATTTTTTTTAGGTTCGCCGCAGGTTTTTATAGCGTCAGGTACCCCAATATATTATCTAATAAAGGTTTAAACCCCTTGATCGCCCCCCAGGTAACCCTTTCACCCCCTATCACCACTGTCGCTAAGCGATCGTTTTTCTAAACGCTGTCTTAGTGTCTGTGATGCAGATCGGTAGCCGGTAATTTTTTTTAGGTTCGCCGCAGGTTTTTATAGCGTCAGGTACCCCAATATATTATCTAATAAAGGTTTAACCCCCTTGATCGCCCCCCCAGGTAACCCTTTCACCCCCATCACCACTGTCGCTAAGCAATCGTTTTTCTAAACGCTGTCTTAGTGTCGGTGATGCAGATCGGTAGCTGGTAATTTTTTTTAGGTTCGCCGCAGGTTTTTATAGCGTCAGGTACCCCCATATATTATCTAATAAAGGTTTTAACCCCCTGATTGCCCCTAGTTAACCCTTTCACCAGTGATCACCATATAAGTGTTAGAGTGTACGGGTGACGCTGGTTAGTTAGTTTGCTTTTTATATAGTGTCAGGGCACCCGCCGTGTATATAACCCAATAAAGGTTTAACCCCCTGATCGCCCGGCGGGTGATATCAATTAGGTTTTAGCGTCAGAGAGGGTCTGAGTCACACCCCAGGCAGCGTCAGGTTAGTGCCAGTAACGCTAACACCCACGCGTGAAGCATACACCCCCCTTAGTGGTATAGTATCTGAACAGATCAATATCTGATCTGATAAGATCTATACTAGCGTCCCCAGCAGTTTAGGGTTCCCAAAAACGCAGCGTTAGCGGGATCAGCCCAGATACCTGATGGCACCTGCGTTTTGCCCCTCCGTCCAGCCCAGGCCACCCAAGTGCAGTATCGATCGATCACTGTCACTTACAAAACAAAAACACACATAACTGCAGCGTTCGCAGAGACAGGCCTGATCCCTGCGACTCCAGTGCTGTAGGAGGTGATTTCACCACCACAGTTAAAAAAAAAGCAAAATATGCCAAAGCATTGGGGCAGCAGGGGCGGAGGAGCGATTTTGCTCCTAATGCCGCGTACATACGGTCGAAATTCCGACGGAGGCTTGCCCGTGGAAAAGTCCGACCATGTGTGTGCGGCATAACTTTTTTGCGGGAGGATGCCCCCATGCTTCGGCATATATAAATGGTGCGTGTATGCCCATCATTGGAAGTGAGTGGATGAAGGGCGGTATTCTAATGGTGGGCATACCCACCGATCAATCTCTTTTTTCGTTCAGCCAACTGGCTGCATGAAATAAAAAGATTACAATACATGTCCAACAAGGACCAGCAACGTACTGGTATGTTGCTGGACTTTGAATGTTTATACCAGAATGATGCCTGCGGGTTTAGGTATCATCTTGGTATCATTCTTTTCAGCCTGCGGCCGGCTTTCATGTAAAAGCAATCCTAGCGGCTAATTAGCCTCTGGACTGCTTTTACAAGCAGTGGGAGGGAATGCCCCCCCCCGGATATAAAAAGCGCCATTGGGAAATTGGGAAAGCATTTTATCACACCGATCTTGGTGTGGTCAGATGCTTTGAGGGCAGAGGAAAAATCTAGGGTCTAGAAGACCCCAGTTTTTTCAAAAAAAGAGTACCTGTCACTACCTATTGCTATCATAGGGGATATTTACATTCCCTGAGATAACAATAAAAATGATAAAAAAAAAAAATACTTGGAAGGAACAATTTAAAAATAAAATAAAAAAGCAAAATTAATAATAAAAAAAAAAAAAAAAGCACCCCTGTCCTGCCCTGCTCTTGCCCAATGGCGAACGCAAGCGTCGGCCTGGCGTCATATGTAAACAGCAATTGCACCATGCATGTGAGGTATCACCGCGAAGGTCAGATCGAGGGCAATCATTTTAGCAGTAGACCTCCTCTGTAAATCTACTGGGGTAACCTGTAAAGGCTTTTAAAAATGTATGTAGTTTGTCGCCAATGCGCGTTTGTGCGAAATTTTAAAGCATGTCGTGTTTGGTATCTATGTACTCGGCCTAAGATCATCTTTTTTATTTCATCAAACATTTGGGCAATATAGTGTGTTTTAGTGCATTAAAATTAAAAAAAGTGTATTTTTTAACCCAAAAAATGCGTTTGAAAAATCGCTGCGCAAATACTGTGTAGAAAAAAAAAATGCAACACCCACCATTTTAATCTGTAGGGCCTTTTCTTTAAAAATATATATAATGTTTGGGGGTTCAACATAATTTTCTTGCAAAAAAAAATGTTTTCATGTAAACAAAAAGTGGCAAAAAGGGCTTTGTCTTCAAGTGGTTAGAAGAGTGGATGTAAGCTTCCTAATGTTGTGTATAAAATGCCAGAACAGTTCAAAACCCCCCCAAATGACCCCATTTTGGAAAGTAGACACCCCAAGCTATATACTGAGAGGCATGTCGAGTCCATGGAATATTTTATATGTTGACACAAGTTGCGGAAAAACAACAATTTTTTTTTTTTTTTTGCACAAAGTTGTCACTAAATGATATATTGCTCAAACATGCCATGGGCATATGTGGAATTACACCCCAAAATACATTCTGTTGCTTCTCCTGAGTACGGGGATACCACATGTGTGAGACTTTTTGGGAGCCTAGCCATGTACGGGACCCCAAAAACCAAGCACCGCCTTCAGGCTTTCTAAGGGTGTAAATTTTTGATTTCACTTCTCACTGCCTATCACAGTTTCGGAGGCCATGGAATGCCCAGATAGCACAAAACCCCCCCAAATGACCCCATTTTGGAAAGTAGACACCCCAAGCTATTTGCTGAGAGGTATTGTGAGTATTTTGCAGATCTCGCTTTTTGTCACAAAGTTTTAAAAATTGGAAAAAAAAAAAATATATATATATATATTTTCTTTCTTAATTTTCAAAAACAAATGAGAGCTGTAAAATACTCGCCATTCCTCTCAGCAAATAGCTTGGGGTGTCTATATTCTAAAATGGGGTCATTTGGGGGGGTTTTGTGCGATTTTGGCATTTTATGGCCTTCGAAACTGTGATAGGTAGTGAGGAGTGAAATCAAAAATTTGTGCCTAGAAATCCTGAAGGCGGTGCTTGGTTTTCGGGGTCCCGTACGCGGCTAGGCTCCTAAAAAGTCCCACACATGTGGTATCCCCGTACTCAGGAGAAGCAGAAAAATAGGATTTTTTACTCACCGTAAAATCCTTTTCTCTGAGTCCATGGACCGACACAGCTTCTCTATTGACAAAGTGGGTATTATCCGTTAATTAGGAGTGACTAGGCAGAAAAACTTGTAAAAAGTGTTGCATCACACCTTCTACAGTACCGCCCAGGGGGCGGACCCTCTGGGTATACCCTCTCAGTCTGCACATCGCAGATCAGTTCGTCAAAAAGCAGTACAAACTTAAAAGGAGGGGTGGGTGCTGTGTCGGTCCATGGACTCAGAGAAAAGGATTTTACGGTGAGTAAAAAATCCTATTTACTCTTTCGTCCATGGACAGACACAGCTTCTCTATTGACAAAGTGGGACGTCCCAAAGCAGTGTCAGAGAAAAAACGAGGGGTGGTAACAGCATAAAAACAAACTTCACCCCAAAACACAAAACAGCACTCCTCCAACGGAGGAGTTGCAACTCTAAACAGCCGCCTGCAAAACCTTGCGGCCGAAAGAGGCATCCGAAGATGCACCTACATCAACTTTGTAGAATTTTGTGAAAGTGTGAGCGGACGACCAAGTCGCCGCTTTACATAGTTGGGAAACAGACGCTTGATGTCGGAAAGCCCAAGAGGCACCTATTGCCCTGGTCGAATGCGCCGTGACAGGAAAGGGGGGCGCCTGACCCTTTAAGGCGTAAGCCTGGATTACTATCTGTCGGATCCACCTAGAGATGGTGGCCGATGAGACTGCTTGGCCCTTCTTGGGACCAGCCACCGAAACAAACAGTGAGTCTGACTTCCGGAACAGGGAAGTAGCAGATATGTATACTCTCAAAGCTCGGACAACGTCCAAGGAATGCAACGCCGACTGCTTAGGATTCGACGGCTGAGGACACAAGGATGGAAGTACAATGTCTTCGTTGAGATGAAAAGCCGAAACGACTTTCGGAAGAAAGGAAGGCTGCGGCCGCAGCACCACCTTATCCTTGTGGAAAATCAAATAGGGAGCCTTGCAGGACAGGGCTGCCAGCTCAGAGACTCGTCTAACTGACGTAACAGCCACCAAAAAGACCACTTTCTGAGAAAGTGTCAACAGGGGAATATCTCTAATATTCTCAAACGGTGCCGTCTGAAGCACCGAAAGGACCAGGTTCAAGTCCCACGGAGGTAACGGGGGCCGGACCGGAGGGGCCACATGTCGAACCCCCTGCACAAATGTACTCACGAGAGAGTGAGTCGCCAGGGGTCGCTGAAAAAAAGACAGCCAGGGCAGATATCTGTCCCTTAAATCGTACTTAGGGCAAGCCTTTGGTCTACCCCATGCTGTAAAAACAGTAGGATTCTGGAAACCAAATAGGTACGTGGATGCCATTTCATTTCCTCACACATGGAGATGTAGGCCCTCCAAGTGCGGTGATAGACCTTCCTAGAGGACGGTTTCCGAGCACTTCTCATAGTAGAGATTACTGAGTCTGACAGGCCCCGATCTCTCAGTACCTGGTTCTCAACAGCCATGCCGTTAAAGCCAATGACTGTAAAGTAGGATGGAATATGGGACCTTGCGATAGCAGGTCCTTCCGTAGTGGTAGGCGCCAGGGGACGTCTGCTACCAGACGTACTAGATCGGCGTACCAAGGACGCTGAGGCCAATCTGGAGCGATTAGGATCATTGGAATTCCCTCTGCCTCCACTCTGCGGAGCAGAAGAGGAAGAAGCCTTAAGGGAGGGAAGGCATAGATTAGCCGATACTGACCCCACGATGCTACCAACGCGTCCGTTGCGTCTGCCCATGGGTCTCTTGACCGGGCCACAAACCTCAATACCTTCCGATTGAGTCGGGAAGCCAGAAGATCTACGTCTGGTGTGCCCCATCTTTGGCAGAGGAGTTGGAACACCTCCGGGTGTAAGGACCATTCTCCCTGGTCCAGCATCTGGCGGCTCAGGTAGTCCGCCTGCCAGTTTTCCACACCCGGAATGTACACGGCCGACATTGCCGGTACGCTCCTCTCTGCCCACTTCAGGATGCGAGCGATCTCCGATGCTGCAGCTGAGCTTCTTGTTCCTCCTTGATGATTGACATATGCCACTGCTGTGGCGTTGTCTGACTGGATCCTGACTGGACGCCCTTGCAGTCTCTGAGACCATTTGAAGAGGCACAGCTTGATCGCCCGGATCTCCAGGACATTGATCGGCAGGAGGGCTTCCTCTGGGGTCCAGCGACCTTGCGTCGACTGGACACCCCAGACTCCCCCCCCAACCTGTAAGGCTGGCGTCCGTCGTGATCACTATCCAGTAAACCGGAAGAAATTACTTCCCGGCCATTAGAGCCGGTGCTGTCAGCCACCATACCAGGGATCTCCTGACTAGGTGGCTCACTCGGATTTGATAATCCAGAGATGAAGGGCATCTGTTCCATCTGGACAGAACTTCCTTCTGTAACACTCGAGTGTGGTATTGAGCATATGGGACCGCCTCGAAGGAGGCTACCATGAGGCCCAACACTCGCATGCAAAAACGGAGTGACGACCAATTCCTGGAAGTCAGCTGCCGTACTGCAGCCCGGAGGGTCTGCAACTTCTCCACCGGGAGGAATACATTTGCCTCTGAGGAATCCAGATTCAACCCCAGGTACACTAGGCGTTGAGTGGGCACCAATACTGACTTTTGCGTGTTTAGTATCCAACCACAGTCTCGAAGAGTCTGACAGGTAATGGACACGCTTACCTCTAATTCTGAGCTTGAAGGGGCCTTGAGCAGAAGGTCGTCCAAGTAACCTGTGATAGCGATACCCCGCTGTCTTAGAAGTGCCAGAATCGGAGCGAGCACCTTGGTGAACGTCCTGGGTGCTGAGGCAAGGCCAAACGGGAGGGCCACAAACTGGTAGTGGTTCTTCCCGATAGCAAATCGCAGAAACCTCTGGTGTCTGGAGTATATGGGGACATGCAGGTATGCGTCCTTGATGTCCAAGGAGGCCAGAAAGTCCCCCGGATGGAGAGCCGTGACTACGGATCGAACAGACTCCATCCGAAATCTTTGTACCTTCACAAAGCAATTGAGGGCTCTGAGAGCCAAGATTGGATGAACCCCCTCCTTCTTTGGCACAATGAACAGATTTGAGTAAAAACCCTGACCCCGTTCCTGTTCTGGAACTGGAATAACTACCCCGCATTCCAGTAGACCCTGGACCGCCCCATACAGGGCCTCCCGACGGGTCGGTAGTAGCTGGAGATTGGAGGTGATGAATCTGTCTGGTGGACAAGAGAGAAATTCTATCTTGTAGCCTGAGATTACTTCGCAAACCCACCTGTCGGAGACTAGAGCAGTCCACTGAGTCGCGAATTTGCGAAGACGTCCCCCCACCCGAGAGCTGGGTGGGGGCGGACCTTCATGTGGACGCAGATTTGTCCGCAGGCTTGTTGGGTCTGCGGGACCAAGGACGCTTTTGTCCTTGGGCAGGCGCTTTATCGGCCTGGGGTCTTTTCCCTGTCGCCTTAAGGGGGCGAAAAAAACGCTTACGTGCAGTAAAGGAGGGCCCTTGCCCTTGGCGTGGTCCCTTACCCTTGCTAGTTTGGGGAAGCAAAGTGCTTTTACCTCCTGTGACATCCTTGATGAGGTCATCCAGAGAAGCCCCAAAAAGTCTGTCGCCCTTAAAAGGCAGATCCAATAGGGCTTTCCTGGAAGTCTGGTCCGCAGACCAGCCCTTTAGCCAGATCAGGCGGCGTATTGCTACTGCATAAACCGAAGCTCTTGACAGCAGGGGAATAGTATCCATGTCTGACTCGCAGACAAACTTAAGGCCCTGGACCAACTGGTCGGCCAAAGTTATCTCATTAGGAGGAGCATCTCGCTCCTTTAACCCCTGGAGTAGCAATTTTGCCCATTCAGTAAGTGTCTGAGACACTAGGGCCCCCGCCAATGCCGGGCGTACTGCCGAGCCTACCACTGAGTATAGGTAGCGAGCGAGTGCTTCAGCCTTCTTATCCACAGGGTCCTTGAAAACAGGAGCCCCTTCTACTGGAATAGTGGTGGCTCTATTAAAGGAGCACTATACCTTTTTTTTTTTTTGCTTTAAAATAACAAACATGTTATACTTACCTCCACTGTGCAGCTCGTTTTGCACACAGTGGCCCCGATCCTGGTCTTCTGGGGTCCCTCGGCGGCTGTCTTGGCTCCTCCCCGCAAGGACTCCACACCTTAATGCGAGTGAGCTCGCATGGTGTGGAGTGATTGCGGGCGCGCTCCCGTGATACAGCGGCGGCCATAGCTGCCGACTGTATCACTCGGCCCCGCCCCCCGGCGTGCCGCGTCATTGGATGTGATTGACAGCAGCGCCAGCCAATGGCTGCGCTGCTTTCAATCTATCCAGTGTAGCCAATCGGCGGCCAGGCAGAAAAACGAAGAGGATGACGGGGACGAGCATGGGACTTTCGAGGGGCCAGGTAAGAAAAACGGGGGCTGGGGGGGGGGGGGGCGGTATTGTCAAATGTTTTTTCACCTTAATGCATAGGATGCATTAAGGTGAAAAAACATGTAACTTTACTACTCCTTTAAGTCTGGACACCGAAGGGTCCACTATAGGGGGAGAGGTCCACATCTTCAGAAAACTCTCCTCAAAGGGGTACCGTACTGCAAACCTCTTTGGGGCTGTAAAGACCCTCAGTGGGTTCTCCCATTCCTTGTATAAGAGTTTGTCAAAATAAGACACACAAGGGAACACCTTAGCAGTGCGGGCAGGTTTACGAAACCCAAAGGGGACTGGAGTATCTGCTACTTCTTCAGTCCTTTCCAACTTTAGCGTATCCCGCACTGCAGTAATAAGGTCAGATACCAAAGCCGTCTCGCGTACTGACCTGGACTTGGAGTCCTCCTCACTGTCCGATCGGTCACGGTCTGCAATCTCTGATGCATCAGAATCTGGGCCATGAGCCGTAGCTGGACCTGGTTCTGCATCAGAAATATCCCCAGAAGATTGCAGGGGACGGGGGCGTTTATTACCCCCTGTATTCCCGTGTGCTGCTTCCACCCTGGCAGCAAACGCCTCTAGGATTGCCGACATAGCGTCCATAGACACCTCAGGGACACCAGCTGCTAAATCTGGTGTTTCAGGGGAGAAGACCTCTGGCTCAGATGCCATGCTAACCACACGCTGACACTCACAGGGCTCCAGGCAAGATATCAATAGGCCACCCTCCTGTGCTGCAGAGAGGCTGGGTCACCCAGAGGACTCACCACCCTGGATAGGTACTGCTATGCTGCGCCTGTGATGCTGTCCCCTTGCTGCTGTGTCAGTCTGCTTCTTTTATCAGCACTTCTTGTGTGAATTTTCGCGCCAGTGTAATGCACCCTAGAGGCCGGAGGCTCTCGCAAAATGGTTGCCCAAAACGTCTGTATGGAAGATAATGTGGGCTCTAAGAAAATGGCTGCCGACAGAAGATAGAGGTCAGGCAGCCATAGCCCACAAAAAGATGGCCGCCGAACGGCAATATCTGCATACAGGGTGGACAAACATGGCCGCCGATCACCTGATAGGGGCCAGTGGGTGTGGCCGAACCACAGGAAGATGGCTGCCAGGCAGTTACAAGAGGCCAAACTTGGCATGGACCACCTCAAAATGGCCGCCGACAGCATGGAGACACAGAAACACAGGTAAGCAAAAAATGACATTTCTTTTAAATGTTAGTTACAGCCAGCCCCGCTCCAGTGGGACCCCCTAGGTGACCCCCAGCACCCAGCAACCTTTAGCTAGAAGCCCAGGGAGGAGGAAAAGGCAGGGAGAGAGGGAAGAAAGGGGCCACAACCACTTACTTGATCTCTCCAGGAATGTCCAGCTAAATCACCCAGCCGAGGCAGGGGAGTTTTACTTACCTATCCTGCATGTATTCTGCTGGAAGACATTCCAAACAGATCATCGTCCGCGCACGGAAGGTGACTGTTGGCCAGGCATGCTGTGATTGGACCCAGAAGGGACGATCATATGTATGCCCTGGAGCATGACGCTCACCGGACAGGCTGCTGCGACTCGGCCGTAAGGTCAGCCGAAGCTGAGCGGTCCGATGCAAGCCTTGGAGCGTAAGCTCACCGGCCAGGCTGCTGCGACTCGGCCGTAAGGTCAGCCGAAGCTGAGCGGTCCGATGCAGGCCCCGGAGCGTAGGCTCACCGGCCACCCGTGGAGCGACGGGCATGTCGTGGAAAACCCAGCGCGTAGCTAGGGTCGGCACACGCTCGATGGCCGAAACTGGGGAGACTACAAGGATCGAGGATCCAGCCTGTCACCCAGTCGGCAGTTGATCGAAGATCGCAGGAAACAACAAATGTAGCAAAAAAAATAAAAATAAAAAAAAAATATATATATATATATATATATATCTTTTTTCCCCGGACCAATGGGCCCGAAGGGAGCCATGTCCTACTCCTTGCTAGACAGAAAAAAACTGATCTGCGATGTGCAGACTGAGAGGGTATACCCAGAGGGTCCGCCCCCTGGGCGGTACTGTAGAAGGTGTGATGCAACACTTTTTACAAGTTTTTCTGCCTAGTCACTCCTAATTAACGGATAATACCCACTTTGTCAATAGAGAAGCTGTGTCGGTCCATGGACGAAAGAGTAAATGTATTTTGGGGTGTAATTCCACATATAACCATGGCATGTGTGAGCAATATATCATTTAGTGACAACTTTTTGTAATTTTTTTTTTTTTTTGTCATTATTCAATCACTTGGGACAAAAAAAATTATATTCAATGGGCTCAACAGGCCTCTCAGCAATTTCCTTGGGGTGTCTACTTTCTAAAATGGGGTCATTTGGGGGGGGTTTTGTGCTATTTTGGCATTTTATGGCCTTCGAAACTGTGATAGGTAGTGAGGAGTGAAATCAAAAATTTGCGCCCTTAGAAATCCTGAAGGCGGTGCTTGGTTTCCGGGGTCCCGTACGCGGCTAGGCTCCCAAAAAGTCCCACACATGTGGTATCCCCGTACTCAGGAGAAGCAGCAAAATGTATTTTGGGGTGAAATTCCACATATAACCATGGCATGTGTGAGCAATATATCATTTAGTGACAACTTTTTGTAATTTTTTTTTTTTTTTTAGTCATTATTCAATCACTTGGGACAAAAAAATTAAAAATTCAATGGGCTCAACATGCCTCTCAGCAATTTCCTTGGGGTGTCTACTTTCCAAAATGGGGTCATTTGGGGGGGTTTTGTACTGCCCTGTCATTTTAGCACCTCAAGAAATGAGATAGGCAGTCATAAATTTAAAGCTGTGTAAATTTCAGAAAATGTACCCTAGTTTGTAAACTCTATAACTTTTGCGCAAACCAATAAATATACGCTTATTGACATTTTTTTTACTAAAAACATGTGGCTGAATACATTTTGGCCTAAATGTATGACTACAATTGAGTTTATTCGATTTTTCTTATAACAAAAAGTAGAAAATATCATTTTTTTTCAAAATTTTCGGTCTTTTTCCGTTTATATCGCAAAAAATAAAAATCACAGAGGCAATCAAATACCATTAAAAGAAAGCTCTATTTGTGGGAAGAAAAGGACGCAAATTTCGTTTGGGTACAACATTGCATGTCCGCACAATTTACAGTTAAAGCAGCGCAGTGCAAAATTCTGAATTCACCTCTGGTCCTCTAGCTACCAAATGGTCCGGGGCTTAAGTGGTTAACGAGCGTTTCGCAATATGAGCAATAAAAATTTTTTCAATTCTGACTCGGTTTGCGAGTGTTGTCTCGCAAAACGAGCAGGATTTAAGCCTCTGCGGTGTGCAGTACCGCATTTTGCCAGGAGGTGCGGGGGCGCCGGAGCCGTTCGAAAACACTCGGAAATACTCAGTTGTAGAGCCTTTACGAATGCAGCCGAACGGTCTCCGAGTATTTCTGAGTCTCTCCAGCACCCCACCTCTGGCCACATGCGGTATTGTATTGCCATGTGGAACTAATTGTTTTCATGACCATTGAAATCTATGCGTAAACTCACTTTGATATGTGAGTGCTTTGGATTACATGCATTATCCTGAACAGATTATGCTCGTAATCCAAGGTTCCACTGTATCTTGATTCCAGACCAATAAGATTAACGTTATGGAGTGGCCAGCCCAATCCCCGATCCCTAATCCAATAGAAAACTTGTAGGGTGACATCAAATATGCTGTTTCTGTGGTAAAACCAAGAAATGAAGAGGAATTGTGGAATGTAGTGCAATCATTCTGGGCTGGAATACCTGTTCATAGGTGCCAGAAGTTGGTTGACTCCATGCAACACAGATGTGAAGTAGTTCTCAGAAACAGTGCTTATACAACTAAATATTAGTTCACTGAATCACAGGAAAGCTAAATCTTCAAGCATTTATCAGTTCATACAGTAAATGATTGAGTTTGTAAAGAAATATGCAGACACTGATTTTTTTTTGCAGTAGCCCAATGTTCCCTTTTCGTCACTTTCTGTAAAGCAAAATTTGAAACATTTTTCTTCACGTTTTGATTTGGAATAGACTGTGCAGTGTTCCCATGGCATTCGTGTGTATGGAAATAAAAGCCATTGTAAGGATTTTGAGCTTTACTAAACTTTTTTAAACACACTGCTATTATTTTGAACTCAACTGTAAATGCATGTTGTGGTTACAAGGGTGAATATCTCTACGTTTGCAGCTTTGTTTCTACATTTAATAAAAAATTTCTTCACAAGCGCGGTTTGTGTCTCTGTGATACATTTATTGAAATAACAAACAATGACAAAGGCAAGCCACTCCCGGGAAGTTTTAGAAGACGTACCTGAGTGTATTCCAAGGACTGCCAGAGAGGAGCGGCGATTTCTGGAGACTTCCCAAATGCAGCCAGTGTATTCAGCAGCTCAGCTTTCAGAACAGGAGGGATACTGCACTGCAGCAATCCCAGGATCACGACTACCGGTGTCCACTGGGCATGCTCACAGAGAGCCAGGCGGGCACTCTCACTCTGATTAGAATTATAAACAGTCAAAAACTTGGCACAGCTAAATGTACATACCAATACAACCTGAAACAGACTTTGCAATAGGCACAAGCAACTCTGGCCAAAAAAGCACTAAACCTCTGCCACACAATAACCCAAATTGTATTTCTACAGGATATTGTCTAACGCCCCACAAATCACAATGTAAACTGAAAAATGCACAAAAGCATGAAAAGCAGGGACTTTATGCTAGACAACATAGGGTGGCAGAAGCAAATCTATATAAACTCAGTTTACTTTAAATACACATGTACATAATAGGATTTTTATAACAGCTTACCTGTAAAATCCTTTTCTTGGAGTACATCACGGGACACAGAGCGACATAGTCATTACTAATGGGTTATATAGATACCGTCAGGTGCTGGCACTGGCAACTTCCAAAACCGGAAGTACCCTCCCCTATATAAGCCCCTCCCATCCGGGAGCACCTCAGTTTTGTAGCAAAGCAATAAGTGTCCCCAAAGAGGGGCGGGAGCTCTGTGTCCCGTGATGTACTCCAAGAAAAGGATTTTACAGGTAAGCTGTTATAAAAATCCTATTTTCTTTCTCGTACATCACGGGACACAGAGCGACATAGTCATTACTAATGGGATGTCCTAAAGCAATGCCCAATGAGGGGGGGGATACACCATATATAAGCTGAGCGCTATCAGACATGAGGATCTTTTGCGGCCTGCAACACACTGCGCCCAAAGGCGATATCCTCCTGACTTCTAACGTCCACCTGGTAGAACCTAGTAAACGTGTGTACTGAAGACCATGTTGCGGCCTTACAGATTTGAGCCAGGGAGGCCTGGTGATGCGCTGCCCATGAAGTTCCAACTGCTCTCGTGGAGTGCGCTCTAACTTTGAACGGAGGCGGTCTCCTTCTCAAGCCATAGGCTTGTATTATGACCTGTCGAATCCACTTGGCTAAAGTAGATTTTGACGCTGCCTGACCCTTTCTGGGGCCTTCCGGCAGAATAACCAAAGTATCCGTTCTGCGAATCTGAGCAGTGGCCTTTAGATAAGCTTTAACTGCTCTTACTACATCCAAAGAATGCAATAACTTTTCCTCTACCGAAGTAGGTTTGGGGAAAAAAGAAGGAAGAACCACATCTTGGTTCAAATGAAACCTCGATACCACCCTAGGAAGAAAGGCTGGATGAGGACGTAACACTACTCTATCCTTATGGATAACCAGATATGGCTCCTTACAGGACATAGCTGCTAATTCCGACAATCTTTTAGCCGAACAAATGGCTACTAGAAAAATCAATTTCCTGGTGAGAAGCACCAAAGAAATATGCTGTAATGGTTCAAATGGTTGTTTCTGTAGAACCGACAGAACCAAGTTTAGATCCCATGGACATATGGGAATATTAACCGGAGGACTAATACGCATCACTCCTTGTATAAAGGCTTTGACTAGTGAATGCGAAGCCAAGGGCCTTTGAAAAAATATTGACAAGGCCGAAATCTGACCCTTGATAGTACTCAAGGCAAGCTTCCTATCTACAGCCCATTGTAGGAAGTCCAGAATCCTACCTATTACGTACTTATGTGGATGCCATTTCTTGGCCTCACACCACGCGATGTACGCCTTCCAGATTCTATATTAGATCTGCCTGGATACCGGCTTCCTGGCATTGATCATGGTAGATACCACAGGATTAGAGAGCCCTCTCTTTTTTAGAATGTGGGCTTCCATAGCCAGGCCGTCAAACCTAGGGCTGGTAAGGAAGGGTGGTATATCGGTCCTTGCGAAAGCAGGTCCGGACGACGTGGGAGAGTCCAAGGACTCCCCACTGAAATTTTACAATCTCCGCGTACCACGCTCTTCGGGGCCACGCTGGAGCCACCGGAATCACTGGTTTCTTTTCTACCCCGATTCTGCGGAGTAATCGAGGTAACCATTGTGGCGGTGTGAATGCATATATCAGCTTGAACTGATCCCAAGGGAACACTAGGGCATCCGAGCCGCAAGCTAGGGGATCCCTTGTCCGAGAGACAAACCTGTCCCCCTTTGCGTTGAATCTGGATGCTAGAAGATCTACATCCGATGTTCCCCATCGCTGACATATTGTCCAGAAAACCTCGGGGGGAAGGGACCCTTCCTCTGGGCCTAATTGCTGGCGACTTAGAAAGTCCGCCTTCCAATTCTCCACTCCTGGAATGAATACCGCAGATATGGCTGGGACATATTTTTCTGCCCATTTCAGGATGTAATTTATTTCCCTCTGGGCTGCACGACTCCTGGTGCCCCCCTGATGATTGATATATGCCACTGCTGTGGCATTGTCTGATTGAATTCTGACAGGGGACCCTTGGAGTTTGGATGTCCATGCTACTAGGGCATACCGGGCTGCTCGTATCTCTAAGAGATTGATGGGCAGGGCCTTTTCTGCATCCGACCATCTGCCCTGGAGAGACTATTGCTCCAGTACTGCTCCCCAGCCTATAAGGCTGGCATCTGTAGTGACCACCTTCCAAGAAATCAGACTGAAGGATTTCCCTTTTTCCAGATTCTGGGGAACCAACCACTAACGGAGGCTCTTGCGAACGGAAGGGGACAAGGACATTGTAAGTCTAGGGCCTGAACTTTTTTGTTCCAGGCTGACAGTATGGCCCCCTGCAAATTCCTTGAATGGAATTGACCGTAGGGTACTGCTTCGAATGATGCCACCATTTTTCCCAGCAGCCTTATGCACAGGCGTATGGACGGCTGTCTTTTTTGTACCCACTAAGTGGATCAAATCTTTCAAAGACAACACCTTTCCTCGAGGCAAGAATATTTTTCTATGGCCTGAATCCAACCTTAGCCCCAAGTATTCCAGACTTTTGACTGGTTTTTAGGGCTGACTTTTCTCGGTTGATAATCCAACCGTGAGATTCCAGATACTTGATTGTCTTGTGAACGACCACGTCTAGTTTTTTCACTGAGTGGTCTATCAGCAACAAGTCATCTAGATATGCCATTATCATTACACCTTGTGTTCTTAGATTGGCCAATAAAGGGCCAGAATTTTTGTAAACACTCGTGGTGCTGTGGCCAAACCGAAGGGTAAGGCTCTGAACTGAAAATGGCGCCCTTCTACTGCAAAGCGTAGAAACTTTTGGTAGACTGGAAAGATGGGAATGTGCAGATAAGCATCTTTGATGTCGATCGCGGCTAACCAATCCTCCCCTTGTAGGGCAGTGGCCACCGATCGGATCGACTTCATCGGAAAGTCCTGATATACAGGAATTTGTATAGCCCTTTTAGAATTAATATGGGCCTCCCGTCCGCGTTTGCTTCGGGACTGTAGAGAGGTTTGAGTAAAACCCGAACCCTCATTCTTCCAGGGGAACCTCCATAATTACTCCTTGGAGCAATAGTTGTTCTAGTGCCAACAGGAGGGACTCTCTCTTCCGGGGATCCCTTGGCACGTTTGACCTCAAAAATGGGAAGGAGGAGAGTCTCTTAACTCCAATCTGTATCCCCAACATACTGCGGAGAGCACCTATCTGTCTTGATCGCGTCCCGCCAGGTCTCTTGTGAACAACTGGAGTCCTCCCCCCACCCGACTGAGTGGGGGCAACCCTTCAATGAATTTAACTTTGGGGGAGGTTTTGTACCTCCCCTGACCCAGGGTTTCTCATTACCCTGCTATTGTCCCTGTTTTTTACCCCCGGGAATTGACCGAGGAGGCCGTCGGAACTGTTACACAGCCGATGCCCCAGGGACGGGAGAAGTAGGCCTCTTAAAGAGGGACCTCTAACTCTGTTTTTAACCGGCAAGAGCGTATTTTTACCGCTGGAAATTTTTTGGATATATTTGTCCAGGTTTTCCCTGAATAAGCGTTCACCATGAAATGGGACGCTAACCAGCCATTCCTTACAGGGAGCTTCCGCAGACCAGTTTTTGAGCCATAGAAGCCTACGCATATGTACTCTAGACAGCGTAAGGCGGGAGGCCTGATGGACTGAATCCTTTATGGCGTCAACCGCAAAGCCTAAGGCTCTAGGTAGATCAGCTAGGGCAAGGCCTGCTGATCTGTCAAGTCCCTCAAGACCTGTTTTAACTGATCCTTCACTGCTTAGCAGACCCCAATAGCTGCTACTGCTGGTTGTGTCACCAAGCTTGCTGTAGAAAGAAGCAGACTTTCATAAGGACTCCAATCTTTTATCTATTGGGTTCTTGAACATTTGGACATTATCCACTGGACATGTCAGTGATTTATACATACAAGAGATGGCTGCGTCCACTGTAGGGACCTACGATTTTTTTTTTTTTTGATGAACTTATCCTCCATGGGATAGACCACCGGAAATCTCTTGGGGAAATAATATTTTCTCAGGACGTTCCCAATCCTGGTAAATAAGCCCTTTCAGTAAAAGGGTGAAGTGGAAAAGAACAGACAGTCTGGGGGCTTCTAGCGACCCCAACGAGGATACAGTAGTGGTTGATGGTTCCGCAAGGTGCATTTTTAATGCCGATCGGACCATGTTAGTCAGAGACTGAACCCATAATCTTTCAGCTTGAGATGCTGAGAAAAGGTTCCCCCACTGTTGATTCCTCTATAACAGAATCAACCTCATCCTGATCCCCTTCAGGCAGGTCGATCCCTGTATGGGACTGTTGCTCTGCTAACAGGCACTCTGAAGGAGGAGACGGAGATCGGCGTGCTTTCCCTGACAGGGAGGCAGCGATCAATGTTGACAATCTCTCTCTAATCCTCCCAGAGCTGAGGAAAAAACCTCCTCTGTTACATACACAGGAGCAGGTGACTGAGGACAGCCACAGTACCAAGTACCCCTGCGGGGTCTCTATGGTCACTTACCTCTGAACTTCAGGGGAGACTGGTGCAGCAGAAGCATGCCCACCTCAGAGCCCGATGAGACCCCCTTCGCTTCCTGGAAGATTCAGTTCCGGAGCTTCTGGACGGCATATTCTTAAGCCTAAAGCTGAGGTATTCCAGCCGTAATACACCACTTTTACTGAGAATAGTCTAGCACAATTGCTGCTATATCACAGTTGGTGTCTACTAAAGTGCCTTTCTAGGGGATGCCTGCATCAACCGCCTCTGTGTGCCTTTATCTGTTGCTAGCTCTGTCTGTGCATTCAATAGCCAGCTATAATGTGCTTTAAAACACGCTGGACGCCCGCACATGCGCAGTAGCGCCGCGGCGCACACCTGAGCGTCATCCACCCGCTCCGCCCCTTTTTTCAGATCGCCTCTATGAATAGAGGCGCGTGCACGCGCACGCGCGCGGGCACGTGCGCCTTCGGCGCCCTTTTTTAAAAACAATAAGGAGCTAGATGGGAGCCAGGGCCCCCTTTGCCGCAGGGCCCGGGGATGGATGAGCGCAGCAACAGGGCAGAGGAGACAGCTTCCCAGCAGAGAACATACCAACTGCCTGGATTTGATTCTGGAAGAAAAAAATCCACATTACAAGAAAAAGAACCATAGCGGCCTCTAGTGTCTAACACAGGTACCGCGGTCTTACTTTTTTTTTTTTCTTGCCTACTATTAAAATTTTTACATTTTCTCAGTAGTAACAGGCATACACAGAATATTAGAGGGAATACCTTAGGTAACAGGCAGAAAGACAAAATAGGCTTGGGGGTCCCTCAATAGAACCAAGTTCCTGAGGGCCCCCACTTACCTTTTCCTCGCCGCAGGACTTTGTTTGGTCCACAGAAGCCCAAACTTCACCTATCACGGCAGGCATTGTAATCAAACCTTCAGGGACCGGGTTCCCAAGGATTCCACTCCCCTGGACCTGTATAGCACCCTGCACAGAAAACATCTTGGTCGTGGGTATGACCAGAGCTCTGGATCCCAGGGTCCAGCCCTCCTAAGAGAAGCATTACAGGCAAAACCTTGCTCTTCTCTGCAAGTCCCGGGTACCGACCGTTTAGCTATGAAGCTTTTTTGGTCGGATCCGGAATAGCTTACTGAGGCCCAAAAGAACCTGTACGCAAGCTCAGTGAAAAACACATGTTTCTTCTTGGCCAACACCTTAGACACTGGCAAAAAACTGAGGTGCTCCCGGATGGGAGGGGCTTATATAGGGGAGGGTACTTCCGGTTTTGGAAGTTGCCAGTGCCAGCACCTGACGGTATCTATATAACCCATTAGTAATGACTATGTCGCTCTGTGTCCCGTGATGTACGAGAAAGAAAAAAAGGTTAGCAATAACTGATCAAATTTAGCGGACAACGAAAAAAAAAGTTTTACCCATTCAATGACGGTGGTGGTGAGCTGCAGGCATGCGATAAGCCCATCCATTTCACGCTGGGTGATTCCCCTAAGCGGTGGGTGGCGCAGGTGAAGACTGTCTGGGTTGGGTAGGTCCCTCCGTAAGTGCTCATGGTACAGTCCGAGTGAATGAAAAAAGTGATCCCAGGATACAGGACTGCCGCCTGCTGCCTGCAAATTCTCTGCTGATGTTGAATCAAAAGTATTGTAAAAAAATTGCTTGTAGCTTTTTTTTTTTTTTAAATAAAGAAACATTTAATACAGGGTGCAATCATGACTTCTAAAGGGAGCATGGATTTTTCTTTTTGGAGAGCTCTAGGTCTAACTGAACAAAAATTATATCAGATCTCTGCAGAGAGGCCACTGCTTCTACACACAGATCAAGGGTCCTTCAATGTAGCACGCTGGCCAGGGACAGGCTTTTCTACTTGGGCTGTGATTGCTTTCTAAAGAAAAGAAACTGTCTGTGGCTGATTTATAAGGAAAACAAAGCAGAAATGCCGCGTACACACGATCGATTTTTTCGACGGTGAAAACACAGTCGAGAAAATCGACGTTAAAAACGAGGAACAGCTTGTTCCCCTCACACACGGCCGTTTTAAATGTCATTTTTTTTTTGGTCGAAAAAAACGACCGTGTGTGGGACCGTGTGTGGAAAACATGTCGAAAAAAACGACGAGAAAAATTAGAACATGTTCTAATTTTTCTCGTCGTTTTTAATGCCGTTTTTCTCGTCGAAAAAAACGACAGAAAGCCCACAGACGATCGTTTTTCTCGTTGAATGGGAAAAATTTCGTTTTTTCCGACGGGAAAAACGGCCGTGTGTACGCGGCATAAGAATATCTTTTATTTCATCTGGAAAGTATTTAGCTGAAACTCAAAGTTAAATTTGACTTTTCCAACCAAGTTTTTTATTCTTTAAAGCGGAGGTTCCGCGGCAAAACTTTTTTTTCTTTTTTTTTTGCATTCACTGTGGTATAACAATATTAAGGTACACTCACTTCTTTGGTAGCTGTATATATCCGCTTTCCGTTTTCTCGGCAAAGAAGGAGTTATAAAATCCATGTGAAGGAGTTTCCATTTTGCTTGTGGGCATTGTGAAGCCCACAAGCAATCTCTTCCTGGAAGCGGTGAATGCTGATCTCCCAGCATTCACTGCTCATTCTCTCGATAATGGCCATTTACCTGCATGCCCTTTTTTTAAATGGCGCTATTAGTGACGCCCTCGTCACGTGACCGGCGTCACGTGATATGTATAATCTCTCGAGATTTCGCCGCATGAGTCCCACTATGTATCTTGGGAAGCACGACACAGTGCTCCCAGAAAACACTGCGGCGACGGGGAAAGGCTTAGAAACGCCTACTCCCGCGGGAGGAGAATCCCGGAAGTCCCTTTAGAAAGGCAATACTAAGGTATTTACATATGATAAAAAAAAATATTGTGCCTTAGGATCATGTACATATTGCAGTGGTTGTGTTACACTGTAGTTGTGATTTTGGGTGAAACTCCGCTTTAAGCATAACAGTCACAGAAAACCAGGCACACACTCCTAATCACTTTAAGACCGGGCCTGTTTTTCAAACTTGTTGTTTACAAGTTAAAAACATTTTGTTTTGCTAGAAAATTACTTAGAACGCCCAAACATTATCTATCTAAAATCTAACACCCTAGAGAATAAAATGGCGGTCGTTGCAATACTTTCTGTCACACCGTATTTGCGCAGCGGTCTTACAAGTGTACTTTATTTTTTTAAATACATTTTTTGAATTAAAAAATAAGAGTTAGCCCAATTTTTTTAATATTGTGAAATCTTACGCCGAGTAAATTGATACCAAACATGTCACGCTTCAAAGTTGTGCCAGCTCGTGGAATGGCGGCAAACTGACTCTTAAAAATCTCCATATGCAATGTTTAAAAAATTCTACAGGCTACATGTTTCGAGTTACAGAGGAGGTCTAGAATTATTGCTCTCGCTCCAACGATCACTGTGATACCTCACGAGTGTGGTTTGAACACCGTTTTCATATGCGGGCGCTACTCACGTATGCGTTCGCTTCTGCACGTGAGCTCAGCCGGATAGGGTGTGTTTAACCACTTCCCGCCCAGTCAATAGCAAATTGACGTCCGGGAAGTGGTTCTGTTATCCACACTGGACGTCATATGACGTCCTGCAGGATAACAGGGGGCGCGCATCGCGCTGGAGCGGTGTGTCAGTCTGACACACCGCTACACTGATCTCGGTAAAAAGCCTCCGGCGGAGCCTTTTTACCACGTGATCAGCCGTGTCCAATCACGGCTGATCAGGATGTAAACAGGAAGAGCCGTTGATCGACTTATCCTCACTCGCGTCTGACAGACGCGAGTAGAGGAGAGCCGATCGGCGGCTCTCCTGACAGGGGGGGGTTTGCGCTGATTGTTTATCAGCGCAGCCCCCCCTCGGATACCCACACTAGACCACCAGGGAAGCCCCCCAGGACGCCCCAAGCATGTGGATGGCGCCCATGGCCATCCACATGTAGTAAACAATAAAAAAATATATAAAAAAATATGCCAATCAGTGCCCACAAATGGGCACTGACTGGCACTATCATGGCACAACCACAATGTGTGGTGGCTGGCATTGCTGGGCATCAGTGTCACCAGTGCCACCTACTAGTGTCCATCAGTGCCACCTATCAGTGCCCATCCCTGCCCATCTGTGCCCACCTATCAGTGCCACCCATAAGTGCCGCCTATGAGTGCCCATCAGTGCCACCTATGAGTGCCCATCAGTGCCACCTATGAGTGCCCATCAGTGCCACCTATGAGTGCCCATCAGTGTCGCCTTATCAGTGCCCGTCATTGAAGTAGAAAAGGTACTTATTTACAAAAAAAATTAACAGAAACAAAGAAAAACATAGTTTTTTTTCAAAATGTTCCCTTTTTTTTATTTGTTGTGCAAAAAATAAAAATCGCAGAGGCGATCAAATACCACCGAAAGAGAGCTCTATTTGTGGGAACAAAATAATAAAAAGTTTGTTTGGGTACAGTGTAGCATAACCGCGCAATTGTCATTCAAATTGCGACAGCGCTGAAAGCTCAAAATTGGCTTGGGCAGGAAGCTGTATAAGTGCATGGTATTAAAGTGGTTAAAAAAAAAAGTTTTTTTCACCTTTTATTTTTACGCAGTTTAAAAAAAAAAAAAAAAAAATGTGTCACTTTTATTCCTATTACAAGGAATGTAAACATCCCTTGTAATAGAAAAAAAGCATGACAGGACCTCTTAAATATGAGATCTGGGGTCAAAAAGACCTCAGATCTCATATTTACATGTACATATTTACAAAAAAAAAAGAAGGAATTTGGGAAAAAATAAATAAATAATAGAAAATACCTAACACGGAGAAGGATCTGATCGCCTCCGCCAGCAGCTCCTGAGCGCACCTCTCCCCCTGCAGATAAAAGCGATCTCGTGGCGAATCCGTCGCAGAGACCACTTTAATCTAAAAAAAGCGGACCGCCCGCTCTTGAAGACGATACCGAGGTTATGGTAGCTAGCTGCTGCCATAACGATACTCCTCTTTAAAGTACTGCCATATAATGATGCCAGGCGGTCCGTGGTTAAGCATCATCATTATAAATACCATATACATGTAAAAACCAACCTATGTATGCACTCACCATGGCTGCTACCGTTGGCTTTAAGGAAGCTGAAGCAGTAGTGAGAAGAGCGCGGGCCGCTGGCCAGCCCTTGTAGCATCTTCAAGTATGGGATGTACAGAGTGGGTGGTAACAAATCGCTCATCTGTCTCACAAATTTGGACAACAGCACCTGCATGGAAAGTGCAATTTAAATCCAGGGACAAATCTGTACGACATGTTGGACCCCTGAACAAAAGGTACATATCTAAAAAAAGGTAATCTAAAAACGTATCATTAGAGAAAAATAGGATTTTTGTACTCACCGTAAAATCCGTTTCTCTGATGTCCATGGACCGACGCAGCTCTCATACTGATTACATGTGGGTATATGTCCCTGCTCGCAGGAGAAGACCTAGGCAGAATGTTAGAGGTTAAAACATTCTAGAACAAGCCAGAGCTGAACAGCCCCGCCCAGGGGGGGCGGTCCCTCCGGACATTACCCTCCCACCTGCAGCTAACAGCCTCAGTTCATAACAAAGCAGTACAAACTTAAAAGGAAGGGTGGGTGCTGTGTCGGTCCATGGACGTCAGAGAAACTGATTTTACGGTGAGTACAAAAATCCTATTTTCTCGTATCGTCCATGGACCGACGCAGCTCTCATACTGATTACATGTGGGACGTCCCAAAGCAGTATGAGAAAAGGGGTGGGAGCAAAAAAAAGTAAGGAACAACCAAAACTTCACTCCAAACCAGCAGAGCCCCTCAATGGAGGAGTTGCAACATTAGACAGCGGCCTGCAACACTTTGCAGGCGAAGGAAGCATCCGAAGATGCAGCCACATCAACCTTGTAGAACTTTGAAAAGGTATGAACGGACGACCAGGTCGCCGCCTTGCACACTTGTGCAACTGCGCTTGATGTCGGAAAGCCCAGGAAGCACCGATTGCCCTGGTGGAATGCGCCGTGACCGGAAAGGGAGGAGCCCGTCCCCTAATGGCATAGGCCTGTATAACAGTCTGTCTGATCCACCTAGAAATGGTGGCAGACGACACCGCTTGGCCCTGTTTCGGACCAGAGACAGACACAAACAGCGAGTCAGACTTCCGAATAGGAGCGGTAGCCGCCAGGTATACCCGTGAGGCATGCACTACATCCAAATTGTGAAGCGCAACCTCCCTAGGATGCGATGGTTGAGGGCACAAGGACGGAAGGACAATGTCCTCGTCAAGGTGAAAAGCCGAAACCACCTTAGGAAGAAAAGACGGTCGCAATACTGCCTTGTCTTTATGGAGGACCAGGTAAGGCGACTTACATGACAGAGCCGCCAACTCAGACACCCGTCTAACAGAAGTGATGGCCACTAAAAAAGCCACCTTCTGGGACAAAGTTGAAAGAGGAATATCTCTTATATTCTCAAAAGGAGATTCCTGAAGAACCGAAAGCACCATGTTCAGATCCCAAGGAGGGAGCGGGGGCTTGGCGGGTGGAACCACATGGCGTACTCCCTGCACAAAAGTGCTAACCAAGGAATGACCAGCTAGGGGTCTTTGAAAGAAAAGGCCAAAGCCGAAATCTGACCCTTAATAGTGCTCAAAGCCAGCCTTTGAGCAACCCCACGCTGCAAGAACCTCAGGATTCTGGCAACGGAGTACGTCCGTGGACGCCAGTCCAGTTCCTCGCACATAGCGATGTAAGCTCTCCAGGTACGGTGATGGATCTTCCTAGAAGAAGACTTCCGTGCCCTAATCATGGTTGAAATTACCGAATCAGACAGACCTCGGTCTTTCAGCACCTGGCTCTCAATAGCCATGCCGTTAAAGCCAGAGACTGTAAAGCAGGATGAAAGATAGGACCTTGAGATAGAAGGTCCTCCCTCAAGGGCAGGCGCCAAGGGACGTCCGCGATGAGACGTACCAGATCGGCGTACCAATGACGCCGAGGCCAGTCCGGGGCAATGAGGATCACCGGAATACCCTCAGCCACTACCCTGCGCAGCAGACGAGGAATCAACTGCAGCGGAGGGTAGACATATATTAGGCGATACCGACCCCACGGGGTCACTAACACGTCTGAGGCATCCGCCCAGGGGTCCTTGGACCGGGCCACAAACCTCAACACCTTGCGATTGAGTCGAGACGCCATCAGGTCCACATCCGGACTGCCCCATCGTTGACAAAGGAGGTGAAACACTTCCGGATGCAAGGACCACTCCCCCTGGTCCAGGGACTGGTGGCTCAGATAGTCCGCCTGCCAGTTTTCTACGCCCGGAATGTAAACGGCCGACAGCGCCGGCACGCTTCTTTCCGCCCATCTTAGGATGTGGGCGACCTCGGATGCCGCAGCCGGGCTCCGAGTGCCCCCCTGATGGTTGACATACGCCACGGCCGTGGCGTTGTCCGACTGGATCCTGACCGAGTGGCCCTGTAGCCTCTTTGACCAAGCGGAGAGACACAGTCTGATCGCCCGCAATTCCAGGACATTGATTGGGAGACGAGATTCGGCTGGAGTCCAGAGCCCCTGAGCTGACAGGACTCCCCACACTCCTCCCCAGCCGGTCAGGCTGGCGTCCGTTGTGATCACCGTCCAGTGGATGGGGAGGAACGACTTCCCGGCCTGAAGAGCCGGGGACCTCAGCCACCATGTCAGGGATGCCTGGACAGAGTGACTCACCTGGATCTGAAGATCCAAAGACAATGGGGACTTGTCCCAAATCGACAGAATTCCCTTCTGCAATGCCCGCGTGTGTGATTGGGCATACGGAACCGCCTCGAAGGAGGCCACCATCAGTCCCAGGACTCTCATGCAGAAGCGAATTGACGACCACTTCCGGGATGACAAAACCCGTACTGCTGACCGAAGTGTCAGTAACTTCTCTGAGGGTAGAAACACCTTTGCTGCCGAAATGTCCAGGATCAGACCCAGATACTCCAAGCGCTGAGTCGGGGCTAAAGCCGACTTCTGCGTGTTCAGAACCCATCCGAAGTCCCGGAGGGTCTGACTGACTATTGTCACATTTTCCTCCAATTCTGAGCCATTGTCTGCTCTGAGAAGGAGATCGTCTAGATAACCCACAATAACAATTCCTCGCCGTCTCAGAAAAGCTAGAACCGGGGCCAGCACCTTGGTGAAAACCCGTGGTGCTGATGCCAGGCCGAAGGGAAGGGCCACGAACTGATAGTGGACTTCGCTTATGGCAAATCGCAGAAACTTCTGGTGGCCTGCGCAGATTGGGATGTGCAAGTAAGCGTCCTTGATATCCAAGGACGCCAAAAAATCCCCCTGTTGGCGGGTCGCGATCACCGTGCGAATGGATTTCATCATGAATCTTTGTACTTTCACATAGCCATTCAGGGCCTTGAGGTCCAGGATTGGCCGAACCCCGTCCTTTTTCGGGACAACAAACAGGTTTGAGTAAAACCCCTGAAACCTCTCTTGTGACGGAACCGGCACAATTACTCGTTGCCCGAGCAAATTCTGTACGGCCCCCAAGAGGGCCGCCCGGCGGGCCGGAAGGAGAGGGAGGTTCGAAGGAAAAAACCTGTTTGGGGGCCCCGTGCGGAACTCTATCCTGTATCCCGAGGTGACCACTTCGCACACCCACCGGTCAGGTATCCGGGAGGTCCACCGCACCGAGAACTTGCGAAGACGTCCCCCCACCCCAGAGTCGGGCAGGGGCAAGACTTCATGCGGTGGTGGACTTGGGAGCTTGCTTGGTAGGCTTACGCACCCAGGGACGTCTTTGTCCCCCAGCCGCACTTTTTTCAGTCTGGGTGGGCTTGCCCGTGGAAACTGACTGACGAAAAAACTTCTTCTTCGCCGGAAAGGAAGGGCCCGGCCTGCGGTGGGGCTCCTTTCCCTTAATAGACTGGGGAAGGAAGGTGCTCTTACCTCCTGTGACGTCTTTAATAATGTCATCCAGGGCGGCTCCAAACAGTCTACCACCCTTAAAGGGCAAATCAGCCAGGAGCTTTTTGGAAGCTAGGTCGGCTGACCAGCATTTCAGCCAGATAAGGCGATGCACCACCACAGCCGAAATGGAGGCCCCTGTGATTAAAGGGGTCGCATCCACAGTGGCATCGCACACGAAGACCAAACCCTGCGCAAGCTGTTGAGCCAGGGCAATGGTTTCAGAAGGGAGATTATGCTCCTGCACCGTCTGGTGCAATATCCGTGCCCAGCCTGTGAGTGTCTGAGACACCAGTGTTGCCGCCACTATAGGGCGTAAGGCTGCCCCCAATAAGGTGAACATAGTTCTACACGCCACCTCTGACCTCCTGTCAGCGGGATCCTTAAATGCAGGAGTCCCTTCCATTGGGAGCATAGTGGCCTTATTCAAACGGGCGACCGGGGGGTCGACCACCGGGGGTTGAGCCCACTTCTTAACCAGGTCCTCTTTAAAGGGGTACCGTAAGGCTATGCACAGTGGGACCGTCAAAGCCTTCTGCGGCTTATCCCAGACCTGGTCAATGTATGTATAAAAAAAAGGCACATATGGAAAAACCTTTTTTGAAGACACGGCTTTTAAAGAACCAAAAAGGTCATAGTGTCCACCTGAGGTTCCTCTGCCTCCATATTCAGCTTGAGATCATCCCTCACAGCATCAATGAGTTCACTCACAAGCACCCTGTCAGTTGGTGGTTCAAGACAGGGGTCTTCCTCACAAGGAATGTCCTGACTAAATACATCAACCTCCTCAGAATTAAGATCCTGAGCAGCAGTAGCTAGGCCCATATCCGACTCAGAGCACTCCCCATGTGGAGATTGTGTGGGGAGGGGGCGCTTTACAGCCCCCGTGCGTTCGCACACCGCTTCCAGCTTGACAAGGAATGATTCCAGGACTGCCGACAACTGGTCCATAGGGACCGCAGGTGCAGGAGCACTGCCAGTTGCCTCTGGCAAGTGGGGAGAATCAGGTGAACCAGACTCCATTATTTACCACCCTCTGAGACCCTATTCACTATAGCAGTGAATAGTACAGTCCACCCACTGGCTGCGCTGAGGCTGAGGAGGGGATACCCAGAGGACTCACCACCCCTTAGGGACCGCTCGGTTCCGCTGTATGAGCCGCGCTGTAGCGTGGTGTGAGGCCTGAGGAGAGTGAGGAAGCTGCGAGGAGAAAGTATTTTGCGCCGTTCAGCAGCGCCGCTAGAGGCCGAAACCGAAACAAAGTGCCGCGGCTACAAGAAAAAGGCCGCCGGGCGCTTGTACCTGAGCCGCGGCAAAATGGCCGCCGATGGCGCATTTTTTAAATTTAAAATACCGCGCCAATGGCGCACGCAAAAACACCACACAAGTCCTCCAGAACACTTTCCATCAGTAAAAACAGCATAGAGCGGCCCCCCCCAGGGCAGAACGACCCCCCAAGTATCCCCACACAGCACAGCACCAGTACAGGGTGCAGAGAGCAGCATAACATGGGGGAGACAGGGAGATCCCCACACACAGAAACACAGCCAGCATGTACTCACCTTCTTTCCAGGAGAGACTACTTACCCATCCCGCACGCACCTTGGAGAACACCCTCGGTGCCATTAGAGGGACTCACTGGCTTGTTTCAGACAGACCTATCACAGAGTCGTACTGTGTAGCTGTCAGCCCGGTCAACCGCGAGAGATACAGTAGGTACTGTTCAATCTTGAGAGGACCGCGGGAGCATGAAAGCAACCCGGCCACCCCTGGAGCCATGGGGTATGTCGTGAACTGAGTCTCACGCACGCAAGGCGAGGATCAGCACGCTCGATGGTCGGACAGGGAAGACTACGAGGATACTAGTGTACCCAACCTGTTGCCCAGCCGACAGTTGATTGAAGGTCTCAAAAATAAAATAATAAAATTCCCAAAGGAATAAAATTCAAAAGTAAAATCTTTCAGGAGACTGGCTCCTGAGAGCCACGTCTTCTCCTTCTGCTAGGCAGAAAAAAACTGAGGCTGTTAGCTGCAGGTGGGAAGGTAATGTCCGGAGGGACCGCCCCCCTGGGCGGGGCTGTTCAGCTCTGGCTTGTTCTAGAATGTTTTAACCTCTAACATTCTGCCTAGGTCTTCTCCTGCGAGCAGGGACATATACCCACATGTAATCAGTATGAGAGCTGCGTCGGTCCATGGACGATAAGAGAAATGGGGTCTGCCATACTGAATTGGCTGTCACAACGACCCACTACTCTTGATGTCACAGATCAGAAACAAGTAGCCCACAAAGAGATACGCAATGCCTCCTCCAATAGACAAGGTTTTTAGCCATTTCCCCCAGTAATTGTTAAAAGAAATTTGACTTCCGTAAAAAAAAAAAAAAAAAAACACACAACCAAACTTCAAAACAGAATTTTCACTTAGAAACCCTCCCTCCAACTCCCCTAAAGTGGGCAGGGGGTCTTGCATCATTTGGAATACCACCTATAGGCTACTCAGTTATCTCTGGCTCACAAACCAATGAAATGCAACTTAACCTCCCGTGCACCCCCCACACCATCTGAGAATAATCAACGAATAGTGTACGGTACAGACTGACAGCATGATTAAAAGCTTATTCTAAAGGGGAAGTTTAGCTTCCTGCCATTCTCCATCCCGCCCCTTACTTTTTGGCAAATTGTTTTGGGGGGGGGGGGGGGAGGTTGGGTGGGAGTTATCTGGTTTTAAAAGGTCGGCACTGAAATCTATCGGGACTTCACCAGTATTTGTAGCTGCTGACTTAAAAAAAAATTCAAACAGAGTGAAGAACCACTTTAAGTCAGTCAAGGTCAACCTAATATTTAAAAAAATGGCGATGTACCTGACGTTGAGGTGGTCTTTGATGAGGAACCCCAAGATACGACCCCATCAAAGAAGTGCTTTGGAGTGGTTCGGCTGGACACCAATATTCTAGAGCCAGTTCAAGATGGAAGGGGTCTTTCGTGTACAGCTCACTAATCTGTAAAAAATAAATAAATATATAATAATAAAAATTTTTTATATATATATATATATATATATATATATATATATATATATATATATATATACACACACACATACACATACATACATATACACACACACACACAAAATGAATATAGAGAGTCTATTAAAATGTCAGGTTTCTGTGATGCAAAAAAAAAAAAAAATGAGACAAAGATAAATCATTTCAGAACTTTTTCCACCTTTAATGAGACCTAGAACGATTGAAAAAGCCCAATCATAAGGAGATACGCGTGTAGAGGGGAGGAGCCATTCCCGTGATGTCACGCTATTAGAGTGGTGAGCGAGCGGACTGTCTTGTAATACTGCGATAAGCGATTTTATCTTTTTACCCTCGCAACTGCAAAGTTTTATGGGGAAGTTCGAATAAATGAGTGAAATGGAGATCACTAGGTTTCTTGCATTTGTATGATCACGAACCATAGAACCATATCCCGAGAGGAAATATCTCGTCTGCGATTTGTCTAAGAGAGATATCAGTATTGAACAACAGGCTGGAGCAGGAGAAGTGATATCGGAGTGGAGAGAAAGGAGGGAGATTTAATTCAGCGCTTATTTGGCTCAATGTTGAGGTGAGCAGGCATAACAGCTGGTGGATGTGTGCACAGAATATTATATTGAAGTTAATAAACATATATATTTTAGCTTATTTGTTGTATGGAAATTTAATGTTTATATATTTTTCACTGTGTTGAGATTCATTTATCTAAAAATAGTCACATGAGAGCCCATTCACACAGGGATGACTTTGGATCCGACTTCAAGTCGCCCCTAGTCTCCTCAAGTCGCCTCAAGTCGCGCTGCATGAGAAAATCAATGTAAGTGAATGGAGCGGTTTTAATGCACACTACTGCAGTCGCTCCGACTTCAGAAAAGGTTCCTGTACTACTTCAATCCGACTTCTAGGCGACTTGTACCCATTGATTTCAATGGAAGTCGCCTCAGAAGTCGAATCACTGTCTTAACAGAAGTAACAATACAGGAAGAGAACATACATTTCTCAGGTAAACCCCTCCCTCCCACAGAGCTGATTCTTGTTTGATTGGCCACTGGAAAGCCTTATGTCCTGGAGGCAACTTGAAGTTGCCTTGTAAGTTGCCTGGAGTCGCGCTGTGATTCATACTCAAGTCGTGTCCAAGTTGCCTCTCAAAGTCGCGCTGGAAGTCGTGTTGCCCCTGTGTAAAAGGAGTCTTAGAGTCGGTAGCGCTGCACTATTACACAATAAACAGTGACATTACCAAGAAATGGACGTCCCTCCGAAATTGATGAAAAGATGAGAAGAAAACTGGTCAGGGAGGCTGCCAAGAGGTTTACAGCAACATTAAAGGAGCCGCAGGAATATCTGGCAAGTACTGGCTGTGTGGTACATGTGACAACAATCTCCCGTATTCTTCATATGTCTGGGCTATGGGGGAGAGTGGCAAGTTGGAAGCCTTTTCTTACGATGAAAAAAAAAAAAACATACAGCCCGGCTAAAGTTTGCAAAAACACATCTGAAGTCTCCCAAAAGCATGTAGGAAAATGTGTTATGGTCTAATGAAATCAAGGTTGAACTTTTTGGCCATAAGTCCAAAAGATGTTTGGTTAAAAAACAACACTGCACATACCCCAAAAGAGCACCATACCCACAGTGAAGCATGAAGGTGGCAGGCATTATGCTTTGGGGCTGTTTTTCTTCAGCTGGAACAATGGCCTTAGGCAAGGTAGAGGGAATTATGAACAGTTCCAAATACCAGTCAATATTAGCACAAAACATTCAGGCTTCTGCTAGAAAGCCGAACATGAAGGGGAACTTCATCTTTCAGCATGACAACGACCCAAAGCATACATCCAAATCAAAGGAATGACTTCCCCAGAAGTGGATTAAAGTTCTGGAATAGCCCAGCTGAAGCCTAGACCTGAATAGGAATCGGAATGAAAATCTGTAGGATTATCTGAAGAGGACTGTGCACAGGAGATGCCCTCACAGTTTGATACATTTGGAGTGTTTTTGCAAAGAAGAGTGGGCAAATATTGCCAAGTCAAGATGTGCCATGCTGATAGACTCATACCCAAAAAGACTGAGTGCTGTAATAAAATCAAAAGGTGCTTCAACAAAGTGTTAGTTTAAGGGCGTGCACACTTATGCAGCCATATTATTTTATTTTTACTATCCTCCACCTAAAAGATTTCAGTTTGTTGTTCAACTGAGTTATACAGTTTATAGGTCACATTAAAAGGTGGTAAAAGTTCTGAAATTATTTATCTTTGTCTCATTTTTTTTTTACATCACAGAAACCTGAAATTTTACATCCACTGATTATATATACTCGAGTATAAGCCGAGTTTTTCAGCACATTTTTTTTTTGTGCTGAAAATGCCCCCCTCGGCTTATACTCAAGACCGGGTACCGGCCGGCTGTAGGTCCCCTGGACTACAAACTTGGCACACGTGTAACCCTCTTCCTCTACAAGTGTGCCAAGTTTGTTGTCCGGGGGACCTACGGCCGGGAAACAACGGTTTTTCAAAGCCGGGCACCCCTTCCATAGACTCCCATGTTAAACGGTAATTTCTCCGGTGATTTTGGGGACCTGGTACTGGCCCGTCGTAGGTCCCCTGGACCCGAAATTTTGCACACTTGTAGCCCCATTTCTCCTCTACAAGTGTGCAGAGTTTGTCTGGGTGACCTACGGCCGGAGAGCACCGATTTTTCAAAGCCGGGCACCCCTTCCATAGACTTCCATGTTAAACGTCAGTCTAGTCATGGGCACAGTGAGGCATGCAGATGGACACCCTAGGCTTATACTCGAGTCAATACGTTTTCCCATTATTTTGTGGTAAAATTCGGTGCCTCGGCTTATATTCGGAGTTATACTCGAGCATAATTATATATATATATATATATATATATATATATATATATATATATATACACACACATACATACACACACACACACACACACACATATATATATATATACACACGAGATTTTCAGCCCTTTTTTTGGGGCTGAAAGTCCCCCCCTCGGCTTATACTCAAGTCAGCGAAATTGAACATTGTAAATTGTACCTGAAAAAAATTGAGAGGCTGCGGCGTCCATCGTTTAAATCTCGCGGTCTCTTCCTGGTCCCTTCCGTGATAGGCGGAACTGTGTCTGCTGAGAATCGCCTATCACGAACGTTCTCTTATCCTCACCCATCCCAGCAGACACTGTGTTCAGCCAATCACAGATGTCTGCTAGGAAACTGAGGATGAGAGAACGTTCGTGATAGGCGTTTTCTAAACAGACACAGTTCCGCCTATCACGGAAGGGAAGAGGAAGAGACCGCGAGTTTTAAACGATGGACGCCGCAGCCTCTCAATTTTTTTTCAGGTACAATTTACAATGTTAAATTTAAATTTTAGGGGAACAGTGAGGATGGGCACAGTGAGGTGGCAATGGGAAGTGACAATTGGCTTAGTGAAGTTGCAATGGGCACAGTGAGGCGCATTGTTGACCCTCGGCTTATACTCGAGTCAGTAAGTTTTTTGTGCTAACATTAGTTACGTCGGCTTACACTCGAGTATATACACACACACACACACACACACACACACACACACACACACACACACAGCCTAAGTCCCAGCTGGAAACTTTCAATAACAGAAGATGTTTTGACATTTTGTCCCCTCCTATAGCTTAACTGAATCAGCTTATGTTGTTAAAATGCATCTAAAAATTTAAACCAAACCATTCCAGAAAAATCAGTTTATCGTAGAATATATTTTTTAGATAAAGCTAAATAATGTGTTTGGTAGAATGTTTGGGTTGGGGGGGGGGGGGGGGGGTTTCAGCTTACCAATAACATAACATGTTCAAGATCTCGCCGTAGTGACGTGGGGGGCTCATTACCCATTTGTATGCTCATTTGAATTAAACGAGCATCTTCTTCCGCCCGGTTCCTTAGCTGTTTAACCTGCAAGGACAAAAAAAAAAAAAAAAAGAAGAAGAAAGAAAATAACTTCATAAAAAGTACAAATTATAAAAAGGTTACTGGCTAAATTAAGAAATTTGTTTTAAATTAAAACTGCACGCCAAACAACTCGCATGGTAAGTAGTTCAGTTTTAGAAATTTAAATGCATGAATTACAGTAAGAATTATTGTTTTGGCACAAAGGCAATGAACTCCTATTCCTACCTAACACTACTACTCTTGACTCAATTTACTTTTACAAACCCTCTGAATAATTCACTGCAGGCAGGTCAAGCAAGATTTTCACCATGCGCAGATTCCCTCATTGAAAAAATACAAGGGGCAGTGCTATAGGTTAGGGAACATACCAACTGCATTTAGGCAGAGGTCCTAGACTGTTCGAATAAATAGCTATGCCAGAGTCATATGGCAGAAGGAGTGACATCATTGCTCGTCCTAGTCTCGAACACTTAGGATCAAGAGGTATTTTTTTGACCAGAAAAGATTGTCAGGAGGAACACTGGCAAGGTGAGTATCAGTGGGTCTGAGGGGCCAACCGAGATGATAAACTAAAGTTGAGGATCTTCAGTCAATAAATTGCTGTTGCCGTCGAGAGTTGACAAGACAAACTCTGCTGCCAGGAAGACACAAAAGGATAAAAAAGGGATTTTTATAACCGCTTACCTGTAAAATCCTTTTCTTGGAGTACATCACGGGACACAGAGCGACTTAGTCATTACTAATGGGTTATATAGTTTACCTTCAGGTGCTGGCACTGGCAACTTCCAAACCGGAAGTACCCTCCCCTATATAAGCCCCTCCCATCCGGGAGCACCTCAGTTTTGTAGCAAAGCAATAAGTGTCCCAAAAAGAGGGGTGGGAGCTCTGTGTCCCGTGATGTACTCAAAGAAAAGGATTTTACAGGTAAGCGGTTATAAAAATCCCTTTTTCTTTTTCGTACATCACGGGACACAGAGCGACTTAGTCATTACTAATGGGACGTCCCAAAGCAATGCCAAATGAGGGGAGGGATACATAAGCTGGGCGCCATCAGGCTCTTTTGCGGCCTGCAACACACTGCGCCCAAAGGCGACATCCTCCTGACTTCTGACGTCTACCTGGTAGAATCTAGTAAACGTGAGTACTAAGGACCATGTTGTGGCCTTACAGACTTGAGCCAGGGAGGCTTGGTGATGCACTGCCCATGAAGTTCCAACTGCTCTTGTGGAGTGCGCCCTAACTTTGAACGGAGGCGGTCTCCTTTTCAAGCCATAGGCTTGTATTATGACCTGTCGAATCCACTTGGCTAAAGTAGATTTTTGATGCTGCCTGACCCTTTCTGGGGCCTTCCGGCAGAACAAACAAAGTATCCGTTCTACGAATCTGAGCAGTGGCTTTAAGATAAGCTTTAACTGCTCTTACTACATCCAAAGAATGCAATAACTTTTCCTCTACCGAACTAGGTTTGGGGAAAAAGGAAGGAAGAACCACATCTTGGTTCAAATGGAACCTCGATACCACCTTAGGAAGAAGGCTGGATGAGGACGTAATACTACTCTGTCCTTATGGACAACCAGATATGGCTCCTTACAGGACAAGGCGGCTAATTCCGATACTCTTTTAGCCGAACAAATGGCTACTAAGAAAATCAATTTCCTGGTGAAAAGAACCAAGGAAATGTGCCGCAATGGTTCAAATGGTTGTTTCTGTAGAACCGACAGAACCAGGTTTAAGTCCCATGGACATATGGGAATACTAACCGGAGGGCTAATACGCATCACTCCTTGTATGAAAGCTTTGACTAATGAATGCAAAGCCAAGGGCCTTTGAAAAAATATTGACAAGGCCGTCTGACCCTTGATAGTACTCAAGGCAAGCTTCCTATGTACAGCCCACTGTAGGAAGTCCAGAATCCTACCTATTACGTACTTACGTGGATGCCATTTCTTGGTCTCACACCACGTGATGTACGCCTTCTAGATCCTCTAATAGATCTGCCTGGATACCGGCTTCCTGGCATTGATCATGGTAGATACCACAGGATTAGAGAGCCCTCTCTTTTTTAGAATGTGGGCTTCAATAGCCAGGCCGTCAAACCTAGGGCTGGTAAGGAAGGGTAGTATATCGGTCCTTGCGAAAGCAGGTCCGGACGATGTGGGAGGGTCCAAGGACTTCCCACTGACATTTTTACAATCTCCGCGTACCATGCCCTTCGGGGCCACGCTGGAGCCACCAGAATCACTGGTTTCGTTTCTACCCTGATTCTGCGGATTAATCGCGGTGGGAATGCATATATCAGCTTGAACTGATCCCAAGGGAACACTAGGGCATCCGAACCGCAAGCTAGGGGATCCTTTGTGCGAGACACAAATCTGTCCACCTTTGCGTTGAATCTGGATGCTAGCAGATCTACATCCGGTGTTCCCCACCGCTGGCATATTGCCCGGAAAACCTCGGGGTGAAGAGACCATTCCCCCGGGCATAATTGCTGGCGACTTAAAAAGTCCGCTCTCCAATTTTCCACTCCTGGGATGAAAACCGCGGATATGGCTGTGACATATCTTTCTGCCCATTCCAGGATGCAATTCGCTTCCCTCTGGGCTGCACGACTCCTGGTGCCACCCTGGTGATTGATATATGCCACTGCTGTGGCATTGTCTGATTGAATTCTGACAGGTGACCCTTGGAGTTTGGATGTCCATGCTACTAGGGCATACCGGGCTGCTCGTATCTCTAAGAGATTGGTGGGCAGGGCCTTCTCTGCTTCTGACCACTTGCCCTGGAGAGACCATTGCTCCAGTACTGCCCCCCAGCCTATGAGGCTGGCATCTGTAGTGACCACCTTCCAAGAAACCGGACTGAAGGGTTTCCCTTTTTCCAGATTCTGGGGCACCAACCACCAATGGAGGCTCTTGCGAACGGAAGGGGACAGGGACATTGGTAAGTCTAAAGCCTGAACTTTTTTGTTCCAGGCTGACAGTATGGCCCTCTGCAAGTTCCTTGAATGGAATTGACCGTAGGGTACTGCTTTGAATGAAGCCACCATTTTTCCCAGCAGCCTCATACACAGGCCTATGGATGGTTTTCTTTTTTGTACCCACTAAGTGGGTCAAATCTTTCAAAGAGGACACCATCTCTGGAGGTAAGAAAATCTTTCTCTGATTTGAATCCAATCTTAGCCCCCAAGTATTCCAGACTTTTGACTGGTTTTAGGGCTGACTTGTCTCGGTTGATAATGCAACCGTGAGATTCCAGATACTTGATTATCTTGTGAACGACCACTTCTAGTTTTTTTCACTGAGTGGTCTATCAGCAACAAGTCGTCTAGATATGCCATTATCGTTACACCTTGTGTTCCTAGTTTGGCCAATCGTAGGGCCAGAATTTTTGTGAACACTCGTGGTGCTGTGGCCAGACCGAAAGGTAAGGCTCTGAACTGAAAATGGCGCCCTTCTACTGCAAAGGGTAGAAATTTCTGGTGGGCCGGACAGATGGGAATATGCAAATAAGCATCCCTTATGTCGATCGAGGCTAACCATTCCTGCCCTTGTAGGGCGGTGGCCACCGATCGGATCGACTCCATCCGAAAAAGTCCTGATATGTAGGAACTTGTTTAGCCCTTTTATATTTAATATGGGCCTCACGTCCCCATTTGGTTTGGGGACTGTGACAAGGTTTGAGTAAAACCCGAACCCGCTTTCTTCCAAGGGAACCTTCATGATTACCCTTGGAGCAACAGTTGTTCTAGTGCCAGAAGGAGGGATCCACTCTTCTGGGGATCGCTTGGCACGTTTGACCTTATAAAATGGGCAGGAGGAATGTCTTTTAACTCCAGCCTGTATCCCAGACTTACTGCGGAGATCACCCATCTGTCTCTGATGGTGTCCCGCCAGGTCTCTGTGAACAACTGAAGTCTTCCCCTCACCCGATTGAGTGGGGGCAACCCTTCATGACTTGGGGGGAGGTTTTGTACCTCTCTTGACCCAGGGTTTCTTGTTACCCTGTGATTGTCCCTGATTTCTGCCCCCTGGATTTGACCGCAGAGGCCGTCGGAACTGTTTCACAGCCGATGTGCCAGGGACTGGAGAAGTAGGCCTCTTAAAAGAAGGACTTCTACCCTTGTTCTTAACCGGCAAGAGTGTACTTTTACCGGCAGAAGTTTTCTGGATATATTTGTCCAGATCATCTCTAGATAAGCGTTCTCCATGAAATGGGAAGCTAATCAGCAATTTCTTACAGGGAGCTTCAGCAGACCAGTTTTTGAGCCATAGAAGCCTACGCATATGTCTACAGACAGCGTAAAGCGGGATGCCTGTTGGATTGTATCCTTTATGGCGTCCACCGCAACACAAGGCTCTAGGTAGGTCAGCTAGGGCAAGAGCCTGCTGATCTGGTAAGTCCCTTAAGACGTTTCAACTGATCTTTCCTTGCTTGGCAGACTCCAATCGCTGCTACTGCAGGTTGTGTCACCATGCTTGCTGTAGAGAAAGCAGATTTTAGTAAAGACTCCAATTTTTTATCTATTGGGTCTTTGAACATTGGAACATTATCTACTGGACATGTTAGTGATTTATTTACACAAGAGATGGCTGTGTCCACTGTAGGGACCCTCCATTTGTTTATGAACTTATCCTCCATGGGATAGATCACTGGAAATCTCTTGGGGGGAGTAAATATTTTATCAGGATGCTCCCAATCCTGGTAAATAAGCCCTTCCAATAAAGGGTGGATTGGGAAGGAACAGACAGCCTGGGGAGCTTTCAGCAACCCCAGCGAGGAAACCGTAGTGGTTGATGGTTCCGCCAGAGGCATTTTAAATGCTGATCGGACCATGTTAGTCAGAGACTGAACCCATAATCTTTCAGCCTGAGATGCTGAGAAAGGTTCTTCCACTGTTGATTCCTCTATAACCGAATCAACCTCATCCTGATCCCCTTCAGGTAGGTCGATCTCTGTGTGGGGCTGTTCCTCCACTAACAGGCACTCTGAAGGAGGAGACGGAGATCGGACGCGCTTTCCCTGTGACAGGGAAGCAGCGATCAATGCTGTTAATCTCTCTTCCAATCCTCCCAGAGTTGGAGGATAAAACCTCCTCTGTTATATATACAGGAGCAGGTGGACTGGGGACAGCCGCAGCACCAGGCACTCCTGTGGGGTTCCTACGGCTACTGACCTCTGAATTTTCAGGGGAGATTGGTGCAGTACAAGCATGCCCAATATCCTCAGAGCCCGATGGAGACCCCTTTGGCTTCCTGGAAGACTTATTTCCGGAGCGTCTGGACGACATATCCTTTAAGCACAAAGCTGAGGTATTCCCGTCGTCATACACCAATTTTTCTGGTAATAGTCTAACACAGTTGCTGCTATATACCAGCTGGTGTCCACTAAAGTGCCTTTCTATGGGGATGCCTGCATCAACCGCCTCTGTGTGCCACCGTTTTGTTGCTAGCTCTGTTTGCATCCAGCTGACACTTGTACTGTGTCTTTTATACATGCTGGGACGCCTGCACATGCGCAGAAGCGCCGCGGCGCGTATCAAGCGTCATCCACCTGCCCCGCCCCTTTTTTTTCCATAGGAGGCGCGTGCACGCGCCCGCGCGCGCGCCCGTGCACCATTGGCGCCCTTTTTTGAAACCAAGCAGGGACTAGGAGCCAGGGCCCTTTTTGCCGGAGTGCCTGTGCGGTGGATGAGCGCAGCAACAGGGCAGAGGAACTGGATTCCCACAGAGGAACTTACCAACTGCCTGGATCTTTTGACTTGAGAAAACCAAAGATCCACATGACAAGAAAAATGGACCACAGCGGCCTCTAGTGGTTTAACACAGGTACCGCGGTCCTCTTTTTTTTTTTTCTTGACTACTATTAAAATTTTACATTTTCCAGTAGTAATAGGCATACACAGATATTAGCGGGAATACCGTTAGGTAACAGACAGAAAGACAAATTAGGCTTGGGGGTCTCTCAATAGAACCAAGTTCCTGGGGGCCCCCACTTACCTGTTCCCCGCCGCAGGACTCTGTTTGGTCCACAGAAGCCCAAACTTCACCTATCACGGCAGGCATTGTAATTAAACCTTCAGGGACCGGGTTCCCAAGGATTCCACTCCCCTGGACCTGTATAGCACCCTGCACAGAAAACATCTTGGTCGTGGGTATGACCAGAGCTCTGGATCCCAGGGTCCAGCCCTCCTAAGAGAGGCATTACAGGCAAAACCTTGCTCTTCTGTTGCAAGGCCCGGGTACCGACCGTTTAGCTATGAAGCTTTTTTGGTGGGATCCGGAACAGCTTACTAAGGCCCGTAAAAGAACCTGTACGCAAGCCCAGGAAAACACATGTTACTCTTTGGCCAACACCTTGTACACTGGCAAAAAACTGAGGTGCTCCCGGATGGGAGGGGCTTATATAGGGGAGGGTACTTCCGGTTTGGAAGTTGCCAGTGCCAGCACCTGAAGGTAAACTATATAACCCATTAGTAATGACTAAGTCGCTCTGTGTCCCGTGATGTACGAAAAAGAAAGGACAGTATCTTATCTCCATAATTATCTCTCCTTTCCTCCTCATCAGTAGCCTTTGAACTTCAAGTGACTTTACAGGCAGTAGTTTTTTTTATCCTAATGCATGAAGATAAAAAACCTTTTGTGTGCAGTATCCCCCCTAATACTTACCTGAGCCCCATGTCGATCCAGCGATGTTGCACGAGACACTTGGCTGGCCGGGACTCTCCCTCCTGATTGGCTGAGACAACAGCGGAGCGCCACTGCATCCCACTGCTGTGGGGAGAGAGAGGTTTACACTTGTGCGATGTGGGAACCAGCACAATTACAGCGCCAGTTCCCGCATCACATCTCTCTCGCAGGCAGTTCACACTGCCCTCTGCGAACCGCATTGTTAAGGACACCCCCAGATCGCAGAGCGAACTCGCGCAGGAATCGGATCGCATAGGTGAGAACACCCATGCGATCTGATTTTAGTGGGGGGGGGGGGGGGTTCCCTGCACTTTTTTTTTCTGCAAATCTAATGCAAGTTTAGCCATACAACATTATGGCTGAACTCGCATCTAGGCTAAATGGATGCGCGGCGCTTCAGCTCGGCTCGGGTGACCTCATAGCAAGCTGCTTGCTAGGGGGGCACTCGACAGGAGGGATGGGCCAGAAGGGCCGAAGAGGAACCTGAGAAGACGAAGATCCGGGCTGCTAGGTGCAAAATCACTGCACAGAGCAGGCAAGTATAACATGTTTTATTTATTTTTATTAAAAATAAATAAATCACAAGGCTTTAGCATCACTTTCAGCACTGTACAAATTCTGTTATACTTACCTGCTCTGTGCAATGATTTTGCACAAAGCAGACCCAACCCTCCTCTTCTCCCCTGCCAGCACGCCTGGCTCCTTACCCCACTGAGTGCCCCCATAGCAAGCTGCTACTTGCTATGGGGCACTCGTGCGTGCTTGCTCCTCTGAGTGTCGATAGGAAAAACAGAGCGCGGCTCGGCCCTGCACTTTACTCACTGTCTGACTCAATGCATTAAAGTAAAAAAAATAACTTTAACCTTTAGAACCACTTTAATTACAAAATGTTAAATCTAGTTTTTGAGACCCAGGAGAGGGGAGCGTTCTCAGTAAGGAAGTCACTGCTCTGGGCTTCAAAAAAAATGGCAACCTGCAGCAATCAATAACAGGAGCAATGCTGGAAGCAATTTACAGCACATACTAATTTTGGTAGCATAATTATTTATGTGGAATATTTGTTCTTTGTTAATGAAAATTGTTATTAAAATGTTATGGGTATTAAAGTCCTGCTTTATTCTGCACACGATTGACTATTCAAAATAAACAGGAACTTGGTTTTCCCGTGATTGAATGAACTGGATAACAGTTATAGTGGATGTAAACCCTTACATATACCCAGTGAAGTGAACAGCCTCATATGATACACTGGGATGAAACAAATCTCCCTACATAAGTTTTACATGTATATCTGCTGTCTTCATTGTTATATACGGTTTAGAAAGTGCACATTGTGTTCAATTTTCTCTTCCTGGTTAGCACTGCAGTGAAGCCTGGGCATACACTAAAGACAGCTGATTGGAGGAAAGGCACACATCCCCCCTCCCCTCATAGGTAAAGACTTTCAGCTCTGATCCTTGAATCGTTCAGCTCTGATCTAATCTATTTATAGCATTTTCCCCCCCAACACAAAACTCCCGGCTGCTTTTATCATATGTGACGGAGAACTTGTCAGAAGTTAATCAGGCCGATAACAGAAGAACAGAGCAGGAGACAGCTACGGGACATAGTGCTTTGAAGAGAGATGAGAAAACACTGCAGATATATGTGCCCAGCTCAAATTTCATGAATCGGGTATACATCCACTTTAATATTTACTAGTTGTGCAACGGATCGGTGACGATCCGTGATCCGAACGGGTCACCCTGTTCCGACACACCACACGATCCGCAGAGCGCTCCGCAGCCTCGGCCATAGGAAAAGCCCCGGCTTTGGTCTAGCTCCGGAGCGGCGGCCATCTTGGTACACCGGGCGGTGGCTGTCTTGCCAGCAAGTGACGTTTCGTCGCTGCCATCTTGCTCCACCCCACACTCCTGCACAGTAAGGATAGTGAGAAGTGTGCAAGCGGACATCTTGTTACACCCAACGGAGTTTTAGATTTCACAGTTATTTTCAACACAAAAACGGAGCTTATAAGCATAAATACAGTATTTGTAAATCCAACGGACTATTTACATGTTAAATTTTAAAAGCAGCAGCAAACCTGCTGACCTTACATGATTGCTAATGTGACAGATCACCTCTGATTTTCACATTTAACATTTAGTTAAATGTGAAAAATCAGAGGTGTTCTGTCACATTAGCAACCATGTAAGTTCAGCAGGTTTGCTACTGCTTTTAAAATTTAACATGTAAATAGTCCGTTGGATTTACAAATACTGTATTTATGCTTATAAGCTCCGTTTTTGTGTTGAAAATAACTGTGAAATCTAAAACTCCGGTGGGTGTAATAAGATTTGTCTTGTCTTTTTTTTTTGCTGACTCGAAAAATGATCCGATCCACCCCTAATATTTACACAATTTCAGTGAGGATTCTCAACTCGTTTTTTAAAATAAGCCTCAGTATTTCTATAAGGATTCTGTATGTAGAGAAGTCAGGTATAGGAGAACACTAAAACAAAAATGCAAATCAACAAGAACTAGCCATTCTAAACAGAGCAGGTACCACAAATCACCCTTTCCAACAAAGTAAAAAAAAAAAAAAAACTCTTCCTTGCACCACTATAAACCTAAATTTTTGTAGTTAATTAATAAGGGAAAGGTTTTTCCCCCGATTTCAGAACTAAACCATCCAATGTGATCCCCAGAAGCCTACAAGGGCACTAAAACAAGTGTTGTCTAAAAGTCTCCTATCAGTGACATAAATAAATGGTGAGAAGGATCTGTGACATACTTTCATGGGCATCCGAATAAGAAAATCCGTGATGAGAGAGTGAATCCTGCGGATGAAGAATTCTTCATGGAAGAAGGTTTCGGCACACACCACGGCATCTGTGAGGAATAGGAAGGCATTGCCTCCTATAGCCATCTCAGCTATTACTTCATCGGCCTCTGTGAATTCTGCAAGAGCTAGTAGAAAACAAACATTATTGAATTCAGAGAACATATAAAAAAAAAAAGGAAGAAGGATCCTGTTCCTGTAAAGCATGTTATACAGCACAGTGCTTGTGCTGTGTAATCTGCCCCCCTGTATCATCTGAAATACCTGGCTGATCCTACCAGTTTCTGCCCTCCCCTTTGTAAACTGGCCACGTTTTATCAGGGCTGCCTGACACTGTGGTCAGTTTACATGCCTCCGTCTTCCGCTGTGTCTCCTATCTCTCCTCTGTGCTCTTCCCCGTCCTCTCCCCCTCCCTTCCCTGACTGTCAAGCTCCGTGTTCGTGCCCGCCCCCTCCTCAAATTAGGGTTAAAATTTACATTATCTTCTCGGTTGATTCATGTAATGTCCCCCTGTGACTGCGATTTATAAAAAAAAAAATGCAGCTATATACCGGTTTACATAGCGCAAATCGGTGCTCACGTGACCCGCCAGCTCTTGCATTGTAGCGGGCGGGGTCAACTCTCTCCTCCTCCTCCCCTCTTGTCAGCGGGTGATCCTGGGCCCTGCCCACTGCAGCTGTCAGGTCAAGAGAGAAGAGAGCCAGCGGGTCACATGAGTGCCGATCTGCGCTCTGTAAACAGGTATATAGCTGCATATTTTTTTTTTTTATAAAAGCAGTCACAGGGGCACATTACATGAATCAACCGAGAGGAGAATGTAACTTAACCCTGTGGGTTAATAACCACTTTAAGCTGAACTCTAAACCAATAAAAAAAAAAAAACAAACAAACAAACAAAAACATGGTATTTTTGGTTAACTTTTAAATACCTTCTTGGAGTACATCATAGGACACAAGAGATCTTCATATTCATTACGATTGTGTTACACTGCCTCCTTCAAGTTAATGGACACTGGCAAAAAACACACAGAAAATTCCCTCCTACGCATAACCCTTCCCAGCTAGGCAAGGCTTCAGTTTTTTGTAGCAAGCCATAAACCACAAAGGCAGAAGGGGGGGGGGGGGGGGGTATCCCGATGTCCTGTGATGTACTCCAAGAAAAGGATTTTACAGGTAAACCAAAAATCTATTTATTTTTGTTTTTAAATCTTACATCTCAGGACACAGGGTATCTTCATATCCCTTAGGACACACAAGTCCGAAAGCACTGAATATGAGGGCACCATGGCAACAATCAAACCCTAACATGTAAGAACCTGTTGTAGCAGCCTGCAGGACTTGCTGACCAAAGGTAGCGTCATCAGCGGCTTGAACATCCACTTGGTAAAAGTATGAATCAAAGACCAGGCAGCAGTTTCACAAATGTTGAAGCAACAAAGACGGATGACAAATAGCACAGAAGGCACCACTATTGCTGGTACATCGTTATTCTGGTTATTAAAAATAAAAATAAGACAAAAGTCCATCCAGTACAACCCAACTCACGGACGGACACACACACACACAAACACCTCAAAATGCACAATCCAATACCCACAGTTGATCCAGAGGAAAGCAAAAAAATTCCCCCAGTAAAGTATGATCCAACTTGTCCCAGTGGGGGAAAAAAAAAAAAAATTACTTCCGATCCCCCAAGAGGCAATTTTATATTCCCTGGATCAACTTTACCTATAAATATTAGTATCCAGTTACTAGTGGTGCAACGGATCGGTGACGATCCGTGATCCGAACGGGTCACCCCGTTCGGATCGGCACACACCGCGATCCGCGGCCTCGGCCTTAGGAAAGGCCGCGGCTTCGGCCTAGCTCCGGAGCCGCGGCCATCTTGGTACACCCGGCGGCGGCGGCCGCCTTGTGTGTGCTGACGTCATCACCCCTCACCCTAACTGCTCATGGATCTGAACTGGCCGGCGGGAGAGTAAGGTAAGTGGGGGAGATGCCCATTACAGGGGGAGAAGATTGTGGATATTACAGGGGGGGGGGGGGGGAGATTGTGGATATTACAGGGGGGGAAGATTGTGGATATTACAGGGGGAGAAGATTGTGGATATTACAGGGGGAGAAGATTGTGGATATTACAGGGGGAGAAGATTGTGGATATTACAGGGGGAGAAGATTGTGGATATTACAGGGGGGGAAGATTGTGGATATTAGTAATTTTTTATTTTTTTTTGCTGATCCGAAAATGATCCGATCCGTGACCCCTGATCCGAGGATCGATCCGATCCGTGAGTTTTTTGATCCGTTGCACCCCTACCAGTTAGATTTTGTGCATTTTGTTAAGAATTAGGAATGCACCAATATATCGACCACTGAAAATTATCGGGCAAAAATAGGGTTATCAGTGTTTTGCCAATAGAGAAAAAAAAAGAAGGGGGGCATAATCGCATGCTGCGTCCTATTGACTTCAATGCAAAAATTACCAGCCACATGAATTTTTTTTTTTTAACGATTTAGCAAACAGGCCAAAACCAGCTCTTGAGGGAGTCTATTCTAAATTTTCAATGCTCTTACTATGAATAAGTATTTTCATATTTGGAGATTAAATCTCTTTTCCTCCAGACATAAAGCATGCCCCCTTGTTCTCTGTGATGACCTTAAAGTGGTTGTAAACCCTTACAACACACTTTATGCTACAGGTAAGCCTATAATAGGGCTTACTTGTAGCTACCCTGGATATCTCCTAAACCTAGACGGTTTAGGAGATATCCCCTGTATTTGCCAATTTATAATCCGCACATGTGCACAGAAGCAAACTGAAGCAATGGCATGTACCTGCCGTTGCTTCAGTGAGTGTGCCATTACCGGCGGCTCCCGTGCGCATGCGGTGTACAAGGACGGCTGCAGGGGCTTTGATCTCAGGTAATTCATAATGAGCTAGTATGCTGTGTCTTGCAGGGTTTTTTTTTCTTTTGTCCTAGGGTTTACAACCACTTTAAAGTGAATAACTACACCAAGTTCACTATATGGACCACTTAGGTTTTTATACAAGATAATCATATCCCCTTAACCTCCTCTTCTAAAGAGTGAATAAAGTCAGTTTAGTTGATTTGTCCTCATAGCCGAGCTCCTCCGTTCCTATTATTGCCCTTTCTCCAGTACCCCAATATCCTTTTTATGAACTGGTGCCCAAAACCAAAATACATATTCCAGATGAAGTCTTACTAATGATTTGTACGAGGGCAAAATGATCTCTCTCTGCAGTCCATACCTCCCTTAATAGAAGAAAGGATTTTGCTCACTTTGGAAACCGCAGCTTGGCATTGCATGCTATTATTAAGCTTATGATCTACCAAAACCCCCAGATCCTTCGCCACCATAGATTCCCCCAGTTCTACTCCTAGCATGTATAACGTGTGCATATTTTTAGCCCGAGTGCATAACTTTACATGGTAGAACAAGCCATTGCTGAAAACTTGGGAACTTTGCTCTATAGACCAAAAGCTTGAGTAAGCTTTTAAGAAATGGTAGATTTGGAAGCTGCATGGCCCTTCCTAGGGCCTTCAGGAAACACAGAGGAAGAGGAACAGGAACAAGAGGAAATCAGGCCGACAAATTGCAGCTGTTGACTTCAGGTAACATCTGATAGCACAAAACCACATCCAAGGCATGAAGAGCTTTGTCCCCCTGCATCTGAGGCTTGGGGCATAAAGAAAGCAACACCTTCAGGTTCAATGCAAGATTTTCCCCGGTATGAACCATCTACAGCTCTATTGTTTAAATAGGAAATCCCGATCCCCATATAAAGTGCCTTGAAAAAAGTATTCACATCCCTTGAAATGTTACACATTTTGTCATGTTAAAACCAAAAATGTAAAAGTGTTTTGTTGGGATTTTATGTGATAGACCAACACAAAGTAGCACATAATTGTGAAGTGGAAGGTAATTTTTTTACAAATGAAAATATATCTTAAAAGCGTGGAGTGCATTTGTATTCATCCCCCTTTACTCTGATACCCCCCAACTAAAATCTAGTGGAACCAATTGACTTCAAAAGTCACCTAAATAGTAAAAAGAGTCAACCTGTGTGTAATTTAATCTCAGTATAAATACTGCTGTGAAGAATCCAAAGTAAAATAATAAACCAGTTATGCTAGAAGTTCTTCATAAGGGAGAAGAGGCCCATCTTAGGACACTAGCAAAAGAGGACTCAGAGTAGGTATGGTTATAGGGGTGGGTGCAAGCTTTGCCAGTACCAATCACCTGAAGGTACCAGCCTATAACCCAGGGTCTATGAATATCAAATATGTGTCCTGTACTGTACACTTAAGATAATTTTTGACTTTCAAAACCTTAGCTTTAATTGTATATTATTCAAGTGCAAGCAGTGTACGTACCTGAATTTTGCTTCAGCCTCTTAAAAAAAATGGAGAAGCAGCACAAAAAGCGAATTAGTTTGTGTGCTACAAGGGGCATGCTGGCAGAAAGAGAGGAGAAGAGGGACAGACAGAGTATCTTATTGTGCTGCTTCTTCTTTCACTGTCCAATCAAAGGCTGGGGAAAGGACAAGACCAAAATGTGTAACACAACAGTAGAAAAGAGAAAATAAACATCTCTTGCCCTACCAGACAGGGCTGTGCTGTGTGGCAGAGCTGTGCAAGTCTCAAACCTGGATGAAAAGATATTCAATTTTTTTTGGCAGGTAAAAAAAATCTGCCATATGATGTATTTCAGCTGTGTATTTAGCAGTTTGCCTAGAGTTTAGTTTTAAAACACACAAACAAACACACACACACACACCTTGCATTGTGCATATATGTACCATCCTCCCTGTGGTGTTAGCTTTATGCGCGTTTATTTTATTTATTTTTGACCTGCCTGCTTTAAATTCTATCTTCAGGTAATAATAGATGCTTGTGCTTGGTGCATACCTGTAACTTCCGATAACTGAGATACACCTCGGAGTGTGAGGGCCCATGCCAGACGCACAGTAGCTTGAAGCCCAGCTGATTTCCATGGCTTGGGGTCTTGAAGGCGCTGGTGAATGGCTGTCACGTACTGTCTCTCGTTGAGAAGAAGCGACTGTTGAATTAGTTCTAGGAAAGTGCAGAGCTTACTTAACCCTCAATGAAGCAATAAAATATTCTTAACAAAGAAGTATAAAACACATCAACCAGAAGGCAGCAAACTATGTGTGGTCATACCATCTCGATCATCTGTCCCATGCTCCAAAAAGCCCACATCCAAGCAGTATAGGAGGGTCATAAGGAGGTACAGATTTACGCTGTCCAGGGTGCCATCTGCTTCCAGGGTAACTTTTTCAAGGTATCCAATCAGAAGCAAGGTGTCATCTTTACGCAGAGGAGACTGGCAGGCCCAGGAGAAGAGGCTCTCTGCCAAAGACTCACGGCATTCCTTTATGAGGTCTGTCACCTAAATAACAAAATCCACAAATGACTATCAATGATTGGTTTGTTTGGGTTGTGGATAACCGACTGATAAGATATAGCACCAAATCCCTAAATTGGTAAATAGATGGGAGCAAAGAAAATGGGATTTTTAGGCCTCATGCCCACTGGCGTTTTTACAGCTGCGTTTTTTGCAGCTTAAAAACGCCTGTCCATGTTATTGTAAATATTTTTAAAAAAAAAAAAAAAAACGTCGGAGCTAAAAACGCGACCGCGCGTTAGTGCGCGTTTTTTGCGCGTTAGTGCGCGTTTTTTGACGCTCGCGTTTTTTTCTGCCTAATTCTGACGCTGAGGAACGCACTGTTCCTGGGTTTTTTTTACAGCTTACAAACGCCTATGCTCTTTACAGCTCAAAAACGCCTAGGTGGGCATGAAGCTATAGACTAACATGGACAGGCGTTTTTAAGCTGTAAAAAAACGCTCAAAAACGCGGCTGAAAAAACGCCCGTGGGCATGAGGCCTTAATGGTGCAGAAATGACAAAGTATCAAGCAGATAATAAAATATTTTTATTTTGACACCAAAATAAAAACAAATGGTAAAAAACGGTGTAGAGAGTTATTGTTACAAACCGTACAGTTGAATTGGACAGTTGGATGGCCTAACTCAATGATTGGGCACTTACTGTGCAACTATCAATACAAAAAAAATGGTAAAACACCACTGGTGTGTACATACACACACACACACACACATATATACATACACACACACACACACATAGTATTTAGTCAGCCACCAATGGTGCAAGTTCTCCCACTTAAAAAGATGAGAGAGGCCTGTAATTGTCATTATAGGTATACCTCAACTATGAGAGACTAAATGTGGAAACAAATCCAGACAATCACATTGTCTGATTTGGAAAGATTTTTTTTTTTGCAAATTATGGTTGAAAATAAGTATTTGGTCACCTACAAACAAGCAAGATTTCTGGCTCTCACAGACCTGTATCTTCTTCTTTAAGAGGCTCCTCTGTCCTCCACTCATTACCTGTATTAATGGCACCTGTTTGAACTTGTTATCAGTATAAAAGACACCTGTCCACAACCTCAAACAGTCACACTCCAAACTCCACTAAGGTGAAGACCAAAGAGCTGTCGAAGGACACCAGAAACAAAATTGTAGACCTGCACCAGGCTGGGAAGACTGAATCTGCAATAGGCAAGCAGCTTGGTGTGAAGAAATCTACTGTGGGAGCAATAATTAGAAAATGGAAGACATACAAGACCACTGATAATCTCCCTCGATCTGGGGCTCCACGCAAGATCCCACCCCGTGGGGTCAAAATGATCACAAGAACGGTGAGCAAAAATCCCAGAACCACACGGGGGGACCTAGTGAATGGCCTGCAGAGAGCTGGGACCAACTTAACAAAGGCTACCATCAGTAGCACACTACGCCGCCAGGGACTCAGATCCTGCAGTGCCAGACGTGTCCCCCTGCTTAAGCCAGTACATGTCCGGATGAAACCAAAGTAGAACTATTTGGTAGAAACACAACGCGTCATGTTTGGAGGAGAGAGAATGCTGAGTTGCAACCAAAGAACACCATACCTACTGTGAAGCATGGGGGTGGCAACATCATGCTTTGGGGCTATTTCTCTGCAAAGGGAACAGGACGACTGATCTGTGTACATGAAAGAATGAATGGGGCCATGTATTGTGAGATTTTGAGGGCAAACCTCCTCCCATCAGCAAGGGTATTGAAGATGAAATGTGGCTGGGTCTTTCAGCATGACAATGATCCCAAACACACTGCCCGGGCAACGAAGGAGTGGCTTCGTAATTAGTATTTCAAGGTCCTGGAGTGGCCTAGCCAGTCTCCAGATCTCAACCCCATAGAAAACCTTTGGAGAGTTGAAAGTCCGTGTTAGCTCTGCATGGAGGAATGGCCCAACATACCAGCAACAGTGTGTGACAACCTTGTGAAGACTTACAGAAAACGTTTGACCTCTGTCATTGCCAACAAAGGATATATAACAAAAGTATTGAGATGAACTTTTGATATTGACCAAATACTTATTTTCCACCATAATTTGCAAAAAAAATTATTTCCAAATCAGACAATGTGATTGTCTGGATTTGTTTCCACATTTTGTCTCTCATAGTTGAGGTCTATCTATGATGACAATTACAGGCCTCTCTCTTTCACACCAATCTCTCTTTCACAGATTATGCAGTTTTAACATCTCTACCTGGGCACTTGACAATAATTCACACCTTAAGGCAGTGGTTCTTAACCTTCCTAGTGTGGTGACCCCTTGATAAAATTTACCAAGTTGTGGGGACGCAAACAGTAAAATTATTTTCGTAGCGTGGGTTGTCAGCACCCAAGACAAGACATGTAATTTGCGCCCCCAAACCCACAGACATTTAGCACTTGCTGAGTCCCTTCCACTCGTACAGTATTAAAACCCCTTATGGTACATTTTAGGATGTACCACTCTTTGTTCTCTTTTCTTTCCCTTTTATCTCTCTCTATCCTAATTTCTTGTTCCCCCATCCCTCTCTCTAGCCGTCTTTGTTCTCTTATTCGTTCTCTCTCTTTTTCTTTGTTCCTCGCCCCTTTTTTTTCCCTCTCCCTTCCATGCATTCTATATTTAGATTCCTTCTCTTACTCCTTGGTGGGTTGGGGGGGGGGAGTGGCAGTGCTGATTGGGGGTGGGATCAGTGGCAGTGCTGATGGGGGGGTAGGATGAGTGGCAGTGTTGGGGGGAGTTCTGATCAGCCAACTTAGGTGCTCTTGATCAAGGTCATCTGCTGATCTGAGAACTGTAGTGGGGACTTTTCATTGCAACTATAATCACAGGTAGTGTTACTCACTGTGCCCCCGACTTTGTGGTGTCTCGCAGCAGTGACAACTATGCCAAAATTAGGAGATGGGGTCTCCTCCAGCCCCTCCCACTTCACATTCCTCACCAGTCAGATGACCTCTAGTCTCTGCCCCCAGCCATGCCGTAAACCGAATGGGCGGCTGCGAAGAGGCCAAGTGGGTGGCCGCGGGCTCCAGGAACAGCCCAGCAGGGTGGCCACAGGCTCCAGGGAAAGCCCTGCTGGGTGGCCACAAAAATACTGTGAGAGCGGTGCAGGATTCAGGAACAGCCCAGGATTCGGTGACCCCTGGCAAATTGTGATTCGACCCCCAGGTTGAGACCCACTGCCTTAAGGGATATGTTGACACCAGCCGCTGCGTTACAACGTGGCAACTGGATCAGCAAAGTGCTGATCTTGGCGCATTGCACTGTTAGTTTTTTTTTTTTTTTTAAGCAAACCTTATTGAAATGTTACACAGACATCTCAAAGTTCAATTGGCCGCTGCACAGTGGTAGGCAGTGAACTGCCTCAGGCTGCGTTGCACTGGAAAAACAAAACAAAAAAAAAAACCACTGCATATGATGTGAAAGTACCTTCAGACATGTAAAGCGAAGAATTAAACACTTCCCGCCCAGCCTATTGTCAAGTGACGGCTGGGTGGGAACTTTGTCGTTCAGGGTGGACATCATAGGATTGGCTGTGTCCACCAGACACAGCCAATGACTGATCAGTGTACCAGCCTGCTGCCGTTACCATGTGATCAATCACAGCAGCTCACATGACAATTGTAAACAATGGATTTATGCCATTCATTCTATACAATTGTGTTGCTAGCTGTGATTAGTGAGTGATCACATGGTACACACAGGGACAATCACAGCCCATCTATACCATGTGATTAGCTGTGGCCAATCACAACAATACACACTGAATGAATCAATTTAATTCTGTAAAAAATGGTCGGAGCTGTGTTCGGGGAAGATCGGAGCCAATCACTGGGTGCCAGCGGGCAATCATTGGGCAGGACTCAGTGATCGTCATGTGTAGTGACAAATCACAACACAGCTGGGCTGACTGGCATGCTCCCTACACAGAAAAAGCAGAATCATGTATAAATACACACACGTGATTCTGCGCAGCCGGCCCACACTAGCAGTAAAGGTGACCTTACACTGAAACCCAACCCCCCCCCCCAGTCCCGCAAACCCCTGCTGTCAGGCCCTGGGACGCAGCTTCACCAGTCCAGGGATTTGAAATCCTCATGGCTTTCTCTCATCTCCGCGCTGATAAGACAGGCTAGACGCATTCTGATTGGTCAGCGCCAGCCATGTGACGGTGTTGACCAATTAGAGTGCCTCTTGTCCGTACACACTAAGATAGGATAGGAGATTAAGCCGTGGGGATTTTGAATCCCCAGACCTGTGCATGACAGCAGGGGATACTGGTAAGCGGGGGGGGGGGGGGGGTGTCCAATGTAAGGTCACCTTACAGATTTTCTGTTAAGGTGAAGTTACACTTTTAGGACTAGTAAGCTGCAATATATTTAATATTTGTTTTTGGGCTTAGCGCTACATTAATACATACAGCTGGAGTCATCGTTCGGTGCTGGGAGCTTGCTTACTTAGCGCCCCTAGCGATGTGACTGCGCTGTCATGCACAGCGCCCAAGATAGTGTATATATTTTCGCCAGCACACAAAGGTTGCAGAGAGATCACATCACAGAGATAACATTTCAGGGTCGTGCAGGACCCCTTTGTCAGGCAATCCTCTGACGTCAGATGACGTCAAATACCGCCAAAATATATTCAAAAAGCTAATGGTGAGAGCCAAGTGTAACAAGCATCAAAAAATGGATTACATTTTACATGGCTCTGTGACTCAGGGGAATTTCCACCGGGTCCTAATGACCGCGGGTTATGATCAGGCGCATCTGGCTAATGTGCCCAATTTGCAGAAGCTTTAATGATAGGATCTATACGGACTATATTCCCCCTTACTATGTAATCCATTTTTGATGCTTGTTACACTTGCCTCTGTCACCATTAGCTTGTTAAATAGATTTTGGCAGTGTTTGACGTCAGAGAATGGGGGTGGAACTATTTTTTTAATTTTCCGATGTACAAATATTTTGTTTTTCCACGGTTACACTTTATCACATGCCTGACGAAGGGGTCCTGCGCAATTCTGAAACGTTGCACTTATCTCTGTGATGTGAGCTCTCTGCAATAAAAGCATTTGGACAGCGATTGTAGATCATTGGTGTGCTGGCGAATATAAACACTTTCTTGATGTTTCCAGGATCCAGCTGGTAACCGTAAGAGCACCCACTATTGATGAGCCTTGTTTTCCAGGAATGTGTGCGATAAGAATATAGGCAAGACTGACTCACAGTCACGGTTTATGATTGGAAACGGGTGGTACAGGCTTTCGATTACTGTGACAGCTAAATCACACAAATCCCATGTAATGTCTCCAGTTTATGAACTTTTAAAGGGCCAGTTACCTCCAGCTGGAAAGGGTTAATTTAGCCTAACATTCCATAAAAATAAATACATATTTAATTATGTATTAGAGAATAGGCACATAGAAGGAATTTCTCAAGCAGTAGTGAGCTTGTTTAGTTCTGCAGTTCACTTGCCTCCTTTCGATGTTTCTCATTGCCCAGCCCTCGCTCCTTCTGAAGTTTATCAAATTCATTGTTCACATTGATCTGAGAAACCAGAGTGAGGATCTTCTGAGTCAGCCCGCTCTCCATGAGATCATCGACGAAATGGGTTGTCATGGCCACAACCTCTGGACTGTGAAGGAGAAGAGAATACTGTAAATTGGGCCTTGTGTAGGAAAACCATCAATTAGATAACCAATATATAGAGTGCTTGGATGGAGCGCCACATTACACCCAGCATGAGTTTTAAAGTTTTTCTTCAGCTCAGTCCTGTATGGAAAAGCAGGAGACTTGATTCTTCTCTGCTGCAGGTCAGTATCTCTTACAGGCCTAGTCCTTCCATCATGTGCCATTCCCGATTTCTTCAATATGAACCCAGAAATACAGCATTTCTGGGCATTTCCGGTTCACAACTGTCAAAATCTCGACAGAAAAGTCAGGTAAACAGCAGACCAAGCACAGTCCTATGCCTAATCCGCTAGAGCAGAGGAAACATTAGGGGTCCAACAGACCCTGATGTCTTCATAAAAAGTATTAAATTACCTCCCCTATGCCAACGCTGGAGGAACTTAATTGCCCCCTTTGGATAAAAAATAAAGTTTATTATTTTCAATGAAGTGTTAAAATGTGAAATAAAATAAATAAGGACAGTTAAAAGAAGTAAAGTTGTGTTTTTTTTTATTTTATTATACTTACCTAGGTGGATGCAGCATCAGTCTGATGCTGCATCTGTTTCCCGGCGCCTCTGCACTGAACATCGAGCGAGCAGACGCAAATGATCTCTCCGTTTTCAGAACTCTGTGAGCAGAGAGCTGCAGACGTCAGTCACAGCTCTCTGCTCTATTCCCTCCTCACTCATTGGAGTGTTGGGCTGTGGAGGGGGCAGCCGACTCAGGCTCTCACCGACTCACTGAGCGGGGTGTCAGTCGAGGCACCTGGCAGATCCAGACCCCCATTGTCGGGATGACGCGGTGCCTGGACTGACATTGGTGACGTTAGAGAGCGGACTTCAGACCGCTCTCTGCTAAAAACGGGTCACAGGAGTGCAAAACGAATTGCACTCCTGTGATCCATAAGAGAAGAAGTCCAGCCAAACGAGCTTTGGCTGGACTTTTCCTTTAAAAACGAAATAATGCATTTCCATCCCACACACACACACATACAGAAATGTAAAACAATTGCAAACAACATTCTAGATGTCACTGAGATCCCTCATTTACAGTTCATTCTAAACTCATAAGCTGTAAAGGCATTTAGAGCTCCAACTAGTGATAACTTAGGCCCCTTTCACACTAGCGGACCGTATGTCCGCTTTTTCATCCTTTTACGGATGAAAAAGGGACATACATTGGTCCCTATGAGATCATGGGAGTCAGCGGATGAAACATCCGCTGACACCCAATCTCCTCCGTGTCCGCAATGCTCTGTTTTTCTGGATAGAAAAATTCCTATTTTTCTATCCGTCTGCGGAGAGGATCAGATGAACACGGAAAGACGGTCCGTGTTCATCCGATCCCCCCATAGTGGAGAGCGGAGATCTGACAGGGCGGTCCCTGCACAGTGTGCGGGTACCGCCCTGTTATCTGCCGGCTCAGCGGGGATCAACGGAGCGATCCCCGCTGAGCAAGCAGAGGTTCACGAGGTGGATCATTACTGATCTGTCCCATGTGAAAGGGGCCTTAGGGTATTATAATTTGGTCACTTTAGAAAATATATTATGGTCTTGATGTCAAGTAGTTCTATAGCCAAATATTCTGATTTTAACCACGAAGTGGTTACAAAGAGTACATAAAAAAAAAAATCTGTGGGGAGTGAGTGGCTAAAAACTTGAGCGTAGACAATATATGCCAATATGAGAAGTAATGGTTATATAATATGAATAATGAGGCTTTATTACACAATGAGGGCTTTCAAATAAAACTACAAAGTACCTGAGATCCAATGTAAAAGTCCTTCCTTTCCGGGACTGGATCAGAGTTCTTAGAGAATTGGCAATACATCTTTTCCCATCCCAGAATAACAGAACAGCAACGAGTCCACGTGTCAGACCAGGAAAGTGAGGCTGTTGGTGTTCTCCTGCACAGGTTCAAGTTCATGTTAACATGGGCAAGTAACTCTCTAATAGAATCATGAGTTAACTGAACAAAACAAATGTAAATCACCTTTTCTTGTTAAAGTGGATCTCCAGCTAAAAATACAGGCTCTAAATAACAAATCATGTTCATTTGAAGTGCAACAAACATAGCTGAATAGAAAAGGAAAACTGCATTTTTAGTACCGTTATCCTTCTAAGCATAAAAATGCACACACACACACACAGTCCTTATATGGGAGGTAGCTGCAATTATTTTATTTTGCTTGCTCCTGTCACTCTACCACACACTTGATGTCCTCAGTACAGATGGCACTGGTTGGCTATGGCAGGTGGCACCGATTTGGAACTGACAGATGGCACTATTGGCACTGGCAGGTGGCACTGATTGGCGGTGGCACTGGCAGGTTTCACACTGAGCCGATAGTGTAACTGTGTGTGAAACCGACATGTAACAGAGGAGCTGCCAAAATTTAGCTTGATGTCGGGGGTGGGCGGGACCCAGCAGCTATCAAACACCAGCCAATGTATGCATAGTGGTTATCTACAAGGATATACATGTCTCCCGCATGTATCCTACCTGTCAAATGTCTCCCCTCTGTCTGTTAGGAAAACTGAAAAACTGCAGATTCTGTGGGTGGGTCTGTTGTCTGGAGCTCGGTGGGTGGAGTCGTGATGTCAGTAGACTCCCTGCCCACCTCTACACTTCCCTTGTCACCATGCATTTTCTCCGGTGTATTTCTTACACTAAATTCTGCTATGATCACTAACATCCAGGCAAAACCCAGAAAAGTAACCACATGATTTCAGCATGCCCAATGTAGCTGAGGTGTGGAACAGCCAATCCTGGGAAAGCTGCAGAAAAAAGGAGTGGGGGTGGGAATTAAAAAAAAGGGATTTTTATAACAGCTTACCTGTAAAATCCTTTTCTTGGAGTACATCACGGGACACAGAGCGGCATAGTCATTACTATGTGGGTTATATAGAATTACCTTCAGGTGCTGGCACTGGCAACTTCCAAAACAGTTAGTACCCTCCCCTATATAAGCCCCTCCCATCCGGGAGTACCTCAGTTTTGTAGCAAAGCAATACGTGTCCCCAAAAAGAGGGGTGGGAGCTCTGTGTCCCGTGATGTACTCCAAGAAAAGGATTTTACAGGTAAGCTGTTATAAAAATCCCTTTTTCTTTTTCGTACATCAGGGGACACAGAGCGACATAGTCATTACTATGTGGGACGTCCCAAAGCAATGCCAAATGAGGGGGGGGATACACCATACATAAGCTGGGCGCCATCAGACATGAGGATCTTTTACGGCCTGCAACACACTGCGCCCAAAGGCGATATCCTCCTGACTTCTAACGTCCACCTGGTAGAACCTAATAAACATGTGTACTGAAGACCATGTTGCGGCCTTACAGATTTGAGTCAGGGAGGCCTGGTGATGCACTGCCCATGAAGTTCCAACTGCTCTCGTGGAGTGCGCCCTAACTTTGAACGGAGGCGGTCTCCTTTTCAAGCCATAGGCTTGTATTATGACCTGTCGAATCCACTTGGCTAAAGTAGATTTTGACGCTGCCTGACCCTTTCTGGGGCCTTCCGGCAGAATAAACAAAGTATCCGTTCTACGAATCTGAGCAGTGGCTTTTAGATAAGTTTTAACTGCTCTTACTACATCCAAAGAATGTAATAACTTTTCCTCTACCGAGCTAGGTTTGGGGAAAAAGGAAGGAAGAACCACATCTTGGTTCAAATGAAACCTCGCACCACCTTAGGAAGAAAGGCTGGATGAGGGCGTAACACTACTCTGCCCTTATGAGTGAACAGATATGGCTCTTTACAGGACATGGCGGCTAATTCCGACACTCTTCTAGCCGAACATATGGCTACTAAAAAGATCAATTTCCTGGTGAGTAGAACCAAGGAAATGTGCCGCAAAGGTTCAAATGGTTTCCTTTGCAGAACCGATAGAACCAGGTTTAGGTCCCATGGACATATGGGAGCTTTAACCGGTGGATTAATACGAGTCACCACTTGTATAAAGGATTTGACAAGTGAATGCGTAGCCAGGGGCCTTTGAAATAGTATTGACAAGGCCGAAACCTGACCCTTGATAGTACTTAAGGCAAGCTTCCTATCTACAGCCCACTGCAGGAAGTCCATAATTCTGCCTATAAAAGGTACTTACGTGGATGCCATCTTCTGGCCTCACACCAAGCGATGTATGCCTTCCAGACTCTATAGTAAATCTGCCTGGATACAGGCTTCCTGGCATTGATTATAGTAGATACCACAGAGTTAGAGAGACCTCTCTTTCTTAGGATGTGGGATTCAATAGCCAGGCCGTTAAACCTAGAGTTAGTAAGGAAGGGTGGTATATCGGTCCTTGCGAAAGCAGGTCCGGACAACGTGGAAGGGTCCAAGGACTCCCCACAGACATCTTTACAATCTCCGCGTACCAGGCCCTTCAGGGCCACGCTGGAGCCACCAGGATCACCGGCTTCTTTTCCAACCTGACTCTGCGAAGGAGTCGAGGCAACAATTGTAGCGGTGGGAATGCATATATCAGTTTGAACTGATCCCAAGGAAACACCAGAGCATCCGAGCCGCAAGCGAGGGGATCCCTTGTCCGGGAGACAAATCTGTCCACCTTTGCGTTGAATCTGGATGCTAGCAGATCTACATCCGGTGTTCCCCATCGCTGACATATTGCTCGGAAGACCTCGGGATGAAGGGACCACTCCCCTGGGCATAACTGTTGGCGACTTAGAAAGTCCGCCTTTCAATTCTCCACCCCTGGAATGAAGACAGTGGATATGCATGGGACATGTTTTTCTGCCCATTCCAAGATGTGATTTACTTCCCTCTGGGCTGCACGACTTCTGGTGCCCCCCTGATGATTGATACATGCCACCGTCGTGGCATTGTCTGATTGAATTCTGACAGGGGACCCTTGAGTTTGGATGTCCATGTTTTTAGGGCATACCGGGCTGCTCTCATCGCTAAGAGATTGATGGCCAGGGTTTTCTCTGTATCTGACCATCTGCCCTGGAGAGACCATTGCACCAGCACTTCCCCCCAGCCTATAAAGGCTGGCATCTGTAGTGACCACCTTCCAAGAAAATCGGACTGAAGGATTTCCCCTTTTGGAGATTCTGGGGAACCAACCACCAGCAGAGACTCTTCCGAACAGAAGGGGACAAGGACATCGGGAAGTCTGGAGCCTGAACCTTTCTGTTCCAGGCTGACAGTATGGCCCTTTGCAAATTCCTTGAGTGGAATTGGGCGTATGGCACAGCTTCGAATGATGCTACCATCATTCCCAGCAGCCTCATGCACAGGCGTATGGACGGCTGTCTTTTTGCACAAAGCAGACGGACCAAGTCCCTCAAAGAGGATACTTTGTCTTGAGGTAAGCAAAAAGGGATTTTTATAACAGCTTACCTGTAAAATCCTTTTCTTGGAGTACATCACGGGACACAGAGCGACTTAGTCATTACTAATGGGTTATATAGATTACCTTCAGGTGTTGGCACTGGCCAATTTCAAACCGGAAGTACCCTCCCCTATATAAGCCCCTCCCATCCGGGAGCACCTCAGTTTTGTAGCCAAGCAATAAGTGTCCCAAAAAGAGGGGTGGGAGCTCTGTGTCCCGTGATGTACTCCAAGAAAAGGATTTTACAGGTAAGCTGTTATAAAAATCCCTTTTTCTTTTTCGTACATCACGGGACACAGAGCGACTTAGTCATTACTAATGGGACGTCCCAAAGCAATGCCAAATGAGGGGAGGGATACATAAGCTGGGCGCCATCAGGCATGAGGCTCTTTTGCGGCCTGCAACACACTGCGCCCAAAGGCGACATCCTCCTGACTTCTGACGTCTACCTGGTAGAATCTAGTAAACGTGTGTACTAAGGACCATGTTGTGGCCTTACAGACTTGAGCCAGGGAGGCTTGGTGATGCACTGCCCATGAAGTTCCAACTGCTCTTGTGGAGTGCGCCCTAACTTTGAACGGAGGCGGTCTCCTTTTCAAGCCATCGGCTTGTATTATGACCTGTCGAATCCACTTGGCTAAAGTAGATTTTTGATGCTGCCTGACCCTTTCTGGGGGCCTTCCGGCAGAACAAACAAAGTATCCGTTCTACGAATCTGAGCAGTGGCTTTAAGATAAGCTTTAACTGCTTTTACTACATCCAAAGAATGCAATAACTTTTCCTCTACCGAACTAGGTTTGGGGAAAAAAGGAAGGAAGAACCACATCTTGGTTCAAATGGAACCTCAATACCACCTTAGGAAGAAGGCTGGATGAGGACGTAATACTACTCTGTCCTTATGGATAACCAGATATGGCTCCTTACAGGACAAGGCGGCTAATTCCGATACTCTTTTAGCCGAACAAATGGCTACTAAGAAAATCAATTTCCTGGTGAAAAGAACCAAGGAAATGTGCCGCAATGGTTCAAATGGTTGTTTCTGTAGAACCGACAGAACCAGGTTTAAGTCCCATGGACATATGGGAATACTAACCGGAGGGCTAATACGCATCACTCCTTGTATGAAAGCTTTGACTAATGAATGCAAAGCCAAGGGCCTTTGAAAAAAATATTGACAAGGCCGTCTGACCCTTGATAGTACTCAAGGCAAGCTTCCTATGTACAGCCCACTGTAGGAAGTCCAGAATCCTACCTATTACGTACTTACGTGGATGCCATTTCCTGGCCTCACACCACGTGATGTACGCCTTCTAGATCCTATAATAGATCTGCCTGGATACCGGCTTCCTGGCATTGATCATGGTAGATACCACAGGATTAGAGAGCCCTCTCTTTTTTAGAATGTGGGCTTCAATAGCCAGGCCGTCAAACCTAGGGCTGGTAAGGAAGGGTAGTATATCGGTCCTTGCGAAAGCAGGTCCGGACGATGTGGGAGGGTCCAAGGACTTCCCACTGACATTTTTACAATCTCCGCGTACCATGCCCTTCGGGGCCACGCTGGAGCCACCAGAATCACTGGTTTCTTTTCTACCCTGATTCTGCGGATTAATCGCGGTGGGAATGCATATATCAGCTTGAACTGATCCCAAGGGAACACTAGGGCATCCGAACCGCAAGCTAGGGGATCCTTTGTGCAAGACACAAATCTGTCCACCTTTGCGTTGAATCTGGATGCTAGCAGATCTACATCCGGTGTTCCCCACCGCTGGCATATTGCCTGGAAAACCTCGGGGTGAAGAGACCATTCCCCGGGCATAATTGCTGGCGACTTAAAAAGTCCGCTCTCCAATTTTCCACTCCTGGGATGAAAACCGCGGATATGGCTGTGACATACCTTTCTGCCCATTCCAGGATGCAATTCGCTTCCCTCTGGGCTGCACGACTCCTGGTGCCACCCTGGTGATTGATATATGCCACTGCTGTGGCATTGTCTGATTGAATTCTGACAGGTGACCCTTGGAGTTTGGATGTCCATGCTACTAGGGCATACCGGGCTGCTCGTATCTCTAAGAGATTGGTGGGCAGGGCCTTCTCTGCTTCTGACCACTTGCCCTGGAGAGACCATTGCTCCAGTACTGCCCCCCAGCCTATGAGGCTGGCAACTGTAGTGACCACCTTCCAAGAAACCGGACTGAAGGGTTTCCCTTTTTCCAGATTCTGGGGCACCAACCACCAATGGAGGCTCTTGCGAACGGAAGGGGACAGGGACATTGGTAAGTCTAAAGCCTGAACTTTTTTGTTCCAGGCTGACAGTATGGCCCTCTGCAAGTTCCTTGAATGGAATTGACCGTAGGGTACCGCTTCGAATGAAGCCACCATTTTTCCCAGCAGCCTTATACACAGGCGTATGGATGGTTTTTCTTTTTTGTACCCACTAAGTGGGTCAAATCTTTCAAAGACGACACCTTCTCTGGAGGTAAGAAAATCTTTCTCTGATTTGAATCCAGTCTTAGCCCCCAAGTATTCCAGGCTTTTGACTGGTTTTAGGGCTGACTTGTCTCGGTTGATAATGCAACCGTGAGATTCCAGATACTTGATTATCTTGTGAACGACCACTTCTAGTTTTTTTCACTGAGTGGTCTATCAGCAACAAGTCGTCTAGATATGCCATTATCGTTACACCTTGTGTTCCTAGTTTGGCCAATCGTAGGGCCAGAATTTTTGTGAACACTCGTGGTGCCGTGGCCAGACCGAAAGGTAAGGCTCTGAACTGAAAATGGCGCCCTTCTACTGCAAGGCGTAGAAATTTCTGGTGGGCCGGACAGATGGGAATATGCAAATAAGCATCCCTTATGTCGATCGAGGCTAACCATTCCTGCCCTTGTAGGGCGGTGGCCACCGATCGGATCGACTCCATCCGAAAAAGTCCTGATATGTAGGAACTTGTTTAGCCCTTTTATATTTAATATGGGCCTCATGTCCCCATTTGGTTTGGGGACTGTGACAAGGTTCGAGTAAAACCCGAACCCGTTTTCTTCCAAGGGAACCTTCATGATTACCCTTGGGGCAATAGTTGCTCTAGTGCCAGAAGGAGGGATCCACTCTTCTGGGGATCGCTTGGCACGTTTGACCTTATAAAATGGGCAGGAGGAATGTCTTTTAACTCCAGCCTGTATCCCAGACTTACTGCGGAGATCACCCATCTCTGATGGTGTCCCGCCAGGTCTCTGTGAACAACTGAAGTCTTCCCCTCACCCGACTGAGTGGGGGCAACCCTTCATGACTTGGGGGGAGGTTTTGTACCTCTCTTGACCCAGGGTTTCTTGTTACCCTGTGATTGTCCCTGATTTCTGCCCCCTGGATTTGACCGCGGAGGCCGTCGGAACTGTTTCACAGCCGATGTGCCAGGGACTGGAGAAGTAGGCCTCTTAAAAGAAGGACTTCTACCCTTGTTCTTAACCGGTAAGAGTGAACTTTTACCGGCAGAAATTTTCTGGATATATTTGTCCAGATCTTCTCCAAATAAGCGTTCTCCATGAAATGGGAAGCTAACCAGCAGTTTTTTTACAGGGAGCTTCAGCAGACCAGTTTTTGAGCCACAGAAGCCTACGCATATGTACTATAGACAGCGTAAAGCGGGAGGCCTGTTGGATTGTATCCTTTATGGCGTCCACCGCAAAACACAAGGCTCTAGGCAGGTCAGCTAGGGCAAGAGCCTGCTGATCTGGTAAGTCCCTTAAGACTTGTTTCAACTGATCTTTCACTGCTTGGCAGACTCCAATCGCTGCTACCGCAGGTTGTGTCACCATGCTTGCTGTAGAGAAAGCAGATTTTAGTAAAGACTCCAATTTTTTATCTATTGGGTTTTTGAACATTGGAACATTATCTACTGGACATGTCAGTGATTTGTTAACAGAAGAGATGGCTGCGTCCACTGTAGGGACCCTCCATTTTTTTATGAACTTATCCTCCATGGGATAGATCACCGGAAATCTCTTGGGGGGAGCAAATATTTTATCAGGATGCTCCCAATCCTGGTAAATAAGCCCTTCTAATAAAGGGTGGATTGGGAAGGAACAGACAGCCTGGGGAGCTTTTAGCGACCCCAGCGAGGAAACCGTAGTGGATGGTGGTTCCGCCAGAGGCATTTTAAATGCTGATCGGACCATGTTAGTCAGAGACTGAACCCATAATCTTTCAGCCTGAGATGCTGAGAAAGGTTCTTCCACTGTTGATTCCTCCATAACTGAATCAACCTCATCCTGATCCCCTTCAGGTAGGTCGATCTCTGTGTGGGGCTGTTCCTCCACTAACAGGCACTCTGAAGGAGGAGACGGAGATCGGACGCGCTTTTCCTGTGACAGGGAAGCAGCGATCAATGCTGTTAATCTCTCTTCCAATCCTCCCAGAGTTGAGGATAAAACCTCCTCTGTTATATATACAGGAGCAGGTGGACTGAGGACAGCCGCAGCACCAGGCACTCCTGCGGGGTTTCTACGGCTACTGACCTCTGAATTCTCAGGGGAGATTGGTGCAGTACAAGCATGCCCAATATCCTCAGAGCCCGATGGAGACCCCTTTGGCTTCCTGGAAGACCTATTTCCGGAGCGTCTGGACGACATATCCTTTAAGCACAAAGCTGAGGTATTCCCGTCGTCATACACCAATTTTTGCTGGTAATAGTCTAACACAGTTGCTGCTATATACCAGCTGGTGTCCACTAAAGTGCCTTTCTATGGGGATGCCTGCATCAACCGCCTCTGTGTGCCACTGTTTGTTGCTAGCTCTGTTTGCATCCAGCTGACACTTGTACTGTGTCTTTTAACCATGCTGGGACGCCTGCACATGCGCAGAAGCGCCGCGCATCGAGCGTCATCCACCCGCCCCGCCCCTTTTTTTTCATAGGAGGCGCGTGCACGCGCCCGTGCGCCATTGGCGCCCTTTTCGAAATCAAACAGGGACTAGGAGCCAGGGCCCTTTTTGCCGGAGGGCCTGTGCGGTGGATGAGCGCAGCAACAGGGCAGAGGAAGTGGATTCCCACAGAGAAACTTACCAACTGCCTGGATCTTTTGACTTGAGAAAACCAAAGATCCCCATGACAAGAAAAATGGACTACAGCGGCCTCTAGTGGTTTAACACAGGTACCGCGGTCCCTTTTTTTTTTTTTTTCTTGACTACTATTAAAATTTTACATTTTCAGTAGTTACAGGCAAACACAGATATTTAGCGGGAATACCGTTAGGTAACAGACAGAAAGACAAATTAGGCTTGGGGGTCCCCCAATAGAACCAAGTTCCTGGGGGCCCCCCACTTACCTGATCCCCGCCGCAGGACTTTGTTTGGTCCACAGAAGTCCAAACTTCACCTATCACGGCAGGCATTGTAATTAAACCTTCAGGGACCGGGTTCCCAAGGATTCCACTCCCCTGGACCTGTATAGCACCCTGCACAGACAACATCTTGGTCGTGGGTATGACCAGAGCTCTGGATCCCAGGGTCCAGCCCTCCTAAGAGAGGCATTACAGGCAAAACCTTGCTCTTCTGCTGCAAGGCCCGGGTACCGACCGTTTAGCTATGAAGCTTTTTTTTTTGGTGGGATCCGGAACAGCTTACTAAGGCCCAAAAGAACCTGTACGCAAGCCCAGTGAAAACACATGTTACTCTTTGGCCAACACCTTAGACACTGGCAAAAAACTGAGGTGCTCCCGGATGGGAGGGGCTTATATAGGGGAGGGTACTTCCGGTTTGGAATTGGCCAGTGCCAACACCTGAAGGTAATCTATATAACCCATTAGTAATGACTAAGTCGCTCTGTGTCCCGTGATGTACGAAAAAGAAATCTTCCTCTGGTCTGAATCCAGCCGTAGCCCTAAGTATTCCAGACTTTTGACTGGCTGTAGGGCTGACTTGTCCAGGTTGATGATCCAACCGTGAGATTCCAGATACTTGATCGTATCGAGAATTACCACTTCTAGTCTGGCAACTGAGTGGTCCATCAACAACAGGTCGTCTAGGTATGCCATTATCGTTACACCTCGTGTTCTTAGATCGGCCAACAGTGGGGCCAGAATTTTTGTGAACACCCTTGGTGCTGTGGCCAGACCAAAAGGTAAGGCTCTGAACTGAAAATGGCGCCCTTCTACTGCAAAGCGTTAATTCTGCTCAAGCCTGCCTTGCATACACACGGTCACACAAGTTCGGTGAACTTTTGACTTCCAAGAACGCGGTGACGTAAAAGACTACGACGAGCTGAGAAAAACAGGATTTTTATAACAGCTTACCTGTAAAATCCTTTTCTTGGAGTACATCACGGGACACAAAGCAACATAGCAATTACTATGTGGGTTATATAGATTACCTTCAGGTGCTGGCACTGGCAACTTCCAAGACAGGAAATACACTCCCCTATATAGCCCCTCCCATACCGGGAGTACCTCAGTTTTGTAGCAAAGCAATAAGTGTCCCCAAAAGAGGGGTGGGAGCTCTGTGTCCCGTGATGTACTCCAAGAAAAGGATTTTACAGGTAAGCCGTTATAAAAATCCTATTTTCTTTTTCGTACATCACGGGACACAGAGCGACATAGTAATTACTATGTGGGACGTCCCAAAGCAATGCCCAAATGAGGGGAGGGATACACCATACATAAGCTGGGCGCCATCAAACATGAGGATCTTTTGCAGCCTGCAACACACTGCGCCCAAATACGACATCCTCCTGACTTCTAACGTCCACCTGGTAGAACCTAGTGAATGTGTGTACTGAAGACCATGTTGCGGCCTTACAGATTTGAGCCAGGGAGGCCTGGTGATGCACTGCCCATGAAGTTCCAACTGCTCTCGTGGAGTGCGCCCTAACTTTGAACGGAGGCGGTCTCCTTTTCAAGCCATAGGCTTGCATTATGACCTGTCGAATCCACTTGGCTAAAGTAGCCTGACCCTTTCTGGGGCCTTCCGGCAGAATAAACAAAGTATCCGTTCTACGAATCTGAACAGTGGCTTTTAGATAAGCTTTAACTGCTCTTACTACATCCAAGGAATGTAATAACTTTTCCTTTACCGAGCTAGGTTTGGGAAAAAAGGAAGGAAGAACCACATCTTGGTTCAAATGAAACCTCGATACCACCTTAGGAAGAAAGGCTGGATGAGGACGTAACACTACTCTGTCCTTATAAATGACTAGATATGGCTCTTTACAGGACATGGCGGCTAATTCCGACACTCTTCTAGCCGAACATATGGCTACTAAAAAAAATAGGATTTTTGTCCTCACCGTAAAATCCGTTTCTCTGACGTCCATGGACCGACGCAGCTCTCATACTGATTACATGTGGGTATATGTCCCTGCTCGCAGGAGAAGACCTAGGCAGAATGTTAGAGGTTAAAACATTCTAGAACAAGCCAGAGCTGAACAGCCCCGCCCAGGGGGGCGGTCCCTCCGGACATTACCCTTCCACCTGCAGCTAATCAGCCTCAGTTCGTAACAAAGCAGTACAAACTTAAAAAAGGAAGGGTGGGTGCTGCGTCGGTCCATGGACGTCAGAGAAACGGATTTAAAGGTGAGTACAAAAATCCTATTTTCTCTTATCGTCCATGGACCGACGCAGCTCTCATACTGATTACATGTGGGACGTCCCAAAGCAGTATAAGAAAAGGGTGGGAGCAAAAAAAGAAAGGAACAACCAAAACCTCACTCCAAACCAGCAGAGCCCCTCAACGGAGGAGTTGCAACATTAGACAGCGGCCTGCAACACTTTGCGGCCGAAGGAAGCATCCGAAGATGCAGCCACATCAACCTTGTAGAACTTTGAAAAGGTATGAACGGACGACCAGGTCGTCGCCTTGCACACTTGTGCAACCGACGCTTGATGTCGGAAGGCCCGGGAAGCACCAATTGCCTTGGTGGAATGCGCCGCAACCAGAAAGGGAGGCGCCCGCCCCTTAAGGGCATAGGCCTGTATGACAGTCTGCCTGATCCACCTAAAGACAGTGGCAGACGACACCGCTCGGCCCTGTTTTGGACCAGACACAGATTTCCGAATGGAAACAGTAGCAGACAGGTACACTCGTAAGGCTTGTACCCATCTTAATGCAGGAAGCGCAAACTCTCAGGGAAGCGATGGGTGAGGACACAAGGACGGAAGAACAATGTTCTTCTTAAGGTGAAAGGCCAAGACCATCCTTAGAAAAGAAGGATGGTCGTGGGCGCAACACCAACATATCCATATGGAGGACCAAGTAAGGCGACTTGCCAGACAAGGCTGCCAACTCAGACACCCGTCTAACCGAAGCAATGGCCAATAAGGCCAACTTCCGGGACAAGGTCAAGAGAAGAATTTCTCTGATATTCTCAAAGGGATGTTCTTGGAGAACCGAGATGCATCAAAATCAGATCCCAAGTAGGGAGAGGAGGCTTGACAGGGGGGACCACATGGCGAACCGCCTGCCCAAAAGGTGCTAATCAAGGAATGGCCCGGCAGCGGTCGTTGAAAAAGACAGTCCGGGCCGAAATCCGACCCTCAAAAAAAAGGTATGCAAGGCCAGCTTTTGGGTCACACCACGCTGTAAGAACAGCAAAATCCTGGGAACGGAAAACATCCGAGGATGCCACTCAAGTTCCTCGCACATAGCGATGTAAGCCTTCCAGGTACGGTGAGATATCTTTCTGGAGGAAGATTCCCGTGTCAACAACATAGAAGAGATGACCGAATACGAGAGAACTCGGTCCTTTAGCACTTGGCTTTAAACAGCCATGCCATTAAAGCCATGGACTGTAAAGCAGGATGAAGTATGCTCTGCGAAGCCGGCGAGGCAACAACAGTAGCAGAGGGTAAGCATATATCAGGCGATACTGCCCCCACGGGCTTCCAACGCGTCTAACGCATCCGCCCAGGAGTCCCTGGACCTGACCACGATCTTGCCACCTTGCGAGTGAGTCGAGAGGCCACAAGGTCCACTTCCGGTGCCCCACCTCCGGTAAAGAAGGTGGAAACACCTCCGGATGCAAGGACCCTTCGCCTGCAATGCACACGGCCGACAGGACCGTCTTGCAGCGAGATGTATGAAAATCCCAAAGAGACTCCGCAATGTACCGGAGAAGGGAGGCCCCAGTGTACAGGGTGCCTCAAATGTTGGCCAATAAAGGCAACTTGACGGAACTTCCCTAGAAACTCGGTCAGAGGACTAGTACCTCAGCCTCCACAGGTGGCGCAAACCCACCCCGGGCACAGAGACCCTAAAGGCTAAAGCAGTTGTAGTGCACCTGCTAGACGACTGATGAATGAAGCAGAGGCTTTTGCCCAGTCATTGAGCTACAAAAAATGCCAGAGACGCAGCCACCAACGGGCGCAACGCCAACCCCAGCCTGGCGAACACAGTCCAAGCCAGCGCTTCTGATCACCACTGAAAGCAGGTGAAAAGTGATACCCCTGAAACCAGGGATCCTTGTGACAATGCTCCATCCAGCAGCTACCCATGGATAGGTGCTGATTGTGCAAACACATAGTTTATACTATGTATTGCGTCAAACGCACAAATGGAGAGTGTGGGAGGAAACCCACCCAGCCACAAAGAGCATAATACCACCACATACGGCGTATGTAGTTTAGTATTTGTGGATAAACCTATTAAACGCGTATATACTGTACCAGCGACGAAGGCGTGCACATCATCGGGGCCTGGACCTAAACCAGCCACACAGATTGCGTACACAACCGTGTAGGTATGTTAGCCTGCGAATAAACAAATTGCACATGTTTATACTGTGCATAGCGCTGAGAATGCGCACACCATTGGAACGCAGGGGAGAAACCTGAGCACCCGGATGAAACCCATGCAGACTGCATACGCATACCGTGTATGGTATTATAGTATGTGTGCTAAACATTTTGCACAAGCCCATGTGTGCATAGCACCGAAGGCGCGCACACTGTTGGCGCGTGGGAGGAACCGAAGTACCCCACGCATACTCAGAGAATGCAATACCTACAGCTACTGTAAATGTATTTAGTGTATAGACATAATGTGCATGTTTACACCGTGTATTGCACCAAAGGCATGCATGTCATGTAGCATGGGCAGAAACCCACGCAGACTGCATACGCATACCGTATAGGTATTATAGTGTGTGTGCTAAACCTTTTGCACAAGCTCATGTGTGCATAGCACCGAAGGCGCGCACACCGTTGGCGCGTGGGAGGAACCGAAGTACCCCACGCATACTCAGAGAATGCAATACCTACAATTACTGTGAATGTATTTAGTGTAGTGTATAAACATAATGTGTATGTTTACATCGTGTATTGCACCAAAGGCATGCATGTCATGTAGAGTAGGCGGAAACCCACGCAGACTGCAAAGACATACCGGGTAGGTCCAATCGCACAAATTTAGACATTTGTGCATAGCGCCGAAGCGCCCACTCGGAAGAACTCCACGCAGACAGCACACAGATACCGTGTAGGAATGATAGCATGTGAATCAACATAATATTGCACATGTTTATGCTGTGCATTTCCATTGGAGCGTGGGGGGAAACCGGAGTACCCGGAGGAACCCCACGCAAACAGTATACCCATACTGTAAACATGTATAATATGTGCAATAAACATATTGAACATGTCTATACTGTGCAGAGAGCCGAAGCGCACATACCATGAGAGTGCGGGAGGACACCGGAGCCCCCGCCAGCCCAGAGAGTATGATACATACATATACTGTGAATGTATCTGGAGTCGTGCATAAACATATTTTGTACGTTTATATCATGTATGGCACTGAAACACAGCATTGGAATGTGGGGACAGCCACGCAGACACAGAGACCAATAACACATACATACACTGTGAATGTATGCAGTGTAGAGGTATAGGATGAGTTTAAATTATGGCGCAGAGGCGCATAATCTTCTCTGTATCATTCCAACCTGCTTGACAGTGCTGCTGAAGCAGCATACAGGTAACAGTTAACCTCTGATCCTCAGACCGTGTGTCTGTCAGAGCTCAAATCATTCCCCAGGAAATGGCGGGAAATGTTACCTCAGGTATCACACAGAAGGCTGACAGGGATTAGAGACATAAATGAATAAAGTCCTCCCTCATCCATGCTGCTCTTGAGGCAGCGTGTGAGGAAAACTGTGAGGAAACTGTGTAAAAGAAAAGCTTGTCACAGCAATTTCAGCCTGAGTGTGATTCTCACATCATCAATGAGATCACTTACAAGCGCCCTGTCATTCACTGACACAGAACTGGAGTCTTCCTCACAAGGGAATGTCCTGTTCATAAACATTAAATATTCAGAGGTAGGGTCCTGAGCCCAATAGCTAGGCCCATATCTGACTCAGAGCACTCCTTCACTAAAGATTTTTGTGGGGGGAGGGGGCTTATAGCTCCTTTTGCTCGCACACCGCTTCCATTCTGACAGGAATTATTCCGGGACTGCTGACAACTGGTCCATAAGGACCGCAGGTGCAGGAAACATATGAACATGTTTAACTGTGCAGCACTGCCAGTTGCCCCAGGCAATGTGGAGAGCGGGTGTATCGGACTCCATAACGCCACCCTCTGAGACCTTATACACTACAGTCCACCCACTGGCTACGCTGAGGAGGGGATACCCGGGAGGACCCACCAACCCTTAAAGGACAGCTCAGTCTGTGAGGAGATTGTGAGGGGATTCGCGCCGCCGCCAGAAATAAATGCGCGGCGGCCACAAGAAAATGGCCGCCGTCCGCAGCTATAACTGTGCCACTAAACGCCAAGATGGCCGCCGAGCGCAAAATTCAAAGCTCTAATGCGCGCCAATGGCGCACGCAATAATCACCTCACACACCAGAAAAAACTGCAGACATGAGCACCCAACCAGGCCAGAGTGACCCCCCAAGCACCCCACAGCACAGCACCAGTACAGGGTGCAGAGAGCAGCATAACGGGGGGGGGGGACAGGGAGAAACCCCCACACACAAACACAGCCAGCATGTACTCACCTGCAGTAGGAGAGACTACTTACCCGTCCCTTTCAGGGACCCACTGGCTTGTTTCAGACAGACCTATCACAGAGTCGTACTGCGTAGCTGTCGGCCCGGTCCACCGCGAGAGATACAGTCAGTCAAGTACTGTTCAATCTTAAGAGGACCGCGGGAGCATGAAAGCAACCCGGCCACCCCTGGAGTCATGGGGCATGTCGTGAACTGAGTCTCACGCATGCAAGGCGAGGATCAGCAAGCTCGATGGTCGGACAGGGAAGACTACGAGGATACTAGTGTAGCCAACCTGTTGCCCAGCCAACAGTTGATTGAAGGTCTCAAAAATAAAATAATAAAATTCCCAAAGGAATAAAAATCAAAAGTAAAATCTTCCAGGAGACTGGCTCCTGAGAGCCACGTCTTCTTCTGCTAGGCAGAAAAAAACTGAGGCTGATTAGCTGCAGGTGGAAGGGTAATGTCCGGAGGGACGCCCCCCTGGGCGGGGCTGTTCAGCTCTGGCTTGTTCTAGAATGTTTTAACCTCTAACATTCTGCCTAGGTCTTCTCCTGCGAGCAGGGACATATACCCACATGTAATCAGTATGAGAGCTGCGTCGGTCCATGGACGATAAGAGAAAATCTATTTCCTGGTGAGTAGAACCAAGGAAATGTGCCGCAAAGGTTCAAATGGCTGCCTTTGCAGAACCGATAGAACCAAATTTAGATCCCATGGGCATATGGGAGCTTCAACCGGTCACCCCTTGTACAAAGGATTTGACAAGTGAATGCATAGCCAGGGGCCTTTGAAATAGTATTGACAAGGCCGAAACCTGACCCTTGATAGTACTTAAGGCAAACTTCCTGTCTACAGCCCACTGCAGGAAGTCCAGAATTCTGCCTATAACGTACTTACGTGGATGCCATTTTCTGGCCTCACACCAAGTGATGTACGCCTTCCAAACTCTATAGTAGATCTGCCTGGATACAGGCTTCCTGGCATTGATTATAGTCGATACCACAGAGTTAGAGAGACCTCTCTTTTTTAGGATGTGGGATTCAATAGCCAGGCCGTTAAACCTAGAGTTAGTAAGGAAGGGTGGTATATCGTTCCTTGCGAAAAAGCAGGTCCGAACGACGTGGAAGGGTCCAAGGACTCCCCACAGACATTTTTACAATCTCCGCGTACCAGGCCCTTCGGGGCCACGCTGGAGCCACCAGGATCACCGGCTTCTTTTCCAACCTGACTCTGCGAAGGAGTCGAGGCAACAATTGTAGCGGAGGGAAAGCATATATCAGTTTGAACTGATCCCAAGGGAACACCAGAGCATCCGAGCCGCAAGCGAGGGGATCCCTTGTCCAGGAGACAAATCTGTCCACCTTTGCGTTGAATCTGGATGCTAGCAGATCTAGATCCGGTGTTCCCCACCGCTGACATATTGCTCGGAAGACCTCGGGATGAAGGGACCATTCCCCTGGGCATAACTGTTGGCGACTCAGAAAGTCCGCCTTCCAATTCTCCACCCCTGGAATGAAGACAGCTGATATGCATGGGACATGCTTTTCTGCCCATTCCAGGATGTGACTTACTTCCCTCTGGGCTGCACGACTCCTGGTGCCCCCTTGATGATTGATATATGCCACTGCCGTGGCATTGTCTGATTGAATTCTGACAGGGGACCCTAGGAGTTTGGATGTCCATGCTACTAGGGCATACCGGGCTGCTCGTATCTCTAAGAGATTGATGGGCAGGGTCTTTTCTGTATCTGACCATCTGCCCTGGAGAGACCATTGCTCCAGTACTGCCCCCCAGCCTATAAGGCTGGCATCTGTAGTGACCACCTTCCAGGAAATCGGACTGAAGGATTTTCCCTTCTGGAGATTCTGGGGGACCAACCACCAGCAAAGACTCTTCCGAACGGAAGGGGATAAGGACATCGGGAAGTCTAGAGCCTGAACCTTTCTGTTCCAGGCTGACAGTATGGCCCTCTGCAAATTCCTTGAGTGGAATTGGGCGTATGGCACAGCTTCGAATGATGCTACCATCTTTCCCAGCAGCCTCATGCACAGGCGTATGGACGGCTGTCTTTTTGCACAAAGTAGGCGGACCAAGTCCCTCAAAGAGGATACTTTGTCTTGAGGTAGGAAAATCTTCCTCTGGTCTGAATCCAGCCGTAGCCCTAAGTACACCAGACTTTTGACTGGCTGTAGGGCTGACTTGTCCAGGTTGATGATCCAACCGTGAGATTCTAGATACCTGATCGTATCGAGAATTACCACCTCTAGTTTGGCAACTGAGTGGTCCATCAACAACAGGTCGTCTAGGTATGCCATTATCGTTACACCTCGTGTTCTTAGATCGGCCAACAGTGGGGCCAGAATTTTTGTGAACACCCGTGGTGCTGTGGCCAGACCGAAGGGTAAGGCTCTGAACTGAAAATGGCGCCCTTCTACCGCAAAGCGTAGAAATCTTTGATGACCTGGAAAGATGGGAACATGCAAGTAAGCATCTTTGATGTCAATCGAGGCTAACCATTCCTCCCCCTGTAGGGCAGCGGTGACCGATCGGATCGACTCCATCCGGAAGGACCGGACGTTTAGAAATTTGTTTAGACTCTTTAGGTCCAATATGGGTCTTATGTCCCCGTTTGGTTTCGGGACTGTGAAAAGGTTTGAGTAGAAACCCAACCCCCACTCTTCCATAGGAACCTCCATAATTACTCCTTGGAGCAATAGTTGTTCTAACGCCAACAGGAGAGACCTTCTTTTTAGAGGGTCTTTTGGCATGCCTGACCACATAAAATGGGAAGGAGGAGACTCTCTTAACTCCAATTTGTATCCCAGAGTTACAGCGGAGAGCACCCATCTGTCTCTGATCGTCTCCCGCCAGGTCTCTGCGAACAACCAAAGTCTTCCCCCCACCCGTTTGAGTGGGGGCAGCCCTTCATAGGCTTGACTTGGAGGCTGGTTTAGTACCTCTTTGGATCCAGGGTTTTTTGTTACCCTGTGATTGTCCCTGATTTTTACCTCCGGAGTTTGACCGAGGAGGCCGTCGGAACTGCTTAGCAGCAGATGTCCCAGGGATTGGAGAGGTAGGCCTCTTAAAAGATGGACCTCTAGACCTCCTTTTAACCGGTAAGAGAGTACTTTTACCACTGGAAATCTTCTGGATATACTTATCCAGGTCTTTGCCAAATAGGCGTTCACCATGAAATGGGAAGCTAACTAGGAGCTTCTTACAGGGAGCTTCAGCAGACCAGTTCTTAAGCCACAGAAGTCTACGCATATGTACCAAAGACAGCGTAAGGCGGGAGGCCTGATGGATGGAATCCTTAAGGGCGTAAACCGCAAAGCATAATGCTTTAGGCAGATCAGCTAGAGCCTGGGCTTGCTGGTCTGGCAAATCCCTTAAGATCAGTTTCATCTGATCCTTCAAAGCTTGGCAAACCCCAATGGCTGCCACTGCTGGCTGTGTAACCGCCCCTGCTGTGGAAAAAGCAGATTTTAACAAGGACTCCAATTTTTTATCTATTGGATGCTTGAACATTTGAACATTATCTACTGGACATGTCAGTGATTTGTTCACAGAAGAGATGGCTGCGTCCACCGTAGGAACACTCCATCTTTGGCTGAACTTATCCTCCATGGGATAGATCACCTGAAATCTCTTAGGTGGAACAAAATAGTTTATCAGGATGTTCCCAGTCCTGGTATATACGGTAAGTCCTTCCAGTAACGGATGAATTGGAAAGGAACAATTAGTCTGGGGAGCTTTTAGCGACCCCAATGAGGAGACAGAAGTAGTTGATGGTTCAACAAGAGGCATTTTAAATGCTGATCGAACCATGTCAGTTAAGGTCTGAACCCATAATCTTTCAGCTTGTGATGCTGAGAATGGTTCTTCTACTGTCGATTCCTCAAAGACAGAGTCAACCTCATCCTGATCCCCTTCAGGTAGGTCAATCCCTTCTTGGGACTGTTGCTTTGCCAACAGGTACTCTGACGGAGATCTGGCGCGCTTTCTTTCCCGTAGGGAAGAAGCGATCAATGCTGCCAATCTTTCCTCCAATCCTCCCAGAGTTGAGGCAAAAACCTCCTCTGTTATATACACAGGAGCAGGTGGACTGAGGACAGACGCAGTACCTGGCACTCCTGGGGGTTCTCTATGGGTACTAACCTCTGATTTCTCAGGGGAGGTAGGTGCAGATGCCTGCTCCAGATCCTCAGAGCCCGATGGAGACCCCTTACACTTCCTGAGAGGTAAGTCCCGGAGCTTTTTAGGCGGCATATTCCTTAGTCCAAAGCTGAGGTATTCCAGCCGCAGTACACCCTTTACTGAAATAGTCTAATGCAATTTGCTGCTGTGTGTATCAGTGGGTGTCTACCAATGCGCCTTTCTAGGGGGATGCCTGTATCAACCGCCTGCTGTAAACCTGCTATGACATGTTACCAGCCCCCTCTTTTGCTCTGTTCTCCACAGCTAGTGCATCGGACTGAGTCCTTTTACCTTGCTGGGACGCTCGCACATGCGCAGAAGCGCCCGGCGCACAGAGCGCGTCATCCGCCCGGCTCCGCCCTTTTTTGCGGCCTGCCTTTATAAAAAGAAAGCGTGTGCGCGCGCGTGCACGTGTGCGCTATCAGCGCTATCCAGGGAGAGGAGCCAGGGTCCCCGTTTCCACCAGGACCCGGGGATGGAAGAGACTTTCTAGGCAACATGACAGAAGGATGCAGCTTCCCTTACAGAGAGCTTACCATCTGCCTGGACTTTTACCATGGAAGGAAATAGTCCCAGAAAAAAAGACGTTCCACAGCGCCCTCTAGTGGACAAACAGGTACCGCACCTTGTCTTTTTTTTTTTTTTAAAACTTCCTCTATGAAAAACATTTCTAGGATTTAGCAGTTTTTTTAGGCATATACAGCTATTAGCGGGAATACCGTTAGGTAACAGGCAGAAAGACATATCAGGATTGAGGGCCCCTCAATAGAACCAAGTTCCTGAGGGGCCCCCACTTACCTTTTCCCCGCCGCAGGACTCTGTTTGCTCCACAGGAGCCCAAACTTCACCTCTCACGGCAGGCATTGTACGTAGACCTTCAGGGACCGGGTTCCCAAGGATTCCACTCCCCTGGACCTGTATAGCACCCTGCACAGATAACATCTTGGTTTTGGGTATGACCAGAGCTCTGGATCCCAGGGTCCAGCCCTCCTAAGAGAGGCGTTACAGGCAAAACCTTGCTCTTCTTTGCAAGGCCCGGGTACCGACCGTTTTAGCTATGAAGCCTTTTTGGTCGGATCCGGAATAGCTTGCTAAGGCCCCAAAGAACCTGTACACAAGCCCAGATGAAAAACATGTTAACCTTGGCCAACACCTTAGACACTGGCAAAAAACTGAGGTACTCCCGGATGGGAGGGGCTTATATAGGGGAGGGTACTTCCGGTCTTGGAAGTTGCCAGTGCCAGCACCTGAAGGTAATCTATATAACCCACATAGTAATGACTATGTCGCTCTGTGTCCCGTGATTTACGAAAAAGAAATAATGCCGGTCTCAGGCTCCTGCATGAGATAAGTAAATCACCTGTCACTCACAGCAGGGGGGGAATAATAGACAGGGTTTTCTTCATTTGTCTGTTTTATCTCACTGAAAAAAGATAAGAGGATTGCTCAGAGCTGGATTAACTCTTTGTGGGCACAGATGATCTGAAATCCTATACTATACATTGTGGCAGCCAAAAAAATTTTTTATTTTTTTTTTAAAACTTCAGGTTTACATCCACTTTAAATATCAGCCTAATTTGGATAATAATCGGCCGATGCCGATCAAAAATGGCCAAATATCGGTCGATATATCTAATCTAATCTAAACTAGAGGTCGACCGATATGGGTTTTTCTCTGGCCGATGCCGATATTTAGAAATTGGGGCGGCCGATGGCCGATATATGATGCCGATTTTTGTGGCCGATGTAAAAAAAAAAAAAAAAAAAAAAACCCACTCCACTCCTTCCTGCTTACTCCTGTCACTCTAGCACACACTTGATAACCTCAGTACAGATGGCACTGGTTGGCACTGACAGGTGGCACTGGCAATTGGAACTGACAGGTGGCACTGGCAATTGGAACTGACAGGTGGCACTGGCAATTGGAACTGACAGGTGGCACTGGCAATTGGAACTGACAGGTGGCACTGGCAATTGGAACTGACAGGTGGCACTGGCAATTGGAACTGACAGGTGGCACTGGCAATTGGAACTGACAGGTGGCACTGACACTGGCTGCCAGTGGCGGGTGACACTGGCTGCCAGTGGCGGGTGACACTGGCTGCCAGTGGCGGGTGACACTGACAGTTGGCACTGATTGGCGGTGGCACTGACAGATGGAACTGATTGGCGGTGGCTGGTGGCACTGACAGATGGAACCGATTGGCGGTGGCACTGACAGATGGCAATTGCTGGCACTGACAGGTTTCACACTAAGCCAAGTGTAACTGTGTGAAACTGACAAGAGAGGAGAGAGAGAGAGCCGTCAGAATGAGCTCGATGTGGGGGTGGGCGGGATCCGGGAACTAAATTACACCAGTCAATGATTGGGCTGCTTTAGAAGGGGGGCGGGGCCACATACACATAGCGGCCCGCCCAGATGCCATCCTATTGGCTGGCGTAATATAGCTGCTGGGTCCCGCCCACCCCCGACATCGAGCTGACAGCTCCTCTCTCCTTCATGTAAGTTTGACACACTCAGCGCGGCGCTTGATGCTGTCAGAGCCGCTGAGTGTGGAGAAATGAGGAGGAGCGGCGGTTAGTGTAAAATATCGGCCTAATTTTGATAATAATCGGCCGATGCAGATTTATCAAAAATGGCCAAATATCAGCCGACCTCTAATCTAAACACATCAAAAATACACCAGAGAGCATTTAAACGCATAAAAACACATAAAATATACACAAAACCCAGGCGCCAGGTCGCAAACGCGACTAGAATTAGCGACCTGGCGCATGAGGCAGCACAGCTGAGGTTTCCTGTGTCTAAGTGCGCCCCGCGCGCGATCTCGTCGGGCCCCGACTTTGCGGCCTTCTGCAGGCCTATGATTAATTTTGTAATCTGGCGCCCTCTTGTGGTGGCCGTTGGTATGACAAGACAACAACAAAGCTTTCCTGTTTCACTGCCCGCCCATCTCCTTCCCTTTACTTAGAAGTTAACACCCAAACATTATATATATTTTTTATTCTAACACCCTAGAGAATAAAATGGCGGTCGTGCAATACTTTCTATCACACCATATTTGCGCAGTGGTCTTACAAGCGCACTTTAAGGAAAAAAGACACTTTTTTTAATTAAAAAATAAGACAACAGTAAAGTAAGCCAAATTTATTTTATTTTTTTGTGAAAGATAATGTTACGCCGAGTAAATTGACACCCAACATGTCACGCTTCAAAATTGCATCCGCTCGTGGAATGGCGACAAACTTTTACCCTTTAAAATCTCCATAGGTGACAATTAAAAAATTCTACAGGTTGCATGTTTTGAGTTACAGAGGATGTCTAGGGCTAGAATTATTGCTCTCGCTCTACCGATCGTGGCGATAGCTCACATGTGTGGTTTGAACACCGCTTTCATATGCGGGCGCTACTTACGTATGCATTCGCTTCTGCATGCATCGGTCGTTAAAAAAAAAAAAAACCTGGCTCTTAACTTTTTTAGCTGGCTCCTGGATTCCAAGCAAATTTGTCAAGCCCTGACCTAGACGCATCAAAAATACACCAGAATGCATCTAACTGTATAAAATATACAGCAGAGAGCATCTAAAACGCATCAAATATACACCCGAATATTCGGTCGACCTCTAATCTAAACACATCAAAAATACACCAGAGTGCATTTAAACGCATCAAAAAACACACCAGAATGCATCTAAAATACACCAGAGAGCACTACACCCCTAGTCGCGCCCTCCGGTCAACTAACCAAAACCTCCTCCACATCCCCAAGACCCGCTAAAAATCTAAAGGAGAACGAAGATTTGCAGTCCAAGGACCATGGCTATGGAACGCTCTACCCACGGACATCCGCATGGAAGAAAACCATCTGGCCTTCAGAAAAAAAAAAACTTAAGACCCACCTCTTCTGAAGACACAGGACGACACTGGATGCAAAAAGCGCCTTGAGGCGATTGAGTTCGCATTTGCAGCGCTATACAAAGTTACTCACTCATCTAAACACATCAAAAAACACACCAGAGAGCATCTAAACACATCAAAAACACACCAGAATGCATCTAACCGCATCAAATATACACCAGAGCGCATCTAAACGCATCAAATATACAACAGAATGCATCTAAACACATCAGAAATCTTAATATCTACATTTAGACACTTAGCAACTCTTGGATATGAGGCAGTTTTTGGAGGCCTTGGTTCGGTTCCCCCTGGGCCCAGCAGGCTGTTTACCACCAACATCTCAGGCACTTTTTTTATAGGCGATTATATTTGATTGATGTATTGTCGATCGACATTAAGTAGTTGATTATGTTGTGAAGTTTGGAGTCCAGTAGATTTTTTGGGCATGTGTTGGACCGCCTATAACAGGAGGTTGGAGGCCGGGATATGTTTTTGAGGCAAGTGTTGGACCGGCTATAAGGGGAGGTTGGAGGTCGGTATGTTTTTCGAGGCGTGTTTTGGAACGGCTGTGAGGGGAGGTTGGAGGCCGGTATGTTTTTCAGGCGTGTGTTGGACTGGCTATAAGGGGAGGTTGGACCTCTTCTTGTCTTCAGAGGTGGGAGGAGTCTTTCCAGCTTTCTTTAGGCTTTCTCTGCTGGGGAAATGAGAACTCTTCCCACCAGTAGGGTGCTTCATGGAGAAGTCCAAAGTCACACTCACATGAGGTGTATGAATCTGTACCCTGTGCGTTTACCCCAAAAAGGACATCCATGCGGGTACCTGGGGGGTGGGCCTTTGAGAACAGAGGCTACATATGGGCAGCACAGAGGCTTAGTGGTTAGCCTTGCAGCACGGGGGTCCTTTGTTCAAATCCTGACCAGGACACTATCTGCATGGAGTTTGCATGTTCTCCCTGTGTTTGCGTGAGTTTCCTCCAGGTACTCGGGTTTCCTCCTACACTACAAAGACATGCTACCTTTGCGTTGGTGGTGGAGTGGTGACCATAGAGCTGCTTTCCCAGCAGCTGTCCCGGGTTCGATTTCCGGCCAACGACATCTCCAGGTACTTGGAGTCCCCAGAGAGAAAAGCACTATACCATAAGGTCAATGCTGAGCATATATTAGCGGTGGAATAAAGAATGAACGCATCAAAAATACACCAGAGAGCATCTGAACACATCAAATATACACCAGAGTACATCTAAATGCATCAGTAATACACCAGAGAGCATCAAAACACATCAAAAATACACCACAGTGCATCTAAACGCATCAAAAATACACCAGAATGCATCTAAATGCATCAAAAATACACCAGAGTGCATCTAGACTAGAGGTCGACCGATATGCATTTTTCTCTGGCCAATGCCGATATTTAGATATTGGGGTAGCACTGATTGGCAGGCATTGGTTTGGAACTGACAGATGGCACTATTGGCAGGTTTCACACTGAGCTGATAGTGTAACTGTCAGTCCAGCATGATCTCCAACCCTACAGAAACTTTTTGGAGTGGCACTGAAAAGGGTCTAAGCATTGGATTCATTGTTAATTGTTGGGCTGGATGACTGCACTTGAATATTATTATGCATGTTTATTATTTTCATAATATTGTATGTACAGCACTGTGCCCCATTATTCAGGGGTTTCATGAACGTATATCTCAAAGCACTCCAGGGTCTTGTGGCAGCTGCTGATATTTGGGTATCACAAAGAGTGCAGGTGGTTGTATTTTGATTAGTAATACTACATTTCAGCTTGAATTTTTCTATAGCTTTATTTTAACAACATATACAGTGCCTTGAAAAAGTATTCATACACCTTGAAATTTTCCACATTTTGTCCCGTTACAACCAAAAAAATTGGATTTTTTTTTTGTCACACTTACCTGTAAAATCCTTTTCTTTAAGTACATCATGGGACACAGAGTCAGGCTAATATTCATTACCTGCTGGGTTATAATGCATCATCAGGTGAATGGACACTGGTAGACCAAGGTCTTTAGACAGGAAGTGATGCCCTATATAACCCCTCCCATAGGAGGAAGTTACTTCAGTTTTGTAGCAAGCACTGAATCCTCAAAAAGAAGGGAGCCTCTGTGTCCCATGATGTACTTTAAAAAAAAGGATTTTACATGCAAGTATGATGAAAAAAATCCCATTTTCTTTTTCATACATCATGGGACAGAGTCAGGCTAATATTCATTACCTGCTGGGACATCCCAGAGCAATAGCCTTGAGGGGAGGAAGACACCCTGCCAAACAGTAGCTATGAGTTTTTATACGGCAGCCTGTAGAACACTGCGGCCGAAAGCTGAATCCTCGGCTGCTCGAACATCCACTTGATAACATTTTGTGAACATATGCACTGAAGACCAGGTAGCAGCCCTACAAATCTGAGCCACAGATACCCAATTGCAAAAAGCCCAGGAGGTTTCTACACCCCTGGTAGAATGCGCTGTCACCCGAAAAGGGAGGAGCCTCATGTTATAGCCCGTAGGCCAGAATGACCAATTGACGGACCCAATTGGCATTGGAAGCTTTGGAAGCTGTCTGCCCTTTGTTCGGTCCTTTTGGTAAAACAAATGAGTCTGATCCTCTTATTTCTGCAGATCTAGACAAATAAACCATGACTGCCCGGGCAACGTCCAAGGAGTGCAGTCGTCTCTCTTCTGCCGAACGAGGCTGAGAGAAAAAAGGAGCCAAAATGTCCTCATTTAAATGAACTTTTGGCAAAAAGGATGGAACAGGTCGTAACACGAGCCTGACTTGGAGAAAGAATAAATACGGTTCCCTGCATGACAGGGCCGCCAACTCCGACACCCCTCTAGCCGAGGTGATAGCCATCAGGAAGGCTAGCTTGCGTGACAGCAAATCAAATGGAATTTCCTTGATAGGTTCAAATGATTGTTTCTGTAATACACAGACAACACCAAGTTCAAGTCCCAAGGACACATAGGTGACCTAATGGGGGGAAGCAAGCGAGTTGCCCCCTGTATAAAGGTTTAGATCAGTGAATGGGAGGCTAAAGGCCTTTGGAAGAATACGGATCGGGCCGAAACTTGACCTCTGATTGTACTCAAAGCCAATTTGATTTCTACAGCTGACAAAAAAAAAAAAAGAGAATTCTCCCAATCACGTATTTTCAAGGATTGCCATTTTTTGGCTTCACACCAAGCAATACAAGTCTTCCAGACCTTATGATAGATCATCCTAGTGACAGCTTTTATAGCATTTACTAGGGTAGACAACACTACTGGTCCCGAGATGCTGCGGTCCTTTAACACCCTGGCTTCAATAGCCATGCTGTCAAATTTAGAGATTGTAAATTGGAGTGGAATATAGGACCTTGAGACAGTAGATCGGGGCGCTGTGGAAGCATCCACGACCCATACATCGTTAGTCTCACAATCTTCGGGAACCAGGGCCTTCTGGGCCAGGCTGGTGCCACCAGAATGACTGGAACTCCCTCTTTCCGAATCCTGCGCAACAAATGTGGAAGGAGAGGGAATCGGAGGGAAAGCATAAACCAGGGAGTATTGGCTCCATGGAACCATCAGAGCATCTGCTCCGATTGACAGAGGATCCCTTGTTTGGGACACAAACTGTTGTAGCTTGTTGTTGAACCTGGATGCCAGTAGGTCGACCTCTGGCCATCCCCAACGTTGGCAAAATTTCCTGGAACACCCCTGGGTTTAGGGACCATTCCCCCGGGCAGATCTACTGGCGGCTGAAATAATCTGCCTTCCAGTTCTCTATGCCCGGGATATGGACTGCCGCTATAATTGGCACATGTCCCTCTGTCCAGGCTAGTATGTGGTTCACCTCCATCAGAGCTGAACGACTCCTGGTACCGCCTTGCTGGTTTATATAGGCCACTGCAGTGGCATTGTCGGACTGAACCCTGCCCTGATAGGGTAGTCCTGAAGCGCCATCGTCCAGGATGTTGATGGGCAGGATCTGTTCTGCCCTTAACAATTTTCCTTAAACTGTGAGCCTCTCTAGGGTCACTCCCCAGCCTGAGAGACTGGCATCTGTAGTCAGTAATCTCCAAGTTACCGGGAGGAAGGATCTTCCCCTTTGCAAGTTCTGATCCTGCAACCACCAGCATAGGCTTAAGCGTGCCCGAGGACTCATACAGAGTTGAATAGAGGGTTGGCGGGTGTCCCTTATCTGACACACCTTAGTCTTCAGGGCACAGATCTTTGCGGGTGGCAAGAATACTCTTGCCTGGACTGTATCTAGGATCAGGTCTGAATACTTTAGACTTTAAGCTGGTCTCAAGTTTGACTTTTTGGTATTTATGATCCAGCCTAAGCTTTCTACATACCACACTGTACATGTTATGCTCTGTTCTAGAGCTTGTAGTGAGTGATAGCTGAGCAGGAGGTCATCCAGATACCTGAGCACCAGGATCTCTTGGGCCCTTAAAAGACCAAGTACTGGTGCTAGGACCTTTGTGAACACCCAGGGGGCTGTAGCAAGCCCAAAGGGTAGAGCCACGAACTGAAAGTGACGTTCCTCTACTGCAAACCGCAGAAACCTCTGATGAGGTTGAAAGTAGGATTTTTAAAACAGCTTACCTGTAAAATCCTTTTCTTGGAGTACATCACGGGACACAGAGCGGCATAGTCATTACTATGTGGGTTATATAGAATTACCTTCAGGTGCTGGCACTGGCAACTTCCAAAACAGGAAGTACCCTCCCCTATATAAGCCCCTCCCATCCGGGAGCACCTCAGTTTTGTAGCAAAGCAATACGTGTCCCCAAAAGAGGGGTGGGAGCTCTGTGTCCCGTGATGTACTCCAAGAAAAGGATTTTACAGGTAAGCTGTTTTAAAAATCCTACTTTCTTGTTCATACATCACGGGACACAGAGCGGCATAGTCATTACTATGTGGGACGTCCCAAAGCAATGCCAAATGAGGGGGGGGGATACACCATACATAAGCTGGGCGCCATCAGGCATGAGGATCTTTTGCGGCCTGCAACACACTGCGCCCAAAGGCGACATCCTCCTGACTTCTAACGTCCACCTGGTAGAACCTAGTAAACGTGTGTACTGAAGACCATGTTGCGGCCTTACAAATTTGAGCCAGGGAGGCCTGGTGATGCACTGCCCATGAAGTTCCAACTGCTCTCGTGGAGTGCGCCCTAACTTTGAACGGAGGCGGTCTCCTTCTCAAGCCATAGGCTTGTATTATGACCTGTCAAATCCACTTGGCTAAAGTAGATTTTGATGCTGCCTGACCCTTTCTGGGGCCTTCCGGCAGAACAAACAAAGAATCCGTTCTACGAATCTGAGCAGTGGCTTTTAGATAAGCTTTAACTGCTCTTACTACATCCAAAGAATGCAATAACTTTTCCTCTACCGAGCTTGGTTTGGGGAAAAAAGAAGGAAGAACCACATCCTGGTTCAAGTGAAACCTCGATACCACCTTAGGAAGAAAGGCTGGGTGAGGACGTAATACTACTCTGTCCTCATGAATAACCAGATATGGCTCTTTACAGGACATGGCGGCTAATTCCGACACTCTTCTAGCCGAGCATATGGCTACTAAAAATATCAATTTTCTGGTGAGTAGAACCAAGGAAATGTGCCGCAAAGGTTCAAATGGCTGCTTCTGCAGAACCGACAGAACCAAATTTAGATCCCATGGGCATATGGGAGCTTTAATCGGTGGAATAATACGAGTCACCCCTTGCATAAAGGATCTGACAAGTGAATGCATAGCCAGGGGCCTTTGAAATAGTATTGATAAGGCCGAAACCTGACCCCTGATAGTACTTAAGGCAAACTTCCTGTCTGCAGCCCACTGTAGGAAGTCCAGAATTCTGCCTATAACGTACTTACGTGGATGCCATTTTCTGGCCTCGCACCAAGTGATGTACGCCTTCCAAACTCTATAGTAGATCTGCCTGGATACAGGCTTCCTGGCATTGATTATAGTTGATACCACAGAGTTAGAGAGACCTCTCTTCTTTTAGGATGTGGGATTCAATAGCCAGGCCGTTAAACTTAGAGTTAGTAAGGAAGGGTGGTATATCGTCCCTTGCGAAAGCAGGTCCGGACGACGTGGAAGGGTCCAAGGACTCCCCACAGACATTTTGATGATTTCCGCGTACCAGGCCCTTCGGGGCCACGCTGGAGCCACCAAGGTCACCGGCTTCTTTTCCAACCTGACTCTACGAAGGATTCGAGGTAACAATTGTAGCGGAGGGAATGCATATATCAGTCTGAACTGATCCCAAGGGAACACCAGAGCATCCGAGCCGCAAGCGAGGGGATCCCTTGTCCGGGAGACAAATCTGTCCACCTTTGCGTTGAATCTGGATGCTAGCAGATCTACATCCGGTGTTCCCCACCGCTGACATATCGCTCGGAAGACCTCGGGATGAAGGGACCATTCCCTTTGGGCATAACTGTTGGCGACTTAGAAAGTCCGCCTTCCAATTCTCCACCCCTGGAATGAAGACAGCTGACATACATGGGACATGCTTTTCTGCCCATTCCAGGATGTGACTTACTTCCCTCTGGGCTGCACGACTCCTGGTGCCTCCCTGATGATTGATATAGGCCACTGCTGTGGCATTTGTCTGATCGAATTCTGACAGGGGACCCTTGGAGTCTGGATGCCCAGGCTACTAGGGCATACCGGGCTGCTCGTATCTCTAAGAGATTGATGGGCAGGGTTTTTACTACATTTGACCATCTGCCCTGGAGAGACCATTGCTCCAGTACTGCCCCCCAGCCTATAAGGCTGGCATCTGTAGTGACCACCTTCCAGGATATCAGACTGAAGGGTTTTCCCTTCTGGAGATTCTGGGGGATCAACCACCAGCAGAGACTCTTCCGAACGGAAGGGGACAAAGCCATCGGGAAGTCTAGAGCCTGACTTTTCCATTCCAGGCTGACAATATGGCCCTCTGTAAATTCCTTGAGTGGAATTGGGCGTATGGCATAGCTTCGAATGATGCTACCATCTTTCCTAGCAGCCTCATGCACAGGCGTATGGACGGCTGTCTTTTTGCACAAAGTAGGCGGACCAAGTCCCTCAAAGAGGATACCTTGTCTAGAGGTAAGAAAATCTTCCTCTGGTCTGAATCCAGCCGTAGCCCTAGATATACCAGGTTTTTCACTGGCTGTAGGGCTGACTTGTCCAGGTTGATGACCCAACCGTGAGATTCTAGATACTTGATTGTATCGACAATTACCACTTCTAGCTTGGCAACTGAGTGGTCCATCAACAACAGGTCGTCTAGGTATGCCATTATCGTTACACCTCGTGTTCTTAGATCGGCCAACAGTGGGGCCAGAATTTTTGTGAACACTCGTAGTGCGGTGGACAGACCGAATGGTAAGGCTCTGAACTGAAAATGGCGCCCTTCTACTGCAAAGCGTAGAAATTTTTGATGACCTAGAAAGATGGGAACATGCAAGTAAGCATCTTTGATGTCAATCGAGGCTAACCATTCCTCCCCCTGTAGGGCAGCGGTGACCGATCGGATCGACTCCATCCGGAAGGACCGGACGTTTAGAAATTTGTTTAGACTCTTTAGGTCCAATATGGGTCTTATGTCCCCGTTTGGTTTCGGGACTGTGAAAAGGTTTGAGTAGAAACTCAACCCCCACTCTTCCATAGGAACCTCCATAATTACTCCTTGGAGCAATAGTTGTTCTGACGCCACTAGGAGACACCTTCTTTTCAGAGGGTCTTTTGGCATGCCAGACCACATAAAATGGGAAGGAGGAGACTCTTTTAACTCCAACTTGTATCCCCGAGTTACTGCGGAGAGCACCCATTCGTCTTTGATAGTCTCTCGCCAGGTCTCTGTGAACAACTGAAGTCTTCCCCCCACCCGTTTGAGTGGGGGCAGCCCTTCATAGGCTTGACTTGGAGGCTGGTTTAGTACCTCTTCGGATCCAGGGTTTTTTATTACCCTGCGACTGTCCCTGATTTTTACCTCCTGAGTTTGACCGAGGAGGCCGTCGGAACTTCTTAGTAGCAGACGTCCCAGGGATAGGAGAGGTAGCCCTCTTAAAAGATGGACCCCTAGGCTCTTTTTAAATTGGTAAGAGAGTACTTTTACCACTGGAAATCTTCTGGATATATTTATCCAGGTCTTCGCCAAAAAGGCGTTCTCCATGAAATGGGAAGCTAACTAAGAGCTTCTTACAGGGAGCCTCAGCAGACCAGTTCTTGAGCCACAGAAGCCTACGCATATGTACCAAAGACAGCGTGAGGCGGGAGGCCTGATGGATAGAATCCTTGATGGCGTCAACCGCAAAGCATAATGCTCTAGGCAGATCAGCCAGAGCCTGGGCCTGCTGGTCTGGCAAATCCCTCAGGACCATTTTCATTTGATCCTTTAAAGCTTGGCAGATCCCAATAGCTGCCACTGCTGGCTGTGTAACAGCCCCTGCTGTGGAAAAAATAGGATTTTTGTACTCACCGTAAAATCCGTTTCTCTGGCATCCATGGACTGACACAGCGTGTCTTATACACCTTTACACGTGGGTTATGTCCCTGCTTGCAGGAGAAGACCTAGGCAGAATGTGAGATGTTATACATACATTCTAAACAGCCAGAGCTGAACAGCCCCGCCCAGGGGGGCGGTCCCTCCGGGCATAACCCTCCCACTGCAGTCAGCAGACCTCAGTTCGTAACAAAGCAGTACAAACTTAAAAAGAAGGGTGGGTGCTGTGTCAGTCCATGGATGCCAGAGAAACGGATTTTACGGTGAGTACAAAAATCCTATTTTCTCTTGTCATCCATGGACTGACACAGCGTGTCTTATACACCTTTACACGTGGGATGTCCCAAAGCAGTGTCAAGAGGGATGGGAGCAGTATAAATGGAAAACCAAAAAACTTCACTCCAAACAAGGCAGAGCTCCTCAACGGAGGAGTTGCAACATCAAACAGCGGCCTGCAACACCTTGCGGCCGAAGGAAGCATCCGAAGATGCAGCCACATCAACCTTATAAAACTTAGAAAAGGTATGAACAGACGACCAGGTCGCCGCCTTGCACACTTGTGCAACCGACGCTTGATGTCGGAAAGCCCAGGAAGCACCAATTGCCCTGGTGGAATGTGCCGTAACCGGAAAGGGAGGCGCCCGCCCCTTGAGAGCATAAGCTTGAATGACGGTTTGTCTGATCCACCTAGAAATGGTGGCAGACGAAACCGCTTGGCCCTGTTTTGGCCCAGAGACAGCCACAAATAGTGAGTCAGACTTCCGAATAGAAGCAGTAGCAGACAGGTACACCCGCAAGGCTCGTACCACATCCAAAGTGTGTAGCGCAAACTCCCTGGGATGCGATGGGTGAGGACACAAGGACGGGAGGACAATGTCCTCGTTTAAGTGGAAAGCCGAGACCACCTTTGGCAGAAAGGAAGGTCGCGGACGTAACACCGCCTTATCCTTATGGATGATCAAAAAGGGCGACTTGCAGGACAAGGCCGCCAATTCAGACACTCGTCTAATGGAAGTAATGGCCACCAAGAAGGCCACCTTCTGAGACAAAGTCAAGAGGGGAATATCCCTAATATTTTCAAAGGGAGGTTCCTGGAGGACCGAGAGCACCAAATTCAGATCCCACGGGGGGAGAGGAGGCTTGACAGGGGGGAGCACATGTCGAACCCCCTGCACAAAGGTGCTAACCAAGGGATGACCCGCCAGCGGTCGCTGAAAGAAGATGGCCAAGGCCGAAATCTGACCCTTAATGGTACTCAAAGCGAGCTTTTGGGTCACGCCACGCTGCAGAAAATGCAGGATTCTGGGAACGGAATACGTTCGTGGGCGCCAGTCCAGCTCTTCGCACATGGCGATGTAAGCTCTCCAAGTACGGTGATAGATCCTTCTGGAGGAAGACTTCCGTGCCCTTAACATGGTCGAAATGACCGAATCCGAGAGACCTCGGTCTCTCAGCACCTGGCTTTCAATAACCATGCCGTTAAAACCAGAGACTGTAAAGCAGGATGAAATATAGGACCTTGAGACAGAAGGTCCCCCCGTATCGGTAACCGCCAGGGAACGTCTGCGACGAGACATACCAGATCGGCGTACCAGTGACGCCGAGGCCAATCCGGAGCAATGAGGATCACCGGAATTCCCTCGGTCGCTACCCTGCGGAGCAGGCGAGGGAGCAACTGCAGCGGAGGATAAACGTATATCAGGCGATACTGACCCCATGGGGCCACCAACGCATCCGAGGCATCCGCCCAGGGATCCCTGGATCTGGCCACAAACCTCGACACCTTGCGATTGAGTCGAGAAGCCATCAGGTCCACATCCGGCGTGCCCCACCGTCTGCAAAGAAGTTGAAAGACCTCCGGGTGCAAGGACCACTCCCCCTGGTCCAGCGTCTGGCGACTTAGATAGTCCGCCTGCCAATTGTCTACGCCCGGAATGTAGACGGCCGACAGAGCCGGCACGCTTCTTTCGGCCCACCTCAGGATGCGGGCGACTTCGGAAGCCGCAGCTGAGCTCCGAGTCCCCCCTTGATGGTTGACATACGCCACTGCTGTGGCGTTGTCCGATTGTATCCTGATGGAGTGACCCTGTAGTTTCTCCGACCATGAGGAGAGGCACAGTCTGATTGCCCGTATCTCCAGCACATTGATCGGTAAGAGGGCTTCGTCCGGAGTCCAAAGCCCTTGGGCCGACAGGACTCCCCAGACTCCCCCCCAGCCCGTCAGGCTGGCGTCCGTCGTGATCACCGTCCATTGGATGGGGAGGAACGACTTCCCGGACCGAAGAGCCGGGGACCTCAACCACCACGTCAGGGATGCCCTGACCAGGTGACTCACCTGGATCTGAAGATCCAAGGACAACTGGGATTTGTCCCAAGTGGACAAGATCTCTTTCTGTAAGGCCCTGGTGTGCGCTTGGGCATAAGGAACGGCCTCGAAGGAGGCCACCATGAGTCCCAGGACTCTCATGCAAAAGCGGATTGACGACCATTTCCGGGACGTCAGCACCCGTACTACAGACTGAAGTGTCAGTAGTTTGTCTGGAGGTAGAAAGACTCTTGCTTCCAAGGAGTCCAGAATCAGACCTAGATACTCCAGACGCTGAGTCGGGACTAGAACCGACTTTTGAACGTTCAGGAGCCACCCAAACTCCCTGAGGGTCTGACTGACGATAGTCACACTTTCTTCCAATTCTGAGCCACTGTCTGCTCTTAGAAGGAAATCGTCCAGATAGCCCACGATAGCAATGCCTCGCTGTCTCAGCAAAGCTAGGACCGGAGCAAGCACCTTGGTGAACACCCTCGGTGCCGAGGCCAGGCCAAAGGGAAGAGCCACAAATTGATAGTGGACTTCGCCGACCGCAAAGCGCAGAAACTTCTGGTGGCTTGCGCAGATCGGAACATGCAAGTAGGCGTCCTTGATGTCCAAGGATGCCAGAAAATCCCCTTGACGGAGCGTAGCGACCACCGTGCGAATGGATTCCATGCGGAATTTTTGCACCTTCACGAAGGCATTCAGGGCCTTGAGGTCCAGGATCGGCCGAACCCCGTCCTTTTTTGGAACAACAAACAGATTCGAGTAGAACCCCTGAAACCTCTCCTGGGACGGAACCGGCACAATTACTTGTGAGGGGGTTAGCTCGGCAGCGGGTGTGTGTGACCCCCGGGATGGGCTCCCCACACAAAAACAGGCCCAGCAAACGGAGGTTGTGGTTTTCAAAATCAAAAAAAGGTGCGGTTTATTTTCTATTTACAGTGACAAAACACAGCAAAGCCAAAAGAAACATAAACAAAATAAATCCTGGTCAACTTGACCTCTGACTAAACATACAGGTTTCCTAACTAACAACTGGGATCAGCCTAGTGCTGTCCTAGTCCCTAAGTCCCTGGTTTTAAATGTCCAAGCAAATAGCCACACAGGCTTTGTCTCACCGCACAGGGGTTCACTCTCCCTAGCCAATCCACACAGGTCTGGTTCCAGGCATGAGCTAACATCTAATGAAGCTGGGAGTTCTTATAGAGGCCTAAATGAGCTGACAAGCTTCAGCTGGTCTCATCAACTCCCTGTCTGCACGACGCCCCACACTCTCCCTAGACATATGAGTCATCCATGAGCCCACTAGCCTTAGCTGGGCTTATACAACTCTCCACCTAGTTGCATAAGTCGGCGTAAAGCCTGAATCTGGGCGAAATATATCTACCCCCCTGGATGCAACCAGGTGACTTTACCTTCCTGCTGTCACATACTCCGGACCCGATCAAATCCTGTACAGCCCCCAAGAGGGCTGCCCGACGGGCAGGAAGGAGAGGGAGATTTGAGGGAAAGAATCTGTCTGGGGGCCAGGAGCGGAACTCTATTCTGTATCCTGAGGTGACCACCTCGCACACCCACCGGTCGGAGATCCGGGAGGTCCACCGATCCGTGAACCTGCGAAGTCGTCCCCCCACCCCAGAGACGGGCGGGGGCAAGACTTCACGCGGAGGCGGGCTTGGGAACCGGCTTGTTCGGCTTACGCACCCAGGGGCGCTTGTGCCCGCCAGCCGCACTATTGTCAGTCTGGGATGGCTTACCCGTGGACTCTGACGGACGAAAAAAAACCTTTTTTGCTGGAAAGGAAGGACCCGGTTTACGTCGGGCCTCCTTACCCTTGATAGTTTGAGGAAGGAGAGTGCTTTTACCTCCCGTGACATCCTTGATGATGTCATCCAGAGCAGCACCAAAAAGTCTACCACCCTTAAAAGGTAGATCCGTCAGGAGCTTCTTAGAGGCTAGGTCAGCAGACCAGCATTTCAACCAGATGAGACGACGCAATACCACCGCCGAGACAGAGGCCCTGGATATTAAAGGGGCCGCGTCCAACGTGGCGTCGCACACATATATCAGACCCTGCACCATCTGGTGGGCCAGAGCAATAGTGTCTGGAGGAAGGTTATACTCCTGCACAGTTTGGTGCAAAATTTTTGCCCATTCCGTGAGTGTCTGAGACACAAGGGTCGCCGCTACTACGGGCCGTAGGGCGGATCCCAACAAGGCGAACATGGCTCTACTCACCACTTCTGACCTCCTGTCAGTGGGGTCCTTAAACGCAGGAGTCCTCTCCATCGGGAGAGTGGTGGCCTTGTTTAAACGGGCGACTGGAGGGTCGACCACCGGGGGAGAAGCCCACTTTTTAAGCAGGGCGTCTTCAAAGGGGTATCTAATAGACAAACGCCGCGGGACCATAAAAGTCTTCTGCGGCTTTTCCCAGACCTGGTCAATGAGCTGGTCAAAGAAAGGTACATATGGAAAAACCTTTTTAGAAGGCTTGGTCTTAAAAGAACCAAAGGAGACTGTATCCGCCTGAGGTTCTGCGGTCGCAGCATCTAGCTTGAGAGTGTCCCTCACAGCATCAATGAGTTCACTAACAAGCGCCCTGTCATTTACTGACTCAGAACTGGAGTCTTCCTCACAAGGAATGTCCTGTTCAAAACCATCCAAATATTCAGAGCTAGGGTCCTGAGCAGCAATAACTAGGCCCATATCTGAAGCAGAGCACTCCCCTTGTGGAGATAAAGTGGGGAGAGGGCGCTTTTTTGCTCCCTTGTGCTCACACACAGCTTCCATCCTGGTCAGAAATGATTCCAGGACTGCCGACAACTGGTCCATAGGGACCGCAGGTGCTGGAGCACTGGCTGCTGCCTCTGGCATGTTAGGGGAAGCTGGTGACTCTGACTCCATAATGTCCCTCTCAGACCACCCACAGGCCGCGCTGACTGAAGTAGGGGAATGCCCAGGGAACCCACCAACCTGACCAGGACCGCTCGGTTCCGCCGCTCTGTCTCACTGCGCCGCGCTGCTCAGCGTGAGTGAGCTGAGAGGAGAGAGTGTGAGGAGATTCGCGCCGTTTCCAGCGGCGCTAGAGGCCAAACTAGTGCCGGAAAAGACGTGCGGCTACAAGAAAATGGCCGCCGCAATGTGCTCCGGCGGGCCCCGGCAAGATGGCCGCCAATGTAAAAATCAGCACACATACAAAACATGGCGCCGAACGGCGCCCAGGCCCCTCACCTCCAAAAACAAAACAGCCCCAGCGAGTGCAGAGCAGCATGAGCCCCCCCCAAGACAGTATGGCCCCCAGGCACCCCCCATAGTACAGCGCCAGCACTAGTGAACAGAGAGTGACATTAAAAACACAGGGGGAGACAGGGAAATCCCCCCACACAAGAAACACACAGCATGTACTCACCTGCAGCCAGGAGAGACTACTTACCCGTCCCCTGAGGGACCCGCTGGTGTGTTCCTGACAGAACTATCACAGTGCGGTACTGAGTAGCTGTCGGCCCGGTCCACCGCGAAAGATACAGCCGGACTGTTCTATCTTGAGAGGACCGCGGAGCTGGAAGCCCACCGGCCACCCCTGGAGTCGTGGGGCATGTCGTGAACTGAGTCTCACGCACACAAGGCGAGGATCAGCACGCTCGATGGTCGGACAGGGAAGACTACGAGGATATCTTGTACCCAACCTGTTGCCCAGCCGACAGTTGATAGAAGATCTCAAAAAAATAAAGTAGGAAAAAAATTTCCAAAAGAATAAAAATAGGTCAGGAGACTGGCTCCTGAGAGAGCCACGTCTTCTCCTTCTGCTAGGCAGAAAAAAACTGAGGTCTGCTGACTGCAGTGGGAGGGCTATGCCCGGAGGGACCGCCCCCCTGGGCGGGGCTGTTCAGCTCTGGCTGTTTAGAATGTATGTATAACATCTCACATTCTGCCTAGGTCTTCTCCTGCAAGCAGGGACATAACCCACGTGTAAAGGTGTATAAGACACGCTGTGTCAGTCCATGGATGACAAGAGAAAGCAGATTTTAATAAAGATTCCAATTTTTTATCTACTGGATCTTTGAACATTATCTACTGGACATGTCAGTGATTTGTTCACAGAAGAAATGGCTGCGTCCACCGTAGGAACATTCCATCTCTGGGTGAATTTTTCCTCCATGGGATAGATCACCTGAAATTTCTTAGGTGGAACAAATAGTTTATCAGGATGTTCCCAGTCCTGGTATATAAGTCCTTCCAAAAATGCATGAATTGGAAAGGAGCAATTAATCTGGGGAGCTTTTAGCGACCCCAATGAGGAGACAGCAGTAGTTGATGGTTCAACAAGAGGCATTTTAAATGCAGATCGAACCATGTCAGTTAGGGTCTGGACCCACAATCTTTCAGTCTGTGATGCTGAAAACGGTTCATCTACTGTCGATTCCTCAAAAACAGAGCTAACCTCCTCCTGATCCCCTTCAGGTAGGTCAGTCCCTTCCTGGGACTGTTGCTCTGCCAACAGGCACTCTAATGGAGGGGATGGAGATCTGGCGCGCTTTCTTTCCTGTAGAGAAGAAGCGATCAATGCTGCCAATCTCTGCTCCAATCCCTCCAGAGTTGAGGCAAAAACCTCCTCTGTTATATATGCAGGAGCAGGTGGACTGAGGACAGCCGCAGTACCTGGCACTCCCCGGGGTTCCTTATGGGTATTAACCTCTGATTTCTCAGGGGAGGAAGGTGCAGACTACTGCTCCAGATCCTCAGAGCCCGATGGAGACCCCCTACACTTCCTGAGAGGTATATCTCGGAGTTTTTTAGGCGGCATATTCCTTAGTTCAAAGCTGAGGTATTCCAGCCGCAATACACCCCTTTACTGAAATAGTCTAATGCAATTTGCTGCTATGTACATCAGTGGGTGTCTACTAATGCGTCTTTCTGGGGATGCCTGTATCAACCGCCCGCTGTAAGCCCCTATACCATGCTACCAGCTCCTTTTCATGCTCTGTGTCCATAGCAAGCAGCGTGGACTGAGTCCTTTTATCTTGCTGGGACGCCCGCACATGCGCAGAAGCGCTGGGCGCACAGAGCGCGTCATCCGCCAGGCTCCGCCCCCTTTTTTGAAGCTAAATCTATAAAAAGAAAGCGTGTGCGCGCGCACGTGTGCGCTCTTGGCGCCATGTAGGGAGAGGAGCCAGGGTCCCTGTTTCACCAGGACTCGGGGATGGAAGGAAACTACTTGGCAGCATGACAGAGGAATGCAGCTTCCCTGATAGAGAGCTCACTCATCTGCCTGGACTTTCACCATGGAAGGAATAGTCCCAAGAAAGAAAAAAAAAGACGTTCCACAGCGGCCTCTAGTGGACAAACACAGGTACCGCACTTTTGTCTTTTTTTTTTTTTTAAAACCTCCTTTATGAAAAACATTTCCAGGTTTACAGTTTTTAAAACTTACTTTATGAAAAGACATTTCTAGGATTTCTTAGGCATATACAGCTATTAGCGGGAATACCTTTAGGTAACAGGCAGAAAGACATATTAGGCTTGGGGGTCCCCTCAATAGAACCAAGTTCCTGAGGGGCCCCCACTTACCTTTTCCCCGCCGCAGGACTTTGTTTGGTCCACAAAAGCCCAAACTTCACCTATCACGGCAGGCATTGTAATCAAACCTTCAGGGACCGGGTTCCCAAGGATTCCACTCCCCTGGACCTGTATAGCACCCTGCACAGAAAGCCTCTTGGTTTTGGGTATGACCAGAGCTCTGGATCCCAGGGTCCAGCCCTCCTAAGAGAGGCATTACAGGCAAAACCCTGCTCTTCTCTGCAAGGCCCGGGTACCGACCGTTTAGCTATGAAGCTTTTTTGGTCGGATCCGGAATAGCTTGCTGAGGCCCAGAGAACCTGTACACAAGCCCAGATGAATACATGTTAACCTTGGCCAACACCTTAGACACTGGCAAAAAACTGAGGTGCTCCCGGATGGGAGGGGCTTATATAGGGGAGGGTACTTCCTGTTTTGGAAGTTGCCAGTGCCAGCACCTGAAGGTAATTCTATATAACCCACATAGTAATGACTATGCCGCTCTGTGTCCCGTGATGTATGAACAAGAAAGATGGGTACGTGTAGATAAGCGTCCTTTATATCGATGGAGGCTAGAAAGTCTCCTATCTGCAGTGAGGCTACTACTGAGTGGACAGACTCCATCCGAAAAGGACTTGATCAGTAGATATTGGTTCAGGGATCTTAGGTCCAAGATGGGCCTTGTCTCCCAGTTTGTTTTTTGAACCATAAAAAGGTTTGAGTAAAACCCTGTACCTCCTTTGGGTACAGGAACCTCTACAATTACTCCTTGATGCACTAAATGATATAGTGCCTGAAGTAATAAGTCTTTTTGGAGGATCCAAAGAAATGTTGGATATTAAAAACCTCTGAGGAGGAACCCCCGCAACTCCAGCTTGTAACCGCAGGATATAGTTGAGGTGACCCACTCGCCCTGAACTATTGTTCTCCAAATAATAAGCTGGCTGTGCGCCGGGACGTTTGGCGCCTGCGTGTGCACGCAAGTGCGCGGTCCCGCCGAACGGGCGTGGCCGCATGACGTGAATCTTCGTGCGCCCAATAAAGCTACTGCGCCAGTTCGGCGAAGCCGCGCGCATAGTGGCTGCCAGCAAATAGTGAGTGAGTATAGCAGCACTCTTGCGAATAGATGTGCGCTATGGCTGCCAGACAAGAACTGGTGACTATAGCAGCACTCTTGCGAATGCACATGAGCCCTGGTTGTCAAACAAATGTTTCAGCGGAGCCTTCGCGAATGCATTTGCGCCATGATGACTTTTATAAATGCATGTGTGCCCTGGTAAAACCAAGGCGAAATGGCGCAGCACTGTGCGCCATCATACAGGTAAAAAACATCCAGACACAAGCACACTTTGCAAACACCCACAGCTGGCCCAAAAAATCCCCCGCATGGTCACCGCACACAGGTGTCCAGCCTCTAGCTAGCTTGACTGATTGTGGCAATCACTGGGATACCCCACATTATATATATATATATATATATATATATATATATATATATATATATATATATATATATATATATATATATATATATATATATTGTGAGGGGGTTGGCTCGGCAGCGGGTGTGTGTGACCCCCGGGATGGGCTCCCCACACAAAACAGGCCCAGCAAACGGAGGTTGTGGTTTTCAAAATCAAAAAGGTGCGGTTTATTTTCTATTTACAGTGACAAAACACAGCAAAGAAAAAGAAACATAACCAAAATAAATCCTGGTCAAGTTGACCTCTGACTAAACATACAGGTTTCCTAACTAACAACTGGGATCAGCCTAGTGCTGTCCTAGTCCCTAAGTCCCTGGTTTTAAATGTCCAAGCAAATAGCCACACAGGCTTTGTCTCACCGCACAGGGGTTCACTCTCCCTAGACAGTCCACACAGGTCTGGTTCCAGGCATGAGCTAACATCTAATGAAGCTGGGAGTTCTTATAGAGGCCTAAATGAGCTGACAAGCTTCAGCTGGTCTCATCAACTCCCTGTCTGTACGACGCCCCACACTCTCCCTAGAGGTATGAGTCATCCATGAGCCCACTAGCCTTATACAACTCTCCACCTAGTTGTATAAGTCGGCGTAAAGCCTGAATCTGGGCGAAATATATCTACCCCCCTGGATGCAACCAGGTGACTTCACCTTCCTGCTGTCACATAATAATAGGATTTTTATAACAGCTTACCTGTAAAATCCTTTTCTTGGAGTACATCACGGGACACAGAGCGACATAGTCATTACTAATGGGTTATATAGTTACCGTCAGGTGCTGGCACTGGCAACTTCCAAAACCGGAAGTACCCTCCCCTATATAAGCCCCTCCCATCCGGGAGCACCTCAGTTTTGTAGCAAAGCAATAAGTGTCCCCAAAAGAGGGGTGGGAGCTCTGTGTCCCGTGATGTACTCCAAGAAAAGGATTTTACAGGTAAGCTGTTATAAAAATCCTATTTTCTTTTTCGTACATCACGGGACACAGAGCGACATAGTCATTACTAATGGGATGTCCTAAAGCAATGCCAAATGAGGGGGGGGATACACCATATATAAGCTGAGCGCTATCAGACATGAGGATCTTTTGCGGCCTGCAACACACTGCGCCCAAAGGCGACATCCTCCTGACTTCTAACGTCCACCTGGTAGAACCTAGTAAACGTGTGAACTGAAGACCACGTTGCGGCCTTACAGATTTGAGCCAGGGAGGCCTGGTGATGCACTGCCCATGAAGTTCCAACTGCTCTCGTGGAGTGCGCTCTAACTTTGAACGGAGGCGGTCTCCTTCTCAAGCCATAAGCTTGCATAATGACCTGTCGAATCCACTTGGCTAAAGTAGATTTTGACGCTGCCTGACCCTTTCTGGGGCCTTCCGGCAGAATAAACAAAGTATCCGTTCTGCGAATCTGAGCAGTGGCTTTTAGATAAGCTTTAACTGCTCTTACTACATCCAAAGAATGCAATAACTTTTCCTCCACCGAAGTAGGTTTGGGGAAAAAAGAAGGAAGAACCACATCTTGGTTCAAATGAAACCTCGATACCACCTTAGGAAGAAAGGCTGGATGAGGACGTAACACTACTCTGTCCTTATGGATAACCAGATATGGCTCCCTACAGGACATAGCTGCTAATTCCGATACTCTTTTAGCCGAACAAATGGCTACTAGAAAAATCAATTTCCTGGTGAGAAGCACCAAGGAAATATGCTGTAATGGTTCAAGTGGTTGTTTCTGTAGAACCGACAGAACCAAGTTTAGATCCCATGGACATATGGGAATATTAACCGGAGGACTAATACGCATCACTCCTTGTATAAAGGCTTTGACTAGTGAATGCGAAGCCAAGGGCCTTTGAAAAAATATTGACAAGGCCGAAATCTGACCCTTGATAGTACTCAAGGCAAGCTTCCTATCTACAGCCCACTGTAGGAAGTCCAGAATCCTACCTATTACGTACTTATGTGGATGCCATTTCTTGGCCTCACACCACGCGATGTACGCCTTCCAGATTCTATAGTAGATCTGCCTGGATACCGGCTTCCTGGCATTGATCATGGTAGATACCACAGCATTAGAGAGCCCTCTCTTTTTTAGAATGTGGGCTTCAATAGCCAGGCCGTCAAACCTAGGGCTGGTAAGGAAGGGTGGCACATCGGTCCTTGCGAAAGCCGGACGACGTGGGAGAGTCCAAGGACTCCCCACTGAAATTTTACAATCTCCGCGTACCACGCTCTTCGGGGCCACGCTGGAGCCACCGGAATCACTGGTTTCTTTTCTACCCTGATTCTGCGGAGTAATCGAGGTAACCATTGGCGGTGTGAATGCATATATCAGCTTGAACTGATCCCAAGGGAACACTAGGGCATCCGAGCCGCAAGCTAGGGGATCCCTTGTCCGAGAGACAACCCTGTCCCCCTTTGCGTTGAATCTGGATGCTAGAAGATCTACATCCGATGTTCCCCACCGCTGACATATTGTCCAGAAAACCTCGGGGTGAAGGGACCCTTCCTCTGGGCCTAATTGCTGGCGACTTAGAAAGTCCGCCTTCCAATTCTCCACTCCTGGAATGAATACCGCAGATATGGCTGGGACATATTCTTCTGCCCATTTCAGGATGTAATTTACTTCCCTCTGGGCTGCACGACTCCTGGTGCCCCCCTGATGATTGATATATGCCACTGCTGTGGCATTGTCTGATTGAAATCTGACAGGGGACCCTTGGAGTTTGGATGTCCATGCTACTAGGGCATACCGGGCTGCTCGTATCTCTAAGAGATTGATGGGCAGGGCCTTTTCTGCATCCGACCATCTGCCCTGGAGAGACTATTGCTCCAGTACTGCTCCCCAGCCTATAAGGCTGGCATCTGTAGTGACCACCTTCCAAGAAACCGGACTGAAGGATTTCCTTTTTTCCAGATTCTGGGGAACCAACCACCAACGGAGGCTCTTGCGAACGGAAGGGGACAAGGACATTGTAAGTCTAGGGCCTGAACTTTTTTTGTTCCAGGCTGACAGTATGGCCCCTTGCAAATTCCTTGAATGGAATTGACCGTAGGGTACTGCTTCGAATGATGCCACCATTTTTCCCAGCAGCCTCATATACAGGCGTATGGACGGCTGTCTTTTTTGTACCCACTAAGTGGATCAAATCTTTCAAAGACAACACCTTTCCTCGAGGCAAGAATATTTTTCTCTGGCCTGAATCCAACCTTAGCCCCAAGTATTCCAGACTTTTGACTGGTTTTTAGGGCTGACTTGTCTCGGTTGATAATCCAACCGTGAGATTCCAGATACTTGATCGTCTTGTGAACGACCACGTCTAGTTTTTTCACTGAGTGGTCTATCAGCAACAAGTCATCCAGATATGCCATTATCATTACACCTTGTGTTCTTAGATTGGCCAATAAAGGGCCAGAATTTTTGTGAACACTCTTGGTGCTGTGGCCAAACCGAAGGGTAAGGCTCTGAACTGAAAATGGCGCCCTTCTACTGCAAAGCGTAGAAATTTTTGGTGGACTGGAAAGATGGGAATGTGCAAATAAGCATTTTTGATGTCGATCGTGGCTAACCAATCCTCCCCTTGTAGGGCAGTGGCCACCGATCGGATCGACTCCATCGGAAAGTCCTGATATACAGGAATTTGTATAGCCCTTTTTAGAATTAATATGGGCCTCCCGTCCGCGTTTGCTTCGGGACTGTAAAGAGGTTTGAGTAAAACCCGAACCCTCATTCTTCCAGCGGAACCTCCATAATTACTCCTTGGAGCAATAGTTGTTCTAGTGCCAACAGGAGGGACTCTCTCTTCCGGGGATCCCTTGGCACGTTTGACCTCAAAATGGGAAGGAGGGGAGTCTTTTAACTCCAAACTGTATCCCAAACCTACTGCGGAGAGCACCTATCTGTCTTGATCGTGTCCCGCCAGGTCTCTTGCGAACAACTGGAGTCCTCCCCCCACCCGACTGAGTGGGGGCTTCAATGAATTTAACTTTGGGGGAGGTTTTGTACCTCCCCTGACCCAGGGTTTCTCATTACCCTGCTACTGTCCCTGTTTTTTACCCCCGGGATTTAACCGAGGAGGCCGTCGGAACTGTTACACAGCCGATGCCCCAGGGACTGGAGAAGCAGGCCTCTTAAAAGAGGGACCTCTAACTCTGCTTTTAACCGGCAAGAGCGTATTTTTACCGCTGGAAATTTTCTGGATATATTTGTCCAGGTTTTCCCTGAATAAGCGTTCACCATGAAATGGGACGCTAACCAGCCATTCTTTACAGGGAGCTTCAGCAGACCAGTTTTTGAGCCATAGGAGCCTACGCATATGTACTATAGACAGCGTAAGGCGGGAGGCCTGATGGACTGAATCCTCTATGGCGTCAACCGCAAAGCCTAAGGCTCTAGGTAGATCAGCTAGGGCAAAGCCTGCTGATCTGTCAAGTCCCTCAAGACCTGTTTCAACTGATCCTTCACTGCTTAGCAGACCCCAATAGCTGCTACTGCTGGTTGTATCACCAAGCAGATTTTCATAAGGACTCCAATCTTTTATCTATTGGGTTCTTGAACATTTGGACATTATCCACTGGACATGTCAGTGATTTATACATACAAGAGATGGCTGCGTCCACTGTAGGGACCTTCCATTTTTTTTTTTTTGATGAACTTATCCTCCATGGGATAGACCACCGGAAATCTCTTGGGGGAATAAATATTTTCTCAGGACGTTCCCAATCCTGGTAAATGAGCCCTTTCAGTAAAGGGTGAAGTGGAAAAGAACAAACAGTCTGGGGGCTTCTAGCGACCCCAACGAGGATACAGTAGTGGTTGATGGTTCCGCAAGGTGCATTTTTAAATGCTGATAGGACCATGTTAGTCAGAGACTGAACCCATAATCTTTCAGCTTGAGATGCTGAGAAAAGGTTCCCCCACTGTTGATTCCTCTATAACAGAATCAACCTTATCCTGATCCCCTTCAGGCAGGTCGATCCCTGTATGGGACTGTTGCTCTGCTAACAGGCACTCTGAAGGAGGAGACGGAGATCGGGCGTGCTTTCCCTGACAGGGAGGCAGCGATAAATTTTGACAATCTCTCTCTAATCCTCCCAGAGCTGAGGAAAAAACCTCCTCTGTTACATACACAGGAGCAGGTGACTGAGGACAGCCACAGTACCAAGTACCCCTGCGGGGTCTCTACGGTCACTTACCTCTGAACTTCAGGGGAGACTGGTGCAGCAGGAGTATGCCCAAGATCCTCAGAGCCCGATGAGACCCCCTTCGCTTCCTGGAAGATTCAGTTCCGGAGCTACTGGACGGCATATTCCTAAGCCTAAAGCTGAGGTATTCCAGCCGTAATACACCACTTTTACTGAGAATAGTCTAGCACAATTGCTGCTATATAACAGTTGGTGTCTACTAATGTGCCTTTCTAGGGGATGCCTGTATCAACCGCTTGCTGTATGCCTTTAAATGTTGCCAGCTCTGTCTCTGTACTTCATAGCCAGCTTACTGCAATAATGTGGCTTTTTAAAAACCTGCTGGGACGCCCGCACATGCGCAGAAGCGCTGCGGCGCTCACAGAGCGTCATCCCCCAGGCCCCGCCCCTTTTTCCGGCCACCTCTATATATAGAGGCGCGTGCACGCGCACGCGCGCGGCCACGTGCGCCTCGGCGCTAATTTTCAAACATGGAAACCAGGGACAGGAGCCAGGGCCCCCTTTGCCGCAGGCCGGGGGATAGACGAACACTGCAACATGGCAGAGGAAACAGTTTCCTGTAGGAGAACTCACCAGCTGCCTGGACTTTGTTCTCTGAGAAGAAACTAGTCCATATGACAAGAAAAACATTCCACAGCGGCCTCTAGTGGACAAACACAGGTACCGCAGTTTAATATACTAAACATATATAAAAAAACATTCCTTTTTTTTTTTTTTTTTCTTGACCACCATTAAAAATTATTACATTTTTTTAGTAGTTACAGGCATGCACAGATATTAGCGGGAATACCGTTAGGTAACAGACAGAAAGACAAATTAGGCTTGGGGGTCCCCCAATAGAACCAAGTTCCTGGGGGCCCCCACTTACCTGTTCCCCGCCGCAGGACTTTGTTTGGTCCACAAAAGCCCAAACTTCACCTATCACGGCAGGCATTGTAATCAAACCTTCAGGGACCGGGTTCCCAAGGATTCCACTCCCCTGGACCTGTATAGCACCCTGCACAGAAAACATCTTGGTCGTGGGTATGACCAGAGCTCTGGATCCCAGGGTCCAGCTCTCCTAAGAGAAGCATTACAGGCAGAACCTTGCTCTTCTCTGCAAGGCCCGGGTACCGACCGTTTAGCTATGAAGCTTTTTTGGTCGGATCCGGAATAGCTTACTGAGGCCCAAAAGAACCTGTACGCAAGCTCAGTGAAAAACACATGTTTCTTCTTGGCCAACACCTTAGACACTGGCAAAAAACTGAGGTGCTCCCGGATGGGAGGGGCTTATATAGGGGAGGGTACTTCCGGTTTTGGAAGTTGCCAGTGCCAGCACCTGACGGTAACTATATAACCCATTAGTAATGACTATGTCGCTCTGTGTCCCGTGATGTACGAAAAAGAAATATATATATATATATATATATATATATATATATGGTTTCACTTACCCGTCCAGGCGCAGGGCAGCTTAGAAACGAAGAGCCCAATCTTCTCCCATCACGGCGGGTTCCTGTAACTTGAGGACCTTCAAGGACTGGGTAGCCTTTTCATGTTTAGGGTCCACTCCCTTGGACCTGTACAGCACCCTGCAGGAATGCCTTAGCGCTGTAGTGTCCAGGATTCAACTTTACAGGGTCCATCGCCCGGAGGCAGCTTACTGGGGATCTTGAGTCTTCTTTGCGAGGCTCGGGTATCATTTATCTAAGCTGTAAACCCTGTGTCAAATGGATCCAATCGGTTAATCCCTTGATTCATTTTGGAACTGTTTGTGGGAATAGAGACCTGCAGCTCAGCGAGCTCAAACCAGCGTGCCATCCACCTTGTAGACACTGGTAAAAAACTAAAAGTAACTTCCTGTATGGGAGGGGTTATTAAGGGGGATCACTTCCTGTCTAAAGACCTTTGTCTACCAGTGTCCATTCACCCGATGATGGGAGTATAACCCAGCAGGTAACGAATATTAGCCTGACTTTGTGTCCCATGATGTATGAATAAGAAACATCAAATTTATTTTGTTGGGATTTTATGTGATAGACCAACACAAAGTGGCACAGGATTGTGGAGTGGAAGAAAAATGATAAATGGTTAGCAACATTTTTTACAAATAAATATCTTCCATCAGGACAACAACTCTAAACATTCAGCCAGAGCTACAATGGAATGGTTTGGATCAAAGCATATTCATGTATTAGAATGGCCCAGTCAAAGTCCAGACCTAAATCCAATGGAGAATCTGTGGCAAGACTTAACAATTGCTGTTCACAGATGCTCTCCATCTAATCTGACAGAGCTTGAGCCATTTTGCAAAAAATGTGCAAAAGTTTCACTCTAGATGTGCAAAGCTGGTAGAGACATCCCCAAAAAAACTTGCAGCTGTAATTGCAGCAAAAGGGGGTTCTGCAAAGTATTGACTCGGGGGGGCTCAATACAAATGTACTCCGCACTTTTCACATATTTATGTGTAAAAAAAAAAAAAAAAAAAAAAATATTCAAAATCATTTATCATTTTCCTTTCACTTCATAATTATGTGCTACTTTGTGTTGGTCTATCACATAAAATCCCAATAAAATTACATTTAAGTTTTTGGTTGTAACATGACAAAAATAGGATTTTTTTTGTACTCAGCGCAAAATCCTTTTCTCCGTCGTCCATGGATGGACACAGCCTCTTAAGTCTTGACAGTTGGGTTATGTTCCTGTTCTATAGAAGGAGGACTAGGCAGAACATGTTAGATATTTAAATACATGTTACTTTAACATGGGGGCGGTCCCTCCGGACATAACCCTCCGCCCAGCAGTCAGCAGCTCAGTTTGTAAAAAGTAGTACAAACCAAAAAAATGGAGGGGTGGGTGCTGTGTCTGTCCATGGACGACAGAGAAATGGATTTTACGGTGAGTACAAAAAAATATCCTATTTTCTCTATCCGTCCATGGACTGACACAGCCTCTTAAGTTCTGACAGTTGGGACGTCCCAAAGCATTGTCAAAAAAAACAACGAGGGGTGGGAACAGCAATCAAAACAACAATTTCACCCCAAACAAGCAGAGCTCCTCAATGGAGGAGTTGCATACCTCAAACAGCCGCCTGCAAAACTTTGCGGCCGAAGCTAGCATCCGAAGATGCATTCAAATCAACCTTGTAAAACTTTGAGAAAGTGTGAACGGACGACCAGGTCGCCGCCTTACACACTTGTGAGACAGACGCTTGATGTCGGAAAGCCCAAAAAGGCACCAATAGCCCTGGTCGAATGCGCCGTGACAGGAAAGGGAGGCGCCCGCCCCTTAAGGGCATAGGCCTGGATGACGGCCTGCCTGATCCACCGAGAAATGGTGGCAGACGAGACAGCCAGGCCCTTCTGCGGACCAGACACCGACACAAACAGTGAGTCAGACCTCCGGAACGGAGCCGTAGCAGACAGGTACACCCGCAAGGCACGTACAACGTCTAAAGAATGCAGCGCAACCTCCTTGGAATGCGATGGCCGAGGACACAAGGATGGAAGTACAATGTCCTCATTCAGGTGAAAGGTCAAAACCACCTTCGGAAGGAAGGAAGGGTGCGGGCGTAGCACCGCTTTATCCTTATGGAGGACCAAATATGGGGACTTGCAAGACCAGGCCGCCAATTCAGAAACCCTCCAGACAGATGTAATGGCCACCAAGAAGGCCACCTTCTGAGAGCGTCAAAAGAGGAATTTCCCTGATGTTCTCAAAAGGAGGTATCTGAAGCGCTGAGAGCACCAGATTCAAATCCCACGGGAGGTAGTGGTGGTCACACCGGAGGAGCCACATGTCGGACCCCCTCAAACGTTCTCACCAGTGAATGAGCCGCCAGGGGTCGCTGAAAGAAAACAGCTAAGGCTGAAATCTGCCCCTTAATGGTGCTTAAGACAAGTTTCTGATCTACTCCGCGCTGTAAAAACAGCAGGATCCTGGAAACCGAATAAGCCTGTGGACGCCACTCCATCGCCTCACACAGAGATGTAGGCTCTCCACGTGCAATGGTAGATCTTCCTAGAAGAAGACTTCCGTGCCCTCAACATGGTTGAAATGACCGAATCAGACAGGCCTCGGTCCCTTAGTACCTGGCTTTCAATAGCCATGCCAGCGACTGTAAAGCAGGATGAAGAATGGGACCTTGCGAGAGAAGGTCCTCGCACATTGGCAGTTGCCAGGGTGCATCCACCACCAGGCACACAAGTTCGGCGTACCAGGGACGCCTGGGCCAATTAGAATCACTGGAATCCCCTCAGTCTCAACTCTGTGGAGCAGACGAGGAAGCAACTTCAGTGGGGAAAAGGCATAAATTAGCCGATACTGACCCCACGGGGCCACCAAAGCATCTGCCCAGGGATCTCTGGACCTGGCCACGAACCTCGACACCTTGCGATTGAGTCGAGAAGCCAGGAGATCCACCTCTGGTGTGCCCCATCTCCGGCAAAGGAGTTGAAAAACCTCCGGATGTAAAGACCATTCTCCTTGGTCCAGCATCTGGTGACTCAGATAGTCCGCCTGCCAGTTTTCCACGCCCGGAATGTAAACTGCCGATAGAGCCGGCACGCTCCTTTCCGCCCACCGCAGGATGTGAGCGACCTCCGACGCTGCAGCCGAGCTTCTTGTTCCTCCTTGATGATTGACGTATGCCACTACCGTGGTGTTGTCTGACTGGATCCTGTCTGGATGCCCTCTTAGCCTCTGTGACCACTTGGAGAAACACAGCCTTATCGCCCGGAGTTCCAGGACATTGATCGGTAGTTGGGATTCATCCAGGGGCCAGCAGCCCAGGGCCGCCTGAACCCCCCAGACTCCCCCTCAACCAGTCTGGCTGGTGTCCGTCGTGATCACAGTCCAATAGAAAGGGAGGAAAAAGACTTCCCGGACCGAAGAGCCGGGGATCTCAGCCACCAACTCAGAGAGGCGCTGACAAGATGACTTATCTGAATCTGATGATCCAGAGACAACGGAGATTTGTTCCATTTGGAGAGAATCTCCTTCTGCAAGACCCGAGTATGGAATTGGGCAAATGGCACCGCCTCGAAAGAGGCTACCATGAGGCCCAGGACTCGCATGCAAAAAAACGGAGAGACAACCATTTGCGGGATGTCAACTACTTCACCGCTGTATCTGCAACTTTTCCAAAGGAAGAAAGACTCTGGCCTCCAAGGAGTCCCGAATCAACCCCAGGTACTCTAGGCGCTGAGTCGGTACGAACACCGATTTCTGGAGGTTCAGTATCCAACCAAACTCCCGGAGGGTCTGACTAGCTATAGACAAGTCTTCCTCTAATTCTGAGCTTGAAGCAGCTCTCAGAAGAAGATCGTCCAAGTAGCCCACGATAGCAATGCCGCGCCGTCTCAACAAAGCTGGAATCGGGGCGAGCACCTTGGTGAAAACTTTTGGTGCCGACGCTAGGCCAAAGGGAAGGGCCACAAATTGATAGTGGTCTTTGCCGATCGCAAAGCACAGAAACCTCTGATGCCCGACGCAGATGGGGACATGCAAGTATGCGTCCCTGATATCCAAGGACACTAGGAATTCGCAGCAACACCGAACGAATCGATTCCATTCGGAACTTTGGAACCTTCACAAAAGCATTGAGGGCCTTGAGGTCCAAGATTGGATGGATTCCGTCCTTTTTTGGGACCACAAACAGATTCGAGTAGAAACCCTGAACCCTGTCCTGCGGTGGTACGGGTATGATCACCCCGCACCTCAACAAGTCTTGCACTGCCCCCAGCAGGGCAGTCCGACGAGCTGGAGGGAGAGGCAGATTTGAGGGAAAGAATCCGTTTGGTGGACAAATAAAAGTCGATCTTGCACCCCGAAGTGACCCACTGGTCGGAGAGGTCCACCGAGCTGCAAACCCACGAAGCAGCCCCCCCCACCCAGGAGTCGGGCGGGGGCAAAACTTCATGCAGTAGCAGGCTTGTTAGGCTTGCGCACCCAGGGACGCTTCTGTCCCCCAGCTGAACCTTTGTCCGTATGGGAGGGTCTGCCAGCAGGTCCTGACTGACGAAAAAAAACGCTTTTGCGCGGGAAAGGAGGGGCCCGGATTACGGCACGGCTCCTTCCCTTTAGTGGACTGAGGAAGAAGTGTGCTTTTACCTCCAGTGACATCCTTAATGTCGTCCGGTGAGGCACCAAAAAGCCTCCCACCCTTTTTTTCTTGGAAGTTTGGTCAGCGGACCGGCATTTCAGCCATATCAGGCGTCGCAATACCACCACAGATGCGGAGGCCCTGGAGATAAAAGGGGCCGCAATCAGGGTTGCATCACAGACGTACACAAGTCCCTGTACCAACTGTTCGGCCAGTGACACGCATTCTAGAGGGAGCTGATGCTCCTCCACAGTCTGGAGCAAGATTTTAGCCCACTCAGTGAGTGTCCGAGACACCAGGGTTGCAGCCAATATAAGCCGCAACGCTGACCCCAGCATGGTGAACATGGAGCGGCTCACCACTTCGGACCTCCTATCAGTAGGGTCCTTAAAGGCAGGGGTCCCCTCTACCGGGATAGTGGTTACTTTATTTAACCGAGAGATCAACGACCATGGGGAAGCCCATATTTGGTTTAAAGGCTTTCTTCAAATGGGTAACGGACCGCCATGCGCTGAGGGACCTCAAAAGGACCTCTGCGGCCGTTCCCATTCCTTATCTATGAACTTGTCAAAGAAATCAACATAAGGAAAAACCTTAACAGAGCGGGTCGGTTTGTGCGACCCAAAAGGGACAGACCCTGCAGTGGAAGTCCCAGCTGTATCTTCCAGTTTGAGAGTGTCCCTCACAGCATTGATAAGCGCACTCACAAGTGCCCTGTCTTGAGCTGACCCGGACGAGGGGTCCTCCTCACTGGGAAGGTCCTGGTCTGCATCGTCTGACCCACCAGAACCGGGGTCCTGAGCCGCAGCCAGGCCCGAGTCTGAGTCAGAACACATCCCAGGAGATGGCGGGGGGGAGGGGGCGCTTAGTACCCCCCCCTTACGCCCGCACGCCGCTTCCACCCTGGCAAAAAATGACTCCAGGACTGCCAACAAAGCGTCCATGGGAACTGCAGGTGCAGGGGCACCGGTTGCTGCCTCTGGACTGTTTGGGGAAAAAAACGCCAGCTTCTGACTCCATATTGCCCATTGACAGCCCTTAGGGACTTAGTCAAGACACCGGACACAAAAAAATGTCCACCCTCCTTGCTGCACTGACCAGGGGGTTACCCAGGGAACTCACCACCCAGCCAGAGACTGTCCAGCGCCGCTGCCCGCTCTCCCTCCACACACAGCGTGCGTCTGAGGAACTCTGTGAGGTGAATAGCGCTGTTCAGGAAGTCATCCAGCACTAGAAGCCAAAACCCACTCCAAAATGGCCGTCGGGCGCCTCAGAGAAAAGGAGCACGGACCACAAGACAAGAAAATGGCCGCCCACAATGCAGACCTGCGTCACAGCGCGGCTGCCAATGGGATTTTCCAATGCAAATCATAGGCACCTGGAAAACTAGGATTTTTTGGTACTCACCGTAAAATCCTTTTCTCTGTCGTCCACGGACGGACACAGCTCCTTAAATCTTGACATGTGGGTTATGTTCCTGTTCATAGGAGAGGACTAGGCAGAACATGTTAGTTATCTTAAAACATGTAATTTTAACAGAGTTGAACAGCCCCGCCCAGGGGGCGGTCCCTCCGGTCATAACCCCTCACCCTGCAGCATGCAGCTCAGTTTGTCAAAAAGCAGTACAAAAACTTAAAAAGGAGGGGTGGGTACTGTGTCCGTCCATGGACAACAGAGAAAAGGATTTTACGGTGAGTATAAAAAAAATACTATTTTCTCTTTTCATTCATGGACGGACACAGCTCCTTAAATCTTGACATGTGGGACGTCCCCAAGCAGTGTCAGAAAAAATGAGGGGTGGGAACAGCAATCAAAAGAAGACTTAACTTCATCCCAAAGAAACAGAGCTCCTCAACGGAGGAGTTGCAACCTCAAACAGCCGCCTGCAAAACCTTGCGGCCAAAGGAAGCATCCAAAGATGCACTCACTTATCTAAAAAAGTTTTGAGAAAGTGTGAACAGACGACCAGGTCGCTGCCTTACACACCTGTGAGACAGATACTTGATGTCAGAAAGCCCAGGAGACACAAATTGCCCTGGTCGAATGCGCCGTGACAGGAAAGGGAGGCAGCCCGCCCCTTAAGGGCATAGGCCTGGATGACAGTCTGCCTGATCCACCTAGAAAGATGGCCGACAAAAACCGCCAGGCCCTACTGTGGACCAGACACCGTCACGAACAGTGAGTCAGATCTCCGGAACAGAGCCGTAGCAAACAGGTACACCCGTAGGGCACGTAACCCTTCCAAAGTATGTAGCGCAACCTCCATGGGATGCGAAGGCGGAGGACACAAGGATGGAAGTACAATGTCCTTGTTTAGGTGAAAAGCCGAAACTACCTTAGGAAGGATTGAGGGCTGCGGGCGCAGCACCGCTTATCCTTATGGAGGACCAAGTAAGGAGACTTGCAAGACAACAGAAACCCTTCTGACCGATGTAATGGCAACTAGAAAAGCAATTTCCTGAGAAAGCGCTAAGAGAGGAATACTCCCTGGTGTTCTCAAAGGAAGGTTCCAGAAGTTTACGAGAGAACCAGATTCAAGTTCCACGGAGGAAGGGATGGCCCAATCAGGGGGAATCACGTGTCGGAACCCCTGTACAAAACGTACTTACCAGTGAGTGAGCCGTTAGGGGTCGTTGGAAGAAGACAGCCAAGGCTGAAATCTGCCCCATAATAGTGCTTAAGGCAAGTTTCTGATCTACTACGTGCTGCAAGAACGGCAGGATCCGAGAAACCAAATATGCCCGTGGGCGCCAAGACATATCTTCACACAGAGATGTATGCCTTCCAAGTGCGATGATAGATCTTCCGGGAAGAAGATTTCTGGGCCCTCAACATGGTAGAGATTACCAAATCTGACAGACCACGGTCCCTCAGTACCTGGCTTTCAATAGTATGCCGTTAAAGCCAGCGGCTGTAAAGCAGGATGAAGTATGGGACCGTGAAACAGAAGGTCCTCCCGCATTGGCAGACGCCAGGGAGCGTCTGCTACCAGTCTCACGATGTCGGCGCACCAGGGACGCCGGGGGCCAGTCTGGGGCGATTAGAATCACCGGAATCCCCTCAGCCTCCACTCCACGGAGCAGACGAGGAAGCATTTTTATTGGGGGAAAGGCATAAATTTGCCAATACTGACCCCATGGAGCGTCCGCCTGACGCGTCCGCCCAGGGATCCCTGGACCTGGCCACAAACTTTGACATCTTACGATTGAGTCGAGAGGCCAGGAGATTCACACCTGGTGTGCCCCACTTCTGACAAGGAGTTCAAACACCTCCGGGTGCAACGACCATTCCCCTTGTTTCCAGCATCTGGCGACTCAGTGAGTGAAAACTTGTATAGCGCTGCAAATGCGAACTTAATCGCCTCAAGGCGCTTGGCATCCAGTGTCGATAAGATCCTTTAGAAAAGATGAGTCTTTCGTTTTTTTCGGAAGGCTCGATGGTTTTCTTCCATGCGGATGTTCGTGGGTAGCGCATTCCATAGCCTTGGTCCTTGGGCAGCAAACCTTCGTTCTCCCTTGGCTTTGTAGCGGGTCTTGGGGATGTGGAGGAGGTTTTGGTTGATCGGAGGTCGCGAGTAGTGGTGTAGTGTTTTATTTTCTCGCATAAATATTGAGGTGCGTTTCCTTGTGCGCATTTGTGGGTGAGGCAGAGGGTCTTGAATGTGACCCGATCCTTTATGGCTAGCCAATGGAGGCTTCTCAGGGACAGTGCGATTGATTCCCAGGGTTTTTTCCCCGTTACCAGTCTGGCCGCTGTGTTTTGGATGACTTGTAGACGTGCAATCTGGTATTTGGGAAGTCCTAGGTAAAGGGAGTTAGCGTAGTCAAGCCGGGAATTGATGATGGTTCCGACTACTACTGCTCTGTCTTTTTCCGGGATGAAGGGGATAAGTCTTCGTAGCAGGCGGAGAAGGTGGTGAGATCCGCTGATTACTGATCCTATTTGTGCATCCATAGTCATGTCTGAGTCAAAGATGACTCCCAGGCTTTTAACTTTGGAGCTTGGGGTTAGGTTTTGTCCAAGGATGGTGGGTGGCGTCCATGTGGTCCTAGCGTTTTTCTTTCGGTTAGCATGGAAAATGAGCAGTTCTGTTTTGGATCCATTAAGCTTGAGGGAGCTCTCGGTCATCCAATTGTCGATTAGTGTAAGGCATTTTTCCAGTCCGTAGTATTGATCTTTTTTGTTGTTGATGCGAATGTAAAGTTGAGTATCATCTGCATAGGAGTGATAGCGCAGGTCCTGTTCACTGATGATTTTAAAGAGTGGCCGGAGGTAGATGTTGAAGAGTACCGGTGACAGGGGTGATCCTTGGAGGGACTCTGCATGCATTTGTGCATGGTGCCGAAGTGAAGGCTCCCAGTTTCACTGTCTGGGATCGATTTTCTAAAAAGGATGCGAACCACGGTAGATCCGCGTCTGCGACTCCTGCTACTTCGGAGAGGCGTGTGAGCAAAATTTGGTGATCTACTGTGTCAAAGGCTGCATTGAGGTCCAGTAGCACCAGGAGACATGATTCTCCGTCATCTCCTGCTTCGAGTGCGTCGTCGATATTTTGAGAAGTGCCGTTTCCGTCCCATGGCCTGGGCGGAACCCTGATTGAAGTGGGTCCAGGAGTTTGTGGGTTTCCAAATGAAGTTGTAGCTGTTGTGTTACAACTTTCGACGATCTTGGAGATGGTGTTCAGGCTTGTTACCAGTCTTCTAAAATTTGGGTCTTTCGGGTCGAGGTTGGGCTTCTTTAGGAGGGGTTTGATTATTCCTTGTTTAAGGGAAGTCGGTACAATACCTTCTTTAAATGATTGGTTTATGAAGTGTGTTATGGGGGGTGCTAAGATGTCAGTACATTCTTTCAGCAGTTTTGCCGGAATGATGTCGTTCGGTGAAGTGCTATCTCGGAGGCTTCTGATGATATTTTTGGTAGTGTCAATAGTAATTGGGACCAGAGTGAATTTCTTTGATTGCAGATTATTTATATGGTTCTTTTCTTCCTTTGGCCGCGTGGGGTTGTTCGTTTTTTTTCTGCTGAATTATTTTCCGAATGTTGTCGATTTTGTCGATAAAAAAAACTGGATAGTTCATTGCAGAATTCCTGTGTTTCATTTGCTGAAGATTCCAAACAGGCGGGATTCATTGTCTGAGCCACTAGTCTGAAGAGTTTGCGGGGGCGGTTTAGGGTTTTTGCGATGGGGTTAGCAAAATAGTATTTTTTTGCCTTGAAGATTGCTTTATGATATTTCCTGGTGAGTGCTTTGTAGGTTGTGTAGTTCTCCTTTGTTGAGTTTCTTCTCCAGGCTCCTTCTGCGTTCTTGTTTCAGTAAAATAAGAGCGTCGTTGAACCAGCCCGCGTTGTTTTTGCGGATAAGTGCTCTGCGTCTTGGAGCAACTGTGTCTGCGGTCTGTAGCAAAGCTCTGTTCAGGGAGTTGAGTGTTTCTTCCGTTGAGTGGTTTTGGTTTAACATTTCCATATTGTTCAATAGTGTGGTTTTGAAAAGCTCAGAGTATAGTTTCTTCTGTGATCTTGTCCAGTGCGTTGTTGTTGATTGTCTTGATTTTTGGATGGTGGTTTTGGTCGTTATAGTAAATTTGATGGCATGGTGGTCTGTCCATGGTAGAGGCTGGTTGTCCAATGTGTTGATGTCCATATTTTGTTTGAAGATTAGGTCGAGAGTGTGACCTGATACATGTGTAGGAGTATTTATCAGTTGTTGCAAGCCTAGTTTTCCTAGTTGGTCGATGCAGGCGGTGGCGATGAGGTCTTCGGAGGAATTGGCCCAGAGGTTGAAGTCTCCAAGTAGCAGGAGATTTTTGGTATTCATGGTGTAAGTCGAGAAAAATGTATTGAAAAGTGTGAGGAGTTGTGTCTTTGGTCCCGGAGGTCTGTAGCAAAGCAGTATGTGGATGGTATCCTGGGGTGTAGTTTGTAGTCCGCCTGCCAGTTATTACGCCCGGAATGTAAGCAGCCGATAGAGCCGGTACGCTCCTTTCGGGCCCATCTCAGGATGTGAGCGACTTCCGACGCTGCGGCCGAGCTCCTTGTTCCACCCTGATGGTTGACATAAGCCACCTCCGTGGCGTTGTCCGACTGGATCCTGACCGGACGCCCTAAAGCCTCTGTGACCACTTGGAGGGGCACAGTCTAATCGCTCGAAGTTCAAGGACATTGATTGGTAAGAGAGATTCTTCCGGAGTCCAGCGGCCCTGGGCCGACCAAACCCCCCAGACCCCCCCCCCCCCAACCAGTCAGGCTGGCGTCCGCCGTGATCACAGTCCAGTGGAAAAGAAGGAAAGACTTCCCGGACTGAAGTGTCGGGGATGTCAGCCACCAAGTCAGAGAGGCCCTGACTAGGCGAACTACCTGATGATCCAGACACAATGGGGATTTGTTCCATTTGGATAGATACTCCTTCTGCAGCACCCGAGTATGGGATTGAGCATACAGTACTGCCTTAAAGGAGCCTACCATGAGGCCCAGGACTCTCATGCAGAAACGGAGAGATGACCATTTGTGGGATGTTAACGACCTCACTGCAGCCTGGAGTGTCTGCAACTTCTCTGGAGGGAGAAGACTCTCGCCTCCGATGAGTCCAGAATCAGCCCCAGGTATTCTAGGCGCTGAATCGGAACTAACACCGACTTCTGGAGGTTCAGTATCCATCCAAATGCTTGGAGAGTCTGACTGGCTATAGACACGTCCCTCCTCTAATTCTGGGCTGGAAGCAGCTCTCAGAAGACGATCGTCTAAGCAACCTACGACGGCAAAGCCTCGCTGTCTCAGCAAAGCTAGAATCAGGGCGAGCACCTTGGTGAAAACTCTTGGTGCTGATGCTAGGCCAAAGGGAAGAGCCACAAATTGTTAGTGGTCCTCGCCGATCGCAAAGCACAGAAAACCTCTAAAGCCTGTCGCATATGGGGACATGCAAGTAGGCGTCCTTAATGTCAGGAAACGCCAGAAAATCTAAGTGAAAAACAACACTTAAGTCCACCCTCCTTGCTGCGCCGACCTAGGGGATTACCCAGGGGACTCACCATCCAGGAGGGTGACAGCTCAGCACCGCTGCCCGCCTTTCTTGTATACACTGCGTGTTTGTGAGAAAAAAAAACAAGCTGTGCAGCGTTCAGAAAGCCAGTGCTAGAGGCCAAACCCACTCCAAAATGGCCGCCAGACGCCTCATATAAAAGGGTGTGGACCACAAGAAAATGGCCACCCGCAATACCGACCTGCGCCACAGCGCAGCCACGACAAAATGGCCGCCAATGGAATTTTCAATGGAGAAAGGCAGGCACACAAAAAATGGTGTTGGCCCTTTAAAAAATGGCGCCTGAGCACCACAATGTGGATAAGAAGGCTGTGCAGGGACTTTCCCAGGAGACAGACCCCCCCCCCTCACAGAAAGCAGACCCCGGCGCCCCACAGGGACGCGGAGCCCCCCCACAGGGACACCCCAGTCACAGCGGGCCCTAGGGCATGAGGGGAAAGGGCGACAGAGCAGGGAAAGGGAGGACATGAGAACCCCTTAATCCCGGGAATGCCCAGCTGTTCCATCCTGCCGAGGCAGGAGGAACCGTACTTACCCGTCCTTGCTGGCGCGTCCCTGACAGACCCGCAACCGATGGTACGGAGTAGCTGTCGGCCCGGTCCACTGAGTGAAACAACAGCAGCCCAGTCATATGTGGACCCCGGAGCATATGCTCACCGGCCACCCCTGGAGTATGTCGTGGCAGAACCAGCGCGTAGCTAAGAACTGGCACGCTTGATGGCCGGACTGGGAAGACTACAAGGATCTATAATATCCAGCCTGTCGCCTAGCCGGCAGTTGATAGAAGAATCGAAAAATAAAATAAATAAAATTTAAAAATGTCTTCAGGACTCTGAGCCCAAAGGGAGCCACGTCCTTCTCCTCTGCTAGGCAGAAAAAAAATGAGCTGCATGCTGCAGGGTGAGGGGTTATGACCGGAGGGACGGCTGTTCAACTATGTTAAAGTTACATGTTTTAAGATAACGAACATGTTCTGCCTAGTCCTCTCCTATGAACAGGAACATAACCCACACGTCAAGATTTAAGGAGCTGTGTCCGTCCATGGACGAAAAGAGAAATAGCGCCGGTGCTTCCAAAAATGGCGCCCAAACAACGAGGTGGACCAGAAGGCCGCAGCGGAGGCTTCTTAGCAAACAACTACCCCCCCCCCACAGAAAGCGGGCCTGGACACCCCCACAGCCCCCAGCCGCCCCACTACAGGTATACCCCGGTCGCAGCGAGCCCCGCAAGGGGAGGAGGAAAAAAAAAAAAAAAAAAAAAAGGGATGGTGGGGGGGGAGAGAGGGGACAGCAGGAGAACCCTGTAACGACCCCCGTAGGAATGCCCAGCAGTTCCATCCTACCGAGGCAGGAGGAACTGTACTTACACATCCTTGCGAGGACCTGCTGGTGCGTTCCTGACAGACCTACAACCGAGCAGTACGGAGTAGCTGTTGGCCCGGTCCACTGTGACTGAGACAGCAAGCAGCCCGGTCATATGTGAACCCTGGAGCAAAACTCACCGGCCACCCCTGGAGCCATGGGGTATGTCGTGGCCGACCCAGTGCGTAGCTAAGGCCTGCTCACGTTCGATGGCCGGACTGGGGAGACTACAAGGATCTATAATATCCAGCCTGTCACCCAGCCGGCAGTTGATAGAAGATTTCTTAAAATAAAATCATAAAATAATAAAAAAATAAAAATTTCTTCCGGACCCTGGGCCCAAAGGGAGCCAAGTCCTTCTCTACTAGGCAGAAAAAAACTGAGCTGCTGACTGCAGGGCGGAGGGTTACGTCCGGACGGACCGCCCCCTGGGCGGGGCTGTTCAACTCTGTTAAAGTAACATGTATTAAATATCTAACATGTTCTGCCTAGTCCACTCATATAGAACAGGAACATAACCCAACTGTCAAGACTTAAGAGGCTGTGTCCGTCCATGGACGAAAAGAGAAGTGTGGAGAATTTCAAGGGGTATAAATACTTTTTCAAGGCTGGGTAAATGTTATGAAATATTTGGCTTGTTTGTTCTATTCGTGCAGTTCCCCTTTCATTAATTAGATCTATGAAGATTTATTTAATGACAGACTCATCACTCACCAGCTAAAAGAAGCTCCACAGCTGCCACTTCTCCGATATTGAACAAGTCGCTGAGAATGAAGGCCTCCTTGATGAGAGACTCTGGGAGGAGCTGAGTCCCCTGCCGGCCTTTAATTGCCACTCCCTCTGCACTGGCTTTCTGGATTTTTTCATGTTGTTGGTGACTTTTTGGCTGGAAAAAAAAAAATCCCAGACAAAGAAAAATTTAAATGTCAATAAACCCACATAATAAAAAAAACTATCAATAAATTGTGTATACCATGCTGTTCATACACACTCAGTTAATATGATATTCATATACTGTATTAAAAACTGGTTGATCCTGTTCACCTTCTGTTTATGTCCCCAATTCAGCAGCTGTAGTGGCAACTCTGCACATGCTCAGTTATCAGTGAGTTCCTATGCTGAGCAATTCCTCCCTACCACATCTGAGCAGCCCATGTGACTAGAATCCCACACGTGGGCGTATACATAGTGGTAAATGACAGCCCACTCACTCCCTCCTCCCCATGCCCACTAACAAAGACATAAACAATGGGGGTGAGATATTACATGTAAATTGATGGAGGCTTTATCTCCCTCTTATTCTAAGACACAGGCTGGAGGGGTGTGACACAGCCCGTGACTAGCAGAAATCTACCCACACTAAGTTATTGGCGAAAAAAATAACGATTTTATTTCAAATATATATTTGTATGACAATTTAAAACAGTTTGATATTAATATTATTTATTTTTACTCTGTATTCCAAAGGCTGTTTTTTTTTTTTTATCTTAACCTTCCGGCCCTTTAAGAGGTTTATGATGCTGGGAGACGGGGCTGGGGATAAGAGCACGTGACCGTCGTGATTGGCTGTCATGTGATCCAAAAACTCTTTGATCGCTGCTAGCTTTCGGTTAGGCGCCGGTAACTGTCGGGAGCGAGCAGCGCGCATACTCTCGGCACAACTGTTTGGGCAGCAATTTACGCAAAGCACGGAGGAGCCGCATATTTGCGTGCAGCCGGCTCCAAGGGGTAAAACATGTGACCAGGAACAGAGGACTAGAAGCCCCTCCTGCTTATGTTTCCCTGTAGACAGGCTGGGAAAGAGCTGGGTCATGTGACAGCTGTAGATCGATTAGAAAAAAAAAAAAAAAAATGAATTAAAATAATTACAGTGCCATCAACCAAATACAGAAAGAGAAAGGATACTGTAAATTTAACAGTGCGTGTTTAGCATCACTTTAAACCACTTATCTCAGCATTCTGAGCGAAACTCCAGGCAAACATACATTTATATTTTATATTACATATGCCAGTCTTGTGATTCACACTGCTGTCACACCACACAGCCAAGCCAGGAAAACCAAAAATTTCTCATTGCAGCTTCCAGTGTCACCTGCAACCAGCTTACTGCCAAATATATAAGCACCATCACCTCTGTCCAGTGAGGAAGCAGGCGACACAGCAAAATGCAAAAACCAAACAGGATTGTCCTCTGCCTTGTTCTGCAGTGTGGCAGTGGTTTGTGGATCTCCACAGGGTCACTTGTATACCTTTTAACAAAAGAGTGAATACATTTATCTTTCCAGCGGCCTGTGTCTTGAAATGCCACTGCTTGGCTGCCCATCAGCTCCAGCAAACATTCGACCCCTCAGATGGGTCAAGTTCCCATTTTAAATGCAGCACACTTTGCTCCTCCCACTGACTTATACATTCAATAGTGATGTACAAGCCAGCAGGAAAAAACACAGCATGCAGTGAGGGAGCAGGTAATACTCACAACTGATAGTGTGGAATACCTGAAGAGCCATGGGAGTTCCAAAACTGTGGAATTTATAGATGCTTTTGTATACAAGAGAACCTGTGATGACCGCGTCACTAACAAAATTACCAATCCTTTTGGGAAGTTGAATGGAATGTGTGGGATTTTTGTACATACATTGGGGAATATATTAGATCCCCTGCAGATTTTGTGAGTTTGCCCACTTACAAAGAAATGAAGGGTATATACTGTATTTATTGGCGTATAACACTCACTTTTTTACCCTGAAAATATAGAGGGTAAACTGTGCCTGCGTGTTATACGCAGGGGGCTGTGGAAAGTTTTTTTCCTGAAACTTTCTTCTTAAAGTTAGGGTGCATGTTATACGCCGATAAATACGGTAATTATCATAGATGTATTTAAATGATAGAGACAGAATATCAACCAAAAATCCAGAGAAAAAAAAAACACATAAAACAAATGCTATAAATTAAGATGCAGTTCAGTAAGTAAAATAAGTATTTGATCCCCAAGCAAAACATGACTTAGTACTTGGTGGAGAAACCCTTGTTGGATAGCACAGGAGGTAAGACATTTCTGGTAGTTGGTTACCAGGTTTGCTCACATCTCAGGAGGAATTTTGGTCCACTCTTCTTTACATACAAAGTCGTTCTGTACCTTTAGCAGAGAAACAGCCTCAAAGCATCAGGTTTCCACCTCCGAGCTTGACTGTAGGGACGGTGTTCTTAGGGTCATAGTCAGCATTTTTCTTCCTCCAAACACTGCAAGACGAGTTAATGTCAAAGAGCTCAATTTTAGTCTCATCTGACCACAAAACTTCCTCCCAATCTTTTTTTTAGATGTTCATTGGCATGACTGTACATGCGCCTTCTTGAGGAGGGGGACTCGGCATGTTTGGAGGAAGAAAAATGCTGACTATGACCCCAAGAACACCACCCCTACAGTCAAGCACAGAGGTGGAAACATTATGCTTTGGGGCCGTTTCTCCGCTAAAAGGTACAGACCAACTTTGCCGCATGTATTGTAAAATCTTTGAAGAGAACCTTCTTCCCTCAGCCAGAACACTGAAGATGGGTCGTTGAAGGGTCTTTCAGCATGAAAATGACCCAAAACATACTGCCAAGGCAACAAAGGAGTGGCTCAAGAAGAAGCACATTAAGGTCATGGAGTGGTCTAGGCAGTCTCCAGACCTTAATCCTATATAAAATTTATGGAGGGAGCTTAAACTTTGAGTTGCCAAGGCTCGAACACTGAGAATCGAGTTATCAAATACCACTGATTGCTCGGATCTCAGAGCTCCCTGAGCAGAGAGCTGGGGACTGTCATTTAGTGCTCTCTGCTCAGAACGAACTGCACACCTGTGATTCACAGGAGAAGTACAGCCAAAAGAGCTATGGCTGTACTTCTCCTTTAAAATCCAGGATGTAAATGCCTGTTCAGACCTAGTGCACCACAGTATCACTTGCTTTACTGCAGCCCATTGCAATGCACAGTGTAACTCTAGGTCAGTGATGGCAAATCTTGGCACCCCAGATGTTTTGGAACTACATTTCCCATGATGCTCATGCACTCTACAGTGTAGTTGAGCATCATGGGAAATGTAGTTCCAAAACATCTGGGGTGCCAAGGTTGGCCATCGCTGCCCTAGGTTCACACCTATGCGTGCATCTTCGGGTGCAGGAATAGCAGCGATTCTCGCACCCGCAGTGAAAATGTGCTGCTATGAGAAAACGTGCAGGGCTGCCATTCTCTCGGAATCCCCCCTCGAACATGTAAAAACACAGTGCATATGCGGGAACCGCAGGGAAAGCACATGGTTAAAATGATCATGCAATTCCCCTGCAGGTCTTGTTTAAAAAAAAAAGAAAAGGCGCATACAGCTATTTCTGCGGGAAATGCAGGCACGGCAGCCCATTTAAATGGGCTGCTCTTCCCACGCAAACGCGGTCCGCAAAAATGCGAAGGTGTGAACCTAGCATCAGTGTATTGCCATTCATTTTGAATAGCACCCCAAAGCACATACAAAAGTTGCATATACATATCATACATCATGATGCACTGTAGTGCAGGTGTATTGTGTATGTCTATTTGGATGCTTTTTAAAAGAAATGCCATCACATATGTACCATGTGCTGCAGCAAAGCTACATGGTATAGGGCATCCCCATACCTTGAACTGGGGTTTACACTAACATTTGATAGGAGAACTGTAAGTCTAAGAGGGGTGGTGAGGGTGTACTTTTTTTTGTTTTGTTTTTTAAGTACTCACTAGAAAATATTTTAGCAAGTACCTTGGAATGACCCATTTCAATACCTACAAAACAGAGGCAGACAAGGTCCATAATAAACCTAAATTTGTTGAATTCCATGTCTTTGAAAGGACCGTTGTCCACAACAAATAAAGTTTTGCTTTAATTAGGAACATGGAAAACATACTGGGTTCTTTAACAGGGAGATGAAATCAGGTTTGTGCTTCTTTAACAAGATATCCAGGACATGCACAGCTTCAGGCTGTCTCTTCAACAAGGCGCTATCCACTGTCTGCCAGATGTCTTTGTATGGACCCCATAGACTAGCCACTGCAAGAAAAAGAGAAAGATTAGCAGGTTACGCGGTTATCACAGAGTAGTGAGCAAATAAGAGAAATTCTTTGTTTTCCATACCCTTTAAACTGAACATTCTGCAGTGGGCAATAAAACGTACTTTTAGAGAGACCATTCACTAGAATGAACATTCTGGGGTGTAGTTACGAAAAACAGCATGGTGCAAAATCTGGTGGAGCTTTGCATAGAAACCAGCTTCCAGGTTTTATCGTCAAAGCTGAAAGCGGAGTACCACTCAAAATTGGAACTACCGCTTTAAGTACTCATGACCCCCTGACATGCCACGTTCGGTATGTCATATTTTTTTTGGGGGGGGGACCCAGTTTTGAGACAGGTACCCAGCTCACACTTCCTCTCCTGGTGCTGCAGCACCAAGCAGAAGTTCACCTCTCCCCCCTCCCTCCAATCTTCTGGGACATGTCACAGGTCCCAGATTTCCTGGCCATTCAATTCTGTATTCATTCCTGACTTGCGCATGCGCAGTGCGCCCCCGGCTGTGAAGCCGCAAGCTATCACAGCCAGGTGCCCACACTTGCAATGCCGGCAACGTGTAGAGAGTAGGGGGAGGAGCGAGGCTTCAGGCGGCCGCATCGCTGGACTGTGGGACAGGTAAGTGGCTGTTTATTAAAAAAGTCAGAAGCTACACTTTTTGTAGCTGAGGACTTTTAAATGGATGGAACTCTGCTTGAAGTTAGAAGCCGATTGGCTACCATGCACAGCTGCACCAAATTCTGAATGCACCCGTTTTTGTAAATCTCCCTTTATATGTGGTTTTTGCCCCTTCTGGGCATTGATTTGTATGATATATTTTATTATATGCCCAGCTTTTAAATCCTCTTTATTAAAAAATAATAATAAAAAAACACGCTTCTGCCTTACAGCACCAGGGTCCTTAGTTCAAATCCCAATAAGGACCCCATCTGCATTTGCATGTTCTGCCTCCATTTGCCTAGGTTTCCTCTGGGTACTCCAGTCCCCCTTTAGACTCCAAGACCTGCTGGTAGCTCAACTGGCTCCTGTCTAAGCTGACCTTAGGATGTGCGTGCGTGTGCGTGTGTTAGGGCCCTTAAACTGTAAACTCCTTGAGGGCAGGAACTGATGTGGATGTAAAGCATTGTGTAAGTTATCAAAGCTATATAAATGTCTGTAATAAACAAATATATATGGTATATGAATTTGATGTGCATTTTTACAAGTTTTTGAAAATTGTAGATATAATTTCCAGCACGCAGGGCAATGTTTACATTCATTTTCATAAATATTTGGGAAAATCATGAATTATTACTGGCTGACTGAAAAGCGTACATAGTAAGCTGTGCACACTGTTGATAATGTGTGGGGACAGTGCAAGCAGCTGCATATAAAAACATTGAGGCAAGGATTGGCGACTACACTGGAGCTTTCTTCAGGAGGTCATACACGTACTTCTCCGATTACTTAAAGCGGAGGTCCACACAAAAAGAACCCCCCAATCCATACCAGGCCCTTTGGTGGTCCAGTCCATTTGGTCAACCCCCCTTCGACATCATCCCAGTATAACCACCCAAAGTCCAACGATGTACTGGTACGCTGATGATCTGTAAGTGGAGAAGTGATTACATGGACTCTGCTCTCAGCTGCAGTAAGGACTTAGAGAGGTAAGAGTGAAGATGGCGGAAGGGGGGGGGGTGTCAGCAAGAGGCACAGCAGTACACCGATCGTCTCAGTGAATAGATGGGGGGGGGTAAGCAGGAGGCACAGAAACAGCAGTACACTGATCTTGTCCATGAATAGATTGGGGGGGGGCGTTTCAGCAGGAGGCATAGAAACAGCAGTACACTGTTCTTCTCATGGAATAGATTGGGGGGGCGTGTCAGCAGGAGGCATAGAAACAGAAGTATACTGATCTTGTCCGTGAATAGATATGGTGGGGGCGTCAGCAAAAGGCATAGAAACAGCAGTACACTGATCTTCTCGGTGAACAGATATAAGGGCGGGGGGCGTTTCAGCGGAGGCATAGAAAGAGCAGCATACCGATCTCAATAGATAGCGGGGGGGTCATAGAAAGAGCAGTATACCGATCTCAATAGATAGCGGGGGGTCATAGAAACAGCAGCACAATGATCTTCTCAGTGAACAGATATAAGGGGGGGGCATGTCAGCAGGAGGCATAGAAACAGCAGGACACTGATCTTCTCAGTGAATAGATTGGGGGGGGGCGTGTCAGCAGGAGGCATAGAAACAGCAGTAACTTGATCTTCTCAGTGAACAGATATAAGGGGGGGGGGGTGTCAGCAGGAGGCATAGAAACAGCAGGACACTCATCTTGTCCGTGAATAGATTGGGGGGTCAGCAGGAGGCATAGAAACAGCAGTACACTGATCTTCTCAGTGATTAGATGTGAAGAGATGGGGGGGGTCAACACAAGTTTTGGCCATTGGAAGGCAGGCAGTTCTTCCAGCATAGCCAGAAAAGTGACCGCTCTTGGGTGGATGTGCCCAGTTTAGAATAGGGAAGAAGAGAGACTGACACGCACACCAGGTATTTCAATTAAAGGAAGTAATACAAAGAGACCAGGATACTTTTTAAGACAAGTACAGCAGACACATGTCAGGAATATGAAGTAATCAGGGGACATAAGCTTTAGGTTAGCACTCCACCTGTGGGCTTCCTCCAGACAGGCCTCCTACTTTATCCTATGAGGAATGCAACTAGAGGAGTGAGACTTCAAAGCCGGAAAGCGAAAAAGAGAGCTGGTGGGTCCTGCCCCCTAAATATGTGACTCCACATGAATGTAAAACTTTTTTTTTTTTTTTTTAAGGGGAGTGATCCTTTAATAAAAACTTTTATTATTGTGGAATTGGTTAGTAAAATAACATGGGGGGGGGGGGGGGTCTTTATACGTGTGTGTGTGTGTGAATGAGGGCCAGTGGTGATCTCTGTCACAGGCTGCACATGTCCGGACTCCCCCATTACTCTATGAAGAGACACGTGTACCCTCCAGAAGAGTGTCTGTAGTCCTGCCTGATCCCTCACATCCAGACCCCCATCTCGCCTCTTCTCCCCCTCAGTCAGGACAACAAATTTCATTTTTACCTGAATTTACCGCCAACGGAGCCTCCATCTTAGTAGCAGACCTCCCAACCGGAACCCGCCGGCTCTCCAAGGGCTGTCCTCGGAGATGCCTGATAAAATCTTCCGCAATAAATCGCTGCTAAAATAATACCAAATCGGATTCTTCCGCCTACTTCTGCTGCTAAGATGACGAGACCAACGAGTAAAGCAAACTATTTATCGCCGCTAGATATTTCTATAATCTGCTGCTGAGCTTCCAAGGTGACAGGACCTCCGCGGCTGTCCACGCAAATGCCCGATAAGACCTCAGATTTATCGCTCATCAAAACGTTGTTTTTCCGTTAGTTTTTAATTCCATTGTCTGTTAGATTTCATAATCTTGTGAAACGGTCTGTTCTTTTTTTATTTTTGAATAATTTTGTTTCTGAACCGCTGTGACAGGGCCGCGAGTTCTGATGGGAAATGTAGTTCTATCTTCGCGTGATGCCGTACAGGCCAGCCATCTTCGGACTACCTTTCCCATCAGCCACTGCAGGAAGCCTCCTTTTTGCTTAACTGGAACTTAGTAATAACATAGCTGTCATTTAAATAGACGTTCTGAGTGATTAAAGTGATACTTGCACCGTTTAGAGAAGGGTTTGCTAAGAATGGTCAAAGTTAGTGTAATGTTCCGCGCAAAGCACGCCGGGATTGTAGTCCGGGCCGTGTAGTCAGGAGAAGAGTCACACTGGAGGCTGTACTACATTTCCCGTTATGCCCAGCCGGCCATGCTACGGCCTCGTTCTCCTTTCCTGACGTTTGGCGCATGCGCACTGCACGCCCCCTCCCCTCAGCTGCCAGAACAGAGTATCTCACCCCCTCCTCCAATGTAAGATGGTGGTGGCCGTCTGGTGGTGAAGAATCTTCCCAGCACAAGAGCAGACGAGACCCCCCTGGACCGCCAAGTGTCGTAGCGCCCCCCCAGCCGGAGCTGACGGGAGTATTATCCGCCCCCCCCAATACACAGTGCCAGAGAGGAGGAGCCGCCGGTCCGCCCCCTGCCGCGCGCCATTACCAGCCCAACACTGGAGAGAGAGCGGCGCCAGGGTAAGGAGAGATAAGGGGGGCGGCGGTTACGTGCGGCCTCACCCGGCCCGTACACAGCCTCCAGTCTTCCCACAGGAGGGCCTCAACCACCCCTAACACACATACTGCCATAGGGAGCCCTGCAGGCCTCACCCATCTCTATATGGCTCAAGGGCCTCTAACCCTCACGTCTCCCTTCAGGCCTTGCACTGACCTGAACTGACTCATCCTGAGCATGGGCAGCCTCCAATCTCCTTACAGGCCTCACCCTGATCATGGACAGCCTCCATTCTCCCCACAGACCTCACCCTGATCATGGGCAGTCTCTATTCTCCCCACAGACCTCACCCTGATCATGGGCAGTCTCTATTCTCCCCACAGACCTCACCCTGATCATGGGCAGTCTCTATTCTCCCCACAGACCTCACCCTGATCATGGGCAGTCTCTATTCTCCCCACAGACCTCACCCTGATCATGGGCAGTCTCTATTCTCCCCACAGACCTCACCCTGATCATGGACAGTCTCTATTCTCCCCACAGACCTCACCCTGATCATGGACTGTCTCTATTCTCCCCACAGACCTCACCCTGATCACGGACAGCCTCTATTCTCCCCGCAGACCTCACCCTGATCACGGACAGCCTCTATTCTCCCCGCAGACCTCACCCTGATCACGGACAGCCTCCATTCTCCCCGCAGACCTCACCCTGATCACGGACAGCCTCCATTCTCCCCACAGGACCTCACCCTGATCACGGACAGCCTCCATTCTCCCCACAGGACCTCACCCTGATCACGGACAGCCTCCATTCTCCCCACAGGACCTCACCCTGATCACGGACAGCCTCCATTCTCCCCACAGGACCTCACCCTGATCACGGACAGCCTCCATTCTCCCCACAGGACCTCACCCTGATCACGGACAGCCTCCATTCTCCCCACAGGACCTCACCCTGATCACGGACAGCCTCCATTCTCCCCACAGGACCTCACCCTGATCACGGACAGCCTCCATTCTCCCCACAGGACCTCACCCTGATCACGGACAGCCTCCATTCTCCCCACAGGACCTCACCCTGATCACGGACAGCCTCCATTCTCCCCACAGGACCTCACCCTGATCACGGACAGCCTCCATTCTCCCCACAGGACCTCACCCTGATCACGGACAGCCTCCATTCTCCCCACAGGACCTCACCCTGATCACGGACAGCCTCCATTCTCCCCACAGGACCTCACCCTGATCACGGACAGCCTCTAGTGTCCAGAAAAGCTATCCAAACCCCGGGCAGCCTCCAAGTTTAGCCTGATCATTAGGAGATTTAGCCCAAAAAACTGTAACATAACATTTGAGAAGTGTGGTAGCCATAGCAACCAACAGTCTGTATGCCGTATGATTCTGATTGGTTGCTAAGAGTAATACTTTACACTGAGTACTTTTGTTCCTTTTTACAACATAAGCTCATCACGCACATTACATTATGTAATATGAGGACCTGTTCCGGTCAGTCGGGCCCTTGATGTGTAAAGTTATTGGTCGATTTTAAAAGAAGATTTTATGGTCAGATTGTAATTTGTGGGGTGAGCTTTGGTCTCCCTACAGACATCATCCAGATCATGAGTAAACTTGGTTGAAAACAATAAAGTGGAAATTTAAGTGCAGTATCCATAGCAACCAGTACTCTGCCTAATAATGGTCTGACTCTGTTAAAGTGGAACTAAACCCATCAATTTAACTGTTTAAGAAAACAGTTACATTCCTGGCCAAGTAACTGTCTCATTGGCCTGTGCTGTCACCCAAACTGTCATTCATCAAATGTCAGGTGTCATAACTGATCACATGTGCAGCATCATGGCCATTGCAGATCAGAGGCCAAGATGGCAGCTTCCTTGGCTGAAAAGGATAAGGAGGGCTTAGTTCCACTTTAACTCTGTTTGAGATGAATTACTGTACTTTGCATTGAGTTTCTTGCTCAGACTTTATACCGATAATATAAATACTTCCAGATCTGATCCTGCCTGCTCATACCCTCCAATCTACCCATAGGCCTCATCCACCACTATCATACATTAAAGAGGAACTAAACCCTCCTATTTTTTTAAGCCAAGAATGCTGCCATCTTAGCTTCTTTTTGATCTTCAACGATCATGATTCTGATCAGTTCTGACACCAGACATTTGATGGTTTGGTTGAGAGCACAGCTACAGTTATATTCCTGCCACGTGCACATAACTTTTTTAACTGTTACATTGATGGGTTTAGTTTGGCTTTAAGCTTCTCAATGGCGCTATCAGGAAGGTATTAATCCCCCAGGTCTCGTCTTGCCCTTACACAGTCTTGGGTTTCTTTGTTGGCCTGCCTTCGCTGTGTGTACAGTGTTTAGGGCTTAGCCTTGCTCATTGTAGCTTCCAGGGCTGAGCCCTCTATCACAGCCAGCTTCCAGTTCACCCTTCATTAAGGCTTGATGCTTCTGATCCTGAGGATTAGTGTGATCGCTTCAGTAGCCAGTTGCTTGAAGTGTATGTATGGTCAAAATGTAAAATCATATATTCATTAAAGCAGCATTAAAACCAAAAATTTAATAGATCGCAGTTCCCCAATCATTAGGTGTGGCGGTTGCATTTGTTTTTCCTTTTTATGCTTTCCCCCTCTGTTTTCACATTGTGATCTGGCCAGTAACGCACACCTTCTGTGTTGAGTGCCCCCACTACTGTTTGAGCACTGGGGGCACCTTTTTGGAGAGCAGCATTTTTAGTCTGGGTAAAGGGGGAGTGGTAGATGCACTAGCAGATTACGATACACTAATCAGTTGAAGCCAAACTCCAGCTCATACTTTATAAGCATTTATGGCAAAAAAAAAAAAAAAAAATGTATCCTTTTTGGGATAAACTTTTTACATAAAAGCTGGTGGTTGTAATCACCTGTCAGTGTTAAAGATGTGGGGGGGGTTATAAAAATAAAATCTCTATACTCCCCTGTGTGGCTGCAGCTGGCCCCCATCGGCTCTAAGACCAAGAACTGAGTGATCACTGTATCACTGATAGCTCAGTTACTGCCTGGTCTTCAGTGAGCAGAGACTGTCAGTCATCAGCTCTCTGCTTTGTCCCTTCAGCGCTCACTAGAGCTCCGGGCTGTGGAGAGGGCAGGAGTGGCAGGCTCTCAGAGGTATGGTGAGTTGGCTACCAGTCGGGCATCGAGATCCCTTCAGAGCTTGGACGCTGCCTCTGTGATGTCAGCTGACAGTGAACTTGAGCCTGCTGTCTGCTAAATCTGGTTGCCGGAGTGCAGAGATAAGTACACTCCTGTAACCCAGAAGAGAAGTATGGCCAAAAAGGCTTTGGTCTTCTGTTTTTTTAAATGTTTTGTCCCATCCCTCTAATTTCCATATCTGCAGAACAGTTTGTTCTGTTGGAAAAATAACTGATTTACTTGAAGGATCGCCAGGTGAAAAAGGAGAGGGAGACAAAAAAAGAAAACAAATACAGCCATCACATCTAAGTATTGGTAAGCTGCAATATAATAAATTATTTGTTTTCCAACCTACTCCTGTGAATCTGAACAGGCTTAACGTTTGAAAACTTTTTTGAAGAATTAACTTCCTTGAACTCTGTGACATGTATTCACTATACCCTGTCAGTATGCACTGCTGTGTGTCACACATTTCACAAAACCTGCCTTCTGTACTACAGAGGTGCTAAGAAATGTTTCAGGAGGCGGAGTCAGTACAGGAAGCACACCACATGTGATATGCGTGCTTGCAGACAGCAGTGTACCATGGGATATGTAGTCCAGAGGAATGGAAATTAAACTTTGATGGACTTTATACAATTCTGCACAGTTGTATAAAACATGAAGAAGGGGGTCGAAGGAATCCTGATAATTTGGATCTTTATAAGGGAATCTGTGGCGGCTGACTTTTAATAAAGACACTTGCCCAGGGATCCAGGGCTGTCATTGCCTGGGCCAATCCTTCACTGGTTTTCGGTTCGCTGCCATCTTGCTTGCGGGAAGCTGGTTCCCCATTGCTTTCTGAATGGACCTGAAGTCCCCCTGGGACCTGTAACAAGTCCCAGTAGGTTGCGGGGGAACTTCCATTCTGCTGGTCTAGGATAGCCGAGTGGAAGTTGGAGTGGGTACCTTGCCAGGAATAGATACCCACTCCCAGAAAAAAAATAAGTGGGAAAGGAGAGGAGGAAAAAATTATTTTGTTTTATTTTTTTTAAGGTGAAGTTCCGCTGTAAGTTGATCAATAAAGATTCACTCAAACCCCCAGACTTTCTACTTTCTCCCTTTCATATCTCCCCAAATTCTTCTGACCTCATAACACAGCTTACAGTAACTACAAATAGTTCTGTCCACTTCCCCTGGCTGTATGAATGAGAATGTAATCGGCTCCTGAGTTTGGGAGGAGATACTTGTTCAAGGCTGTCCCAACATGGCAAAGTGGGTTCTGTGGGATGACTTCCTCACACTCCGAGGACTATGACACATGCTAACTGCTCTTATATTTAACATGGCTTGTGTGTGTATACGGGTTACAAGTGGCTGTCACATTCTTTCAGATTCCCTATTGCAACATTGATACACGCCTGTACTTTCCTTATCTCTACAGTTTGATGTAACTGAAAAATCTTGGCTTTTTTTAAATGACCCTAAGAAGTTATTGCTTTTGTATCTTGTGGAATTCAGAGCTGTCTAATAGTTATCCATACCTCATCTCCATGTGTTGATATTTCTGTGCATTAATATTTCAGATTGTGTATATAAAAGTTAGTAAATGTACATCTTCTACTGTGGTGACGTTTTTCTGTGTGTTTTGGCTTTTGATTGATGTCATTGTGAGGAAAGCATCTATATTTATTTTGTTTGCTTTGCTCAGCTGAAACCATCTAATCTAGTAATTTGACAGCTGGATGTATTGGGGCTCCAGCTTCAAGCATTGTTTTTCTTTGAATGTTTATTGGTGTGCACGGAGATGCAGAATGTTGACGTTCTGTGTCTTGTCTTGTAGTCTGTTACCTAAAAAATATCTATAGCCAAAACTTCTTTTTTTTTTTTTTTTTTTTTTCTTTTCTATTTTGGGATGTAGTGGAAATCAGTTTGAACCCATGTCAGGTTTTACTGCTACCTGGCACTCGATTAGAGAGATTTTCCTTTTTTTTTTTTTTTTCCCCTGTCCTGGTGACACCTTTTTTGGGTCCCTTTCACATGGGTCTTGATCCGCAGGGGATCTGTGAAAAGATCCGATGCTGGTTTAGACCAGATGTCACTTTTTTATGACACCCATATACATTCAGTTTTCTGCTGTGTTTAAAAACCACAGCTTTCCAGACCCATGTTTCATCTATGGCCAGCTGGATGTAAACAGAATTCTGTTTAGGTCAGACTACTTCAGACCTGCCATGTTTTAAGTCTGAAAATACGAAAAAAGGACACGGATCTTCTTCTCCCCTTTTTTATTTTATTTTTTTCAGACCTGGATGATAGTCAAATGTAAATGGATGTTTTATTTAAATCCGATGGACTGTGGACTTGCCTGGAGTTTCTGATCAGATCCACCTGAAAAACTGACGAGTGGACCTGTTAAGACCACCCGTGTGAAAGGGACCTTGGTGAGCTTTTAGTTTTGCCATTGGTATAGTTTGAGTTCAGCTGTGTAAGTTATTGCCCTTCACTCAGTTTCACCAGTTATCTTTTAGGCTGGGTTCACACTAGTGTGACACGACAGCCGTCCTACTTTGGATCCGGCTTTGCCCTGTGACATGAAGCCGACATATGTCTGACTTTCAATGAACGGGGATCCGACTTGGATCCCCGCCAATAGCAGGCACTGTGTTTGGTATGAATCTTGAGGGGGAACTCCAGGCCAAATTTTAAATAAAAAACCGGCATGGGTTCCCCCTCCAGGAGCATACCAGGCCCTTGGGTCTGGTCTGGATTTGAAGGGGAACCCCCTACGCCAAAAAAACGGCGTGGGGATCCCCCCAAAATCCAAACCAGACCCTTATCCGAGCATGCAACCTGGCAGGGGAAGAGGGGGGGCGAGAGAGCGGCCCCCCCTCCCTCCTGAACCGTACCAGGCCGCATGCCCTCAACATGGGGGGTTTGGTGCTCTGGGGCAGGGGGGCGACCTGCGGCCCTCCTGTCCCCATGTTGATGAGGACAGGGCCTCTTCCCGACAACCCTGGCCGTTGGTTGTCGGGGTCTGCGGGCAGGGGCTTATCGGAATCTGGGAGCCCCCTTTAATAAGGGGGCCCCCAGATCCCGGCCCCCCACCCTATGTGAATGAGTATGGGGTACATCGTACCCCTACCCATTCACCTGGTGGGAAAAAAAAATGTCAAACACACAGCTTTTTAAAGTTATTTATAGCACAGCTCCGGTGTCGTCTCCGCGCTCTCCGGTTCTTTCTTCTGCCGGGCCTCCGCTATCTTCTTCCAGCTCTTTTGCTAGCGGAGAGGCCCAGTCTTCTCCGTCGCCGCGTTCTCCCGCTCTCCAGTTCTTCTCTCGCTCTCCGGTTCTTTCTTCCGCCGGGCCTCCGCTATCTTCTTCCAGCTCTTTTGCTAGCGGAGAGGCCCAGTCTTCCCGTCGTCTCGTCCGGCTCTCCGTTGTCCTTCTGCCGGCCCCTCCACTATCTTCTTCCAGCTCTTTTGCTAGTGGAGGGGCCGGTCTTCCTATCGCCGTCTTTTTCTCTCTTCTCCTCCTTGATGTTGATTCGTCGGTTCCTCCCGCTGTAATACTGGCTGTTCGCCTCCGCTTTGAATTAATATAGGCTTCTCATGACGTCAGTCACATGCTCCCATGACGTCACAGTCACACGCTCCGGGGCCACCCGGAGCATGTGACCGTGACGTCATGAGAAGCCTATATTGATACGGAGCGGAGCGAACAGCCAGTATTACAGCGGGAGGAAGCGACGAGTCAACATCGAGGAGGAGAAGAGAGAAGAAGGCGGCGACGGAGAAGACCGGCCCCTCCACTAGCAAAAGAGCTGGAAGAAGATAGCGGAGGCCCGGCAGAAGAAAGAACTGGAGATCGCGGAGACCCCCGGAGCTGTGCAATAAATTACTTTAAAAAGCTGTGTGTGTTTCTTTCTCGTACATCACGGGACACAGAGCGACATAGTCATTACTAATGGGTTATATAGATACCTTCAGGTGCTGGCACTGGCAACTTCCAAAACCGGAAGTACCCTCCCCTATATAAGCCCCTCCCATCCGGGAGCACCTCAGTTTTTTGCCAGTGTCTAAGGTGTTGGCCAAGAAGTAACATGTGTTTTTCACTGAGCTTGCGTACAGGTTCTTTTGGGCCTCAGTAAGCTATTCCGGATCCGACCAAAAAAGCTTCATAGCTAAACGGTCGGTACCCGGGCCTTGCAGAGAAGAGCAAGGTTTTGCCTGTAATGCTTCTCTTAGGAGAGCTGGACCCTGGGATCCAGAGCTCTGGTCATACCCACGACCAAGATGTTTTCTGTGCAGGGTGCTATACAGGTCCAGGGGAGTGGAATCCTTGGGAACCCGGTCCCTGAAGGTTTAATTACAATGCCTGCCGTGATAGGTGAAGTTTGGGCTTCTGTGGACCAAACAGAGTCCTGCGGCGGGGAAAAGGTAAGTGGGGGCCCCTCAGGAACTTGGTTCTATTGAGGGGACCCCCAAGCCTAATATGTCTTTCTGCCTGTTACCTATCGGTATTCCCGCTAAATATTATGAAAACAAAAAAGGGGGGGAAAGAAGGGTCCCGACCAAATTAATGGGGGATCCTATTATGCATGCCTGTAACTACTAAAAAATGTAATAATTTTAATAGTGGTCAAGAAAAAAAAAAATATATATAGACTGCGGTACCTGTGTTAATCCACTAGAGGCCGCTGTGGAACGTTTCTTTTCATCAGAGCAAGTCCAGGCAGATGGTGAGTTCTCTTGTGGGAAACTGCTTCCTCTGCCATGTTGCAATGCTCGTCCATCCCCCGGCCTGCGGCAAAAGGGGCCCTGGCTCTTGTCCCTAGTTTCCCTTTTCAAAAAAGAGCGCCGAAGGCGCACGTGGCCGCGCGCGTGCACGCGCCTCTATATATAGAGGTGAGCTGGGAAAGGGGGCGGAGCTTGGGGGATGACGCTCTGTGCGCGCCGCAGCGCTTCTGCGCATGTGCAGGCGTCCCAGCATGTTAAAAACCACAATTATGTGTTGTGAGCTGGCTATGGAGTGCAGAGACAGAGCTGGCAACATTTAAAAAAGGCATACAGCAAGCGGTTGATGCAGGCATCCCCATAGAAAGGCACATTAGTAGACACCAACTGTTTTTATAGCAGCATTTGTGCTAGACTATTGTCAGTAAGTGGTGTATTTCGGCTGGAATACCTCAGCTTTGGGCTTAGGAATATGCCGTCTAAAAACTCCGGGACTAAAAATCCCAGGAAGCATAGGGGGTCTCCATCGGGCTCTGAGGATCTTGGGCATGCTTTGGCTGCACCAATCTCCCCTGAAGAATCAGAGGTTAGTGACCGTAGAGCACCCTCAGGAGTACCTGGTACTGTGGCTGTCCTCAGTTCACCTGCTCCTGTGTATGTAACAGAGGAGGTTTTTTCCTCAGCTCTGGGAGGGCTGGAAGAGAGATTGTCAGCATTGATCGCTGCTTCCCTGTCACAGGAAAAAAGCGCTCGATCTCCGTCTCCTCCCTCAGAGTGCCTGTTAGCAGAGCAACAGTCCCATACAGGGATCAACCTACCTGAGGGGGATCAGGATGAGGTCGATTCTGTTGTAGAGGAATCAACAGTGGAAGAGCCATTCTCAGCATCACATGCTGAAAGATTATGGGTTCAGTCCCTGACTAACATGGTCCGATCAGCATTTAAAATGCCCCTTGCGGAGCCATCATCCACTTCTGTCTCCTCGTTGGGGTCGCTAAAAGCTCCCCAGACTGTTTGTTCCTTTCCGATCCATCCTTTACTGGAAGGGCTCATTTACCAGGATTGGGAGCATCCTGATAAAATTACTCCTCCCAAGAGATTTCAGGTGGTCTATCCCATGGAGGATAAGTTCATCAAAAAATGGAGGGTCCCTACAGTGGACGCAGCCATCTCTTGTGTGAATAAATCACTGACATGTCCAGTGGATAATGTCCAAATGTTCAAGGACCCAATAGATAAAAAATTAGAGTCCTTATTAAAATCTGCTTTTGCTACAGCAGGCTTGGTGACACAACCAGCAGTGGCAGCTATTGGGGTCTGCCAAGCAGTGAAGGATCAGTTGAAACAGGTCTTAAGGGACTTGCCAGATCAGCAGGCTCTTGCCCTAGCTGATCTACCTAGAGCCTTATGCTTTGCGGTGGACGCTATAAAGGATTCAATCCATCAGGCCTCCCGCCTTACGCTGTCTGTAGTACATATGCGCAGGCTTCTATGGCTCAAAAACTGGTCTGCTGAAGCTCCCTGTAAAAAATTGCTGGTCAGCTTCCCATTTCATGGTGAACGCTTATTCGGGGAAGACCTGGACAAATATATCCAGAAAATTTCCAGCGGTAAAAGTACACTTTTGCCGGTTAAAAACAGAGTTAGAGGTCCCTCTTTTAAGAGGCCTGCTTCTCCAGTCCCTAGGACATCGGCTGTGAAACAGTTCCGACGGCCTCCTCGGTCAAATCCCGGAGGTAAAAATCAGGGACAATTGCAGGGTAACAAGAAGCCCTGGAGCAGGAGAGGTACAAAACCTCCCCCAAAGTCAAATGCATGAAGGGTTGCCCCCACTCAATCGGGTGGGGGGAAGACTTCAGTTGTTCACAGAGACCTGGCAGGACACGATCAGAGACAGATGGGTGCTCTCCGCAGTAAGTCTGGGATACAAATTGGAGTTAAATGACTCCCCTCCTTCCCACTTTATAAGGTCAAACGTGCCAAGGGATCCCCAGAAGAGAGGATCCCTCCTGTTGGCACTAGAACAATTATTGCTCCAAGCAGTAATTATAGAGGTTCCCCTGGAAGAATGGGGGTTCGGGTTTTACGCAAACCTCTTTACAGTCCCGAAGCCAAACGGGGACGTGAGGCCCATATTAAATCTAAAAGGGCTAAACAAATTCCTACATATCAGGACTTTCCGGATGGAGTCGATCCGATCGGTGGCCACTGCCCTACAAGGGGAGGAATGGTTAGCCTCGATCGACATCAAAGATGCTTATTTGCACATTCCCATCTTTCCAGCCCACCAAAAATTTCTACGCTTTGCGGTAGAAGGGCGCCATTTTCAGTTCAGAGCCTTACCCTTCGGTCTGGCCACAGCACCACGAGTGTTCACAAAAATTCTGGCCCCATTATTGGCCAATCTAAGAACACGAGGTGTAACGATAATGGCATATCTAGACGACTTGTTGCTGATAGACCACTCAGTGGAAAAACTAGAAGTGGTTGTTCACGAGACAATCAAGTATCTGGAATATCACGGTTGAATTATCAACCGAGACAAGTCAGCCCTAAAACCAGTCAAAAGTCTGGAATACTTGGGGCTAAGGCTGGATTCAGACCAGAGAAAAATTTTCTTGCCTCAAGAAAAGGGGTCGTCTTTGAGAGATTTGATCCACCTAGTGGGTACAAAAAGACAGCCATCCATACGCCTGTGCATGAGGCTGCTGGGAAAAATGGTGGCATCATTCGAAGCAGTACCCTACGGTCAATTCCATTCAAGGAAGTTGCAAAGGGCCATACTGTCAGCCTGGAACAAAAAAGTTCAGGCCCTAGACTTACCAATGTCCTTGTCCCCTTCCGTTCGCAAGAGCCTCCGTTGGTGGTTGGTTCCCCAGAATCTGGAAAGAGGGAAATCCTTCAGTCCGATTTCTTGGAAGGTGGTCACTACAGATGCCAGCCTTATAGGCTGGGGAGCAGTACTGGAGCAATGGTCTCTCCAGGGCAGATGGTCGGATGCAGAAAAGGCCCTGCCCATCAATCTCTTAGAGATACGAGCAGCCCGGTATGCCCTAGTAGCATGGACATCCAAACTCCAAGGGTCCCCTGTCAGAATTCAATCAGACAATGCCACAGCAGTGGCATACATCAATCATCAGGGGGGCACCAGGAGTCGTGCAGCCCAGAGGGAAGTAAATTGCATCCTGAAATGGGCAGAAAGATATGTCCCAGCCATATCTGCGGTATTCATTCCAGGAGTGGAGAATTGGAAGGCGGACTTTCTAAGTCGCCAACAATTATGCCCAGGGGAATGGTCCCTTCATCCCAAGGTTTTCCGGACAATATGTCAGCGGTGGGGAACCCTGGATGTAGATCTGCTAGCATCCAGATTCAACGCAAAAGTGGACAGGTTTGTCTCTTGGACAAGGGATCCCCTAGCTTGCGGCTCGGATGCCCTAGTGTTCCCTTGGGATCAGTTCAAGCTGATATATGCATTCCCACCGCCACAATTGTTACCTCGATTACTCCGCAGAATCAGGGTAGAAAAGAAACCAGTGATTCTGGTGGCTCCAGCGTGGCCCCGAAGAGCATGGTACGCGGAGATTGTAAAGATGTCTGTGGGGAGTCCTTGGACCCTCCCACATCGTCCGGACCCGCTTTCGGAAGGACCAATATACCACCCTTCCTTACCAGCCCTAGGTTTGACGGCCTGGCTATTGAAGCCCACATTCTAAAAAAGAGAGGGCTCTCTAATTCTGTGGTATCTACCATGATCAATGCCAGGAAGCCGGTATCCAGGCAGATCTACTTCAGAATCTGGAAGGCGTACATCGCCTGGTGTGAGGCCAAGAAATGGCATCCACGTAAATACGTAATAGGTAGGATTCTGGACTTCCTACAATGGGCTGTAGATAGGAAGCTTGCCTTGAGTACTATCAAGGGTCAGATTTCGGCCTTGTCAATATTTTTTCAAAGGCCCTTGGCTTCGCATTCACTAGTCAAAGCCTTTATACAAGGAGTGATGCGTATTAGTCCTCCGGTTAATATTCCCATATGTCCATGGGATCTAAACCTGGTTCTGTCGGTTCTACAGAAACAACCATTTGAACCATTACAGCATATTTCTTTGGTTCTTCTCACCAGAAAATTGATTTTTCTAGTAGCCATTTGTTCGGCTAAAAGAGTGTCGGAATTAGCAGCTATGTCCTGTAAGGAGCCATATCTGGTTATCCATAAGGACAGAGTAGTGTTACGTCCTCATCCAGCCTTTCTTCCTAAGGTGGTATCGAGGTTTCATTTGAACGAAGATGTGGTTCTTCCTTCTTTTTTCCCCAAACCTAGTTCGGTAGAGGAAAAGTTATTGCATTCTTTGGATGTAGTAAGAGCAGTTAAAGCTTATCTAAAAGCCACTGCTCAGATTCGCAGAACGGATACTTTGTTTATTCTGCCGGAAGGCCCCAGAAAGGGTCAGGCAGCATCAAAATCTACTTTAGCCAAGTGGATTCGACAGGTCATAATGCAAGCCTATGGCTTGAGAAGGAGACCGCCTCCGTTCAAAGTTAGGGCGCACTCCACGAGAGCAGTTGGAACTTCATGGGCAGCGCATCACCAGGCCTCCCTGGCTCAAATCTGTAAGGTCGCAACATGGTCTTCAGTACACACGTTTACTAGGTTCTACCAGGTGGACGTTAGAAGTCAGGAGGATGTCGCTTTTGGGCGCAGTGTGTTGCAGGCCGCAAAAGATCCTCATGTCTGATAGCGCTCAGCTTATGTATGGTGTACCCCCCCCCCCCTCGTTGGGCATTGCTTTAGGACATCCCATTAGTAATGACTATGTCGCTCTGTGTCCCGTGATGTACGAGAAAGAAAATAGGATTTTTATAACAGCTTACCTGTAAAATCCTTTTCTTGGAGTACATCACGGGACACAGAGCTCCCGCCCCTCTTTAGGGACACTTATTGCTTTGCTACAAAACTGAGGTGCTCCCGGATGGGAGGGGCTTATATAGGGGAGGGTACTTCCGGTTTTGGAAGTTGCCAGTGCCAGCACCTGAAGGTATCTATATAACCCATTAGTAATGACTATGTCGCTCTGTGTCCCGTGATGTACTCCAAGAAAAGGATTTTACAGGTAAGCTGTTATAAAAATCCTATTTTTTTTTTTTTTATTGACGTTTTTTTTTTTCACCAGGTGAATGGGTAGGGGTATGATGTACCCCATACTCATTCACATAGGGTGGGGGGCCGGGATCTGGGGGCCCCCTTATTAAAGGGGCTCCCGAATTCCGATAAGCCCCCGACAACCAACGGCCAGGGTTGTCGGGAAGAGGCCCTGTCCTCATCAACATGGGGACAGGGTGCTTTGGGGTGGGGGTCCGTAGGTCGCCCCCCCTGCCCCAGAGCACCAAACCCCCCATGTTGAGGGCATGCGGCCTGGTACGGTTCAGGAGGGAGGGGGGCCGCTCTCGTCCCCCCCCCCCTCTTCCCCTGTGGCCTGCCAGGTTGCGTGCTTGGATAAGGGTCTGGTTTGGATTTTGGAGGGGGCCCCCCACGCCGTTTTTTCAGCGTAGGGGGTTCCCCTTCAAATCCAAACCAGACCCAAGGGCCTGGTATGCTCCTGGAGGGGGAACCCATGCCGGTTTTTAATTTAAAATTTGGCCTGGAGTTCCCCCTCAAGAGCAGCACAGCACAAGTCGCATGCCAAAGTCGGATCATGCAAGACTGCGGTCCGACTTTGATCCGACTTCAAGGATAGTCAATGGGCTGAAGTCGGACCAAAGTAGTACAGGGAGCATTTTCAAAGTCGGACCGACATGTGTCGGACCAGTTAAGACGGCTCCCATAGGGAAACATTGATTTTCACACGTCATGCGACATGAGCTCCCAATGTTGGAGTGTTTGTCGCCCCAGTGTGAACCCGGCCTTAAAAAGACCTACGTTACAAGTATGATGACAACCTATCAGTGCGTTCTACTAAGGTGCTCAGGAATTGCTGCATGTTTGGAATTCTGGTGCACTCAATCAGTGCCTTGCATGTAATTGCTAAACTCTAGTTTTGCCATCATTGGTACAGAGCAGTCATCTCAATATACATGAAGCCTGCAGCTGTGGAAAACTGCACTGAGATTTTATGTGAACGATAAAACTAGTTGGGACCAGCTAGGGCTGGGAAAAAAAATCGAGTTTTGAGTTCAAATCGATTTTATTTTTTTTATTTATTTTTTTCCTTCAAAGTTTCCGTAGCAGGGCTGCAGGGGGCGTATCCGTAACGGCACTGGGTGGCGTTACCCCAATTACATCTACTCGCCGCAGCCGCCGTGAGTAGATGTAATGTAACACTAACTAACCGCAAGCCGCCGTCTGCCTACCTGATCAGCGTGTCATGCAGACAGACGGCGGCCATTGCAGTGTTCAAAAGCCGCGCCTCCCAAGTCCTCGTCGTCTGTGATAGGCGGAACACTCGATTTCACAGCAGGCAGTGTTCACCCTATCACGGACATCCTCTCATCCTTGTCTGTGTTATGAGGATGAGTGGATGTCCATGATGGGCGGAACACTGAATGCTGGGAAATTGAGTGTTCCAACTATCACAGACGGGGAGGCAGCGCTGCTTTTGAATAGTGGAATGGCCGCCGGTGTAGCAGTAAAATCCGTATCCCATGAAAATCTGCATCAGGCACGGGCACAGTGAGGCACGGGCACAGTAAGGCATGGGCACAGTTCAATTCAACTAAGAGTAACCTCAGGATTTTTTGTTTTATTAGCTAAATCCAAATACAGTATTAATAATTTGGATGTTTAACAATCTTTGTTGCACACTGACTTTGCAGTTAGAGAAAGGGTTTGCCTTTGCAATTTTGTTTGTTGATGCACTTTAATATAATAAAAAAAAAAAATCGAATCGTAAATCAAGTTTTTTTATTAAAAAATGTGCAGATTTTTTTGGGGGGGGGGATCGCCCAGCCCTAGGATCAGCATTGGTCATATGCTAAGTCGCTATAGTCATGAACTAAAATGGTTGGGTTCTGACTTTTTTTTAAAGTGCTTTCAATGAAAATGCACATTCCCTAGCTTTTCAGGGTCAGTTGGGTGCTTTTTTACCCTGAATCTGATAAAGCTTTAGAACGCTGTCAGCGGTATTTAAAAGGCTTTTGTCTTCTTGGGAACAGTCTACATACTCTATAATAGGCCCAGAAATGCGCAGTCATGTATATGTTGCATGTCTCTGCTGTGAGATTCTTTATTGACTTCTGCATATGCATGTGGTACGCTTGAAGAGTTATCTACAGTGGGAAATGGGCAAGGGGTTCTCTATTTTACCCATTCTAGCAATGAGTTACTATTGCTTGCCTTCCTCTTGGTCCCTTGCTGCCCCAATCTATTACCAGATCTTATTGGATAAGCCTTATACTTCTGGTTTTGGAATGACATATAACTCTCCCAGCTGCTTCTTGAAGCTGATTGCTTTATATCTGAGAGGCTTATTGCCAAGGCCAAGAGAAAACTTGCATAGCTCTGTGTAAGTATTGACTTGGTCTTGTACATGGGTAGGCAACTCCTACTCTCACCCTAGATGGCCCCTCCCTCTCAGTAATCTTCTGGGACACGTGACAGGTCCCAGAAGATTGCCTGTCCACTGGGAGAGAGCAGCAGGACTCGCGCAGTACGAGCCCGGCCGTGAAGCTGCAAGCTCTCACGGCAGGGTGCCCACAGTTTCAATGGAGGCGCCAAGGAGAGGAGCGAGTCTCCGTGCGGCCGCATCGCTGGCCCGTGGAACAGGTAAGTGTCTGTTTATTAACCACTTGCCGACCATCCACCGCAGTTTTACTGCGGCAGAATGCACGGCTGGGCGAAGTGACGTTGGCTTTCGTCGCTTCGCCTTTTGGTCACTAGGGGCGCGTACGCCCCCGGAGCCAATGCGATGACCGACGGCCACTCGCGGTTGCTCGTGACAGCGCGAGAACCGGTTCTCGTAGGGGAGAGGAGACTGATCGGGTGTTCATATAATGTATGAACACCGATCAATGTCTTCCCCTAGTCGGTCCCCATCCCCCCTACAGTTAGAACACAGTGAGGGAACACCGTTAACCCCTTCCCTGCCAGTGACATTTATACAGTAATCAGAGCATTTTTATAGCGCTAATCGCTGTATAAATGTGAATGGTGTCCGATGTGTCCGCCACAATATCGCAGTCCCGATAAAAACAGCAGATAACTGCCATTACTAGTAAAAAATAAAAAAAAATGCCATAAAACCACCCCCTATTTTGTAGACGCTATAACTTTTGCACAAACCAATCAATATACGCTTATTGCAAAAAAAATAAAAAAATATGTAGATACATCTTGGCCTAAACTGAGGAAAAAATTTGTTTTTTTTGGTAAAAAATGTGAGATGTTTATAGCAAAAAGTAAAAAATGTGTGTTTTTTTTTTTTACTTATCGCATTTTTTGTTTTATAGCACAAAAAATAAAACCCTCGGAGGTGATCAAATACCAGCAAAAGAAAGCTCTATTTGTGGGGAAAAAAATGGACGCAAATTTTGTTTGGGTACAGTGTCGCACGACCGCACAATTGCCAGTTAAAGCGACGTAGTGCCAAATTGTAAAAGTGCTCTGGTCAGGAAGGGGGTAAAATCTTCTGGGGCTGAAGCGGTTAAAAGTCAGCAGCTAAACTTTTTGTAGCTGCTGACTTTTAATAAACAAAAAAAGCCTGGAACTCTGCTTTAAGGCAAAAAAACACCCCAACTATCCCCCAACCCAGCCCTTTTCCTATCCAAACACTTACCTGTCTGAGATCCAGCACCGTGCCAGGCTGCCGTCTTCTCGTCACTCTTTTTTCCTCTTCCCACAGGGACTTGGGCAGCTCAATAAAAATGGGGGGGGGGGGTTTAGAGTCACACCACTCCCAGCTTGGCTCAGGAGTGCGCACATACATGTGCCTCCAATAGCAAGCAAATTACTATGGGGGTCAAACAAAGTAGAGGGGGAGTCAGAAGCATCGGTGAGGTACCCAAGAAGAAGAGGAGGATTGGTGCTGCTCTTTGCAAAACTATTGCATAGAGAAAGTAAGTATAACATGTTATTTTAATGAAAAAAAAAAATACTAGGCTTTACCATCGATAGCTTTCTGCCCCCCACATCCTAAATGCTTAGTGGAGTACCCTCTCGATCCATTGCAGTGCTCGTCTGCAGCTTTTATTCCCTCTTCCTGCTTTCTCACAGTAACTTCTGTGAGCTGGAACCATCCTATAAGCAGGGGGTGCAGCCAAGCTGAACTGTGTGTGTCTATGGATACACACGGCTCAGCAGGGCACCGACGTTGGTCTCCCCACAGCATACAGTTTGCTGTGGGGGCACTCGAGGAGGGAGGAGACAGAGCCAGCAGGGGACCAAAAAAGAGGTAAGGAACCACTCTGTGCAATATCCTTGCACAGAGCTTTGTAAGTATTACACGTGTATTTTAATTTAAAAAACATGAGATTTTTAATATCAGATATTTTTGTTAATGTGTGAACGATTAGGCCCCTTTCACACTGAGGCGTTGAAAAAAAGCTAAAAAATGATGACATTTTTTACCGCGTTCGCGCTAAAAATAGCGGCGAACGTGGTAACGCATACGCGTTAGCGTTATTTTTTAAAATAACGCTTATGCCTATGCGCTTTTACCGTGTTTTTACCGCGGTTCCCATTCATTTCAATGGGGATAGGCGTTTTTACAGCGCTATTTTATGCGCCCTAAAGTTGCTCTAAAAAAGCTGTTTGCAGGATTTTTTTCAACGCCCAGCCAGCACAACGCCTCAATGTGAAAGCCCTCAGAGATTTCACATTGAGAATGCTGGGGCAGGATTATTTCAGGCGTTATTACAGCGCTAGTTTTACCGCGAAAACTCGGTAAAAACGCCTCAGTGTGAAAGGGGCCTTAGTCTAAAAGTTGTAGTTTCTCTTATCGTCCATGAACCGACGCAGCTCTCATACTGATTACATGTGGGTATATGTCCCTGCTTGCAGGAGAAGGCCTAGGCAGAATGTTAGAGGTTAAAACATTCTAGAACAAGCCAGAACTGAACAGCCCCTCCCAGGGGGGCGGTCCCTCCGGACCTTACCCTCCCACCTGCAGCTAACAGCCTCAGTTTTTTTTCTGCCTAGCAGAAGGAGAAGACGTGGCTCTCAGGAGCCAGTCTCCTGAAAGATTTTACTTTTGAATTTTATTCCTTTGGGAATTTTATTATTTTATTTTTGAGACCTTCAATCAACTGTCGGCTGGGCAACAGGTTGGGTACACTAGTATCCTCGTAGTCTTCCCTGTCCGACCATGCTGATCCTCGCCTTGCGTGCGTGAGACTCAGTTCACGACATACCCCATGGCTCCAGGGGTGGCCGGGTTGCTTTCATGCTCCCGCGGTCCTCTCAAGATTGAACAGTACCTACTGTATCTCTCGCGGTTGACCGGGCCGACAGCTACGCAGTACGACTCTGTGATAGGTCTGTCTGAAACAAGCCAGTGAGTCCCTCTAATGGCACCGAGGGTGTTCTCCAAGGTACGTGCGGGACGGGTAAGTAGTCTCTCCTGGAAAGAAGATGAGTACATGCTGGCTGTGTTTCTGTGTGTGGGGGGTTCTCCCTGTCTCCCCCCTGTTATGCTGCTCTCTGCACCCTGTACTGGTGCTGTGCTGTGTGGGGATACTTGGGGGGTCGTTCTGCCCTGGGGGGGGGGGCCGCTCTATGCTGTTTTTACTGATGGAAAGTGTTCTGGAGGACTTGTGTGGTGTTTTTGCGTGCGCCATTGGCGTGGTATTTTAAATGTAAAAAATGCGCCATCGGCGGCCATTTTGCCGTGGCTCAGGTACAAGCGCCCGGCGGCCATTTTCTTGTAGCCGCGGCGCTTTTAGTTTCGGTTTCGGCCTCTAGCGGCGCTGCTGATAGGCGCAAAATACATTCTCCTCACAGTTTCCTCACAGCTTCCTCACTCTCCTCAGGCTTCACACCACGCTACAGCGCGGCTCATACAGCGGAACAGAGCGGTCCCTAAAGGGTGGTGAGTCCTCTGGGTATCCCCTCCTCAGCCTCAGCGCAGCCAGTGGGTGGACTGTACTATTCACTGTTATAGTGAATAGGGTCTCAGAGGGTGGCAAAAAATGGAGTCTGGTTCACCTGCTTCTCCCCACTTGCCAGATGCAACTGGCAGTGCACCTGCGGTCCCTATGGACCAGTTGTCGGCAGTCTTGGAATCATTCCTTGTCAAGCTGGAAGCGGTGTGCGAACGCACGGGGGCTGTAAAGCGCCCCCTCCCCACACAATCTCCACATGGGGAGTGCTCTGAGTCAGATATGGGCCTAGCTACTGCTGCTCAGGACCCTAGTTCTGAGGATTTTGATGTGTTTAGTCAGGACATTCCTTGTGAGGAAGACCCCTGTCTTGAACCACCAACTGACAGGGTGCTTGTGAGTGAACTCATTGATTTTGTGAGGGATGATCTCAAGCTGATTATTGAGGCTGAGGAACCTCAGGTGGACACTATGACCTTTTTGGTTCTTTAAAAGCCGTGTCTTCAAAAAAGGTTTTTCCATATGTGCCTTTTTTTGATACATACATTGACCAGGTCTGGGATAAACCGCAGAAGACTTTGACGGTGCATAGCCATAGCCTTACGGTACACCTTTAAAGAGGACCTGGTTAAGAAGTGGGCTCAACCCCCGGTGGTCTACCCCCCGGTCGCCTGTTTGAATAAGGCCACTATGCTCCCAATGGAAGGGACTCCTGCATTTAAGGATCCCGCTGATAGGAGGTCAGAGGTGGCGTGTAGAACTATGTTCACCTTATTGGGGGCAGCCTTACGCCCTATAGTGGCGGCAACGCTGGTGTCTCAGACACTCACAGGCTGGGCACGGATATTGCACCAGACGGTGAAGGAGCATAATCTCCCTCCTGAAACCATTGCCCTGGCTCAACAGCTTGCGCAGGGTTTGGTCTTCGTGTGCGATGCCACTGTGGATGCGACCCCTTTAATCACAGGGGCCTCCATTTCGGCTGTGGTGGTGCGTCGCCTTATCTGGCTGAAATGCTGGTCAGCCGACCTAGCTTCCAAAAAGCTCCTGGCTGACTTGCCCTTTAAGGGTGGTAGACTGTTTGGAGCCACCCTGGATGACATTATTAAGAACGTCACAGGAGGTAAGAGCACCTTCCTTCCCCAGTCTATTAAGGGAAAGGAGCCCCACCGCAGGCCGGGCCCTTCCTTTCCGGCGAAGAAGACGTTTTTTCGTCAGTCAGTTTCCACGGGCAAGCCCACCCAGACTGAAAAAGTGCGGCTGGGGGACAAAGACGTCCCTGGGTGCGTAAGCCTACCAAGCAAGCTCCCAAGTCCACCACCGCATGAAGTCTTGCCCCTGCCCGACTCTGGGGTGGGGGGACGTCTTCGCAAGTTCTCGGTGCGGTGGACCTCCCGGATCCCCTCGGGATACAGGATAGAGTTCCGCTCGGGGCCCCCAAACAGGTTTTTTCCTTCGAACCTTCCGGGCGGCCCTCTTTAGGGCCGTACAGGATTTGCTCGGGCGCGGAGTAATTGTGCCGGTTCCGTCACAAGAGAGGTTTCAGGGGTTTTACTCAAACCTGTTTGTTGTCCCGAAAAAGGACGGGGTTCGGCCAATCCTGGACCTCAAGGCCTTGAATGCCTATGTGAGGGTACAAAAATTCAGGATGGAATCCATTCGCATGGTGATCACGACCCTCCAACAGGGGGATTTTTTGGCGTCCTTGGATATCAAGGACGTTTACTTGCACATCCGAATCTGCGCAGTCCACTATCAGTTCGTGGCCCTTCCCTTCGACCTGGCATCAGCACCACGGGTTTTCACCAAGGTGCTGGCCCCGGTTCTAGCTTTGCTGAGACAGCGAGGAATTGTTATCGTGGACTATCTAGACCAGGGATATGCAATTAGCGGACCTCCAGCTGTTGCAAAACTACAAGTCCCATCATGCCTCTGCCTCTGGGTGTCATGCTTGCTGCTGTCAGAGTCTCGCTATGCCTCATGGGAATTGTAGTTTGGCAACAGCTGGAGGTCTGCTAATTGCATATCCCTGATCTAGACGATCTCCTTCTCAGAGCAGAAAATGTCTCAGAATTGGAGGAAAATGTGACGATAGTCAGACCCTCCAGGACTTCGGATGGGTTCTGAACACGCAGATGTCGCCTCTAGCCCCGACTCAGCGCTTGGAGTATCTGGGTCTGATCCTGAACACTTCAGCAGCAAAGGTGTTTCTACCCTCAGAGAAGTTACTGACACTTCGGTCAGCAGTACGGGTTTTGTCGTCTCGAAAGTAGTCGTCAATTCGCTTCTGCATGAGTCCTGGGACTGATGGTGGCCTCCTTCGAGGCGGTTCCGTGTGCCCAATCACACACTCGGGCATTGCAGAAGGGAATTCTGTCGGTTTGGGACAAGTCCCCATTGTCTTTGGATCTTCAGATCCAGGTGAGTCACTCTGTCCAGGCGTCCCTGACATGGTGGCTGAGGTCCCCGGCTCTTCAGGCCGGGAACTCGTTCCTCCCCATCCACTGGACGGTGATCACAACGGACGCCAGCCTGACGGGCTGGGGAGGAGTGTGGGGAGTCCTGTCAGCTCAGGGGCTCTGGACTCCAGCCGAATCTCGTCTCCCAATCAACGTCCTGGAATTGCGGGCCATCAGACTGTGTCTCTCCGCTTGGTCAAAGAGGCTACAGTGCCACTCGGTCAGGATCCAGTCGGACAACGCCACGGCCGTGGCGTATGTCAACCATCAGGGGGGCACTCGGAGCCCGGCTGCGGCATCCGAGGTCGCCCACATCCTAAGATGGGCGGAAAGAAGCGTGCCGGCGCTGTCGGCCGTTTACATTCCGGGCATAGAAAACTGGCAGGCGGACTATCTGAGCCACCAGTCCCTGGACCAGGGGGAGTGGTCCTTGCATCCGGAAGTGTTTCACCTCCTTTGTCAATGATGGTGCACTCCGGATGTGGACCTGATGGCATCTCGACTCAATCGCAAGGTGTCGAGGTTTGTGGCCCGGTCCAAGGACCCCTGGGCGGATGCCTCGGACGCATTAGTGACCCCGTGGGGTCGGTATCGCTTGATATATGTCTACCCTCCGCTGCAGTTCATTCCTCGTCTGCTGCGCAGGGTAGTGGCTGAGGGTATTCCGGTGATCCTCATTGCCCCGGACTGGCCTCGGCGTCATTGGTACGCCCATCTGGTACGTCTCATCGCGGACGTCCCTTGGCGCCTGCCCTTGAGGGAGGACCTTCTATCTCAAGGTCCTATCTTTCATCCTGCTTTACAGTCTCTGGCTTTAACGGCATGGCTATTGAGAGCCAGGTGCTGAAAGACCGAGGCCTGTCGGATTCGGTAATTTCAACCATGATTAGGGCACGGAAGTCTTCTAGGAAGATCTATCACCGTACCTGGAGAGCTTACATCGCTATGTGCGAGGAACTGGACTGGCGTCCACGGACGTACTCCGTTCCCAGAATCCTGAGGTTCTTGCAGCGTGGGGTTGCTCAAAGGCTGGCTTTGAGCACTATTAAGGGTCAGATTTCGGCTTTGGCCGTTTTCTTTCAAAGACCCCTAGCTGGTCATTCCTTGGTTAGCACTTTTGTGCAGGGAGTACGCCATGTGGTTCCACCCGCCAAGCCCCCGCTCCCTCCTTGGGATCTGAACTTGGTGTTTTCGGTTCTTCAGGAATCTCCTTTTGAGAATATAAGAGATATTCCTCTTTCAACTTTGTCCCAGAAGGTGGCTTTTTTAGTGGCCATCACTTCTGTTAGACGGGTGTCTGAGTTGGCGGCTCTGTCATGTAAGTCGCCTTACCTGGTCCTCCATAAAGACAAGGCAGTATTGCGACCGCGACCATCTTTTCTTCCTAAGGTTTCGGCTTTTCACCTTAACGAGGACATTGTCCTTCCGTCCTTGTGCCCTCAACCATCGCATCCTAGGGAGGTTGCACTTCACAATTTGGATGTAGTGCGTGCCTTACGGGTATACCTGGCGGCTACCGCTCCTATTCGGAAGTCTGACTCGCTGTTTGTGTGTCTGTCTCTGGTCCGAAACCGGGCCAAGCGGTGTCGTCTGCCACCATTTCTAGGTGGATCAGACAGACTGTTATACAGGCCTATGCCATTAGGGGACAGGCTCCTCCCTTTCCGGTCACGGCGCATTCCACCAGGGCAATCGGTGCTTCCTGGGCTTTCCGACATCAAGCGTCAGTTGCACAAGTGTGCAAGGCGGCGTCCTGGTCGTCCATTCATACCTTTTCAAAGTTCTACAAGGTTGATGTGGCTGCATCTTCGGATGCTTCCTTCGGCCGCAAAGTGTTGCAGGCCGCTGTCTAATGTTGCAACTCCTCCGTTGAGGGGCTCTGCTGGTTTGGAGTGAAGTTTTGGTTGTTCCTTTTTTTTTTTTTTTTTTGCTCCCACCCCTTTCTTATACTGCTTTGGGACATCCCACATGTAATCAGTATGAGAGCTGCGTCGGTCCATGGACGATGAGAGAAAATAGGATTTTTGTACTCACCGTAAAATCCGTTTCTCTGACGTCCATGGACCGACGCAGCACCCACCCTTCCTTTTAAGTTTGTACTGCTTTGTTACGAACTGAGGCTGTTAGCTGCAGGTGGGAGGGTAATGTCCGGAGGGACCGCCCCCCTGGGCGGGGCTGTTCAGCTCTGGCTTGTTCTAGAATGTTTTAACCTCTAACATTCTGCCTAGGTCTTCTCCTGCCAGCAGGGACATATACCCACATGTAATCAGTATGAGAGCTGCGTCAGTCCATGGACGTCAGAGAAACGGATTTTACGGTGAGTACAAAAATCCTATTTTTTAATACCATACGTTCAAAGCACTCTGCCACGATTGTGACTCCCACGTGCGGGAGTGACATCATTGTGGTTCAGCCATTCAACCAACCGCAGCCTGCGAACCCAGAAAGAAGACCAGTGGAAGATGACAGGATGCCGCTGGAGGGATACATTTTATAGTTAAGTTTGTCATAATGTGCTGGCATGCAGCACATATTGGCACCTTACGGCCCCCTGCAAGTTGGGGTCATAATTTTTTTTTTTTTTTTTGTACGCAAACTTTACTACTGCTTTAAAAAGCAGGGCCTCAAACCCTCTTGGTATGTATGTCAAGGATATACCAAAAACATTTGGGTTGAACAGGAGACATAATTTTTGCTTAGGCCAGGATTGTGGCAGGAACTTCAGAAATGTAAAAAAGCTAGAAGATTAGGGATTAAAAATATGTAATGTTGATAATGAGAGTTAAGTTCCACTTTATGGAATTGAGAAGCCAGTCTATCTAGTCAAGGATATAAACAAAAAAGTCAGTGCTACTACCCACACATCACATAGAAAGTAGAGTTCCCAGGTGCTCGATCCACAGTCGCTGGCTGAGTAGAAGTGAATGAAAAAAAGATGATCTGCACTCCAAACGCAAATGGGAAAGGTTGACGCGTTTCAGCCTATAAGGCCTTAGTCATAACCACCTATCTAGTCAAGGAGCCAGCAGGATTTTTACCTTAGGAGACAGCTCCATTGACAACAACTAGGATAAGCCTAAAAAATCAGGCACCAGCTGTAATCAATGTTATGAGTAAGCTTCAGCGACTTGAGTGAAACGCATTTGCACCCTGTGTATTGTCTGGCTGGATTCCAATAAATCTTTTTAAAGAACTTGACTATGTCTGTGGTGTGCCACCATTTCCTGTATTCCTATATTGCATTCATGGTGGCGAGCCCCCACAGCGGTCTATCGTTGCTGTGTGTTACATGTGATTAGACTTCCAGTAACACACCTCCTGTATTAGTGAGACACAACTCTGGAGGAATGAGCGCAGGAGACGCAGCAGAATTGTCAGTTGGGGGAGAAGGTATTATTAAATGTATTTGCAGATTTAGATACACTAACAAATTGAAGCCAAACTTCAGCTTACACTTTATAACTAATTACAGCAAACTGGTGTTTTTTTTTCCCCTTTTTGGGATAAAGGTTTTGCATGAATTTAAAAAAGCTAATACTTTTATCTCCCCCCCCCCCCCCCCCCCCCCATCAGCGTTAGGCTTTGTGTACACTGGCCTACATTGACCGCGGCCGTGGGAAAACGCAAGACCTGCAAAATCGCACCACGGATTTGCGTTCCTATCCTGAATGTGAGTCTTTCACGTTCAGGAGAGGCAGCTTGAAGCTCGTCTAAATACGGCAGCTCCTAAACTCTGCTGAAAGCCTATGTGTACATTGACACACTGTACGTGGGCTTTTATGGAGATGAGTTTCTGAGGTTTGGCAAAAAAAAGGCAAAAGCTCCTAAACTCCTGTCGGTGTAGGCTAGTGTACATGAAACATAAAGTGATTTGTCTCGTCCATGCAAACTGATAGATTCTGCTGTACAGCTTTTTAAAAAAATGCACTTGCTGGCTGGATCACCAGATGAAAATAGAAGAAAGAGCCTAAAAAGGGAATCTAATATATACATCACATCTTAGAATTGATAAGCTGCAATATAGAGCTGGGAAAAAAATCGATTTTAATCTTGAATCGAGTTTTGAGTTCAAATCGATTCAGATTTGAAGAAAATCGATTTTTATTTTTTTGATTTTTTTTTCAAAGTTTCCGTAGCAGGGCTGCAGGGGGCGTATCCGGAATGGCACTGGGTGGCGTTACCCAAATTACATCTACTCGCCGCAGCCGCCACGAGTAGATGTAATGTAACACTAACTAACCGCAAGCCGCCGTCTGCCTACCTGATCAGCGTGTCATGCAGACAGACGGCGGCCATTGCAGTGTTCAAAAGCCGCGCCTCCCAAGTCCTCGTCGTCTGTGATAGGCGGAACACTCGATTTCACAGCAGGCAGTGTTCAGCCTATCACGGACATCCTCTCATCCTCGTCTGTGTTATGAGGATGAGCGGATGTCCATGATAGACGGAACACTGAATGCTGGGAAATTGAGTGTTCCGCCTATCACAGACGAGGAGGAGGCGCGGCTTTTGAATACTGGAATGGCCGCCGGTGTAGCAGTAAAATCCGTATCCCATGAAAATCTGCATCAGGTACGGGCACAGTGATAGAAGCACGGGCACAGTGAGGCATTGGGCACAGTGAGGCACTTTTCAATTCAACTAAGAGTAACCAAGATTTTTTGTTGTTTTATTAGCCAAATCCAAATACAGTATTAATAATTTGGATGTTAAACAATCTTTGTTGCACACTGACTTTGCAGTTAGAAAGGGTTTGCCTTTGCAATTTTCTTTGTTGATGCACTTTAATATAATTTAAAAAAAATCGAATCGTAAATCGAGTTTTTTTTTTTTTTTTTAATCGCAGATTTTTTTGGGGGGGGAAATCGCCCAGTCCTACGTGCAATATAATGTTTGCTTTTAGGTTTAATGCTGCTTAAAAGTCTACACACCCCTGTTAATGTCAGGTTTCTGTAATGTAAAAAAATGAGACAAAGATAAATAATTTTAGAACCTTTTCCACCTTTTTTAGCCCTGGTTCACACTGGTGCGATTTGACATGTCAAATCGGCGAAATTTGACGCAAATTGCAGGCAATGGCACCGTCCTAATCGGTGCGACGCTGCATCTGCGGCGCTACACCGATTACAAAAAGTAGTTTCTGTACTACTTTTTGCGATTTCAGCTGCGATTTACATTGACATCTGTGTCAGATGTCTCTGTAATCGAGCTGAAATCGGGACTGACAGGCAGGAGTGAAATCGTGCGAGTTCAGCTGAACTCGCACGGCTTCACTCCCGCAGCCCCAGTGTGAACCTGGGCTTAGAACCGGTTCACACCTATGCATTTTTAGTGCATTTTCAGTTCTGCAGAAACACATTACAATCCATTAATCCAATGAACAAGGTTTCCTATGGATGTAGTTCACATCTGTGCATTTTATGGAGAGGGTCAGGGATTGTTTTCTGGTTTTTGATTCCATAGACTTCAATGGATCAAAAATGTGTATTGAAAAATGCAACAGCAATATGCAACCTGCATAGGTGTGAACCAGGTTTCACTTTCAATGTGACCTATAAACTGTACAACTCAATTGAAAAACAAACTGAAATCTTTTATGAGGGGAGGGGTGAGTAAAAGGAAACAAAAATAGTGTAGTTGCATAAGTGTGCACACCCTCTTATAACTGGGGATGTAGCTGTGTTCAGAATTAAGCAATCACATTCAAACTCATGTTAAGTAGGTGACATCATTTTAAAGTGCCTCTGATTAACCCCAAATAAAGTTCAGCTGTTCTAGTAGGTCTTTCTTGACATTTCCTTAGTCACATTCTACAGCAAAAGCCATGGTCCACAGAGAGCTTCCGAAGTATCAGAGGGATCTCATTGTTCAGAGGTAACAGTCAGGAGAAGGATGCAAAAGGATTTCCAAGGCATTAGTTATACCATGGAACACAGTGAAGACCGTCATCATCAAGTGGAGAAAATATGGCACAACAGTGACATTACCAAGAACTGGACGTCGCTCCAAAATTTATGAAAAAGACGAGAAGAAAACTGGTCAGGGAGGCTGCCAAGAGGCCTACAGCAACATTAAAGGAGCTGTAGGAATATCTGACAAGTACTGGCTGTGTGGTGCATGTGACAACAATCTCTCATATGTCTGGGCTATGGGGTACAGTAGCAAGACGGGCCTTTTCTTACGAAGAAAAACATCCAAGCCCGGCTCAATTTTGCAAAAACACATCTGAAGTCTCCCAAAAGCATGTGGGAAAATGTGTTGTGGTCTGATGAAACCAAGGTTGAAATTTTTGACCATAATTTTAAAAGATATCTTTGGCACAAAAACAAGACTGCACATCACCAAAAGAACACCATACCCACAGTGAAGCATGGTGGTGGCAGCATCATTCTTTGGGGAAGTTTTTCTTTAACTGGAACAGGGCCTTAATCTAGGTAGAGGGAATTATGAACCGTTCCAAATACCAGTCAATATTGGCACAAACTTCAGGCTTCTGTTAGAAAGCTTGACATGAAGAGGAACTTCATCATTTAGCATGACAACGACCCAACAAATACATCCAAATCAACAAAGGAATGGCTTCACCAGAAGAAGATTAACGTTTTGGAATGGCCCAGCTAGAGCCCAGACCTGAATCCAATTTGAAAATCTGTGGGGTCACCTGAAGAGGGCTGTGCACAGATTTGGAGTGTTTTTGCAAAGAGTGGGCAAATATTGCCAAGTCAAGATGTGCCATGCTAATAGACTCATACCCAAAAAGACAGAGTGCTGTAATAAAATCAAAAGGTGCTTCAACAAAGTATTAGTTTAACCACTCGCCAACCAGCTGACGTCATTATACTGCAGCAAGTCAGCTCGTTCCCACGAATCGCCGTAGCTGTACGTTGTCTTTTTAAACCGCTGTAGCAGGCGGGGGAGCTGATGCACGCGCGGCCGTGATGTCTGCCAGCCACCAGTGATCGCTCCAGAGAGGCAAAATGGGGGTCTGTCAATGTAAATAAACAGATCTCCGTTCTGTCAGGGGAGTAGAGTCATCGTCTGTTCCTAGTGATTGGGAACAGCGATCTCACTCTCCTCCTCCAGTCAGTACACTGCCCCCACAGTTAGAAACATCTCCCAGGGAACACATTTAACCCCTTGATCGCCCCCTAGTGTTAACCCCTCCATGCCAGTGACAATTATACAGTCATCGGTGCATTTTTATAGCACTGATTGCTGTATAAATGTCAATGGTCCCAAAAAAGTGCCGTGTGTCGATCTGTCCGCAGAAATGTTGCAGTCCCGCTAAATATTGCTGATCACTGCCATAACTAATAAAAAAATTATAATAAAAATGCCATAAATCTATACCCTATTTTGTAGACACGGACTCTTGCGCAAACCAATCAATATATGCTTACTGCCATTTTTGTTTTTACCAAAAATATGTAGAAGAATACGTATTGGCCTAAACGGATGAAGATTTTATTTTTTGCTTATAGCGCAAAAAATAAAAACCGCAGAGGTGATCAATTACCACCAAAAGAAAGCTCTATTTGTGGGGAAAGAAGGATGCATTAAGGTGAAAAAACACAAGGGTTTACAACCCCTTTTATATTCTCCATCCCCATACCCCATCCCTGTCTTAATATTATATGGGTTGACATTGACTTCTTTTGGTTTCATATTTGTTAAGGTTCTGATTCACCTAAGTCATGTTTTAAAACGGTTTGTATAGTCAAAATTTAGACACTTACCTACAGGTAAGCCTATAATAACCTGTAGGTAAAAAGAATATCTCCTAAACCTGTACGTTTTAGGAGATATGCGCCTCTGACTTCAGCAGCGCATGCGCATCGGTTTCTCGGCTGAAAGCCTGGCAGACGCTGCACTTTGCCGGAAAGAAGTCTCCCATGCGCAGGAGTGACGACATCGTGGCTCCAGCCACTCGCAACGCTGGAGCCACCATACCCGGAAGACACGCCGAGGCAACATGTCATCTCCCTCGGCGTGGACCAGGTAAGTTACCGATGCCTCGTTCTAAGGTAAGTATTTAATAATGAGCTAGAGCGGGCTGAAGTCCGCTCTTTGACGTCTTGGATGCCAGTCCAGGCACCATGTCATCACGACAATTAGAGCTGCAGCTAACGATTATTGTTTTGATTAATTTGATAACCTCAAACAAAAGTGTGTATAATTTAGGCAAGATGTAAAATATAAAAAAAAAGGCTATTTATTCGTAAATATTTCTATGCAGTGATAAATATAAATAACCAACTTTCTGGATAGGGAGCAAAATCTCTAATCCAGTCTGAATAACAGCAGAAGAGATATACTGTATATACTATTAGAGGTTGAATCTGGTAAGAAACATCAGACTCAAATAAACAAAATTTAAGAAATATTGATTGTTTTGCCAATTTTCATACAAAAACAATGTCTTCCTTCAAAAATAATGTCCTTTTAGAGCCCATTCACACAGGGGCGTCTTTGGATCCGACTCCAAATCGCCCCAGGTCGCCCCTAGTCGCCTCAGGTCGCGCTGGCTGAAGAAATCAATGTAAGTTAATGGAGCCGTCCTTATGCACACTACTGCAGTCGCTCCGACTTCAAAAAAGGTCCCTGTACTACTTCAATCCGACTCCTAGGCGACCTGTAACCATTCATTTCAATGGGAGTCGCCTCTCACTGTCTTAATAGGAGTGACTCTCCAGGAAGAAAACATACATTTCTCAGGCAAAACTCTCTTTCCCCCCTCCCTCCCACAGAGCTTATTCTTGTTTGATTGGCCACTGGAATGTCTCTTGTCCTGCAGGCAACTTGGAGTTGCCTTGTAAGTAGCTCCAGGTCGCGCTGTGATTCATACTCAGGTCGTGTCTGAGTTGCCTCATAAAATCGCACTGGAAGTCGTGTTGCCCCTGTGTGAATGGGCTCTTAAGAACGTTTGTTTGATTTTCTAATCCTTAGTGTGGTCAAATCAAATTTCTTTTCCACCATAGTGAATAGAAAACATTTTGGTCAATGGAATTTTCGGACAGTGTATGTGGTTTTCATTCAGAAATTACGTACATTTCAAAACTGAATGTTAAAAGCAAGTGAAATTTTCAAATGACATTCTTTCACTCAGCGAATGTTCAAATATTTTTCCTATGAATATTCTCGTCTGAAAATTGATGCATGTGGCCAGCATAAGGCTCGGTTCACACCTATGCAGTTTGCCTTTGATCCATTTCTACAGTGCTTTTTGCATTTTTGCACACGCGATTTTGTTGCGATTTCCTTTTTTTTTTTTTGGGCCAATTTGTTGTCGGGAATTGTTGGGGCACTTATCACATACTAGAAGAATGAACATACACTATCCAACACAGTCGTTTGTTCTTCCAAGTTCATTTAACCAACAGTTGCATTCAGCCACCTAGATGTGACCGTTTCATAGTAGGTAAGGTTGAACAAAGACAATGGTCCATCCAGTTCAACCTGTGTAGGTATATATGTGTCCATGTCGATAATTCTTTCCCATATCCCTGTATGTTGTGTTCACTAAGATGCACGTCCAAGAGTCTTTTAAAACTATCAATGCTTCCTGCTAACACCACTAATTGTGGAAGAGAGCTCCATATTTTTATTGCCGACAGTGGTAAAAAACCCTACGCAGCTTAAAGGGGTTGTAAACCCTCGTGTTTTTTCACCTTAAAGCGGAGCTCCACCCTATTTTTGAAGTTTCTTCCATCCTCTTCAGTATTGTCCCCTGCATAACAATTGGAATATTACACATTTTTTAAAAAAAAACTCACGGTTCAGTTGTCCTCTGTTTGTATCTCCCGCCGCGGCCACCTCAGCATCGTCGCGTCATCCAGAAATCGCTAGGCCTCCTGGGAGATGTTTGTAATCAGTCCCAGGAAGCCCTGGGCCGTATGACGAGATTTTCGGCGGCGCCATTTTTACTAAGGGAAGCCTGCCTTTGTTTGCTAGCAGTGCCGATGTGCTGAGGTTGATGCGATTTGTTGTCTTGGGGTGATGCAATGTGCTGTGGGCGGGGGTTGATGCAATGTGTTGGGTTGATGCGATTTGTTGTGCTGGGGTGATGCAATGTGCTGTGGGCGGGGGTTGATGCGATTTGTTGTGTTGGGGTTGATGCGATTTATGTTGTGATGCAATGTGCTGTGAGCGGGGGTTGATGCGATTTGTTGTGCTGGGGTGATGCAATGTGCTGTGGGCGGGGTTGATGCGATTTGTTGTGTTGTGATGCAATGTGCTGTGGGCGGGGGTCGATGCGATTTGTTGTGTTGGGGTGATGCGATTCGATGTACTGGGGTGATGCAATCTAGATGCATAAATGAATTTGGTTGATGAGATTAGTATTTTTTTTAAATGAAAAGCTGTACAGAAAAAAGTAGCGCGCGCGCGTGTGTGTGTGTGCGTGTATGTATACACACCCACAAAGATATAATATATATATATATATAATCAGGGCTCGACAAACCCCGGGCGCCAGGTCGCCATTGCGACTAGAATTAGCGACCTGAGGTATCCTGTGTCTCCGTGCCCCTCCGCGGGATCGCGTCGGCCGGTAATTGAGGCCGCGGCTTTGTGGCCTTCTGTAGGCCTATGCTTCCTTCTTTGAACTAGCGCCATCTTGTGGTGGCAGTTGGTATGACAACCAGCAATGCAAATGGAGTTTCCCTGTCTGTTTTCACTGCCATCTCCTTCCCTCTAATTATAACCCCCAAACATATATATTTTTTATTCTAACACCCTAGAGAATAAAATGACGGTCGTTGCAATACTTTCTGTCGCACCGGATTTTACGCAGCGGTCTTACAAGCGCACTTTTTTGGGAAAAAATACACTTTTTTTTTAAATAAAAAAAATAAGACAACAGTAAAGTTAGCCCAATTTTTTTTTTATATTGTGAAAGATAATGTTACGCCGAGTAAATTGATACCCAACATGTCACGCTTCAAAATTGCGTCCGCTCGTGGAATGGCGACAAACTTTTACCCTTTAAAATCTCCATAGGAGACGTTTAAAAAAAATCTACAGGTTGCATGTTTTGAGTTACAGAGGAGGTCTAGGGCTAGAATTATTGCTCTCGCTCTACCGATCGCGGCGATACCTCACGTGTGGTTTGAACACCGCTTTCATATGCGGGCGCTACTCACGTATGCTTTCGCTTCTGTGCGCGAGCTCGGCTGGACGGGGGCGCGTTCCTGGCTCCTAACTTTTTTAGCTGGCTCCTAGATTCCAAGCAAATTTGTCAAGCCCTGATATATATATATATATATATATATATATATATATATATATATATATATATATATATATATATATATATATATAATATAATATATTTCTTGAACATGCAGTATATTTACTGTTTCCTGCAGGGAGGAGAGGTTTGCATAGAAAAGTGTCAACTTCCTCTGACACTGCCGTTGCTATGGAAACTTGACCTGAAACCTATTACACTGCTTGTGTGGCACTGAGCATGTGCAAGATCTGCAGTAATGAAATCCAGGAAGTAATGCAGTCTGGCTTCAGATGCCCACACATAAGATGGCCACGTTCTATTTCTAGTTTATAAACTTTCAATATGCTGTAATAACCTAACAAAACGGACCTCAGTTTACAGACTAACTTTACTAGAATATATTAAGCTTGTGTATTATAGAGGTATTTTTATTTAAAAAGTGTAATTTCGGCCGGAACACCACTTTAATGCATTCTATGCACTAATCCCATCCACTGCACCGTTATGAGAATTTTCCCTGTGCCTGTGTTCTGTATAAAAAAAAAACTGCATGATTCTACCTGTATGAGCTCTGCTCCAGGCACTCAGCTGATTTCTCTCCTCTGTTCCGTCTTCGGCTCATAGCTTCAGTGGGCAGGGTCGAGCCCTCCCACTGACGTCAGCGGCCGACAATCAGCTGAGCGGCGGGAGCAGAGCTCATACAGGTAGAATCATGCAGTATTTGTACAGAACACAGACACCGGGAAACTTCTTATAATGGTGCAGAGAGGATGGGATGATATAATAGAAGATATGAGAGCAGCAAGTGGAGGGGGGGGGGGGGATGGGCACTTTGTACGAGCAGAGAGGGTAGGAGGGGGGGAGAAGGAGACAGACACAGAAGAGCAGGGCTGCGGAATGACGTAGGCAGGCAAACAGACCACGTTGTCAGGACTCAGCAGCCATGATCATCGTGGTCTGTTTGCAGAGGGGAGGGTATAGCCAGGCAGGATCAGCCAGGTATTTCAGGATATACGGGGATCCAAATGACACAGCACTGTGTTGTATAACATTCTTTAACCACTTGCCGACCACCGCACGAACATTTACGTTGGCAGAATGGCACGGGCAGGCAAATGGGCGTACATGTACGTCCCTTTTAAATTTGCTGCCGTGTGGGCGCGTGCGCGCCCCTGCCACAAGCTCCGTATCCGCGGACTCTATGTCCGCCGGTGTCCCGCGATCGTGTCACGGAGCTGCAGAACGGGGGGATGCCTGTGTAAACAAGGCATCTCCTTGTTCTGCCTTGTGACAGGACACTGATCGTCTGCTCCCTGTCATCGGGAGCAGTGATCAGTGTCATGTTACAGTAAGCCCAGCCCCTGCACAGTTAGAATCACTCCCTAGGACACACTTAACCCCTTCCTCGCCCCCTAATTGTTTTTTTATATATTTTTGGGGGATAGTTATAGCAAAAAGTAAAAAATATATTGTTTTATTTTTTTTTCAAAATTGTCGCTCTAATTTTGTTTATAGCGTAAAAAAAAAAAACGCAGAGGTGATCAAATGCCACCAAAAAAAAGCTCTATTTGTGGGGAAAAAAAGACGTAAATTTTGTTTGGGAGCCACGTCGCACGACCGCGCAATTGTCAGTTAAAGCAAAGCCGTGCCGAATCGCAAAAAGTGGCCCAGTCATTGGGCAGCCAAATCCTCCGGGGCTGAAGTGGTTAAGAGAACAGTATCAGTTTTTTTGTTTTTTTTTTGGGTTAACAAACGCTTTAAGGTGAAAAACCTTCTGTCACTCAGCAGCCCCTCTGAGCCCCCGTTTATTCTTACCTGAGCCCTGTGTTTCCCACGACGGAAAAGAGCACACCAGCTCCGGCTGGTGTCTCAAGTCCTGATTGGATAAATTGATAGCAGCACAGCCATTGGCTCCCGCTGCTGTCAATCAAATCCAATGATGCGGGGGGCGAGGCAGAGTACTGCTTTCTGTGTCAATAGATGCAGGACACGGGAGCTTGCTTGCATGGGTGTACACGAAAGAGCGCTTCTCCGACAGGGGACTCGAGAAGAGGAGGAGCCAGGAGCTCCGCTGAGGGACTCCAGACGAGGAGGATCGGGGCCACTCTGTGCAAAGGCAAGTATGACATGTTTTCAGGGTTTTTAAAAAAAAAAAAACACCTTTACAACCCCTTTAGGCTCCATGCACGTTGGGCTTAAAAAAAAGTCTGTTCTCTTTGGAGTAAAAAACTTCCATATAGAGCATTGTTTGTACAAAGTTTAGACGAGTTTAGGAGAGTTTTTTTACGTTTTTTCTGCCAGTGAGCTCCAATCAGAAATGTGAATGAGAGGTTTTTTTTTCATGCCTGTAAACGTTCTCAAAATATGCCTGTAAATGGACACATAGGATAACATTGAGTTGCTTCTACAGGCAGAACACAAAACTCCTGTAGAATCGACATTTTTATTTTTTTTATGCCACACTTCTCAAATCTCATTGTGTGGCCTTGTGTCCTTTTACACTTCAAGACTGAATGGGTTTTCTTCGTACACTGGGATCACCAATGAGGTATTTGTATGTGGTATTGTATAACATTGTCACCTGGTTTAGCTAAAAGTCTATCTAGATTTTACTACCTTGTTCCTATTTCCTTCCCTTGTTAAAAACTTGGCACCTTATTATCTTGCGAATGTGCCTGCTGGTAAGATGCAGTCAGATGGTACTTTGTCATTCCTGCAGTGTGGATATGAAAATGAAAGGAAAAGTTTCCTCGCTGTGGACACACTATGACACTTCATTTCATTCTTCTCTATGGATTAGCTTGTCATGTTGATTACTCCTATTTGTACCCTAATGGTAAACACTGCCTTCTCCGCATGCCTCTCCTTATTCTTCCTCTGTACATATTCTATTTTTGGGAGGTACTTGATGACAAGTTATTGCAGGCGTGCTGCTTTCCAATCATAGCCCTACGCCACCTCCCTATTTTAATGTCTGTGCTGTACTAGTGCCTGAGCTAGGACAGGTCACCCACATATGCCCCTGAACTGGGAATTGTGTGATGTATAACTTCCCATATGGCCACTGTTTATAGTCTCTTATAATGAGCTGTTTGCTTACAGATTTACCTTCCTAGTGCTTCCTCATTGCACAGTGATGTAGTGTGTATGTGTGTGTGATGATGTGTACACTCTGACTTGAACTGACCTTTGTATATCTTGCTGTGTTGCAGGAAGCAACTTGTCATGTTAACTAAATTCCAGCCTACTTCTGCTGCATTTCCTAACTTTTGTATAAATGATACAATCTCTTTTTTTTTTTTTTTCTAGTTTTGTAAGGGTTGTTTTACATCGTTAAATTTCGGATTATTTTCAGATTATTCTTAGGTTATCTTTATTTTCTGAAGCTGGCAGTCTTTGCAAACTTGGATTGCTAGCTGTTGCTACTCCTTGATATACTACTTGCCACGTACCTTACTGTGGAGCCCGAGATGATGAGGGTCGCCTCTTGCACAATTCCTGTTCAAGCACCCCTGGTAGTGAAGACAGGGACTGCTAGGTCAGTGGAAGGGTGCAGGTGCCTGGCAGTTGTGGCAGTGAGCTGTAACTTGAAGACACAGGAGTTCTTCCAGTGGTGTCGTGGAGTCTGGCCACACGCCTTGTTCCGCAGGAGCCAGGCAGGCAGGTGCAAGGTCGGGTACAGGCAGAAGTCGGTAATGTGCTGGCGGAGGGGTATCAAATCAGGAGGCGGAGCCGTAGTCATAAATCCAAGGCGGGGTCAGTAACATAGGCAAGAAGCAGATAGATATAGCAGGCAGGGGTGATGCAAGAGAGTTGTCAGACGTAGCCCGGTCAGGATCAAGGTCAGCAGACATGGATAAGAGTCAGGAGTACAGGAACCAAAGCTGAAGACAATCCAGCACTGAAGCCAGGTAGACTCTCTCTGTTTAAATAGGCTGCTCGAGGCCAGAACCTATAGATGCGTGCGCGCATGTATGCACCAATGCGCATGCCCATTCCAGTCTTTGCTTGTCTTGGTCTGAAACTCTGCACATGCACATTAGCACTTGCTGAACAGGAATGAGCACCTGCTGCACAAGTTCTCTGACACTACTTCTGTAATCTCTGAAGGTCTATTAAGTTGAACACTCCACCTAACACATTTTTCACGTAGGTTTAGGTCACTGCTGCTGATTCCTGTGGGACTAATATCGGGAAATTGTTCAAGTGGGGGGCATTGATTGCATGACTGATCGAAGATTAATGCTACATTTTTAAAAATAATTTTAGCAGCTGACATCAAGATGTACAGGAAGTACCCGAGTTACGAACATCTGACTTGTGAGCGACTCCTACTTACGAACGTGTGACGTATTTGCCGTCATGCGCGATGCGCGGCCTCTTTTCGACGGCGGGAACATTGGATAACAAGGTATCTGCCGTTCTGCGCATGCTGTTCCGACTTATGAATATATTCGACTTGAGAACAAACCTACAGTCCCTAGCCCGTTCATAACTCTGGGACTGTCTGTATATTGTGTGCAGCTCCTTCATTTTTTAAAATTGCTTTTCCCACTGTTTCTTCCAATCCCCCGATTGCTTGACCTACGTTCCAGTTTGCCAAGGTGGCTCATTGGCTTGATCCTGGTCCTCTGAAACCACCTTGTTGTGCATACTCCCAGAAAAAAAACGACATGCCGACATAAACACACTGCCTGCTGCGACATGGCACAGGTTGCCCAAGCATGTAGTTGGCACCTAATTTAGTGAATGACTGAGAACATGCATGCTGTCGCTGAAGATCATGGGATATATAGTCCCGAGGACGGGGATTGTGTAACCCCATATCCCTAACATGTTTGGGGAAGCGGAGCAAAGGGAGCAGGATTACAGTGCGCTTCTGGACCTTTTTTATAAAGTATTCAGATAATGTCAACCTGTTTTTTTCATGTACATCAGTATGTTTCTTAAAACATACTTTCTCTTATCGTCCATGGACTGACACAGCTGGATACTGTAAACGTGTGGGTATATGTCCCTGCTCTCAGGAGAAGATCTAGGCAGAATGTTAGATGTTAAAACATTCTAGAACAAACCAGAGCTGAACAGCCCCGCCCAGGGGGGCGGTCCCTCCGGACATTACCCTCCCACCTGCAGCTAGCAGACCTCAGTTTTTTTCTGCCTAGCAGAAGGAGAAGACGTGGCTCTCTCAGGAGCCAGTCTCCTGGAAGATTTTACTTTAAAATTTTATTCCTTTTGGGAATTTTATTTTATTTTTGAGACCTTCAATCAACTGTCGGCTGGGCAACAGGTTGGGTACACTGGTATCCTCGTAGTCTTCCCTGTCCGACCATCGAGCGTGCTGATCCTCGCCTTGTGTGTGTGAGACTCAGTTCACGACATACCCCATGACTCCAGGGGTGGCCGGGTTGCTTTCATGCTCCCGCGGTCCTCTCAAGATTGAACAGTACTTGACTGACTGTATCTCTTGCGGTGGACCGGGCCGACAGCTACGCAGTACGACTCTGTGATAGGTCTGTCTGAAACAAGCCAGTGGGTCCCTGAAAGGGACGGGTAAGTAGTCTCTCCTACTGCAGGTGAGTACATGCTGGCTGTGTTTGTGTGTGGGGGTTTCTCCCTGTCCCCCCCCTGTTATGCTGCTCTCTGCACCTTGTACTGGTGCTGTGCTGTGGGGTGCTTGGGGGTCACTCTGGCCTAGCTGGGCGCTCATGTCTGCAGTTTTTTCTGGTGTGTGAGGTGATTATTGCGTGCGCCATTGGCGCGCATTAGAGCTTTGAATTTCGCGCTCGGTGGCCATCTTGGCGTTCAGTGGCGCAGTTATAGCTGCGGCCGGCAGCCATTTTCTTGTGGCCGCCGCGCATTTATTTCTGGCGGCGGCGCGAATCCCCTCACAATCTCCTCACAGACTGAGCGGTCCTTAAGGGTTGGTGGGTCCTCCCGGGTATCCCCTCCTCAGCGTAGCCAGTGGGTGGACTGTATATTCACTGTATAGTGTATAAGGTCTCAGAGGGTGGCGTTATGGAGTCTGATGCACCTGCTCTCCACACTTGCCTGGGGCAACTGGCAGTGCTGCACAGTTAAACATGTTCATATGTTTCCTGCACCTGCGGTCCTTATGGACCAGTTGTCAGCAGTCCTGGAATAATTCCTGTCGGAATGGAAGCGGTGTGCGAGCAAAAGGAGCTATAAGCCCCCTCCCCCCACAAAAATCTTTAGTGAAGGAGTGCTCTGAGTCAGATATGGGCCTAGCTACTATGCTCAGGACCCGACCTCTGAATATTTATGAACAGGACATTCCCTTGTGAGGAAGACTCCAGTTCTGTGTCAGTGAGTGACAGGGCGCTTGTAAGTGATCTCATTGATGATGTGAGGAACACTCTCAGGCTGGAATTGCTGTGACAAGCTTTTCTTTTACACAGTTTCCTCACTGTTTTCCTCACACGCTGCCTCAAGAGCAGCATGGATGAGGGAGGACTTTATTCATTTATGTCTGTAGTCCCTGTGAGCCTTATGTGTGATACCTGAGGTAACATTTCCCGCCATTTCCTGGGGAATGATTTGAGCTCTGACAGACACACGGTCTGAGGATCAGAGGTTACCTGTTACCTGCATGCTGCTTCGGCAGCACAGTCAAGCAGGTTGGAATGATACAGAGAAGATTATGCGCCTCTGCGCCATAATTTAACTCCTCCTATACATCTACACTGCATACATTCACAGTGTATGTATGTGTTATTGGTCTCTGTGTCTGCGTGGCTGTCCCCACATTCCAATGCTGTGTTTCAGTGCCATACATGATATAAACGTACAAAATATGTTTATGCACGACTCCAGATACATTCACAGTATATGTATGTATGTATGTATGTATTATACTCTCTGGGTTGGTGGGGGCTCCGGTGTCCTCCCGCACTCTCATGGTATGTGCGCTTCAGCTTTCTGCACAGTATAGACATGTTCAATATGTTTATTGCACATACTATACATGTTTACAGTATGGGTATACTGTTTGCGTGGGGTTCCTCCGGGTACTCCGGTTTCCCCCCATGCTCCAATGGAAATGCACAGCATAAACATGTGCAATATGTTGATTCACATGCTATCATTCCTACACGGTATCTGTGTGCTGTCTGCGTGGAGTTCTTCCGAGTGTTCCGGTTTCCTCCCACGCGCTGACGGTATGTGCGCCTTTGGCCTTCTGCACAGTTAAACATGTTCAATGTTTATCACGCATGCTATAATACCTACACGGTATGTGTAGGCAGTCTGTGTGGTTTTCCTTCGGGTACTCCGGTTTCCTCCCACACTCCATTGGTATGGGCGCTTTGGCGCTATGCACAGTCTAAATTTGTGCGATTGGATATCCACATACTAACATACCTACCCGCTATGTCTTTGCACTCTGCGTGGGATTCCGCCCACGCTACATGACATGCATGCCTTTGGTGCAATACACGGTGTAAACATACACATTATGTCTATACACTACACTAAATACATTTACAGTAGCTGTAGGTATTGCATTCTCTGAGTATGCGTGGGGTACTTCGGTTCCTCCCACGCGCCAACAGTGTGCGCGCCTTCGGTGCTATGCACACATGGGCTTGTGCAAAATGTTTAGCACACATACTATAATACCATACACGGTATGCGCATGCAGTCTGCATGGGTTTCATCCGGGTGCTCAGGTTTCTCCCCTGCGTTCCAATGGTGTGCGCATTCTCAGCGCTATGCACAGTATAAACATGTTCAATTTGTTTATTCGCAGGCTAACATACCTACACGGTTGTGTACGCAATCTGCGTGGCTGGTTTACGTCCAGGCCCCGATGATGTGCGCGCCTTCGTTGCTGGCGCAGTATATACGTGTTTATTAGGTTTATCCACAAATACTAAACTACATACGCTGTATGTGGTGGTATTATGCTCTTTGTGGCTGGGTGGGTTTCCTCCCATACTCTCCATTCGTGCGTTTGACGCAATACATAGTATAAACTATGTGTTTGCACAATCGGCACCTATCCATGGGTAGCTGCTGGATGGAGCATTGTCACAAGGATCCCTGGTTTCAGGGGTATCACTTTCCACCTGCTTTCAGTGGTGATCAGAAGCGCTGGCTTGGACTGTGTTCGCCAGGTTGGGGTTAGCGTTACGCCCGTTTGGTGGCTGCGTCTCTGGCATTTTTTATAGCTCAATGACTGGGCAAAAGCCTCTGCTTCATCCATCAGTCGTCTAGCAGGTGCACTACAACTGCTTTAGCCTTTAGAGTCTCTGTGCCCGGGGTGGGTTTGCGCCACCTGTGGAGGCTGAGGTACTAGTCCTCTGACCGAGTTTCTAGGGAAGTTCCGTCAAGTTGCCTTTATTGGCCAACATTTTGAGGCACCCTGTACACTGGGGCCTCCCTTCTGTACCCCACTGCCAGCTTCCTACCCACCCACTGTCATCATTCTGCCAATTTGCTGACCTCCTACCACCCCACCCAATTTCATCAACATCCCCATCATCCCTCTCTACCCCACCTCTGGCATCCTACCACCCCACCCCCTGTCATTATTATTCCCATCATCCCCCTGTAACCCACCTCTGGCATCCTACCACCCTGCCTCCTGTCATTATCATCCTCATTCCTCCTGTACCCCACCTCTGGCTTCCTATTCCCCTACCTAATTATCATTATAGGGAAGATATGATCTCAGCCTCTCACCCCAATGCTGCCACCATCATCCCAAACTGCATCCTGTCATCCAACCAACTGTTGCCCAACAGTTGCATGTCACACCACAATACTGCCCTGCCACCCAGCGAGAGGCAATAATGTGCAGTGACCTTTAGCAACCAATCAGTGAGTGATAATAAGCAGTAACCTATAGCAACCAATCAGTGAGCAGTAATAATGTGCAGTAACCTCTATCAACCAATCAATGTGTGGTAATGATGTGCAGTAACCTCTAGCAACTAATGGGTTGGCAGTAATGATGTGCAGTACCTCTAGCACCAATCATTGAGTGGTAATATTATGCAGTAACCTCTTGCAACCAATCAGTGAGCCGTAATGATGTGCACTAACCTCTAACAACCAATCAGTGAGCTTGGAGCAGTCAGTGAGTGTGAACCAGACTTTTATGTGTACATTATTAAAGTTTGTTTTTTTAGATAAGTCTATGTGCACGTTTTGTTTTTTGGCATGTTGGCTTGAATTATTTTTCCCATTATGGTTGTTATTAGGGCCTCATGTCTAAGATTTGCCTAAGGCCTCACAAAGCCTAGAGCCGCCTCTGATCATGGCTGTGGCATAGGTCAACCATCAAGGGGGACCAAGAAGCTCGGCTGCAGCTTTGGAGGTCGCTCACTTCCTGCGGAGGCTGAGCGGAGCATGCCGACTCTATCGGCCGTGTACATTCCGGAGTAGAGACCGAGGGGATTCGGGTGATCCTAGCTGCCCCAGATTGGCCTCGGCGTCCCTGGTTCACCGACTTAGAGCGACTGGTGGCGGATGTTCCTTGGTGACTGCCAATGCGAGAGGACCTTCTGTCGCAAGGTCCTATACTTCATCCTGCTTTACAGTTGCTGGCTTTAACGACATGGCTGTTAAAAGTCCGGTGCTAAGGGACCGAGGCCTGTCAGATTCGGTAATTTCTACCATGCCGAAGGCACGGAAATCATCTTCTCTGAAGATTTATCATCGCACATGGAAGACCTACATCTCTGTGTGAGGAGATGAAGTGGCGTCCACGTACATATTCAGTTTCCAGAATCCTGCTGTTTTTACAGCGTGGAGGGGATCAAAAACTTGCCTTAAGCACCATTAAAGAGGTGGATTTCAGCCCTGGCTGTCTTCTTTCAACGACCCTTGGCGGCTCTTCACTGGTGTGCACGTTTGTGCAGGGGGGTGACACATGGCCCCTCCGGTTCGACCACCGCTGCCCCCGTGGGACTTGAGCTCTTGGTACTTCAGAAACCACCATTAGAGAAATTCCCTTATGGACGCTCTCTCAGAAGGTGGCCTTTCTGGTGGCTATTACAACAGTCTAAAGGGTTTGAGTTGGCGGCCTTGTCTTGCAAGGCTCCCTATTTGATCCTCCACAAGGATAAGGCGGTGCTACGCCCACAGCCCTTTTTTCTTCCTACGGTTGTTTTGGCTTTTTATCTAAATGAGTACATTGTGCTTCCATGTGTCCTCGGCCGTCGCATCCCAAAGAGGTTGCTTGCATTCCTTGGACGTGGTCCGAGCTCTGCGGATGTATCTGTCTGCTGCAACTCCGCTTTGGAGGTCAGACTCACTATTTGTGTCAGTGGTTGGCCCAAAGAAGGGCCTGGTGGTCTCGTCGGCCACCATTTCTCGGTGGATCAGACAGATCGTGATTCAGGCTTACGCGCCTACCTTTCCTGTCACGGCGCATTCGACCAGAACAATAGGTGCCTCCTTGAGCTTCCGAAATCAAATGTCTGTTTCCCAGGTGTGTAGGCGGCGACCGGGTCGTCCATTCACACCTTCACTACAAATCACAAGGTGTTCATCTGCGGATGCTTGCTTCAGCCGCAAGGGTTTTGCAGGCGGCTGTTTTTAAGGTTGCAACTCCTCCGTTGAGGAGCTCTGGTTGTTTTGGGTGGAGTTTGTTTGCTGTTCCCACTCGTTTTTTTTTACACTGCTTGGGGACGTCCCTAAGGTCAAGACTAAAGTGTTGTGTCCATCCATGAACAAAATTGAAAATAAGATTTTTGTACTCACCGTAAAATCCTTTTCTCTGAAGTCCATGGACGGACACAGCACCCACCCCTCCTTTTTTATGTTTGTACTGCTTTTTGACAAACTGAGCTGCTGAATGCAGTGTGAGGGGTTATAGCCAGTAGGACCGCCCCCATGGCGGTACTGTTCAGCTTTGCTGTTTTTACATGTTCTGCCTAGTCCTCTCCTGATAGGAGGCAGTATAACCCTAAGGTCAAGACTAAAGTGCTGTGTCCATCCAGGAACTTCAGAGAAAAGGATTTTACGTTGAGTACAAAAATCCTTTATTTTTTATTATATACTTTTTGGTGTTTGTTTTTTTCTTTTTCAATCATTAAGAAGTAGTAGTAAAATATGTACTCAACCTGTAGGACCAAATACCGGTAAGTTTTTATTAAAAATAAATAAATACATAAATAAAAGGGCAGACTCTATGGATCCCTTGTTCTTTCTACTGTCACTGTTTTTTTTTTTGTTAATTTTCTTTTGTTCTTTTCACATGCTTGTCTTGGCTTTATTGCTCAATGTTCTCAGTAATCTCGCTGGGTGGTGACCCCCCCACCTCCCAGATCTAATGTCTTCTAAGATCTTCAAATAACAATGCAGCTTGGAACTGCAATGGATTTTCATGATATAGTAATAAAGACCCAGTAGGGGATCTGTCTGATAACACTTAGTTTTGGACAGAGATCAGATTTTCGTGAATTTTGGAGTCTTACACATAGTTTCTAAATGCTGACCTAGTTTAGTAATAGTGACATGTTTTAGGCCATAAATTCCACAAATGAGCTACACCATTTCTTGACCAGGTGATGTAGGTATGTTTGGTCTATATTTTAAATGCTTGTTTAAACAAAACAATGCTATCGGCAGCAACGCCCCATGCACACGAGACGCCGGTGCAAACTCTGCTCAACACACGTTTTTAAAGGCTAAAACCGGCGTTTAAAAACGCCCGGTTTGCCGCGATTTTAGCTGCGTTTTACCACGTTTGCGTCTATAGGCGTTTAGTTAAGAAACATCATAAGACCCTCCCTAAGCTCAAAAAACAGTGTTATTTAACCATTTCAGCCATTTTGAGAGAGCAGCAGTGTACTTGTATTTAGCGTATCACTTGCCACATCATCTGCCACAAGTTGTGAATTGTCCACTTGCCACGTCACCTGGCCACAAGTTGTGAATTGTCCACTTGCCACGTCACCTGGCCACAAGTTGTGGATTGTCCACTTGCCACGTCACCTGCCACAATTTGTGGATTGTCCACCTGCCACGTCACCTGCCACAAGTTGTGGATTGTCCACTTGCCCCGTCATCTGCCACAATTTGTGGATTGTCCACCTGCCACGTCACCTGGCCACGTCACCTGCCACAAGTTGTGGATTGTCCACTTGCCACGTCACCTGGCCCCGTCACCTGCCACAATTTGTGGATTGTCCACCTGCCACGTCACCTGGCCACAATTTTGTGGATTTCCACCTGCCACGTCACCTGGCAACATCACTTGCCACAAGTTGTGGATTGTCCACTTGCCACATCACCTGCCACAAGTTGTGGATTGTCTACAGTGCAATGCAAGCAATTAAATGTTTTTTTTTTTTTTTTTTATGGTTTTTCATCATTTTGCCATCATTTTTGAGATTTCTAATGTAAAAAAATAGGTCAACTTTAAACACTTATAAACGAAAACGCTGGTGCCGCGTTTAGCGGCTGAAACGTGGAAACCCTTTGCGTCTGAAACGTGGAAACCGTTTGCGTCTGAACCCATTTTTTTTTTGCTTCTAGAAAAACGAGGTTAAACGAGACTGTGTGCATGGACACATAGGATAACATTGAATGTGTTCAGGAGCAGTTGAAAAAAAGTGTCCAACTGCCTCTGAACGCGCGTTTTAACAGCATCTCGTGTGCATGGGGCCTTAGACTAGCATTTATTTTGTAAACCGACTTCTTGGAATGTTTTTCTTCAGACTTGTTGCAAGAGTGTCATTCATTGTGGCTTATGCTTAAAAAGAATATGGATGATGGTTAAAATGGAAGCGGCAGATTAGGACAGCAGAGGAAGGTTTACTTGCTGGCTGGCTCTGTCCACTGAATGTAAGGGCATTGAAACAGACTGTTTCTAGACCATAAGGCTCCATGCACAAGGATACCTAGGTGAATAGCAGTTGGGAAAATGCGGTAAAAGCCCCATTTTTTATTTTTTTTTTGCATGCGCCTTTAATACTCTTTCACGTGTTTGGCGTTTGATGCATTTTATTGGCCAAAATATTAAAGTGGTTGTAAAACCTTGTGTTTTTTTTTTTGTTTGTTTGTTTTTTTTTTTTTTTTACTTGATACATTAAGGCAGGGTTCAGCAACCTTTTTCCACTTAAGGACCGGATTCAATATATGGAGGGCCGCATTCGCCTGCTAATAAGTGAAAATTATAATAATCCTAACATTGTAATAATAACAGTACAGGTGTACTTCACTAATACAAAGCCAGTTCAGGTCAGTGATCACTGACTGTGCATTCGGAAAGGGAAGGAGACGGTAAATTACAGATTTATCGGCTCCTTCCTCCGCTCTCCATCCTGACCGATCTGGGACCGGGGGAGTGTCGAAGGACATGGCGGTGGACCTTGTGAGCACGGATTAGGACAATCGGTGATGGGTGCGACGGTAGAATTACAAGCACCGATCTCCCTGTATAGATTTCAATAAAGCGCTGAAAGCTGGGGGAGGAGGAGAAGCGGCTGTCGGTTGCTTTATTGACATCTATACAGGGAGATCGATGCTTGTAACGGCCCGCACTGATCATCCCCTGACTGCCCAGGTGTCAGATTAGGCACCGGAGCATTTGCACAAGTACTCACGCAAATGCTGATTATCAGTGCAACCCTACTTCCTGCTCCTGAAGTCCTTCACATTGGTTGTGCTTAACTGTTTTTTTATTTTATTTTTTCTCTCTCTCAATGCTTGTCTTTCTTCTTTTCTTTTTCTTCTCTTTTCTTTTCTTTTCTTTTTTTTTTTTTTTTTTTTTTCAATGTGCATCCGATAACTTGTTTAGAGAGAGAGAGAGAGAGAGAGAGAGAGAGAGACTGTAACTGTGCACAGCTACCCCTAGTGGCTGACCTATACATTTTTAATAGAAAAGGCCATATCAAAAACTGGAATAGCAATGATAACTCAGACTATATTATATACTTAAATTTGTGAATGATCCTGTTAACTGACTCAGGTGGGAAGATGCTGCAAAAATTGAGCAAGTGGCAAATTTATTCTCATGCAGTTCAGTGTGTTGCAGTGACTGACCAATGTAAAGCAAAGGATTCGGACAACTTCATGAATTATAGTTGTACAGGAAATTGCAGGGAAAGGTACAAAAAGTGTTTTTTGGTGTCAACGGGCCCTTAGTCATCAATGCTGCTGTGAATGACTGCAGTGGAGGAACTCGTCATCTTGTGAATGTGACCATGACTTCCTATGTGTTAGTCACCCGTTATATAGACACTGAATTCTCTTAGCAGCAGCGCACAACTTATTGCTGCTTTTTATCTAATATGCAATGACTATTACATTTTAATAAATACAGACTTATAACAAAAGCAGCCAATTCATGTGCAGAAACGACAAGGCACCCTGCACTACTTGCATCATTGGTCAATTACCCTTTTTACAAATTCTTATTCATGTAATTGTTTGTGTGAACTGGGAACTTTGATAAGTACTGTTGAAGCAATGTGTTGATATGAAGGCTAATGCCTCGTACACACGATCCGATTGTTGGCAGGGGATTGTCTGTTGACAGACTGTTGTCCTAAAATCTGGCCGTTAGTACGCTCCTCCTGACAATTGCTGTCCAACTTTCTGCCAACAAATGTTGGATAACATGCTAGTAAAGTTTCGGCAGACAATGGTCTGTTGCCTGATTTTCATATCATCAGTACACAAGTCCGTCGCACAAAAGTCGAAAGTACAAACACGCATGCTCGGAATCAATGCTCACCAAATACGAAATTAGCAGAAGGAGCCCAAAGGGTGGCGCTCAAGAGCTAAAATTTCTCTTAGTACGTCACTAGGTTCGTGTTTGTTGGCCGACAATTGTTTACTGTTGGTATGCAAGACGAGATCCAGGCACACGCCCTTTGGACAAAAATCGGACGCTCGGTTGGCCAACAATCGGATCGCGTGTACGAGGCTTAACACTTAAGACAGGAAGTAATGGAAAATGCCCTACAGTAGGAATACAGACAAAAATAAAAAATAAACTAGTATGAGGAGGGAGAGGATGAATTAGAATCTCTGTACAGTTTACTTGTTTGTGCACCCAAAATATTCTGCACTTCCTGTTAGGTTGTAACAACACCCACCCATTGCCTTCATGTGTCGTCCTGATATCATCACAGCGATGATGTACAGCATGCCTACAAGTTGAGGTCCAAAAAAGGTAATGACACCTCAGGAAGTTAGATGCCACTGCTGGGTTTTGCCACCTATTAGAGCCGGTTCACACCAGGGCGACTCAGTCGCCTGACAAGTCGCGTCCCACGCTTTTCAATGGAACCGTTCTAAGTAAGAGCGACTCAGGTCGCTCCGACTTAGAAAAAGGTTCCTGTACTACTTTTGGGGGTGACCCAAGGCGACCTGCATTGACTTCTATACAGAAGTCTTATGCAAATCGCCTCGGCGGGCGTCTCAAGATCGCGCCGCCGAGGTCGCCCCCGCAAGTCGTGCCGCGCCGCCCTGGTGTGAACCGGGTCTTACCGAGGTTGTTTACAAATAGAAGCACTCTGCAGGTGCAAGACCTGCTATTTTTTTATGTGCTCACATTATACCTTGGAAATAAAAGTTTGCGTTCATGTCTTTATTAATGCTGTTCAATGCCCTCTTTGGTGAGATTCCCATCATATCATGGTGATCACATCCTGACCTAGTGTTTCACAAAGACAGGGAAAAAAGGAGAATACTATACAGCAGGCAGACGTGGATTGCAGTGGGAACCTAACAGTAACCCTTCTCCACTGTATTAATATAAAATATAATTATTATTTGTATGGCAATGTTGAAGTGGGTTCCGTAATTCAGTGGTATTATCACTGGGACAGAAAGTGAGCGAAATCCACAAACAATAATACTATTTCTAGCGGTTCACAGTGGGCTGCGGGAATGAAGCCGTGCGAGTTCAGCTGAGCTCGCACGATTTCACTCCCGCTTGTTGGTCCCGATTTTGGCCGCGATTAAAGACACATCTGCACAGATGTCAATGTAAATCGTGGGCCAAAATCGCAAAAAGTAGTACAGAAGCTACTTTTTTAAATCGGTGCAGCGCCGCAGATGCGGCGTCGCACCGATTTTAGGACAGTGCCATTGCCAGAAAATGCCGCCGATTTGACATGTCAAATTGCACCAGTGTGAACCAGGGCTTAAATGCCTGAAAAACGGCTCCAGTGGGAAAGGGGTCTTTAAACAGCAATAAAAAACTGACGACACAAATTCTAAACGTTCCTCAACTTTCCTGCAAAACCATGTTTGGCCCAGAGTAACCCTTTACACTCTGATAGTTCTCTTATGTGTCAGCATGATTTATTTTAGAGACCTTAATGCAGTGATTTGTTGAATACATAGCCATCCACATCAATCTGGACACACGAGCACGTTGGTCTATTGCAGCGGTAGGCAAGACTGACACACCCAGAGGCAGATGCCTGATGGGATTTGTAGTTTCAACACAGCTGGATTGCAAAACATTGCCTGGTCCTATGTCTGCACCACAGTTGGACATTTTGTTTTTATATGTAATCTACTGCGCTAAGCCAGCTGGCACTCCCATGATCAAACCCAATATAAATTAAATCAGTTCTGTGCTAAACCTAGTACATGCCTCTTTCAAACTAATAACATTATGATCCCCCCCCCCCCAATTTAATACCAATAATTCATTAATTGTATATAAAAATGTGCCCCAAAATACTTGTATAAACAATCCAAAATAAAGTGCACCGATTTTATATTAGTCGGACATGCATGTGAAGTAGGGAAAGTTTTTGGTTGGAAGCCCGTCCATTGATGAGCATGTGTTTTGACTGGAATGGTGGGGGATTGAAGCAGTCAAACGGGAAACCCACACAGACAGGGAGGGCCATACAAGCTTCATGGTGGGATTTGGCCTCAGGGACCCCATTGCCACATCACCACAGTGCTTTAAGGGCCAGTTCAGAACTTGCAGTCCTTGCCCATTATATTGTTCCATGTGCATTGATGCATGTTTTGTGCCGAAGTGTATTGCATTAAAGCAACCCGCTTATATAAATGGGCTGGTGATGCATCAGAATGTCCAAGTAAATGGGCAGGAATTATTTTTGGTAATAAACTGCAATGCTTGTGCATTCTTAGTACAATAGGGGTGCCATTTAAAATGAATAGCACTGTGCTGCTAATGTTGCATGATCTGCGTTTACTACAATGTATCACATGGGGGGAAAAAAGGTTTTCAACTCGAAGGCTTGAGCACTTTATATATGAATGCAAGGCAAAAATAACCTGGAGAGGTTTACTAGTGCAACTTTCTTATGGCATTTGAAGGAGCATTACATTCTTATTGCATTGATGTCACTCAGGCTTGTTGATTGATTTAAACACCAGACAGTATGTATAGAGGGTGCGGAGGCCTGTCCTTTCATGTGTTTGCTGAACAAGATTTTGCTCAAGCGGTAAGATTATATATTTTTTTCCCCCCCTCTTTCATTCATTCACTCGTGGTTTGCTTTCCAAGCAGGGCAATAAACTGCAAGCTCAGTTAAAACTAAAAATATCCCACACAATTGTAATGCTTACTTGATATTTTTTTTTTTTCCATCTGGTTAAGACTAAAGACTAGTAAGCCTTTAAAAATACAAAAAAAATTGGATAGAGTGGAGGGGTATTAGAACACCTGTCAATTTTTATTGCTGCCTGTGCCCCTGTTTGGGAGATTAACCCTCTCTATTTGTCCCCTTTTCCATGATCACTAAGGCCCCTTTCACACTGGGGCGTTTTTCATGCGGTTTAGCGCTAATATTGGCGCTATTATACCGCATGAAAAAATCATGCCCTTTAGCCTTCAATGTGAAAGCCCGAAGGCTTTCACACTGAAGCGGTGCACTAGCAGGACCGCTCCAAAAGTCCTGCTAGCCGCTTCTTTACAGCGGTGAAGGAGCGGTGTGTTCACCGCTCCTTTACCGCGGTCTCCCATTGAAATCAATGGGACAGCGCGGTAATACCGCCCGCAAACCGCGGCAATAGCCGCGGTTTGCGGGCGGTATTAACCCTTTTTCGGCCGCTAGCGGGGGTTAAATTCACCCCCCTAGCGACCGCATACCGCGGTAAGAACGACGGTATAGCAGCGCTGAAAATCGCGCTGCTATACCGCCACCGCTCCTGCCCGCCCCAGTGTGAAAGGGGCCTAAAAGTAAAAGAAAATCCCAAATTTTGGGCTGTCCCCAGAACCGTAATGGAGGGGAAATCTTCCAATGGGGACCCTAGTTCTGATGAACAAACGATTATTTAGTACAAAGGTCAGCCTGACTAGATAGTTTAGTATTACCTAGTTTTGATAAACTCATGCTTGATTGTATTGTCAGATTGTAATATGTATGATGACCCTAAAGTACACACTATCAAACCCCCCCCCCCCCTCCCCAGAACACACCAGTCAGCGCTCTCAGCCATTGATTGAAAACGCTGTGCTGGGCGATCTGCAGACGACTTCAAAGGAGACTTCCAAAATGACTTCTGTATTGAAGTCAATGAAAGTCGTCTTGAAGTAGTACAGGAACCTTTTTCTAAGTCGGAGCGACTTCAGTCGCTCCGCTTAGAACGGTTCCATTGTACAGAATGGGACGCGACTCATCAGGCGGCTGAGACGCCTGACGAGTCGCCCCTGTGTGAATGCGGTCTTAGGCAAAGGGATTCCCAAAGTGTTTGTGTTTGCCCAGGTTCACACTGGTGCGATTTGACATGTCAAATCGCATGTCAAATCGGCGAAATTTGCTGCAAATTGCAGGCAATGGCACCGTCCTAATCGGTGCGACGCCTTATCTGCTGCGCTGCACCGATTACAAAAAGTAGTTTCTGTACTACTTTTTTGCCATTTCAGCCGCGATTTACATTGACATCTGTCAGATGTCTCTGTAATCGAGCTGAAATCGGGACTGACAAGCAGGAGTGAAATCGTGCGAGTTCAGCAGAACTCGCACGGCTTCACTCCCGCAGCCCCAGTGTGAACCTGGGCTTTTTGTTTTTGTTTTTTATGTTAAGAAAAACATTCCTTTTTATAAATTTCAGATTTTTTTTGGATTCACCCTGGTTATAGCTCAGATCTACTTTTAGTTTTTTTCTCTTAACAAATTTTCAGTTCCTCCACCTCACTCCCATAATCCTGCAGTCCTGTGGAAAGCATGCTGCATTCTGCCTGGAAGTACAATAACACAGCTGTACAGGTTCAATAGCTTAATACTCTTTTCACTTTGACTCTTTATGTATCGGCTTTTCATGTGTAGAAAAAGATTGTTTTCTTGCTGCCTAAGGCCCCTTTCACACTGAGGCGTTTTAGCGCTTAAAATATTGCATAAATAACGCCTGAAATAACCCTGTTCCAGCATTCTCAATGTGAAAGCCCAAGGGCTTTCACACTGAGGCGATGCGCTGGCGGGAGGAAAAACGAAATCTCCTGCAAGCCGCATCTTTTGAGCGGTGTGTATACCGCTCCTTCCCATTGAAATCAATGGGACACCACAGCTATACCGCCCGCAAACCGGTTTGCGGGCGATATTAACCCTTTTTCGGCCGCTAGCGGGGGTTAAAACCGCACCGCTAGCGGCCGAATATCGCGGTAAAAACGACCGCCCCGGTGTGAAAGGGGCCTTGCTCTGTAATTCTTTTTCTATAATCACTTTTTAAATGTTAGCGCAGCATTCAAATCATCCCTTTGGGGGTGGGTTGTTTGGAGGGTCTTTGCTTTTTCTGCCCCACTCTCAACATTCATTTCTCCCCTGTGAGTGTAACTTGCTTTGAAATTCTGTTCAAATATATAATATGTCCAGGCCCTTGTTCACACTGAACAAATTTGTCAAATCGCATGACAAGTCGCAGCCTATTGCTGACACCGTTCCAAGCGGTGCAATGCCGACTTTTGCGAAAGTAGTTCCTGCACTACTTTTACCGATTTTTTTTTTTTCAGGTGCGACTTCAATAGACATCTGTGCATTAAGCTGCACAGATGTCTTTCATGTTGCACCCGAAGTCGCATGGACATGCTGTTTTGAAGTCGTCGGGCTTCAGATGAAGTTGCATGATTTTAAAGCTGTGTTCAATGTGAACGAGGGCTAAATAGGAGTTATTGGTAGCTGATTCCTGAAGCTGCTCTTCAAGCAAACTCCTGAATGCACAGCAGAAACACAGTACATATGTGTAAACTGTCACACCTGTCAAAGGATTTATGATTTAAAAACCTCCGCCAGACAGCACAGCCAGGATAGTGACAATTTTTTTTTCTATTAAAGTAGTTGTGAACATAAAATGTTATAGCCAATTTATAATTCAGTTCATAACTATGCGGACACCATAACAGCTTTTGCTTTATTTTCAGAAATCTTTATTACCTTTTTGACAAGGTTAAAACGTTCTGTGATGTGACCATGCATCTCTCCTTCCTGATAGTGATGGGCGATATTACAGGACACACTGAAGACACATTGGGGTTGATTTACTAAAACTGGGGAGTGCATAATCTGGTGCAGCTGTGCATAGAAACCAATCAACTTTCAGGTTTTAGCCCAGGTTCACACTGGGGCTGCGGGAGTGAAGCCGTGCGAGTTCAGCTGAACTCGCACAATTTCACTCCTGCTTGTCAGTCCCGATTCTGGCCACAATTACAGAGACATCTGCACAGATGTCAATGTAAATCGCGGGCTGAAATCACAAAAAGTAGTACAGAAACTACTTTTTGAAATCGGTGCAGCGCCGCAGAAGCGGTGTCGCACCGATTAGGACGGTGTCATTGCCGGCAAATACCGCCGATTTGACATGTCAAAACGCAGCAGTGTGAACCAGGGCTTGATCAAGCTAAAGTTAGAAGTTGATTGGCTATCATGCACAGCTGCACCAGATTGTACGCTCTCAAATTTTAGTAAATCAACCCGATAGTGTGCTTGTACTTCATAGTCTGTGCAGGCTGAGCTTGAGAAAGGGTAGTGTTCAAGATGCAGGCTGTGATTGGGAGGGGGTGTGTGCCAAAGGCAGGCTGTGATTTGGTCCAGGGGTGTGGCGGCTCAACAAAGTACCTAATGCAGGCATGCTGTATGTCTGCACAGTGTCATGTACCTCTGAAAGGCCTGACAGGATGCAAACCGACCACGCTAACACAGATCGCCTTCTGTGCTTTGTGTGATCAGGTTACAAGGAACAAAGCTCCCTGCCAGGATGATCAACCAGATACTTCAGATAGAAGAAGTGCATGAAAATGAAAGATTTATAAATGCCAAATATGTGAAAATACGCACGCACGCACACACACACACACACACACACACACACACACACACACACACACACACACACACACACACACACACACACACACACACGTATTTTTCGTAACATACACTTGGTCAGCTCCTGGCTGCTGGCAATGAGCACTGCTGTCTCATCCTGTCTGCACACGGGCATGTTTCAAAGCCTGATTGGCCTTTGATATTACCTCTCCCTTTTAGACCCCTTCCATACTGAATCACGTTGGCGACAAAGCGCCGCTCGTTTTACCTGCGCTTTAGCGCCTTTTAAGTGGTGATTTTCAGCTGCCAGCGGGGCACTTTTAACCCCTGCAAGCAGTTGAAAGCACATCGCTCCCCAACCCCCCCCCCCCCCAAAGATGCTCTTTGCAGGACAGAAAACTGCCTCCGTGTGAAAGGGGTCTTATGGTCTGCAATAAAGTGATCACAGGAGGATGATTACTAGTATCTGTGCCGGTACCAAGCATTTGCACAAGTATCGGTACTCAGGGAATTTGTGTCCTTTGTCCTTTTCCCTGTCTCAAAGGGGAGATGTCAGGGGTCTGTTTAGACCCCTAATATCTCACCAAAGACCCCCCTCCTCCCCAGCAGGGCTGATTGAAAAAAAAATAATTAAGAATTGTAATAAATATTTAAAGGTGAAATTGTAAAAATAATAAAAAAAACTTGGTCCACTCTCCTTTCCCTCCAAAAAAGAAAGCACTGTAAAAAAATATATATAAATTGTAAGACCAAATAAAACAAATTGTAAAAAAAACTGACTGTCCAAGCCTTATCGGTGCCACCTATCAGTGCTTCATATTAGTACCACTGTCACACGACTTTAACCACTTAACGACCGCCCACTGTAAATATACGTCGGCAGAATGGCACGGACAGGCAAAATCACGTACCTGTACGTGACTGCCTTCGTATGGGTGGGGGGTCCGATCGGACCCCCCTCCGGTACAGTGGGCGGCCGGGATCGCTTCGGGGGCGATCCGTGATGAGGGGGCAGCCATTCGATTCTGGATCGCTCCCGGCGAATCAAATGCTTCCTCTGCTTGTGTAATGTTTACACAGGCAGGAGGAAGTGATGTCATCCCTCATGCGGCGCTCACATATACCGAGCGCCGCATGAGAGAAGATGTCAGGTTAGTGCACTAACACTACACTGACACCAGGACACATAGGTACATAAATCGCCCCCTCAGCCCCCAGTCACAGTGTCACTGCAATGACCATTTATTTACTGATCACTGCAATCAGTGACATTTGTGACTGTAAAAGTGTCAGGTTTAGGTCCAGTATAGCCCCCTAACCCCCTCCCTAATAAAGGTTTAACCCCTTGATCGCCCCCCAGGTAACCCTTTCACCCCCTAGCACCGCTGTCACTAAGCGATCGTTTTTCTGATCGCTGTTTTAGTGTCGGTGATGCCGATAGGTAGCCAGTTATTTTTTTTAGGTTCGCCGCAGGTTTTTATAGCGTCGGGTACCCCCATATATTACCCAATAAAGGTTTAACCCCCTGATTGCCCCTAGTTAACCCTTTCACCAGTGATCACCATATAAGTGTTACGGGTGACGCTGGTTAGTTAGTTTGCTTTTTATAGTGTCAGGGCACCCGCCGTATATATAACCCAATAAAGGTTTAACCCCCTGATCGCCCGGCGGGTGATATCAATTAGGTTTTAGCGTCCGAGAGGGTCTGCGTCACACCCCAGGCAGCGTCAGGTTAGTGCCAGTAACACTAACACCCACGCGTGAAGCATACACCCCCCTTAGTGGTATAGTATCTGATCAGATCTATACTAGCGTCCCCAGCAATTTAGGGTTCCCAAAAACGCAGCGTTAGCGGGATCAGCCCAGATACCTGCTAGCACCTGCGTTTTGCCCCTCCGTCCAGCCCAGGCCACCTAAGTGCAGTATCGATCGATCACTGTCACTTACAAAACACAACACACATAACTGCAGCGTTCGCAGAGACAGGCCTGATCCCTGCGACTCCAGTGCTGTAGGAGGTGATTTCACCACCACAGTTAAAAAAAAAAAAAACATATGCCGAAGCAGCGGAGGAGCGATTTTGCTCCTAATGCCGCGTACATACGGTCGAAATTCCGATGGAGGCTTGCCCGTGGAAAAGTCAGGCCATGTGTGTGCGGCATAACTTTTGCGGGAGGATGCCCCCATGCTTCCGCATATATAAATGGTGCATGTATGCCCATCGTTAGAAGTGGGTGGATGAAGGGCGGTATTCTAATGGTGGGCATACCCACCGATCAATCTCTTTTTTCGTTCAGCCAGCAGGCTGCATGAAAAAAAAGATTACAATACATGTCCAACAAGGACCAGCATGTTGCTGGACTTTGAACGGTTATACCAGATTGATGCCTGCGGGTTTAGGTATCATCTTGGTATCATTCTTATCAGCCAGCGGCCGGCTTTCATGTAAAAGCAATCCTAGTGGCTAATTAGCCTCTGGACTGCTTTTACAAGATATAAAAAGCGCCATTGGGAAAGCATTTTATCACACCGATCTTGGTGTGGTCAGATGCTTTGAGGGCAGAGGAAAGATCTAGGGTCTTGAAGACCCCAGTTTTTTCAAAAGAAGAGTACCTGTCACTACCTATTGCTATCATAGGGGATATTTACATTCCCTGAGATAACAATAAAATTATAAAATATATGGGAGGAACAGTTTAAAAAAAAAAAAAAATCACCCCTGTCCTGCCCTGCTCTTGCGCAATGGTGAACGCAAACGTCGGTCTAGCGTCATATGTAAACAGCAATTGCACCATGCATGTGAGGTATCACCGCAAAGGTCAGATCGAGGGCAGTAATTTTAGCAGTAGACCTCCTCTGTAAATCTAACGTGGTAACCTGTAAAGGCTTTTAAAAATGTATGTAGTTTGTCGCCAATGCGCGTTTTTTGCAAAATTTTAAAGCATGTCGTGTTTGGTATCTATGGACTCGGCCTAAGATCATCTTTTTTTTATTTCATCAAACAGTTGGGCAATATAGTGTTTTTTAGTGCATTAAAATTAAAAAAAGTGTATTTTTTCCCCAAAAAATGCGTTTGAAAAATCGCTGCGCAAATACTGTGTGGGAAAAAAAAATGCAACACCCACCATTTTAATCTGTAGGGCCTTTGCTTTAAAAACATTATATAATGTTTGGGGGTTCAACATAATTTTCTTGCAAAAAAAAAGTTTTCATGTAAACAAAGTGTCAGAAAGGGCTTTGTCTTCAAGTGGTTAGAAGAGTGGATGTAAGCTTCCTAATGTTGTGTATAAAATGCCAGAACAGTTCAAAACCCCCCCAAATGACCCCATTTTGGAAAGTAGACACACCAAGCTATATACTGAGAGGCATGTCGAGTCCATTGAATATTTTATATGTTGACACAAGTTGCGGAAAAAAGACAATTTTATTGTAATTTGTTTGCACAAAGTTGTCACTTAATGATATATTGCTCAAACATGCCATGGGCATATGTGGAATTACACCCCAAAATACATTCTGTTGCTTCTCCTGAGTACGGGGATACCACATGTGTGCGACTTTTTGGGAGCCTAGCCGCGTACGGGACCCCAAAAACCAAGCACCGCCTTCAGGCTTTCTAAGGGTGTAAATTTTTGATTTCACTCCTCACTGCCTATCACAGTTTCGGAGGCCATGGAATGCCCAGATGGCACAAATCCCCCCAAATGACCCCATTTTGGAAAGTAGACACCCCAAGCTATTTGCTGAGAGGTATTGTGAGTATTTTGCAGGTCTCGCTTTTTGTCACAAAGTTTTGAAAATCAAAAAAAAAAAAAATATTTTCTTTCTTCATTTTCAAAAACAAATGAGAGCTGTAAAATACTCACCATGCCTCTCAGCAAATAGCTTGGGGTGTCTACTTTCCAAAATGGGGTCATTTGGGGGGGTTTTGTGCTATTTTGGCATTTTATGGCCTTCGAAACTGTGATAGGTAGTGAGGAGTGAAATCAAAAATTTGCGCCCTTAGAAATCCTGAAGGCGGTGCTTGGTTTTTGGGGGCCCGTACGCGGCTAGGCTCCCAAAAAGTCCCACACATGTGGTATCCCCGTACTCAGGAGAAGCAGCAAAATGTATTTTGGGGTGCAATTTCACACATAACCATGGCATGTGTGAGCAATATATCATTTAGTGACAACTTTGTGTAATTTTTTTTTTTTTTTATTAGTCATTATTCAATCACTTGAGACAAAAAAAAAATATTCAATGGGCTCAACATGCCTCTCAGCAATTTCCTTGGGGTGTCTACTTTCCAAAATGGGGTCATTTGGGGGGGGTTTTGTACTGCCCTGCCATTTTAGCACCTCAAGAAATGAGATAGGCAGTCATAAATTAAAAGCTGTGTAAATTCCAGAAAATGTACCCTAGTTTGTAGACGCTATAACTTTTGCGCAAACCAATAAATATACGCTTATTGACATTTTTTCTACTAAAGACATGTGGCTGAATACATTTTGGCCTAAATGTATGACTACAATTGCGTTTATTCGATTTTTCTTATAACAAAAAGTAGAAAATATCATTTTTTTTTTTCCAAAATGTTCAGTCTTTTTCCGTTTTATATCGCAAAAAATAAAAATCGCAGAGGCAATCAAATACCATTAAAGAGAAAGCTCTATTTGTGGGAAGAAAAGGACGCAAATTTCGTTTCGGTACAACATTGCATGTCCGCACAATTTACAGTTAAAGCAGCGCAGTGCAAAATTCTGAAAACACCTCTGGTCCTTTAGCTACAAAATGGTCCGGGGCTTAAGTGGTTAAAGTATCGGTAATCTGTATCGGCGAGTACTTGAAAAAGTATCGGCACTTGGCCTTAAAGTGGTATCGGTGCAACCCAAGTTAATTATTTGAAATGAATGCCTTAAAGACTTAGTTCACACTTCCAATAAACGTTTTCTTGCATTCAACATTCAAGCCTCCCCGGTAGATTAAAAATCCCTCTACAACTTTTTAAAAAGGGGTGTTTTTTTTTTTTTTTTTTTTTTGTTTTTATATTATCTCAAATTTGTAGGCTGTTGGAAAAATTCCTTATGCGAGTGACCCCCACCCTGCCTTGTTACCAGGTTGCACTGTGAGTTAGGAGATATAGACTTAGGCTAAAGAGAACTGGAATATCATTGTTCTAGGTAGAGCTATTTTATAAAATTCTCACTTGAAGTCATATACGTCTTGATTAATATTACTACATTTTTAAGAGTAACTTGGGTGTGCTTCAAGAAATATTTTTAAGTGTTTAACGTTTTAATTGATGATTTTAGCTTATTGTTGCTTTACTTTAATTGTACTAGCCAGTCTTGGTTTAAAATGTGTCACAGATTCACCTCCTATTTACATGACAGTAATTTTCATTTGCCTCACAAGTATGGAGCCTGCTTACACCAGCACTATAATAAAATATCTGTATTTTTATAAATTGATGGATTATTTACCATGATTAGATCATTTACTGCATCTCCCCATGGACAAGCGCAGTAGGATTAGTTTCCTCTCAGGTTAATGAATTGCCCGAGGCTGCTGGTATTACAGGAGTGGTGCACAGTTGCCTGTCCACTAGATGGATTCTTCTAATAACTGATCTCAGCCCTCTGTGCTTATTAGTGTTCATTGGCAAAGGTGATTTAAATTTGAATACTCTTGCCTTGCAATGTTGGGGTCCTAAGTTCAATTCACACCAGGCATGTTCTGCACTAGGTGTATACTCTGTAAAATCCCTTAAAGTGATTCTAAGACTATTTTTTATTTTTTTTAAAATAACAAACATGCTTTATTTACCCGCTCTGTTCTATGGTTTTGCACAGAGCAGCCCCAATCTCGTAGGTACCCTGCTGGTGCTCCTAGTATTCTTGGCGTGCCACAATAGGAAGCGGGTTCCATCCCGAGCGACACTGTTTGTGTCCCGATCCTTCGTCACAGGATTTGATTGACAGCAGATGCAGCCAATGACTCCAGCTGCTGTCTCCCTTTTCTATGAGGAGGGAGAGAGCAGAGTGAGTTACTACTCTGGGGCACATTGCTGGATAGAGATCTGGGACTTGGGGTAAGCTTTACTCTGAAGGTTTTTTGCCTTCTACCTTTTATTGCCACTTAAAAGCTTGCCATGCACATAGATTTCACCAACAAAAGTTAAAATGAATATTCATGCAAAAATTCTAATCGGTACATTTGATGACTTTCATTCTCACTATTAGAAATTACCTCCATTTTAAGAAATAAAACATCATCATGCCCTTTCGAGTTTTCTTGTCACTGCGGGCAAAAAACAACAACCTTGATTTGACCCACTAACACTTAGAAAATCAAACTAATGTTCGAAACTGAAAACATTAAAACCAAATTCAGTTAGTGTATGGCCAGATGTCTTTATACCTTGGTCTTTAATTTTACATAAATATCACCATAGTTTGTCCTTGCCTGGCAATCTTAAACTAATGTCTAGGCACGCTGTCAACCCAACACTCCTCTCTAACTGCTGAGTTTTATTTAAACTGAAAAATAAGCTACAATCCACTTTTAGTCACATTATTTGGTCACAATATGGTTTGCTAGGTCCCAAGTCTTCTTTCTTTTGACCTGCAAAATGTGAGGGATTCTTCTTCTGTGCCGCCTTTGCTACCTGGGTGATTTGGTCACTTTACTTTGGCTGTTCTGTGGCGGGGTCATTTCAACCTCGTGAACTTTACAGAGGTGTCATGACATTTTGACGGGACTGCATCTGGTCGGTGGTGGACCCAGACTATAGCACTGGATTAGTAGCTCCATTGCCAAAAGGGGTATTGCTGAGGAAAATGGAAGGTGGATTGGGGTACTTAAAAAAAAAAATGGAACGGAATGCGTTGCACAGATTAGGTGGCCACATTTGTCTACAGAAAGGAAATCGGGCTGTACTCAGATCTCTACCTACTGGAAGGATATTCACTTGCATCCCCAGGGTTTTGCTTAACATGAAGGAACTGTGTTTTGCCAGTGCAGAAAAACCCACCTGCTTATTGCTGGGTCCCGCCGGCTTCACATCCTTGCTATCCATTCTTTCCCCTGCCATTTTGTTGGTTGTCATCACTTGGAAGATTACACGTGGCTGACTGCTCTCTCCCTATCCTCATATGGCAATGTTGAGTGGCCTATCATCAAGCACCAGCACTGCCATGTGGGAGGAAAGAGGCATTACCTGCTTCCCTATACTTAAAGCGGAGGTCCGTCTAAAAACAGAAATATTAAAAGCCAGCAGCTACAAATACTGCAGCTGATGACTTAATATTAGGACACTTACCTGTCCAGGGCGCGGCCGCGATGTCAGGAGCCGAAGCCGATGTGTCTCGGCTGCCGCCGCCGCCATCTTCGGTAAGGGAATCAGGAAGTAAAGCCTTGCGGCTTCACTTCCTGGTTCCCTACTGCGCATGCGCGAGTCGAGCTGCGCGTTTTCACTGGTCCCTGCTGTCCTCTGGGACCTGTGTCTCCCAGAAGACAGCGGGGGAGGAAAGAGTAGGCGCCGGAAGTGGCGTAGGTCACCTCGATCGCGAGGCGACCTATGGCCGGAAGTGGGAGCAAATACCTGTATTACACAGGTATCTTCTCCCTCCTCCCCCCCGAAAGGTGCCAAATGTGGCATCGGAGGGGGGGGGGGGGGATTCCAAAAAGTGGAAGTTCCATTTTTGGCTGGAACTCCACTTTAAGAAGTATTAAGCCCTACATTTGGAGCAGCAGGGTTAGCAAGGGAAGGTGATTTTGTGCTGTTGCTGGGATGACCATTTAATTGAACCTTTTTGTTATGCTTTGCATGGGTAAAACACAGATGCATGTTAAGGGACTTCGAAGTTCTTAGTATTTTATTACTTTGGATACTACAGTTGTTACTGTGCAAAGTTCCTTGCATTCAAATGTGCCCATCCCACGCCAGTCCACCAACAAATGCGTTCACTATTGCTGGCTTCTAGGTTTTTTGATGCCTAGGCCTGATTTTATTCTTTCATTGTCAACTTTCCCACCATGGTGTAGTTTGAAAGGAAGGCATGACTGTTAAGTATTTTGGAGTTTTGTGTCAGAGCCAGCTCCGTGAAAGGCTCTTTCTGTGTCTGGCAAGTGTCCTCAAGTGCAGCTCTGGTTGCCATGGTTCCATCAAGTCAGAAAGTGAGGCCCAAATCGGTTTGTGAGTTAACTACTTCAGGTGCTGGAGGCCTTAAGGTTATACATATTGAGGCAGGTGAAAAAGTATAAAATCGTGCATGCAGTTTTTTTTCTCTCCATATTCTAGCCTACAACTGCTCCTAAAGCTTCTGTTGTAGAGTGCAAATAGTATAAGTACTCTGGGAATCCATGCTGAAAGCAAAATCCTGAGAGCTTATATTCAAATGCCCTAAATTATTTTTTCTGATCCTCTAGAACTCAATACAAGTTCCTTCAAAGAGTACGTTAGGGCAAACTAATAAACAAAAACATATGCAGTACATATGTGCAATACATGCACATTTCTACGTGTTTGTTCTATTTAGAAATGTTACAAGTAATAAAAAATACTAGGGCTGTTACTGATTACAATTTTTGTGTTCGATTAATCGATTTCTTTTTTAATCGATTAATTTCGATTAATTATAACGCACATACAGATCTAACTACTTTTAGCTGATCTCCTTGCAGGCCGATTCCCAGTGCAGCTACCAACCACTGAAAAAATGGATAGTAGGATACAAAAAACACACAAAGGCAGCGCTCGATGGGAATAGCATTAAAACCTTTTATAGTCTTCAAGTAGGTAACAAAATAAATATTGCACTGGAGATTATTATTATTAAAATTATTGTAGCTACATAAACTGTAAAAATGGTGCGAGTAATACCAAACGGTAGCAAAAGCAGTCATAAAAACATGTAGCCAAGTAGGATACTGGTATAAAAATGTGTACAACGATACCACTGCTGAATCCAGATGAGGAGGGGTTAACATCAGTCCGTCGGCATGTAGATGTCCTGTGAAGGAAACTATCACAACTCCCAGTGGATGGCTGTAGAATCCCAGGTTGATAGAGGGAAATGTAACAGCCCTTGCGTGTGGCAGATAGTAAGGTCCCGCCGGCATGCAGATATGAAGGCACAGCAAAGGAGTCCTTCAGATGGACATGGCAAGCCCCGCCGGTGTCCGTGACGTCACCAGACCTCAGACAGAACTCCCTGAAGACCCGGGAGCCGGCGGAGAGGTGAGTACCGATCAAAATAATTTTGTTCGATCCAAAAAATTAATCGAGGAATTAATAGTTAATTTCTACAGCCCTAAAAAATACCTATTGATCCAGTGGACTCCTCTCCTGTGGAAGCTTACAACTCTGCCTCTGCTGTTCTGAAATCCCAAGCAGTGTTGTCAGCCCTGCCTGCATTCTCATCTGGACTACAAAAAAAGCCACTGGTTTCTGTTATGGAGATGAGGGGGAAGGAGATTTTCTTTACTACAAAAGGAAAACCAAGGCCAGACTGACGGCACACTTATGGTGCCGCAGAGACAACTTTTCAGCTTCGAGAAGCCCCAGTCTCCCACCAGAAAAATTAAGTCAGCAGCTACAAATACTGCAGCAGTTTAGTTTTACTATAAGGACATTTACCTGTCCAGGGATCCAGCGTTGTCCTCACCCGAGCTGATTCTTCAATCCGCTTTGGCTCCAGGCGCCGGCATCTTAAGTAAGGGAAACCGGCAGCCAGATTCCCAGTGCATGTGCGTAAGCCGCGCTGCGATTTATAAATGTTCCCGCTGCGATCTGAGTGGGAGCGGGTTCCTTTCAAAACCAGCGGCTCTTTCCATGGCCTCCCCCATCCGATCGCGTAGCCTGGGAGCACTCCATCTGGCGGCGACGGCTGCACAGAGAAAGAGGAACTGACATTGTTCCTCCCTCTCCTGTGACCCCGGAAAAGCGACTGAAAATTGTCACTTCCGGTTTTGCCTCTCTGTTTACCTGGCCGTTGGCTGCCAGGAAAGCAGCCGATAAGACCAATCTGTTTCTGATCAGCTGCATTGGAGGCCAGAGGAGAGTATTTAGGGCCTAATGGACCCCCGTTTTCTCTCCATAAAGAGGACCGGTCACGGCCCATGCTGTCAAGGGATGTTGTTCATCTCTTGTAATAGCAATAAAGTAAAAAAAAAAAATGTAAAGGGCGTAAAATTTTTTAAAACATCCCACCCACGTGCTTTTTATGCGCAAATGCATACGCAAGTCCCACACGCATATGTAAGCGGTGATCACACCACTCGTCGGGTATTGTTGCGAACGTTGGAGCAAGAGCAATAATTCTAGGACCAGACCTCCTCTGTAACTCTAAAATGTAGGAGAGAAGTGTCAGAATTGGCCCGGCCGGTGAGTGGTTAATTACGCTGCAGACCATGTGTGGCAGAACTGAAAGATTTTGTTGGGGAATACAGTTTTCAGATCAATCCCAATTCCCTCAGAGGAAGTGATGACCTCTAGATGTTTGTAAGCAGATATGGCCATAAGCGAATTAGCTGAAGCATTGAATTGGGTATTTACAGCTTGGCAAATAACTGTTTTAGTTATCTGCTTAGTAATGGCCAGCAGAATGGTTTCTGCTATTCCAAAGTTTTTTTTTTTAAATGTCCAGGTCCTTACTAAACTGTTTACTCAAGTTAGATGCCTAAGGCAGTGTTTGTCAACTCCAGTCCTCAAGGTGCTCCAACAGGTCAGGATTTCCCTCAGATGAAACCGCTATGGTAATTACCAAGGCAGTGAAACTGATCAAATCACCTGTACAAAAAAAATGGAAGTTCTGAAAACATGACCTGATGGGGCACCTTGAGGACTGGAGTTGAGAGACGCTGGACTAAGGAGAATGCACTCTTCTGATTATAAGAAAATATATAGTTTGCCACAACATGGGTATTGTATGCATCTTTGTGCACTGATCAAATTAATCTCAGTCCTGTCTGCTTGGTACTAAGATTGTGACTTAAAGGAGTACTAAAGTTACATGTTTTTTCACCTTAATGCATCCTATGCATTAAGGTGAAAAAACATTCGACAATACCGCCCCCCCCCCCCCCCCCCCCCCCGAGCCCCTGTTTTACTTACCTGGCCCCTCGAAAGTCCCGCGCTCGTCCCCTTCATCCTCTTCGGTTTTCAGCCTGGCCGCCGATTGGCTACACTGGATGGATTGAAAGCAGCGCAGCCATTGGCTGGCGCTGCTGTCAATCACATCCAATGACGCGCGCCGGGGGGTGGGGCCGAGTGATAGTCGGCGGCTATGGCCGCTGCTGTATCACGGGAGCGCGCCCGCAATAACTCCACACCATGCGAGCTTGCTCGCATTATGGTGTGGAGTCCTTGCGGGTAGGAGCCAAGACAGCTGCCGAGGGACCCCAGAAGCGGAGGATCGGGGCCACTGTGTGCAAAACGAGCTGCACAGTGGAGGTAAGTATAGACTGTTTGTTATTTAAAAAAAAAAAAAAACTGGAACCTGTAGTGTTCCTTTTAAGCTGGGTATACACTACAGTCGGACAGTGTGTACAGCTGCCTGTCTCGACAGAAACCAGTATCATGGCAGGCTTCTGTCAAACGGTCTTGCTGGGAAACTAGCATCTGTTCAGCAGCTAAAGCTGGATACACACTATACAATTTTCTGTACATTTTTTCCTTCAGATTTACCAAAACCATATAATATGAGGTCAAACCTTAAGAGTTTCAATTTGTATGCAATCAGGCAGGCCCTTGCACTACGTGGTTTTGGTAAACCTAACGGGAAATCGGACAACAAAAGTTGTATAGTGTGTAATTGGGTCTAAGTGTGTTCTGGAGGGGGGGGGGCAGCCCTCCTTGTCAGAATGCAATAGCACAGCGGGGGAAATTGCTGCATCAACATCACTTGGGTCAGGGTTCGACGAAATCCTGGCGCCAGGTCACAATTGCGACTAGAATTAACGACCTGGGGAAGGAAGCATAGGCCTGCAGAAGGCCACAAAGCCGCGGCCTCAATTGCCGGCGTGGCGGGGGAGGTGGGGGCGCACGGAGACACAAGATACCCCATCCTGTGTCTCCGTTTGCCCCCGCCGCGCAATCGCATCGGGCCGCGCCGGCCGGTAATTGAGGCCGCGGCTTTGTGGCCTTCGGCAGGCCTATTCTTCCTTCTGTGATCTTGCGACATCTTGTGGTGGCCGTTGGTATGATATACAACCAGCAATGCTAATGGAGCTTCCCCTGTGTTTTCACTGCCATCTCCTTCCCTCCTAATTAGAACCCCCAAACATTATATATATATATTTTTTATTCTAACACCCTAGAGAATAAAATGGCGGTCTTACAAGCGCACTTTTTTGGGGAAAAAATACACATTTAAAAAAAAAAATAAGACAGCAGTAAAGTTAGCCCAATTTTTTTTACATTGTGAAAGATAATGTTACACTGAGTAAATTGATACCCAACATGTCACGCTTCAAAATTGCGTCCACTCGTGGAATGACGACAAACTTTTTTACCCTTTAAAATCTCCATAGGCGACGTTTAAAAAAATTCTACAGGTTGCATGTTTTGAGTTAGAGGAGGTCTAGGGCTAGAATTACTTCTCTTGCTCTACCAATCGTGGCGATACCTCACATATGTGGTTTGAACACCGCTTTCATATGCTGGTGCTACTCACGTATGCGTTCGGCGGGACGGGGCGCGTTTCTGGCTCCTAACTTTTTTAGCTCGCTCCTAGATTCCAAGCAAATTTGTCAAACCCTGACTTGGGTTAGTATGGTGATCTCTCTTCTTTTTTTTTTTTTTTTTTTTTTTTTTTTCTCTCCTGGCTAAAGGTATTCTCTGGGCAAGTAGTGCCCCTTTTTTCCCTCTCTCCCTACTGGGGAGTTCCACTTTTAATTTAATAGAGGTTTTGATTATAGAGGCCACAGTAAAAAATATATTGACATGTAATTCCAGTCAAAACCTAACTAAGCTTAAATCTTATTCCTCCATTCGAAGTTTATTCCATCTACCCTGTTAAGAAAAAAAAAACTCTCCAGCGCCGGCCTCGGTGTGAAAGAGAGAGCAGCAACATCGGCTGTGCTTGTGCGATGACGCCACCCATAGGCTTACTATGGGACATCTGTTGGCTGTCCCTCCTCTACACTGAAGCCAGCGCTGGGACACGATCATGTGACCATACTGTAGTGCCCTCAGGATAGGTAAGTATAGACTTCTTTTCTTTCACAGGGTAGATAGAATACACTTAGAATTGGGTTGGAGATAGATTTTGGCTTAGTTTTGACTGGAAATATATTTTTTGTAATCTCTAATATTTTTTGCAGTGGACTCCTTTTGTGATGCCTGCGTCTTTCGCATATGTTGAGAAGTTTTAGACAATCTTCTTCTGGTCTGAGGTGGTGCGCAGCTATCCCTTTTCCTCCTCCTCCCTTTTCCTCCTCTCCTCAGGAAGATGCTTGTGTAGAAAAAGTCACTGCTCTTCCATTTCCATTCACAGAGCTAAAAATAATCCACCACGTGGGCCTGTGAAAACGAAAGACTGTTGTCTACTTAAATGTATCTGTTACAGAGGAAGTATTTTTCCGAAATTTTTAATCGAATAGGAAGAAGCTTTAATACACCTGTGAGCCTGTTAGACTGTGCACACTAAAGCATTACCCACCAATGGAAAAACCTACTATTAGGGACAATTTCTGCAGCCTGATTGCCAGCACATCTTAAAGTATCCATTTACTTTAAAAAAATAAAAATGTGTTCTCCCGAACCCCCCCCAAGAGCCTGTAAAGCATTGCTCCCACAGTTGGCAAATCGTGGGTATAATGCAAGGCTCATGCAGACTCTCAGTGCAGCTGTCTGCCCATACATCCGATACAGGCCAGCCGTTTTCTAATGACCGAACTCGATGAACTATGATCAATGAGCTGCAAAGGCTGACGGTTATTGTCGTTCATTGATTCACAGGGATCTCTTAATGATGCAGCTGTGTGGGTGGAGCCCCACAAATTTGTGAATGCTGAAATGACAAAAATGTTCTGTGGTGCAGATCCATTGTCGATCACGATGCCCACCGCTGACCTGATAAAGGAAGAAAAAAACTTTCGGTCCAGATGAAGGCTTCTGCTAGCTCCACCATCTGACAGCTGTCAAACAACTGAGGGGCACCATGCCCTCGGTTTGTGACGCTAAAAGGGGTAGGTGCCATCTGGTGGCCCTGCCCCTTGATTATTTAATAGCTGCCTAACGGCTGAGCTGGCTAACAGTGGCAGACATTATTGGGACTGGAGGTGTTTTTTTGTTTTGTAACGTCAGTTGTATGTTGTGTTATTTTTTTTGTTTTTTCGGGCTAGCGATGGCGGCGTAATTAGGGATGTATCAACAGCGGGGGACCTTTTTTGTTTTGAGTTTTTAACAAAGAACTGGTCAAAAACTTGTCTTTATTTACTTTACAATTTTTTGGGTGAATGAGTAGGGGTATGTACCCCCTACTCATTCACAGGGGGGGGCTGGGATCCCTCTTATTAAACCGTTAACATTGGGGCAAAGTACTTTGGGGGAGGGGGTGCCATTTCCTCAGTAGCTGTGCCGGGATCGGTGGCGCTTGCGCGTGAGTGTTGTCATCGCGGCTCCAGCCAATCACAGCGCCGGAGCCTGCAAACTCGGAAATAACTCCGGTAGACATATCACCGGTCACATCATAAGTACGGGGACCACTGCAACAGCTTTGTCCTAAGGTAAGTATTTCATAATGAGCTAGTATGCGGTCTTGCAGGTTGTGTTTGTTTTGTTTTTTGAGCGTTTACAGACACTTTAAACCATGGTGTGCTGTGGGGAATTCTGAAATCTGACACTCACACACAAGTGTCAAATCTTGATAAGTCATACAAAGTTTGCAACACTGGAACTGATGGATGGTAGATGACTAGGGCTGCTTAGAGGATGGAGTATCCTTGTTATAGTAACTTTTTTTTTTTTTTTTTTTTTTTTTTGTTTGGACAAGGGTTGCAGCTTTCCTTGCATATTTTTCTTGTAGAAGTGAAGTTCTGCTCAAGGTTCTTTTTTCACATCCATGTCTCAACAGGGGATCCAAGATTGATTGCCTACTGAGTCAGATCAGAATAAAAATGAATATGGAATGTCAGTGTCTGTTCTGTTTGCCTTCATTTGTGATAGAGCAAAAACAGTCCCGTGGGCTGCCTGGATGTAAGGGCTCATGCATCTGCCTATATCCGCCCATTTCTGTTTTAGGTCTGCAAAAGCAGACCATTTTGCAGACCTATTTTGTTCAGTCCAATGAATCTAAACCATCTTGGATGGATGTAATCTGACACACATCTGATTACATCCAGCCACCTATAGATATATTGCAGTCCATTTTTGATAATACAAAATTATTTTTGATGGTACAAAATATTGGATGGAACGCCCATGTGAATGGACCCTAAAGCTATCCTCAAAAGATGCCCATGTTTACCTTTTCATAGTCAAATCTTTTTTTTTTCTGTGCTCCTCTCTGTTTTAGCTGCATCAACACACAAATGCTTCTTTTCCTATTCAAGTCAAAGTTAATACAGTCTCTTTTAAATCTTGCCTCTTCTGCTGCTAATGCCTTCACTGGAAATCACAGGGTAAGCTTACAAATCATAGCTTACACCAGGCAAAGGCCCTCCCTCCACCCCTTTTTGTGACGTTGTTCGAGCCTGGCGATTGGCTCCTCAGGTCCTGAGCACTGCATCTGCAGAGGACGGGAAAAGAATTGCATGTCCCCCCAACCTGGAAGTGCTGGGTGTTTTCAAGGGCTCTGGTTGGTGAACAGAGTAGTGGGGGAGTATTTAACAGTAGCAAAGGAGGTGGGTTCCAAAAAGTATGTTACTTTGCCCTTTTACTAAATGTAGTTCATGAAGTTGTGAATGGTGGGTTTTGTGTAGTATATTTATAGCTAATATTTTCATTTGTTTCTTCTATTTCAGATCGCTGCATCCAACAGATTTTAATTTCACTAAGTTATTCTCAGCCTGGAAAATACCAATTTTTTGGTTTTGCTTTCTACTCCTGCATTTCTGGGATTCTGTCAAGATGTCGCGCAGCCCTGACGTGAAGGAAGACCCCGTGGAGTGCCCTCTTTGCATGGAGCCTTTGGAGATAGATGACATTAACTTTTTCCCTTGCACATGTGGATATCAAATATGCCGCTTCTGTTGGCATCGTATACGCACAGACGAGAACGGGCTCTGTCCCGCATGCAGAAAGGTCAGCTTTGGGAAAATTCTGCTCTGGGCCTTAAAGCAAGCCTGTATTAAGTCATGGAGGCCGTCATTGCTAATGTCTTCATAAAGATCTGGCGACCTGGCTGTCATTCTAAACCGTCATCTTTGTCGATATCCATCTCACTTACCTGGAAAATTATGCAAACAAGGAGTTCTGACATACAGAAGATGCATATTTGTTCCTGGTCAGTGTCCCAGAAAACACTAAAACAGACAGCCAGGCAGCTAGTAATTTCTGAAAAGGGTCAGCAGCGGCAGGCTCCATATTTCTTACATGACAGGTTCTCTAATCATCTTGCATTCTGTGCAGGAGTTTAATGGTATAAAACCTTATTAACTACTTTAAAGTGGAAGTAAACCCTCCTGTCATTTTCAGGCAAGGAAGCTGCCACCTTGGCCTCTGTTGTATCTTCATCTGCCATGATGCTGCACATGTGATCAGTTATGACACCAGCCATTGGATGGTTTGACAGTTTGGTTGAGAGCACAACCAATGTGACAGTTGGCATTCCCGGCATGCCGGGAATGTAACTGCTTTTTGAAACTGTTAAATCGATGGGTTTACTTCTGCTTTAAAGAGGAACTTCACCCAAGGGTTTGAAAATGAAGTCCGCAGCTACACAAACTGTAAGGGCTCATTCACACGTGTGTTGATTATGAAAAATTAAGCAATGCACATTAATGTGCCTATAGCATTTATGATGTGTTCGTGACGTGTTTTTGTTGTGTTTATGAAGCTTTGAAAAAGCTTCAAGAATGCTTAACCACTTGACCTCCAGAAGATTTACCTCCCTTCATGACCAGGCTGTTTTTTACGATACGGTTCAGTGTTACTTTAACTGACAATTGTGCGGTCATGTAACGTTGTACCCAAATAAAATATGTCTTTTTTTCCCCCACAAATGGCTTTCTTTGGTGGTACTTGATCACCTCTGCATTTATTTTTTATTTTTTATGCGCTATAAATGATAAAATATCTGCAATTTTGCCCCAAAAATATATATTTTTTTACTTTCTGCTATAAAACCTATCCTAAAAAAAAAAATCTCAATAGGCGTATAGATTGGTTTGCGCAAAAGCTAATGGCACCTTCAAACTGGGATATTTTCATTTATTTTTATCTATTTTTTTATTTATTTATTTTTTGTTTACTAGTAATGGCGGTGATCGGTGACTTATAGCGGGACTACAATATTGGCTGGACATTCTGACATGAACTGACGCTTTTTGGAGACCAGTGACACTAATGGAGTGATTTGTGCTTAAAAATATGCACGGTCACTGTACTTATGACACTCGCTGGGAAGGGGGTTAACATCAGTGGCGTTCTTTCAAAAAAATAAAAATAAAATTATCGGACATTCAAAGGGTTAACTGTGCCTAGAATTGTTTTACTATACTGTGTGAGATGCTTTTACTAGGGGAAGAGATGGAATTTATTGCAGGGACACAAATGCCCATCCTTTCCCTCCTGTCAGAACTGTGTTCTGCCTTGTTTACGTAGGCAGATTGCCATTTTCTCTCTCTGCCTAGCAATCGGCGGGTGTCCGAGAACATTGGGTACTGTGCACCGCAGATCATCTTCCACCGGTAGTGTTGGATCGTGTGCGTGATCTGGCGCGCAGGTGCCACTCTGTAGCATTTAAGTGGTTTATCAATGCTTTTCTAGGTAGGAAGTGCTTACTCACTTAAGGACCGGAAGGATTATACCCCTTAATGACCAGGCCATTTTTTGTGATACGACATTGCGCCGCTTTAACCGACAATTGCGCTGTGGTGCGACCCTGTACCCAAACAAAATTGACGTCCTTTTTTCCCCACAAATAGAGCCTTCTTTTGGTGGTATTTGATCACCTCTGCGGTTTTTATTTCTTTCTCGTACATCACGGGACACAGAGCGACATAGTCATTACTAATGGGTTATATAGATACCGTCAGGTGCTGGCACTGGCAACTTCCAAAACCGGAAGTACCCTCCCCTATATAAGCCCCTCCCATCCGGGAGCACCTCAGTTTTTTGCCAGTGTCTAAGGTGTTGGCCAAGAAGAAACATGTGTTTTTCACTGAGCTTGCGTACAGGTTCTTTTTGGGCCTCAGTAAGCTATTCCGGATCCGACCAAAAAAGCTTCATAGCTAAACGGTCGGTACCCGGGCCTTGCAGAGAAGAGCAAGGTTTTGCCTGTAATGCTTCTCTTAGGAGAGCTGGACCCTGGGATCCAGAGCTCTGGTCATACCCACGACCAAGATGTTTTCTGTGCAGGGTGCTATACAGGTCCAGGGGAGTGGAATCCTTGGGAACCCGGTCCCTGAAGGTTTGATTACAATGCCTGCCGTGATAGGTGAAGTTTGGGCTTTTGTGGACCAAACAAAGTCCTGCGGCGGGGAACAGGTAAGTGGGGGCCCCCAGGAACTTGGTTCTATTGGGGGACCCCCAAGCCTAATTTGTCTTTCTGTCTGTTACCTAATGGTATTCCCGCAAAATTCTGTGCATGCCTGTAACTACTAAAAAAATGTAATAATTTTTAATGGTGGTCAAGAAAAAAAAAAAAAAAAAAAATTTTATATATATATTTAATATATTAGACTGCGGTACCTGTGTTTGTCCACTAGAGGCCGCTGTGGAATGTTTTCTTGTCATGTGGACTAGCTTCTTCTCAGCAGAGCAAAGTCCAGGCAGATGGTGAGTTCTCTTATAGGAAACTGCTTCCTCTGCCATGTTGCAGTGCTCGTCCATCCCCCGGCCTGCGGCAAAGAGGGGCCCTGGCTCCTGTCCCTTGTTACCATTTTTTGAAATTAGCGCCGAAGGCGCACGTGGCCGCGCGCGTGCGCGTGCACGCGCCTCTATATATAGAGGTGAGCCGGGAAAGGGGGCGGAGCCTGGGGGATGACGCTCTGTGCGCGCCGCAGCGCTTCTGCGCATGTGCGGGCGTCCCAGCAGTTTAAAAAAAAAAAACACAATATTGTAGTGAGCTGGCTATGAAGTACAGAGACAGAGCTGGCAACATTTAAAGGCATACAGCAAGCGGTTGATACAGGCATCCCCTAGAAAGGCACATTAGTAGACACCAACTGTTTCTTATAGCAGCATTTATGCTAGACTATTATCAGTAACTGGTGTATTTCGGCTGGAATACCTCAGCTTTGTGGCTTAGGAATATGCCGTCTAAAAACTCCGGGACTAGAAATTCCAGGAGGAATAGGGGGTCTCCATCGGGCTCTGAGGATCTTGGGCATGCTTTGGCTGCACCAGTCTCCCCTGAAGAATCAGAGGTTAGTGACCGTAGAGCACCCTCAGGAGTACCTGGTACTGTGGCTGTCCTCAGTTCACCTGCTCCTGTGTATGTAACAGAGGAGGTTTTTTCCTCAGCTCTGGGAGGGCTGGAAGAGAGATTGTCAGCATTGATCGCTGCTTCCCTGTCACAGGAGAAAAGCGCTCGATCTCCGTCTCCCCCCTCAGAGTGCCTGTTAACAGAGCAACAGTCCCATACAGAGGTCGACCTACCTGAGGGGGATCAGGAGGAGGTCGATTCGGTTGCAGAGGAATCAACAGTGGAAGAGCCGTTCTCAGCATCACATGCTGAAAGGTTATGGGTTCAGTCCCTGACTAATATGGTCCGATCAGCATTTAAAATGCCACTTGCGGAGCCATCCTCCACTTCTGTCTCCTCGTTGGGGTCGCTAAAAGCTCCCCAGACTGTTTGTTCCTTTCCGATCCATCCTTTACTGGAGGGGCTCATTTACCAGGATTGGGAGCATCCTGACAAAATATTTACTCCCCCCAAGAGATTTCCGGTGGTCTATCCCATGGAGGATAAGTTCATCAGAAAATGGAGGGTCCCTACAGTGGACGCAGCCATCTCTTGTGTGAATAAATCACTGACATGTCCGGTGGAAAATGTCCAAATGTTCAAGGACCCAATAGATAAAAAATTGGAGTCCTTATTAAAATCTGCTTTTTCTACAGCAGGATTGGTGACACAACCAGCAGTGGCAGCTATTGGGGTCTGCCAAGCAGTGAAGGATCAGTTGAAACAGGTCTTAAGGGACTTGCCGGATCAGCAGGCTCTTGCCCTAGCTGATCTACCTAGAGCCTTATGCTTTGCGGTGGACGCTATAAAGGATTCAATCCATCAGGCCTCCCGCCTTACGCTGTCTGTAGTACATATGCGCAGGCTTCTATGGCTCAAAAACTGGTCTGCTGAAGCTCCCTGTAAAAAATTGCTGGTTAGCTTCCCATTTCATGGGGAGCGCTTATTCGGGGAAGACCTGGACAAGTATATCCAGAGAATTTCCAGCGGTAAAAGTACACTTTTGCCGGTTAAAAATAGAGTTAGAGGTCCCTCTTTTAAGAGGCCGGCTTCTCCAGTCCCTAGGACATCGGCTGTGAAACAGTTCCGACGGCCTCCTCGGTCAAATCCCGGAGGTAGAAATCAGGGACAGTTGCAGGGTAACAAAAAGCCCTGGAGCAGGAGAGGTACAAAACCTCCCCCAAGGTCAAATGCATGAAGGGTTGCCCCCACCCAATCGGGTGGGGGGAAGACTTCAGTTGTTCACAGAGACCTGGCGGGACACGATCCGAGACAGATGGGTGCTCTCCGCAGTAAATCTGGGATACAAATTGGAGTTAAAAAACTCCCCTTCTTCCCGCTTTATAAGGTCAAACGTGCCAAGGGATCCCCAGAAGAGAGGATCCCTCCTGTTGGCACTAGAACAATTATTGCTTCAAGCAGTAATTATAGAGGTTCCCCTGGAAGAGTGGGGGTTCGGGTTTTACTCAAACCTCTTTACAGTTCCGAAGCCAAACGGGGACGTGAGGCCCATACTAAATCTAAAAGGGCTAAACAAATTCCTGCATATCAGGACTTTCCGGATGGAGTCGATCCGATCGGTAGCCACTGCCCTACAAGGGGAGGAATGGTTAGCCTCGATCGACATCAAGGATGCTTATTTGCACATTCCCATCTTTCCAGCCCACCAAAAATTTCTACGCTTTGCTGTAGAAGGCCGCCATTTTCAGTTCAGAGCCTTACCCTTCGGTCTGGCCACAGCACCAAGAGTGTTCACAAAAATTTTGGCCCCATTATTGGCCAATCTAAGAACACGAGGTGTAACGATAATGGCATATCTAGACGACTTGTTGCTGATAGACCACTCAGTGGAAAAACTAGAAGTGGTTGTTCACGAGACAATCAAGTATCTGGAATATCACGGTTGGATTATCAACCGAGACAAGTCAGCCCTAAAGCCAGTCAAAAGTCTGGAATACTTGGGGCTAAGGCTGGATTCAGACCAGAGAAAAATTTTCTTGCCTCAAGAAAAGGGGTCGTCTTTGAGAGATTTGATCCACTTAGTGGGCTCAAAAAGACAGCCATCCATACGACTGTGCATGAGGCTGCTGGGAAAGATGGTGGCATCATTCGAAGCAGTACCCTACGGTCAATTCCATTCAAGGAAGTTGCAAAGGGCCATACTGTCAGCCTGGAACAAAAAAGTTCAGGCTCTGGACTTACCAATGTCCTTGTCCCCTTCCGTTCGCAGGAGCCTCCGCTGGTGGTTGGTTCCTCAGAATCTGGAAAGAGGGAAATCCTTCAGTCCGATTTCCTGGAAGGTGGTCACTACAGATGCCAGCCTTGTAGGCTGGGGAGCAGTACTGGAGCAATGGTCTCTCCAGGGCAAGTGGTCAGAAGCAGAAAAGGCCCTGCCCATCAATCTCTTAGAGATACGAGCAGCCCGGTATGCCCTAGTAGCATGGACATCCAAACTCCAAGGGTCCCCTGTCAGAGTTCAGTCAGACAATGCCACAGCAGTGGCATATATCAATCGTCAGGGGGGCACCAGGAGTCGTGCAGCCCAAAGGGAGGTAAATTACATCCTGAGATGGGCAGAAAGATATGTCCCAGCCATATCTGCGGTATTCATTCCAGGGGTGGAGAATTGGAAGGCGGACTTTCTAAGTCGCCAACAATTATGCCCAGGGGAATGGTCCCTTCATCCCGAGGTTTTCCGGACAATATGTCAGCGGTGGGGAACACCGGATGTAGATCTGCTAGCATCCAGATTCAACGCAAAGGTGGACAGGTTTGTCTCTTGGACAAGGGATCCCCTAGCTTGCGGCTCGGATGCCCTAGTGTTCCCTTGGGATCAGTTCAAGCTGATATATGCATTCCCACCGCCACAATTGTTACCTCGATTACTCCGCAGAATCAGGGTAGAAAAGAAACCAGTGATTCTGGTGGCTCCAGCGTGGCCCCGAAGAGCATGGTACGCGGAGATTGTAAAAATGTCTGTGGGGAGTCCTTGGACCCTCCCACATCGTCCGGACCTGCTTTCGCAGGGACCGATATACCACCCTTCCTTACCAGCCCTAGGTTTGACGGCCTGGCTATTGAAGCCCACATTCTAAAAAAGAGAGGGCTCTCTAATGCTGTGGTGTCTACCATGATCAATGCCAGGAAACCGGTATCCAGGCAGATCTACTATAGAATCTGGAAGGCGTACATCGCCTGGTGTGAGGCCAGGAAATGGCATCCACGTAAATACGTAATAGGTAGGATTCTGGACTTCCTACAATGGGCTGTAGATAGGAAGCTTGCCTTGAGTACTATCAAGGGTCAGATTTCGGCCTTGTCAATATTTTTTCAAAGGCCCTTGGCTTCGCATTCACTAGTCAAAGCCTTTATACAAGGAGTGATGCGTATTAGTCCTCCGGTTAATATTCCCATATGTCCATGGGATCTAAACTTGGTTCTGTCGGTTCTACAGAAACAACCATTTGAACCATTACAGCATATTTCCTTGGTGCTTCTCACCAGGAAATTGATTTTTCTAGTAGCCATTTGTTCAGCTAAAAGAATATCGGAATTAGCAGCTATGTCCTGTAAGGAGCCATATCTGGTTATCCATAAGGACAGAGTAGTGTTACGTCCTCATCCAGCCTTTCTTCCTAAGGTGGTATCGAGTTTTCATTTGAACCAAGATGTGGTTCTTCCTTCTTTTTTCCCCAAACCTACTTCGGTAGAGGAAAAGTTATTGCATTCTTTGGATGTAGTAAGAGCAGTTAAAGCTTATCTAAAAGCCACTGCTCAGATTCGCAGAACGGATACTTTGTTTATTCTGCCGGAAGGCCCCAGAAAGGGTCAGGCAGCGTCAAAATCTACTTTAGCCAAGTGGATTCGACAGGTCATAATACAAGCCTATGGCTTGAGAAGTAGACCGCCTCCGTTCAAAGTTAGGGCGCACTCCACGAGAGCAGTTGGAACTTCATGGGCAGTGCATCACCAGGCCTCCCTGGCTCAAATCTGTAAGGCCGCAACATGGTCTTCGGTACACACGTTTACTAGGTTCTACCAGGTGGACGTTAGAAGTCAGGAGGATGTCGCCTTTGGGCGCAGTGTGTTGCAGGCCGCAAAAGATCCTCATGTCTGATAGCGCTCAGCTTATATATGGTGTATCCCCCCCCTCATTTGGCATTGCTTTAGGACATCCCATTAGTAATGACTATGTCGCTCTGTGTCCCGTGATGTACGAGAAAGAAAATAGGATTTTTATAACAGCTTACCTGTAAAATCCTTTTCTTGGAGTACATCACGGGACACAGAGCTCCCGCCCCTCTTTAGGGACACTTATTGCTTTGCTACAAAACTGAGGTGCTCCCGGATGGGAGGGGCTTATATAGGGGAGGGTACTTCCGGTTTTGGAAGTTGCCAGTGCCAGCACCTGACGGTATCTATATAACCCATTAGTAATGACTATGTCGCTCTGTGTCCCGTGATGTACTCCAAGAAAAGGATTTTACAGGTAAGCTGTTATAAAAATCCTATTTTTTTGCGCTATAATCAAGAAAAGGGCAACAATTTTGAAAAAAAAACGATTTTTTACATTTTGCTATAATATAAAAAAAAAACAAAAAACATCAGTTTAGGCCAATATGTATTTTTCTACATATTTTTGGTCAATAAAAATTGCAATAAGCGTATATTGATTTGTTAGCACAAAACTTATAGCATCTACAAAATAGGGGTTAGATTTATGGCTTTTTTTTTTTTTTTTCTTTACTAGCCATGGCGACGATCTGCCTTTTTTTTTTTTTTGTGGGATTGCGGCGGAAAGATCGGACACTTTTGACACATTTTTGGGACCATTGACAATTAAACAGCGATCAGTGCTATAAAAAAGCACTGATTTCTGTGTAAATGTCACTGGCAGGGAAGGGGTTAACACTAGGGGGGCGATCAAGGGGTTAAATATTCCCTAGAGAGGTGTTTCTAACTGTGGGGGCAGTGAGTGACTGGGGGAGGAGACAGATCGCTGTTACTAATCAGTAGGAACAGACGATCTGTCTGTCCTCCCCTGACAGAACGGGGATCTGTCTGTTTTTACATTGACAGATCCCCGTTCTGTCTCTCTCAGGAGCAATCGTGGGTGGCCAGTGGACATCGCAGCTGCCGGCTACGTGTGTCAGCGTCGCGCCGGGGGCACCCCCTAGTGGTCTTACAATGAAGACGATTCGCCCAGAAGAGCGAACCTACCGCAGTACAACCTTGGCGGCTGGTCTTTAAGTAGTTAAAGAGGAAGTAATGTAGAGGAAATGTTTAGGTTGTGGTGTGATAGCAGGCTCTTTTTTGAATTTATATACTTTAATCTCTTTGACCCTTAGCTTGGTCCAGCTCAACTTTGCTGAAACAAAGATTTGCTTCTGGCAATAATGCTCAATGCATCTGCCCCTAACTGACACTGTCGGTATTGCTGGCTGGCTGGTGCTTTTGCCTGCACACAGAAGGAACCTCCACTATCTCTTTCCCAGTGCCCAGCTTACACTGCATAAATGCTTCACTAACAAGCCATAAATGCTATAGGTGCTGTTAAGAAACAGAGCATTACCATTAAAATCAATGGAGGCGGCTGACCCGCATTGATGTCTCATGAAGGCGACATGCTGCACTGCTTAATTTTCAATACGAAACAACACAACGCTATTGCTCCTGTGTGAACAGCACTGTGTGGTGGCATAGTATTATTCACAGCAGGCCTTGAAGGGTGGTCATGAGGCTTTAAAAATGCTCATTGAATGGTGCATAAACAAAGGGTATTGACACAAGTGTGAACGAACCCTAATAACCAAGTCGGTACACGATGTCCAGGGGTGTCTGCCACTCAGCTGATGATTCTCAGGTATTTACGTTTTCTGCACCGCCGTCTAGGGTTTGGGAACCGACGGTGATTTCCTGATTCACCACCGGACCCTGGCTGCATACAGTGAGATGGGCTCTGCAGCCTCCTAGTACATGTGACGTGTATCCCACAAGAACATACCCAAACCCTGGTTCCACACACACACACAATCTGGATGCAAAAGTATGAAAACTATAAGCCAAAGTCCAGAACTTAGCTTTTCGTTTCTGCATTTAATTGGTCGAAAAAGACTGCATTCATTGACGTCTCCACTTGAAACCAACCTTCCTTGACGCGTTTCAACACTGCTGGCTTGCTCACAAGGCTAAGGAAATACTTCCCCTATCCTTGTGAGCAAGCCAGCAGCGGTGAAACACATCAAGGAAGGTTGGTTTCAGGTGAAGACGTCAATGTATGCAGTCTTTTTTTCTTTTTCGTACATCACGGGACACAGAGCGACATAGTCATTACTAATGGGTTATATAGATACCGTCAGGTGCTGGCACTGGCAACTTCCAAAACCGGAAGTACCCTCCCCTATATAAGCCCCTCCCATCCGGGAGCACCTCAGTTTTTTGCCAGTGTCTAAGGTGTTGGCCAAGAAGAAACATGTGTTTTTCACTGAGCTTGCGTACAGGTTCTTTTGGGCCTCAGTAAGCTATTCCGGATCCGACCAAAAAAGCTTCATAGCTAAACGGTCGGTACCCGGGCCTTGCAGAAAGAAGAGCAAGGTTTTGCCTGTAATGCTTCTCTTAGGAGAGCTGGACCCTGGGATCCAGAGCTCTGGTCATACCCACGACCAAGATGTTTTCTGTGCAGGGTGCTATACAGGTCCAGGGGAGTGGAATCCTTGGGAACCCGGTCCCTGAAGGTTTGATTACAATGCCTGCCGTGATAGGTGAAGTTTGGGCTTTTGTGGACCAAAACAAAGTCCGGCGGCGGGGAACAGGTAAGTGGGGGCCCCCAGGAACTTGGTTCTATTGGGGGACCCCCAAGCCTAATTTGTCTTTCTGTCTGTTACCTAATGGTATTCCCGCAAAATTCTGTGCATGCCTGTAACTACTAAAAAAAATGTAATAATTTTTAATGGTGGTCAAGAAAAAAAAAAATTTTTTTTTTAATATATTTAATATATTAGACTGCGGTACCTGTGTTTGTCCACTAGAGGCCGCTGTGGAATGTTTTCTTGTCATGTGGACTAGCTTCTTCTCAGCAGAGCAAAGTCCAGGCAGATGGTGAGTTCTCTTATAGGAAACTGCTTCCTCTGCCATGTTGCAGTGTTTGTCCATCCCCCGGCCTGCGGCAAAGAGGGGCCCTGGCTCCTGTCCCTTGTTACCATATTTGAAATTAGCGCCGAAGGCGCACGTGCCCGCGTGCGCGCGCACGCGCCTCTATATATAGAGGTGAGCCGGGAAAGGGGGCGGAGCCTGGGGGATGACGCTCTGTGCGCGCCGCAGCGCTTCTGCGCATGTGCGGGCGTCCCAGCAGTTTTAAAAAAGCAACATTTAAAGGCATACAGCAAGCGGTTGATACAGGCATCCCCTAGAAAGGCACATTAGTAGACACCAACTGTGATATAGCAGCAATTGTGCTAGACTATTCTCAGTAAAAGTGGTGTATTACGGCTGGAATACCTCAGCTTTAGGCTTAGGAATATGCCGTCCAGAAGCTCCGGAACTGAATCTTCCAGGAAGCGAAGGGGGTCTCATCGGGCTCTGAGGATCTTGGGCATACTTCTGCTGCACCAGTCTCCCCTGAAGTTCAGAGGTAAGTGACCGTAGAGACCCCGCAGGGGTACTTGGTACTGTGGCTGTCCTCAGTCACCTGCTCCTGTGTATGTAACAGAGGAGGTTTTTTCCTCAGCTCTGGGAGGATTAGAGAGAGATTGTCAACATTTATCGCTGCCTCCCTGTCAGGGAAAGCACGCCCGATCTCCGTCTCCTCCTTCAGAGTGCCTGTTAGCAGAGCAACAGTCCCATACAGGGATCGACCTGCCTGAAGGGGATCAGGATGAGGTTGATTCTGTTATAGAGGAATCAACAGTGGGGGAACCTTTTCTCAGCATCTCAAGCTGAAAGATTATGGGTTCAGTCTCTGACTAACATGGTCCGATCAGCATTTAAAAATGCACCTTGCGGAACCATCAACCACTACTGTATCCTCGTTGGGGTCGCTAGAAGCCCCCAGACTGTTTGTTCTTTTCCACTTCACCCTTTACTGAAAGGGCTCATTTACCAGGATTGGGAACGTCCTGAGAAAATATTTATTCCCCCAAGAGATTTCCGGTGGTCTATCCCATGGAGGATAAGTTCATCAGAAAAAAAAAAAAAAAAAAAAAAAATGGAAGGTCCCTACAGTGGACGCAGCCATCTCTTGTATGTATAAATCACTGACATGTCCAGTGGATAATGTCCAAATGTTCAAGAACCCAATAAATAAAAGGTTGGAGTCCTTATGAAAATCTGCTTGGTGATACAACCAGCAGTAGCAGCTATTGGGGTCTGCTAAGCAGTGAAGGATCAGTTGAAACAGGTCTTGAGGGACTTGACAGATCAGCAGGCTTTGCCCTAGCTGATCTACCTAGAGCCTTAGGCTTTGCGGTTGACGCCATAGAGGATTCAGTCCATCAGGCCTCCCGCCTTACGCTGTCTATAGTACATACGCGTAGGCTCCTATGGCTCAAAAACTGGTCTGCTGAAGCTCCCTGTAAAGAATGGCTGGTTAGCGTCCCATTTCATGGTGAACGCTTATTCAGGGAAAACCTGGACAAATATATCCAGAAAATTTCCAGCGGTAAAAATACGCTCTTGCCGGTTAAAAGCAGAGTTAGAGGCCCTCTTTAAGAGGCCTGCTTCTCCAGTCCCTGGGGCATCGGCTGTGTAACAGTTCCGACGGCCTCCTCGGTCAAATCCCGGGGATAAAAAACAGGGACAGTAGCAGGGTAATGAGAAACCCTGGGTCAGGGGAGGTACATAACCTCCCCCAAAGTTAAATTCATTGAAGCCCCCACTCAGTCGGGTGGGGGGAGGACTCCAGTTGTTCGCAAGAGACCTGGCGGGACACGATCAAGACAGATAGGTGCTCTCCGCAGTAGGTTTGGGATACAGTTTGGAGTTAAAAGACTCTCCTCCTTCCCATTTTTGAGGTCAAACGTGCCAAGAGAGAGAGTCCCTCCTGTTGGCACTAGAACAACTATTGCTCCAAGGAGTAATTATGGAGGTTCCCCTGGAAGAAGGAGGGTTCGGGTTTTACTCAAACCTCTTTACAGTCCCGAAGCAAACGCGGACGGGAGGCCCATATTAATTCTAAAAGGGCTATACAAATTCCTGTATATCAGGTCTTTCCGATGGAGTCGATCCGATCGGTGGCCACTGCCCTACAAGGGGAGGATGGGTTAGCCACGATCGACATCAAAGATGCTTATTTGCACATTCCCATCTTTCCAGTCCACCAAAAATTTCTACGCTTTGCAGTAGAAGGGCGCCATTTTCAGTTCAGAGCCTTACCCTTCGGTTTGGCCACAGCACCACGAGTGTTTACAAAAATTCTGGCCCTTTATTGGCCAATCTAAGAACACAAGGTGTAATGATAATGGCATATCTGGATGACTTGTTGCTGATAGACCACTCAGTGAAAAAACTAGACGTGGTCGTTCACAAGACGATCAAGTATCTGGAATCTCACGGTTGGATTATCAACCGAGACAAGTCAGCCCTAAAAACCAGTCAAAAGTCTGGAATACTTGGGGCTAAGGTTGGATTCAGGCCAGAGAAAAATATTCTTGCCTCGAGGAAAGGTGTTGTCTTTGAAAGATTTGATCCACTTAGTGGGTACAAAAAAGGACAGCCGTCCATACGCCTGTATATGAGGCTGCTGGGAAAAATGGTGGCATCATTCGAAGCAGTACCCTACGGTCAATTCCATTCAAGGAATTTGCAAGGGGCCATACTGTCAGCCTGGAAAAAAAAAAAAAAAAATTCAGGCCTAGACTTACAATGTCCTTGTCCCCTTCCGTTCGCAAGAGCCTCCGTTGGTGGTTGGTTTCCCAGAATCTGGAAAAAAGGAAATCCTTCAGTCCGATTTCTTGGAAGGTGGTCACTACAGATGCCAGCCTTATAGGCTGGGGAGCAGTACTGGAGCAATAGTCTCTCCAGGGCAGATGGTCGGATGCAGAAAAGGCCCTGCCCATCAATCTCTTAGAGATACGAGCAGCCCGGTATGCCCTAGTAGCATGGACATCCAAACTCCAAGGGTCCCCTGTCAGAATTCAATCAGACAATGCCACAGCAGTGGCATATATCAATCATCAGGGGGGCACCAGGAGTCGTGCAGCCCAGAGGGAAGTAAATTACATCCTGAAATGGGCAGAAAAAATATGTCCCAGCCATATCTGCGGTATTCATTCCAGGAGTGGAGAATTGGAAGAAGGACTTTCTAAGTCGCCAGCAATTAGGCCCAGAGGAAGGGTCCCTTCACCCCGAGGTTTTCTGGACAATATGTCAGCGGTGGGGAACATCGGATGTAGATCTTCTAGCATCCAGATTCAACGCAAAGGGGGACAGGTTTGTCTCTCGGACAAGGGATCCCCTAGCTTGCGGCTCGGATGCCCTAGTGTTCCCTTGGGATCAGTTCAAGCTGATATATGCATTCACACCGCCACAATGGTTACCTCGATTACTCCGCAGAATCAGGGTAGAAAAGAAACAAGTGATTCTGGTGGCTCCAGCGTGGCCCCGAAGAGCGTGGTATGTGGAGATTGTAAAATGTCAGTGGGGAGTCCTGGGACTCTCCCACATCGTCCGGACCTGCTTTCGCAAGGACCGATATACCACCCTTCCTTACCAGCCCTAGGTTTGACGGCCTGGCTATTGAAGCCCACATTCTAAAAAAGAGAGGGCTCTCTAATTCTGTGGTATCTACCATGATCAATGCCAGGAAGCCGGTATCCAGGCAGATCTACTATAGAATCTGGAAGGCGTAGGTCGCCTGGTGTGAAGCCAAGAAATGGCATCCACGTAAGTACGTAATAGGTAGGAGTCTGGACTCCCTACAATGGGCTGTAGATAGGAAGCTTGCCTTGAGTACTATCAAGGGTCAGATTTCGGCCTTGTCAATATTTTTTCAAAGGCCCTTGGCTTCGCATTCACTAGTCAAAGCCTTTATACAAGGAGTGATGCGTATTAGTCCTCCGGTTAATATTCCCATATGTCCATGGGATCTAAACTTGGTTCTGTCGGTTCTACAGAAACAACCATTTGAACCATTACAGCATATTTCCTTGGTGCTTCTCACCAGGAAATTGATTTTTCTAGTAGCCATTTGTTCGGCTAAAAGAGTATCGGAATTAGCAGCTATGTCCTGTAAGGAGCCATATCTGGTTATCCATAAGGACAGAGTAGTGTTACGTCCTCATCCAGCCTTTCTTCCTAAGGTGGTATTGAGGTTTCATTTGAACCAAGATGTGGTTCTTCCTTCTTTTTTCCCCAAACCTACTTCGGTAGAGGAAAAGTTATTGCATTCTTTGGATGTAGTAGGAGCAGTTAAAGCTTATCTAAAAGCCACTGCTCAGATTCGCAGAACGGATACTTTGTTTATTCTGCCGGAAGGCCCCAGAAGGGGTCAGGCAGCGTCAAAATCTACTTTAGCCAAGTGGATTCGACAGGTCATAATACAAGCCTATGGCTTGAGAAATAGACCGCCTCCGTTCAAAGTTAGGGCGCACTCCACGAGAGCAGTTGGAACTTCATGGGCAGTGCATCACCAGGCCTCCCTGGCTCAAATCTGTAAGGCCGCAACATGGTCTTCAGTACACACGTTTACTAGGTTCTACCAGGTGGACGTTAGAAGTCAGGAGGATGTCGCCTTTGGGCGCAGTGTGTTGCAGGCCGCAAAAGATCCTCATGTCTGATAGCGCTCAGCTTATATATGGTGTATCCCCCCCCCCCCTCATTTGGCATTGCTTTAGGACATCCCATTAGTAATGACTATGTCGCTCTGTGTCCCGTGATGTACGAAAAAGAAAATAGGATTTTTATAACAGCTTACCTGTAAAATCCTTTTCTTGGAGTACATCACGGGACACAGAGCTCCCACCCCTCTTTGGGGACACTTATTGCTTTGCTACAAAACTGAGGTGCTCCCGGATGGGAGGGGCTTATATAGGGGAGGGTACTTCCGGTTTTGGAAGTTGCCAGTGCCAGCACCTGACGGTATCTATATAACCCATTAGTAATGACTATGTCGCTCTGTGTCCCGTGATGTACTCCAAGAAAAGGATTTTACAGGTAAGCTGTTATAAAAATCCTATTTTTTTTACAAATCTCAGACTGCATACATTGATGTTTGTTTTTTAACAAATCTCAAAAACAAAAAAAAGAGCCAAGTTTGGGTGTGCGGCTTATATTTTTCATCCGTTGACTGAGTGTATACCAGGAGGCTGCAGGCAGGCCAGGCCAAAGCGAGGTCATCCTCATGTAGGAGAGGATGGAGTGGGAGAAGGTACCATCAAAAAATGGTACTCGCTCCCTGAGGGGGAAAAAAATAAAACTTGCAATTTCTTCAGACAGGGGGGAGAGAGACTGTGTGGGACCTTTTTTTACAGGTAAAGGCCCACTTTAATAACTGCTATTAAAATTGGTCACTGGTTTTAAGAGATTAAAAGTTGAACTCCTGGGATAAAATAAAAAATTAAATACCACAGACATGTATTCTTATGTGACCTTTCTATTTCCTGTAATAAAGACCGGTCACTGAGCTCTCTCTCCTTGTGTAGGGTGACTGGTCTTGTCTCCGCCTGCTGTATTTATCTGCCGGCAGCCTGTAGTAGTGGGTTGGGTCTACCAGGCCCCCCCTACACTTCTGCTTTCTGTACAGGCTGTGTAGACAGTGATTCCACTTTTACACAATACCATCTAGGTATGCAAAGGCATTTTGTGTACTCCAATATCCCTTGACTATTGTGAGATGCATTTAAAAAAATTTTTGCCTGCTGTTCAACTGTCAGGTTTTGTTGTGGTTTTCACTTGAACCTTCCAAAGTGAGGGGAAATCCTGTAATAGACAGCAGTAACCATAAAATGTGTCCCATTGGAAGATTTACCCTCATCTTTGTTCTGGTAACAGTTTACATTTAGGTTTTTCCATTACTTTATCTTTTGAAGACAGTGGTCACAAGGACAAATAGGGAGATGAATTTTCCCAGCAGGGACAGACGGTAATAAAAACTGACAGATTTTAAAATTTTCCCTATTTTCAAGCTGCATTCACAACTGAGCGTTTCAAAGTCGTGCGTTTTTTTCATCGTTTTTACCGTGATTTTGTTCAGATCAACAATGTAAAAGGCAGAAAAACACCTGTAATCTGTCCCAAAGAAGCTCATGTTCTTATTTTGAGCTGAGGGTGTTTTTTAGGCATTTTTTGCTTTAGGTGACAAAGCGCTCGGATGTGAACCGGTGCCATTGAAATGAATGGGATTTTGCTTGTTAGATGTTTTTCGGGGCGTTTTTTTGGGGGCATTTAACACTAGCGTTTTATGAGCTGAAAACGCTCAGGTGTGAATGCAGCCTTAGGCATGTTTGAATCTGATTTGCGAATGTAAAAATCTTCTTTATTTTTTGATTCTTTTAATCGTGGGTTTCCGTATAGGAGCAAAAAGGCTGCAGTTGGGTGTGTTTCAATCTACAAGCATGTGGACTATTGTCCTAGTATGCATTTTTTAGATTAAAGTATCTGAACCCAAGAGCAAAAAATATAATTTCTTGATCATATAGAACACAGGATCAGCTTTCTTAGACAATTGGTTATATGCAGCTACCGTAATTGGACACTGGCAAATGGTTAAGGCTCCGTTCACATCTATGCAGTTTGCTTTTGAGCCTTTTCTGCAGTGCGTCTTGCATTTTTGCGCGCACATTTTTTAGGCGTTTTTTTTTTTTTTTTTTTTATGCGCTTTTTGCATTTTGTATGTTTTTTTTTTAAATTTTATTTTGTCTAATTTGATGTTAAAAGAGAAGTATGTCTTTACAGAATCATACTTGCCTAGGTTGATGCAGTATCGGTCCGATGCAGCATCTGTCCCCCGCCGTCTCCGCACTGAGAACCGAGCTATCGAACACCACCCATGGCTCGGGTCTCAGCTCAGAGAGCTGCTGTCTGTCAGCAGCTCTCCACTCTGACCCCCACCCTCAATGGAGCGCTGAGCTGTGGAGTGGTGGGGAACGGCCGTCTCAGCGGCTCGCTGGGACAGGCATCAGTCCAGGCACCTGGCAGACCCAGACTTTGTCTGGATGACGTGACGCCTGTACTGATTCCTGTGACGTCAGCAGAGAGCGGACTTCAGCCTGCTCTCTGCTGAAAACGGGTCATAGGAGTGAAAAACAAACTGCACTCTTGTGACCCAGAGGAAAAAAGCCCAGCCAAACCAGCTCAGGCTGGACTTCTCCTTTTTTAAATCAGATTACAAATCGCAATAAAACGCACTACATGCTTTTCTGATGTGAACTAGTGTCATGGGAAACCATGTTAAATTGACTGTAGTGTGTTTCTGCAAAAAAAGCAATTAAAACCACATGGGTGCGAACCAGGCCTAAAACGAGTCCCCATGTAACCCCCCCTCCCAGAACGCCTCAGATTTGCCAGGCTGCCATCTGATTTTCGGCTCACATGTGTTAAGTTTTACCAGGTGAATTTTAAGGCCTATGGATGTCCCATAAGAATGGTGATCTTGTCTTTTCCTGTACTGTACGATCAAGAAAATAGGATTTTTAATTGCCTGTAAAATCCTTTTCCTGGAGCACAGTCCAGAATACAGGTCCAATTTCTTAATGTCTCTTCTTGCTTGCTACACAACTGAGGCTTACTGGGAGTGGGAGGGGATATACTTTATAGGCCTGTCCTAAACAGCTATGTTTGCCAGAGTACAGTAGCTGAATATAACCCATAGTCTAATACTGATCCTGTGTTCTAGAATGAAACGCTTTTTACAGGTAAGTCCAAAAGCTTTACTAGTCCTTAGACCTGGTTGCTGTATTATGCTTCCTTTTTACAAATGCTATTTTCCTTTTCACCTGGTGATCCTGCCATTAACAAACTTGACACTTCTTCCCTTATGGTGACAACTCTCACTTACCATTTTGTATCTGTGGAGAAGTAGTGTTGTCACCCTAGGGCAGGGTTTTTCAACCTAGAGTTCCTCCAGAGGTTGCCTGGGGTTCCTTGAGAAATGTGTGCCTCTCAGATAAGTTCCCACTGACACCAATGATCTCTTTAGTTATCTGTAAGCGGGAATTCTTCCCAGTGACCATCACACGAATGTATCATGAGTTGTAGAATTTTAGCAGGGTTAAAAAGGTTGAGAGAGGCTGCCCTAGTACATGACTTTTGGGAACCCCCCCCCCCGATAATTTTGTTCTCTCTCTGCAATGTTATCAGCCTTCTGAATTTCTGGCAGGATCAACAGGTTTTATCAGACCAAAAGAGAGCAAATAAGAGGTCAGTGTTGGGGTTTACATTAAAATTTTCAGATTTGTTTGGCATGTGCCTTTTTAATCTAGAGTTTTGCAGGCCCACTATCCTACTATTTTTGGAAAAAAATCGTAAAAATTTAATAATCTATTTTATTTTATTTAAAAAATTTGTGAGTGACTGTTCTTTTAAAGGTAATTTCCTGTCTCACAGCCATATCCAGAAGACCCTGCTGTCTACAAACCTCTCTCCCAGGAAGAACTGCAGAGGATAAAGAACGAAAAAAAGCAGAAACAGAATGAACGCAAACAGAAAATATCAGAAAACCGCAAACATTTGGCCAGCGTGCGCGTCGTTCAGAAAAATCTAGTCTTTGTAGTGGGCCTTTCACAACGCCTCGCAGACCCAGAGGTACATGACAGCAAAAATGTGCTCTATTGAAACTAAAGTTTCAGGCTGGTGTTGCTAATTATAGTAGAAGTATTTGGTTATCTGTAGCAGACAATGAAAATCCATGTTGTATGCTAAAGGATAAATATCAATCTTTTGTAATGAAATCTGATCTGTTGCAAGATTCCATCGTTCTGCCCAATTTTGAATGGTTCCTAAAGTGGAGTTCCACCCAAAAGGGGAAGTTCTGCTTTAAGGTAGCCTCCCCGGCTCCGATTTGGGAAACGGGGAGTGGGGGGGGGAGCGTGGGTACCCAATCCCACTTCTGTTTGAGTCGCCAGAGGCGATCGGAAGCGGATTTTCTCCTTCCCCCTGGAACTTTGCTTTACCACTTTCCGACTGCCTAACTGGGAATTCACATCATTACTCTGACGTTCAATACCGGGGTTATGGCAGCCGCTAGCTGCCATAACCCCGGTATTTTTTCATTTTTTTTCTCCTCGGTAGCCGGCTATCAGATGAAAGTAATACAAGTGGTGGATTTGCCGTGGGATCACTTTTAGAAGCTGCAGAAGAGGTTCACCCCCCAGCCCCATCTTCGCGCGCAGCTTTCAGTCAGTGAGCCCGGAACCCATCTGGCGACGGCATTGTTTTCCCATAGAGCTGGGGTCTGTAGGTTTGTTTTTAAGTTGAATTTGTAGGCAAGTCGGAACAGGTAGCTCCAGCCAATTTGTAAGCTTTGTGGATAGCATAAGAAAGGGATAACCCCCCGCCCCGTAACATTTGTTTTGTTGTCTGTGCCCCTGTTCAGAAGATTTCACCTCACATTCTGTCCCTATTTGGGTTGTTGTGGAAACAAGAATTGGTGATAAAGCTTTAGTGGAGAAGTTTTTTTCCCATAACTCATTTCCCTTCCTAGGGGTAGATTTCCTCTCACTTCCTGTTGTCTCTATTCATTTCTAAGTAGGAGTCATTTCTAAGTCTGATGTTTGTAACCCAGGGACCGCATGTATATAGTTGTGCACATAAGTTTACATACCCTGGCAGAATTTATGATTTCTTGGCCATTTTTCAGAGAATATGAATAACACAAAAACTTTTCCTTTCACTCATGGTTATTATTTGGCTAAAGCCATTTATTATCAATCAACTGTGTTTACTCTTTTTAAATCCTAATGACAACAAACTACCCAAGTGACCCTGATCAAAAGTTTGCATACCCTGGTGGTTTTGGCCTGATAACATGCACACAATTTGAAACAAATGGGTTTGAATGGCTATTAAAGGTAACCATCCTCACCTGTGATCTGTTTGCTTGTAATTACTGTGTGTGTGTATAAGGCCTGGTTCACACTGGGGCGACAAACGCTCCGACATTGGGAGCTCATGTCGCATGACGTGTGAAAATCAATGTTTCCCTATGGGAGCCGTCTTAACTGGTCCGACACATGTCGGTCCTTCTTTGAAAATGCTCCCTGTACTACTTTGGTCCGACTTTGATCCGACTTCAGCCCATTTACTATCATTGAAGTCGGATCAAAGTCGGACCGCAGTCTTGCATGATCCGACTTTGGCATGCAACTTGTGCTGTACTGCTCTTGAGGGGGAACTCCAGGCCAAATTTTAAATAAAAAACCGGCATGGGTTCCCCCTCCAGGAGCATACCAGGCCCTTAGGTCTGGTCTGGATTTGAAGGGGCGCCCCTACACCGAAAAAACGGCGTGGGGGTCCCCCCAAAATCCAAACCAGACCCTTATCCGAGCACACAACCTGGCAGGCCGCAGGGGAGGAGGGGGGGGACGAGAGAGTGGCCCCCCTCCCTCCTGAACCGTACCAGGCCGCATGCCCTCAACATGGGGGGTTTGGTGCTCTGGGGCAGGGGGGTGACCTGCGGCCCCCCCACCCCAGAGCACCCTGCCCCCATGTTGATGAGGACAAGGGCCTCTTCCCGACAACCCTGGCCGTTGGTTGTCGGGGTCTGCGGGCGGGGGGCTTATCGGAATCCGGGAGCCCCCTTCAATAAGGGGGCCCCTGGATCCCGGCCCCCCCACCCTATGTGAATGAGTATGGGGTACATCGTACCCCTACCCATTCACCTGGTGGAAAAAAATTGCAATAAAAAAAAACCACACAGCTTTTTAAAGTATTTTATTGCACAGCTCCGGGGGTCTTCTTCCGACTTCGGGGGTCTCCGGTGTCATCGCCGCGCTCTCCGGTTCTTTTCTTCTGCCGGGCCTCCGCTAACTTCTTTTTAGCTCTTTTGCTAACGGAGGCCCGGTCTTCTCCGTCGTCTCGTCCGGCTCTCCGTTGTCCTTCTGCCGGCCCCTCCACTAACTTCTTTAGCTCTTTTGCTAGTGGAGGGGCCGGTGAGAAAGATGGGCTGCATAGTCGATTCGCCAGAAGAAAGCCATTACTACACAAATGCCACAAAGTATCCCACTTACAATACGCCAAACAGCAGAGATGAGCCTAAAACCTTCTGACACAGTCATTTGGAGTGATGAGACCAAAATTAAGCTTTTTGGCCACAATCATAAACTCTACATTTGGAGAGGAGTCAACAAGGCCTATGATTAAAGGTACACCATTCCTACTGTGAAACACCGAGGTGGATCGCTGATGTTTTGGGGATGTGTGAGCTACAAAGGCACAGGACATTTGGTCAAAATTGCTGGCAAGATGAATGCAGTATGTTATCAAAAAATACTGGAGGAACAGTTGCATTCATCAGCCAGAAAGCTGCGCATGGGACGTACTTGGACATTCCAACATAGCAATGATCCAAAACACAAGGCCAAGTCGACCTGTCATTGGCTACAGCAGAATAAACTGAAGGTTTGGAGTGGCCACCTCAGTCTCCTGACCTCAATATCATTGAGCCACTCTGGGGAGATCTCAAATGTGCAGTTCATGCAAGACAGCCCAAGAATTTACAGAAACTGGAGGGACTTTTGGCCAAGAGGAATGGGCAGCTTTACCATCTGTGGCATTTGTGGATGAGGCTCTTTATTTTCTCAAATGACTTCAAGCTGTCATTGAAGTTAAAGGGGGCAATACATGGTATTAAGAACTGGGTTATGTAAACTTTTGATCAGGGTCATTTGTGTAGTTTCTGTTGGGATTATGATTTAAAAAGAGTAGTTTGATAATAAATGGCTTCAGCCAAACACTAACCACGAGTGAAAGAAAAGTTTTTGTGTTATTCCTATTCTCTGAAAAATGGCCAAGAAATCATAAATTCTGCCAGGGTATGTAAACTTTTATTATTAAACTATCATTGAAGTGATTGTAAATGCTGTGCAAGGGAACCTCCTCTTCTCGGGTCCCCCACCACCACGCCTCGCTCCTCTGTTGAGTGCCCCCATAGAAATCCGCTTGCTATGTGGGTACTCATGCGGGCTTGCTCCCAAACCTTGCTGTCTGTGTCTATAGACAGACTGTGGGACTCTTCCCCCCCCCCCCCCCGCTCCCTCATCACTGGCTTTGATTGACAGCAGTAGAGGCCAATGGCTCCTGCTGCCTTAACAAAGGCTGGCTATACACGGTGCAAATTTCTTGGGGGGGGGGTGTCACACTGTTCCCCCATCAACACAGACCGTGTTGACAGCGGAATCAGCAATTGTCTGCTCCCGGCAGGGGTGGGCGGGGTAGCCACCCCCGCCGGGAGAAGACCTTAGCAGCCACTAGCGATAATCGCAAGAGAATCCAGCAGGCAGGTTGTACCTAAGTCGATCGATCAACTTGGTACATTCAGCCTGCCCATCGACTGTTTGAATCTCGGCTGGTTCCTGCTGACTTAGCTCAGATTGGAACAGTGTATGGCCGGCCAAAGACTCGGAGACCGGGAAATGAGGAGAGAAGATCTACAGACAGGCACAGCACTGGATTGAATGAGGGCTCAGGTAAACATAAGGGGGGTTGAGGGGGGATACTGATGGCTAAACATTTTTTACCTTAATTTAAGGGATGCATTAGAATAAAAAATGTTTAGGCTTTATAACCATTTTAGCATATGCAAAAAAAAGGAAGAGAGGGGGGGGGAAACGGATATGGAAAATCCAAAAATCCCCCCCAGACAGTATTCTTCAAAAAGGCTCAGATAATTATAAATACTAAATGTAAGTAAACCGCAAGTTATGAAATGAAGAAAACAATTTAATGAATATACATAATGAATACACACCACATCAAAAACGCCTATAGTAAAATAAGACTAGTCAAAAAGGAAGAACAGTGAAACAGGGGTGGCCACCCGTACGACCATACACACCACATAACCATTTTAGGGTAAGATTGTTCCTTTTAACAACATTCTAGTGCCAGGGTCTCTAAGATTTTTAGCCTTCTTGCATTATGAACATAAATTACCCCTATAGCATAGATCTGCAAAGTGTGAATGCTAATAAACAAGTGGCATGGGCCGTTACTGTAGTTTTCCAAAAAATAATGCAAGTCCAGTTTTCTTTCACATCAAAGTAATGTGTTTGATCTGCTATCTGTCATAATGATTGAATACCTTGATACGTTATCAACGTTTTGTAGAATACATTGTTGCCTTTTTAAGATTGCTTATTTTTTCCTGATTTACAGGTTTTAAAACGACCAGAATATTTTGGAAAATTTGGTAAAATACACAAAGTGGTCATCAACAACAGCACATCCTATGCTGGCTCACAGGTCAGTTAATGGGATTTTTTATTTTTTCTCTGAGTGCATAAAGTAAAAAATAACTTGTTTCAAAGTTTTATATGCCCCCACGTAGATTTACTTAATTTCCTTTTGAAGAGTTTTCATTTTGCATGGTTTAGCAACCTGCTACCTTAGTATTCTGCCCCGCCTGCTTATTGGAGATTAAAGGAACAGCAGAATATAGTGAGGTCATTTTTTTTGCTCCTCCTCCTGTAAACATGTTCAGTATTTAACAGCCCTGAGCAAATCTGTAGGTGTCCCAAGTCGCCTGCTGCCAGTGCATGTTCCTTTGCAGGGGGAGGAAAAGCTTGTTTTGGCTGTACTCCTATGGTTCACAGGAGTGCAGTTCATTCTGCGCTCCTGTGACCCTTTTTCAGCAGCGGAGGGGGCAGGACAGAGAGTGGGCACTGAACAGTCACCAGCTCTTTGCTCATGGAGCCCTAAGAACTGAGTGATCGGTGGTGTTAGATCGCTTGGTTCTCAGTGTTGGAGCCGGCGGGGTAAGTCGCAATGAAATCGGTAAAAAGTAATTCAGGAACCTTATTCTGAATCGCAGCGATATGAACGGTTCTGGGACGCGACTTGTCATGCGATTTGGAACTGTCAAATGACAAGTTGCACCTGTGTGAACAGGGACTAATGGGGATTCATATTATGTACACACAAACTACAAGAATTTATTCAGTTTCTCAATTTGAGATTATTTGTGGTGCACTGCCTGCAGCAAACTCATTAATGCAAAGTAAATACAATTCTACCTGGTAGCGAGATATCCCTGATTTCCACCTGAGTCTGTGCTTAGGCTAATTTGCCTATTCTGTCTCTTCCAGGGTCCAAGCGCTAGCGCATATGTAACATACATACGGTCAGAAGATGCACTTCGAGCTATACAGTGTGTAAACAATGTGGTAGTAGATGGAAGAACACTTAAGGTGAGAGGCCTTGGTGAATTTTGTTAACTTTAATGCTGTGTTAGCCTGTTTTGGTATCATCTGTTTATTTATTTTTATGATTAGATATCTTACATAGGTTGAAAAAGACCATCTAGTTCAACCATATCAAGGTCCATTTAATTCTCTCCTAAAGACACAGCATGGCTCCTCTGTTGGATGTTTTCTCCCACCACCTGTTTAGTGCCAAAACTTTGATTTTTCCCATCATTTTCTTCAACAGTGGTCTTCAAGGCAAATATAGTGAATCTTTTCAGAGGGGACATACAGAAGTTATAACCCCGATAGGGTTTTCAACGCTTTCCCAAACTTCCAAATTTAAAAATGGGTTTTGGCAATGAGCGTACCTAAAAGAGATCTCCACCTTGTACATGAAAAAAAAAATCCTTCCTACCTTGCCCCCCTGCGCCTTCATTCCCCACTGCACTTATCTGTATTTGTGTTTAACCATTTGCCTACTGGGCACTTTTACCCCCTTCCTGTCTAGACCAACTTTCAGCTTTCATCGCTGTCGCATTTTGAATGACAATTGCGCGGTCATGCAACCCTGTACCCAAACTAAATTTGTATATATTTTTTTTAAATGGCTTTCTTTTTGTGGCTATTTAATTGCCACAAGGTTTTTATATTTTTTGCTAAAAAAAGACTGAAATTTTTTGCACATTTTTTCTCTTTCACTAATGTGCACTGATGGGGCTGCACTGCCGGGAACTGACTGGCGGACTGCACTCATCAGCAGTGCAGATCTCCCCTGTGAGATAAATGCTGCTGATCGGCTCTCCGCTCCTCACACACTGTCATTATGAGGAGAGGAATGCCGATAACCGGCTTTTCCTTATTTCTATGTGATCAGCTGTGATTGGACACAGTTGATCGCATGGGTAAAGAGCCTCATCATTGGCTCTTTACCGAGATTGGTGATGCGAGGGACAGAACACACCACCGATCGCTGCTCGCCCCCACGGCGATAGTGGGACGAGGTCACATGATGTCTTCCCAGAACAAGAGAGCCACTGTGCGCCCATCAATTCACAATATGCCGGGCAGGAGGTGGTTAATCATCCACTGTCCACGGTTGCCAGTTTACAGATTGGTACAGTTGAAAACTCTGTACACAACCGCAGAACTTGTGTAGAAGCATATTCTGTTAAAAGGTTCCCAAACGTTGGTCATTAGACAGCGCTGACCAATGAGAATCTCTTCTTGGGGACAAAAGACCCTCATTGGCCAGCACTGACCAGAGACCTGGAACAGTTGCACAGATTAGGCTTCTACACAGCTTAGGGGGGGCTATGTACAGACCTGTACACTGGCAGCTATGGGTGGGGGATGATTGAAAAATAAACCAGATAAGTGCAATGGGGAAAGCAGAGGAAGAAAGGCTGTTGAGAGGGATTTTTTTTCCTGGTACAAAGGTGGAGATGCCAGTTAACCACTTGCCCTCCGGAAGATTTACCCCCCCCCCCCCTTCATGACCATGCCATTTTTTTATGAGATGGCACTGCGTTTCTTTAACTGACAATTACGCAGTTGTGCTACGCTGTACCCAAATAAAATGTATCTCCCTTTTTTTCCACAAATGGAGCTCTCTTTTGGTGCTATTTGATCACTACTGCGGTGTTTTTTTTTTTTTCCTTGCGCTACAAACAAAAAAAGACCGGCAATTTTGAAAAAACTAAATAAAATGCTACTTTCTGCTATAAAACATATCCAATAAAATAGAATAAGAAATCAAATTTTTTCATAAAGAAAAAGAGAATAAAGATTTTAGTCCAATATGTATGCTTCTACATATTTTTGGTTAAAAAAAAAAAAAAAATTCCAATAAGTGTATATTGATGGTTTTGCGCCAAAGTTATAGCGCCAACTAACTATGGGATATATTTGTGGAATTTTTATTTTTACTAATATAGGCGGCGACCTGCGACTTATAGCGGGACTGCGATATAGCAGCAGACAATCGGACACTGACACTTTTAAAACTTTTTTTGGGGGACCAGTGACACTAATACAGTGATCAGTGCTAAAAAATATGCACTGTCACTGTACTAATGACACTGGCTGGGAAGGGGTTAGCATCAGGGGCGATCAAAGGGTTAACTGTGTGCCTAGATGGTGGGGTTTTTTTTAAGTGTGGGAGGTGCTTTTACTAGGGGGAAAACATGGATCCTAGTCCCTGCTTTTCAGGAACGCAGAATCCATTCCTTCCCTTCTGACAGAACGGCAATCCACCTTGTTTACATCGGCAGACTGCCGTTCTGCATCTCTGTCCTGAAAAAATTAAATAAAAAAAAAATATATATATATATATATATGTGTGTGTGTGTAATAAATAAATATATATATATATATATATATATATATATATATATATGTATGTATGTATGTGTGTGTGTGTGTGTGTGTGTGTGTTCCCATTTATAAAAAAAAAAAAATAGTCTAACTTTTTAGCTGTTTGGAGCAGGAATATGCATATAACGCTAAAGGCCGCTTCTAATGCTTTGTATGGATAGGGGACAAAAGTGAGGGGTAGGTTGTTTTTTTTTATTAAAGAGCGTTGACACAATGACGGGAGAAGTTGCATGGAAACTAATCCGCTTCTAGACTATATTTTCAAAGTTTTGAAGGCATAGTTCTCCTTTAACAAAAAACTGCCTATGCAGGTAAGGGGAGCATGCAAATAAAAACAAATTGCAGCTTTTAACAAAGGTAAATAAAGTCCTTCCTATAGGTGTAGGCCATTTTTGTACCTCCTTAAGCCTGACTAATAAACTTGCACGGATCGCATCATCCTGTCCTGCTTTGTTGCTAGGACATTGCTAAGAGACTCCTTGCTCTTACACCTCCACCATCACAGGAGTTGGCTCTTCTCTGACTCAAAAACCCTCTGTGACAGTACATTGTACTGCAAACCAAAAATCCAATAAAACTTTTGCGAAACAACAAAAGTCCCCCTCTCATGCATTTTCTCTTCCCTGACACAGTATCTCTGAGCTCAGTGTTTGAGAGTTTGCTCCTGTGATTGTGGAGGTAAGAGCTAGGAGTCTTAGTAATACCCTAGCAACAAGGCAGGATGAGATGATGCAATCTCTGGGAATTTTTCACTCGGACTTCAGGAAGTACGTAAATGGCCTACACCTTTTAGCAAGGGCACGTATCGACTTTGGCCAAAGCTTCACAGTTTTGTTTTATCTACAGACACCCCTTACTTGCAAATGCATCCTTTTGGTAAAGGTGAACTATGCCTTTAATTGAATAAGCTGGATAGATGTTGGTTAGTTACTATGCCTAGCTGCTCCCAGATTCTGTCTGCTATAGTTTTAGTAAATTCCTCCCTAAGGAACCAGTCAGACCTGGAAATTTTTTAGCCCTTTTGTTACAACACAGTCCTGCCAATCTAGTTTAAAAGTGGTGAAATCTGCTCCACACAGTACAGACATGGCTAAATATGGCAAATATGAGTTCTCAGCCCCTTGCAACCATGTTGTATGTTACACCCTAAATATAGATGCAACATTGTCTGAAAGAAGTAGTTGGCCTTTAATGTGTAGTTTAGGTAGGTCCTAATAAATCTAAAGGAGAATGCGAAAAGGTTGTACAGTCAGATTGTAATGTGTCTGGAGGGCTCAAAGCGAAACTATACTCTTAACGTAAAGCTGAACTCCAGGTATGATTGGTATTGCATTGGTTACATTAGTCCAGCTTGAATGTGAGTATGCATGACTCATATCTCAGGGTCCAAGCTGGCAATCTGTGTAGTACAAGTTGGAGATACTACCGTGGGAGCTGCTATCTTTATTTCTATTTTATTTTTTATTTATTTCAGGTACTTGTATAGAGCTGTCAATTTACGCAGCACTTTACATATACATATCTTCTTCTGGGTCCTGTGCCATTTTTTTCCAGTGAAGTTTTCTGACAGGGTGGAGAGGAGGGATGGTGACAGAACTACCTCCATCTCATCCAGTCATATAACACATTCTATTCATTGGCGTTCTGTGAATGGCAGCAGTGCAAAGCAAAAAACCCAATGTGATCAGTTTTCAGAAGGGAAGCCATGCAGTAGTAAGAGCCAACTGCTACCATGATTGCTATGAGATTCAAGCTGGACCAATGAAATGATGTAGTAACAATCATACCTGGAGTTCAATAATTTTAGTAGGGGGCGCTGTGAATAAACTTATATTACGACCATCATGTGGATTAAGACTATACAATATATATACAATGTCTAAAGAAAAAGTCCATAATCTTCAATAAAGTGTTCAACCTATTTTTGTAGAAATCTTCCATAGCTTTAAAGTGGTTGTAAACCCACTCTGACAACTTGCACCTACAGGTAAGCCTAGATTAAGGCTTACCTGTAGGTGCAAGAAATATCTCCTTTAACCTACACGGTTAAGGAGATATTTGCAGAAAACACTGCACTGATGTCTACGGCACATGCGTGCCGTAGACAATGGCGCAGGCACACTGAGCGTCTCGGTTTTCTGAATGGAACATGCCGGGATTATGCCGGTCCCGCGCGCATGCGTGGGAGTGACGTCATCGCCGCTCCAGCCAGTCACAGCGCCGGAGCGGCAATACACGGAAGGGACTCGAAAGCAAGATGGCGGTGGAGGGGAACGAGGAGCGCTTTGGGGGCATCGATCTAAGGTAAGTCATTCATAATGAGCTAGTATGCTATGCATACTAGCTCATTATGCCTTTCTCTTGCAGGGTTTTAAATAATAAAAAAAAAGGGGGTTTACTTCCTCTTTAAAGACATCCAAATCACACCCAATGTGCTCAAATAAAGAGACCTGCTCACCAGACAGCCATGACCTCTTTAAAGAGGAAGTCTGCCCACCGCTGCAAAAATTAAAAGCCTGCAGCTACTGACTTTTAATAATCGGACGCTTGCGGGACCCGGCTGGGGTGGGCGAGACACAGCAGCTATATTACGCCCTCAACTTGCTCTCCTTCCTGGTGTAGCAGATCACTTCACCTTCTTCCTTGTTACTTTTACTATGGTCAGTCCAGGCATCTCCTCCCCGTCTACACTTCTCTCTCTGCCTTTGCTGCATGATCACACAGTAAGTCAGCACCGATCCTCCTCGCTCCCCTGCCTAGTTCATTTTTTCCTTCTTCTCTTATCTGCTGTCCTCTCCATAAATCTTCACTACACATATGCTGCCTCCTGTCCAGTCTCAGCTCAGCATTCCACACACAGATCTTACACCCCTTCCATCCCAGTTTGCTTTTAGCTTTCATAATTGTCCTGTCCCCACCATGCAGCCTAGCACATTCCCTGCATTCTGTCACTAATTGGCGCATACGTTTACCACCCCAATTTCCTCACAGATTCTCTCTTTTCTAATATCTTAACCCCCCCTTCACATTGTAGCAATTTGTCATGCAATTTGACAAGTCACATCCTATTGCCGGCAAGGCACTGTTCAAATCAATGCGACACTGACTTTGAGTTGCCGCATCAATTTGAAAAAGTAGTACATGCACTACTTTTGCGATTTAGGGTGTGACTTCAATAGACATCTGTGCATGAAACCACACAGATGTCTTCAAAGTCGCAACCCAAAGTCGCACTGAGATGCAGCTCTGAAATTGTGCGATTTCAGTTTGTCACACAATTTCAAAGCCACAGTCAATGTGAACGGGGGCCAATAGTAGGTTCACACTGGTGTGCTGTGGTCTGGCCACAGTGCAATTGTATATTCAGTTTACCCAGAGTTTTAGGTTCACGCGCAGTCAGGATCATGCACAAAATTGTGGTTTTGCCCTGGGCGCTGAATGACCTTGTCCCAGCACTGGTTACAGTTAAACTCGGCTTAGTGTGAAACCCGCCAGTGTCACCGCCAATCAGTGCCATCTGTCAGTGCCACCCGCCACTGCCAGCCAGTTTCAATTGCAATAGCCAGTGCCACTGCCAATCAGTGCCATCTGTCCCAAACTAGTGCCATCTGTCAGTTCCAAACCAGTGCCACATGCCAATGCCAGCCAGTGCCATCTGTCAGATCCAAACCAGTGCCATCTGTACTGAGGACATCAAGTGTGTGCTAGAGTGACATGAGTAAGCAAGGAGGAGTGGAGTGGGTGATTTTTTTTTTTTTTTCAATCGGCCACCGGCCGCCCCAATTTATAAATATCGGCATCGGCCAGAGAAAAACCCATATCGGTCGACCTCTTATATATATATATATATATATATATATATATATATATATATATATATATATAATTGTATGTTTTTAGACCACATGATGGTCATAATATAAGTTTATTCACAGCCTCCTCTACTAACATTATTCAACTTTGCATGGTAGATTATCTACAGCTTTTGGGGAGCAGCTTATTTGGTGTATAACAAAGTTCACTGGCGCAAGGTCACTTATCATACCTGGAGTTCAACTTTAAGGGATTTTTTGGGCAGATGAGACAAACTACTACTTGCTCCTAGAGGGTTTTTATTCTGTGTACACGTTCTGCAGAGCAGTACAGAATCTGTTTCCAGCATGTACTGTATAAGAGAATGGAGCTGGGTGCCGGGTTGATGCAACTCTGGTGGATGTGTGGAGGGGGGTGACCTTATCCCTAGCTGTCAAGGGGTAGAACCAAAAGATGCACATTGAAAGAGAAGCTATTGTTAGACTTGCAACCCTAAGGCTGCTTTCACAGTGGGGCGGGGGCGGCGTCGGCGGTAAAGCGCCACTATTTTTAGCGCTTTGCCGTAGTTTTTGCGGAGCCATCGGGGCGCTTTTAACCCCCACTAGCAGCCGAAAAAGGGTAAAAACCACCCGCAAAGCACCGCTTTGCTGGCGGTTTGGCCATGCTGCCCATTCATTTCAATGGGCAGGGGCGGAGGAGGGAGCAGTGTACACACCGCTCCTTCACCTCTCCAAAGATGCTGCTTGCAGGAGTTTTTTTAACGTCCTGCCAGCGCATCACCTCAGTGTGAAAGCCCTCGGGTAATATCAAGTAAGTAATATCATGAATTTAAATTAATATGAATTTGTCGGCCATCATCATCCCAAAAATAAAAATGCATCCCTTTTTTAAATTCTATGTATGTCTTCACACTGGTCGGCTGCACTTTCGTTGTGATGTTAAAATTCTTGCTTGCTGCATTTTTGGTCAGTTAAAAAATCTGCACCAAAAACGCACCTCCCTGTTGAAATGCTTTGAAAATCTTCTCTTTTTTTTTTTTTTTATGCGGTTTTTGAGTCACATGACCCATGAAAGACACACTATGAGCCCTTTCGGCACCCCTATAGGCACCTTTTTCTCGATTGGCAAAATGCCGAAAACACCATTTTCGTGCCGATATGTTTCGGCCGTATCGCAAGTAAGTGCCAGCCCACCCTAGTAGTTGCCACTGGTCCACTTTAAGACTTTGTTCTGGGCTCTCATGTCAATGTTCTTCATACCTTGATCTCTATGGGTGCAGGCTTATTTTGGTTCTTTGGAAAATAAATGGCACAAAAGCCCCATTCCTTTCACTGCCTTGCAAAGGGCTTGCTTCTTGGAGGTGTTCTGTTTTTCAAGCAGAACATATTTCCCCTTGTTAAAGGCATGAGTGTGTTGTGTGTTTTCTTTTTTTTTTTGACCATTTGTACTATGCACTGGAAATTGGCTTTGTTCAGTCATAATGATGTGACTGAATGGCAGAGGCCTTGGGTAGCGCCAACGAATGGAAACACAACAACCTGCTATATTCATCTTAGATTTGTGTCCCTGGCATCAGGCAAGATTTCATGCCTTATGTTTGTTCATAGTGGCAGAGCCTATGAGTCACAGATCTTAAAGGAGTAGTAAAGTTACATGTTTTTTCACCTTAATGCATCCTATGCATTAAGGTGAAAAAACATTCGACAATACCGCCCCCCCCCGAGCCCCCCCCCGAGCCCCCGTTTTTCTTACCTGGCCCCTCGAAAGTCCCATGCTCGTCCCCGTCATCCTCTTTGTTTTTCTGCCTGGCCGCCGATTGGCTACACTGGATAGATTGAAAGCAGCGCAGCCATTGGCTGGCGCTGCTGTCAATCACATCCAATGACGCGGCACGCCGGGGGGCGGGGCCGAGTGATACAGTCGGCGGCTATGGCCGCCGCTGTATCACGGGAGCGCGCCCGCAATCACTCCACACCATGTGAGCTCACTCGCATTAAGGTGTGGAGTCCTTGCGGGGAGGAGCCAAGACAGCCGCCGAGGGACCCCAGAAGACCAGGATCGGGGCCACTGTGTGCAAAACGAGCTGCACAGTGGAGGTAAGTATAACATGTTTGTTATTTTTAAGCAAAAAAAAAAAAAAGCTTTAGTGCTCCTTTAAGGCTGCATTCACACCTGAGCGTTTTGTAGCCCTACGCCTGAAGCTACAAAACGCTAGCTGGGAAAAAAATCCATTATTCTCTATGGAGATGGTTCACATCTCCACTCCAAAACACCTGAAGCCGAGCGCCTGAAGCTCAATCAAGTTCCAGACCCTTTTTTGTCGCGCGAATCGTGCAGATTTGGGCGTTTTAGGAGTCATAGAATGTAATGGAAACGCCTGATTCAAGCGTCTAGCGCGACAACAAGCGGTTCGAAGGGCGCAAATTTGCGCAACAAAACGATGGTAAAAACGCTCGAAGCGCTACGCTCAGGTGTGAATGCGGTCTTAATGTTGGCAAGGTATTGTGTATTGTTCTTCTATAAGAACTAGAAATGAGAGTACTGAAATTCTGGCAAATAAAAATAAACATGCATTTCAGCTAAGCATTTATTGGTCTCTTAAGTCAGTGCAAATGCCAAAGTATTTAGCCTTCTGTTCGGCTTATGATCCAGACAGCACAGTCCGCTTCTGGACCTCCCTGCAGGTGAGACTAGTTGAAGAGCAACTTGTCTGATCTTCCAGAAAGCAGGGGGTGGAGAGCTGAATTTGAACTCGGTGAGAAGAGCTGATTGGAGGGAAGGGCACAACCCCCCCTTCACACAGGAACAGAGCTGTGGTTGTCAATCACGGGCTGTGTGCTGGAGCCCTCTCCCCGACACCCTTTTTTCTATTTGCATTAGAAAACCTGCCAGAATTGGCTCCTGCTGATAGCAGAGGAATGAGACAGCAGAGAGAAATTACACTTGGTTTACTGAACTGAGACAAGTACACACTATAGCGTGATATACGTTGTTCATATTTTATGTCTGAGGTTTGCAACCACTTTAATAGAAACCTGGACATGAGTCATCCACTGATTGGCCTATCTTAGTGCTCACCCCTCCTTAGGGTGCATTGTAGGGCTGGGAAAAAAATTGATTTTAATCTTGAATCGAGTTTTGAGTTCAAATCAATTCAGATTTGAAGAAAATCGATTATTTTTTAGATTTCGCCGCCGCGAGTAGATGTAATGTAACACTAACTAATCGCAAGCCGCCGTCAGCCTACCTGATCAGCGTGTCATGCAGACAGACGGCGGCCATTGCAGTGTTCAAAAGCCACGCCTCCTGAGTCCTCGTCGTCTGTGATAGGCGGAACACTCAATTTCACAGCAGGCAGTGTTCAGCCTATCATGGACGTCTGTGTTATAAGGATGAGCGGATATCCGTGATAGGTGGAACACTGAATGCTGGGAAATTGAGTGTTCCGCCTATCGCAGACGAGGAGGAGGCATGGCTTTTGAATACTGGAATGGCTGCCGGTGTAGCAGTAAAATCCGTAACCCACGAAAATCTGCATCAGGTACGGGCACAGTGATTGAAGCATGGGCACAGTGAGGCATGGGCACAGTTCAATTCAACTAAGAGTAACCTCAGGATTTTTTGTTGTTTTATTAGCTAAATCCAAATACAGTATTAATAATTTGGATGTTTAACAATCTTTGTTGCACACTGACTTTGCAGTTATAGAAAGGGTTTGCCTTTGCAATTTTGTTTTGTTGATGCACTTTAATTAATATAATAAAAAATAATCGAATCGTAAATCGAGTTTTTTATAAAAAAAAATTGCAGATTTTTTTTTTCGGGGGGGGGGGGGGGGAGATCGCCCAGCCCTAGTGCATTGTCCAAATTTTTTATAGTTTCTATTGACCTTCAATCTACAGTATGTTAGTGTTCTGAATTCAGCTACAGGAGGCTAGTACCTACAGAGATTTGGGTACTTCTGCAGCCATGTAAAACAATACATCTAATAATTAATGAAACTGAACTCAGTTAAATTAATAAATCTGCTGGCGTTCAACCTTACAGTTTACCTGTAGTTAAAAGTAAAGAAGAACTGCGTGGGTTAAGGTTTTAATTTATGCAAATTTTAGTATAGCCAATGCCGGGTACACACGGGCCGTTAATCAGCCGAAATCAGCCAGTACAGTAGAAACTGGCCAAAATTCGGCCCGTTTGTACAACTACCTGTCCAACAGAAGCCAGTTCCCCCCTATCGGAACACAATAGCACAGCGGGGGAGATTGCTGCCCCTTGTGTTTAGTACTGCAATGTTTTTTTGTTTGTTTTTTTTTTTTCAGCCAGCTGGGTTGAACAAACAAAAAACTTTGTGTGTGCCAGGCTTAAAGCGTTTATTAACCCAACAAAAATTTGGCCACCTGTAACACCTAAATAAACCTGGCTATACCCTCCGCTCTGTAAACTTACCACAGTGTATCATGGCTGCTGAGCCCTGATGCCGTGGTCAGTTTACGTCCCTCCGTCATCCACAGCCCTGCTCTGTCTCCTGTGTCCTCTCCTCCCTCCCCTCCCGACCAGTCTGCTCTTGTAAGCACCCGCCCCCTCCGCTCCTGCTGCTTTCATATTAAAAGCTCCCATCCCCTCTGTATTATAACAATAAGTTCCCCTGTGTCTGTGTTATATAATAAATACGATTATCTGTACCGATAACACAGCGGCTCCCTTCGATCATTCATGCGACTTCTCGTCTCTCTCTCTCTCTCTCTCTCTCTCTCTCCTCCCTGGCTGACGTCAGCGGCAGTGTTCGGCCCCCGCCCACTGGAACTGTCAGCCGCGGAGAGGAGGCACCGGAGTGCAGGAAGACGCTGTGTTATCGGTACAGATAAGCATATTTATTATATAACACAGGCAATGGGGAACTTATTGTTATAATACAGAGGGAATGGGAGCTTTTTATAGAAGTGGCTTAACAACCACTTTAAGAAAAAATTGCACTGGATGTGTTATTGTATGTATGTTGAAGACATTTCACTGTTTATCAAAGTAGCTTTCTAAAACCTTGTACACACTACTAATTTGTTTCCGTACTGACAGCTTGGGGAGACGCTGTACTAACTATGCAATGATACTATAGTGATCTCCCCTGCTGTGCTATTGTGTTCTGACAGGGAGACGGCCATTGGCTGAGGGCGCTGATCAGGGGCCAGTCGGCAGTCCTTTTTCGGCCATGAGCCTTCAACAGAAGCCGACCAAACAGCCAGCTTCTGTTAAATCGGCTACCGTACACATGGGCCGAATGTCGTCCGGTTTCTATTGAATTAGGCTTTAGTTCTAATAGGTGTCTGTCCACTTTCTGCCTTCCACCACCTACTGCAAACGCTGTGCAGAGATAATAACAAATAAAAATATATTCAAAATGCTTTTAAAGTTTGTGGCTACCCAGACTGTGCTATTGTTAAAGCTCATCTCCATGCAGAATTTAATCCAGTGCTTTCTCATGCTGATGTTTTCACTTTCAGACTCTTTGACTGCCAATAAGATATGTCCACATCATGCAGGCAGTGACATGGGCATGTGAAGAAGGACTTTGCCTCCTGTTAACAAGATGCATGCCTCAATTGCGCAGGCATGGCAGTCCATTCATGTGAATGGACTGCTGTACCTGCTTTTCCTGTAGGGAAAAAAAGTTCCAGAATCTTTTTTTTTTTTTTCCCAAACATGGCTGCACTGAAACTGCATGGTGCTTTGAAAACCACAATTTTTTTCAGTGCATGGGTGTGCCATTATAGTTAATGGCATCCCTGCGTGTTCTGTTCTGCTCTGGTATTGCTGTATAGCTGACAGCTTTCTTTTGTTCTCAAGGCATCTTTAGGTACAACAAAATACTGCAGTTACTTCTTAAAAAATATGCAGTGTCCAAAACCAGACTGTATGTATCTACACGAATTGGGGGACGAGGCGGCTAGTTTCACAAAAGAAGAAATGCAGGTAAGAGAACCATGTGACTACCTTATGTCATTTACCATTATTTTGTCTTTTAGTTTGTGCCACTCCAAGATAACACTAGCACACTGTTTTTTTTTTTTTTTTTTTAAATGCACTTTTTTTTTTTTTTTTTTTACTTTTCCAACTGTTGTGCACACATGGTTTGCTGGTGATATCTTGGATTTGGATCGTCTGCACTGAATCTTTGATGTTGATCGTCTGTGAATTGAAAGTGCATTTATTGTAAGCTGAACTACAGGCAAATACTTTAAAATGCAATGAAACTTTATACTTGGCTGTCTCATCTGCCAGGAGATTGCAGTTCTGTTCAGCCAGTTTTGTGATTTCTTTTTTTTCTTTGTCACCCTTTGCCAGATTGACAGCACTGTGCAATGCAGTCAAACCTGATTGGCTCACAAAGCAGCTGAACACAAATTACATACTGGCTTTATTTGAGGAAAAACTCAATTGCCATTAGGTTTTTGTGTCTTTTCTGCCTGAAATCTCCTTCCCCTTTTTAACTAGGTTTTTTTATTTTTTGGTATGTACACGGTTTGTGGTGCATTCACATTGCGATGTGCACACACTAGATTTTGTAAGCTGCCAAAAGTGGGAGCCTGGATAAAATATTGTAACTCTAGCACGCATACACATAAGTTCCATCATCAGTGGTCACTTAAGGTCCGTATGCACGATCAGGAAATCGGACAAAAAAAAAAATACCGCCTTTTGAAGCGATCGTACGATAATCTGATCGTTGGTACATAGCATTCGAGAGCCGTTAAGGACAAGTCGCGCAAAATTATCCAATGGGATAAGCACAAAAAAAATTCTCGTACAATACCAGATCATACGATTTTTGTTTTTAGGAGTACAGTTTTCGTCCCGAAATGCAATACAGATACATTACATGACTTCCGAATTTTTCTTCTGTCATACGAGAATTTTTGTAAGTTTATTAACCTCATTTTCAATATGAGACTAGCATGCAAAAAATAAAAAAAACGGACGATCATTCGTCCGATAATCTCATTGTGTTTACCAGGCTTTAGTGGTCAAAGAAAGAAGGCACTGAACATGGATGGTGGTGGCAAAGTAGAGCTGTTTAGTGGTGGAGGAGGGTAAACTGAGCTGGATATCTACTATGCTGCTTTTTAAGGAATATAAGCGTATTAATTGGATATAGTTTAAATCTGCCAGCAGTTTGGTTTTAGAAATTAAATACCTTTTTAAACTTTCAACAGCAATCTAAATATTGGTACACAGGAGCCAAATATTGACCAGTTCTACAGAAACCGACCAACATTTGGTCCGTGTGTACATCATCAGTCTGTCTGACAGAAGCTGGCCGAACAGGCATGCTGGAAAACCTGATCAGCATCCGATCAGCGCTGGTAGCCAATGGCTGCCAGCGCTGAATGGTGGGGTGGGGGCCTTCATCCCGTCAGAACACAATACAGTGGAACCTTGGATTACGAACATAATCTGTTCCAGGAGAATTATCAAAGCGAGTTTCCCCATAGAAGTCAATGGAAACGAAAATAATTAGTTCCGCATTGACTTCAATGGCATGCAATACCGCATGTGGCCAGAGGTGGGGGGCGCCGGAGAGCCTCAGAAATGAATGGGACAGCTCGGAAACCATCGGAAACACCCGGGAACGGAGTATTTCCGAACGGCGCCCCCGCACCTCTGGCCAAATGTGGTACTGCACACCCCATTGGCTTGAATTCGGCTCGTATTGCGAGACAACACTCGCAAACCGAGTCAGAATAAAAAAAAAAAGTTGCTCATCTTTCAAAATGCTCGTTAACTGCGTTACTCGTAAACCAAGGTTCCACTGTAGCTCAGCGGGAAGGTCGCTGTACTAACATTGCATAGTTGGTACAGTGAGCTGCTCTTTTTTTTTTTTTTTCGTTCAGCCCACTGGGTTGAACATAAAAAAGTGTGTGTGTGTGTATGATGAGGTCAGAAGGACCTGGCAGCAACCCTGGTTAACTAGTGATATTTCCCTTTTGGCAAGACCATCCAACCGAGTGTCATATACAGTTGAATCTGCCTTTTACCTTAAATAAATGTACTTTTTGTTCTGTCTAGCATTTAGGTTCACTTTAAGCAAGGCAAGTCTTTCTACTGCTTTTGTCTGTACTGTGCCAATCCAGGAGTCAAGCAGCCCTCTGTGGTCATGTTGTGGTGGGCAATCAACTCCTGGGATGTTAGCTGATGCCTTCATCAAGGAAGTCAGCACTATGACCCACCCTAGAGCCCGAACAGTCTTCAGGCTTGTTTCAATGGCATCAGTTTGACATGAGTTTGAAACTCTTCTGGAATCAGTCAGAATTCCCTGACTGGTGCATTTAAGCTGTTTTAAGCAGGATTTGCATTCCCATAGACCTGTATTGGAATGTAAAACCCAATTAATGAGAACAAAAGTTCTTCAACGCAGGTCCTTGGTCTGTTTGCCTCCTTTTTTTTTTTTTTTTTTTAACTTGTACCTACAGGCAAGCCTATAACAAGGCTTACCTGTAGGTACAGTGAATATCTCCTAAACTTGCAGTGTTTAGGAGATTTTCACACTGCATGCAGCCGGTGATGTCACCGGCGCATGCACTCTAAAGGGATGGCATAACCTTGCTTTACCCTCAGATCTTCGTCATCAGATGGCCCGGAGGACGCAAACCCGGAAGGAAGACCGGGTGAAGATGGAAGCCCTTTTAGTGACAATGCTGGAGGGCTTTGTTCTAAGGCAAGTATTTCATTATGCGTTGGGATGGGATGCGATGCATACCAGCACATTATGCAATTGTCTTGCAGGATTAAAAAAAAAGAAAGTGTGGTTTGCTACTGCTTTAAGAAGTAAATGAGTAAAACGAGCCCCATGGCCTATGTAGCTTCAGGCACTGTGGAGCTGTACTAGAAAAGAGATTTCTGTACTAACACACGCAATGTTGGTGTGGTGATCTCACTGTGCCTTTTTATTCTAACATTGGCTGCCAGCGCTGATCAGTTGCAGGTTTTCCAGCTTGTTCCTTTGGCAAAAGCTGGTCATTAGACTTGCTTCTGTCAGTCAGCTGTGCACACTGACCAAATGTTGGCCAGTTCCTTTTGAACCAAACGGTACCAGCTAATATTCCCTGTGTACCCCTAGTGTCGGTGCCTTTCCAGAAGGCACGTGCCGCCATTGAAGTCGCATTGATTTCTGGTGCAGGTACATTATATGCACAGGTTGGCCACGAAAAAACAGGAGGGTCTTTGTAGCATGTACTGAACATGAAAAACCTCTTTCTCAGACAATTAAATGTTGGTGTTGGGAGCGCTGTATACCACGATAGTTTACATAGTTACAAATCATATCCCCTCTCAAGCGTCTCTTCTCCAGAGAGAATAAGTTCAGTGCTCCGTAAATTTTCTTCTTAAATAATATCCTCCCGTCCCTTTTTATTAGCTTTGTTGCCCTTCTCTGTACTCGCTCTATTTCCACTACATCCTCCTTGAGGACTGGTACCCAAAACTGGACAGCATACTTCAGGTGAGGCCGTACCAGAGTCTTGTAGAGGGGAAGAATTATCGCTTTATCTCTGGAGTTAATCCCCTTATTAATGCTTGCCAATATTCTGTTTGCTTTGTAAGCAGCAGTTTGGCATTGCGTGCCATTGCTGAGCCTGTCATCTACTAGGACCCCCAGGTCCTTTTCCATCCTATATTCCCCCAGAGGTTCTCCCCCCAGTGAGTAGATTGCATTGATATTTTTGCCACCCAAATGCATTATTTTACATTTTTCCACATTAAACCTCATTTGCCATGTAGTATCCCACCCCATTAATTTGTTCAGATCTTCTTGCAAGGTTTCCACATCTTGCAGAGAAGTTATTGCCCTGCTTAGTTTAGTATCGTCCGCTAATACAGAGATTGAACTACCCCATCCTCCAGGTCGTTTAAATAGGATTGGTCCCAGCACAGAACCCTGGGTGACCCCACTACCCACCCCTGACCATTCTGAGTACTCCCCATTTATCACCACCCTCTGAAATCGCCCTTGTAGCCAGTTTTCAATCCATGTACTTACCCTATGGTCCATGCCAACGGACCTTACTTTGACACAGTTCCCCATAAACGTTTACTGTACAAATGCTTTTGCAAAATCCAGATACACCATGTCTACAGGCCTTCCTTTATCTAGATGGCAACTCACCTTCTTATAGAGGTGAGTTTGGCAAGAACGATTCTTCATAAATCCATGCTGATGACTGCTAATTATACTGTTCTCATTACTAAAATATTCTATATAGTCCCTTATCCCCTCCAAGAGCTTGCATACTATTGATGTTGGGCTAACTGGTCTGTAATTCCCGGGGATGTATGTTGGCCCTTTTTTTAAATATTGGCGCTACATTTTCTTTTCTGCAATCAGCTGGTACCATTCCAGTCACTAACCATTAGGAACAATGGTCTGGCAATTACTTGACTGAGTTCCCTAAGGCTCGCCTCCGCTATGTCTTTCGTGTTCTATCTTAGCTGCCCTAATTGCACCCTTACATTTCTTGTTGCATTCTTTGTGAATGCTGATAATGATCCCTCAGCCTTGTATTTTTTGAAGGCCTTCTCCTTTGCTTTTATATGCACTTTTACATTGGAGTTACGCCATCCAGGACTTTTGTTGGCTCTTTTAAATTTATTTCCCAATGGGATGCACTGGTTAATGCCCTTATTTAATATGCTCTTAAAGAAAACCCATCTCTCCTATGTGTTCTTTGTTCCTAAGATTTTATCCCACTTTATATCTTCGAGCAAGGTTCGTAGTTTAGGGAAGTTGGCTCTTTTGAAATTCAATGCCTTTTGTATTCCCCTTATATTTCCTATTTGTGTGATTTTATACTGAAGCTAATTGACCTGTGATCGCTGTTGCCTAAATTGTCCCGTATTTCCACATCCGTGATCAGGTCTGTATTGTTGGTAATCAGTAGGTCTAGTAACTCTTTGTTAAAATCCCCCATTATGATATCACTTCCCATCCTTGCTGCTAATTCAAATTGTGATAGGAGGTCTGTCTCCCCCTCCTCACTCAGGTTAGGGGGCCTATAGCATACTCCCAGTATTATTTTCCCCTTAGTTTCATCCCTTTGGAGCTCTACCCATAAGGATTCCACCTCCTCCCTTGCTCCCTAATTGATGTCATCTCTCACATTCTCTTGAACATTATTCTTGATATACAGGCAAGCCCTCCCCCTTTTTTTACCCTCTCTATCCCTGCAATAAAGGGAATACCCTTGAATGGTTGCCAGCCAAACATGAGAGATGTTGAAGCAAGTCTCTGAAATTCCCACAAAATTTAAATCCTCCTCGTACAACAGTATCTCTAGTTCTCCATTTTGTCCACAAGGCTCCTAGCATTGGTGAACATGCCACGTAGATTAGACCAGTCGCATACCGTCCTCTTATTGGGTGTTCCGAGATTGCAAATAGGACTTCTTACTATACTTAACTTGGGTTTATGTGCTTTAGTCAACCTACCACTAATGCCCCCAATACTACCCTCTGGCATATGTTCTGCGCTGACTATCTCTACCTCTGGACCCTCTCCCTCCCGTCGCCTAGTTTAAAAGCCCCTCTAACTTTTCGGCCATCTTCACTCCCAGCATATCTGCACCCTCCTCATTTACCCTGTCTGTCATTACAAAACGACAATAAATCCACAGTGACAGACAAGACCGAAACCTATTTGATCTCACTAACAAACTGCTGTTTGTGTATGATAAACTTTGTACTTGGAGACACACTGCTTCTGTGCAAAGTACTCGTATTTGAGTTGATTTTTTAACACTGTACAAGATTGTCTGAGCTCATTTATTATGCATTCAAATTTTGATTGATGCAAGTCATTAAAATCAAAGAGTAATAAGAAATGCTTGAAGCTATGTTATAACTCAAATTGCCTTTACAAAATATCTGAAATATAATTAGTAATATGCTAATCATAATCCCGGCGTTTATAATGAAAATGGCATGTAGTAGCTGTCGCATACCCAAAGATTTTCAATTGGTTTGTTAAACATAGGCGCTTCCAAACTTTTCCTTTTCGCACAGCGTGCACATAATTATTGGTTATAACGTTTTCCATACTGATTTTTTTTTAAATCACTAGTTAACTGAATTGCCTGTACAGAACATTTTTTTTTTTTACTAAAATAGAAACGGTGATCTACCATATATACTCGCGTATAAGCTGACCCGAATATAAGCCGAGGCACCTAATTTTACCACAAAAAAGTGGGAAAAATTGACTCGAGTATAAGCCTTGGGTGTCCATCTGCCTGCCTCACTGTGTCCCTGCCTCACTGTGTCCCTGCCTCACTGTGCCCATGACTAGACTTAAGTTTAACATGGGAGTATATGGAAGGGGTGCCCAGCTTTGTAAAATCGGTGCTCCCCGGCTGTAGGTCCCCTAGACAGAAAACTTTGCACACTTGTAGAGGGGCTACATGTGTACCAGGTTTCGTGGTCCAGGGGACCTACAGCCGGCCGGTATCGGGTCCCCAAAGTTACCAGAGAAATTACCGTTTAACATGGGAGTCTATGGAAGGGGTGCCCAACTTTGAAAAATCGGTGCTCCCCGGCCGTAGGTCCCCCGGACAACAAACTTTGCACACTTGTAGAGGAAGAGGCTACATGTGTGCAAAGTTTGGGGTCCAGGGAACCTACGGCCGGCCCGTACCGGGTCCCCAAAGTCCGGGAGATCAGGCGCAAAAAGTTGATTCGAGTATAAGCCGAGGGGGGCATTTTCAGCACAAAAAAAGTGATGAAAAACTCGGCTTATACGCGAGGTATTTACGGTACTTATCTGCTCTGTGGAAGGGTATTGCACAGAGGACCCTGAGCCTCCTCCTTTACGGGTCCCCCAGTGGCGCTCTCTGCCCTGCCTCTTTTCTGTGTGCCACAGTAGGAAGCCGCTTTATATGGGGGCACATATGCAAGCGCGCTCCCAAACCAGGCTGTGTGCGTCCATAGAGTCCCACATTTAAATACAAACTTTCTGCTTTGGTTACTTGCCTTCATTTATGGCCAGTGTCGACATCACTGTCTGTTTTTCTCTATGCAATGTTGGTAGATCATCTGAAAGTGCGCTGGTTCCTAGGCAGATTGCATTTGCATGCAGACCACCCCAGGTAACGCCACGTGGTGCTAAACCTCCATGGTTGAAAGATCTGAAATCCAATAAATGAATGAAGCCTGCCAAGCACAGTATGGCTGGGAAGCAAAGCGTTAGATGATGCTCTGCAGCCAGGATTTTTTTTTTCTTTTTTATGCCAAGTAGCATTTTGAAACGGTTGCAACGAGCCAAATGACCGATTTAGCGGGGCATTTTAAAACTTTGTTGCTGAATGCTTCCTTCGTGTGTGTGTGTGTGTGTGTGTGTGTGTGTGTCTCTCTTTTATATACACATGCATTGCTGATGTGTGAGTGAGAACTTGTTGATCCTGTGAGGTTTTGTGGTACTAAACTCCATGATCTACTTGATCTGGCTGGAAAATTGTTTACCATGTTAATTTATTATTGGTAGTGACAATGGGGGAAAAGCTGTAAACATAAACTCCCATTTGAATACAAGTTTGCACAAAAAGAAACACCACTCCTAACCCCGCTAATCGGTTCTGTGTGTATGTAGCCTTCACCGTAATATTTGTTGTTGTTGCAGGCGGGCAAACATCAGGAATATGAACAGAAGTTGCTTCAGGAACTCTACAAACTTAACCCTAACTTCTTACAGTTGACTACGGGTCCAGTTGACAAGAACAAAAACAAAGTGACACCCTTGCAGAGGTATGATGTCTAAGTACTGCCACATCGCAGTCCTGTCTCCATCTGCATGTCTGTGTGCATGTGGTGTCCTCTGGATCTTTTTCATGCCTTTACATCTTCGTAAACTGTTATGCTACTTTTTTGTGTTTTTAGTAAGGACATACTTACTGTGTTTCTGAGGAGTACTTGTGCTATTTTTCTTTGGAGATTTGACATAGGGATGTTTTCAGTGAGAAATGTATAATGGGCTCAGCTAATAACTTAACTCCACAGCTTCAATGGCTATAAATTCACTTTGTGTGCGCCCAATGCCTTTGCAAACCAAGATATTACCTTGTAAAAGTAGTGGTGACCTCATCACTGTGCTGTACATGTCCATAGCAGATGTGTGAGAAGGGCCTAGCAAGTCCACCCAATTACAGTCTACACTACACTCTGCAGAAAACTACAGGAGGAGCCAGATACAAGACCAGTCAACCTGCACAAGGAGAGAGAATAGCAATGACTGGTCTTTACTGCAGGAAGCTCCTGCACAGGTAATGTTTCACACTAGTTCATAGACGTGCACAGGGTTGTTCTTGTTGTGCCTGGGCACACCCTTATCCGAGGTCGGCAACCCGTCGATCGCAATCTGCCCGCCGATCATGGGTAGACCATAATCTTTCCTTGTAGCTCCCAGAAGCTGGACAGGAAGGAAGGAATTTACTGGTTCTGATCTGTATTTTCAGCGCCTGGAAGAGGGAAAAAATACAGTGAATTGGTATCCGTAAATAACCCCCCCCCCCCCCCCCCCCCAATCATCCCTGTTTATCCCCCCAATCATCTCTGTTCCTCAGTCACTCCCTATGTTCATAACTGAATCATAGTAAACTGTTTTCTATGCTTCATTTTGTGAATTAACATGGCACAAGGCACTTCCCATACATTCACTGTCCACTGCAGCTGAGGTTGCAGAGAAAGGGACTGGGAAATTGCTGTCCTCGGTCCCTTTCTCTGTCTCAAAAGTGAGTCATCGTCTGTCTAAACCCTTGATATTTCATCAAAGCCTCCCAATGGGGCTCATAGAAAATAAAAAAAAATATTAAAGTAAAAATTAACAACTGGCACCCTCCACTGCCCCACTGGCACTGTTTAGGTTTTTTTAAATTTTGAAATGTTTGTTTACATCTGTGTGTGTGTTTTGTATGCACGTTTATATTTTTTTTTTTATGTGTGTGTGTGTGTGTGTGTGTATATATATATATATATATATATATATATATATATATATATATATATATATATATATATATATATATATATATATATATATATATGCGCTTTGAGATACACACCCCCCCCTAATCCAATAGGACACCTATGCACTGGATTACTACACAGATCTGGAAGAAATGCACAATGTTTATCCATGTTCAAGCACATGCTTCTTGTACTTTGACAATATTTTTTGTGTCAACAAAAAACTATGTAAATCAAATAAGCAGTGCAGTGCCCAAATAATATATACAGGCTGTCCCCTAGTTACAAACGGAGGGAGACAACAGGAAGCAAGAGGAAATCTACCCCTAGGAATGGAAATTTACTCCTGTTAAGCCCTGTACACACGATCGGATATCCTATGGATTCTAATCCAATGTTTTTTTTCCATCGGAAATCCTATGAAACTGTCTTCCATCAGTCTTGCCCACTAACCATCAGTCAAAAAACGGACCGTTTCAAACGCGGTGACATAAAACACTCCAATGAGCCGAGAAAAATTAAGTTCAATGCTTCTGTGCATGTGTCGACTTGATTCTGAGCATGCGTGGGTTTTTTATCTGATGGATTTCCACACAGACGATCGGCTTTTGCTATCGTTTTTTTTCCCATCGGATAAATTTAAAACATGTTCTGTTTTTTCACACCGATGGAAAAAAAAAAACGATGGGGCCCATACACGATTGGACTGTTTTCATCGGTAAAACCGATCGTGTGTACACGGCTTTAGACTTATGAGAAAAAGGTGCCCTCACTGATGCTTTATCACCAAGGCTTGTTTCCACAGCAACACAAAATTTTCAAATTCCAATTGTTATTGGCACAGAAAGTGAGGTGAAATCTTCTGAACAGGGGCACAGACAGCAAAACAAACATTACAGGGGTGTTACTGTTAACTCTTCCCTATGCTATCCAAAAAGCTTAAAAATAGTTTTTTTGATTGAGCTACACTTAAAAAATGTACCTGTTCCGACTTACTAACAGATTTAACTTAAGAACAAACCTACAGACCCTGCCTTGTTTGTAACTCGGGGACTGCCTGTAGTGTTGCATAACAAATGCTTCAGCAATTCATCAAAATATATAAAAAATTGTGTCAAACTTGGTTCATGCGCAAATAATTCTCAAATTTCTGTGCATACCCAAAGTGTACAAGATTTAAGAAACTATGTTCCAATCACCATGAAGTCCAGTGTGTCAGAAAATAAAAATCAGTGGAAAAAAAACAATCTACATTCAAAGTGCCTAAACATAATGGTGAAGAAACACCACTGGATGTTCCCATTCATTTTCACCATTTCACCACCACTCTACTGTAATGCTCACCCCAATATAAGACCCCTGTAAATGCAGAAGGTCAAAAATACTCAAACGCACGTGTTTCCTAGGCTTAAATGGCACTCCAGGTTCTTTGTTCCACCACTTTTTATTTTTTTTATTTTTTTTTAAACTTCGACATTTCCAGCTACAGATCTTGGTCCCAGCGTCTTCCACCTAAAAGAAGCACTGTCCCCCCCCCCCCCCCCCCAGTCAAAAACGCAAAGGAAGGCAGGATCTAAAGCTCACCTGCAGACTTTTAAAATCCACAATAAAAAACGTACATAAAAACTGTAACATCGTGCATATCGTATTAAGTACTGCTGTATGCAAAGCTTCTGACGGGTGAAGTCAAATGAAAGGTGATGATGTCACAAACGAGGTGGGTCCAGAACTGATGCGTTGTGTCCCTGGGTAGAACTTTCTTACAGGTGTAGCTGCCCGCTTCCACCATTTCTGAGATATAGCGACTTCCTATGATGTCGCCATGGCAACAACTAACAAAGCATGTAATTGCATCCCAAACACTGGACATCCGGAGTAGTAACTACAGTGGGACTTTACAGTCTGTATCTCGTTAAAGATTATCCAGAAGACATAAATGCAACTTCCTTGTGTCCAAGATTGCAATGCGAGATGAAAAACATATAAACGGCTACATTTAAAACCATGCATAATCAATAAAGTAATGTATCTGTTCCCTTAAAGTGGAAGTCCACCCTAACACGTAAATTCTCCCCTGCAATCACGCGTGTAAAGGCAGGTGTCCCAATGCATTTGGCAATTATGTGTGTGTGTATATGTATGTGTGTGTGTGTGTGTGTGTGTGTGTGTGTATGTATATATATATGTGTATGTGTATATATATATATATATATATATATATATATATAATTAGTGGATATAAAAAGTCTGCATACCCCTGTTAAAATGTCGGGGTTAATGAATAATTTCAGAACTTTTTTTCCACCTTTTTAATGTGACCTATAAACTGTACAACTCAATTGAAAAACAAACTGAAATATTTTAGGGGGGGGGGGGGGGTAAAAATTAAAAAATGTGGGTGCATAAGTGTGCACACCCTCTTATAACTAGGGATGTAGCTGTGTTCAGAATTCAGCAATCATGTTCAAACTCATGTTATATAGCAGTCAGTACACACTTGCTATCATTTTTAAAGTGCCCTTGATTAACCCAAAATAAAGTTCAGCTGTTCTAGTAGGTCTGTTCTGACATTTTCTTAGTCACATTCTACAGCAAAAGCCATGGTCCGCAGAGAACTTCCAAAGTATCAGAGGGATCTCATTGTTGAAAGGTATCAGTCAGGAGAAGGGTACAAAAGAATTTCCAAGGCATTAGATATACCATGGAACACAGTAAAGACCGTCATCAAGTGGAGAAAATCTGGCACAACAGGGACATTACCAAGAACTGGACGTCCCTCCAAAATCCATGAAAAACTAGAAGAAAACTGGTCAGTGAGGCTGCTAAGAGGCCTACAGCAACATTAAAGGAGCTACAGAAATATCTGGCAAGCACTGGCTGTGTTGTACATGTGACAACAATCTCCCGTATTCTTCATATGTCTGGGGGGTAGAGTGGCAAGACGGAAGTATTTTCTTTCGAAGAAAAACATCTAAGCCCGGCTAAATTTTGCAAAAACACATCTGAAGTCTCCCAAAAGCATGTGGTCTCCCAAAAGCATGTGGGAAATGTGTTTATGGTCTGATGAAACCAAGGTTGAACTTTTTGGCCATAATTCCAAAATATGTTTGGCGCAACATTTTGTCGCAACAAGAATAACCCCAAAGCATCATGCTTTGGGGTTATTCTTCTGCTGGAACAGGGGCTTTAGTCAAGGTAGAGGGAGTTGTGAACAGTTCCAAATACCAGTCCGTATTGGCACAAAACCTTCAGGCTTCTGCTAGAAAGCTGAACATAAAGAGGAACTTCATCTTTCAGCATGACAATGACCAAAATCATACATCCAAATCAACAAAGAAATGGCTTCACCAGAAGAAGATTAAAGGTTTGGAATGGCCCAGCCAGAGCCCAGGCCTGAATCCCATTGAAAATCTGTGGGGGGATCTAAAGAGGGCTGTGCACAGGAGATGTAATAAAATCAAAAGGTGCTTCAACAAAGTATTAGTTTAAGAGTGTGCACACTTATGCAACCATATTATTTTAGTTTTACTTTTTTTTTTCTTTTTTTTTTTATATCCACTGTGTGTCTGTGTGTGTGTATATGTGTGTGTGTGTGTGTGTATATGTATATGTGTGTATATATATATATATATATATATATATATATATATATAATGTGTGTATATTTATTTAACTGCTTTTATTTAGGAAGCCATACAAAAATGCGCGCGCGCACACACACACACACACACTTGTGCTCATAATTTGACATACCCTGGCAGAATTTTTGATCTCTTGGCCGTTTTTCAGAGAGTATGAATGATGACACAAACATTTCTTTCACTCATGGTTAGTGTTTGGCTGAAGCCATTTATTATCAATCAACTGTATTTACTCTTTAAATCATAATAACAGCAAAGTTTACATACCCATGTTTTGAATACAGTGTATTGTCCCCTTTAACATCAATGACAGCTTGTTGTCTTTTGTGGTATTTGGGGATGAGGCTCTTTATCTTCTCAGATGGTAAAGCTGCCCATTCCTCTTGGCAAAAAGCCCCTCCAGTTCCTGTAAATTCTTGGACGGTCTTGCATGAACTGCACATTTGAGATCTCCCCAGAGTGGCTCAATGATATTGAGGTCAGGAGACTGAGAGGGCCACTCCAGAACCTTCACTTTATTCTGCTGTAGCCAATGACATGTTGACTTGGCCTTGTGTCTTGGATCATTGTTATGTTGGAATGTCCAAGTACGTCCCATGTGCAGCTTCCTGGCTGATGAATGCAAATGTTCCTCCAGTATTTTTTGATAACATACTGCATTCATCTTGCCATCAATTTTGACCAAATTTCTTGTGCTTTTTGTAGCTCACACATCCCCAAAACATCAGCGATCCACTTCCGTGTTTCACAGTAAGAATGGTGCAACTTTCATCATAGGCCTTGTTGACTCCTCTCCAAATGTAGTGTTTATTGTTGTGGCCAAAAAGCTTAATTTTGGTCTCATCACTCCAAATGACTTTGTGCCAGAAGGTTTGAGGCTTGTCTCTGCTGTTTGGCATGTTGTAAGTGGGAGACTTTGTGGCATTTGCGTAGTAGTGGCTTTCTTCTGGCGACTCGACCATGCAGCCCATCTTTCTTTTTCGTACATCACGGGACACAGAGCGACTTGGTCATTACTAATGGGTTATATAGATTACCTTCAGGTGTTGGCACTGGCCAATTCCAAACCGGAAGTACCCTCCCCTATATAAGCCCCTCCCATCCGGGAGCACCTCAGTTTTTTGCCAGTGTCTAAGGTGTTGGCCAAAGAGTAACATGTGTTTTCACTGGGCTTGCGTACAGGTTCTTTTGGGCCTTAGTAAGCTGTTCCGGATCCCACCAAAAAAGCTTCATAGCTAAACGGTCGGTACCCGGGCCTTGCAGCAGAAGAGCAAGGTTTTGCCTGTAATGCTTCTCTTAGGAGGGCTGGACCCTGGGATCCAGAGCTCTGGTCATACCCACGACCAAGATGTTGTCTATGCAGGGTGCTATACAGGTCCAGGGGAGTGGAATCCTTGGGAACCCGGTCCCTGAAGGTTTAATTACAATGCCTGCCGTGATAGGTGAAGTTTGGACTTCTGTGGACCAAACAAAGTCCTGCGGCGGGGATCAGGTAAGTGGGGGCCCCCAGGAACTTGGTTCTATTGGGGGACCCCCAAGCCTAATTTGTCTTTCTGTCTGTTACCTAACGGTATTCCCGCTAAATATCTGTGTTTGCCTGTAACTACTGAAAATGTAAAATTTTAATAGTAGTCAAGAAAAAAAAAAAAAAAGGACCGCGGTACCTGTGTTAAACCACTAGAGGCCGCTGTAGTCCATTTTTCTTGTCATGTGGATCTTTGGTTTTCTCAAGTCAAAAGATCCAGGCAGTTGGTAAGTTTCTCTGTGGGAATCCACTTCCTCTGCCCTGTTGCTGCGCTCATCCACCGCACAGGCCCTCCGGCAAAAAGGGCCCTGGCTCCTAGTCCCTGTTTGATTTCGAAAAAGGGTGCCAATGGCGCACGGGCGCGTGCACGCACCTCCTATGAAAAAAAAGGGGCGGGGCGGGTGGATGACGCTCGATGCGCGGCGCTTCTGCGCATGTGCAGGCGTCCCAGCATGGTTAAAAGACACAGTACAAGTGTCAGCTGGATGCAAACAGAGCTAGCAACAAACAGTGGCACACAGAGGCGGTTGATGCAGGCATCCCCATAGAAAGGCACTTTAGTGGACACCAGCTGGTATATAGCAGCAACTGTGTTAGACTATTACCAGCAAAAATTGGTGTATGACTACGGGAATACCTCAGCTTTGTGCTTAAAGGATATGTCGTCCAGACGCTCCGGAAATAGATCTTCCAGGAAGCCAAAGGGGTCTCCATCGGGCTCTGAGGATATTGGGCATGCTTGTACTGCACCAATCTCCCCTGAGAATTCAGAGGTCAGTAGCCGTAGAAACCCCGCAGGAATGCCTGGTGCTGCGGCTGTCCCCAGTCCACCTGCTCCTGTATATATAACAGAGGAGGTTTTATCCTCAACTCTGGGAGGATTGGAAGAGAGATTAACAGCATTGATCGCTGCTTCCCTGTCACAGGAAAAGCGCGTCCGATCTCCGTCTCCTCCTTCAGAGTGCCTGTTAGTGGAGGAACAGCCCCACACAGAGATCGACCTACCTGAAGGGGATCAGGATGAGGTTGATTCAGTTATGGAGGAATCAACAGTGGAAGAACCTTTCTCAGCATCTCGGGCTGAAAGATTATGGGTTCAGTCTCTGACTAACATGGTCCGATCAGCATTTAAAATGCCTCTGGCGGAACCACCATCCACTACGGTTTCCTCGCTGGGGTCGCTAAAAGCTCCCCAGGCTGTCTGTTCCTTCCCAATCCACCCTTTATTAGAAGGGCTTATTTACCAGGATTGGGAGCATCCTGATAAAATATTTGCTCCCCCCAAGAGATTTCCGGTGATCTATCCCATGGAGGATAAGTTCATAAAAAAATGGAGGGTCCCTACAGTGGACGCAGCCATCTCTTCTGTTAACAAATCACTGACATGTCCAGTAGATAATGTTCCAATGTTCAAAGACCCAATAGATAAAAAATTGGAGTCTTTACTAAAATCTGCTTTCTCTACAGCAAGCATGGTGACACAACCTGCGGTAGCAGCGATTGGAGTCTGCCAAGCAGTGAAAGATCAGCTGAAACAAGTCTTAAGGGACTTACCAGATCAGCAGGCTCTTGCCCTAGCTGACCTGCCTAGAGCCTTGTGTTTTGCGGTGGACGCCATAAAGGATACAATCCAACAGGCCTCCCGCTTTACGCTGTCTATAGTACATATGCGTAGGCTTCTGTGGCTCAAAAACTTGTCTGCTGAAGCTCCCTGTAAAAAACTGCTGGTTAGCTTCCCATTTCATGGAGAACGCTTATTTGGAGAAGATCTGGACAAATATATCCAGAAAATTTCTGCCGGTAAAAGTTCACTCTTACCGGTTAAGAACAAGGGTAGAAGTCCTTCTTTTAAGAGGCCTACTTCTCCAGTCCCGGGCACATCGGCTGTGAAGCAGTTCCGACGGCCTCCGCGGTCAAATTCAGGGGGCAGAAATCAGAGACAATCACAGGGTAACAAGAAGCCCTGGATCAAGAGGTACAAAACCTCCCCCCAAGGCATGAAGCGTTGCCCCCACTCAATCGGGTGGGGGGAAGACTTCAGTTGTTCACAGAGACCTGGCGGGACACCATCAGAGACAGATGGGTGCTCTCCGCAGTAAGTCTGGGATACAAGATGGAGTTAAAAGGCACTCCTCCTGCCCAATTTATGAGGTCAAACGTGCCAAGAGATCCCCAGAAGAGAGGATCCCTCCTTCTGGCACTAGAACAACTATTGCTCCAAGGTGTAATCATGAAGGTTCCCCTGGAAGAAAGCGGATTCGGGTTTTACTCGAACCTTTTCACAGTCCCCAAACCAAATGGGGACGTGAGGCCCATATTAAATCTAAAAGGGCTAAACAAGTTCCTAAATATCAGGACTTTTCGGATGGAGTCGATCCGATCGGTGGCCACCGCCCTACAAGGGCAGGAATGGTTAGCCTCGATCGACATAAAGGATGCTTATCTGCATATTCCCATCTTTCCGGCCCACCAGAAATTTCTACGCTTTGCAGTAGAAGGGCGCCATTTTCAGTTCAGAGCCTTACCTTTCGGTCTGGCCACGGCACCACGAGTGTTCACAAAAATTCTGGCCCCATTATTGGCCAATCTAAGAACACAGGGTGTAACGATAATGGCATATCTAGACGACCTGCTACTAATAGACCACTCAGTGGAAAAGCTGGAAGTAGCTATTCACAAGACAATCAAGTATCTGGAATATCACGGTTGGATTATCAACCGGGACAAGTCAGCTCTAAGACCAGTCAAAAGTCTGGAATACTTAGGGCTAAAGCTGGATTCAAATCAGAGAAAGATTTTCTTACCTCCAGAGAAGGTGTCGTCTTTAAAAGATTTGACCCACTTAGTGGGTACAAAAAGAAAACCATCCATACGCCTCTGTATGAGGCTGCTGGGAAAAATGGTGGCTTCATTCGAAGCGGTACCCTACGGTCAATTCCATTCAAGGAATTTGCAAAGGGCCATACTGTCAGCCTGGAACAAAAAAGTTCAGGCTTTAGACTTACCAATGTCCCTGTCCCCTTCCGTTCGCAAGAGCCTCCATTGGTGGTTGGTGCCCCAGAATCTGGAAAAAGGGAAACCCTTCAGTCCGGTTTCTTGGAAGGTAGTCACTACAGATGCCAGCCTCATAGGCTGGGGGGCAGTACTGGAGCAATGGTCTCTCCAGGGCAAGTGGTCAGAAGCAGAAAAGGCCCTGCCCATCAATCTCTTAGAGATACGAGCAGCCCGGTATGCCCTAGTAGCATGGACATCCAAACTCCAAGGGTCCCCTGTCAGAATTCAATCAGACAATGCCACAGCAGTGGCATATATCAATCACCAGGGTGGCACCAGGAGTCGTGCAGCCCAGAGGGAAGCAAATTGCATCCTGGAGTGGGCAGAAAAATATGTCCCAGCCATATCCGCGGTTTTCATCCCAGGAGTGGAAAATTGGAGAGCGGACTTTTTAAGTCGCCAACAATTATGCCCGGGGGAATGGTCTCTTCACCCCGAGGTTTTCCAGGCAATATGCCAGCGGTGGGGAACACCGGATGTAGATCTGCTAGCATCCAGATTCAACGCAAAGGTGGACAGATTTGTGTCTCGCACAAGGGATCCTCTAGCTTGCGGCTCGGATGCCCTAGTGTTCCCTTGGGATCAGTTCAAGCTGATATATGCATTCCCACCGCCACAATTGTTACCGCGATTACTCCGCAGAATCAGGGTAGAAAAGAAACCAGTGATTCTGGTGGCTCCAGCGTGGCCCCGAAGGGCATGGTACGCGGAGATTGTAAAAATGTCAGTGAGGAGTCCTTGGACCCTCCCACATCGTCCGGACCTGCTGTCGCAGGGACCGATATACCACCCTTCCTTACCAGCCCTAGGTTTGACGGCCTGGCTATTGAAGCCCACATTCTGAAAAAGAGAGGGCTCTCTAATTCTGTGGTATCTACCATGATCAATGCCAGGAAGCCGGTATCCAGGCAGATCTATTATAGGATCTGGAAAGCGTACATTACGTGGTGTGAGGCCAAGAAATGGCATCCACGTAAGTACGTGATAGGGAGGATTTTGGACTTCCTACAGTGGGCTGTAGATAGGAAGCTGGCCTTGAGTACTATCAAGGGTCAGATTTCGGCCTTGTCAATATTTTTTCAAAGGCCCTTGGCTTCGCATTCACTAGTCAAAGCTTTCATACAAGGAGTGATGCGTATTAGCCCTCCGGTTAGTATTCCCATATGTCCTTGGGACTTAAACCTGGTTCTGTCAGTTCTACAGAAACAACCGTTTGAACCATTGCAACACATTTCCTTGGTTCTTCTCACCAGGAAATTGATTTTCTTAGTAGCCGTTTGTTCGGCTAAAAGAGTATCGGAATTAGCCGCCTTGTCCTGTAAGGAGCCATATCTGGTTGTCCATAAGGACAGAGTAGTATTACGTCCTCATCCAGCCTTTCTTCCTAAGGTGGTATCGAGGTTTCATTTGAACCAAGATGTGGTTCTTCCTTCTTTTTTCCCCAAACCTAGCTCGGTAGAGGAAAAGTTATTACATTCCTTGGATGTAGTAAGAGCAGTTAAAGCTTATCTAAAAGCCACTGCTCAGATTCGCAGAACGGATACTTTGTTTATTCTGCCGGAAGGCCCTAAAAAGGGTCAGGCAGCATCAAAATCCACTTTAGCCAAATGGATTCGACAGGTCATAATACAAGCCTATGGCTTGAGAAAGAGACCGCCTCCGTTCAAAGTTAGGGCGCACTCCACAAGAGCAGTTGGAACTTCATGGGCAGTGCATCACCAGGCCTCCCTGGCTCAAATCTGTAAGGCCGCAACATGGTCTTCGGTACACACGTTTACTAGATTCTACCAGGTAGACGTTAGAAGTCAGGAGGATGTCGCCTTTGGGCGCAGTGTGTTGCAGGCCGCAAAAGATCCTCATGCCTGATGGCGCCCAGCTTATGTATCCCTCCCCTCATTTGGCATTGCTTTGGGACGTCCCATTAGTAATGACTAAGTCGCTCTGTGTCCCGTGATGTACGAAAAAGAAAAGGGGATTTTTGTAACAGCTTACCTGTAAAATCCTTTTCTTGGAGTACATCACGGGACACAGAGCTCCCACCCCTCTTTTGGGACACTTATTGCTTGGCTACAAAACTGAGGTGCTCCCGGATGGGAGGGGCTTATATAGGGGAGGGTACTTCCGGTTTGGAATTGGCCAGTGCCAACACCTGAAGGTAATCTATATAACCCATTAGTAATGACTAAGTCGCTCTGTGTCCCGTGATGTACTCCAAGAAAAGGATTTTACAGGTAAGCTGTTACAAAAATCCCCTTTTTTTCAAGTGCCTCCTTATTGTGCATCTTGAAACGGCCACACCACATGTTTTCAGAGAGTCCTGTATTTCACCTGAACTTATTTGTGGGTTTTTCGTCGCATCCCGAACAATTTTCCTGGCAGTTGTGGCTGAAATTTTAGTTGGTCTACCTGACCATGGTTTGGTTTCAACAGAACCCCTCATTTTCCACTTCTTTATTAGAGTTTGAACATGGCTGATTGTCATTCTCCATTCCTTGGATATCTTTTTATATCCCTTTCCTGTTTTATACAGTTCAACTACCTTTTACCCGCAGATCCTTTGACAATTCTTTTGCTTTCCCCATGACTCAGAATCCAGAAACGTCAGTGCAGCACTGGATGAAAGATGAAAGGGTCTGTCAGGAGTCCAGAAACTCATTGACCTTTTATACACACACACTAATTACAAGCAAACAGATCACAGGTGAGGTCCATAACCAGGGTAAGTAAACTTTTTTGATCAGCGTCATCTGGGTAGTTTCTGTTGTCTTTATGATTTATAAAGAGTAAACACAGTTGATTGATAATATATGGGTTCAGCCAAACACTAACCATGAGTGAAAGGAAAAGTTTTTGTATTATCAATCATAATTTCTGAAAAATGGCCAAGAAATCATAAATTCTACCAGGGTATGTAAACTTATGAGCACAATTTAAAAAAATAATTTTTTGTTTGTAAAATATAAATATATATATATATATATGTGTGTGTGTGTGTGTGTGTGTGTGTATGTATGTATGTGTATATATATATATATATATATATATATATATATATAGCAGGGGAGACAGGGAAGCAGACCTCCAGCGCTTACCCATACACCCACATGTAACAACGTTGCCGCCGCCATGCAAGCCAATCGCCCTGCATAGACCAGGAGAGGAGGTTGGAACCTAGAGATATGTCTAAATGTGAACATACAAGCACATGTTTGTGAGTGCAATCCTCTTTATTTTAACTGCCAAGTTTTACAATAAATACAGTGTTACACTAGGGCGCATGCGCTCCTTTCTCGCTTTGTATACTTCCAGATCCAAGTCCACCACCCAGTGGATTTAAGAGAGCTGCAGCACCAAAGATAAGAGAACAATTTTAGAGACTTTTCTTTTGGACTTTATTTGTGATAGCAGTGTGTATGAGAACAGCGCTGCACTTGGTATTTTTTTCTGTGTGTTAGGTTATGGCAGGGGCATCTGCTGAGGTGCCGGTCCCTTTTGGGTCCCACGAGCCGACCCGTACTACGAAGGTGTTTCCTTGTATAACTTATTTTGTTAAGTCTATAGACAAGGAATGGGTACGTCCGCAAAGGACCTTTTTGGTACCTAAACGCATGGCGGTCCGTCACCCATTTGGGAGCCTTCTGAAGAAATGGGCATCTCCCCCTGTTGTTGACCCCCCGGTATTCAGGTTAAACAATGTAACCACGATTTCAGTGGGAGGGACTCCTGCATTGAGGACCCTGTAGACAGGAGAGCCGAGGTGGTGGCCCGGTCCATGTTCGCCATGCTGGCATTCACTTTACGGCTGGTATTGGCCGCGACCTGGTGTCACAAACACTTGCCAAATGAGCAAAAATTTTGCACAGGGAGTTGGAAAGACGACAAGCTTCCCCGGTCTGCGTGGAACTGGCTGACCAGTTTGTGCATGGCCTCAAATATGTCTGCGATGCAGCCCTGGACACAGCTCCCCTGATATCCAGAGCCTCAGTATCTGCTGTGGTACTGAATCGCCTAATTTGGCTGAAATGCTAGTCTGCGGACCAGACTTCCAGGAAGGCTCTGGTGGATTTGCCCTTCCGGGGGGGGGGGGGGGCTCTTTAAAGCATCACTGGATGACATCATACAGGATGTCACTGGGGGTAGGAGCACTTTGCTCCCACAATCCAAAAGGGTCCCTGGGTTCGCAAGCAAAACAAGCCTGCAAGCATATCTGCAACTGCATGATGGTTCGCCCCCGCCTTACTCTCTAGTGGGGGGTCGCCTTCGCGAGTTTGCAGCTCGGTGGACCTCCCTGCTTTCCGACCAGTGGGTTTGCGAAGTGGTTTCATCAGGGTACAAGTTAGAATTTTTCTTGTCCACCAAACAGATTTTTTCTCTCTCCAACCTTCATCTTCCTCCGGCTCGTCGGAACGCCCTATATGGGGCAGTGCAGGACCTGCTGAGGTGCGGGGTAATAGTACCTGTGCCGCTGCTGGAAAGGTTTCAGGGATTCTACTCCAATCTGTTTGTAGTCCCAAAGAAGGACGGGGTCCGTCCAATTCTGGACCTCAAAGCCCTCAACTCCTTTGTAATAGTCCGAAGGTTCAGGATGGAATCAGTTCGCTCTGTGGTCGCTGCACTCCATCCGGGGGATTTTCTGGTGTCCTTGGACATCAAGGATGCATACTTGCATGTCCCCATATGCACCAGGCATCAGAGATTTCTGCGTTTTGCAGTCGGGGAAGATCACTACCACTGTGTGACTCCCCTTTTTGGCCTGTCATCGGCACCTAGGGTTTTCACCAAGGTGCTCGCCCCGATTCTGACCTTGCTGAGACAGCGAGGGATTGCTATCGTGGGCTACCTGGACGACCTCCTTCTGAGAGCTGCTTCAGACTCAGATTTGAAGGAGGATGTGACTACAGTCTGACCCTTCAAGAATTTGGTTGGGTAATGAACCTCCAGAAGTCGGTGTTGGTGCCGACTCAGCGCCTAGGAATACCTGGGCTTGGTTCTGGACTCCTCGGAGGCAAGGTTTTTCTCCCTTTTAGAGTAATTGCAGACTCTTCAGGTGGCGGTGAAGCGGTTGGCAACCCGCAGGTGGGCATCGATGCGATTCTGGGTCTCATGGTGGCCTCCTTCGAGGCGGGTACCGTATGCTCAATTCCACACTCGAGTCTTGCAGGAGATCCTGTCCAAATGGGACAAGTCTCCGTTGTCCCTGGATTGTCAAATTCGGGTGAGCCAACTAGTCGGGGCTTCCCTGGCCTGGTGACTGAGGTCTCCGGCCCTTCAGTCCGGAAAGTCGTTTCTTCCCTTTCATTGGACGGTGATCACGACGGATGCCAGCCTGACCGGTTGGGGAGCTATTTGGGGGGTTCAGTCGACACAAGGTAGCTGGACACAGGAAGAATCTCGCCTGCCGGTCAAAGTGCTGGAACTTCAGGACGATCAGCCAGTGCCTCTCCACATGGTCACAGAGGCGTATGTCAACCATCAAGGAGGAACAAGAAGCCAGGTACTAAGGGACCGTGGCCTGTCGGATTCAGTAATATCCACCGTGCTGAGGGCATGGAAGTCAGCTTCTCGGAAGATCTACCATCGCACGTGGGAGGCTTACATCTCTGTGTGAGGAGATGGAGTGGCGTCCACGGGCATACTCGGTTTCCAGGATCCTGCGTTTTTTACAGCGTGGAGTGGATCGGAAACGTACCTTAAGCACCATTAAGGGGTAGTTTTTAGCCTTGGCTGTTTTCTTTCAATGACCCTTGGCGGCTTTCACTGGTGAGTACGTTTGTGCAGGGGGTCCGACGTATTTCCCGCGGTTCGACTACCACTTCTTCCGTGGGGTTTGAACCTGGTGCTCTCGTGCTTCAGAAACCTCCCTTTGGGAACATCAGAGAGATTCCTCTTTTGACATTCTCTCAAAGTTGCTTTTCTGGTTGCCATTACATCTGTTAGAAGGGTTTCTGAGTGGTGACCATGCTTGATCCTCTGTAAGGATAATGCATTGCTACGCCCGCAACCTTCGTTTCTTCCGAAGGTGGTTTTGGCCTTTCATCTGAATGAGGACATTGTGCTTCCATCCTTGTGTCCTCGGCCGTCGCATCCCAAAGAGGTTGCGTTACATCCCTTAGACATGGTACATGCTCTGCGGGTGTATCTGTCTGCTACGGCTCCGTTTCAGAGGTCAGACTCAATGTTTCGGTAGGTGACTGGTCCAAAGAAGGGCCTGATGGTCTTGTCGGCCACCATTTCTCGGTGGACCTGACAGACGATAATTCAGGCCTATGCCCTTAGAGGGTGGGCGCCTCCCTTTCCTGTCTTCGGGGCAGTCGACCAGGGCAATTGGTGTCTCCTGGGCTTTACGACATAAAGCGTCTGTTTCACAGATGTGTAAGGCGGCGACCTGGTCGCCCGATTCATACCGTCACTAAGTTTTACAAGGTTGATGTGTATGCATCTTCGGATGCTTGCTTCGGCCGCAAGGTTTTGCAGGCGACTGAGGCTACATCTCCTTCGTTGAGGAGCTCTGGTTGTTTGGGGTGAAGTTGTTTAATTGCTGATTCCCACCCCTCGTTTTTTTTACGCTTTTTGGGGACGTCCCACAAGTCAAGAATTAGAAGGAAGCTGTGTCGGTCCATGGACAAAAGAGAAAATGGGATTTTTGTACTCACTGTAAAATCCTTTTCTCTGAAGTTCGTGGACAGACACAGCACCCTCCCCTCCTTTTTTAAGTTTGTACTGCTTTTTGACGAACTGAGCTGCTAAGGCAGTGTGAGGGGTTATGACCAGAGGGACCGCCCCCTGGGCGGGGCTGTTTAGCTTTGCTAAAGTTACATGTTTTAAATGTCTAACATGTCTGCCTAGTCCTCTCCTAATAGACGGAACATAACCTACAAGTCAAGAATTATAAGGAGCTGTGTCCGTCCATGGACTTCAGAGAAAAGGATTTTAAGGTGAGTACAAAAATCCTGTTTTTTAAACCAGTCTGAAGTCTGCACTATACATTGTAGCAAGCAATTTATGAATTAAATATAAAATATTCACACTTATTTTTTTTTTATTTTTTTTACCAAATTTTTTCTTTGGCGTTATTTAAAGCGGTTGTATACCGCAAAACTTTTTTTTTTTGTCAACCTGCAAGGCAAAGGTATAATGAGCTAGTATGACTAGCATACTAGCTCATTATCAATCCCTTACCTTAGATCGAAGCCCCCGCAGCGGTCCTCAGACACGTCCTCCGTCGCATCCATGATACCCGGAGTGACTTCCGGGTATCGCCGCTCCGGCGCTGTGATTGGCCGGAGCGGCGATGACGTCACTCCCGCACATGCGCGGGGAACGGCACGATCCCCGCGCATGCGCGAATTTCCGGCAGTGTCCGGCAGGCTCCCATTCAAGAGCCGCCGCGCTCAGTGCGCCGTTATCTACGGCGCGCATGCGCCGTAGATAGCGGTACAGTCTTTTTTGCAAATATCTCTGAGACTGTGTAGGTCTCGAGATATTGCAAGCACCTACAGGTAAGCCTTAATGTAGGCTTACCTGTAGGTGCTTGTACACATTTTGGGTATACAACCACTTTAATGCTCTTACCACCTATGACACTTTTGATATCTGTAGAGATTGAGCGGGTTGATTTTGTTTGTTAGGTTTTTTTTTTTGTTTGTTTTTATTTTGTTTCTTTTGTCCCCTGAGTAAACCTGCTTAATTTTATGAATTTACAGATAATTGCCAAGCAACTTGTTTGCAAATCCTTATTTAGGGGAACCTTTTTCTGCCGTAAGGTTTTGGCAAATGTTTTCTAGGTTGACATCTTGCTCCTGGCTTTCACTTTAACCCCTTAGCGCCGACCATACGCTCATATACGGCCTCCGCTTGAAGGGGTTATACCGGGGTGATGCCTGCTGCTGCTCCTCCCGGGTCTCCCGTCCCACCCGGAGACCCAATCCACGATTCTGCATTTTCGCCGGCTATGGATGCTACGTCACATCGTCACTTCCGGTTTACTCGGCTGGCAATGACGCCAATTAAAAAAAAAAAAATTACAATACTTTGAATTGCAAAGGAGGGATTTGGTGTCTTTTAGATCCCCGATCCCTCCATAAAGAGTACCTGTCGTCACCTATTACTGTCACAAGGGATGTTTACATTCCTTGTGACAGCAATAAAAGTGATCAGAATTTTTGTCAAATGACAATGTAAAAAAAGAAAAAAATTTGAAGCGCCCCCTGTCCCCGCGAGCTTGCGCAGCAAAGAAACCGCATTCGTAAGTTGCGCCCGCATATGTAAACAGTGTTCAAATCACACATGTGAGGTATCGCTGCGATTGTTGGAGCGAGAGCAATAATTCTAGCAACCTAGGTTGCTGCATACTTTTTTCTTGGATACTTGTACTCAATTTCTGCGCTCTGGAGCAAAACCATGTTTTAGCTGTCACAAGTCCTCTGACAACGAACTGCTTTTATACAGCCATCGTTGTCCAGGGCTCAAGGGCACCACGCCCGTCTCCACCCCCACCATTTCTAACTGATGCAGATCATGATATGCCTGCTCTAGAAGATTAGATGGGAGACTGGAGGCAAGTTCAAAGGATTCTGTTAAAACCTGTTCATGGAACAGGTGGGGGATTTGTCCTATCAAAAATGCCTAAACAAGTACCACCAAATTCCAAAATTTATTTTGGAATTGGCAAGGTCAGTTATTGCCTCTGTAAGACAAGGGAAATGCCTGGAATCTGAAAGGCCTAGTACACAGGGGCTGAATGTCAGGCGACATCGGCCGGTTCAATAGAAACCGGCAGACATTTGGTCTGTGTGTACTGCAGCAGGTCCGACAGAAGCCGGCCTTTTAGTCGGCTTCTGTTGAAGATGCATGACCGAAAAAGGTCTGTCAATCGTGTTCTTGAGGGGGGCCTTCCCCCTGTCAGAACACAATAGCACAGCAGGAGAAATCGCTGTACTAACATTGCATAGTTACAATTCTATATCATATCATTTTATTAGGACAGTTGTAAACATTCAAGCTTAAATTTAATTGTACACCTATAATACCTACCTTTTTTAAACCACCCCGTTCCCAAAATCAACATGCAAATAAAAATTTCCAATATAAATAAGCGGCACTAAATCCTGATAGTGCAATCATGAATAATCATATGGTAAATGATGTGGCATGAAAACTAAACATGCAGTGAATAAAATATGAGCAAAATATAACAAACAAATATCATTCCTATGAACGTGGTATAATGAAATGGGTGCAAAATCCAGTGTTGGGTGAACAGTCTTTTCAATAAAATAATAAATTTCAATAATAAACAAGAGTGTCCGTAAAGTACAAAAAGGTGTATAAATAACCTTGATTGATAAAAATCCACCACCAAGCACCAACAATTGGCATACACTTCTTACCAGATAGCGTGGACCATAAATTATTATGGTCATAAAAACACAAAATAACCCTAGATCCGAGAGAGGCTGTGGCTGCTCAGCAGCAGCTCCAAATGGATCAGGGAATAAAAAGAAATTAACAAGCATAGTGAAGCCTGCTAACATTTAAGTCCTTTTATTTAAAATATGTGAGAAGGTTGTAAACAGACAAGTCAAAAACCAGCAGACTGTCGGCTCATGAGAAAGGAACATTGTGGGTAACGGCTAAGCAGGCGTTCTGTCTTCATTAACGGCCAACTCCGATGCGTTTCGTCGTCAATGACATCTTCCCAGGGGCAGGCCGAATGTCAAAATAGGTTCATTCAAATAATTTTGTTTTTAAAAAAAATGCCACTTTTGAGACCCAGTGACCTTGTTGCTTTGTCATCTGCTCCTTTGCTCACAGGTTCGTGGGAGAGGCTGGCAAGTTTCCATAAACATCACATTTACTGCTCTCTGCCTAGGGTCTTTATTCAAGAGCATTATAATCATATAATAACATCTAAGGGATATAAGGGATATAATGCTCATGAACAAAATGGTTGATGGCAGAGAAGGCGAATAGCTATGAGAGACATACAACAGTACAGAACAGGAGATGCAAGTTTTCTGGAGAAGGGAAAGGCTGGAGTTCAGCTTTAATTTTAACTTTAGGTAAATGTGGTTTTTGATTTTTATTATAATTCAATATCATTTTTTATTATTTTTTTACCACAGCCCAGCCCTGAAAGACAGACCATAACATCAGAGCCAGACAATGCAGTAGCTGCAGTGATCTAAGTCTTCAGCTGGTACCTCTTTTAATGGTGCTGGATTGTCTGTTCTTTTAAGCTGCTTTCTATATTCTAAAAGTGACAGAATCTCCTAAAATTAACCACCTGTCCTGGCTCTATGAGAATGTCTGCAGACTCGTACATTGCCAACTGACCTCTAAATAATTTTTATACTTTGACCGTTGTGAGTTTGTGTATATCAATTTCATATCATGGCAATCATGTGGATTCCTTTAACTTTTGTTTGGTGTTACCTTTTGAAGCACATGCTAAATTTAATTCATAGAGATAGTTGTCTCAATGGAACTTTAAAGGGGTTGTAAAGGTTCGTTTTTTATTTTCTAAATAGGTTCCTTTAAGCTAGTGCATTGTTGGTTCACTTACCTTTTCCTTTGATTTATCTTCTACATATTTTTTTTCTTTGTTTTCTTTGTCTGAATTTCTCACTTCCTGTTTATCCTCAGTAAGCTGTTCAGTAAGCTGTTCTGGCTGACTCCACACCACTCGGATGATGGTGTGAAGTTTAGTGAGGAGAAACAGGAAGTGAGAAATTCAGACAAAGAAAAAAAACATTTAGAAGGTAAATCAGAGGAAAAGGTAAGTGAACCAACAATGCACTAGCTTAAAGGAACCTTTTTAGAAAATAAAAAACAAACCTTTACAACCCCTTTAAGGCCAGTTCACACCAGATGCAGTTCCGTGCCCTTTTTTTCTGCACTAAAAATGCATGCACAGTGTTTTCCATGTATTCCAATGGCTCTAGTTCACACCATGCAGTCAGTTTCCGGTGCAGAAACTGACCGGAAACTGACTGCATGGTGTGAACTAGAGCCATTGGAATACATGGAAAACACTGCATGTATTTTGTGCAAAAAAAAAGCACACGGAACTGCATCTGGTGTGAACTAGCACTTAAAGATGAAGGTAAACCCCCCCGAAAAAAAACGGGATAAAATAAGACCCTGCAAGAGAAAGGCATAATAAGCTAGTATGCATAGCATACTATCTCATTATGTGGCACTTGCCTGAAATCGAAGCCCCCAAAGTCCTCCTCGTTCCCCTCCACCGCTGCCACCATGTCCCCTCTGAGCTTCTTCCTGGTATCGCTGCTCCGGCGCTGTGATTGGCCGGAGCGGCGATGATGTCACTCCCGCGCATGTTCACGGGATCGGCATAATCCCGGCTTGACCCCATTCATTATGCCGGGACGCTCAGTGCGCCTGCGCCGTTATCTACAGCGCTCATGCGCCGTAGACATCGGTGCTGTGTTTTCTGCAAATATCTTCTTAACCGTGTAGGTTAAGGAGATATTTCTTGCACCTACAGGTAAGCTTTAATCTAGGCTTACCTGTAGTTGCAAGTTGTCAAAGTGGGTTTACAACCACTTTAAAGAATACAAGTCAGCTCCAAGTTGACAAATCCTATTGGTGTCTTTGCTTGTGATAATTCCCAGAATTTATCATGGATAGCAAGCATGAAAGCATCATCGTATACATTTGTGAATGAAGTCTGTGCGTAACTAATCACCTAACTAATCACGTTTGTGGATTGGCATGAGGTCACAAAGTTTTGTGTTCTTTAACTACATATAGAATTGAAGGGGGAGTTTAGTGAATCTGTAGTGGTGTATTTTTTTGTTTTTAAACAACATTTTATTCAAATTTGAGCTCAAGCTGAACTGACCTGCAGATGCCATACGCCCCCAAGATGCATTACTTTACTCAGACTGGTTTCCTAACTTGCTATTTTGCACACACCTTTTATTTTACTTGAATTCAGATTATTTCTTCACCACTTTATTTTTTTTTCCCCTTTTTGTTTTGCATCTTTTCCATTTTTTTGTATTCCTTTAGACCCAACAGTAATATCAAAGATGCCTGGCCGTCATTACAGAGTTCAAGCAGTTCAGCCAACGGTTTAACACTGGAACACGGAAAGTCGCCTCCTTTATTTGACAATGGCTTAGATACCGACCATTTAACTCCAGACGGTCCCGACTCAGACTTTGGGTAATTGGACTGCCTCTCTTGTGTGGTTCTCTCCCTTTTTTTTTAATTTCTTCTAGTTTTGTAACAACCTCGTTTTCTTGGTCGTTTTTCATTTTGTCATATCCCATTCCGTAAGGATCATTAAATTTCATTTCATCTTTCATTTCTTTCTTGACTTGCGTAGTACATTTCTACACTTTTATGTAGAGTTTCTTAAAGACCGTTGACTAGAATTTGTGCAACATCAGTGACCTTAAACTGTTTCTAGATTGACACAAATTCTTGACGCTCCCTTCCACTTTATCTTCATCTACTATCTTGCTTCAGTTTAAAAGGAGCAGAAACTAACATTCATTCTTTTCTTTTTTTTCTTTTTTCTTTTCTTTTTTGTTTTCTTTTTTTTTATTGTTTGTCTTTTAGCCTAACCTATTCTTGCAGTTTTAAATTTTGTGTAGTCTTAATCTTTCAGACAGTGTCTGCCAAAAACATTTCTGTTTTCTACCATACTGCTGCTTTAAAACCCCTGTTTTTCACAAATTTTTAGGCTGTTTTGGGATACCGCTGAGCATAATATTTCCAAATTTGGCAGGGTCATAGAGGACGACACAAGGTATGTAGATATGACTCATTAGGCTAAACTGTTCAACTTTTTTGACAAAAGATGGGGTTTCAGAAACCTTTTAGAAATGCAGTTGTAGTTGAAACAAGTGATTTAATTTGGCGGTTTAATTCCAGTTTTGGCCTTTTACCTTATAATGGTGTTATAACTTCTCTTTCAGTAGTTTTTTACCTTTTTACAAATCTTAAAATTACATGAACCTTTGCCTCTCTTGAAAAGCAAGACTAACAGTCATTGGTGTTTAATTGTCATGTTAGCCTGGTACTTTCAGGTAGTCAGATCTTGGATATATTTGGGTTTTTATCTCCAACTGTTGTGATTCTAAAAACCAATCTGTTTACTTTCATTTGACCTCTGTCTACAAAATTTAGGACATTTTACACACACGCAGTTTTGCTTCTGGTTTGCCCTCTCCCATCTTCAGTTAATCATATAATTAGAGCCTGGGTCAGCATTTGTAACGCTGGCCATAAACGGTTTGAATATTGAGCTGTTCAGCAGGAACCGGCCGAGATTCAAACTGTGTAGGGGCAGGCTGAATGTCGATCAACCTGGGTGAAACCAGCCTGCCAGACTTTACTTGCGATTATCGCTAGCGGCTGCTATAGCTGCAAGCAAATAATCACTGTCTTCTCCTGGCAGGGGTGGCTTCCCCCGCCTTGCTGCCGGGAGAGTACAGCGGCTCGGCATTGGGGCTTTTTTTTTCAGGAGCTGATCATGTGTGGAGGCACATTAATGATGAACTCCAGGCATGACTCAAATTGAGCCCCAAATCTCTCTCTCCTTCTCTCCTCTAGAATAAGTAACATTGTTCTTTTTCTTTGATTTGCTTATGTTAATTGTGCAGTACGGGACACAGACTGAGAATTTGATAGGTTGAGAATATACGTGTGTGTGTGTGTGATATACACTACGGGACACAGACTGAGTATTCATAGACTGAGACTATACGTTTGGTGATGATATATCTTTTGAGGTCGCCCTCCTTTTTTACCCCTTGCTTACCTAGTTGCCAGTCCTGCACAGTTAAGGTACTCGCCTGCCCTGTGGATTCAGCGTTCTACTGAGATTGGCTTCTCTTCTCTCTACCCCTACCCTCCCCTATTCGGTCCTGCGCACCGTGTTCTTCGGTGATGTCATTAAGCAGCTTCAAGCTCCTCTTAGTTCAGCCGGCAGCTCTACTATGACATGCCACTAGTCCTTGCCCCCTTCTCCTTTCTCAATGAAAGACCAAGCCTCCTGGGATATGTGTCGTACATATCTCAGGAGGCAGAGCGGGCAAAGTGCAAGCCATTTGCCTAGGCTGGATCTGGGCAGGCTAGATCTTTAATTTAAAACTAAATGGAAACCAACAATAAAAAAATAATGCCTTGTGCAGCGGAGGGGAGAAGAGGTGGATGGGAGGCAACATGTCATGGAGGGTGAAGATCTGCTATAACTACTTTTTTTTCTTCGGGGTCTTCAATCAACTCAACTTCACTGTCTTCTGATGGAACAATAGAAGCAGTCCATCTGGATCAGTGCAACTTCAGTAACTTTGGGAACTGTACCCAGACCCATTGCTGTGGGGACGGTTTGTATTGTTGCTTTGTGCACAGAATCCTGAATGGTTTGCATGCCTTGATGCTTTGTGCAACGCATTTAGTTAGCCTGGCCATAGGGTTCTATAGAGGTCCAAGGTTGTGGTCCATCCCTATAGAACCCAGACCATGAAGGCCCTGCCCGAGGGGTATGCCCTCCTCGATAGGCAAAGCCTTGACCCTATGTAGAGAATAGTGATATGAACAGGTAAGACTGGGTCACCCTGTATCTCTGACTGTTATTGTAAAACCAGCACTGTTTCCCTGTACATTGTAAACTTTTCACACTTGGCACTTGAGCTTAGGCTCAGGTGGATGAACAGGTGTTGCATAACCGCACAGGTTGCACACTTTACTGCCACTTTGGCTAGAACCCTTTATAAGATACTTCAGTCGTTTCTTCCCTACTTTTTGCCATGAGAACTTTGCTATAAGTCAGTCTGCACTTGGGTTGCTGCATACTTCAACATGCTTACCCTTTTTTTCGCACCTTGCTCTGTGTGTACCTCAGAGGGGAATACCCCCACCCATAACAATGGATGATACCAGGTAGACGGGTGCTATGCCAAAGGCGTGGGTAAAAATTTACTCTGCTGAAGGCCCGAACAACACTCGCTTTCACAGTGACTAAGCTTCCCTTGCACCAGAGCAGGACTCCATTTTAACACCAGTCTGTGAATCAGATTCTAGCTCCATCTCAGACACACAATAAGTGATCTACCTGATCTGGAGGAGACTTTTCTGCAACTTTAACAATTCTTCAGCCAACTAACAGCTCCACTGTCAGATCCAGTTTTTGCCTGCCCTAGCAGAGGCAGGCATAGCTGGGAATGGAGAGGACGTGGATGGTGGCAGTGTTGGAGGAGACTGCGGAAGACCTCTTACCCCAGGCTCTCTTTCACCTGCTGGTACGGCTTCACACAGTAAGCATGCCAATGTAGATATACCAGCTTCTTCTGTATGCAAAAGCCTCTGCATTGTCACTCTGGCATCTCCCCTGTCTCGCTATGCCGGAATGGTCAGTTATTGTCTCTGAGACAAGGGAAATGCTTGGCATCCGTAGACATCCAAGGTGCCTATCTGCATATTCCTACTTATCCACCTCATCCACCCTTCTGTGTTTCAAGAGAAAATCACTTCCAGTTTGTCACACTTTAGTCTTTCCTCTGCCCCCATAGTGTTCACAAAGATCCTTGCACCTCTCTATTGCCCCTTATAAGATCCCAGGGCATCCAGGTCACAGGTTATCTAGACAACATTCTCCCAAAGGACTCCCCTCCCTTATGCTAGAGACTTGAAGTCAAATAAATACCCCTCTGTGGGATTTTCCATGAGAGTCGAGAAAGCTGATCCATTTGCCCAATTTCATTGAGAGACCCCCCCCCCCAACGCATTTTGTTGGCATAGGACAAGCAGGCCCCTTTTTCCTGGGGAGGAGTGTTAAAGTCCCTCAGAGTTCAGGGAAACCTGATCATTAGTGGTAGCCAAGAAGTAATGCAGCCTTGAGAGAGGCAAGCCAGATTATCTCATGGACAAAGAAACACTGTCCACAGCAGTCTCTGCTGACCACATCCCATGAGGGGACAACTGGAAGGCTGATTATCTTAGTTGTCACTACCTAGATTGAGGGAAATGGATCCTTCACCCCAACATCTTTATCAGATATGTCAGAGATGGGGGACCCCAGGAGTAGATATCCTGGTCTCATGATTCCAATAGTTATCCCTGTTTGTAGCTAGGACCAAGGATCCTCTAGCACTGGCATCTCTGATGCCCTGATAGTTCCTTGGTTCCAGTTCAGGCTTAATTATGCCTTCCCTCCAGTGTAAATTCTACCTCAGCTGCTCTACAAAATAGAACAAGAGAAGAAAATTAGTGTTTCAAACTGGCCCAGAAGAAACTGGTATACAGACATCCTCGGACTACTAGGACACAACCCCCTGGCCACTTCTTAATAGGTCAGACCTGTTGTCTCAGGGCACCCTATTCCATCCTGCCTTCTCGGTCATTAGCTCCAACGGCATGGTTTTTAATGAATTGATGAGAAATTTGAGACGGTCGTTCCAACTATGAAAGCAGGAAAAGCCACTTTGAGAATGATCTGCTATTGTACCTGGACATCTTCCTCTGCCTGGGGTAAACACAGGCACTCCAATCCCAGAGTTTATTATGTGCCTTGCATTCTGGCTTTCTTTCAGGACCTGACTAGAACTTTGCCTTAAGCTTTTTGATAGGATAGGTTTTAGCCTTGACCATTCTTGGTTTCTAGCCTCCTTGATGTCTTATCACATCTGTCAAATGTTTGAGTCCCTCTTATAAGGATCTGATCAATATTCCAATCGAACACATTCCTGGAAAAATGGCTCCTATAAGATGGTGGGTGCTGCAACGATTAACAGATGGGTCCTGGAAACATCAACAATCGACCATATTCGCCAGCACACCAAGGATCGTTCAATTACGTCCAAAAGGTTTTATTATTAAAAAATTACCATCACAAAAGTGCAATGTTTCGGAGCCGCGTAGGACCCCTTCGTCAGGCAAGTGATAAAGTGTACCAGTGCATTAACAAAATGTGTGTGTGTGTGTGTGTGTGTGTGTGTATATATATATATATATATATGTGTGTGTGTGTATATATATATATATATATATGTATGTATGTGTGTGTGTATATATACACACACCAATCAAATCATGTGAGAAAAGGTTAACACCCCCTCCCCGTGACGTCAAAATCAGGCGATATAAATGACTTACTTGGGACATGTCGCTGCAGCCTGGTAAATGTATAATCCCAAACGCACTTCCATCATCAGTGTGCGGGCGCTCTTCTAAATGCATTCGCCCGTTACGTGCAGTCAGTAGTTCATATTGCCACAGAGCGATAGTCCAATAGCCGATCAGTTGTGCCGACAGCCAATGGCGGCGTGCCGCGTATGCCGCGCATGCGTCTTGAGACGCCGTGTCAGGAGAACGAGGAGGACGCCAGACTGCAGAGCTGCCGCCGTCATGGAAACCAATGACGTGCAGGTGACGCCGCACACGGCCACCAATAGGTGTGAGAGTGTGTGGGAGCGAGGCTTGGAAAGCAAGCGGCCTCAGAGAGATAAATGTGAACAGGAAATGAGAAAGATGCAGTGAGAAAAAGAAAGGAAAAGGGAAAAGAAAAAAGCAGAGAGAGGCAGAAAAAAGGGGAAAAGAAAGAAAAGGAAAAAAAAACTGAAAAAAATAATTATATATATATATATTTTGCTAATGAGAAAAAAGGAAAGGGAGGGGAGAAGCAATAAAAAGGAAAACCAAAACGGGGAAAAAAAGGAGACCAAGGAAAGAAGAAAAATGCAAAATACAAATAAACATGCTAAATAAATACAAAAAAAAAAAAAAATTTATTAAATGAAAATAAATAGAAAATAGAAAAAAATATATAAAAATAAAAAATAAATATAAATGAAAACAAACAAAAAAAATCTAAATAAAATTGAAAATAAGAGATACACAAAAAAAGTATACAAATCAAACACAAGACAATGGAAAAACATGGAAGTCCAAGCCTGTCACTACCAAGTGAAAACGCTAAACGCCAATGTCACGACAGAGGCTCAGAATTTGTTAAAACAAAATTATTACAATTGACGTGTCAAGTGAAACTGGGACTATCACATCCAGTCACTAAACAATCTATCAGGACTTAACAAGAAAGTATAGGTCTCCCTCGTGTCACTATTATTCTGAGCCAATATCATGAATAGGCAGTCAGCGTCAGAAGAAAAGAAGCAAAAACCTCAACCCAAAGAAAAACGAGAAACAAGAAGTATTCATATAATACATGGTATGAATCATACCCGATGAGCAATTGTCCAGACTAGACATCAGAAAATAAACCAAGCGTAAACAAATAAAATACCAAAGGGTAGCATGAGCAAAAAAAATCAGAAATAAGGGAAACAAATAATCATCTATCTTCAATGAAACATGTAAGGAATACATTGGGTACGGTACAACCTGGTGGACTCAACGTATGTATCCAGTATGCCTCACGGCAGAGGAGTAATCAATCCCGATCACCCCCCTTGTGGGTAGCTTCACATGTTCGACCACCATTCCGTGTAACTCGTGGATTTGATGTTTATCACAAAATGTGTCGCTACAGGTTAATTGGGGTCAGTCTGCTCATTCTTTTCAGTCTTGGTCAGTGCTACCCTAATATCACTTCTGTGTTTCTGGAAACGTTTTTTAAATGGGCCATTAGTTTTGCCTACATACGTCAATGCGCAAGGGCATTTCAGTATGTACACACAAGTCAGTGTTGCAATTAAAGTATTCCCGTATCGGTTACCCATGCGTGGATTTGAGAAATAATTACCACAAATAAGTGAATTGCACACATTGCAATTATAGCACTTAAAACACCCTGTTTTCTGTGATATCTTGGGTACAATTTTGGTATATTTGTGTCTAGGATCAGCTTGTACCAAATGGTCACGCAGCGTCCTACCACGTTTGTACGCTATCATAGGTCTAGTCCTGATTGCGGGTCCTAAAGATCTGTCGGATTGCAAAATGTTGAGATTGCGTTCAGTTGCACGTTTGATTGCACCTGATCCCTGGTTGTATGTGTGCACAAACACGGGGCGAGTGATAGGACTAGAGGTTCTAGTCCTCCCAGACACTGCTTTGTCAAGGGCCTTATCAAGTACTGATGTGGGGTACCCACGTTCCAAAAACGTAATGTCAAGTTGTTTCTTTTTGTAATTTTCATTTGAGCAAATGCGTAAGACCCGTGTAAACTGTGAAATGGGCAGATTCCTGCGCAGGATGTGCACTCTGAAAATGTAGCAAGGTGTTCCTGTCAGTGGGTTTAGTATATAGGGATGTGGTGATAGTCCCATACATAATGGTAATGCACACGTCAAGAAATGCAATGTGTTCATGTGAAAACTCAGGATTAAATATTATCCCTGGAAAGACACTATTCAAAAAATCAACGAACCCAATAAAGTTAACCTCACTCCCTGTCCAGATGAAAAAAATGTCATCTATATACCTCATCCATTTTTTTACATATTTGTTGAACAGGGGGGTTGGATAGATATACGTTTCTTCGAGAGAGCCCACAAATAGGTTGGCAAATGAGGGTGCTGCTGAGCTCCCCATCGCCGTCCCACGGATCTTTGTGTATGTCCTCCCTTCAAACCTGAAATGTTTGTTAAAAAGGATAAACTCAAGACATTCCCGTATATAGCCACTTGGTATGACAGGAGAACCCTGTTTAGCAAGGAAATGTTCAACGGCCAGCATTATTCGGTATACAGGTGTATAAAGAGGAAATGTCCATTGTGGGAAGTTTCCATTCATCGTGAAATGTCGAGGAGGGCCCCAGCTTCTCAAGAAAGTCGCTTGTGTCACGGATGTAAGCCGGTAAGTCCTTCACCAATGGCTGTAAACAAAAGTCTATAACCTGGGCCAGCGGTTGGGTGATGGAGCCTGTGCCTGAAACTATGGGTCGGAACTTAAGGGGTGTAGTGCCTTTATGAACTTTTGGTAATCCATAGATAACCGGCATACGTGGATAGTCATTATGTAAGAAGTTGGCAACCTTATCGGTTAGCCAGCCATTAGGAAGATCTTATAAGGAGCCATTCCTCATTCTAAACAAAGACCAGATTTGCTGGTTGGAAGCTGAAGGGTGGAAACTTTGAGTGGAGAGTAAAAACCAGTTTTGCTATTGACTGCTGGTGATTGCTGTGTTTGCATTTTAGGTTCTTTCTGGGGTCTTTCCTTGCAGCTTTTTAACACCTTTTCTGTCACTTTTTTTAAACAGGCTTTTTTATTTTTCCTTCAGACTACTAATTAAGGGGAGTGGTTAATTGGTCACAGGTGCTTCGGGTCCTATAAAACTTTCTGTAGAACTCATTTCTGAGCTTGCCACCTTTTTGCTTGCTGGAACTTAGACCAAGTGGAACTGGACTAAGTGGTGATTTAAAAACCAGATTTGAAAACAGATAACAGGAGTCATCAAACCTGTAAGTAACATCTGAAATTTCCTATTTTGTAATATTATTGTAACTGGGAAAGTGTGTGCTAGCAAGATTGAAGGTTTTGTGTAGTGCACACTGTGCCATGTATACAACAATGGAGCAACAGATCCAGGATGGATACTGATGTGAGCAGGTTGCCCTTTTGGAAGCTCACAGAAAAGGAAGGCCAGCCCCGGATTTGAGCACCCTAACAGATTAGCCAAGTTGGGCGAAGATGTGGGGTTATCGAGCTCAGAGGTAACAGCCCTAGATGTCACTGCTCCCCCTAACAGCTGGGAGAGTAGCCCATCTAGTAGGGGTGGGGCGGGGAGTGCAGGTAGGCCTAGACAGTTGGTGGTATAAGGCGGTTCTGTAATCAGAAGGACTGATAGAATAATTTGTCGCCAGGATCGCCTCAACCGAATGGTTTACGGTCTCCCTGGTGCCAGGTTCATAAGTTACTGGAAGGGGCTGGCCATTACTCAGCTGTCTTGGTCCACGTTGGAACCAATGACAGAATATATGGAAGGTGGAGGCTCCTTAAGAACCAATTTAAAGAACTAGGCTGCAAGTTGAAGGAAAGGACCTCCAAGGTGATATTCTCTGAAATATTGCCTGTGCCATGCGCAACACAGGAAAGGCAGGGGGAGATTAGAGACCTGAATGCATGGCTAAAGAACTGGTTTAAGAAGGAGGGATTTGGGTTTTTAGAGCACTGGGCTGACTTTTCATTGTGGTGCAGCCTATATACTAAAGATGGGTTGCGTCTAAATGGAAGGGGGTCTACTGTGCTGGGGGAGAGGTTTATGGGAAGGCTGGAGGAGTATTTGAACTAGAATTGTGGGTGAATTTGATTATAATGGGGCAGACAGGTCACAGGGGTCAGCCCCTATTGGTTGGTGGAATGTGGAAGGATTGGGGTAGGGCTATGGCAGATATGAAGGTTCCTAGGTTACAAACAACCATTGGAAATGGTACCATTTGTACTAAAATAAAAAATATGCAACATACGTTTGCAAAATGTGACAATGAATTTAAGTGTTCACCAATGCCAGAAGTCTGCCAAGCAAAATAGGGGAGTTGGAAGCTCTGGTGCATGAGGAGTACTATGATCTACTTGGTATTGCTGAATCTTGGCTTCATTCTTCCCATGACTGGGGGCGATTAATATTCCTGGTTATGTTCTCTTTCGAAGAGAGAGTGTAAAACGGAGGGGTGGTGGTGTCTGTCTCCTATGTGAGAAGTGATCTCAGTGAGTGTGAAAGAAGACCTAGTTGATGGAGAGTGTGATGAGTCTGAAGCAATATGGGTGGAACTGTACATGGGTGTGCGTACTACAAAGGTTATCATTGGAGTTTGTTATAGACCTCCCAGTGTTAACGAGTAGGTGGAGACTCTGCTCCTTGCACAGATGGAAAGGGCTGGGACATTGATAATAATAATGGGTCATTTTTGGGTACCCGGAAATTGACTGAAGTAATGGCACTGCTGGGACAGTTAAAGGGCAAAAATTTATAAACCCATTACAAGACCATTTTATGGTCCAGTTTATTGAGGCCACGACTAGGAATGATGCTCTGCTGAACCTGGTAATCTCAAACCATGCAGAGCTTATTACCAATATTCATATAAAAGAACATCTGGGTAGCAGTGACCATAACATGATTTCATTTAATGTTGGCTGTAAGCAACAAACACATACCGGAAAGATGAAAACAACTTTAAGAGAGCACATTTTCCAAGGATGAGGGCTGCTCTCCAAGACTAAAGCCCCGTACACATGATCGGTTTGACTGATGAAAACCGTCCGATGGATGGTTTTCATCAGACCAACCGATAGTGTATGGTACCCATCGGTCTTTTTTCCATCGGTTGTAAAAAATAGAACTTGTTTGAAAATTTTCCGATGGATAAAAAACCGATGGGAATTTCCGATCGTCTGTGGGCAAGTCCATCGGTTAAAAAATCCACGCATGCTCAGAAGCATTAAACTTAATTTCTCTTATCATCCATGGACTGACACGATGTCTCTTTACACTTTACACGTGGGATATGTCCCTGCTTGCAGGAGAAGACCTCGGCAGAATGTGAGATGTTATACATACATTCTAAAAGCCAGAGCTGAACAGCCCCACCCAGGGGGCGGTCCCTCCGGACATAACCCTCCCACTACAGTCAGCAGACTTCAGTTTTTTTCTGCCTAGCAGAAGGAGAAGACGTGGCTCTCTCAGGAGCCAGTCTCCTGACCTATTTTTATTCCTTTTCTGGAATTCTTTTTTATTTTATTTTTGAGAATCTTCTATCAACTGTCGGCTGGGCAACAGGTTGGGTACAAGATATCCTTGTAGTCTTCCCTGTCCGACCATCGAGCATGCTGATCCTCGCCTTGTGTGCGTGAGACTCAGTTCACGACAGGCCCCATGACTCCAGGGGTGGCCGGGTTTGCTTTCATGCTCCCACGGTCCTCTCAAGACTGAACAGTTCCTGACTGACTGTATCTTTCGCGGTGGACCGGGCCGACAGCTACTCAGTACTGCACTGTGATAGTCCTGTCAGAAACACACCAGTGGGTCCCTCAGGAGACGGGTAAGTAGTCTCTCCTGCCTGCAGGTGAGTACAAAAAGCTGTGTGTTTCTCTGTGGGGGATTTTCCCTGTCTCCCCCCTGCATTTCATTGTCACTCTCTGTCGCCATTGCTGGCGCTGTGCTGTGTGGGGTGCCTGGGGGTCATACTGTTCTTGGAGGGGCTCATGCTGGTCTGCAGATATGCTTGGGCCCTTTTTTCTTTTTCGTACATCACGGGACACAGAGCGACTTAGTCATTACTAATGGGTTATATAGATTACCTTCAGGTGCTGGCACTGGCCACTTCCAAACCGGAAGTACCCTCCCCTATATAAGCCCCTCCCATCCGGGAGCACCTCAGTTTTTTGCCAGTGTCTAAGGTGTTGGCCAAAGAGTAACATGTGTTTTCCTGGGCTTGCGTACAGGTTCTTTTGGGCCTTAGTAAGCTGTTCCGGATCCCACCAAAAAAGCTTCATAGCTAAACGGTCGGTACCCGGGCCTTGCAGCAGAAGAGCAAGGTTTTGCCTGTAATGCCTCTCTTAGGAGGGCTGGACCCTGGGATCCAGAGCTCTGGTCATACCCACGACCAAGATGTTGTCTGTGCAGGGTGCTATACAGGTCCAGGGGAGTGGAATCCTTGGGAACCCGGTCCCTGAAGGTTTAATTACAATGCCTGCCATGATAGGTGAAGTTTGGGCTTCTGTGGACCAAACAAAGTCCTGCGGCGGGGATCAGGTAAGTGGGGGCCCCCAGGAACTTGGTTCTATTGGGGGACCCCCAAGCCTAATTTGTCTTTCTGTCTGTTACCTAACGGTATTCCCGCTAATATCTGTGTATGCCTGTAACTACTGAAAATTTAAAATTTTAATAGTAGTCAAGAAAAAAAAAAGGACCGCGGTACCTGTGTTAAACCACTAGAGGCCGCTGTGGTCCATTTTTCTTGTCATGTGGATCTTTGGTTTTCTCAAGTCAAAAGATCCAGGCAGTTGGTAAGTTTCTCTGTGGGAATCCACTTCCTCTGCCCTGTTGCTGCGCTCATCCACTGCACAGGCCCTCCGGCAAAAAGGGCCCTGGCTCCTAGTCCCTGATTGATTTTCGAAAAGGGCGCCAATGGCGCACGGGCGCGTGCACGCGCCTCCTATGAAAAAAAAGGGGCGGGGCGGGTGGATGACGCTCGATGCACGCCACGGCGCTTCTGCGCATGTGCAGGCGTCCCAGCTTGTATAAAGACACAGTACAAGTGTCAGCTGGATGCAAACAGAGCTAGCAACAAACAGTGGCACACAGAGGCGGTTGATGCAGGCATCCCCATAGAAAGGCACTTTAGTGGACACCAGCTGGTATATAGCAGCAACTGTGTTAGACTATTACCAGCAAAATTGGTGTATGACGACGGGAATACCTCAGCTTTGTGCTTATAGGATATGTCGTCCAGACGCTCTGGAAATAGATCTTCCAAGAAGCGAAAGGGGTCTCCGTCGGGCTCTGAGGATTTTGGGCATGCTGTACTGCGCCAATCTTCCCTGAAATTTCAGAGGTCAGTAGCCGTAGGAACCCCGCAGGAGTACCTGGTACTGCGGCTGTCCCCAGTCCACCTGCTCCTATATATATATAACAGAGGAGGTTTTATCCTCAACTCTGGGAGGATTGGAAGAGAGATTAACAGCATTGATCGCTGCTTCCCTGTCACAGGAAAAGCGCGTCCGATCTCCGTCTCCTCCTGCAGAGTGCCTGTTAGTGGAGGAACAGTCCCAGAGATCGACCTACCTGAAGGGGATCAGGTGAGGTTGATAAAGTTATAGAGGAATCAACAGTGGAAGAACCTTTCTCAGCATCTTAGGCTGAAAGATTATGGGTTCAGTCTCTGACTAACATGGTCCGAGCAGCATTTTAAATGCCTCTGGCGGAACCATCAACCACTACTGTCTCCTCGCTGGGGTCGCTGAAAGCTCCCCAGACTGTCTGTTCCTTCCCAATCCACCCTTTATTGGAAGGGTTTATTTACCAGGATTGGGAGCATCCTCTAAAATATTTACTCCCCCCAAGAGATTTCCAGTGATCTATCCCATGGAGGATAAGTTCATAAAAAAAAAAAATGGAGGGTCCCTACAGTGGACACAGCCATCTCTTGTGTAAATAAATCACTGACATGTCCAGTAGATAATGTTCCAATGTTCAAGGACCCAATAGATAAAAAATTGGAGTCTTTACTAAAATCTGCTTTCTCTACAGCAAGCATGGTGACACAACCTGCAGTAGCAGCGATTGGAGTCTGCCAAGCAATGAAAGATCAGTTGAAACAAGTCTTAAGGGACTTACCAGATCAGCAGGCTCTTGCCCTAGCTGACCTACCTAGAGCCTTGTGTTGCGGTGGACGCCATAAAGGATACAATCCAACAGGCATCCCGCTTTACGCTGTCTGTAGACATATGCGTAGGCTTCTATGGCTCAAAAACTGGTCTGCTGAAGCTCCCTGTAAGAAATTGCTGATTAGCTTCCCATTTCATGGAGAACGCTTATCTGGAGATGATCTGGACAAATATATCCAGAAAACTTCTGCCGGTAAAAGTACACTCTTGCCGGTTAAGAACAAGGGTAGAAGTCCTTCTTTTAAGAGGCCTACTTCTCCAGTCCCTGGCACATCGGCTGTGAAGCAGTTCCGACGGCCTCCGCGGTCAAATCCAGGGGGCAGAAATCAGGGACAATCACAGGGTAACAAGAAACCCTGGGTCAAGAGAGGTACAAAACCTCCCCCTAAGTCATGAAGGGTTGCCCCCACTCAGTCGGGTGAGGGGAAGACTTCAGTTGTTCAGAGACCTGGCGGGACACCATCAGAGATGGGTGATCTCCGCAGTAAGTCTGGGATACAGGCTGGAGTTAAAAGACATTCCTCCTGCCCATTTTATAAGGTCAAACGTGCCAAGCGATCCCCAGAAGAGTGGATCCCTCCTTCTGGCACTAGAGCAACTATTGCCCCAAGGGTAATCATGAAGGTTCCCTTGGAAGAAAACGGGTTCGGGTTTTACTCGAACCTTGTCACAGTCCCCAAACCAAATGGGGACATGAGGCCCATATTAAATATAAAAGGGCTAAACAAGTTCCTACATATCAGGACTTTTTCGGATGGAGTCGATCCGATCGGTGGCCACCGCCCTACAAGGGCAGGAATGGTTAGCCTCGATCGACATAAGGGATGCTTATTTGCATATTCCCATCTGTCCGGCCCACCAGAAATTTCTACGCCTTGCAGTAGAAGGGCGCCATTTTCAGTTCAGAGCCTTACCTTTCGGTCTGGCCACGGCACCACGAGTGTTCACAAAAATTCTGGCCCTACGATTGGCCAAACTAGGAACACAAGGTGTAACGATAATGGCATATCTAGACGACTTGTTGCTGATAGACCACTCAGTGAAAAAAACTAGAAGTGGTCGTTCACAAGATAATCAAGTATCTGGAATCTCACGGTTGCATTATCAACCGAGACAAGTCAGCCCTAAAACCAGTCAAAAGCCTGGAATACTTGGGGGCTAAGACTGGATTCAAATCAGAGAAAGATTTTCTTACCTCCAGAGAAGGTGTCGTCTTTGAAAGATTTGACCCACTTAGTGGGTACAAAAAAGAAAAACCATCCATACGCCTGTGTATAAGGCTGCTGGGAAAAATGGTGGCTTCATTCGAAGCGGTACCCTACGGTCAATTCCATTCAAGGAACTTGCAGAGGGCCATACTGTCAGCCTGGAACAAAAAAGTTCAGGCTTTAGACTTACCAATGTCCCTGTCCCCTTCCGTTCGCAAGAGCCTCCATTGGTGGTTGGTGCCCCAGAATCTGGAAAAAGGGAAACCCTTCAGTCCGGTTTCTTGGAAGGTGGTCACTACAGTTGCCAGCCTCATAGGCTGGGGGGCAGTACTGGAGCAATGGTCTCTCCAGGGCAAGTGGTCAGAAGCAGAGAAGGCCCTGCCCACCAATCTCTTAGAGATACGAGCAGCCCGGTATGCCCTAGTAGCATGGACATCCAAACTCCAAGGGTCACCTGTCAGAATTCAATCAGACAATGCCACAGCAGTGGCATATATCAATCACCAGGGTGGCACCAGGCGTCGTGCAGCCCAGAGGGAAGCGAATTGCATCCTGGAATGGGCAGAAAGGTATGTCACAGCCATATCCGCGGTTTTCATCCCAGGAGTGGAAAATTGGAGAGCGGACTTTTTAAGTCGCCAGCAATTATGCCCGGGGAATGGTCTCTTCACCCCGAGGTTTTCCAGGCAATATGCCAGCAGTGGGGAACACCGGATGTAGATCTGCTAGCATCCAGATTCAACGCAAAGGTGGACAGATTTGTGTCTCGCACAAAGGATCCCCTAGCTTGCGGTTCGGATGCCCTAGTGTTCCCTTGGGATCAGTTCAAGCTGATATATGCATTCCCACCGCGATTAATCCGCAGAATCAGGGTAGAAAAGAAACCAGTGATTCTGGTGGCTCCAGCGTGGCCCCGAAGGGCATGGTACGCGGAGATTGTAAAAATGTCAGTGGGAAGTCCTTGGACCCTCCCACATCGTCCGGACATGCTTTCGCAAGGACCGATATACTACCCTTCCTTACCAGCCCTAGGTTTGACGGCCTGGCTATTGAAGCCCACATTCTAAAAAAGAGAGGGCTCTCTAATTCTGTGGTATCTACCATGATCAATGCCAGGAAGCCGGTATCCAGGCAGATCTATTATAGGATCTAGAAGGCGTACATCACGTGGTGTGAGGCCAGGAAATGGCATCCACGTAAGTACGTAATAGGTAGGATTCTGGACTTCCTACAGTGGGCTGTACATAGGAAGCTTGCCTTGAGTACTATCAAGGGTCAGACGGCCTTGTCAATATTTTTTTCAAAGGCCCTTGGCTTTGCATTCATTAGTCAAAGCTTTCATACAAGGAGTGATGCGTATTAGCCCTCCGGTTAGTATTCCCATATGTCCATGGGACTTAAACCTGGTTCTGTCGGTTCTACAGAAACAACCGTTTGAACCATTGCGGCACATTTCCTTGGTTCTTCTCACCAGGAAATTGATTTTCTTAGTAGCCATTTGTTCGGCTAAAAGAGTATCGGAATTAGCCGCCTTGTCCTGTAAGGAGCCATATCTGGTTATCCATAAGGACAGAGTAGTATTACGTCCTCATCCAGCCTTCTTCCTAAGGTGGTATCGAGGTGCCATTTGAACCAAGATGTGGTTCTTCCTTCCTTTTTCCCCAAACCTAGTTCGGTAGAGGAAAAGTTATTGCATTCTTTGGATGTAGTAAAAGCAGTTAAAGCTTATCTTAAAGCCACTGCTCAGATTCGTAGAACGGATACTTTGTTTGTTCTGCCGGAAGGCCCCAGAAAGGGTCAGGCAGCATCAAAAATCTACTTTAGCCAAGTGGATTCGACAGGTCATAATACAAGCCTATGGCTTGAAAAGGAGACCGCCTCCGTTCAAAGTTAGGGCGCACTCCACAAGAGCAGTTGGAACTTCATGGGCAGTGCATCACCAAGCCTCCCTGGCTCAAGTCTGTAAGGCCACAACATGGTCCTTAGTACACACGTTTACTAGATTCTACCAGGTAGACGTCAGAAGTCAGGAGGATGTCGCCTTTGGGCGCAGTGTGTTGCAGGCCGCAAAAGAGCCTCATGCCTGATGGCGCCCAGCTTATGTATCCCTCCCCTCATTTGGCATTGCTTTGGGACGTCCCATTAGTAATGACTAAGTCGCTCTGTGTCCCGTGATGTACGAAAAAGAAAAAGGGATTTTTATAACAGCTTACCTGTAAAATCCTTTTCTTGGAGTACATCACGGGACACAGAGCTCCCACCCCTCTTTTTGGGACACTTATTGCTTTGCTACAAAACTGAGGTGCTCCCGGATGGGAGGGGCTTATATAGGGGAGGGTACTTCCGGTTTGGAAGTGGCCAGTGCCAGCACCTGAAGGTAATCTATATAACCCATTAGTAATGACTAAGTCGCTCTGTGTCCCGTGATGTACTCCAAGAAAAGGATTTTACAGGTAAGCTGTTATAAAAATCCCTTTTTTTGTGTGTTTTGGGGCCTGAGCGCCGAGTGGCGCTGTGTGTGTGCTTTTTTTTTTTCACTTTAGCTGCGTCATGGTAGCCATCTTGCCGCGGATCGCCTCAGTGAAGTGTGGCGGCCATTTTCTTGTAGCCCGCGCGCTCTTCAGCACTAGTTTTGGCCTCTAGCGCTGCTGTAACAGCGCAAATCTCCTCACAATCTCCTCACAGCTCACCAGCGCTGACACAGCGCGGTACAGACAGCGGAACTGAGCGGTCCCTGGTCCGGTTTGGTGAGTCCCCTGGGCGCCCCCTCCTCAGTCAGCACAGCCTGTGGGTGGACTTTTTATCTGAGGAGTCTCAGAGGGGGGCAAATTGGAGTCTCTGTCACCAGCTTCCCCTAAATGTCAGTGGACAACAGGCAGTGCTTCAGCACCTGCGGTCCCTAGGGACCAGTTGTGGGCAGTCCTGGAATCATTTCTGACCAGGATGGGAGCTGTGTGCAAGTGCATGGGATTAAAAAAGCACCCTCTCCCCACTTTACTACATGAGGGCAGTGCGCTGATTCAGATATGGGCCTAGCCACTACCGCTCAGGACCCTAGTTCTGGATGTATTGGATGGTTTTGAACAGGACATTCCTTATGAGGAAAACTCCAGTTCTGAGTCAGTAAATGACAGGGCGCTTGTTAGTGTACTCATGACTGCGGTGAGGGACACTCTCAAGCTAAAATGCTGCGGATGCAGAACCTCAGGCGGATACAGTCTCCTTTGGTTCTTTTAAGGCCAGGCCTTCTAAAGAGGTTTTTCCGTATGTACTTTCTTTGACCAGCTCATTGATAAGGTCTGGGAAAAGCCGCAGAAGAATTTTTTATGGTCCCGCGGCGTTTGTCTATCAGATACCCCTTGAAGATGCCCTACTTAAAAAGTGGGCTTCTCCCCCAGTGGTCGACCCTCCAGTCGCCCGGTTGAACAAGGCCATCACTCTCCCGATGGAGGGGACTCCTGCATTTGAGGACCCCACTGACAGGAGGTCAGAAGTGGAGAGCAGAGCCATGTTTGCCTTGTTGGGATCCGCCCTACGGCCTGTGGTAGCGGCGACCCTTGTGTCTTAAACACTTACAGGTTGGGCAAAAATGTTGCACCTAGCTGTACAGGAGCATAATCTTCCTCCAGACACAGTTGCTCTGGCCCACCAACTGGTTCAGGGCCTGGTTTATGTGTGCGACGCCACGTTGGACGCGGCCCCTTTAATATCCAGGGCCTCTGTCTCGGCGGTGGTATTGCGTCGTCTTATCTGGTTGAAATGCTGGTCTGCTGACCTAGCCTTAGGAAGCTCCTGACGGATCTACCATTTAAAGGTGGTAGACCTTTCGGTGCTGCTCTGGATGACATCGTCATGGATGTCACGGGAGGTAAAAGCACTCTTCTTCCTTAGACTAGCAAGGGTGAGGAGGCCCGCCGCAAACAGGGGCCTTCCTTTCCAGCAAAACAGGGTTTTTTCGTCAGTCAGAGTCCATGGGTAAGCCCTCTCAGACTGACGGCAGTGTGGCTGGTGGGCACAAGTGCCCCTGGGTGCGTAAGCCAAACAAGCGGCTCCCAAGCCCGTCTCCGCATGAAGTCTTGCCTCCACCCGACTCTGGGGTGGGGGGACGACTTCGCAGGTCACGAATTGGTGGACCTCCCGAATCTCCGACTGGTGGGTGTGCGAGGTGGTCACCTCAGGATACAGGATAGTATTCCGATCCTGGCCCCCAGACAGATTCTTTCCCTCGAATCTTCCTCTCCTTCCTACCTGTCGGGCAGCCCTCTTGGGGGCTGTACAGGATTTGATCAGGTCCGGAGTGATTGTGCCGGTTCCGTCACAGGAGAGTTTTCAGGGATTCGACTCAAATCTGTTTGTCGTCCCAAAAATAGGACGTGGTTCGACCTATCCTGGACCTCAAGGCCCTGAATGCCTTCGAGAAGGTGCAGAAATTCCGCATGGAATCCATTCGCACGGTGGTCGCTACACTCCACCAAAGGGATTTTCTTCTGGCGTCCTTGGACTTCAAGGATGCCTACTTGCATGGTCCGATCTGCGCAAGTCACCAGAAGTTTCTGAGCTTTGCGATCAGCGAAGTCCACTATTGATTGTGGCTCTTCCTTTCGGCCTAGCCTCGGCACCAAGGGTGTTCACCAAGGTGCTTGCTCCGGTTCTAGCCTTCTGTTACAGCGAGGTATTGCTGTCGTGGGCTTTCTGGACGATCTTCTGCTAAGAGCAGAAAGTGTCTCAGACTTAGAGGAAAGGTGACTATCGTCAATTAGACCCACAGGGGCTTCGGGTGGTTCCTGAACATTCAGGAGTCAGTACTGGTCCCGACTCAGTGTCTGGAGTATCTAGTTCTGATTCTGGACTCCTTGGAGGCAAAGGTATCCTACCTCTGGAGAAGTTGCTCACACTTCAGTCTGCGGTGCGGGTGCTGACATCCCGAAAATGGTTGTCAATCCGTTTTTTCGCATGAGAGTCCCGGGACTCGTGGTGGCCTCCTTCGCGGCCGTTCCGTATGCCCAATCACACACCAGGGCATTGCAGAAGGCGATCTTGTCCACCTGGGACAAATCCCCGTTGTCCTTGGATCTTCAGATCCAGGTGATTCACCTGGTCAGGGCGTCCCTGACACGGTGGTTGAGATCCTCGGCTCTTCGGTCCGGAAAGTCGTTCCCCTCCCATCCAATGGACGGTACTCACGACGGACACCAGCCTAACGGGCTGGGGTGGAGTCTGGGGAGTCCTGTGGGCTCAAGGCCTTGGACTCCGGACGAGCCCGTTTTACCAATCACTGTTCTGGAAATACGGGCCATCGGACTGTGTCTCTCCTCAGGTCGGAGAGAGTACGGGGTCGCTCCATCAGGAGCCAGTCGGACAACGCCACGACGGTGGCGTATGTAAACCATCAAGGGGGAACTCGGAGCTCAGCTGCGGCTTCCGAGGTAGTCCGTATCCTGAAGTGGGCCGGAAGAAACGTGTCGGCTCTGTAGGCCGTTTACATTCTGGGTATAGACCATGGGCAGGCGGACTATCTGAGTCGCCAATCGCCGGACCAAGAAGAGTGGTCCTTGCATATTTCAACTCCTTTGCCGACGGTGGGGCACGCCGGATGTGGACCTGATGGCCTCTCGACTCAATCGCAAGGGTCGAGGTTGTGGCCAGATCCAGGGATCCTTGGGAGATGCCTCGGATGCGTTGTTGGCCCCATAGGGTCCTTATCGCCTGATATAAACTCCGGTGATCCTAATTGTTCCGGATTGGCCTCAGCGTCACTGGTACGCTGATCTGGTACGTCTCGTCGCGGACGTTCCCTGGAGGTTGCCGATGAGGGAGGACCTTCAGTCTCAAGGTCCTATGTTTCATCCGGCTTACAGTCTCTGGCTTTAACGGCAGGGCTGTTTGAAAGCCAGGTGTTGAGGGACCGAGGTCTCTCGGACTCTATCATTTTGACCATGTTAAGGACACGGAAGTCTTCCTCCAGGCAGATCTATCACCGTGCCTGGAAAGCTTATATCTCCATATGCGAAGCGCTGGACTGGCGTCCTCGGACGTATTCCGTCCCCAGAATCCTGCGTCCTCTGCAGTGTGGAGTGACCCAAAAGCTTGCTTTGAGTACCATCAAGGATCAGATTTCGGCCTTGGCCGTCTTCTTTCAGCGACCTCTAGCGGGTCATTTCTTGGTTAGCACCTTGTGTTGGGGGTTCGCCATGTGCTCCCTCCTGTCAAGCCTCCTCTCCCACCGTGGGATCTGAATTTGGTGCTCTCTGTCCTCCAGGAACCTCCTTTTGGGAATATCCGGGATATTCCCCTCTTGTCTTGTCTTAGAAGGTGGCCTTTTAGTGGCAATCACTTCTGTTTGACGGGTGTCTGAGTTGGCGGCTTTTGTCCTGCAAGTCGCCATATTTAGTCATCCATAAGGATAAGGCGGTGTTGCATCCGCGACCTTCCTTTTTGCCAAAGGTGGTGTCGACCTTTCACCTACATGAGGACATTGTCCTCCCGTCCTTGTGTCCTCACCCATCGCATCCCAGAGAGTTTGCGCTGCACATATTGGATGTGGTACGAGCCTTACGGGTGTACCTGTCTGCTACTGCTTGTATTCGGAAGTCCGACTCACTGTTTGTGACTGTCTCTGGTCCATAACAGGGCCAAGCTGTTTCGTCTGCCAGCATTTCTAGGGGAATCAGACAAACCGTCATTCAAGCCTATGTTCTCAAAGGGCGGGCGCCTCCCTTTCCGGTTACGGCGCATTCCACCAGGGCAATTCGTGCTTCCTGGGTTTTCCGACATCAAGCGTCGGTTGCACAAGTGTGCAAGGCGGCGACCTGGTCGTCTGTTCATGCCTTTTAAGTTTTATAAGGTTAATGTGGCTGCATCTTCGGATGCTTCCTTCGGCCGCAGGGTGCTGCAGGCCGCTGTTTAAAGTTGCGACTCCTCCGTTGAGGAGCTCTGCCTTCTTGGAGTGAAGTTTTTGGTTTTTCCATTTATACTGCTCCCATCCCTCTTGACACTGCTTTGGGACATCCCACGTGTAAAGTGTAAAGAGACACTGTGTCAGTCCATGGATGATAAGAGAAAATAGGATTTTTTGTACTCACCGTAAAATCCTTTTCTCTGACATCCATGGACTGACATGGCACCCACCCTTCCTTTTAAGTTTGTACTGCTTTGTTACGAACTGAAGTCTGCTGACTGTAGTGGGAGGGTTATGTCCGGAGGGACCGCCCCCTGGGTGGGGCTGTTCAGCTCTGGCTTTTAGAATGTATGTATAACATCTCACATTCTGCCTAGGTCTTCTCCTGCAAGCAGGGACATATCCCACGTGTAAAGTGTAAAGAGACACCGTGTCAGTCCATGGATGTCAGAGAAAAGGATTTTACGGTGAGTACAAAAAATCCTATTTTTTCTCGGCTCATCGGAGTGTTTTACGTCACCGCGTTTGGAACGGTCGGTTTTTTGACTGATGGCGTGTGGCCAAGACTGATGAAAAACCGTTTCATCGGATTTCCGATGGACAAATCCATCGGACGAAAATCCATAGGTTATCCGATCGTGTGTACGGGGCTTTAGACTTGGAGGGAATATTGGCATCAATGGACACAGAACAGAAATGGGAATTCTTCAAAAAGACTATGCAATCTCACTGCAAAGTATATTTAAATGGACAATATTTTTAAAAGGCTAAAAATAAAACCTATGTGGCTCATGGACAAAGTTAAAATGGCTATAAAAAAAATAAAATAACTTTTAAAAAATCAAATGATGCAGCACCATCATCGTTTAAATACTACAAAGAATATAACAAAATATGTAAAAAAATAAATCAAGGATGCAAAAATTCTAAACGAACTGCACATTGCAAAAGATAGGACAAACCCCCAAAAATTCTTCAAGTGTATTAATAGTAAAAGGGTCAGGTCTGAGCATGTAGACCCTTTACAAAATAATTTAGAGTGGGTGACTGAGGACAAAGAGGGCAAATTTATTAAATACTTTCTTCAGCTCTGTGTATACAAATGAGTATGGGGGAGCTCATGTCCATAATGGGGATGGTATTGACACAGCCCCAAATGATCCACAATGGCTCAAAAGTGATATGGTCCAGAAATATTTAGACAGAATACATTTAGGTAGATAAAGCACCTGGACCAGATGGCATCCACCCACGGATCCTATAAGAATTGAGCTCTGTCATTTCAAAGCCATTGTTTCAAATTTTTAGGACCCGTTAATGACTGGAATGGTATCACTGAATTGGCGCAGGGCCAATGTGGTGCCCATATTTAAAAAGGGCTCAGTCTTTACCAAGTAACTACAGACCTGTTAGTTTAACTTTTATAGTCTGGAAGATACTGGAGAGTTTAATAAAAGAAAAAAAACCAGACGAGTTCTTGCTGAAAAAATAAATATTTTAAGCAACAGACAGCATGGATTCATGAAAGACAAAAATTGTCAAACAAACCTGATTTATTTGTATGAGGAGGTAAGTAAAACCTTGGACAGGGGTGGCTGTGGACGTGGTGTACTTGTATTTTGCAAAAGCGTTTCTCCACACACGGCTAATGTGTAAGGTTAAGTCTACAGGCTTGGAAAGATCAATTTTGAAATGGATAGAAAGCTGGCTAAAAAATCAAATTCAGAGAGTAGTGGTTAATGATTCTTACTCTGAACTGTACAGGAACAGAGCAAATTGTATCAAAAACGGACTGGAACTGCGTGTGGTGTGAACAGTAAGCAAAAACTGATCCAGAACATATCCGGAGTGCATTTTTGTGGTGTAAACTGACCCTAAAAATGCATGCACAGTGTTTTCTATGTATTACAATGGCTCTAGTTCACACCAGCTCAGTCAGTTCCAATCAGTTCCCGGTCAGTTTCTGCACTGGAAACTGATTGCATCGGTGTGAACTAGAGCCATTGGAATGCATGGAAAACATTGTGCATGCATTTTTAGTGCAGAATAAAAACACGGAACTGCATCTGGTGTGAACTGGCCCTAAGAGGTAGTCAAGAAATTAAATGTGTAATTTATGTCCCTAGAACACCTGACGGTGCTCCCTGCATGTTGAGCCTCTCTATGTGGCCAGGCTGTGTAAAAGTCTCACACGTGGTATTGCCATGCTCAGGAGGAGGCGTGGAATGTGTTTTGGGGTGTAGTTGCAAGTATGCATGTGCTGTGTGAGAGAAATAACCTGTTTGACAATTTTGTGGGGAAAGAAAATCCCCAAACAAATCTTCATTACTATTTCGTTCATGGACCGACACAGCTTCCAATTGACAAGTGGGTATTGTGCGTTATTTAGGAGTGACTGGGCAGAAAAAAAACTTGTAAAAAGTGTTGCATCACACCTTCTACAGTACCGCCCAGGTATATCCCCTCACTCTGCATCTTGCATATCAGATTTTTTTCTGTCTAGCAAGGAGTAGGACATGGCTCCCTTCGGGCCCATTGGTCCAGGGAAAAAGATTTATAAATTTTTTCTACAATTTGCTTTTTTGGTTCCTGTGATCTTCGACCAACTACGGACTGGGTCACAGGCTGGGTCCTCGATCCTTGTAGTCCCCCCCCCCCAGTTTCGGCCATCGAGCGCGTGCCGACCCTAGGTACGCGCTGGGTTTTCCACGACATACCCGTCGCTCTATGGGTGGCTGGTGAGCCTACGCTCCAGGGCCTGCATCGGACCGCTCAGCTTCGGCTGACCTTACGGCCGAATCGCAGTAGCCTGTCCGGTGAGCTTACGCTCCTAGGCTTGCTCGACCGCTCAGCTTCGGCTGACCTTACGGCCGAGTCGCAGCAGCCTGTCCGGTGAGCTAACGCTCCAGGGCATGCATATGATCGTCCCCTAGGGTCCAATCATAGCATGCCTGGCCGACAGTCGCCTCCGTGCGCGGATGATGATCTGTCCGGAATGTCTTCCAGCAGGATACACGCAGGAAGGGTAAGTAGCTCCCCCGCTTCAGCAGGGTGACATGGGCTGGACATTCCAGGAAAGATCAAGTAAGTGGTTATGACCCCTTTCCTTCCTCTCTCCCTGCCTTCCCTCCTCCCTTCCTCCCTGGGCTCTGAGCTAAGGTTGCTGGGTGCTGGTCACCATGGGGGGGGGCTCCATCTGGAGCGGGGCTGCGCTGTTTGTCATTTAAAAATTATGTAATTTTGCTTGTGTGTGTGTGCTTCTCCCTCCATGCTGTCGGCGGCCATTTTGCGATGGTCCATGCCTGTTAAGGCCTCTAGTGAATATCCGGCGGCCATTTTCTTGTAGTTTTGCGCCAATAGCTTTAAATCGCGCCCGGCGGCCATTTTCTTGTGGTCCACGCCCGCTTTGGCCTCTACCGACTTTTCGGCGGCCATGTTTCTTAGGATTCTCGCCTGTATGTATATACTGCCGCTCAGCGGCCATTTTGTTGTGGTCCACGGCCGTTTTTGCCTCTATTCATGCTTGGCGGCCATTTTGTTGTGGTCCACGGCCGTTTTTGCCTCTATATTCATGCTCGGTGGCCATTTTCTTAATACCCCGGCCTCTAGGGTGCATTCTCTGGAGCTAATTTTCACAGCAGACGCTGATAAGAATCAGACTGACACAGACAGCGGTGGGATAGCCTCACAGGCGCAGCACACGGCAGCATAGCAGTACCGTTCCAAGGGTGGCGAGTCCTCCGGTAGACCCTGCATCTCTGTATCAGCTAGGAGGGTGGCCTATTGATACCTTGCCTGGAGCCCTTTGGGTGTCAGCGCATGCGTCAGCATGGCGTCTGAAGCAGACTTTTTTTTCCCCTAAAACACCTGATTTGGTGGCTAGTGCCCCTGAGGTTCCTATGGACGCTATGTCGGCAATCCTAGAGGCTTTTGCTGCCAGGGTGGAAGCAGCACACGGGAACACGGGGTAGTAAACCCTCCCGTCCCCGGAAATCTTCCAGGGATTATGCTGATGCAGAACCAGGCCCAGCGATGGCTCATGACCCGGATTCTGATGCATCAGTGACTGCAGACCGGGAACAAACGGACAGTGAGAATGACTCCAAGTCCAGGTCAGTACGCGAAAGGGCTTTGGTATCTGACCTTATTACTGCAGTGCGGGATACGCTAAAATTGGAGAATGCAGCAGAAGCAGCAGAGACTCAGATCGCCTTTGGGGTTCCGTAAACCTACCCGCACTACTAAGGTGTTTCCTTGTGTGTCTTATTTTGATAAGCTCTTATACAAGGAGTGGGAGAACCCATCAAGGGTTTTTACGCCTCCAAGGAATCTTGCGGTACGGTACTCCTTTTGAGGGGAGTTTTCTGAAGAAATGGACCTCTCCCCCAATAGTGGATCCTTCGTTGTCCAGACTTAATAAAGCTACCACAATTCCAGTGAAAGGGGCTCCTGTTTTCAAGGACCCTGTGGATAAAAAAGCTGAAGCACTCACTCGCTACCTTTACACAGTGGTAGGCTCAGCGGTGCGCCCAGCATTGGCGGGGGCCTTAGTGTCTCAGACACTTACTGAGTGGGCAAAATTGCTGCTCCAGGGGTTAAAGGAGCGAGATGCTCTTCCCTAATGAGATAACTTTGACCAGTTGGTACAAGGCCTTAAGTTTGTCTGCGAGTCGGACATGGACACTATCCCCTTGCTGTCCAAAGCTTCGATTTATGCTGTAGCTATACGCCGCCTGATCTGGCTAAAGGGCTGGTCTGCGGACCAGGCTTCCAAGAAGGCTCTGTTGGATCTGCCCTTTAAGGGTGACAGACTTTTTGGAGCCTCTCTAGATGACATCATCAAGGATGCCACAGGAGGTAAAAGCACGTTGGTTCCTCAAACCATAAAGGGTAAGGGACCACGCCAAGGGCAAGGGCCCTCCTTTACTGCAGGCAAGCGTTTTTTTCGTCCACCTAGGGCAACAGAAAAAAGACCCCTGGCCGACAAAACGCCTGCGCAAGGACGAAGACGTTCTTGGTCCCGCAAGCCCAACAAGCCTGCGGACAAATCTGCGTCCGCATGAAGGTCCGCCCCCACCCAGTTCTCGGGTGGGGGGACGTCTTCGCAAATTTGCGACTCGGTGGACATCTCTGATCTCCGACCAGTGGGTTTGCGAAGTGATCTCAGGTTACAAGCCAGTTCCAGAGCTCGACCCGTGTCTGCCCCTTCTAAGACAGAGGGGCATCGCTATCATAGGCTACTAGGACGACCTTCTTCTGAGGGCCCCTTCAAGCTCAGAATTAGAGGTAAGCGTGTCCATAACCAGACTCTCCGAGACTGTGGTTGGGTATAAAACACATAAAGGTCAGTATGGTGCCGACTCAACGCCTAGTGTATCTGGGGTTGATTCTGGATTCCTCAGAGGTAGCATCCTTCGAGACGGTCCCATATGCTCAAGATCACACTCGAGTGTTACAGAATCAGGTTCTGTCCGGATGGAACAGATGCCCATCATCTCTGGATTATCTAATCCGGGTAAGCCACCTAGTCACGAGATCCCTGATAGGGTGGCTGACATCACCGACTCTCTTGGCCGGGAGGTCATTCCTTCCTGTTCATTGGATTGTGATCATGACAGACGCCAGCCTTACAGGAGCCCGCCTGCCGATCAAGGTCCTGGAACTCGGGACGATCAGGCAGCGCCTCTTCAGATGGTTTCAGAGGCTGCAAGGACGTCCAGTCAGGATCCAGTCTGACAACGCCACAGTGATGGCAGATGTCCATCAGCAGGGAGGAACAAGAAGCTCAGCTGCAGCATCAGAGGTCGCTCGCAGCCTGAGGTGAGCAGAAAGGAGCGTACCGGCACTGTCGGCCGTGTACATTCCGGGTGTGAAGTATTGGCAGGCGAACTACCTGAGTCGCCAAATGCTGGACCAGGGAGAAGGGTCCTTACACCCGGATGGGTTCCAGCTCCTCTGCTAAAGAAGGGGCACGCCACACATAAATCTTTTGCCGTCCCGACTCAATCGGGAGTTATTGAGGTTTGTGGCCCGGCAAAGGACCCAGGGGCAGACGCAACGGACGCGTTGGTAACATCGTGGGGTCAGTATCGGCTAATCTCTCATGAGGCTCCTTCCCCATCTGCTTCGCAGAACAGAGGCAGCGAGAATTCCAAGGATTCTGATTGCTCCAGATTGGCCTCAGTGTCCTTGGTACGCCGACCTAGTACGTCTGGTAGCAGACGTCCCCTGGCGTCTACCTCTACGGAAGGACCTGCTATCGCAAGGTCCCATACTCCGTCCTGCTTTACAGTCTCTGGCTTTAATGGCAGGGTTATTGAGAACCAGGTACTGAGACAGGGGCCTGTCAGATTCAGTAATCTCTACTATGAGAAGTGCTCGGAAGCCATCCTCTAGGAAGGTTTAGCATTGCACTTGGAAGGCCTACATTTCCATGTGTGAGGAAATAAAGTGGCATCCGCGTACTTATTTGGTTTCCAGAATCCTGCTGTTTTTACAGCATGGGGTGGACCAAAGGCTTGTCTTAAGTACTATTAAGGGGCAGATATCTGCCCTGGCTGTCTTTTTTCAGCGATCCCTGGCGGCTCACTCTCTCATGAGTACATTTGTGCAGGGAGTTCGACATGTGGCACCTCCGGTCCGTCCCCCGCTACCTCCGTGGGACATGAACCTGGTCCTCTCGGTGCTTCAGAAGTCACCGTTTGAGAATATTAGGGAGATTCCCTTATTGACACTTTCTCAGAAAGTGGTCTTTTTGGTGGCTGTTACGTCAGACGAGTTTCTGAGCTGGCAGCCTTGTCCTGCAAGGCTCCCTATCTGATCTTCCACAAGGATAAGGTGGTGCTGCGGCTGCAGCCTTCCTTTCTTCCGAAGGTCATTTCGGCTTTTCATCTCATCGAGGACATTGTACTTCCATCCTTGTGTCCTCATCCGTCGAATCCTAAGGAGTCGGCGTTGCATTGCTTGGACGTTGTCCGAGCTTTGAGAGTATACCTATCTGCTACTTCCCTGTTCCGGAAATCAGACTCACCGTTTGTTTCGGTGGCTGGTCCCAAGAAGGGCCTAGCAGTCTCATCGGCCACCATCTCTAGATGGATCCGACAGATGGTAATCCAGGCCTACGCCCTAAAGGGTCAAGCGCCCCCCTTTCCTGTCACGGCGCATTCGACCAGGGCAATAGGTGCCTCTTGGGCTTTCCGACATCAAGCATCTGTTTCCCAATTATGTAAAGTGGCGACTTGGTCGTCCGCTCAGACTTTCACAAAATTCTACAAGGTTGATGTAGGTGCATCTTCGGATGCCTCTTTCGGCCGCAAAGTTTTGCAGGCGGCTGTTTAGAGTTGCAACTCCTCCGTTGGAAGAGTGCTGTTTTGTGTTTGGGGTGAAGTTTACTTTATGCTGTTACCACCCCTCGTTTTGACACTGCTTTGGGACGTCCCACTTGTCAATTGGAAGCTGTGTCGGTCCATGAACGAAAGAGTAAATAGGATTTTTTGTACTCACCGTAAAATCCTTTCCTCTGAGTTCATGGACCGACACAGCACCCACCCCTCCTTATTAAGTTTGTACTGCTTTTTGACAATCTGATCTGCGAGATGCAGAGTGAGGGGATATACCCGGGAGGTCCTTTTTTGGTGCCACATTTGGCACCTTTCAGTGGGGTTGCGGAAACCTGTCTTTCACAGGTATCCTGATACCACTTCCGGGAGTCTGCCGCGGCCTTTGACATCATCGCTGGGGCTCCCTCCTCCTTCCCCTGCTGCCGGGCCAGTAGGAGAGAGGAGCGTAGTCTCGTGCATGCGCAGTAGGGTTTCCGGCGTAAAGCTGCAAGGATGCACTGCCGGGTTCCCTTACCCGCAATGGCGGTCGCAGCACCCGACAGCTGATGGAAACATCAGCTGCGGTGCCGACATCGCTGGACTTTAGGACAGGTAAGTGTCCTATTATTAAAAGCCAGCAGCTGCAGTATGTTTAGCTGCTGGCTTTTAAATTTTGCAGCAGAGGGACGGACCTCCTATTTAATACCTTGGAATGTCTACTTTCCACAAAGGGGTCATTTGGGGGGTATTTGTACTTTCCTGGCTTGTTAGTGTCTGAAGAAATAGGCTGTCAGTACATCAGGTCTGATCAATTTTCAATGATTGGCACCATAGCTTGTAGACTTCATATCTTTCACAAAGACCAAATATACACTGATTTTGGTTATTATTACCAAAGATATGTAGCCGTATGAATTTTGGCCAAAATTTATGAAGAAAAGTTAAGAATTTGCATAATTTTTAACAAGCAAAGAATTTTTTTTTCCTCATTTTTATTTTTAGCGCAAAAAAAAACAACCCAGTGGTGATTAAATACCACCAAAAAAAAGCTTGATTTGTGTGGAAAAATGGACAACAATTTTGTTTGGGTACAGTGTTGCATGACTAACTGTCATTCAAAATGTGAGAGCACCAAAAGCTAAAAATTGGTCTGGTTAGAAAATGGGTTTAAGTGCCCAGTGGGCAAGTGGTTGAGCTGAGCCTTGTATACTTGGGCTGTGGATGTTCTATTACACTGGAACGCATCCTTGGAGCTAGATGATTTTTTTTATTTTTTTATTTTATTAGTATTCATTCTATACGTCTTTTTGCCTTAATACAAGCAATTTCAGTATGCTGGAAGCATTATGGTTCCTTTTTGTGGTTCTCTTGAGTTAAGGTTGTGTAAATGTATAGTTTTTGGGCAGGGAGAAGCGCTCTTTGTTGTGTAGTGTACCTCCTTTTTAATTTAGACCCCTTTCACAATGGAGCATTTTTACTGTGTTTTAGCGTTAAAAATAGCGCTCATAAAACGCTCTCCATGCATCGCAATGGACCGTTTCACACTGAGGCGTTGCGCTGGCGGGGCGTTGAGAAAAGTCCTGCAAGCAGCATCTTAGTAGCAGATTATGGGCGCTGAAAAAACCGCTCCAAAAACGCCCCTCTCCATTGAAATGAATTGAAAGCGCTGTAAAAACGCCTGAATAGCGCCTATGATACGCTCTGAGCTGTAGAAAAGTCACATGATCTCCCAAAAATGTAAACATGCAAGCAAAAAAAGAGCATCTACAACCGCAGGACTGAAATTGCCCATGCTGCAATAACGCTTGAAAAACGCTGTTAAAACACCTGCAGCATTGCGTTATTTTTACCGCTAGCGCCCTAAAAACGCGGTAATGGTGCTAAAGGCGTTTTAGGGTGTTTTTTGCAGCGCCTCAGCGTGAAAGGGCTCTTAGGGTATTGCAATTACTATTCGAGTATTGCCCATATGTCTTCGAAGCCCTTATATGGGTTGCCTCGGGCTGGAGTTTACAGGTTAATGAAATGACCATACTGTTGTTTAGGGAGTCCAGACACATGTAAACCTATAGATGACCAATGGTAATGCACAGCCGGGGCCCCAGAATAAAGTCTTAGATCAGTAGTTAAGCCCATAATGCATGTATTAAAAACATTTAGTGGAGAAATTATAATTTTTCAAGTTGTAGCCCTAGGAGGAAGGATGGTTGCGCACAGGCCTAAACTGGTACCATATAATCTCTGAACACTGAGAGCAGAAAATAGACATGACATTAGGAAGATGCAGGATTGTCAGTCTGCCTTTGTGGGCAGAAGGGAAGATTGAAAGATATGGGTACTGTAAAATTGTACATAATGGATCCAGATACTCTACCCTAGCAAAGTTTGATCTATGCTTGAGAAAGGGAGCTCCTCTGGCTTTACTTAAACCAACATCTCTATCCGTTAAAAAAAGTATAAAAACTATTTGAAATGCAGAAACCGTCACACCTGTGTAGTGTGCTAGATTGTGTTTCACTACTGCTGGGTCTGACCTGTCATTTACTTCAACAAGGAAATTTGTTCACAGGGCATGCATATTTCTTCATATTTTAAGGTTTATAGTAAGGTAAACTGAAATGGTTTTTACTGGCTGTAAATCGCATCTTTTTCTTGGTGATCTTTGTAATAAGGAATCATTATCTTAGACGACCTATACTCTGAAAGCTGTGCTTCAAAAAGCCAAGCAGAGGGCAAAGGACTAGTCCACCATATTGTCTGTGATCCCCCTGCAGCTGAGCTTTTTACCATTACTGATTTGCTATGCCCTGTTCTACACTGTTTCCTCCACTATGTGGGGGTGGCTATCTTGGTAGAGGAAGAACTTTGCTTTGCATGTCAGGCTGTCCTCCTTGGTGGGAGTAACCATCAAGAAAGAAGTAGTTGGAGAGATGGAGGAACCACAGAGCCACAGAATGAATGAAGCAAGAGATTCTTGAACAGTACTGACATCCTCTAAATCCAGCGAGACCAGTAGTTAGAGCAATGTTTCTCAACTCCAGTCCTCAAGGCACCCCAACAGGTCATGTTTTCAGGCTTTCCATTACTTTGCACAGGTGATTTGATCAATTTCACTGCCTTAGTAATTACCACAGCTGTTTCATCTGAGGGAAATCCTGAAAACATGACCTGTTGGGGCGCCTTGAGGACTGGAGTTGAGAAATACTGCGTTAGAGACAGCAGTGCCTTAGATGCTCTCACACTGCAGGTGTGGGGCTCAAGGCACAGGAAATGCATTGCAATTTTCAGGAAAAGTTCAAGACAAATGGTTAATCTTTCACAATAGGATAAACCTCTCCAGTTTTTAACTTTTTTAACCACTTAATCCCCGGTCTCACATATGTGGTATCCCCGTACTCAGGAGAAGCAACAATGTATTTTGGGGTGTAATTCCACATATGCCCATGGCATGTTTGAGCAATATATCATTTAGTGACAACTTTGTGCAAAAAAAAAATTGTCTTATTCCCGCAACTTCTGTCAAAATTTAAAATATTCTATGGACTTGACATGCCTCTCGGCAAAATAGCTTGGGGTGTCTACTTTCCAAAATGGGGTCATTTGGGGGGGTTTTGAACTGTCCTGGCATTTTATGCACAACATTTAGAAGCTTATGTCACACATCACCCACTCTTCTAACCACTTCTAAGACAAAGCCGTTTCTGAAACTTTTTGTTTACATGAAAACATTTTTTAGTTAATTTTTTGCAAGAAAATTATGTAGAACCCCAAACATTTTTTTTTTTAAAGCAAAGGCCCTACAGATTAAAATGGTGGGTGTTGCATTTTTTTTTTTCCACAAAGTATTTGCGCAGCGATTTTTCAAACGCATTTTTGGGAAAAAATACACTTTTTTTTAATTTTGCATGCACTAAAACACACTATATTGGCGAAAATGTTTGATGAAATAAAAAAGATGATCTTAGGCCAAGTACATGGATACCAAACACGACATGCTTTAAAATTGCGCAGTGGCGACAAACTACATACATTTTAAAAGCCTTTACATGTGATTACATTAGATTTACAGAGGAGGTCTACTGCTAAAATGACTGCCCTCGATCTGACCTTTGCGGTGATACCTCACATGCATGATGCAATTGCTGTTTACATATGACACCAGACCGACGCTTGCGTTCGCCTTTGCGCAAGAGCAGGGGGGGACAGGGGTGCGTTTTTATTTTTGATTATTAATTTTGCTTTTTTATTTTATTTTACTTCCATTTATTTATTTTTTATTGTTATCTCGGGGAATGTAAATATCCCCTATGATAGCAATAGGTAGTGACAGGTACTCTTTTTTTTGAAAAAATTGGGGTCTATTAGACCCTAGATCTCTCCCCTGCCTTCAAAGCATCTAACCACACCAAGATCAGTGTGATAAAATGCTTTCCCAATGGCGCTCTTTATATCTGGGGGGGGACATTCCCTCCCACTGCTTGTAAAAGCAGTCTAGAGACTAAATAGCCCCTAGGATTGCTTTTACATGAAAGCCGACCGCTGGCTGAAAAGATGATACCTAAACCCGCAGGCATCATTCTGGTATAACCATTCAAAGTCCAGTATGTTGCTGGTCCTTGTTGGACATATATTGTAATCTTTTATTTTTTTCATGCAGCCTATTGGCTGAACGAAAAATGATTGATCGGTGGGTATGCCCACCATTAGAATACCTCCCTTCATCCACCCACTTCTAATGATGGGCATACATGCACCATTTATATATGCCGAAGCATCGGGGCATTCTCCCGCAAAAGTTATGCTGCGTACACATGGTCAGACTTTTCCACGGGCAAGCCTCCGTCGGAATTTCGACCGTATGTATGTAGCATTAGGAGCAAAATCGGTCCTCCGCCCCTGCTGCCCCCATGCTTCGGCATATATGCGCTTTTTTTTAACTGTGGTAGTGAAATCACCTCCTACAGCACTAGAGTCACGGCTTTATGTATCGTGGGAGCAAACAATGTTGCTCTCAAGATAAATAAATCTGCTCTGCAGCTGAATGGCGCACCTTGCTGGGAAGGTACTGTTTGAAAGACAAGCGGGCAGAAAATTTAATCGGGGACTCAACGCAGACAACTTGATCGGGAGTAAACAAGGCTGCAAAACGTTCGTTGAAGTGGTTTATGAGGGGCAGAATTTTGTAGAGCCGATCTGCTCGTATCGTTTCCTGGACATGGAGGCAGAGAACACGGGCATATGGTCAATTGGGCGCATTGACCAATACGACCGCAACTTCGTGAATTTATGTATGCCCATGTTGAGGAAATGGCCCAAAAAGGTCTTAAATTCGGAAACCGTAATTGGTTTCCAATCTCTCGCAAGGGAAGGCAACTGGGGATTAGCGGCGATAAATTGACCAGCATATAAATTACTCTGGTCCACAATAGATCTATAGAGATCTTTCGTGAAAAACAGCGAATGATAATCAAGTGCCGTAAAATCAGCTGTTTCCACCTGAATACCGGGTTGGCCAGTGAATGGGGGAAGTATGAGTTCTGCAGAAGTGGTGGGCACCCAATCAGGATTGGCAAATTCTGCAGGAAAGACGCTATGGGCACGACGGGCCTGCCTTTGTCGTCTTCTTGGTGGCAGCGGGACACTACTTGTGCTTGCCACCTCGCCAGCTTAAACTGCACTTATAGGACTCGCCACGTCGCCAAGTGTTACTGCAGTGCTGGATGTACGTCCAGGGTGTACTAGGCCGCTGGTGCTTGCCAGTTCACCAGAAGGAATAGCGGCGCTAGTACTGGCTCTCTGCTCCATACGAGGGACCTGCGGTTCTTGCACCTCCAACAGCAGAAGATCGGGATCGGGTACGCCTGACTTTAGCAGGGACCTCACCTTCGTTGCCAGAGTTATCTGTCATGGAGCCGCTGTCGTCTACAGGATCGTATTCTGAGCCTGAAAATGACAGATGAGTGACCTCCTCTTCACTATCTGTCATGCTCAGAAACGTGTAGGCCTCTTCACTAGTGTACCTTCAATTTGCCATTTTGGGCTCTAAATTTACTGGTACAACTAGTGAGATTCACAGGTAAAAAAAAGCACCTGACTGTCAGCGACTGTATAAAACACTACCAAAAAAATACTGTTAGCGATCACAGGGATCAGGCCTGACTCTGCGAACGCCGCAGTTATGTGTGTTGTGTTTTGTAAGTGACAGTGATCGATCGATACTGCACTTGGGTGGGCTGGGCGGAGGGGCAAAACGCAGGTGCTAGCAGGTATCTGGGCTGATCCCGCTAACAATTCATTTTTTGGAACCCTAAACTGCTGGGGACGCTAGTATAGATCTGATCAGATATTGATCTGTTGAGATACTATACCACTAAGGGAGGTGTATGCTTTGCGCGTGGCTGTTAGCGCTACTGGCACTAACCTGACGCCTGGGGCGACGCAGACCCTATCTGACGCTAAAATCTAATTGATATCACCCGCCTGGCGATCCGGGAGTTTATTGGGTAATAAATGACGGGTGCCCTGATGCTATAAAAAGCAAACTAACCAGCGTCACCGGTAACACTTATACGGTGATCACTGGTAAAAGGGTTAACTAGGGGCAATCAGGGAGTTAAAACCTTTATTACGCAATATATGGGGGTTCCTAATGCTATAAAAACCTGACGGTGAACCTAAAAAAATAACTGGCTACTTGGCGTCACCAGCGACACTAATACTGCGATCAGAAAAATGAGGGGGCAATCAAGAGGTTGAACCTTTATTAGGGGGGTACCCTGGACCTAAAGGGGCCTAAAGCTAACTGCCCTGACACTTTTTACAGTCATAAATGACCCCTGCAATCAGTGACACTGTGACTGGGAGTGCAGGGGGTGACTGGGGGGTGATTTATGTGCCTACGTGTACTGGTGTCAGTGTAGTGTTGTGCACTTTGAGATGTCTTCTCTCCTCTGCGCCGGACGAAAAGACCGCCACGAGGAGAGGTGACACCACTTCTTCCTGCCTGTGTTTACAGTTCACAGGCAGGGGAAGCTTGTCATTCGCCAGGAGCGATCGCGAGGGGGTGGCCAGAAATCAATTGCCGCCCCCTCATTACGGATCGCTCCTGAAGCGAAACGGACTGCCGCCGGTAGCGGGCCGGGACCCCCCACCCGCGTGAAGGCAAGGACGTACAGGTACGTGCATGTGCCATTCTGCCGATGTATATGTACAGGCGGCAGTCCGTTAAGATGGCAAGTTATCACACTTCGATTTCTGATCCATTTCAACCTTTCAGTGTGAATCTGTGTATGCTTGTATTATGTGGCACTTGGAAAAATGTATTGCAGTGAGTTTAGTATTCTGTGTCGTCCGTCCCCACCCCCTTTTATTTTTTTTTATTTTTTTGTGCTTTATCGGCTTGTTCTGAACATCTCCTGCATGCTTGTTATCTGGATTTAGTGATTAAATCAAAGTCTGTTTTATTTTGCATTATTAGATGCATATGATTTTACTGTTTTTACTCTGTTTTGTTAGGCTAGCCATGCAGTGGGTATAGAAAAAAATCACCCCCTTTTAAAATGATCACATTTTGATGCTACAGCTGTATTTACTTGGTCCAACTTATAACATCCAAGTGAAAAATATAACATGTCAGAAAAAATATAAAAAAACAAAAACAGAATCACTGAGTTAAAAATGTTCCCCCCCCCCCCCCCTTTATGTCAGTGTTATCCTGGGCCACCCTTTGCTTTAATTACAGCCTTTAGTCTGTTGGGAAATGTCTCTACTAACTTTGCACATCTAGGCTTTGCAATATTTGCCTGCTCTTCTTTGCAGAACTGCTCAAGTTCAGTTAAATTTGATGGTGACCGTTTGTGGACTGCAGTCTTCAAGTCATTCAACAGGTTTTCAATGGCAAGGGCATTCACCTTTTTCTCCTTCAACCACTGTGGTAATTTTTTCTGTGTGCTTTGGGTCATTGTCCTGTTTGAAGGTAAACCTTCTACACATTGAAAACTTTCTGGCAGAGGGCAGCAGATATTCCTCAAGAATTTCATATTTTGCCCCATTCATTTATCTTCTATCCTGACCAGTGCTCCAGTGCCTTCTACAAAGAAACAACCCCCATAACAGCATATTACTACCTCCATGCTTTACTGTAGGAATGGTGTTATTTGGATGGTGAGCTGTATTGGATTTCCTCCAGACATATCGTTTGGGGTTGAGACCAAATAATATTTTAGTCTCATCTGACCACCTTAAATGCACCCTGAAGATTCTGAGGCCACGTGGAAAAGTGTTGTGATCAGATGAGACTAAAATTTAATTATTTGGCCTCAAGACCAAACGACTGTGATTTAGTGTGCAGGCAGTGCGAACAGGCCCCCTAAAGCAGAATTCCAGGCAGATATGGGAATGAAATGTAGCTCTGTATTTGTTAATTTGTTGCATTTATTTGCATGGAAGCAGCGTCTGCTTTTGACCTGGTATCAAACTCCTGCAAACCCTTGTAAAGCAGAGCTCAGACTGGGAGAGGAAAAAAACAGCACTAGAAACAATCAGTTGCGCTGCAGTGCTCATGTGCTAGCAAGAAACATGTTAATAGGAGGAGGAAGCTAAGTGACAGAGATGAGGTCCTCGGTCTGCTGCATCTGTAACTGTCAAGTCAGTCTGATTGCAGCAGAGAAAACCTCCCTCTTACCAGGTAGTTCTAAGGTAACCTGTCAAAAGAGAAGTCTGTGGGCTACAGTTTAAGTCCTTACTCCTAATCATATGAGTTCCATCTTTTGAGTGCTTGACTCAAAGGACACACATGCAGATTGGGATTTCAGGCTTCACTTGCTGCATTTTTTTTTTTTTTGGTCAGTTCAATTCAAGACGACTAGCTTTTTGAGAAGGAGATGGTGAATGGTAGCTTCCATTTTACCCTCATGCAAGGTTTACATCACTTTCAAATTAATGACATCATAATGAGAATATTTACACTCCCTATTTAGGCATTACAGGCAGTCCCCGACTTACGAACGACTCCTACTTACGATCGGCCTCAATGCCGGCTGCTTGTGCTCCACGCTGGTCCTGGATACCTCCGAGCAGCTATCTTGCCACATTCCTCACTGCATTACTACATGTACTGCATGGCCAGAAAGCCCCAGAAGCGCCCGAAACATCCCACATCCCTGTGCAGGCGGACGCCGAAACATCCCACATCCCTGTGCAGGCGGACGCCGAAACATCCCACATCCCTGTGCAGGCGGAAGTTACACTTACAAGCAGTGTTCCGACTTACGAACAAATTCCACTTGCGAACATACTTACAGTCCCTATTGTGTTCGTAACTCGGGGACTGCCTGTACAAACACAAGTGTTTTTTGTTTTTTTCTTTGTAAGCCAGCTTTAAAGTCTTTCACTTCTGCTTTTCTTTTCAGTTCTGTTGACAAGTCACCCGAGTCATTAAGTATAGGAAACGGAGATAACTTACAACAGGTGAGTCATGATGCTCTGTTTTGGAAAATTGGTTTATTCCTTCCCGCTTATGGAATTTATTACCAGCTTAGTTCTGAATAAAGTAATTATCCAACCAGGCAATAAAATTTGATTTTGAAATAGAGATTTATCGCACACTAACCCGTCCATATTTGTTACGCTAAATTCCAGACGGATATAAAAGACACAAATGAATCCAGACCAGTTTGAAACCTGAAAGCAGGGGAACTGGCAGGATCACCAGACATTTCACACAAAGGAAGAAATACAAAGAGAACAGGATAGTTTTACTGAGCACTAGGGTAAAGCTATCACTGTGCTTTCCATGCTCTGACACTGGACCTTAGGATCTCTGATACTGAAGCTGCAGCGTTGTGTTGCTGTACCCGCCCCTCCCCTTCTCTTACCCAATCACAGAAAACTTGGTATTATCTAAACCCATTCACAAAATACAAAGCATTCTAAGAATGGGCAGCTCAAATGGAGGGCTGGCAGGCACACAACAGCTGCATCTTTCCTGTCAAAGCACATACACCTTGCTTTTGGGTAAAAGTGTTATACAATTTCCTTGTGTCAAAAACTGGAATCGGTAATCCGATTTCCAAATACTTTCCCTGCACAGAGGCACCTGCCAAGGAAGTCCTCTTCCGCTATTCTGTTTATCCTTCCCATAGCTGCTTTAACCCAAACATTTTTTTTACTATAACACTTGTGTGTATCAAAACTACTTGGCTGATCTTCTGCAAACTCTGTACCACCTTCCTGTTTATATACACTTCAGCTATGGCTGCATTGCATTTCTCAGTGACGGTGACCACACTGGAAAATGCCTGTGCCAGCCAATTGTCCCCATCAAAACTTCATATAACAGTGTAATAGCACAGGAGCACAACTGAACAACAGGGAGTGTTCTTTTAAAAGAGAAGTATGGCCAAAGCTCTTTTCATCATACTTTTATGGGTCACAGGATTGCACTCGGTTCTGCACTCTTGTGACCAAGATTCAGCCGACCGCAGCCTGTCGACAGACGTCGCAGAGCTGGTCCAGGCTCTGCTGCTCTTGTAGGATACCTACAACAATATCTGGATGCACCCAGGTGCCTGATTGACAGCTGACTTAGCCTCTTAGTGCACCGCCAGTGAGTACTGGAGGAGCAGAGAGCCAGCAGGGGACGACTGCAGCATCATCCACATAGGTGAGGATGTATGTTTGTTTTTTTACAATCCCACGATTCTCCTTTAATGAAAGCTACTGAATTTAGAATATTAAAAATCACTTTTGACACTCCATTTTAAATTTTCATATTAGCTATAACATGTTGGTTTTGGATAACTTTAATGATGGAGCACAGTTCATCCAACTGACACCATGGATGGGGGATTGTTTACTCCCACTGATGCTGAGACATTTTGTACTCCCGTTGGCCACAGTCCGGCCCAGCTAAAGCTCGAAGGACAGTAAACTGACCCTTTTGTTTAGAAAGTTTGGAAACCCCAGCTTTAAAGGAGAAGTTATGAAAGAAGGAAGGGACAAATTTTGGGACTTTAAATGAAACTTGAGGGAATGTTCACGCCTCCATCCCTGATGCTGAATGTAACATAAAAGGGGGGAAGGTTTGGGACTTTGAATGAGGTGTGTTTGTACAGACCAACCAGATCATTTGAATAAAAAACATCTACGTGTTTATTGCTAAACCAAAAGTTAGCAGAACAAAATACAGCATAACATACATGATACAGTGGATAGACTTGCATCAAATGGTTGAAAATCGCATGGCACATGATAATGAACGGTATGCATATTGAATATGGAACAAAATGTAAACAATTATAAAATGAATAATTAAAACCATTTTAGATGTACACTGGATGCATCAGAGTAGGCCCGACGCGTTACGTGGACTGCATCCACTCATCAGGGGCCATGCATCCATCTTCTAAAGAGGGAAGAGAACAATGGATAACCATTATAGTCTGTTATATAGCTTTAAAGGAGAAGTTAATCCTGCTGATCGTGGTTGCAATACTTTGCAGGCTTCTGTGTAAAAAAAAAAAAAAATGCACATTATTAACCTGCAAAAAAATGTGCATTTATTTATTTTGTGACATGTGAACTTGGCCTTTAAATGACCACTCCATACAAGGTCTTCAAGTGGAAAACCACTCTTTATATGTAACCTGTGCAGTTATTTGCATAAGATTCGTTTTGCTAACTGTTTTTATTTCCCCTTCATAGATATTAACAAGTGACACCCCGTCACCTCCGCCAGGTTTATCTAAACCCAACACAGCCATCCCCACCAGTTCAGCAAATCACAGCGCAAGGTCTCCCTTCGAAGACGCCATGGCAGAATCACAGTCTCTGTTCTCGGACAACTTCCGACACCCAAATCCCATCCCCAGTGGACTTCCTCCATTCCCCAGTTCCCCACAGACATCAAATGAATGGCCCACAGCTCCGGAGCCACAAAGCCTCTTCACATCAGGTGCCTAATGTTTCTTATAATTGAAGAAATTATTATATAGTCGCTTTTTTTGGTTTGTGTGTTTGTGTTTTTTTTTGTTTTTTTAGGGCTGTTACTGATTAAAAGTTTCCTGTTCGATTAATCGATTTTTTTTTATCGATTAATCGACTAATTTCAATTAATTATAACGCACATGGATCCAACTACTTTTAGCTGATCTCCTTGCAGGCCGATTCCCAGTGCAGCTACCAACCACTGGAAAAATGGATAGCAGGATACAAAAAACACACAAAGGCAGCGCTCGATGGGAATAGCATTAAAACTTTTATAGTCTTCAAGTAGGTAACAAAATAAATATTGCACTGGAGATAAAATCGATGTAGCTACATAAACTGTAAAAATGGTGCGAGTATTACCAAACGGTAGCAAAAGCAGTCATAAAAACATGTAGCTAAGTATGATACTGGTATAAAAATGTGTACAACGATACCACTGCTGAATCCAGATAAGGAGGGGTTAACATCAGTCCGTCGGCATGTAGCTGTCCCGTGAAGGGAACGATCACAACTCCCCGTGGATGGCTGTAGAATCCCAGGTTGATAGAGGGAATTGTAACAGCCCTTGCGTGTGGCAGATAGTAAGGTCCTGCCAGCATGCAGATATGAAGGCACAGCAAAGGAGCCCTTCAGATGGACACAGCAAGCCCCGCTGGTGTCCGTGACGTCACCAGATCTCCCTGAAGACTTTTGATCGATCAAAAGAATTTTGATCGATCAAAACAGTTAATCGATTAATCGAGGAATTAATAGTTAATTTCCACAGCCCTATTTTTTTTATTAAACATTATATACTTGCATGCCCTGTGCAATGGAATTGCACAGAGCGGGCCCCGAGCTTCCTCTTCTCGGATCCCCCACTGGTGCTCCTGACCCCTCCACCTTTCAGTGTACCCTCAGGCTATGTCCATAGACAGAGACAGCGCGACTCTGCCCTGCTCCCTCGTCACACGATTTGACTGACTGTTGTGGGCATGTTCTGTAAATTAAATGATGCAAATCCTCAAAAAAAACAATGTTAATTCCAGGTTGTGAGGCAACAAAACATGGAAAATGCCAAGGGGGTGAATACTTTTGCAAGGCACTGTACTGTTACTAGGAGAACACTAATATAAACCCACCCTGTCTGGAAGACTACCGTTTTGCTAGTGTCCTTAGGTAAAGGACTTCTCATTTGGAGATTTTTTTTTTTTTTTTTTTTTACCTTTCCCTATTTTTCTTTAAGACACTCATAGCTACCTAGCAATTTCCAAGTCACTAACCATCCGTGTCTACCTTTGGCACCATACTATGTGAGCCTGGCCTGTGATATTTGCTTTGGGCATTGCATCATGCATTAGACCTTCACCTTGGCACGTTGTTACCACAAGTGTAGTTCTTGGGGGTATGACAACTGTGGAGGGTAAAACCTGGATCCTTAGAGGGCACCACAACATACATAAGGTAATACTGGGTTTCCCTTTACTGTAGATCAGTTCCTAACCATACCAAAATTGTAGTGCCTAGCACACAGGGGATTGCCCTGGTTCGGCATTTAATCATTGTCTGGGTTTTCCTGCATTTTGTTTGAAAGTCATGCATGTCTCTGTTTAAGTCTGCTCTGAGTACTACCATTTTACTCCCACACCACCAAAATTTAAGTTTTTATTTTATTAAGGTTCAATTTATAATAAGCTTCACTAGAGGAGGGCTATATAGAAGTGATTGTGTGTATTTTTTATTTATTTTTGTTTTAAAGTAGACCTGTTGCTGACGTTGTCCTTTGTTTATGCAGAAACAATCCCGGTCTCCTCATCTACGGACTGGCAAGCTGCATTTGGCTTTGGCTCTTCTAAACAGCAAGAGGACGACTTGGGCTTTGATCCCTTTGATATCACCCGCAAAGCCTTAGCAGACTTGATAGAGAAGGAACTGTCTGTTCAAGACCAGCCAGCACTGTCCCCCACCTCTCTTCAGAACCCCTCTCCTCACACTACTGCCAAAGGGCCAGGATCTGGTTTCCTTCACCCCACCACAGTAACCAATGCCAACTCTGTCTCTAGCACCTTTCCTGTTTTACCACAGCGGTTCCCCCCCTTTCAACACAGAGCAGTTTATAACTCGTACAGTTTCCCGGGCCAGGCAACACGGTATCCATGGATGGCCTTTCCTCGCAATAACATCATGCACTTGAACCACACGGCAAACCCAACCTCAAACAGTAATTTCATGGACTTGAGCCACCCTTCTCAACACAACACAGGTCTGGGAGGGATTCCTATTTCAGGTATGTTTTTAAACTTTCTTTCTTATCAAAGGGGTTAGAGAACCTCTGTTCCTGGTCAGTGAAAGTCTTATAGGGTGGGCTACATTCCTCAAAGTGGTCCATATTGCTGGGCAAAAGCCAATGCAGTTATTTCTTGTACTGGGTTGAGCGATTTCCATCCTTTGCTGAATTTCACTTAACATGGTCATTTATTGTATGTTAGATCATAGCAGACAGCTTTCTAAAGCAAAATTTATTGGATATTTCCAAACTTGTGTAAAGTTCAGTTAAGGCCGTTTTCTGTTTCAGCATGACTGTGCCTCTGTGCATAAAGCTAGGTTTATAAAGACTTGGTTTGCCGAGTTTAGTTTAGTCTCTAAGTACACTGGGCATACAGCCCATGCTCTGGTGTTTAGCTGCAGGCAGAGGGCACAGAGACCCATCTCTGCTGCAGGCAGCCTGTCAGCTTCTGAGAGGCTGGCACCTGGACAGTGCACCTAATGTTATTTACATTTAGGGCAGTATGCGCCCAGGGACAAATTCCGAGACAATGGACTTCTTGCATGCCAGGCATTTGTCCCTGGGCGCATACTGCCCTAAACGTTTATGTATACCTCTAGGTGCATTGCCCAGCTACAGCAGCTGTCAGCCTCTCAAAGATTTTCACAGGCTGCCTGCAGAAGGTGCTGGATGGAACACCTGTGTGCTCCCCCTGCAGCTACACCAGAGCCCCATGGTTCGGGTCTACATACCCAGTGTGCAGTTAGACCTTAAAGGAAGTTGAATGACCTGCATGAAGCCCAGACCTCAACCCCACTGAACACCTTTTAAGATGAATTGGGACTCTCATCCTGCCACACAGAGTAAACTCCTTATTAAACACCTGATCTTGGCCTGGGATGTCCAACAAGCTCCTAAAGATGCGATGGTCAGGTGTCCACAAACTTTTGGCTATGTAGGGTATTTAAAATCTGGATATAAAGAACGCAAAGTTGCCAACATGAGGTCATTTTGTAATTTCTTAGTACAGGAAGGAGCTAAAATGTCTTAAAGTTAACCTGTCATGAGTGAAATATAGGGGCTGCCACTGCTACCTGTCTGTTTTGCTCACCACCTGCCTTCATTACCTTTTGAGTGACTGACTTGTAAAATGTATGTAGATCCTGAATTTCTTAAAAGTTGACTGTTTTTACTAATTCAGTGACTCCAAGCATTAAAGCAAGAGTATTAAAGGCCAAGTTTTTTTTTTCTTCTGAATTCCTACTTCCCAATTTACCACTGTTGCAAAAAAGAAAAAGCATTTTCTATATTCTAGGGCAGGCCTTACCTCAGCCTCCAGTTTCTTGTATAGAAAAACTCCTCCGTGACTTCCTGCTATCCATCCTTTGGGACATGAAAACTGTTAGACTAAGGAAGTACTTCACAAGCTGACCTCATTAATGCACACCCTGCACCTTTCCTCCCCCTCCAGAAGATTGCTTCCACCCACCTCTGTAGTTGCATGCAGTCTTGGTCAGTGTGCACTTTTCTCCCTCATTACATACCCAGTGTTTTCATCTGCTGATTGTTTTGTACATTACCTTCTTGTATAGATTGTTCATTTGGCAACGTGTGCAGAAGTTGAGCAATCGGAGCAGAGCTGTAGTATTGAAAATAGAACAAGTTTGTCCCTGGGAGTCTGTAGAGCTTGCCATACACTATACCAGGGATATGCAATTAGCGGACCTCCAGCTGTTGCAGAACTACAAATCCCATGAGGCACAGCAAGACTCTGACAGCCACAAGTATGACACCCAGAGGCAGAGGCATGATGGGACTTGTAGTTTTGCAACAGCTGGAGGTCTGCTAATTGCATATCACTGCACTATACAATCTGATTGTACAATTGTAGTGCAAGGGCCTGCTTGATTGGCTAGAGAGTGATTAGGTGGGCGTATCCTCCCATTATATAGTTTTGGTAAGTTCAATGCAGGCCATACATTAAAAAAAAAATTTTCTCCTTTCGTCCATGGACAGGCACAGCCTCTTGAGTCTTGGCAGTTGGGTTATGTTCCTGTTCTATAAGAGCGGACTAGGCAGAACATGTTCGATATTTAAATACATGTAACTTTAACAGAGTTGAACAGCCACCGCCCAGGGGGCCGTCCCTCCGGACATAGCCCTCCGCCCTGCAGTCAGCAGCTCCCTTTGGGCCCAAGGTCCGGAAGAAATTTTTATTTTATGATTTTATTTTAGGAAATCTTCTATCAACTGCCGGCTGGATGACAGGCTGGATATTATAGATCCTTGTAGTCTCCCCAGTCCGGCCATGGAGTGTGAGCAGACCTTAGCTACGCGTTGGGTCGGCCACGACATTACCTCATGGCTCCAGGGGTGGCCGGTGAGCTTTGCTCCAGGGTTCACATATGACTGGGCTGCTTGCGGTCTCAGTCACAGTGGACCTGGCCGACAGCTACTCCATACTGCTCGGTTGTAGGTCTGTCAGGAACGCACCAGCAGGTCCTCGCAAGGACGGGTAAGTACAGTTCCTCCTGCCTTGGTAGGATGGAACAGCTGGGCATTTCTAAGGGGGTTGTTAGGGGGTTCTCCTGCCCTCCCCTCTCTCCCTCTGTCACCTTTTTTTTCCTCCTCCCCTTGCGGGGCTCGCTGCGACCGGGGTATACCTGTAGGGGGGCTCCAGGTCCCGGTTGGGGGCTGTGGGGGTGTCCAGGCCCGCTCTCTGTTGGGGGGTAGCTGTTTGCTTAGGAAGCCTCTGCTGCGGCCTTCTCGTCCACCTCATGTTTGGGCGCCATTTTTCAGGTGCCTGTGATTTGCATTGAAAATCCCATTGGCGGCCATTTTGCAGTGGCCGCGCTGTGACGCAGGTCTGCATTGCGGGCGGCCATTTTCTTGTGGTTTGCGCTCTTTTCTCTGAGGCGTCCGGCCATTTTGGAGTGGGTTTTGGTCTCTAGTGCTTGGATGACTTCCTGAACAGCGCTAACGGCGATATTCACCTCAGAGTTCCTCAGACACACGCTGTGTGTGGATGGAGAGCAGGCAGCGGCGCTGAACAGTCTCTTGCAGGGTGGTGAGTTCCCTGGGTAAACTCCCCGGTCAGTGCAGCAAGGAGGGTGGACTTTTTTTTGTCAGGTCTTGACTGAGTCCCTAAGGGTTGTCAGTGGGCAATATGGAGTCAGAAGCTGGCGTTTTTTCCCCAAACATTCCAGAGGCAGCAACCGGTGCCCCTGCACCTGCGGTTCCCATGGACGCTTTGTCGGCAGGCCTGGAGTCATTTGTTGCCAGGGTGGAAGCGGCGTAAGGGGGGGGGGGTACTAAGCATCCCCTCCCCCCGCCATCTCCTAGGGAATGTTCTGGCTCAGACTCTGGCCTGGCTGCGGCTCAGGACCCCGGTTCTGGTATGTCAGAAGATGCGGGCCAGGACCTTCCCAGTGAGGAGGACCCCTCGTCCAGGTCAGCTCAAGACAGGGCATTGTGAGTGTGCTTATCAATGCTGTGAGGGACCCTCTCAAGCTGGAAGATACAGCTGGGACTTCCACAGCAGGGTCTGTCCCTTTTGGGTCACACAAACCGACCCGCTCTATTAAGGTTTTTTCTTATGTTGAATTCTTTGACAAGTTCATAGATAAGAAATGGGAACGGCCGCAGAGGTCCTTTGCGGTCCCTCAGCGCATGGCTGTACGTTACCCATTTGAGAGCCTTTTGAAAAAATGGGCTTCTCCTCCGGTCGTTGATCCCCCGGTTTCTCGGTTAAATAAAGTAACCACTATTCCAGTAGAGGGAACCCCTGCCTTTTAAGGACCCTACTGATAGGAGATCCGAAGCGGTGAGCCGCTCCATGTTCACCATGCTGACCAATATAGGTCAGCGTTGCGGCCTATATTGGCTGCAAACCTGGTGTCTCAGACACTCACTGAGTGGGCTAAAATATATTGCACCAGACTGTGGCGGAGCATCAGCTCCCTCCAGAATGCGTGTCTCTGGGTGAACAGTTGGTACAGGGACTTGTGTACGTCTGTGATGCAACCCTGGATGCGGCCCCTTTAATCTCCAGGGCCTCCACATCTCCTGATATGGCTGAAATGCTGGTCCGCTGACCAAGCTTCCAAGAAAACTCTGGCAGATTTGCCTTTCAAAGGTGGGAGGCTTTTTGGTGCCTCACTGGACGACCTCATTAAGGATGTCACTGCAGGTAAGGGCACACTTCTCCCTCAGTCCACTAAAGGGAAGGAGCCACGCCGTAAGCCGGGGCCCTCCTATCCCATGCAGAAGCGGTATTTTTTGTCAGTCAGGACCTGTTGGCAGACCCTCCCACACGGGCAAAGGTCCAGCTGGGGGACAGAAGCGTCCCTGGGTGTGCAAGCCTAACAAGCCTGCTACCACATGAAGTTTTGCCTCCGCCCGACTCCTGGGTGGGGGGGGGCGGCTTCGTGGGTTTGCAGCTCAGTGGACCTCCCTGATCTCCGACCAGTGGGTCTTCGGGGTACAAGATCGAGTTTTTCTTGTCCACCAAACAGATTCTTTCCCTCAAATCTGCCTCTCCTTCCGGCTCGTCGGACTGCCCTGCTGGGGGCAGTGCAAGACTTGTTGAGGTGCGGGGTGATCATACCCGTACCACCACAGGACAGCTTTCAAGTTTTCTACTCGAATCTGTTTGTGGTCCCAAAGAACGGAGTCCGTCCAATCTTTGACCTCAAGGCCCTCAATGCTTTTGTAAAGGTTCCAAAGTTCCGGATGGAATTGATTCGTTCGGTGGTTGCTGCGCTCCATCCGGGGGACTTCCTGGCGTCCTTGGATATCAGGGACGCATACTTGCATGTCCCCATCTGCGTCAGGCATCAGAGGTTCCTGTACTTTGCGATCGGCAAAGACCACTATCAATTTGTGGCTCTTCCCTTCGGGCCTTGCGTCGGCTCCAAGAGTTTTCACCAAGGTGCTCGCCCCGATTTTAGCTTTGCTGAGACAGCGCGGCATTGCTATCGTTGGCTACTTGGACAATCTTCTTCTGAGAGCTGCTTCAAGCTCAGAATTAGAGGAGGACGTGTCTATAGCCAGTCGGACCCTCCGGGAGTTTGGTTGGGTACTGAACCTCCAGAAATCGGTGTTCGTACCGACCCGGCGCCTAGAGTACCTGGGGTTGATTCTGGACTCCTCGGAGGCCATAGTCTTTCTTCCTTTGGAAAATTTGCAGACACTTCAGACTGCGGTGAAGTTGTTGACATCCTGCAAATGGTCGTCTCTCCGTTTTTGCATGCGAGTCCTGGGCCTCATGGTAGCCTCTTTCGAGGCGGTGCTGTTTGCTCAATTTCACACTCGAGTCTTGCAAAATTCTCTCCAAATGGAACAAATCTCCGTTGTCTCTGGATCGTCAGATTCAGATAAGTCATCTTGTCAGGGCCTCTCGGAGTTGGTGGCTGAGATCCCCAGCTCTTCGATCCGGGAAGTCGTTCCTCCCCATTCATTGGACTGTGATCATGACGGACGCCAGCCTGACCGGTTGGGGCGAAATCTTGGGGGTTCAGGCGGCCCAGGGCCGCCGGACTAATCCCAACTGCCGATCAATGTCCTGGAACTCCGGGCGATCAGGCTGTGCCTCTCCAAATGGTCACAGAGGCTCAGATGGCGTCCAGTCCAGTCAGACAACACCATGGCTGTGGTATACGTCAACCATCAAGGAGGAACAAGAAGCTCGGCTGCAGCGGCGAAGGTCGCTCACATCCTGCGGTGGGCGGAAAGGAGTGTGCCGGCTCTGTCGGCAGTTTACATTCCGGGCGTGGAAAACTGGCAGGCGGACTATCTGAGTCGCCAGATGCTGGACCAAGGGGAATGGTCATTACATCCGGAGGTATTTCGTCTCCTTTGCCGGAGATGGGGCACGCCAGACGTGGATCTCCTGGCTTCTCGACTCAATCGCAAGGTGTCGAGGTTCGTGACCAGGTCTAGAGATCCCGGGGCAGACTTATTGGTGGCCCCGTGGGGTTAGTATCGGCTAATTTATGCCTTTCCCCCACTGAAGTTGCTTCCTCGTCTGCTCCGCAGAGTAGAGCCCGAGGGGATTCCGGTGATTCTAATCGCCCCGGATTGGCCCAGGCGTCCCTGGTACTCCGACCTCGTGCGCCTGGTGGCGGGTACACCCTGTCGACTGCGACGGAAGGTCCCCCCGCATTGGCTAGGTCCCATTCTTCATCCTGCTTTACAGTCGCTGGCTTTAACGCCGTGGCTATTGAAAGCCAGGTACTAAGGGACCGAGGCCTGACGGATTCTGTCATTTCAACCGTGTTGAGGGCACGGAAATCTTCTTTTAGGAAGATCTACCATCGCACATGGAGAGCCTACATCTCTGTGTGAGGAGATGAAATGGCGTCCAGGGGCATATTCAGTTTCCAGGATCCTGCTGTTTTTACAGCGTGGAGTGGATCAGAAACTTGCTTAAGCACCATTAAGGGGCAGATTTCAGCCTTGGCTGTTTTCTTTCAGCGACCCCTGGCGGCTCATTCACTGGTGAGTACGTTTGTGCAAGGGGTCCGTCATATGACTCCTCAGGTGCGACCACCAATACCTCCGTGGGATTTGAATCTGGTGCTCTCTGCACTTCAGAAACCTCCTTTTTGAGAACAACAGGCAAATTCCTCTTTTGACGCTCTCTCGGAAGGTAGCCTTCCTGGTAGCCATCACATCCGTCAGGAGGGTTTCTGAATTGGCGGCCTTGTCTTGCAAGTCCCCATATTTTGTCCTACTTAAGGATAAAGCAGTGCTGCGCCCGCAGCCTTCCTTCCGAAGGTGGTTTCGGCCTTTCACCTGAATGAGGACATTGTACTTCCATCGTTGTGTCCTCGGCCATCGCATTCCAAGGAGGTTGCGCTGCTTTCTTTAGACGTGGTACGTGCCTTGCGGGTGTACCTGTCGACTACGGCTCCGTTCCGGAGGTCTGACTCACTGTTTGTGTCGGTGTCTGGTCCGCAGAAGGGTCTGGCGGTCTCGTCGGCCACCATTTCTTGGTGGATCAGGCAGACCGTCATCCAGGCCTATGCCCTTAAGGGGCGGGCGCCTCCCTTTTCTGTCACGGCGCATTCGACCAGGGCTATTGGTGCCTATTGGGCTTTCCGACATCAAGCGTCTGTCTCTCAAGTGTGTAAGGCGGCGACCTGGTCGTCCGTTCACACTTTCTCAAAGTTTTACAAGGTTGATGTGAGTGCATCTTCAGATGCTAGCTTCGGCCGCAAAGTTTTGCAGGCGGCCGTTTGAGGTATGCAACTCCTCCGTGGAGGAGCTCTGCTTGTTTGGGGTGAAATTGTTTTTTTGATTGCTGTTCCCACCCCTAGTTTTTTTTGACACTGCTTTGGGACGTCCCAACTGTCAAGACTTAAGAGGCTGTGTCCGTCCATGGACGAGAAGAGAAAATAGGATTTTTTGTACTCACTGTAAAATCCTTTTCTCTGTCGACACAGCACCCCCCCCCCCCCCTCCTTTTTTTGGTTTGTACTGTTTTTTACGAACTGAGCTGCTGACTGCAGGGATGAAGGTTACGTCCGGAGGGACTGCCCCCTGGGCGGGGCTGTTCAACTCTGTTAAAGTAACATGTATTTAAATATCTAACATGTTCTGCCTAGTCCTCTCCTATAGAACAGGAACATAACCCAACTGTCAAGACTTGAGAGGCTGTGTCTGTCCATGGACGAAAAGAGAAAAGGATTTTACGGTGAGTACAAAAAATCCTATTTTTATCATTTTGGGAAAAACCCACAGGCTAGTTGTGTACAAGTTAACTTGTGTGCGATCAGCTAGCCCATACATGGATCGAAATTCAGCCAAAACTTGCTGAAGTTCAATACTTGAATTAAGACAAAGAACCTTGCGCCAAAACGTTAATTTCTTTTGTGAATGAATAAAACTAAAAAAGCTGCTCCCCTGAAAGTGTACAATAACTGACTTTAAGTGAACAGAAAAAAATTAAGGGGGTGCTATTGAGTCTAATGTGTTACCAACTAAGATAGCGTATCTATGGCACCTTACAAAAATGAGGCTGTTGCGACCTCATACATCAAATACATTAAAGTGCAAAGTGCTAAATCATAACGTGAATTGTAAATCGGGTTAAAAGTCCAAATAATTTTCAATTTTTTTTTTCAATTTTTGTGATGTGTCTTCAGTATGACATATTGTGGAAAAAAAAAAACACCCCCTTGCAATGTATCCAAACACATACCCGATGTGCTCAATAGGCTGTCCTACTCACCAGACAGCCTTGACCTCTTTACCTAAAAAGCAGGTCCAATTGTGCTTAAATTGTAAGGTCTTGGAGCTTGCCTAAATATTCTTAGGGCTATATCAGGAGACTTGTCTTTTTATCCTCCTCCTCCACGTGGTAGCCCATTAAAAATGAGGAAGGGAACCAATAGCGTAATTTTTATTTAAAAGCTTAAAATTAAATAACAAAATGACTGCTTACATTTAGGGGGGCCTTTTCCGGCACTGAGGATAGCCCGCATACACGCTGGAAGGAACAGTCTCCATCGAGGATCGGCATGCATTTTACTGCCGTGTTGAGACAAACTGGAAGCCAGGGACCCGGAAATCCTGGAAAGCACTTCGACATGCATTTCAATTTACAATGTCTTTAGGAAGCGTTAACGCCACGTCGCTTCCGGTTTGTCTCAACGTGGCAGTGGAGCGCATGCCGACACTCGGGCGTTAGCTGGTGCGGTGATGGTTTCTTCCAGCGTGTATGCGGGCTATCCTCAGTACCAGAAAATTTTAATTTTAAGCTTTTAAACAAACACAATATTACGCTATTGGTTCCCTCCCTCTTTTTTTTTTTTCTTTTTTAACAAGAAAAGGTTTATTCAAATCTTTACATTCGAAGCGATGATCAGGCACAGTCGCTAACATTTACATTACAATAGACCTAATGCGCACTGCCAAGGGTTCAATTGCCAACGCAAACAGGCCAGGGGAGAGCGGGCAGCCCTGTCTAGTACCCCGAGTCAGGGGGAAAGGAGAGGACAGCGAGTTATTAGTAAGTATGCGGGCCATAGGGTTGTGATAAAGCAGTTGGACCCACTTAATAAACTGAGGGCTGGATCCAAATTTAGTTAGGACGGCCCAGAGGTAGCGCCACTCCACTGAATCAAAAGCCTTTTTCGGCATCCAATGAGGCCACCACCCCTGAACCCTCCCCGTCCGCCCTAGAGAAATGTGTAAGCAGGCGTCAGGTATTTATATTGGTTCTCCTACCTGGCATGAATCTGGATTGATCCACATGTACCAAAGCCGTGATTACAGTGTTCAATCGACCTGCCAAGACCTTAGCCCAAAAAATTGCATCCACATTAAGTAGGTATATTGGCTGGTACGAGGAACACTGCTTCGGAGCCTTACCAGGTTTGAGAAGGACCACAACAACCGCTTCAGATGTGGAAAGTGGAAGAAACTCCTCCATTGCTTTTTGAAGCATAAGCCTAAATGTAGGGAGCAGTTCCTCTACATAATAAAGCAGGGGGGCCATCAGAGCCCGTTTTTTTACCATTTTAAAGAGAAGCCACCACCCGCTGGAGCTCCTCCAGCATAATGGGGCCATCCAATGCATCTCTAAAAGTAGATGATGGCATGGCAGCTCAATTTTCTCCAGATAGTCGTATAGTTCCTCATCCGTGCCCACCATCCGAGATTTATACAGCTCTTGATAAAACAAGCATTAATAGAGGCAGGATCAGTCATAAGTGACCCGTTAGAGTCACGAATGCCGGAGATAGACACAGGCGAGGAACTCTCCCTAGCCAACCATGCCAGCATACTCTTGTTCAAATATGCGTTGGGATTGATGTAGAAGCTGGGTTTTAGTAGCAGATGTTCAGAGCAGAAGAACATCTCTGTGTTGCCTGAAAATCGGAGTACACTTGGGAAGCTCTTGACAGGGAGTACTCCACCTCAAGGGCAGCCACCCTCTCTTCAGCCCTCAGCAAATCCTCCCTCAAGCCCCTGCGAACCTGACGGACGTGTGACTGCAGACTGCCTCTGGAGAACGCTTTAAAAGCATCCCAAGAGTTGGACAGAGATTAAGAACGGTCCTGATCCTTCTAGTAGTGTATCATGTCCTATCTATAAGGCTCAGAAACCCTTGATCAGACAACAAGAACCCAGATAGACGCCACAAGCTATCCTGCGATAGACCCCCCAGCTTATACTAGGTCTATACGGGAAAAGGTTTTGTGTGAGGTGGAATGACCGGTGTAGGCGCGTTGATAGGGATGACGCCATCTCCACACATCTGTCAGATTGGATGCTTCCACCCAAGCTGACAGCTCTGCGGCAGTACATGCCACGGTGGAAAGTCTGTGCATCCCAGGATACGGGACCATATTGAAATCTCCAAGAATCATCTATACGTAGAGTAGGTAACAATTTTGGCAATCGGTTAAGCAGTCTCATGGAGACGTGGAGGCAAGTACAGCCCCACCACCACCAGTTACAATCTATCCACCATGGCATGTAATATGACATAGCGGCCGTCCGGTTCCAGTGCCAGTAGCCTAAATGCAAGAGACTTGTGAATTAAAATGCTTTGAATGATTGGTCTATGGTATATGAGGAATGGTAATGGTGTCCTTTCCCAGGGTCTCGTAAGACTCAAGAGTTTACTGTCTACTAAATGGGTCTCTTGCAAAATATGAAACTGGGGACGGTAGGAGATCTAAAGTTGAAAGACCAGGGACCTCTTCAAGGAGGAGTTGGGACCCCTGGTGTTTTAAGACACTATATTAGTCAGCCATAGGCACTAGGCAGTACAGAAATGGGCAAAGATATCCAAAAAGGGCCTAGGAGCAGAACCTGGACCACAGCATAAAACAGTTCATGCAAAACATGGCACCCTAAGATATGAAGGGGCACATCGCTTGTAAAGTTGAAATAAAAGAGAAAAATACAACAAAATAGTCCCAACCAACCACAACCCTGGGGAGGCTTAATAACCAAACCTAAAAAAGAGGCAGAGACGCCTTCAAGGGGGAACATGTGCAGAACGGCATCCACAGTCTGGCAGTCAATTCGAACACATTTAGCACACAGTTCGGGACCAGATCAGAAATGTGGGTGCAGTCTCCCAGCAGCTGTTGGGGGTACAAACTTGAGCAGCATAACTGCATAGGGCAGAAGGTGTAATAACACAGGCCATAGGAGAAAGGAGGCACAGTGGATAGTCTATCCAGGCAGGAGTAACAAAGGATGTGTCAAGGGATGACAAAACAACATCACCCTCCCAATGGAGAACCATGGGACCTGTTGTGAGCTGGCGACGGGAGGTATAGTAATTTTGGGAACCATTCAGTAGCCAGTGTAGTAGAACCGTAGACCTAGGAGGCACTTGATATCCGCATCCTATGTAGAAGATCGGCCATCAGCGACGAAGCAGGGTATCAATCCAGGCTGAGGCCTCCTCGGGATATAAAAAAAGCAGAAAGACTCACCGTCTTCCACCCGCAGCCTAGCCGGAAACACCACACTGTATTTTATTCTCTTGAAGCGGAGTCTGGCCCTCGCCGCGTCAAAAGATTTTCGTTGCCTCTGTTTTTCCAGCGAATAATCCGGGAAAATCAGGAGTTTGGCATTTCAAAGCGCAGCTCACCTTTTGGATCTGGCCTCCCTCATCACTAGGAATGGAGCAGTTTAAAGATGGGTGGAGAGTAGGATAGAAAGACAAGTTTCCTGATATACCCTAAGAACATTTAAGCAAGCTCCAAGACCTTACTATTTAAGCGCAATTTGACCATCTTTTTAAGTAAAGAGGTCATGGCTGTCTGGTGAGTAGGACATCCTATTGAGCACATCGGGTGTGTGTTTGGATACATTGCAAGGTGGCGATTTGTTTTTGTTTATTTATTTTACAATATGTCATATTGAAGACACATCACTGATTATCTGAACTGTTTAAAGGACTTTTAACTTAACCTGGTTTACAATTAAAATTATAATTTAGCACTTTGCACTTTAATGTATTTGCTGTATGAGGTTGCAACAGTCTTTTGTTTTTGTAAGGTACTGTAGATACTCTATCTTAGTTGTTAACACATTATAATCACTAGCGCCCCCTTAATTAATTTTTTTTTTCCACTTGTTCAATACTTGTATGGCCAATTTAAAGGTGTTTGTACAGAAATTATGCAATCTGATTGTATAGTATAGGGCTATCTTTATACACCTAAAATTAGCTAGTTGCGGTTTATGTGCCTTTAATTGTTAATGGCACCCCAAATGCAGAAGCAGACACATTTTGCTGTGTTAAAAAATGTGCGACAAACGCAGCAAAAGCGCATAGTAAAAAAAAAGTTTCAACTGCAACACTCCAAAATGTCCCATGAGCTACTTTGCCGAGTGTAGGACAGCCCATTGAAATAAAGTACAGTGTATGAGCTTAAAGGAAGAAATAGGATAATGGGTGGAAATAAAAAAGAAGTGGTATAGTAATGAGGGATGTATGGTCCAGAGAAATAAAACCTGCCCTATTCCTTGATGCAGTAAGACCGTGCATGGTGGGGTATGAAGTTTCCTGGATGGTCACCTGATGCTACAAGAAGTCAGTTTTCAGAATGCATTTTTTTAAATTTTGAACAGAGAAGTACAGCGTCAAAGCTTGCATGAACTAGGTAAGTGACAGATGGGCACATTGGGAAGGCTTGGGCAGAAAATACATTAGAAAAGGCTTCTGTTATTGTGAAATTCTGCCTGAAAAGGTTCAATTGGCCTTTAACCGGTTCCCAACCGGCTCATGCAGATAGACTGCGGCAGACTGGCTCTCCTGGGCAAAATCCCATATATATATATATATATATATATATATATATATATATATATATATATATATATATATATACACACACACACATACACATATACACACACATACACATACACACACACACACACACGCGGCTTTGCCCAGGAGAGACACCAGAGGGCGCTTGGCGTGATTGCCGCCGGCCACGTGCGATCGCGTGCACAAGAGCCAGCACAGGGATTTGTGTGTGTTAACACACAAATCCCTGTGCTGTCAGAGGAGAGGAGACAGATCGTGTGTTTCTACAAAGTAGGAACAACGATCTGTCGTCTCTCCTAGTTAGTCCCATCCCCACACAGTTAGAACACAGTGAGGGAACACACAGTTAACCCCTTGATTGCCCCTAGTGTTAACCCCTTCCCTGCCAGTGACATACAGTAATCGGTGCATATTTATAGCACTGATCGCTCTATAAATGTCATTGGTCCCAAAAATGTGTCAAATGGGTCCAATCTGTTTGCCACAATGTCGCAATACTGCTAAATAACGCAGTTCATCGCCTTTACTAGTAAAAAAAATAAAAATCTTTCCCATAGTTTGTAGATGCTATAACTTTTGCGCAAGCCAATCAATATACGCGGCTTGTGTGTTTTTTTTTGTTTTTTTTTTTCTTTTACCAAAAATATGTAGAATACATATTGGCCTAAACTGATGAAGACATTTAGTTTATTTAAAGAAAAATTGGGGGATATGTATTATAACAAAAAAAAATAATATTTTTATTTTCAAAATTGTTGCTATTTTTTTGTTTATCGCACAAAAAATAAAGACCGCAAAGGTAATAAAATACCACCAAAAGAAAGCTCTATTTGTGGGAAAATGACGCACATTTCGTTTGGCTACAGCATTGTATGACTGTGCAATTGTCAGTTAAAGCGACGCAGTGCCAAATTGTAAAAAGTGCTCTGGTCAGGAAGGGGGTAAAATCATCCGGGGCTGAAGTGGTTAAGCATGGCAGCCAGTTAGCTAATACGTATAGAGGACTGGTGTGCAATGATGGCCTTCACATTTCTTGCATGACATGGTTCTCTAAAGCCCTATTGAAGGTTTCACAACACAAAATACAGCTGACTGGGTCTCCACTGGTCTGGCATACACCAGCACAGTTCTCCTGTCAACTGTGTCGCTCAGGGAACACATGAGTACTGGTGTTGGCCACGTAGTCATTAATTGATGCAACATATGTTATCAGATTATTGTGCACCAGCGCTCAGACTATGGTCATATTCTTAACAAGCCGTAAAAGCTTTACAAGAAGCCATCCCTAACCTCTCTAGCTGCTTGCACTATGAAGTAAGTCATTCTTAAAGATCAAAGCAAAGACTGAAGTTGGTTTAAGTCAGTTTCTAACAGCTTAGAAACACCTGCTGTGTGTTTTACATGAATTGGGACTTATTTTAACCACTTGGCACTGGCCTTGCACATATATGCAGCCTTTTGGCGGGTGGGCCTTGACGCTGAGCAGCTGCATGTTTACAACTTACCGTGCTGAGTGCACTCCCAGCACGGTAGCTGGCGGGGATCTGTAAGCTCTTGATGTCTACTTGTTATCAGGAGCTTTCCCATCCTGTGACAGCCAATTACAGCAGTCACATGACCCCAATGTCCGCCTCCCGATTTTTAGAACTCTTAAGGGCCCGGGAAGTGGTCGGTGGGAAGAGGTTAAAGTCCTACTGCTGGTTCAAAAAAATTTAAATACTTTGTGTATATTCTGGAAGCAGGTTCACTCTAATATTGCTACATGGACTGACAGTCGCCTCATTAAACTAGATCTGCACAGTAGACTTTTAGTAGCTTTCTGAAACGGCTAGTGATTCATCTCTAGGAGCAGCATGTAATTGCTAGTCAAATGGAAATAATGACTCACCATGGAGAAATCTTCTTAAGCAAAATCTGGTAGCGATCAGTTGGCACGATCGGATCATTGTTTGCGATCATTTGAGTTGTTGATTTGAGTGGTACCTGTGTAGCTTAAAGTGGAAGTTCAGTCAAACATGAACTATACCCACTCCCATCCCCATTCTAATGCGGCGTACACATGATCGTTTTTCATGCCGTTAAAAATGCAATTTTTTAAAATGGCCATTAAAACCGATCGTGTGTATGCTCCAGAGCATTTTTAACGGCGTGAAAAACGGCCATTAAAAATTTCGAACATGCTCTAATTTTTTCACGTAGTTTTTCATGTCTTTTTTAACGACGTGAAAAACGATAGTGTGTATGCTTTTACGAGGGAAAAAAACGCGCATGCTCAGAATCAAGTATGAGACGGGAACGCTCGTTCTGGTAAAAAAAATGGAGATAGCACATTCGTCACGCTGTAACGGACTGAAAAGCACGAGGCTGAAAAGCGCGAATCGCCGCTCAACAAAGTTTACTAACATGAAGGGTGGCGCCATTCAAATGGAACTTCCCCTTTTATAGTGCCGTCGTACGTGTTGTACGTCACTGCGCTTTGCTCGAGCGTTTTTTTTAATGATCGTGTGGATGCAAGACAGGCTTGAGAGGAAACATGAAAAAAACTACGAGAAAAAGGTCGGTTAAAAAAATGGCATGAAAAACGATCGTGTGTACGCCGCATAAGCCTTTTCTATCCACCTGATGCAAGGAAAGATCTATATTCTTACCTATTCTGAGGGCGCTCCAGTCCAGTCCCAGTGCCGGCTTCAATGTAGAGGAGAAATGGCGGACAACGAATGCCCCATATTAAGGCTATGGATAATGTCATTGCCCAGGCTCTGCAGCCGTTGTCGGCTATCTCCCCTCCTCACTGAAGGTGGCACTGGGGACCTGATCATGTGACTGGACCAGAGCACCCTTAGCATAGATACGCATACAGACCTTTTTTTTTACAGGGTAGATAGAATAGGCTTAGAATGGGGATGGGAGGAGATTCAAGTATAGTTGGTATTTGACTAAACTTCCTCTTTAACATTTAAAAAAAAAAAGCTTAAGTTTTCCCTCCCCCCTCTTTTAACCACCAGTGTTGAGCCCTTTTGGACTTTCAGATGAAATCGGCAAAGTACTTTCCAGGTGCATAAAAAGAAAAGGTGTTCGAAGTCTTCGGGTTTTTTTTTTTTTCTAGAAAGCAGCCACAGCCTGAGAAGTAAAGCCTATCCAATGCCAATGTGCTGTAGAGAAGGGCTCTTGCTCCTGTGTGGAAGCAGTGGTTTCTCTGCAGAGGTCTGTCGTTCCCCCTGCAGATTCAGACCTATAGCGCTGCAGTCAACACAGCTCTTGCACCCTACTGATTGTGGAGCTCCAGCTGTGACTCAGCAGATTTTTGGGTATTTCCAAATTGCCTTTTGTATAGTCTTCGAAAATGTTACTTCTTATTGTACTTGAGGTGATTGTAGCCTTATTGGTGCAATTATGACAGAGAAAATTGAGTACTGTCCGTGATACTTTTTTTATTTGCACTAACATGTAATTTTTCATGCCCCGAAAGCTCGTCCATGAAAAATTATATGTTCGGCCCCCTTTCACACTGGGGCGTCGGCGGTAAAGCACCGCTATTTTTAGCGTTGTATTTTCGGGAGGTATTCGACCGCTTGCGGGGCACTTTTAATCCCCGCTAGCGGCCGAAAAAGGTTTAAAACCACCCACAAAGCGCCGCTGCAGCAGTGCTTTGCCAGTGTTTATAGCCGCGATGCCCATTAATTTCAATGCGCAGGAGCGGTATACACATCGCTCCAAAGATGCTGCTAGCAGGACTTTTTTTTTTGCGTCCTGCCAGCACACCGCTCCAGTGTGGAGCGCGGCTCTTTCAGGGCGCTTTGCAGGCGCTATTTTTAGCGTTCTGGCGCCTGCAAAGTGCCTCAGTGTGAAAGGGGTCTTGGTGCAAATAAAAAAGTATGACAGACAGTACTCGATTTTCTCTACTACTTATTGTAAAATATTATGGAACAAGTGTCCATGCTTGCAGCCTCTATAAATTTAATTGTAAGCCCAGAGGGTTGGTTGTGCCATGGCTGGATCACCACTGTTCAGAGGCACATAATGTTAGAGATACTTTTCACCTAGTCTGTGGGAGAATTTTAATGAAGGAATTCAATTTTAATATGAAGACAAAACTCCTATGTAGAAAGCAGTGTATGTGACTTTAACCAAACACTCTCTGCTGGTGAATCAATCACTCATTTAAAACACATGCACCTATAAGAGTCACTTGTAGTGAATGTTTAGTGTCAGTTTCATTACTTTATAAATAGGCTTCTTCAATTATATGTAAAAGGTAGATTTTTGTTCTACTTTTAGGCCTCTTTCACATGGGCAGACAGATCGGGTCTGCCTGTTTTTTTTATTTTTTTTGTTTGTTTTTGCAGACCCAATCGGCCCATCCATTGCCCTCTATTGGGCGGCGGATGTCAACAGACATGTGTCCGTTTACACCCACCGACATCCAATCATGTCTGCTTAAAACAGTTGAGTAATCCGTTCCCCATTCGCAGATTGGATGACCGTCGGATGTAAACGGACACACGGCCCGTTTACATCTGACTGCCCATAGGGGAAAGGGGAGCTATGTCAGTGTCCACTCTGCAGAAGCCGAGCCGACACAGACTTGTCATCTGCCCACTAAGCGGGTATCAGCAGAAAGATCCCCCGCTGAGCAGGCGAATCCACTGGCAGAGTCCACCTGTCTGAAAGAACCCTTAGAATAGGGGAGGGTTCGACCCTATATTTGTTTATGGCTGGCTGTGTCCCTGCTGGGGTGACCATTTTATAAATATATCACCAGCACACCATTAACAAGAATTAAAAGTAAACCATTTATTTGGCTCCCTAGGACACAGTTGTGTTTTAGCGGAGGACCCTTTTCTCCGGCAGGTAATGACTTCCTCACAAACAAAAATTTCCCAGCGCACTTGCCAGCTAGCCTCCAAACAAACCAAAATGGCCCCATCTAACAATTCACATTAAAAACTGTGGGTTTAGTTGCACAGATATACGTGGAAGCCGCAAAGCCCACGTCAAGGCTTCTCTGTATTCTGTGGTCCAAACTCTATATTTTTGAGAGTCTCTAAGTTGGAGCACATATAGCAGTGGATAAATTAAGGCTATGTTTGCCTGGACAGAGCCCACTCCTTAACCACTTCTGGACCTCCCACAGTATATATACGTCATTACTTTGACTTTAAATACCGTTGTTATGGCAGCAGCTAGCTGCCTTTACCCTGGTATTTTTTTTTTAAACTGGATGATTCGGCATTCCATAAAAGTGGTCCCGGTGGCAGATTTGCCACGGGATCACTTTTTATAGGCAGCAGGAGAGGCGCCCCCTCCTGCCGCTTCCCGGTCGTTTCCCCGCTTTCTGGAGAGATCGGTTAAGGAGGAAACTATGGGCAGGAATTTGAGTGAGTGCAAGATGGCCCCCACTCGACTCTATGCCCTTGGAGGACCAGAGCGAAGTCTAAGGACTTTTTTTTGCTTTCAAGTGTAAATGTGAGATCTGAGGTCTTTTGGAGTTTACGTACCATAGATTGTTGCCATTCCACAAGCGTGTGCAATTTTGAAGCATGACATGTTGGGTATCTATTTACTTGCCGTAACATCGTCTTTCACATTATCCCAAAAAATTGGGTTAGCTTTACGATTTTTTTTTAATTCATGAAAATATAAATTTTCCCCAAAAAATTGCATCTGAAAGACCACTGCGCAAATACAGTGTGACATAGGACCACTGTTTTATTCTCTAGGGCAGGGGTAGGCAACCTGGGGCCCTCCAGCTGTTGTTGTGGAACTAAATTTTCCATGGGGAATTGCAAGGCTGGCAGTTACAATTCCTCCCAGAGGCATGATGGGACTTGTACTTCTGCAACAGCTGGAGGGCCACAGGTTGCCTACCCCTGCTCTAGGGTCTCTAATATATTTAAAAAAAAAAGATATATATATATATATATATATTAGAGGTCGACCGATATATCGGCTGGCCGATATATCGGCCGATATTTGGCCATTTTTGATAAATCGGCATCGGCCGATTTATTATCAAGATTAGGCCGATATTTCAGACTGACCTCCGCTCATTCTTCCTTCTCCACACTCAGCGGCTCTGGCTGCATCAAGCGCCGCGCTGAGTGTGTGAGCAGAGAGGAGAGAGAGACAGAGAGGAGCTGTCAGCTTGATGTCGGAGGTGGGCGGGACCCGGCCGGGGTGGGCGGGACCCGGCAGCTAAATTACACCAGCCAATGATTGGGCTGCTTTAGAAAGGGGGCGGGGCCACATACACGTAGCGACCCGCCCAGATACCATCCCATTAGCTGGTGTAATATAGCTGCTGGGTCCCGCCCACCCCGGCCCGGGTCCCGCCCACCCCGACATCGAGCTGACAGCTCCTCTCTGTCTCTCTCTCCTCTCTGCTCACACACTCAGCGCGGCGCTTGATGCAGCCAGAGCCGCTGAGTGTGTGAGCAGAAAGGAGAGAGAGAGAGAGGAGCTGTCAGCTCGATGTCGGGGTGGGCGGGACCCGGCCGGGGTGGGCGGGACCCAGCAGCTATATTACACCAGCTAATGGGATGGTATCTGGGCGGGTCGCTATGTGTATGTGGCCCCGCCCCCTTTCTAAAGCAGCCCAATCATTGGCTGATGTAATTTAGCTGCTGGGTCTGCAAAATCAGTGCAATCTGTCAGTGCCGCCAGCCAGTGCCACCGCCAGCCAGTGCCACCCGCCACCGCCAGCCACCGTCAGCACCACCCGCCACCGCCAGCCAGTGCCACCCGCCACCTCCAGCCAGTGCCACACGCCACCGCCAGTCAACGCCACCGCCAGCCAACGCCACCCGCCACCGCCAGCCAGCACCACCCGCCGCCACCGCCAGCCAGCACCACCCACCGCCAGCCAGCGCCGCCCCCCACCGCCAGCCAGCGCCACCCGCCACCGCCAGCCAGCGCCAGCCACCGCCAGCCAGCGCCACTGCCAATCAGTGCCATCTGTCCCAAACTAGTGCCATCTGTCAGTTCCAAACAAGTGCCACCTGCTAGTGCCAATCAGTGCCAGTCAGTGTCAATAGTGCCATCTGTCAGTTCCAAACCAGTGCCACCTGCCAGTGCCATCTGTCAGTTCCAAACCAGTGCCACCTGCTAGTGCCAATCAGTGCCACCTGCCAGTGCTAATCAGTGCCTCCTGCCAGTTCCACACCAGTGCCACCTGCCAGTTCCAAACCAGTGCCACCTGCCAGTGCCAACTGTCAGTTCCAAACCAGCGCCATCTGCTAGTGCCAATCAGTGCCACCTGCCAGTTCCACACCAGTGCCACCTGCCAGTTCCAAACCAACGCCATCTGCTAGTGCCAATCAGTTCCACCTGCCAGTGCTAATCAGTGCCTCCTGCCAGTTCTACACCAGTGCCACCTGCCAGTTCCAAACCAGTGCCACCTGCCAGTGCCAACTGTCAGTTCCAAACCAGCGCCATCTGCTAGTGCCAATCAGTGCCACCTGCCAGTTCCACACCAGTGCCACCTGCCAGTTCCAAACCAGTGCCACCTGCCAGTGCCATCTGTACTGAGGACATCAAGTGTGTGCTAGAGTGACGGGAGTAAGCAGGAAGGAGTGGAGTGGGTGAGGGTTTTTTATTTTATTTTTTTATTTTTTTAATCGGCCACACAAAAATCGGCCACAAAAATCGGCCATCGGCCGCCCAAATTTCTAAATATCGGCATCGGCCAGCGAAAAACCCATATCGGTCGACCTCTAATATATATATATATATATATATATATATATATATATATATATATATATATATATATATATAAAATATTATAATTAATATTATTATTATAATTTTTTTTTTTTTTTTTATATATATATATGTTTGGGGGTTCTAAGTAATTTTCTAGCAAAAAATCCAAATTTTAACTTGTAAGCAATAAGTGTCAGAAAAAGGCCTGGTCCTTTAAAGAGGAGGTCCAACCACCCCACGAAAAATACTGCAGCTGCTGACTTTTAATATATGGACACTTAACTGTCCAGGGAGCCCGTGATGTCGGCACCCCAGCTGATCTTCGGAACGACTTTCAGGTGAAGCCGCCGTCATTCCTGGTAAGGGAAGCTGGCAGTGAAGCCTTTTGGCTACACAGCCGGTTCCCTGCTGCACGAAGCGTGCTGCGCTTTCTAATTGGTCTGGTGGCAGAGGAAGGAGGAGGGGGCCGAACTTCCGGGAGTGGGGTACTGTACCTGTCAATGACAGGTACCCGTCCGTCTCCTTCCACTGAAAGGTGCCAAATATTGCACTGGGGGGGAGACGGATAAGTGGAAGTTCCACTTTTGAGTGGAACGCCGCTTTAAGTGGTTCAAATTATAGGCGCACATTGGACGAGACCCAATAAGAGCAAAATGGCCGCTGAAGGTATCCAATATATTCCCACTCCAAATCAGCGAGCAAGCTATATAAAGAGATGGCAAACCACCCCAATTTATAACTAGCCTTTGCAGTAAGGTTCACATGGAAAGGCGATGCACATCACAAACAGAAATTTCCTAGTACACCTACCAGCTAGCCTGCAAAACAAAGTTGACCCTGTCTAAAAATTCACATTAAAGTGGTAGTAAACCGTTGTGTTTTTTTTTTGTTTTTTTTGCAAGGTGAAGCAATAATGTGCTAGTACTAGCACATTATGGGTAACTTACCTTAGAATGAAGCCTTCCAGCGGCACGCTGTCACCACTGACGAGGCTTCCAGCTTCACCCGGCCTTCCTTCCAGGTTCGCAGACTCTAGCTGTGTGAGTGGCCGGAGCCACAATGACGTCATTCCAGCGCATGCACGAGGGTGCCACCGTTTACGACACAGGACTCTGAAGGAACAGCCCAGGTGGCCATTCCTTCAGAGCGCTTGCACCAGTGACGTCGCTGGTTGCATGTATAGTAAATATTTTCTAAACTGAGTTTAGGAAATATTCACAGTACCTATAGGTAAGCCTTATTATAGGCTTGCCTATAGGTACAAATTATGCATGGGAGTTTACTCCCACTTTTTGAAGGGCTTTGTTTGCAAATGTGCAGTGCCCACCCCAAGGCGTCTGTATACTGAGGTCTTAACTCTCTATTTTTGAGAGTCTCCAAGTTGGAGAAGGTTGCGATTTCCTGCCTGAGAAAAGAGGTCCTCTGTGGCCCTAAAACATCCCTTTGGCCTATGGTGGCAAATAAATAGTTTGCTTCTAATTCTCATCAGCAATGTGTCAATGATTTTGACTTTGCAATTTTACTGTGCCATTTGTCCTGAAGCACCCAGGAATTCATGATCTATGGCTGTACAGGATCATGCAAACATATGGCCTTTGTACATGACATAAAATTAGGTGATATGTAATACAGAATTGGAGGGGCAGTGAAGTTAAATCTTCCCATAGGGACATCTGTTCTGGGGCAACCAAAAGAGGAATTCTCACCAATTCAACGCAGGCCAGAAAAAAATTACCTGACGGTTTTTAACCCTTCCCTACTCTATCTGAAAGAAAAGTGTTTTGCCCATACATTTTTAGAAGGAGAATAAAAAATACAGATTTATAGGCAATTTTGGCATTCTTCTCTTACCAGAAGTGGAATATAACTTGGTGGAATTTTGTAAGATGTCTTAATTTGAATTTCTTTCCTTTTTGATAACGGCATTGATTCAACAAGTTATGTCTAGGAATGAGGGAATGCCTTGATAGTCGAACAAAAAGACTTGAGTTTGAGGAATAAATGTGGAGTATGCCTCTTTAGTGTGAATTTTTTTTTTTTTTTTAATTCTTTAATTTCAAAACAAAAATTTGAGCAGGTGCTGATTAAAGAAACTAAAGAGAATGACATAATTTATACCAATTTTTGCCATATAGCTTCATTACAAAGGCCATCGTACCAGTTTTGACATTTCATTTGCTTGAAAGACACTTTTTTGCATACACATTGTTTACAGCAGTCATAATGCTATGTCCATGTGCCTAAATGTCTAATTCTTATACCTACTTACACAGTGCTTGCCTTAACAAAGCACAGGTGAGACCTATGACCCCCCCATACCCCCCTTCCCCATGCTCAAGGGGCAACTTTGGAAACCTAATTTCAAAACGCATATTGCACATGATTGTTTTAGTGTAGTAACCGCATACACCGTGCCGGATCAGTGGTATGAAATGTAAATATTCTCATGCTTTTTAAATCAATTGGTGCATATTTCATGCACCAGCATCTTAACTGTGGGTACCCGACTGTGACTTGTTCCAGAAGACTGCAGGGAGGGAATGATAACTTTCATTTAGATTGCCTAGGCAATCCGAGTGGAAGTGGGCGCTGGTACCTGTTGTAAAGTTTAGGGCTATGTAGCTCAAGGGTAGCGCTCGCCAGCGAGTACAGTCTGCTCCAGTAATTGTCATTGAAGGGTTTGTTGGCCCATTTTTATTAACAAAAGTACAAACAAGGTTCCAGAAGACAAAATCAAAGTGTTTTCCTTACAGGGAGGTTTCACCATTAACTTAAAACTAGATATCTGGTCTCTTGGCTCTTATTAGCAAAGAAATAGACAATCCGCCTCCTGGCTTATACATACAGCCATGCCACTTGGGCCTTCCACTTCAGGCCCTCGTCTGTCTCCCACAGACCATTTTCTAACCAACACTCTTTGCATAGCAAGCAGCCCCTTGCTGCTCTGGCCTGCAGACTTGAGTCTCTGTCTTTTACAATACAGACATGCACCCCTCTGGCTTCTCCCTTGCACACCTAGACTTTTCGGGAGGGTGGAGCCCTGAACCATGGTCGGGTCTCTACAAAAAGACCAACGCACACCTGACTAATTAGTGTGCCGGTTGTTCTGAACACCAGGACCCAGGATTGGATATTTCATCCCATCCAGATCTCTAAGAAATCTCCAGGCTCCAGGTTCCAAAATTGATTTTTCTAAACAATAAGTAAATTGAAAAGCCAGTTTCCTCATTAAGCAAGCCCCCTGGAGCCCCTCAACCTGCCTGGTTGAGAATTCTGGGTTAACATCACGCTGGTGGGGCATCGCACTGCCACACTGTCAAGCTAGGTACCCGCTCCCCAATAACTGTGTGCTATGATTAAGGCTCCCGTATGCCTTATTTATCCATCCGATGAGTCAATACCGACATTCATCCCTGGGCTTGTAAATCGAATATATCCAGGTTAAAGTCATAGAAGCAACAGCAAGCTATGGCTATGAGTAAGGCCTTTTGTGGCTGGAACATGTCGGCACTGTTACATTTGTATGTTTTACCTGGGTGTTTAAAATAGATCTACAAGGCCAGGATGAGTGTGTACCGTATTTACTCTTCCTATCATTAGTGGGATGTGATGAAAGTGGTATTACTGTATGAGGGAGGTGATGTCCTCCATTCCCTTACTTGGTTATTTGCCAGAAGTAAAAAAAGATTATTTTTTTTTTTTTAACCAGGAACTGGACTTATAGTAGAGCGATTCTATTGCCTCTCTGGTCCTCCCTCTCTAGCCCTGTTTTATTAGCCATTTGTTATTTTACTAAATGCAGCTGGAAGAAGGGAGGAACCAAAAGCAGGAACAGTAGGAGCCACACTGTTCTGTGCATGGTCTCTGCCCCTTAAACAATTATAGAAGCATAATGACCTACTAAGGTGGAGGTATGGAAAGCCTAGCATGTCTGCATATCTTAAGGTAAAAACATTATCTCAAGCAAACCCACAGGTATGCTTTCCAATGTATAGCTAGCAAAAGTCTTACCCAGGCCTGCAATGCTCAAGTGTTTTATGTGCCTTTCCACCCTGCTATGGCATCATTGGGAAGCTGCAAATGTGTTTTAAAAATTTGCCATTATCAAAGATTTACGTAAAAGTTTCACAAAAAGGTAAGACAACAAAAAATCTTATTACTCCAGTCTCTTTAAAGCATGGGTATACTTATGCCTACAGTGGGTTTGAAACCTATGCAAAACAAGAGGCCACATCCTCCCTCTAATGGGCAGGCCTCTACACCTGTTTAGGGACCTAGGTTGTGTTATGAGGTTTCAGACACCAGGCTTTGATTTCCTAGGTTACTTTGAAATATTGCTACCTGGTCCTCCATCCATCCTTTACAGAATTATGTAGGTTGAGAGTGACTGCATCAGTGGATGCCAGCTATGGACATAAAGTCTAGCAAGCATTCACATTGCATCTCTGTTCATTTCAATAACTTTTTTGTTTTCTTTTGGGTGCCCTTGCCTGCCTTGTCTGCGTTTTCAACATTCCATGCACTAAAATTTGAAGTTGAAGTGCTGTGTCATAAATGAAATTTTTGTACTCGCTGTCAAACCTTTTTCCTTTTGAGGGACACAGGAAGTCTTAAAGCTGCAGTCTCCTGTATCCTAAGCCGGGTGGCTTCTCTTCTGCATAGCGACCACAAGGGGTCACTCACTTGGTGCCGCCAACATTCTCTGAACGCATTCTATTTTTTTCAGTGAATACAAGGTGTTTTGAACAGGATTGAGATTACACACACCCCCACACTCACCCACAGCGAGTAAAATAAGTATTGAACACGTCACCATTTTTCTAGGTAAATATATTTCTAAATGTGCGATTGACATGAAAGTTTCACCATATGTCGGTAACCGCCCATGCCATCCATACATACAAAGAAACCAAAACAAATAAGTTCTAAAAAAAAAGTTGTGTAATAAAATGGAATGATACGGAAAAAAATATTCAACACGCTAACTGAATTTTATTTAATACTTTGTACAAAATCCTTTGTTAGTAATGACCGCATCAAGACGCCTTCTGTATGGAGAAACTAGACGCATGCGTTGCTCAGATGTGATTTTGGCCCCTTCTTCCACACAAACAGCCTTCAAATCTTGAAGGTTCCGTGGGCCTCTTTTATGAACACTGATCTTTAGTTAGGTTATTGACTGGGCCATTCTAGCAGCTTTAGGGCCCTTTCACATGTGCGGACCATATGACCGTCTTTCTTCCATCCGTTTTTAGGATAGCGGGTGTCGGCGGATGAACATCCGCTGACACCCGATATCATCCGTCTCCACTATTGTCCGATTCTGCAGACGGAGGAAAATCCTATTTTCTCTTTCGTTCATGGACGGACACAGCTTTAATCTTGACAAAGTGGGTATTGGCCTTCATTCAGGAGTGACTAGGCAGAAAGTGATAACTTCAGAGCTGAAAAACCCCTTACAGGGGGCGATTTTACTGGCTATATCCCCTCAGCCTGCACTAAGCAGATCAGTTCTTTTCTGCCTAGCATAGGAGAAGGACATGGCTCATCTCCCTTTGGGCCCATAGGTTCGAGGGTTTTTTCTATGTTTTTTGTTCCTGCGATCCTTAAACTGCCGACTGGGTGACAGGCTGGATCCCAGATCCTTGTAGTCTCCCTAGTTTCGGCCATCGAGCGTGTGCCGACCCTAGCTATGCGCTGGGTTTTCCATGACATGCCCGTCGCTCCACGGGTGGCCGGTGAGCTTCGCGCTCCAGGGCATGCATATGACTGACTGAATCACAGCATGCCGGGCCGACAGTCACTTCCGTAACCGCGCGGAAGATGGTCTGTCTGGGATGTTTCCAGCTTAATCCACACAGGAAGGGTAAGTAGCAATCCCCTGCTTCGGCAGGAGGACATAACTGGACATTCCTGGAGAGATCAAGCAAGTGGTTTTACCCTTTCTCTCTCCCTTCCTTCCCTTCTCCCTGGACTCTGCGAGCTAGGCTGGCTGCTGGGGGCCAGGGGTTCACCTGGGGAGCTCCATCTGGAGCGGGAACTGCGCTGCATGTCTGCTTCTGGGCTGCTAGTGGGCTGTCATTAGAAATGTCAGTTTTTGCTTACCTGTGTGTTTCTCCCTCCATGCTGTCGGCGGTCATTTTATTGTGGTCCGCACCCGGTTTGGCCTCTATCTCCCACTCAGCGGCCATTTTCTTGTGGTCTGCGCCTGCTTGGCTCTATTTGCCATTCGGCGGCCATTTTCTTGTGGTCCGCGCCTGTTTTGGCCTCTACCGCTCGGCGGCCATTTTTTTGTGGTCCACACCGTTCTTCAGCACGGCTGCGCGGCGGCCATTTTGTGGCAGTCTCTGGCCTCTAGGGTGCATTTTACCTGTAAATATACAGACACGCTGATGGAGGGTCAGACAGACACAGGCAGCTGTGGAAAGAGCATCCCAGGCGGGAGCAGACGGCAGCAGAAACAGTGACTGTTCTAAGGGTGGTGAGTACTCTGGGGGACCCCGCATCTCTGTAGCAGCTAGGAGGGTGGGCTGTTGATACCTTGCCTGGAGTCCCTGTGGGTACCAGGCACGTGGGTCAGCATGACGTTTTTCCCCTGAAACACCTGAGTTGGCAACCGGTATATCAGTAGTTTTTTCGGCCTCAAAAATTTTTGGGCGGCCCGGTACCCCTTTGAGGAGAGTTTCCTGAAAGAATGGACCTCTCCCCCGATAGTGGACCCCCCTGTGTCCAGACTTAACAAAGTAACCACGATTCCAGTGGAAGGGGCGCCTGTCTTCAGGGACCCTGCGGACAATCGCTCGCTACCTATACACAATAGTGGGCTCAGCGGTGCATCCAACAATGGCTGGGGCTTTGGTGTCTCAGACACTTACTGAGTGGGCAAAGATGCTACTCCAGGGGTTAAAAACACGGGGGGTTCATCCGGACGAGGTAGCTTCGGGCGACCAGTTGGTACAGGGTCTTAAGTTTGTCTGCGAGTCAGACATGGATACTATCCCCTTGCTGTCCAGAGCCTCGGTTTATGCGGTGGCGTTATGTCGGCTGGTCTGGTCGTCCGCCTAGTGCGGCAAGTAAAAGATCCCAGGCCGAAAAAGCGCCTGCTGAGGGACCGAAGCATCCCTGGTTTCGCAAGCCCAACCTCGCTTGCCTACCGAACATATTTTTTTTCCCTCTAAACCGCCAGCTTCAGCTGACTCGTCGGGAAGCCCTATATGGGGTGGTTCAAGACCTGCTGTTATGCAAGGTGGTCATTCCTGTTTCAGTACAGGAACGGGTTCAGGGGTTCTATTCAAATCTGTTCGTAGTACTAAAAAAGGAGGTTCGTCCAATCTTGGATCTCAGGGCCCTCAATTGCTTTGTGAATATACAAAGATTCCGGAGGGAGTTGGTTCGCTCTGTTGTCGCTGCCCTCCACCCGGGGGATTTTCCGGCATCCTTTAACATCAAGGACGCATACTTACATATCCTCATTTGCATCAGGCATCAGAGATGTCTGCGCTTTGCGGCCGGGGAAGACCTCTACCAATTGGTGGCTCTCCCCTTTGGCCTGGCATCTGCACTTTGGGTGTTTACCAAGGTGCTCGCCCCGATTCTGGCCCTACTAAGACACTGTGGCATTGCTATCATGGGCTACTTGGACGATCTTCTTCTGAGGGCCACTTCAAGCTCAAAATTAGAGGTGAGCGTGTCTATAACCTGTCAGACCCTCCGACACTTTGGTTGGGTGCTGAACACTCAGAAGTCAGTATTGGTACCGACTCAACTCCTAGTGTATCTGGGGTTGATTCTGGACTCCTCAGAGGCGAAAGTTTTTTCTCCCTATGGGAAAGTTGCACCCTTCGGGCTGCGGTGCAGCAGTTGACATCCTCGGGGTGGTCGTCGCGACACTTTTGCAGGGGAGTCCTGGGCCTCATGGTAGCCTCCTTCGAGGCGGTACCATATGCGCTATTTCAAACGCGAGTGTTACAGAAGGTAATTCTGTCCAGAAGGGACAAGTGCCCTTCATCCCTGGATTGTCAAATCCGGGTGAGCCACCTTGTCAGGACCTCCCTAGTTTGGTGTCCGACATCACCAGCACTTCTGTCTGGGAAGTCGTTCCTTCCTTTTTACTGGATGGAGGTCACGACGGACACCAGCCTTACCGGTTGGAGGGGAGTCTGGGGGGTTCAGTCGACCTGGGTCACTGGACTCCGGAGGAATCCCACTTGCCGATCATTGTCCTGGAACTCCGAGCGATCTGGCTTTGCCTCTCCACATGGTCTGAGGCTACAGGGGCGTCCAGTCAGAATCCAGTCGGACAAACGCCACAGTGGTGGCGTATGTCAATCAACAAGGAGGAACAAGCAGCTCAGCTTCAGCATCAGCATCGGAGGTCGCTCACCTCCTAAGGTTAGCAGAAAGGAGCGTACCAGCCCTGTCGGCCGTATACATTCCTGGTGTGGGAAACTGTCAGGCGGACTACATGAGTCACCAGATGCTGGACCAAGGAGAATGGTCTCTACACCCGGAGGCGTTTTAGCTCCTTTGCCAGAGGGGGGGGCATGCCAGACGTAGATCTCCTGGCTTCTCGACTCAATCGGAAGGTATTGAGGTTTGTCGCCAGGTCAGAGACTAATGGGCAAACACGACAGATGCGTTTTGTGGCACCGTGGAGTTGGTACCGGCTAATCTATGCCTTTCCTCCTCTGAAGCTCCTTCCTCATCTGCTTCGCAGACTGGAGGCAGAGAGGATTCCAATGGTCCCATTGGGTCTGGATTGGCCTCTGCGTCCTTGGTACGCCGATCTAGTGCGTCTGGTAGCAGACGCCTCTTGGCGTCTGCCGCTAAGAAGGACCTGCTGTCGCAAGGTCCCATACGCCATCCGGTTTTTACAGTCACTGGCTTAACGGCATGGCTATTGAGAGCCAGGTGCTAAGAGACCGGGGCCTGTCAGACTCTGTGATCTCTACCATGAGGAGTGCTCGGAAATCATCCAATAGGAAGATTTAACATCACACTTGGAAGACCTACATATCCATTTGTGAGGAAATGAGGTGGCATCTGCGTACTTATTTGGTTCCAGAGTCCTGCTGTTCTTACAGCGTGGGGCGGGCCAAAAATTTTGCTTTAAGTACAATTAAGGGGCAGATATCTGCCTGGCTGTCCAACGACCCCTGGTGGCTCACTCTCTAGTGAGAACGTTTGTACAGGAGCTTCGTCAGGCGGCCCCTCCGGTCCACCCTCCACTACCTCCGTGGGGCTTGTGTAGCAGACGTTCTTTTGGCATCTACCGCTGCGAGAGGACCTGCTGTCGCAGGGTCCCATATGTCATCCTGCTTGCAGTCAATGGCTTTAACGGCATGGCCTCTCGGTGGTTTCGCCTCTCGGTGCTTCAGAAACCACAGTTGAGAACATCAGGGAGATTCCCTTGTTGACAATTTCTCAGAAAGTGGTCCTTTTGGTGGCTGTTATGTCAGTTAGGACGGGTTTCTGAGCGGGCAGCCTTGTCATGCAAGGCTCCCCATCTGATCTTCCACAAAGATAAGGTGGTGATGCGTCCGCAGCCTTCTTTTCTTCCCAAGGTCGTTTTCAACTTTCCATCTCAAGGAAGACATTGTGCTACCATCCTTGTGTCCTCATCCTAAGGAGACGACGTTGCATTCCTTGGACATTGTCCGAGCTCTGAGAGTATACTTGTCTGGTACTGCTCCGTTCCAGAGTTCAGACTCTGTTTTTTTCGGGGGCTGGTCCCAAGAAGGGCCCAGCAGTCTCTTCGGCCACCATCTCTAGGTGGATCCGACAGATTGTGATCAGGCTTACGCCAAGGGTCAGGCGCCTCCCTTTCCCGGCGCATTCGACTAGGGCAAGAGGTGCCTCTTGGGCTTTCTGACGTCAAGCGTCTGGTTCCCAGGTGTGTAAGGTGGCGTCCGTTCACACTTTTAATAAACTTTACAAGTTGATGTGTGTTCGTCTTCTGATGCTTCTTTCAGCCGCAAGGTATTGCAGACGGCTGTTTAGAGTTGCAACTCCTCCGTTGAGGAGCTCTGTTTTGTTTTGGGGTGAAGTTGTTTTAATGCTGTTCCCACCCCTGGTTTTTTGACACTGCTTTGGGACGTCACACTTTGTCAATATTAAAGCTGTGTCCGTCCATGAACGAAAGAGAAAATAGGATTTTTGTACTCACCGTAAAATCCTTTTCTCTGAGTTCATGGACGGACACCGCACCCACCCCTCGTTTTTAAGTTTGTACTGCTTTTTGACAAACTGATCTGCTTAGTGCAGGCTGAGGGGATATAGCCAGTAGGACCGCCCCCTGGGCGTGGCTGTTCAGCTCTGAAGTTCTTAACACTTTATGCCTAGTCACTCCTGAATGAAGGCTAATACCCACTTTGTCAAGATTAAAGCTGCGTCCGTCCATGAACTCAGAGAAAAGGATTTTACGGTGAGTACAAAAATCCTATTTTTCCATCTGTCTGCAGAGCGGATCGGATGAACACGGGCAGACGGTCCGTGTTCATCCGATCCCCCCCATAGAGGAGAGCGGAGATCTGACAGGGCGGTCCCTGCACAGTGTGAAAGGGCCCTTATTCTCTTTCTTTGAAACCAATGAAAAGATTCCTTGGCTTTTTGTTTGGGATCATTGTCTTGCTGAAATGTCCACCCTTGTTTCATCTTCATCATCCTGGTAGATGACAGCAGATTCAAGAATGTCTTGGTACATTTTTTTCCATTCATCCTTCCTTCAATGATGTGAAGTTTGCCAGTACCGTATGCTGAAAAACGGCCCCACACCATGATGTTCCCACCTGTTCTTGTGACACCTTTTTATAGGCCATCAGTTGAGACTGAACCAGCTGCTATTAATTTGCACTGCCAAGGGACAGGATTGCTTTCTAATTACTGATTAGATTTCAGCTGGTGTCTTGGCTTTTCATGCCTTTTTGCACCTTCCTTTCTTAATTTGTTCAATACTTTTTCCCTGTGGCATTACGTTTTTTTTTTTTTTTTTACACATAACTTAATTTCTGACCGTATTTGTTTTGGTTTCTTTGTATGCTTGAATTGCGTGGGTTGTTACCGACGTGGTGAAAATTTCATGTCAATAGCACCTTTTAGAAATGTATTTACCTAGAAAAATGGTGAGGTGTTCAATACTTGTTTACCTGCTGTGTGGTGTGTGTGTGTGTGTGTGTGTGTGTGTATGTATGTGTATATATATATATATATATGTGTGTATATATATATATATATACTGTGGGGAGAACAAGTATTTGATACACTGCCGATTTTGCAGGTTTTCCTACTTTCAAAGCATGTAGAGGTCTGTTTTTATCATAGGTACTCTTCAACTGTGAGAGACGGAATCTAAAACAAAAATCCAGAAAATCACATTGTATGATTCTTAAGTACTGTATTTATTGGCGTATAACACTCACTTTTTTACCCTGAAAATAGAAGGTAAACTGTGCCTGCGTGTTATACGCAGGGGACTGTGGAAAGATTTTTTCCTGAAACTTCCCTCTTAAAGTTAGTGTGCGTGTTATACGCAGATAAATACGGTAATTTGCATTTTATTGCATGACATAAGTATTTGATACATCAGAAAAGCAGAACTTAATATTTGGTACAGAAACCTTTGTTTGCAATTACAGAAATCATACGTTTCCTGTAGTCCTTGACCAGGTTTGCACACACTGGAGCAGGGATTTTGGCCCACTCCTCCATACAGAGCTTCTCCAGATCCTTCAGGTTTCGGGGCTGTCGCTAGGCAATACGGACTTTTAGCTCCCTCCAAAGATTTTCTATTTGGTTCAGGTCTGGAGACTGGCTAGGCCACTCCAGGAACTTGAGATGCTTCTTACGGAGCCACTCCTTAGTTGCCCTGGCTGTGTGTTTCGGGCCGTTGTCATGCTGGAAGATCCAGCCATGACCCATCTTCAATGCTCTTACTGAGGGGAAGGAGGTTGTTGGCCAAGATCTTGCGATACATGGCCCCACCCATCCTCCCCTTTTCAGAAAAGCATCCCCAAAGAATTATGTTTCCGCCTCCCATGTTTCACAGTTGGGATGGTGTTCTTGGGGTTGTTCTCATCCTCCTTACTCCAAACACGGCGAGTGGAGTTTAGACCAAAAAGCTCTATTTTTGTCTCATCAGACCACATGACCTTCTCCCATTCCTCCTCTGGATCATCCAGATGGTCATTGGCAAACTTCAGATGGGCCTGGACATGCGCTGGCTTGAGCAGGGGGACCTTGCGTGCGCTGCAGGATTTTAATTTGTGACGGCGTAGTGTGTTACTAATGGTTTTCTTTGAGACTGTGGTCCCAGCTCTCTTCAGGTCTTGACCAGGTTTTGCTGTGTAGTTCTGGACTGATCCCTCATCTTCCTCATGATCAATGCTGCCTCACGAGGTGAGATCTTGCATGGAGCCCCAGACCGAGGGAGATTGACCGTCATCTTGAACTTCTATTTTCTAATAATTGTGCCAACAGTTGTTTCCTTCTCACCAAGCTGCTTGCCTATTGTGCTGTAGCCCATCCCAGCCTTGTGCAGGTCTACAATTTTATCCCTGATGTCCTTACACAGCTCTCTGGTCTTGGCCATTGTGGAGAGGTTGGAGTCTGTTTGAGTGTGTGGAAAGGTGTCTTTTATATACCGTATTTTTCGCTCCATAAGACGCACCTGACCATAAGACGCACCTAGGTTTTAGAGGAGGAAAACAAGAAAAAAAAAATTCTGAACCAAATGGTGTACTAAAATATTTTATATTATACTATTACTATAGGTGGGTGGTGGACACACAGCAATACCAGCTCCCCTATCAAATCAGCTCCAGCTACACTATATCTGGTGGTGGACACAGCAACCTCCCCCCCCCCCCCCCCCCCCCCCCTTCCCAGATCAGCTCAGGGTGGCAGCGCAGACACAAACACCCGTTAAGCCAATTCTATCACAACAGCTCAGGTGACTGGGCTGTGGATACCATGCCAGCTTACACCTCCCACCCCCTTATCAACACCTCACCTCACCTCAGGCAGCGGAGAACACTGCCATTACAATCCACAACCCCCTCTTGTGCTGGCTGGCTCTCAGCCTCAGATGTACCCAGGAAGCAGCTAGAAATGAGGACTGGGGACATCGTTTACAGCAGCAGATGCTGAGGGAAGGAGCAGGAAGTCAGACTGGACCAGACCACGGCACTGGGGGGGGGGGGTCCGGCTGCAAAAAAAACCAGCAAGGGCTCTCACTGCTTTCGGGATGGTGTCACCTCTGGCAGATGACACCCGACCTGGGTGCGGAACACACCCCCATAGCAATGCTACTGACACCCCCTATGTTTTGACACCCAGGGCAAAACTCCTCCCCCCGCTCCCCCTTGGTATGCCCCTGCCAGGATGCGCCTCACATCCTGTCCTCTCTCCTTCACAGAGAAGCCGAGTGCTGGGATTCTGACGCGGCGACGGGGGGGGGCAGTGCCTGGTCAGTATTCGCTCCATAAGACGCAGGGACATTTCCCCCTATTTTTTGGGGGGGAAAAAATGTGTCTTATGGTGCGAAAAATACGGTAGGTAACGAGCTCAAACAGGTGCAGTTAATACAGGTAATGAGTGGAGAACAGGAGGGCTTCTTAAAGAAAAAATAACTTGGTCTGTGAGAGCCGGAATTCTTACTGGTTGGTAGGTGATCAAATACTTATGTCATGCAATAAAATGCAAATTACTGTATTTATTGGCGTATAACACTCACTTTTTTTACCCTGAAAATAATGGTTAAACTGTGCCTGCATGTTATACGCAGGGGGCTGTGGAAAGTTTTTTTCCTGAAACTTCCCTCTTAAAGTCAGGGTGCGTGTTATACGCCTGTGCGTGTTATACACCGATAAATACGGTAATTAAAAATCATACAATGTGATTTTTGGGGATTTTTGTTTAACCACTTAAGCCCCGGACCATTTCGGGCCATTAGGACCAAGCCTGTTTTTGGGATTCGGCACTGCGCTGCTTTAACTGTAAATTGTGCGGACATGCAATGTTGTACCCAAATGAAATTTGCGTCCTTATTTTCCCACAAATAGAGCTTTCTTTTAATGGTATTTGATTGCCTCTGCGATTTTTATTTTTTGCAATATAAATGGAAAAAGAACGAAAATTTTGAAAAAAAAAGATATTTTCTACTTTTTGTTATAAGAAAAATCGAATAAACTCAATTTTAGTCATACATTTAGGCCAAAATGTATTCAGCCACATGTCTTTAGTAAAAAAAATGTCAATAAGCGTATATTTATTGGTTTGCGCAAAAGTTATAGCGTTTACAAACTAGGGTACATTTTCTGAAATTTACACAGCTTTAAATTTATGACTGCCTATCTCATTTCTTGAGGTGCTAAAATGGCAGGGCAGTACAAAACCCCCCCAAATGACCCCATTTTGGAAAGTAGACACCCCAAGGAAATTGCTGAGAGGCATGTTGAGCCCATTGAATATTTTTTTTTTTTGTCCCAAGTGATTGAATAATGACCAAAAAAAAAAAAAATTACAAAAAGTTGTCACTAAATGATATATTGCTCACACATGCCATGGTTATATGTGGAATTGCACCCCAAAATACATTCTGCTGCTTCTCCTGAGTACGGGGATACCACATGTGTGGGACTTTTTAGGAGCCTAGCCACGTACGGGACCCCGGAAACCAAGCACCGCCTTCAGGATTTCTAAGGGCGCAAATTTTTGATTTCACTCCTCACCACCTATCACAGTTTCGAAGGCCATAAAATGCCAAAATAGCACAAAACCCCCCCAAATGACCCCATTTTGGAAAGTAGACACCCCAAGCTATTTACTGAGAGGCATGTTCAGTCCATGGAATATTTTATATTTTGCCACAAGTTGCGGGAATATGACAAACTTTTTTTTTTTTGCACAAAGTTGTCACTAAATGATATATTGCTCACACATGCCATGGGCATATGTGAAATTACACCCCAAAATACATTCTGCTGCTTCTCCTGAGTACGGGGATACCACATGTGTGGGACTTTTTGGGAGCCTAGCCGCGTACGGGACCCCAAAAACCAAGCACCGCCTTCAAGGTTTCTAAGGGCATAAATTTTTGATTTCACTCCTCACTACCTATCACAGTTTTGAAGGCCATAAAATGCCAAGATGGCACAAAACCCCCCCAAATGACCCCATTTTGGAAAGTAGACACCCCAAGCTATTTGCTGAGAGGCATGTTGACCCCATTGAATATTTTTTTTTTTTGTCCCAAATGATTGAATGACAAAAAGAAAAAAAAAATGTACAAAAAGTTGTCACTAAATGATATATTGCTCACACATGCCATGGTTATATGTGGAATTGCACCCCAAAATACATTCTGCTGCTTTTCCTGAGTACGGGGATACCACATGTGTGGGACTTTTTGGGAGCCTAGCCGCGTACAGGGCCCCAAAAACCAAGCACTGCGAACGCTGCAGTTATGTGTGTTGTGTTTGGTAAGTGACAGTGATCGATCGATACTGCACTTGGGTGGGCTGGGCTGGGCTGGGCTGGGCTGGGCGGAGGGGCTAAACGCAGGCGCTAGCAGGTATCTGGGCTGATCCCGCTAACACTGCGTTTTTGGGAACCCTAAACCACTGGGGATGCTAGTATAGATCTGATCTGATCAGATACTATACCACTAAGGGGGGTGTATGCTTTGCGCGTGGGTGTTAGCGTTACTGGCACTAACCTAACACTGCCTGGGGCGACGCAGACCCTCTCTGGCGCTAAAACCTAATTGATCTCACCCGCCGGGCGATCAGGGGGGTTAAACCTTTATTGGGTTATATACGGCGGGTGCCCTGATGCTATAAAAAGCAAACTAATCAACCAGCGTCACCCGTAACCTTTATATGGTGATCACTGGTGAAAGGGTTAACTAGGGGCAATCAGGGGGTTAAAACCTTTATTAGGTTAAATATGGGGGTACCTGACACTATATAAAAACCTGACGGGTAACCTAAATAACTAAATAACTTACTGGCTAACCAGTGACACCAGTGACGCTTATACGGCGATCACTGGTGAAAGGGTTAACTCTAGGGGCAATCAGGGGGTTAAAATAATATATGGGGGTACCTGACACTAATAAAAACCTGCGGCGAACCTAAAAAAAAATAACTGCCTATCTAAAACACCAGCGACACGAATACAGCGATCGGAAAAACAATCGCTTAGTGACGCTGAAGTTAGGGGGTGAAAGGGTTACCTGGGGGGTGATCAAGGGGTTAAACCTTTATTAGGGGGGTTAGGGGGCTACCCTGGACCTAAAGGGGCCTAATCCTAACTGCCCTGCAACTTTTTACAATCACAGATGACACTAAATGCAGTGATCAGTAAAATAAATGATCACTGCAATCAGTGACACTGTGATTGGGGGCTTTGGGGTGACCTGGGGGGTGATTTGTGTGCCTATGTGTACCTACGTGTCAGTGGACTGTTGGTGCACTAACCTGCTTCTTCTCTGCTCGGCGCCGGGAACGGAAAGACCGCGGCGAGGGAGATGACATCACTTCCTCCAGCCTTGTTTACATCACATGGCGGAGGAAGCATTTTCATTGGCCGGGAGCGATCGCGAGGGGGGGGCGGAATCGAGCGCCCCCCCCCCCCTCATGCCTGATCGCTCCCGAACACTTAACGGCCGCTCACTGCAGTGAAGGGGGGTCCGGATGGACCCCCCAACTGCACAAAGGCGATCACGTAGATCTACGTGATTCTGCCTGTCCGTGCCATTCTGCCGACGTAAATCGGCGGTGGGCGGTCGTTAAGTGGTTAAGATTCCGTCTCTCACAGTTGAAGAGTACCTATGATAAAAATTACAGACCTCTACATGCTTTGTAAGTAGGAAAACCTGCAATCGGCAGTGTATCAAATACTTGTTCTCCCCACTGTACATTAGCATTTTGTGAATGGCAGTAGTGCTAAGCAAGTGACACTACCCCAACCCCTCCCCATCTCCAATGGTTACTATGCATAAGGGAAGTTGCTGGGCATAGTACCTGGAAGATACAGTGATCACTGTAGCAGTGGTGACTACAGTGATTGTCACCTGCCACAGCTGTCCTTCAGATATGCATGCATACTTTTGCTCCAGTGTAACCTGGCAAGAATGATCAATGCTCCTGTTCCTGTAAAGCAGGATCTATAGCATAGTGCTTCTAAAATGTAATTTGTCCCATTCTTGTTGTAAAATATCTGGATGGTCCTGCCTGTTCCCGGGTCCCCCTTATGTGTACTGACTATGGTAATTATGGCTGCTGATCCATAATACCATAGTTCATTTACCATCCCTTCTGCCCCCCACCTGCCAGTTCAGTAGTCTGTGTTGTGAGGGCCAATCTCCTCCCCTCCTGCTGATATTTTGCTGTGGCTGTAATGTATGTAAATCACATCTTTCCCCTCTGTTTCAGGAAGATATTAAGTACAGTGTCAGTTTTTTTAATTATAATTCTAAATACCTTCTTGCACGGTGCCACTGTGTGATCACGTGACATCCCTCTGGCCGGCATACATCAGAGGGGAATCCCAGCCCCTCCCGCTGTTCTCATTAGATCGGGGAAGGCGAGCGGAAGGAGGTCAGGTGACATCAAAGTTGTGCATGAAGGTATTTAGAATTATATATTTTTTTTTAAACTTAATGTACTGTACTTATCTTTCTAAAACAGAGGGGATAGAAGTAATTTAGCAATGAGACTTAACCACTTTCAGCTTTAAACCTTCAGGTTATACTGTTCTTTACAGAATGATTGGGCACTGGCAAAATCCTTTTCTCCAGTGGTTCATTGGGGGACACGGCTCATCTTGTTCCTGGATTTTTTTTTTTTTTTTTTTTAACATGTCTGTTTTTTTTCTGAGCTTCTAGCTGCTTGTTACTTCTGGGCTTTTTGAGCAGGTGTAGAGGTAAAGTGTCTGGTGGGGGTAAATTTATTTTGCATAGTGTCGAAACCACCTGTAAACGACAGCACATGCCCACATTAAAGCTGAGTCCTGTGTCTTCCAATGAACTACTTGAGAAAAAAGATTTACACAGTTCAAAGATGTTGCTTTACTCTCAAAGGTATGGGTATTGGAAATCTGTTAAAATATATCTGGTTTCATGAGCAAAAATAAGATTAAACATAAGGAGATCATACAAAGGTGATCGTCCAGTCAGATGAAGCTGCTTTTTGGATATTTTGACCACATTCAGATATTGGAATACAATAGCCCAGCAGGGCGATTTGTCCATTGGCTCTATATGTCATGGATAAAGAAATATGTTATTTAACTTTTTTTTTTTTTTTTTTTTTTTTTTTTTTCTAGCCTATGGTGTATGGCCAGCTTTAGTCCTTACATTTATATAACAAGCCATATTGCCATTTTCCACTGGTAAACATGGAAAGATATTGTTGACTATGCGTGCTATAGGGGTTAGTCTCACTAAGGTTTTTCACCTGTTTTCAAATGAGGTTTCTGTCACTGTCTGGATTGCTCTCCTTGCCCCGTTAATATAATGAAACCATATGCATGACCTTACTGCGCCACAACTGCAATACTTCATATAGGTTTTTGAAGGGAATCATGATAGTTCTCATTTTCACCCCAGGATGTTTCCTAGCGTGTGAACTTGGCAGTTATATCACTGTTTTTTTGTTTTTTGCGTTTTGACTATTTTTAGAACACACTTTTAATCCTAAAACCCTATTGCAATCAGTTAACAAGTTAAAACGGATTAAATTTAAACCTCATTAAGCAAAAAATATTAATGTAAACTATCTTTTTTTTTTTTTTCTTTTTTTTTTATTCTTTGTTTTTTATTTCTTTTCATTTTGGATAAATCTACCAGACCACAGCAATTCAATAGAAAGTATAAATATGAAGGAATGGCAGGATGGTCTTAGGGCCCTCCTGCCCAACATAAACATCAACTTTGGTGGGCTCCCCAATGCTTCTTCCCCTTCCAACGCTACCCACAGTGCACCAACGTCCAACACTGCCACAACAAACAGCCTGAACTGGGACTGCCCGGCCAGCTGGATGGATCCCGCTATCATTACAGGTAACTGCTTCTCCCTCCTTCCCCCTGCATGCCCATTATAAAAATTCACTCACCCCCTCTGCCCAGACAGCTACAAGACAGCCATTTTAATCAGCATCTGCAACCAAGCACATACCGGTATTCCGTTTTAGGTTTCGGTTGCAGTGGCAGAGGGACAATCTCGAGAGAATCATTCTGATCTATAAGATTACATTCTAATATTTTTTTCCATTCCTGAGTAATTTGGTGAAATCACTGGGTAGCATTATAAAGCATAGCTATTTGTGCCACAATGAGGCCAATTGATTTGTACTCTCTGTAGCAATACTCCACATTTGTTCAGAATGGGATGGACTAATTTGTTTAAATATCCATCAATAAATGTAAAACTGAATTTTACATGTGTTAGAAGTAATTTGTGCATTTTCCATTAAAGTAGATCTAAAAACAATCGCTAAAATTTCATATTGGCTGCAGCGTGTTAAAGTTGATCCAGAGATGTTTAATCTTAAGTCTGCAACTTTCATTCGGATAATGCCCATAGATGCTTGTTCATGCATGTCTTCCAGTTGTACTTTAGGTTTGTCACCCTGTTATTATTCACCCAGGGTCGAGACAACAAGCAGCCATGCCGATGCTCATTGCGCATGCTTGGTCCACTGTTGTCGCTATCAGGAATCCGATCCAGAGCAGCTATGATAAATTCATTTGGTCGGCATTGGCTCTGAAGCCAGTGGTTCAGTTTCAGAAACTGTTAAACAGTGAATTAGATCAAGATTGCTTGTGTTAAATCTTGTTCTTGTGCTGCTTTCGGGCTGCGGTTTGTTCGCAGCACGGCTGCAGGGTTAGCCACGGTTTCCCATAGACTTTCTGTTATGTCCTGCGTCTTTGGCGCGTTTAATGAAAGTGCTCCAAAGATGTAGCCTGCTTTTAATGCGCTTTCAGAAAACACACCAAAAACACAGGATGTAACAGTCTTGGGGAAACCATGGGTAACCCACATGAAACACATGGGTACAGTGTGCTGCACCTGCACTGCAGTCAAAGCGCAGCAGTGTGAAAGCGACCTTACTATTTTTCTGCCTCCTATTAACATCCTCTGTGAGCTCCCAAACCCCTTTCCCACTCACTTCTACAGTACTCCGCATAAATGAGTACACCCCTTTTGAAAAGTAAAATTTTAATCAATATCGCAATGAGCACAAGAACATTTTCCAAAATGTTGACAAAACTGAGTTTTATAGAACATTTGAATAGCTCATTACATGAAAGTAAGGTTTATAGTATAACTTGGATTACAAAATCTTCAGTTTTACTCAAATTAGTTGATGCAAAAAATGAATACACCCCACAACAAAAACTACTACATCTAGTATTTTGTATGAACTACATGATTTGGAAGGACAGCACCAAGTCTTTTAGGCATGGAATGATCAAGTTGGCGACATATTTCAACATCTGTCTTTTTTTTTATTCTTTAAGAACAACTTCTTTTAGAGCCTGGATGCTGGATGGAGAGTGATGCTCAACTTGTCTCTTTAGAATTCCCCATAGGTGTTTGATTGGGTTCAGATCAGGAGCCATACTTGGCCACTGAATCACTTTCACCCTGTTCTTCTTCAGAAATGCAACAGTGGCCTTATAGAAGTGTGTTTTGGATCATTGTCGTGATGGAAAAGTGCATGACAACAAAGGGCACGGAGTGATGGTAGCACCTTTTTTTTTCAATATAGAGCAGTACATCTGTGAATTCATACCATCAATAAAATAGTGCTCCCCAACACCAGCAACACTCATGAAGCCCCACAGAAGGACACGGCCACCACTATGTTTCACTGTAGGCACCATGCGTTTTTCTTTGTATTCCTCACCTTTACGACACCATACAGTTTTAAAGCCATCAGTTCCAAAAATATTTATCTTGGTCTCATTACTCCACCAGAGTACAGAGTCCTAGTAGGCTTCTTTTTCAGCATGGACCCTGGCAAATTCTAGGCGGCCTTCATGGATGACACCCATGCATGCCATTCCTCCTGGCGTGTATGCCGTATTGTGTCACTGCAAACAATCACCCCAGTTTGGCTTTTTACTTTAGCTACTGCAGTGAACTTGCATGGTGATTTTCTTCAACCCTTCTCATCAGAAGACGCTCCTGTCGAGATGTTAACTTCCACAGCCTGGATGTCTCTGTGAGATGGTTGCAGTTCCATCTTTGTTACATTTTTGTATCATTTTTGCTGTAGTATTCGGACAAGTAAAGCTTTGCTGATCTTCCCGTAGACCTTGTGACATTTCTCTTCCATCTGGTGCCATTGCTGACAGCAGGAAATCGGAAGGTGTTGTTAAGTAATGTCTTTTTATAATCGGCAGTCTGCTGGACACATGTTTAATGAATAATTAGACTTGCCTGTAGTAGATTTCTTGGTAATTAGAATTTTGTTATCTAAAATTTAGCTTAGCTCTTCTTGTGAATTTTTTTTTTTTAGCTTTGCTCCCAAGACCTTCATTGCGATTTATTCATTTTTGCACTAGGGTCTTGAATGAATTTGTTAAGAAAAATGCCTTTTTGTGTGTGCAAATTAACAAATCTTGGTTGAAATCAATGGCCTGTACTTGTGGGAGTATTTTGTAGTATAGTGTCCCGTAGAAAATGTTGATTCTGAAAGGAAAGGAAGATTTTTCTGACAAATCATCTGTTGAAGTGTACTCATTTATGCTGAGCACTGTTTATTTGTACCAAGCAATCTATGTTGAGGTCACGTGCACTGCTCTATGCACACTACAAATCCCATACTTTCTAGTCTACAGGGTGGCTACATTCTACATGGGTCCACATAGCTACCCTCTAACAGTCTGATCACAGCAGCAAAAATACATTTGGAGGAGGCTTAGAGTAATAGAATGTGATTGTTAGAGTTAAGAATACATATTGAATGGATTTATTTTCAGCCAGGCTTTAGTGTCACTTTAACGCTCCACCATAAACTTGATGGAGAGTTAGCATTTGAGATGGGCTGACCCTTTGAGTGCATCTTTTATTTAGAAATGTAGATACACCCCCCTACCCAAACATGGGTTAATAGTAGTATTCAGAATTGATATAGTGATGACCGTTAGGGAGACAGTACAGTTACAATACAATAAAATACAAGAGGGTTAAGAGGGCCCTGCTCATAAGAGTTTACAATCTAAAAGGCTGGTACAAAAGGTAATAACTGTAGGGGATGTGCTGATGGAAGAGTTAAAACTTCAGTTAGTTGGAGGTTGGATAGGCTTCCCTGAAGAGATGCATTTTTAGGGAACACCTAAAGGTGGCCAGAGTGGGAGATAGCTGGACAGATTGAGAGTGTTTCAAAGGATGAGAGAGGTGAAGTTCTGGAGATGAGCATGGAAGGAGGAGATGAGAGCTAGAGAGCTTGTAATGGGAAGGATGGTTTGGGTCAAGATTGCTGATGTAGCTCGGGGAAGAGTTGTGAATGGCTTTTTATGTTAGTATTTTGGCTTTAATTCGCTGGGCTATTGGAAGCCAGTGGAGGGATTGGCAGACACTGAGTAGTTGGTAAGGTAAGAGTCTGGCAGGAGCATTCATGGTAGACTGAACAGGGGATAGCTTATGGAGAGGTAGGCCTATGAAAAGGGGGGTTGCAATAGTCTAGGCGAGAGATGAGTGAATGAGTAGCTCGATAGTTTCATTAATTTAAAAAGGCGCAGATTTTAGAGCTGTTACGAAGGTGAAGTCTACAAGCTTCAGTGCCAAATCCAGCGATGGGGCTTCAGCCCTAAATCCAGCTATTTGATTTGGAGCTGCCGCGTACACACGATCGTTTTTAATGTCATTTTCAAAAACGACGTTTTTCTCGACGTGATTTTTCTTGTTTCCTCTCAAGCCTGTCTTGCATACACAAGTTCATTAAAAAAACCGCTCGAGCAAAGCGCAGTGACGTACAACACGTACGACGGCACTATAAAGGGGAAGTTCCGTTCGAATGGCGCCACCCTTCATGTTAGTAAAGTTTGTTGAGCGACGATTCGCGCTTTTCAGCCTCGTGCTTCTCAGTCCGTTACAGCGTGACGAATGTGCTATCTCCATTACGAACGCTAGTTTTACCAGAACGAGCGCTCCCGTCTCATACTTGATTCTGAGCATGCGCGTTTTTTTTCCCCCTCGTAAAAGCATACACACTACCGTTTTTCACGTTGTTAAAAAAAACGATGTGAAAAACGACGTTAAAAAATAGAGCAGGTTCTCATTTTTTTTTTTTTTAGGCCATTTTTCACATCGTTAAAAATGCTCTGGAGCCTACACACGATCGTTTTTAATGCCCAATTAAAAAAATTGCATTTTTAACGTCGTGAAAAACGGTTGTGTGTGTATGCGGCATTAGATTACACCCATTACCCTGGTGTAAGAAGAGGGGACTGATAGTTGTATCGATCTTAATGAAAAAGTCAGAGAAGAGGGTTCGAGCTTGGGGGGAGGAATATTACCGACTCGTTTTTAGTAAAGTTTTGTTTCCAGCAAAGTGTTCTTTTCTTTTTCTTTTTTTTTTTTTTAATATGTGAGAATGCAGTTATCAATGGGGATGGCTGCAACAATTTGTCATAATACAGCATACCAAGATATGTCTTAATTATACATTACAGGACACGGGCAACATTCATACACCTTGTGGTTTAGGAGCATACCTATGGGTGACTGGACACTGGCAAGCTTTTGAGGACATGCTCCCTCTGGGTCACCTCCCACCTACTCCACCCAGTGAGTCCCCAGTTTTTTGATAGCGTCTGAAGGTGAAAATTAAACCACTTAGTTTCAGGTGACTGACCAGGTGATGCATCACACCACTGGTAGCACATTTTAACAACACTTCCACCTAGAGCCCTTATAAGGTTTCTTCTGGCCATTTCACCACATGAATTGGCCGAGGAAGGTCTAAATATGGCTTACCAAGCAATCCTTCCGGACACGCTTATCCTATCCTCTCACAATCTACTTTGAGTTCCCCACAGGGGAATACCCTCACTTGTAGCTATGACAGAGACCAGGCAAAAGTGAGCCAATTCAAAATAGCAGGTAAGTCTTTGGGTCCCTTGCACCAGAGCAGGACCCTGTTTTAACACCAGTCCCAGCATCCGGTTCTAACTGTATTTCAAGCAAGCGGACTAAAAAAGAATTACTCTTTCGTCCATGGACCGACACAGCTTCTCTATTGACAAAGTGGATATTATCCGTTAATTAGGAGTGACTAGGCAGAAAACTTGTAAAAAGTGTTGCATCACACCTTCTACAGTACCGCCCAGGGGGATGACCCTCTGGGTATATCCCCTCAGTCTGCATCTCGCAGATCAGTTTTTTTCTGTCTAGCAAGGAGTAGGGCATGGCTCCCTTCGGGCCCATTGGTCTGGGGAAAAAAAATATATTTTTTTTTTGCTAAATTTTTATTTATCTTTTGTTTCCTGCGATCTTCGATCAATTGCCGACTGGGTGACAGGCTGGATCCTCGATCCTTGTAGTCTCCCTAGTTTTGGCTATCGAGCGTGTGCCAACCCTAGCTATGCACTGGGTTTTCCACTACATGCCCGTCGCTTCACGGGTGGCCGGTGAGCCTACGCTCCAGGGCCTGCATTGGACCGCTCGGCTTCGGCTGACCTTGCGGCCGAGTCGCAGTAGCCTGTCCGATGAGCGTCGCGCTCCAGGCCATACATATGATCGTCCCCTTGGGTCCAATCACAGCATGCCTGGCCAACAGTCACCTTCCGGGCGCGGACGATAATCTGTTTGGAATGTCTTCCAGCATGATACATGCAGGATAGCTAAGTAAACTCCCCTGCCTCGGCTCAGTGATTTGGCTGGACATTCCTGGAGAGACCAAGTAAGTGGTTGTGGCCCCTTTCTTCCCTCTCTCCTTTCCCTTCCCTCCTCCCTGGGCTTTCTAGCTAAGGTTGCTGGGTGCTGGGGGTCACCTAGGGGGTTCCACTGGAGCGGGCTGGCTGTAACTAACATTTAAAGATGTAATTTCTGCTTACCTGTGTGTGTGTGTGTGTGTGTGTGTGTGTGTGTGTGTGCGCGCTTCTTCCCCCTCCATGCTTTCGGCAGCCATTTTGCGGTGGTCCATGCCGGGTTCGGCCTCTAGTGACTGCCCGGCGCCCATCTTCCTGTGGTTTCCGCGCCATTTTCTTGTAGTTCCACACCCACTGGCCTCTATCAACTGATCGGCAGCCATGTTTGTAATGATCCACGCTGTATGTATATATTGCCGTTCGGCGGCCATCTTTTTTGTGGTCTACGGCTGCTTTGGACTCCATCTTCGGCTCGGCGGCCGTTTTCTTAGAGCCCACATTATCTTCCATACAGACGTTTGGTGGCCATTTTGCGAGAGTCTCTGGCCTCTAGGGTGCATTACACTGGCGCGAGAAATTCACACAGGAAGCACTGATAAAAGAAGCAGACTGACACCACAGCGGTGGGACAGCATCACAGGCGCAGCACGGCAGCATAGCGGTACCGATCCAAGGGTGGTTAGTCCTCTGGGTGACCCAGCATCTGTGCAGCACAGGAGGGTGGCCTATTGATATCTTGCCTGGAGCCCTGTGAGTGTCAGCGCGTGGTCAGCATGGCATCTGAGCCAGATGTCTTCTCCACCGAAACACCAGATTTAGCAGCTGGTGCCCCTGAGGTGTCTATGAACGCTATGACGGCAATCCTAGAGGCGTTTGCTGCCAGGGTGGAAGCAGCACACGGGAATACATGGGGTAGTAAACGCCCCCGTCCCCTGCAAGCTTCTGGGGATAATTCTGATGCATAACCAGGTCCAGCTACGGCTCAGGGCCCAGATTCTGACACATCAGAGACTGCAGACCGAGACCAGACAGTGAGGATGACTCCAAGTCCAGGTCAGTACGCAAGAGATGGCTTTGGTATCTGACCTTATTACTGCAGTGCGGGATACGCTAAAGTTGGAAAATACTGCAGAAGCAGCAGAGACTCCGGTCCACTTTGGGTTTCATAAACCTGCCTGCACTGCTAAGGTTTTCCCTTGTGTGTCTTATTTTGATAAACTCTTATACAAGGAATGGGAGAACCCACTGAGGGGTCTTTACAGCCCCAAAGAGGTTTGCTGTACGGTACCCCTTTGAGGAGAGTTTTCTGAAGAAATGGACCTCTCCCCCTATAGTGGACCCTCCGGTGTCCAGACTTAGAGCTACCACAAGTCCAGTAGAAGGGGCTCCTGTTTTCAAGGACCCTGTGGATAAGAAGGCTGAAGCACTCGCTCGCTAAATATACTCAGTGGTAGGCTCGGCAGTACGCCCGGCATTGGCGGGGGCCCTAGTGTCTCAGACACTTACTGAATGAGCAAGATTGCTACTCCAGGGGTTAAGGAGCGAGATGCTCCTCCTGATGAGATAACATTGGCCGACCAGTTGGTCCAGGGCCTTAGGTTTGTCTGTGAGTCAGACATGGATACTATTCCCCTGCTGTCAAAAGCTTTGGTTTATGCAGTAGCAATACGCCGCCTGATCTGGCTAAAGGGCTGGTCTGCGGACCAGACCTCCAAGAAAGCCCTGTTGGATCTGCCTTTTAAGGGCGACAGACTTTTTGGGGCCTCTCTGGATGACATCATCAAGGATGCCACAGGAGGTGAAAGCACTTTGCTTCCTCAAACTAGCAAGGGTAGGGGCCACGCCAAGGGCAAGGGCCCTCCTTTACTGCACGCTAGCGTTTTTCGTTCCCCTAGGGCAGGGATATGCAATTAGCGGACCTCCAGCTGTTGCCAAACTACAAGTCCCATGAGGCATAGCGAGAATCTGACAGCAGCAAGCATGACACCCAGAGGCAGAGGCATGATGGGACTTGTAGTTTTGCAACTGCTGGAGGTCAAGCTCAGATTTAGAGGTAAGCGTGTCCATTAACTGTCAGACTCTTCGAGACTGTGGTTGGATACTAAACACGCCAAAGTCAGTTTTGGTGCCCACTCAACGCCCAGTGTACCTGGGGTTGATTCTGGATTCCTCAGAGGCAAAGGTATTCCTCCCTGTGGCGAAGTTGCAGACCCTCCGGGGCTGCAGTACGGCAGCTGACTTCCAGGAATTGGTCGTCACTCCGTTTTTGCATGCGAGTGTTAGGCCTCATGGTAGCCTCCTTCGAGGCGGTCCCATATGCTCAATACCACACTCGAGTGTTACAGAAGGAAGTTCTGTCCAGATGGAACAGATGTCCATCGTCTCTGGATTATCAAATCCGAGTGAGCCACCTAGTCAGGAGATCCCTGGTATGGTGGTCGACAGCACCGGCTCTAATGGCCTGGAAGTAATTTCTTCCGGTTTACTCGATAGTGATCACGACGGACGCCAGCCTTACAGGTTGGGGGGGGAGTCGGGGGTGTTCAGTCGGCGCAAGGTTGCTGGACCCCAGAGTGAAGCCCCCCTGCCGATCAATGTCCTGGAAATCTGGGCGATCAGGCTGTGCCTCTTCAAATGGTCTCAGAGGCTGCAAGGGCGTCCAGTCAGGATCCAGTCAGACAACGCCACATCAGTGGCATATGTCAATCATCAAGGAGGAACAAGAAGCTCAGCCGCAGCATCGCATCGGAGGTCGCTCGCATCCTGAAGTGGGCAGAGAGGAGCGTACCGGCACTGTCGGCCGTGTACATTCCGGGTGTGGAAAACTGTCAGGCGGACTACCCGAGCCGCCAGATGCTGGACCAGGGAGAATGGTCCTTACACCCGGAGGTGTTCCAACTCCTCTGCCAAAGATGGGGCATACCAGACGTAGATCTTCTGGCTTCCCGACTCAATCGGAAGGTATTGAGCTTTGTGGCCCAGTCAAGAGACCCATGGGCAGACGCAGCGGACGCGTTGGTGGCATCGTGGGGTCAGTATCGGCTAATCTATGCCTTCCCTCCATTAAGGCTTCTTCCTCTTCTGCTCCGCAGAGTGGAGGCAGAGGGAATTCCAATGATCCTAATCGCTCCAGATTGGCCTCAGCGTCCTTGGTACGCCGATATAGTATGTCTGGTATCAGACGTCCCCTGGCGCCTACCACTACGGAAGGACCTGCTATCGCAAGGTCCCTTACTCCATCCTGCTTTACAGTCACTGGCTTTAACGGCATGACTGTTGAGAACCAGGTACTGAGAGACCGGGGCCTGTCAGATTCAGTAATCTCTACTAGAAGTGCTCGGAAACTGTCCTCTAGGAAGGTTTATCACCGCACTTGGATGACCTACATCTCCATGTGTGAGGAAATGAAATGGCATCCGCGTACTTATTTGGTTTCCAGAATCCTGCTGTTTTTACAGCATGGGGTGGACCAAAGGCTTGCCCTAAGTACGATTAAGAGACAGATATCTGCCCTGGCTGTCTTTTTTCAGCGACCCCTGGCGACTCACTCTCTCGTGAGTACATTTGTGCAGGGGGTTCGGCATGTGGCCCCTCCGGTCCGTCCCCTGCTACCTCCGTGGGACTTGAACCTGGTCCTCTCAGTGCTTCAGAAGGCACCATTTGAGAATATTAGAGATATTCCCCTGTTGACACTCTCTCAGAAAGTGGTCTTTTTGGTGGCTGTTACGTCAGTTAGACGAGTCTCTGAGCTGGCAGCCTTGTCCTGCAAGACTCCCTATTTGATTTTCCACAAGGATAAGGTGGTGCTGCGGCCACAGCCTTCCTTTCTGCCGAAAGTCGTTTCGGCTTTTCATCTCAATGAAGACATTGTACTTCCTTGTGTCCTCATCCGTCGAATCCTAAGGAGTCGGCGTTGCATTCCTTAGGTATACTCTCAAAGCTCGGACAACGTCTATCTGCTACTTCCCTGTTCCGGAAGTCAGACTCACTGTTTGTTTCGGTGGCTGGTCCCAAGAAGGGCCAAGTAGTCTCGTCGGCCACCATCTCTAGGTGGATCCGACAGAGAGTAATCCAGGCTTACGCCTTAAAGGGTCAAGCGCCCCCCTTTCTTGTCACGGCGCATTCGACCAGGGCAATAGGTCCCTTCTTGGGCTTTCCGACATCAAGCGTCTGTTTCCCAATTATGTAAAGCGGCGACTTGGTCGTCCGCTCACACTTTCACAAAATTCTACAAGGTTGATGTAGGTGCATCTTCGGATGCCTCTTTCGGCCGTAAAGTTTTGCAGGCGACTGTTTAGAGTTGCAACTCCTCCGTTGGAGGAGTGCTGTTTTGTGTTTGGGGTGAAGTTTATTTTTATGCTATTACCACCCCTCGTTTTTTCTCTGACACTGCTTTGGGATGTCCCACTTTGTCAATAGAGAAGCCGTGTCGGTCCATGGACGAAAGAGTAAATAGGATTTTTTACTCACCGTAAAATCCTTTTCTCTGAGTCCATGGACCGACACAGCACCCACCCCTCCTTTTAAGTTTATACTGCTTTTTGACGAACTGATCTGCGAGATGCAGACTGAGGGGGATATACCCAGAGGGTCCGCCCCCTGGGCGGTACTGTAGAAGGTGTGATGCAACACTTTTTGCAAGTTTTCTGCCTATTCACTCCTAATTAACGGATAATACCCACTTTGTCAATAGAGAAGCTGTGTCGGTCCATGGACTCAGAGAAAAGGATTTTACGGTGAGTAAAAAAACCTATTTTTCTGCATCTGTCAAATTCCCTCGTACAGATTATGGCCTCATTACAGCCATCTGGGGCTCAAAAATTCTCTTACTCCCGTTTTATTAATCGGAACCAGATCCCAATATGCAGATCCCATGTCTCTATATTAAAGAGGAAGCTTCACGCAACATGCTTGCTAACGTTGAAAAGCTCATTGCCTCTGTCCGCAAAAGCCTTCACATTGTTTAACCAATTTCCTACCCAGCCATAGTCAAATGACGTCCACAGATGGGATCTCCCATCCTGGGTGGACGTCATATGACGTCCTGGCTTTGTAGGGGGATATCTGAATGATGCCTGCAGCTAGAGGCATCATTCAGATATCCTTTTAAAGTGCCGGCGATTCTGTGCACCATAAGAACGATCATAGCGGTGGTTCCGCCGCTTGATCGTTCTTATAGGCGGCGGGAGGGGACAACCCCCCCTCCCGCCGCCATTCGGTGCTTCTCCGGGCTCTCGCGTGCGTTCGGGGACCCGGAGCGTATCTTCAGGCGCCGTTGGTGGGTCACATGACGAGCATAGAGATGACTGGTGACCAGATGGTCACCAGTCATCTCTATGATCGTCGGAGGCCCGGGCGCGATGTGATTACGTCACGCCCGGGGCCTCAAATGTAAACAAAGCCGCCATTGCGGCTAGTAAGTATGAGATCAGTGAAAATGTTTTCACTGATCTCATGCTTTCCAGCCTGGAGGAGAGATGTGGGGTCTTATTGACCCCGCATCTCTCAATAAAGAGGATCTGTCGCACACATTCCTATTACAAGGGATGTTTACATTTCTTGTAATAGGAATAAAGGTGATCAAAAAAAAAAAAAGTAAAATAATTGTCAAAAAAAAAAAATTAAAACGCCCCTGTCCCCGGTAGCTCGCGATCAGAAGCGAATGCACACGTAAGTCGCACACATATGTAAACGCCGTTCAAACCACATATGTGAGGTATCGCCGCGTGCGTTAGAGCGCGTGCAACAATTCTAGCACTAGACCTTCTCTGTAATTCTAACCTGGTAACCTGTAAAAAAAATTAAAGTGTCGCCTATGGAGATTTTTAAGTACCGGAGTTTGGCGCCATTCCATGAGTGTGCGCAATTTTAAAGCGTGACATGTTAGGTATCTGCTCGGCGTAACATCATCTTTCATATTTTCCCCAAAAATTGGGCTAACTTTACTGTTTTGTTATTTTTTAATTCATGAAACCATTTTCTTTTTTTTAAAAAGGCGTTTGAAAAATTATTGATCAAATATCGTGCAAGAAAAAAGTTGCAATGACCGTCATTTTATTCCCTAGGCTGTCTGCTAAAAAAACATATATAATGTTTGGGGGTTCTGAGTAATTTTCTAGCAAAAGAATGATGATTTGTACATGTAGGAGAGAAGTGCTAGAATAGGCCCGGTATTGAAGTGGTACAAAAAGCCCTGTATTGAAGTGGTTAAATTCGGATTAGCCAAGTTAGAAAGGCAAGCTGATGTCACAATTTCCGACTCAGCCAATCTGAGGAAGCTTTGTATTCATTGATAAGTTAGCAATTTAATCTATTTCTCACACGCAGCATGGGCATACTTAGAATTACACCCCGAAAAACACATTCTGCTACTCCTTTTGAGTATATCATTGTCTCTTTGTGTATGACACAAATCAATACGTTTTGTAGCATGTACTGTAATGGTCACCTCTATACAAGTGGTCAGGGAAATGAGTGTAGCAGTGCCAGTTCCTTTAAGCCAAGCAAGTCTAGCCTGCTGGTACATGATTGCCCTCAGGAATGCTGTGTTCACTGGCCTGGTGTCCTACAGGAACGTAGTCAGCGGTATGTGCAGATGGGTCATAGGCAGAGACATGGTCAGCAAACAGGCAAAGGATCGGTCTTGGCATCAGGCAGAAACTTTCTCAATAAACAGGGCCAGGGTTAGTGCAGGCAGAGGCAGCACTGCATTGGCGTAGCGGTGATTAGGGACACTGTAAATGGCATGGCGGCGATCAGGAACGCTAACTGGCGTAGCGGTGATCAGGGACAATGTAACTGGCCTGGTGGTGAATAATGATAAAATGACTGGTGCTGCAGTGGTCAGGGATAATATGACTGTTGTGGCGGTGATTAGTTACACTGTGAGTGAGTGGCAGTGATTAGGGACACTGACTGGCAGCACTGGTGTGGTGACGTACTGCTGTGGTGGTGATCAGAGATAATGGATGGCGGCACTGACATACAGTGATATCAGAGCAGTTAGTCATTGTACATTATTACCTTCACAGTGGTACAATGTCAGCTTAGTGACGCTGCACTTGCTCTGTTGATGGTTATTTACTAAAAAAAAATTATATTTTTTCTGTTTTTTCATATTGTCACCAGAGTGACGCTGGTACTCTGGGTGGTGATCAGTATCTGTTATTTGTTTTAATTTACACTGCTTTTTACAGTTATGATCACTGTAAGCAATCGGGAACCTTTGTTTACTATTGTGATGCTTTGGTCACAGCTATCACATGGTACAGGGCCACTGTGATTGGCCTGGTACTATGTTATCACTGTGATCAATCGCAGAAATCAGAGTTGTAAGCAAGGTGTCATCAATGACAGCCTTGTTTACTGCTGTAACTGATATTGCTGCGATTGATCACTGGGATCACATGGTTACCAGGGCTGGTCACCGCTCCACCAGATACAACCACTCTAGGTAAATCCTCTCAAAACTGGAGAGCACACGCCCGGCCATTTATGTGCAGCGACCAGGGAAGAAGTCTAATAGACCCTAGATGTCTCAGTAAAGAATATTTACATTCCTTGTGATGGCAATAAAAATGATTTAAAAAATGTAAAGAGACAGTGTAAAATGAAAAAATAAAATTCAAATGAAATTAAAAAATTTTTTTTTTCAAGCACCCCATCCCACCGTGCTCATAAGCAAAGGCATTCATCGATCGTTGGTATGTAAATTGCGATTGCATCACCACCAGACATCCTGTGTAAATCTAAAGTGGTAACCTGTAAAGGCTTTTGAAGCCTCGCCTATGGATAATATAATGTACGTAGTTTGTCATCGTTCCACAGGCGTGCGCAGTTTTAAAGCGTGATGTGTTGGGTATAAATTTACTCGGCCTAACTTCATCTTTTATATTTTACCGAACAATTTGGTATTGTGTTTTTGTGCAATAAAATTCATTAAAGTGTATTTTTTCCCCAAAAAAATGCATTTGAAAAACCGCTTCGCAAATACAGTGTGACCTAACATGCTGCAACACCCACCCTTTTTTTCTCTATGGCCTCTGTTGAAAAAAAGTATATAATGTTTGGGGGATTAATTTTCTAGCAGAAAAAAAATACCTATTAGCAAAATACTGATTTTTACATGTAGAAGATAAGTGTCAGAATAGGCCTGGTCTTTAAGTGGTTAACCATGAGTCTTCAGTGCAGCAACATCACTGAATTTTGATCATCTCCACCTGGGACAAGACTAGCAACATGTACTGCTTACCAAACCGAAATGACCCTCAGGCTGGGTTCACACTAGTACGACATGACTGTTGTACGACTGTCATCCTACTTTGCCCTGCAACATCGGTCCTACATCCATCCCACTTGAATGAACAGGATAAGATTTTGCTCCTACTTTGAGATAGTCTGACTTGACCTTTGACCAATCAAAACAATCCTAGTGTGACATAAATTCCTTTTACTGCTGCTGTAATCACCATGTTGGATGTCACAAGTCAGATGGTTGGGACAAAGATCCGACTTTGATCCTACTTCAGAGATATTTAATGGGCTGAAGTAGGATCAAAGTAGTGCAGGAACCTTTTTTAAAGTCGGACCGACTTGTGTCGGACCAGTTAAGACAGCTGTCTTAGGGAATCATTGATTTACACACATCATGCGAGATGTGCTCCCAAAGTCGGAGCCTATGTCCTACCAGTGTGAACCGGCCTCAAAAATTGAGTGGACAGTAGCACTTGTGGGAACAGTCCCATACAGCCCAGGCAAATATAATTTCTCCCTATATAAATGCCACACTCGGTGGAAAATAGAAAGTATAGCCTCCTGGTGTAGTAATTTTAAGACTCCTTTATCAAAGACTTCAAAGTGTACAATGACATTTTATATAAAAGGTACTGTTTATTACAAGCAGTAGAACAGAAACAAGCTCCGGTTTGTTTGGCCTGGTGTGAACGCAGTCAATTCAGTGGGAGTAGGGTTTTAGTGGGGGTACATGTTTTTAACAACCCATGTTATATGAATATGTTGCATGTGTCCTCTACTGTATTCGAAGATATGGAATATACATGAGTAAAAAAAAAAAAATTATTTTTTGCTTCCAATCCTGTGGTACTTTGGAAAAGGCCCTTTTCTCTGTCGGCATGACTGTGCTTCTGGGCACAAAGCCAGTTCCACAATGAGTTGGTTTGACCAGTTTAGTGTTGAGGAACTCAAGTGGGCCTACAGAGGCCTGACCTTTTGGGATGCATTGAAATGTGGGTTGAGAGCTGGTCTTCTCATTCAACATACCACCTGACCTTACAAGTAAACTTTTTGTTGGAGCACAAGTTCCCACCAAGACACTCCAAAATCTTGTTGCCCATTGTTCTGGAGCTTGTATAGGTGTGAGGGTCAAATGTCCACAAAATTTCTCCATTTAGTGTAGGGATAGCTGCACATCTTTTATAAAATAAAAAGTGGTTGCTGCTTTTTGGCCCTGGTGGTCGTAACACAGAACATGATAGAAATAATTCAAACCTTTCCAATTGTCGGAGGAATAGAAGATTCCAGTTGTTCAGTGGGGGGCAACGGTTTCACTGTGCACTAGCTAAGGGGGAAATGCTCACATCCTAATATGTCTGCTGCAGAAGAAAATGTAATGGGACAAACACAGCAAGAAAAAATATTTGTTCTGTACTTTAGAAGCACTTTTGATGGGTTAAGTTTTTTTTACAATAATGCAATTAGGGATGTATCGGTGCCAATGCTAAGCATTTGCACGAGTATTTGTACTCGCCCAAATGCTCCCAAAACCTATACTTTACAGTGCGATTTGTGTCAGTACAAAATGAATGGGTGCAAGTCGCACTGCAAAGAATTGCATGTGATTTGAGCAGGAATGTGGTGCGATTCCTATCTATATCATATACGTTTCCCCCACTACTCCTGTGTGTGTAGAAAGTTATTAAAGCGCCATCTAGTGGGCAGTTTAATTTTTTTTTTTAGAACTCACAGTACATAGAGCCTGCATGCAAAGGCCGCTGGAGGTTACATGGCTGATGAAGATGTAGAGGTGGTCCTTCCTCAAACTGACATCACTTCCGCCCTATACCTACGCGGTCTCTGAACTTTTCCAGCCCATTGAGCACCCCCAGCAGCCCTGATTTGCTATCATCGGTGGACCAGGACACCCATGTAGATTATTTTGCATGTGGCCAGATGTACTGTATGGTCTAACATTTTTTTTTTACATGCCCAGTAGATGGCGCTTTAACCATTTTCATACACACGCTTGCAGTGGGGGAAATCTCATGCGATTTGGACAGGAAACGCACTGCATTCCTGTTCAAATTGTGTGCGATTTGTGAATTTTTTTTTTCTGTATTGATGAAAATCGCACCGCAAGCAAGTACTTGTACTCGTCGATAAATGGTATCGGTGCAAACCTACAGTCCATTCCAAAAAAAATTCTAGGTGCAGCTCCAGCCCCCCTTATACTTACCTGAGCCCCATCCTGATCCAGTTTTGTGCATGAAAGCAGTGGCTCTCCGGGGTCTGTCTTTCCTCATTGGCTCCCATAGCAAGAGGCTTGCTACTGGGGGCACTCGGCAGGGGAGAGAATCCAGGACCGCCGGTGGAGGGACTCAGAAAAGGCTTGTGTCTGCTGTATGCAAAACCATTGCACAGAGCAGGTAAGTATACCATGTTTGTTTTATATAAAAAAAAATCTTTCCTTTTAGAAACACTTCAAAAACAAAAAAGGCTTAATTTGATATTCTTTAAGCCAAAGGAACCACAGCCAGCGACCTGCAGCTTTTGAATGCGGTCAGATGAAGGTATTAATGGCATCCAGGCTGCTTTTAAAAAGGCCTCCTATTGTAGACTTTCTAGCTCCTGAATTTGGTAGCATGAGCATTTTTCTGTAAACCATGTATTTACAATGTCACTTTTTTTCTCCTTTCCAGGCATCCCGTCATCGACAGGAAACGGTTTAGAACCTCTGCAAGATGACAATCCACCACACTGGTTAAAGTCCCTGCAAGCTCTGACAGAGTTGGACGGCCCCAGTAGTAGTATACCTCCCCACCACCCTCATAATAACCTCTTCAGCACACAGATCCCTCTACACAGAGCAAATTGGAGCCCATACCCTCCCCCCACAAACCCTGCCAGTTTCCACTCCCCACCCCCAGGTTTTCAGACCGCCTTCAGACCCCCTACCAAAACACCTACAGATCTACTACAGAGCTCCACCCTGGACCGTCATTGAGAAAAAAAATATATGGAACTGCTAGAATTTGGGATGTCCTTCCCTGCCTCAACCACAGTTTTCAGTCAAAATAAAACCCTCAGTGTTTCCCTCTCATATAATTTCTTCTCCTCTAACAGTTTCCAGAATTATCAAGAATCTTCATTTTGAGGGGATCAACAACCCCTTCTCTCTCCCAAAAAAGTTGCCATTTGAGAGTCTGTCATCATTTTAAAGCTCGTTCTTGAAGGTGGCCAACATCAAAGAGCATCAAAAGTTTCCAAAAAAATTTAGAGAGATGAAAATTCAAAAAGGTTTTGTTAAATCGCTTCAAAAGAGATCATTGATCTGCTGCATGATATATATTTTTGTTTAAAAATAAATACATTTATTGTGATTTAACAGCTCTCAGATCTAGCTAGTGCAGGTAGCAGGAAAAAAAATAATCTTAAAATCTTTAGGGAATTAGTATTCTAACATGATCAGTAAGTAAATATGTGTTTTTGTTAATGGAGAGCACCATTCAAATGAAATGCCATTCAGGTTTTGTTGAGAGTTTTTTGTCCTTCAAACAGTTTAAGGTCTGGCAACCAAAACCATTTCATTAATTTTCTTCAGGACCAAAGTGGCAGGTTTTTATCAATATTGATTTTCAGGCCCACTGGAATTGAAGGGGTTTAGATGCAATAAGTACGTAGAATCGTCTTATTGCCATTTTTTTTTATTTCTCATTTGCCATTTGTTAGTGGTGCTTTCAATGTTCAGTGCCGCAAGCTTTTTTAACTGGGTATGATGCAGTTAAGCCATGAATTTTTTCAGCTGAATAAACAATCCACTGTTTCTTAGTCAACCAATCTCTCTACCCGTACAGATGTGTTTTTTTTTTTATTTTAGTTTTTTGGTAATTCAAGACCTCAAAAGGTGTTTTGTAAATGCTTTCTGCTTTTGAGCTGCACTCTGTCATTCTTCAACCATGAAGATCCAAACCGTTTTAATCATCATGAATAATCTGCCTTACCAGACCTGTGTTTCATTTGCAAAATCGGGCAGTCTTTGCACTTACAGATATTTTGCTCTTTGTTCAAGTGGCACATGTGTCTAGGTATTGGGAAGAGATGGTTGCATTTTTTTTATTAATGTGCTCTTTCTGCAGCAGATCAATCAGTTTTGCTTTTTCAAAATGTGACCAGTTGATGACAAACCCAACAGCTTCTTCATATCATTTTTAAAATCACGTATGGGAGTTTGGCCAGCCACCTGACCTAACTTCAGCATTTCTGGAAGTTACAGCAGTATTGAAGATTGGGAAGAGGAGAAGCCAACAAGTGAGGGGGAAAAATAAGACAAATTAAAACATGGTTATAACCTGACGCTAAAACTAAACCAAGAAAATGTACCTCTGTCTACAGAATTAAAACTAAAATCTTAAATAAAACAGAAAACTTGATGATAACTTGTTTGTGGGCCTTGCTTTGTTTGTAGACATGGATTGTGGGTGTCCTCATTGGTAAGATGTGTATGTCCGCCATTGCACTCCTCTACAAATGTAGGCTGTCTTAGCAGATTGCATAATATTTTTCTCTAAACTGGAGATGCTCAGTTTAGTCGGTTGTCTAGCATGTGCAAAAGCTTCTTGTAATTTTATAATTTATAGATGTGCTGGCATGTCGCCCACCTGCTTTTGTTTCAGCTGTACCTGCTGTTTGAGTGTCTGCTTTCTAACACTTTTGTATAGGCTCCATGTCATCTACCCACCCTTTCTGGAAGATTCAGTATGGTAATAAAGACCCTAATCTAGGCTGCATTATACATGTCTATGGCCCCCATAGTGGTTGGTTATGTTTTAGCTGTACCTGCCATTTTAGTCTCTGCTTTCTAGATATATTTTATGTGCTCCATATTATCTACCCACCCTTTCTGAAAGATTCAGCATTGTAATATAGACACTGATCTAGGCTACAGTATAAATTCATCATGGATTTTTGGCATGATCAAGTTTTTTTTTGTTTAACCCCTTCCTTACCGGGCCATAATAATATGACGCCAGCAGGAACCCTCCCTCCCTCCCTCCGGGTGGACGTCATATGACGTCCTTTCTTCCCGGCCGGCTAAGGGCCACAATGTCCGCCGGGCACCCGCGATCACGGCAGGAGTGTGGATCTGTGTGTAAACGCACAGATCCACCTCCTGTCAGATGAGGAGACTGATGTGTGTTCCCAGTACAGAGGAACACAGATCGGTCTCCTGCCCTTGTGAGTCCCCTCCCCCTACAGTTAGAATCACTCAATAGGAAACATATTAACCCCTTCTGCGCCCCCTAGTGTTAACCCCTTCCCTGCCAGTTCCATTTACACAGTAATCAGTGCAGTTTTATAGCACTAATCGCTGTATAAATGTGAATGGTCCCAAAAACGTGTCCGATGTGTCTGCCACAATGTCACGGTCGCAATAAAAATCGCAGATCGCCTTCATTATTGATAAATAAAAATGCCATAAATCTATCCCCTATTTTGTAGACCCTATAACTTTTGCGCAAACCAATCAATATACGCTTATTGCATTTTTTTTTTTTTAACCAAAAATATGTAGAAGAATACGTATCGGTCTAAACTGAGGGGAAAAAAAGTTTTTTTTTTTTTAAATTTTGATATTTATTAAATCAAAAAGTAAAAAATATTGTTTTTTTTTTTTTTTTCAAAATTGTCGCTCTTTTGTTTATAGCGCAAAAAATAAAAACCGCAGAGATGATCAAATACCAAACTAAAGCAATTTTTTCGGGGAAATAAAGATAAAAATAAACATTTGAGTACAGTGTTGCATGACCGCGCAATTGTCATTCAAAGTGCAACAGCGCTGAAAACTAAAAATTGGTCTGGGCAGGAAAGGGGTGAAAATGCCCTGTATGGAAGTGCTTAATGAAAAGGCCGTCTCAGGTATTCTAAGGCTACAGGAAGCAAAAAGGAATGTGTTTGGGTTTACATACACTGTAAAGAAACTCCTGGCAAACCTCTAAATACACAATTGAAATGTATGTTTCTTGGTTGTACATTTTGGGACACAGGATATAATCCTTAAACGCTTGGTTATGCTACCACCTTCAGGAGATTTTGACTTTGGCAGAGCTGTAAGAACAGCCTAGTATAACTCTGTTCCGAGCATGCCTAAGTTGTTTGCTAGTGTCCTTTACAAGAACAGACATCTCTGCTCTCCGATTTAAGACTTATTATTTTTTTTAAAAACCTTGATTCCTATAAAGATGCTACATTTTCTGCAGAGCCACTGGGCCCCCTGTTTGCAAGTTCTGTATCAGTTACTGCTCAGCTTTTCCTTGGAGGGTACTGTATCAAGCATTTGGCACTCACCTAGGCACGTGGTGCAGCATATTGAGTTAGCTATAGTGTGCTCCATGTTCAGGGCCAGAGTACCCCCTTCTGGTTGAACCCAGACCTTTATGCCTGCTGGATGAGCGATGTTTGTTGCATAGGGCTTGTCATTGGGTGATTTGCAGAACTAAAGATTGTTACTGTGAGTAAGGGCTGTTGCCATTTAAATGGGAGGCTTGATGGCCTTCTTCAGTCCCCTAGGGGTTTAGCAATGGAGCGCTGACTGCAATCACAATATCTTCAGTTGGGAAAGGATCACTTTGTTTTAAATTTGGAGCTATATTTTGTCTCCCAATCTTTGGCCTGGGTAAACCCACTGAGCCTGTACGGCTTCCTAGGTCAGGCCCACTGGGCGTACGCATATCATTTTGGAACGTGTGTGGACCCAGCTCAGTTTTTTCCTTCTCCTGAACCTGCACCAGAGATCCTCTGGGAGGTTTCTTCTGGGATCCCTGCTGTCTTTAGTGACTGTTATGGGTAGCGTGAACCCCTCCTGCCATGCAGAGTATATTGTTGGTACCTCTAGGGGTGTTCTTACACTTATACTATTGTGGATCATAGGTGCGAGGAGGGTGGCCCTGGGGTCCGGCTGGTTCATGTGCCGCTAAGAATGCAGTCGGATGATGTCAGTCTGGACCACGGCCCCCAGCCTGAGTCACTACCCTGGTCAGGAGCCCCCTTAACACCTTTTGGAATGGTCCACTCACCTTTTAAGTAATGAATTTTCTGCTACAATGTCAGACTTTGTGGGTCAGCTTTTGGCCTCGTTTGTTACCCCTGTAAGCAGAAGACTAACCGGCCCTGCTACATCTTCCACATTCGTTATTTTTTTCCTTTAGCAACAGCTGCTGTTTCCCATTCAGATGTGAAAGATGAGGATGGTGCTTTGTTGGGTTCTTAGGGCTCTGCACAGGAGTCGAGTCAGACAGCTTACAGGTCTCCAAAGCTTAAAGTGGTTCTAAAGGCTGGAGGTTTTTTTACCGTTTTATGCATGAAGGTAAAAAACCTTCAGTATGCAGCTTCCGCCCCCCCCCCCCCCCCCAATACTTAAGCCCAAAGTCGATCCAGAAATGTGCACAAGAACAACTGCTCTCCCGGCTTTCTCCCTCATTGGCTCAGACACAGCACGAGCCATTGGTTCCCACTGCTGCCAATCACAGTAAGTGAGGAGGAGGTGGGGCAGGGCTGAGCCTCCTTCTGTGTGACTTGTGGACACACAGCGGGGCTCGGGAGCGAGCACGCGGGTGCCCGCATAACAAGCAGCTTGCTATGGGGATGGAGGCGAGGGACCCAAGAGTAGGAAAATCAGGGCTGCTGTGTGCAAAACCTTTGTACAGAGCAGGTAAGTAGGCCATGTTTTTGTTTACCCACTTCAGCCCTGGAAGGTTTTACCCCCTAATGACAAGGCCATTTTTGTGATATGGCACTGCGTTACTTTAACTGACAATTGCGCGGTCATGTGACGCTTTACCCAAATAACATGACGTCCTTTTTTTTCCCCACAAATAGAGCTTTCTTTTGGTAGTATTTGATCACCTCTGTGGTTTTTATTTTTTGAACTATAAACAAAAAAGCGGCAATTTTGAAGAAAAAAAACAATACTTTTTACTTTCTGCTCTAAAACCTACCCAATAAAAAAGTTAAAAATCGAATTGCTTCATCAATTTAGGCCAGTATGTACTCTGCTTCATATTTTTGGTAAAAAAAAATCCCAATAAGCGTATATTGGTTTGCCCAAGTTATCGCGTCTACAAAACTATGGGATAGATTTATAGCATTTATTCATTTATTTTACTAGTAATGGCAGTTATCAGCGATTTTTAGAGGGATTGCGGCAGACAAATTGGACACGTAACTGACACTTAACACTTTTTTGGGAACCAGTGACATTACAGTGATCAGTGCTAAAAATATGCACTGTTATTGTACTAATGACACTGGCAGGGAAGGGGTTAACATCAGGGGAAATCAAAGGGTTAAGTGTGTCCCTAGGAGGTGCTTGCTAACTAAGGGGGGGGGGGGGAAATGGTCTGACTGGATGAAGACAGATCGGTGTTCCTGCTTAGCAGGAACACAAGATCTCCGTCTTTTTCCCTGTCAGAATGGCGATCTGCCCGGCTGTTCTGCCTCTGTGGGGAGCAACCTGCTGATTGGCTCCCCCTCTGTCCAATTGGCACACGCACCCTCACTGTCTATTGCATGAAATGATTACAGGTACGTCGTTTTGCGCAATAGAGCCGCCCTGCCGCAGTATATCTGTCTTTAACCACTTAAGCCCCGGACCATTTGGTAGCTAAAGGACCAGAGGTGATTTCAGAATTTTGCACTGCGCTGCTTTAACTGTAAATTGTGCGGACATGCAATGTTGTACCCAAATGAAATTTGCGTCCTTTTCTTCCCACAAATAGAGCTTTATTTTAATGGTATTTGATTGCCTCTGCAATTTTTATTTTTTGCGATATAAACGGAAAAAGGGCGAAAATTTTGAAAAAAAATTATCTTTTCTACTTTTTGTTATAATAAAAATCGAATAAACTAAATTTTAGTCATACATTTAGTCCAAAATGTATTCAGCCACATGTCTTTAGTAAAAAAAAATGTCAATAAGCGTATATTTATTGGTTTGTGCAAAAGTTATAGTGTTTACAAACTAGGGTACATTTTCTGGAATTTACACAGCTTTAAATTTATGACTGCCTATCTCAATTCTTGAGGTGCTAAAATGGCAGGGCAGTACAAACCCCCCCCCCCCCAAATGACCCCATTTTGGAAAGTAGACACCCCAAGGAAATTGCTGAGAGGCATGTTGAGCCCATTGAATATTTTTTTTTTTTGTCCCAAGTGATTGAATAATGACAAAAAAAATTACAAAAAGTTGTCACTAAATGATATATTGCTCACACATGCCATGGTTATATGTGGAATTGCACCCCAAAATACATTCTGCTGCTTCTCCTGAGTACGGGGATATCACGTGTGGGACTTCTTAGGAGCCTAGCCGCGTACGGGGCCCCGGAAACCAAGCACCGCCTTCAGGATTTCTAAGGGCGCAAATTTTTGATTTCACTCCTCACTACCTATCACAGTTTTGAAGGCCATAAAATGCCAAAATAGCACAAAACTCCCCCAAATGACCCCATTTTGGAAAGTAGACACCCCAAGCTATTTACTGAGCGGCATGTTCAGTCCATGGAATATTTTATATTTTGCCACAAGTTGCGGGAATATGACAAACTTTTTTTTTGGAACAAAGTTGTCACTAAATGATATATTGCTCACACATGCCATGGGCATATGTGAAATTACACCCCAAAATACATTCTGCTGCTTCTCCTGAGTACGGGGATACCACATGTGTGGGACTTTTTGGGAGCCTAGTCGCGTACGGGACCCCAAAAACCAAGCACCGCCTTCAAGGTTTCTAAGGGCATACATTTTTGATTTCACTCCTCACTACCTATCACAGTTTTGAAGGCCATAAAATGCCAAGATGGCACAAACCCCCCCCCCCCCCCAAATGAACCCATTTTGGAAAGTAGACACCCCAAGCTATTTGCTGAGAGGCATGTTGAGCCCATTGAATATTTTTTTTTTGTCCCAAATTTTTGAATGACAAAAAGAAAAAAAAATGTACAAAAAGTTGTTGTCACTAAATGATATATTGCTCACACATGCCATGGTTAGATGTGAAATTACACCCCAAAATACATTCTGCTGCTTCTCCCGAGTACGGGGATACCACGTGTGGGACTTTTTGGGAGCCTAGCCGCGTACGGGACCCCAAAAACCAAGCACCGCCTTCAGGGTTTCTAAGGGCATAAATTTTTGATTTCACTCCTCACTACGTATCACAGTTTTGAAGGCCATAAAATGCCAAGATAGCCCAAAACCCCCACAAATGACCCCATTTTGGAAAGTAGACACCCCAAGCTATTTGCTGAGAGGCATGGTGAGTATTTTACAGCTCTCATTTGTTTTTGAAAATGAAGAAAGACATATTTTTTTTTTCTTTTTTCAATTTTCAAAACTTTGTGACAAAAAGCGAGATCTGCAAAATACTCAACATACCTCTCAGCAAATAGTTTGGGGTGTCTACTTTCCAAAATGGGGTCATTTGGGGGGGTTTTGTGCCATCTGGGCATTCCATGGCCTCCGAAACTGTGATAGGCAGTGAGGAGTGAAATCAAAAATTTACACCCATAGAAATCCTGAAGGCGGTGCTTGGTTTTCGGGGTCCTGTACGCGGCTAGGCTCCCAAAATGTCTCACATGTGGTATCCCCGTACTCAGGAGAAGCAACAGAATGTATTTTGGGGTGCAATTCCACATATAACCATGGCATGTTTGAGCAATATATAATTTAGTGACAACTTTTTGTACATTTTTTTTTTTTTTTCTTTTTGTCATTATTCAATCACTTGACAAAAAAAAAAAAAATATTCAATGGGCTCAACATGCCTCTCAGCAAATAGCTTGAGGTGTCTACTTTCCAAAATGGGGTCATTTGGGGGGGGGGGGGGTTTTGAACTGTCCTGGCATTTTATGCACAACATTAGGAAGCTTATGTCACACATCATCCACTCTTCTAACCACTTGAAGACAAAGCCCTTTCTGACACTTTTTGTTTACATGAAAACATTTTTTTTTTGCAAGAAAATTATGTTGAACTGCCAAACATTATATATTTTTTTTAAAGCAAAGGCCCTACAGATTAAAATAGTGGGTGTTGCATTTTTTTTCCCACACAGTATTTGCGCAGCGATTTTTCAAACGCATTTTTTGGGGGAAAACACACTTTTTATTTTTAATGCACTAAAAAACACTATATTGCCCAAATGTTTGATGAAATAAATAAGATGATCTTAGGCCGAGTACATGGATACCAAACACGACATGCTTTAAAATTGCGCACAAACGCGCAGCGGCGACAAACTACATTCATTTTTAAAAGCATTTGAAAGCCTTTACAGGTTACCACGTTAGATTTACAGAGGAGGTCTACTGCTAAAATTACTGCCCTCGATCTGACCTTCGCGGTGATACCTCACATGCATGATGCAATTGCTGTTTACATATGACGCTAGACCGACGCTTGCGTTCGACTTTGCGCAAGAGCAGGGGGGGGCAGCGGTGCTTTTTTTTTTTTTATTATTTATTTTGCTTTTTTATTTGTTTTAAACTGTTCCTTCCATATTTTTTATTTTACCATTTTTATTGTTATCTCAGGGAATGTAAATATCCCCTATGATAGCAATAAGTAGTGACAGGTACTCTTTTTTTTGAAAAAAATTGGGGGGGTTAGACCCTAGATCTTTCCTCTGCCCTCAAAGCATCTGACCACACCAAGATCGGTGTGATAAAATGCTTTCCCAATTTCCCAATGGCGCTGTTTATATCCGGGGGGGGCATTCCCTCCCACTGCTTGTAAAAGCAGTCTAGAGGCTAATTATCTGCTAGAATTGCTTTTACATGAAAGCCGGCCACTGGCTGAAAAGAATGATACCAAGATGATACCTAAACCTGCAGGCATCATTCTGGTATAAACATTCAAAGTCCAGCAACATACCAGTACGTTGCTGGTCCTTGTTGGACATGTATTGTAATCTTTTTTTTCATGCAGCCTGTTGGCTGAATGAAAAAAAGAGATTGATCAGTGGGTATGCCCACCATTAGAATACCTCCCTTCATCCACCCACTTCTAATGATGGGCATACATGCACCATTTATATATGCCGAAGCATGGGGGCATCCTCCCGCAAAAAAGATATGCCGCGTACACACGGTCGGACTTTTCCACGGGCAAGCCTTCGTCGGAATTTCGACCGTATGTACGCAGCATAAAAGGTTATGCCGCGTACACACGGTCGAACTTTTCCACGGGCAAGCCTCCGTCGGAATTTCGACCGTATATACGCGGCATTAGGAGCAAAATCGCTCCTCCGCCCCTGCTGCCCCCATGCTTCGGCATATATGCTCTTTTTTTTAACTGTGGTGGTGAAATCACCTCCTACAGCGTTGGAGTCACGGCTTTATGTCTCGTGAGAGCAAACGCTGTTGCTGTCAAGATAAATAGATCCGCTCTGCAACTGAATGGTGTACCTGCTAAGCAAATGATGGTTAACATTAAAACAAAGTAACATTACAGTACAACAGTAAGACCTTACCATACCATACCTGCAAAGCAAATACCAAAACAAAACCTAGTAAAAAATAAAAAAAATTTTTAACGCAACCTGTGCCTAAAATATATATATATATATATATATATATATATATATATATATATACACTGAAGCATGGGGGCATCCTCCCGCAAAAAAGTTATGCCGCGTACACACGGTCGGACTTTTCCACGGGCAAGCCTCCGTCGGAATTTCGACCGTATATACGCGGCATTAGGAGCAAAATCGCTCCTCCGCCCCTGCTGCCCCCATGCTTCGGCATATATGCTCTTTTTTTTAACTGTGGTGGTGAAATCACCTCCTACAGCGTTGGAGTCACGGCTTTATGTATCGTGAGAGCAAACGCTGTTGCTGTCAAGATAAATAGATCCGCTCTGCAACTGAATGGTGTACCTGCTAAGCAAATGATGGTTAACATTAAAACAAAGTAACATTACAGTACAACAGTAAGACCTTACCATACCATACCTGCAAAGCAAATACCAAAACAAAACCTAGTAAAAAATAAAAAAAATTTTTAACGCAACCTGTGCCTAAAATATATATATATATATATATATATATATATATATATATATACTGAAGCATGGGGGCATCCTCCCGCAAAAAAGTTATGCCGCGTACACACGGTCGGACTTTTCCACGGGCAAGCCTCCGTCTGAATTTCGACCGTATATACGCGGCATTAGGAGCACAATCGCTCCCCCGCCTCTGCTGCCCCCATGCTTCGGCATATATGCTCTTTTTTTTTTTTTTTTTACTGTGGTGGTGAAATCACCTCCTACAGCACTGGAGTCACGGCTTTATGTATCGTGGGAGCAAACGCTGTTGCTGTCAAGATAAATAATTCCGCGCTGCAGTTGAATGGCGCACCTGAAAACAAAAAATTACATACCTGAAAAGCAAGCATGATAAAACATTGCAGAATGGAATACAGTAAAAGAGCAGAACAATAGAGAGAGAGAGAGAACAATAAAACGACAACTATTTTTATTTTTTTAATTTTATATTTTTTTTGTGTTTTTGTTTTTTCCTTTTTTTTTTTTCTTTTTTACACTTTTTTTTTTTGTAACTTTAACAACTGTAATGGTTTGGGTCTCTCAAAATGTAATTGCATCTTGGGAGACCCTGTGTAAGTGTGTCCTAGTCTGTGAAATACTGTACCCTACGCTAAAGCTTCACTTTTGAGTGGTAGCGTTCAAAACATTCACCAAGGCAAAGACCAGGCTTTTCAGGACAGAGTGGACAATAATGACGGGTGTCACGCCTAAATCCGCGCTTGCTACAGACACGACATCTTTTTTGGGGGGCTCGTTGGGTAGGGGTACTCGGCAGGACATACGTATAATGCCTCTCATGCAGCCGGCTTACTGCATTTGGTTGGGGATGGTGAGGTGCAGAACCGCCTGGATACAGGAGTTCTGTGACAATCTCATTCTGGAATTTTAGAAGAGATAAAGTCCCGCCTGAAGCTCTGTATAGCACATGAGCGTTCAGCAAAGCCAATTGGAATAAGGATAGAGACACTTTTTTGTACCAGCATCTCGCCTTACGGTCAATTAGATACGGCGCCAACAACTGGTCGTTGAGGTCCACCCCTCCCATATTTTGGTTATGTTCGTGGACACAGAGGGCTTTCTCCACAACACCAGTCGCCGTAGGAATTTGGACTGTCGTGTCTGCATGAAGGGAGGTAAGAAGGAAAACCTTCTTATTGTCCCTCCACTTCATAGCGAGCAAGTTATTACACTTTACGCAGGCTCTCTTCCCCAGCCTAAGACGGGCATCTACAAGCCGCTGGGGAAAGCCCCAGCGATTAGGTCGCACGGTGCCACATGCTCCAATCTGATGATCAAACAAGTGACTAAACAGTGGCACGCTCGTGTAATAATTGTCCACATACAAGTGGTACCCCTTTCCGAATAAGGGTGACACCAATTTCCACACTATCTTGCCAGCGCTCCCTATGTAATCCGGGCAGTTGACCGGCTTAACCTGACTATCTTTTCCCTCAAACCATAAAGCTCCATACATAGCCTGTTGCCCTGTCACAGAACTTATAGAGCTTGACCCCGTATCTGGCACGCTTGCTGGGAAGGTACTGCTTGAAAGACAAGCGGCCAGAAAATTTAATCAGGGACTCATCAACGCAGACAACTTGATCGGGAATAAACAAGGCTGCAAAACGTTCGTTGAAGTGGTTTATGAGGGGCAGAATTTTATAGAGTCGGTCGTATTCAGGGTCCCCACGTGGACGACAAAGTTCATTGTCGTTGAAGTGCATGAACCGCAAAATCTGCTCGTATCGTTTCCTGGGCATGGAGGCAGAGAACACGGGCATGTGGTCAATTGGGTGCGTGGACAAATAAGCACGCAATGACGGGAATTTATGTGTGCCCATGTTGAGGGAAAGGTCTTAAATTCGGAAACCGTAATTGGTTTCCAATCTTTGGCAATGGAAGGCAACTGGGGATTAGCGGCGATGAATTGACCAGCATATAAATTACTCTGGTCCACAATAGATCTATAGAGATCTTCCGTGAAAAACAGCGAATAATAATCAATTGGCATAAAATCAGCTGTATCCACCTGAATACCGGGTTGGGCAGTGAATGGGGGAAGTACGGGTTCTGCAGAAGTGGTGGGGACCCAATCAGGATAGGCAAATTTTGCAGGAAGAGCACTATGGGTACGACGGGCCTGCCTTTGTCTTCTTATTGGTGGCAGCGGGACACTACTTGTGCTTGCCACCTCGCCAGCTTGAACTGCACTTATGGGACTCGCCACGTCACCACGTGATACTGCAGTGCTGGATGTACGCCCAGGCTGTACTAGGCCGCTGGTGCTTGCCAATTCACCTGAAGGAATAGCGGCGCTAGTACTATGCTCCATGATACGAGAGCCCTGCGGTTCTTGCTCCTCAACAACCTCAGAAGATCGGGATCGGGTACACCTGACCTTAGCAGGGACCTCAACTTCGTCGTCAGAGCTATCTGACGTGGGGCCGCTGACGTCCCTGTCTTCTACGGGAAGATATTCTGAGCCTGAATCTGACAGATACGTGACCTCCTCTTCACTATCTGTCATGCTCAGAATCTCGTAGGCCTCTTTACTAGTGTACCTTCGATTTGCCATTTTGGGCTCTAAATTTAGGGGTACACTAGTAAGATTCACAGGAAAAAAAGCACCTGACTGTCGTCAGCAAATATATCAAACGCTACAAAAAAAACTTAGCAGGGATCAGGCCTGTCTCTGCGAACGCTGCAGTTATGTGTTTTGTGTTTGGTAAGTGACAGTGATCGATCGATACTGCACTTGGGTGGGCTGGGCTGGGCGGAGGGGCTAAACGCAGGTGCTAGCAGGTATCTGGGCTGATCCCGCTAACACTGTTTTTGGGAACCCTAAACCGCTGGGGACGCTAGTATAGATCTGATCAGATATTGATCTGTTCCGATACTATACCACTAAGGGAAGTGTATGCTTTGCGCGTGGGTGTTAGCGTTACTGGCACTAACCTAACGCTGCCTGGGGCGACGCAGACCCTCTCTGGCGCTAAAACCTAATTGATCTCACCTGCCGGGCGATCAGGGGGTTAAACCTTTATTGGGTTATATACGGTGGGTGCCCTGATGCTATAAAAAGCAAACTATCCAACCAGCGTCACCCGTAACCTTTATATGGTGATCACTGGTGAAAGGGTTAACTAGGGGCAATCAGGGGGTTAAAACCTTTATTAGGTAAAATATGGGGGTACCCGACGCTATATAAAAACCTGACGGGTTACCTAAATAACTAACTGGGTAACCAGTGACGCTTATACGGTGATCACTGGTGAAAGGGTTAACTCTAGGGGCAATCGGGGTTAAAATAATATATGGGGGTACCTGACGCTATAAAAACCTGCGGCGAAACTAAAAATAAATAACTGGCTATCTAAGGCACCACCGGCACTAAATACAGCGATCGAAAATACGATCGCTTAGTGTCGCTGGCGTTAGGGGGTGAAAGGGTTACCTGGGGGGTGATCAAGGGGTTAAACCTTTATTAGGGGGGGTTAGGGGGCTACCCTGGACCTAAAGGGGCCTAATCCTAACTGCCCTGCAACTTTTTACAATCACAGATGACACTAAATGCAGTGATCAGTAAAATAAATGATCACTGCAATCAGTGACACTGTGATTGGGGGGTGATCTGGGGGTGACTGGGGGGTGAAGTGTGCCTATGTGTACCTATGTGTCAGTGGACTGTTGGTGCACTAACCTGCTTCTTCTCTCCTCGGCGCTGCGGACGAAAAGACCGCCGCGAGGGAGATGACATCACTTCCTCCTGCTTCCTCTGCCTGTGTTTACATTACACGGGCAGAGGGAGCATTTTCATTCGCCGGGAGCGATCGCGAGGGGGTGGCCGGAATCGAATGGCCGTCCCCTCGTCTCGGATCGCTCCCCAACGATAAACGGCCGCTCACTGTATAGGAGGGGGGTCCGATTGGACCCCCCAACTGTACAAAGGCGATCACGTACACTGTACGTGATTGTGCCTGTCGGTGCCATTCTGCCGACGTACATATACAGTGAGCGGTTAAGTGGTTAAAGGGGTTAAAAAAATTGCCTTTTAGAAGATCACTTTAACCACTTGCCGACCGCCGCACGAACATTTATGTCGATAGAATGGCACGGACAGGCAAATGGGTACATCCCCTTTAATTTGCCGCCGTGTGGTCGTGCACAGCGGCACACTTGCGACCCTGCTGCGAGCTCCGTGCTCGCGGACTTTATGTCCGCTGGTGTCCCGTGATCGTGTCACGGAGCTGAAGAACGGGGAGATGTTAGTGTAAACACAACATCTTCCCGTTCTGACTAGTGATATGTCCCTGATCATCTGTTCCCTGTCATCGGGAACAGCGATCAGTGACGTGTCACGGCAAGCCACGTCCTCTAACAGTTGGAAGCACTCCCTAGGTCACACTTAACCCCTTCACTGCCAGTGTCATTTCTCTTTTCGTCCATGGACGGACACAGCCTTCTCAATGCTTGACGTGTGGGTTATGTTCCTGTTCATAGGAGAGGACTAGGCAGAACATGTTGGATAATTAAAAACATGGTACAATATTCAGAGATGAACAGCCCCACCCAGGGGGTGGTCTCTCTAGACATAACCCTCCTCCCTGCAGTCAGCAGCTCAGTTTTTTTCTGCCTAGCAGAGGAGAAGGACTTGGCTCCCTTTGGGCCCAGAGTCCAGAAGAATTTTTATTTTATTTTTTATTGTTGTGATCTTCTATCAACTGCCGGCTGGGCGATAGGCTGGATATATAGATCCTTTTAGTCTTCCCCGTTCCGGCCATCGAGCGTGCCAGTCCCTTGCTGCGCGCTTGGTTCTGACAACGACATACCCACATGCTCCGGGGTCCACATATGACTGGGCTGCTTGTTGTCTCACTCGCAGTGGACCGGGCCGACAGCTACTCCCTCACGGTTGTAGGTATGTCCAGGACACACCAGCGGGTCTTCGCATGGACGAGTAAGTACTTTTCCTCCTGCCTCGGCAGGTGGAAACAGCTGGGCGCCCGAGGGATTGCGGGGTTCTCCTGTCCTCCCTTTCCCTGCTCTCTATCACTATCCGCTTCTGCCCTAGGGCTCGCTGCGACTGGGGCGTACCTGTGCGGGGACTCCGGTTCTCAGTGGGGTGTCAGGACCCGATTTTTCTGTGGGGGTGCACTTTTCTGGGGAAGTCCCTGCCTAGGCCTTCTCATCCACACCGTGGTGCTTAGGCTACATTTTTGTCGCGCTGACGGCATTTTTTGTATTCCTGCTGATTTCTATTGAAATTCCCATTGGCGGCCATTTTGCCGTGGCCGCGCCATAGAGCAGGTTGTTATTGCGGGCAGCCATTTTCTCTTCTCTGAGGCGTCTGGCGGCCGTTTTGGTGTGGGTTCGGCCTCTAGTGCTGGTTTCCTGAACGGTGCGCAGCGCTATTCTGCTCACAGACCTTTTCTTCCTCACGCTGTGGAGACGGAAGGCAGGCAGCGGCGCTGAGCGGTCTCCTGCTAGGTTGGTGAGTCCCCTCGGTAACCCCCCCCCCCGGTCAGTGCAGCAAGGAGGGTGGACCTTTTCAGTTTATTTTTTCTGACTGAGTGCCTGAGAGCTGTCAGCGGTGTCATGGAGTCAGTGTCTGGCCCTTCTTCCCCAAACTTACCAGAGGCAGCAGCCGGTGCCCCTGCACCTGCAGTTACCATAGAGGCTTTGTCGGCTGTCCTAGAATCATTTGTTGCCAGGGTGGAAGCAGTGTGTGAACACAAGGGGGTAAAAAGCGCCCCCTTCCCACGCTATCGCCAGGGGAAGGTTCTGGCTCAGACCCGGGCCTGGCTGCGGCACAGGACCCCAGTTCTGGGTTGTCAGAAGATGTGGACCAGGTCCTTCCTTGTGAGGAAGACCCCTCATCTGGGTCAGCGCAAGACAGGGCACTTGTGAGTGACCTTATCAGTGCTGTAAGGGACTCCCTTAAACTGGACGCAGATGAGGCTTCCATGGAGGGGTCGGTCTCTTTTGGGTCGCACAAATCGACCCGTTCTGTAAAAGTTTTTTTCCTTATGTGTCTTTCTTTGATAAATTCATAGATAAGGAATGGGAAAACCCGCAGAGTACTTTTGTGGTCCCTCAGCGCCTGGCAGTCAGGTATCCTTTTGAGGAGAGCCTTTTGAAAAAGTGGGTCTCTCTTCCAGTTGTTGACCACTCGGTTGAATAAAGTAACCACTCTCCCTGTATTTAAGGACCATACTGATAGGAGGTCCGAGGCGCTGAGCAGGTCCATGTTCACCTTGCTGGGGTCTGCATTGCGGCCTATTTTGGCTGCAACCTTGGTGTCTCAGACACTCGCTGACTGGGCAAAGATTTTGCGCCAGACTGTGGAGGAACATCAGCTCCCTCAGGAGTGTGTAACACTGGCCGACCAGTTGGTGCGCACGGCCTTGTGTATATCTGTGATGCCACTCTGGATGCGGCCCCCTTAATATCCAGGGCCTCTTTATCTGTTGTGGTAATGCGCCACCTAATTTGGCTAAAATGCTGGTCCGCTGACCAGGCTTCCAAGAAGGCCTTGGCAGATTTACCCTTCAAAGCTGGGATGCTTTTTGGTGCCTCACTCGATGACATTATTAAGGATATCACTGTAGGTAAGAGCACATTTCTACCTCAGGCCACTAAAGGGAAGGAGCCGCACCGTAAGCCGGGGCCCTCCTTTCCCACACAGAAGCAGTATTTTTGTCAGTCAGGAACTGCCGGAAGACCCTCCCAAGCGGACAAAGGTCCAGCTGGGGGACTGAGGCGTCCCTGGGTGCGCAAGCCCAACAAGCCAGCAAACAAACCTGCTACCGGATGAAGTTTTGCCCCCGCCCGACTTCAGGGTGGAGGGACGGCTTCTCGGGTTTGCAGCTCGGTGGAACTCCCTGCTCTCCGACCAGATGGTCTGCGAGGTGGTCACCTCGGGGTACAAGATAGAGTTCCTTTCTTGTCCACCAAACAGATTCTTTCCCTCAAATCTTCCTCTCCTTCCGGCTCGTCGGTCTGCCCTAATGGGAGCAGTGCAGGACTTGCTAAGGTGCTGAGTGATTCTACCTGTACCACTGGGAGAGAGGTTTCAGGGTTTTTATTCAAATCTGTAGTTCCGAAGGACGACGGAGTCAGTCCAATCTTGGACCTAAAAGCCTTGAATGTCTTTGTAAAGGTTCGGAAGTTCCGCATGGAATCCATTCGTTGGGTGGTTGCTGCGCTCCATCCGGGGGACTTTCTGGCATCCTTGGACATCAAGGACGCATACTTGCATGTCCCCATCTGCGCAGGACACCAGCTATTTCTGCGCTTTGCAATCGGCGAAGACCATTATCAGTTTGTGGCTCTTCCCTTTGGCCTAGCGTCAGCACCAAGGGTTTTCACCAAGGTGCTCGCCCCGATTCTAGCTTTGCTGAGACAGCAAGGCATTGCCATCGTGGGCTACTTAGACGATCTTCTGAGAGCAGCTTCTGGCTCAAAATTAGAGGAAGATGTGTCTATAACCATTCAGACCCTCTGAGACTTCGGTTGGGTGTTAAACATTCAGAAGTCGGTCCTGACACCGACTCTGCATCTGGAGTACCTAGGTTTGATTCTGGACTCCAAGGAGGCGAGAGCCTTCTTCCCTTTTGGAGAAGATGCAGACTCTCCGGTCTGTGGTGAGGTTGTTGACATCCCGCAAATGGTCGTCTCTCCGTTTTTGCATGCGAGTTCTGGGTCTAATGGTAGCCTCCTTCGAGGCAGTACCGTATGCCCAATTCCACACTCGAGTCTTGCAGAAGGAGATCCTGTCCAAATGGAACAAATCTCCATCGTCTCTGGATCGTCAGATTCAGGCGAGTCACCTGGTCAGGGCTTCTCTGAGTTGGAGGCTGAGATCCCCGGTTCTTCAGTCCGGGAAGTCGTTTCTTCCCTTCCATTGGACTGATTACGACGGACGCCAGCCTCACAGGTTGGGGGGGGGGAGTCTGGGGAGTCCAGTCGACCCAGGGTCGCTGGACTCGGGACGAATCCCGTCTGCCGATCAATGTCCTGGAACTCCGGGAGGTCAGGCTGCGTCTCTTCAAGTGGTCTCTGAGACTACAAGGGCGTCCGGTCAGGATCCAGCCAGACAACGCCACGGCAGTGGCTTATATCAACCATCTGGGGGGAACAAGGAGCTTGGCTGCAGCGTCCGAGGTCGCTCACATCCTACGGTGGGCGGAAAGAAGTGTGCCGGCTCTGTCGGTCGTCTACATTCCGGGCATAGAAAACTGGCAGGCGGATTATCTGAGTCGCCAGATGCTAGACCAGGGGGAATGGTCACTACATCTGGAGGTGTTCCAGCTCCTTTGCCGGAGATGGGGCATGCCAGACGTGGATCTCCTGGCTTCTTGACTCAATCGCAAGGTGTCGAGGTTCGTGGCCAAGTCCAGAGATCCCTGGGCAGACGCGTTGGTGGCCCCGTGGGGTCAGTATCGGCTAATTTATGCCTATCCCCCACTAAAGTTGCTTCCTCGTCTACTCCGCAGAGTGGAGACCGAGGGGATCTCGGTAATTCTAATCACTCCAGATTGGCCCTGGCATCCTTGGTACGCCGGCCTCGTACGCCTGGTGGCGGATGCCGATGCGGGAGGACCTTCTGTCTCAATGTCCCATACTTCATCCTGCTTTACAGTCGCTGGCTTTAATGGCGTGGCTATTGAAAGCCAGGTACTAAGGGACAGAGGTCTTTCGGATTCAGTCATTTCAACCATGCTGAGGGCAAGGAAATCTTCCAGGAAGAGCTACCATCGTACTTGGAAGGCATACATCTCTGTGTGAAGAGATGGATTTCAGCCTTGGCTGTTTTCTTTCAACAGCCTTTGGCGTCCCATTCCCTGGCGGGTACTTTTGTGCAAGGGGTTCGACATGTGGCTCCCCCTATTAGACCACCTCTTCCTGCATGGGATTTAAATCTGGTGCTGTCGGTTCTTCAGGAACCTCCCTTTGAGAACATCAGAGAGATTCCTCTCGACGCTATCTCAGAAGGTGGCCTTTCTAGTGGCCATTACGTCGGTCAGAAGGGTTTCTGAATTGGCGGCATTGTCTTGCAAGTCACCCTACTTGGTCCTCCATAAGGATAAAGCGGTGCTACGCCCGCAGCCTTCCTTCCTTCCGAAGGTGGTTTCGGCTTTTCACCTAAATGAGGACATTGTGCTGCCGTCCTTGTGTCCTCGACCGTCACATCCCAGGGAGACTACGCTCCATAAATTAGACATGGTACGGGCCTTGGGAGTGTACCGGTCTGCTACGGCTCAGTTTTCGGAGGTCTGGCTCATTGTTTGTGTCAGTGTCTGGTCCACAAATGGTCCTGGCGGTCTCGTCTGCCACCATTTCTAGGTGGATCAGGCAGACCGTCATCCAGGCTTATGCCCTTAAGGGGCGGGCGCCTCCCTTTCCGGTCACAGCGCATTCAACGAGGGCAATTGGTGCTTCCTGGGGTTTCCGACATCAAGCGTCTGTCTCACAGGTGTGCAAGGCGGCGACTTGGTCGTCCATGCACACGTTTTTAACATTTTACAAGGTTGATGTGAGTGCATCTTCTGATGCTTCTTTCGGCCGCAAGGTTTTGCAGGCGGCTGTTTGAGGTTGCAACTCCTCCGTTGAGGAGCTCTGCTGGTTTGGGGTGAAATTGTTTTTTTGTTTTTTTTATGCTGTTCCCACCCCTCGTTTTTTGACACTGCTTGGGGACGTCCCACACGTCAAGAATTGAGAAGACGGTGTCGACCATGGACGAAAAGAGAAAATAGGATTTTTTTGTACTCACCGTAAAATCCTTTTCTCGTTCGTCCATGGACGGACACAGCACCCACCCCTCCTTTTTTTAGGTTTGTACTGCTTGCTACGAACTGAGCTGCTGACTGCAGGGCGGAGGGTTATGTCTGGAGGGACGGCCCCCTGGGTGGGGCGGTTCATCTCTGATTATTGTAACGTGTTTTTAATTATCTAACATGTTCTGCCTAGTCCTCTCCTATGAACAGAAACATAACCCACACGTCAAGAATTGAGAAGGCTGTGTCCGTCCATGGACGAATGAGAGAAGTATTTTACAGTGAGTACAAAAAATCCTATTTTTTTTTAAAGTAATCGGTGTATTTTTATAGCACTGATCGCTGTAAAAATGACAATGGTCACAAAATGGTGTCCGCCATAATGTCGCAGTCACGATAAAAATCGCTGCAATTACTAGTAAAAAAAAAAAAAATGCCATAAAATAGTCCCTTATTTTGTAGACGCTATAACTTTTGCGCAAACCAATCAAACGCTTATTGCAATTTTATTTATTTTTTTTTACCAAAAATATGTAGAAGAATCGGCCTAAACTGAGGAAAAACTTTTTATATATTTTTTAGGGATATATAGCAAAAAGTTAAAAATATAGAATTTTTTTCAAAATTGACGCTCTATTTTTGTTTATAGTGCAAAAAATAACCGCCGAGGTGATCAAATACCACCAAAAGAAAGCTCTATTTGTGGGAGAAAAAGGACGTCAATTTTGTTTGGCAGCCACATCGCACGACCGCGCAATTGTCAGTTAAAGCGACGCAGTGCCGAATCGCAAAAGTGGCCTGGTCTTTGGCCAGCAAAATGGTCTGTGGCTGAAGTGGTTAAAGAGGCGGTCCACAATTTTTTTTTTTTGTAAGTCAGCAGCTACAAATACTGCAGCTGATGACTTTTAATATATGGACACTTGCCTGTCCAGGGAGCCCGCGATGTCGGCACCCCAGCTGATCTACGGATTGGCTGCCGGGTGCAGCCGCCACCGAACCTGGTAAGGGAACATGGCAGTGAAGCCGTTCTGCTTCACAGTCGGTTCCCTACTGCGCATGCGCTAAGCGCGCTTCACTTTCTAATTGGTCTGGCAGTGGAGGAAGGAGAAGGGGGCCGAACTTCCAGGAGACCGGGGCGTGGCCCCGTCTCCCAGAAGTGGGAAATGGTACCGATCAAAAACAGGTACCCGTTCCCCCCTCCTGAAAGGTGTCAAATGTAGCACTGGAGGGGGGGAGAAGGCGGATAAGCGGAAGTTCCACTTTTTGAGTGGAACTCCGCTTTAAGTACACCATCTTGGCCCCTGATGTGGTGCATCTCTTTAGGCCTTTGCAGCTATCTGGTTCCAGGACATTTCAGACGTTTGGACCTGGATGTTGTCTCTGGGGGCCACAACTGTAATTTTGGCATTTGCATCTACCCCGCTTCATGTCAAACTTGCCAACATCTCGAGGATTGGCATATCCTCTCCCAAGGAGTCATAACCATGATGCCTGAGTGAGGGAGGTTCCAGGGTTTGTATTTCAACCTGTTCACCACCCACCAAAGGATCTAAAGGTTCTCGACAGATTTGCTTGGATTAAAAAACTTGAGGATACCAACGCTTACCTGCCTTTTGCTGTGGGCACAGATCACCAATTTGTGGCCCTTCCCTTTGACCCGATTACTGTCAGGTCTTCCCCAATTTTCTAGTTGCAGTTCTGACCTGCTTCTGAGGAAGATTTGACACAGGCTCCATCAGATGTCGTCATTCAGACTGTCCAGACCTTTGTGGGGAAGCCTAAATCTTCAGAAGTGAGTGTTGGAGGTCTCATCATTTGAGTATCTAAGCCTGTCCTAGATACAGCCCTGTCCAAGGCCTTCCTTCTATAGGACTTCAGATTTTCTGCTCCCATGCTCAGACTCCACAGGCCAGGAGCCAGCCAACCCTCTGCATTTGCATCAGGGTTCTGGTCTTCATGGTGGCCTCCAAGGCAGTCCCATATGCCCAAAATCATTCCAGAGTGTTAAAACTCTGCATTCTAGTAACGTCAAACTGGCATTCTCTGGACTGAAGAAAAAACAGGTTTGCCTTGCTCTAGTGGATCACCATCTTCTCCTGTGCTAGAAATGGGTACATCCTTGGTTGCTCTGGAGCTCAGAGTGATTCTGTTTTATCCAACGATGGATCTCACATCATCCAACCATCAAGTAGGAACCAGAAGCTTATCAACTTGAGAAATTGGCAGGTGGACTTCTTGAAACATCATCACCTGCACTGAAGAGAGAGGTCTTTTCACTCCAAGGTGACCTCTGTTGTAGGATGCCAGAAGTGTATAATCTGGCTTCCAGGTTCAACAAACGTAACACATTTTTCTCCAGATCTAGGGGTCCTCTGGCCTTTTGTAGTGGATGTCCTGGAGACTGTGGGATCAGTTCTTCCTCCAAGACTCTAGGTTACCTGCTTCACAGGATTGAGGCTTTCCAGTGATTCTCAAACTGACCCAGGCTGCCATGGTACCTCATCAGGCCTCTGTGGGCCCTTCCAGATCTTTTGTTCTAAGGATTGGTTTACACCCCTGCTTCTCGGTTGCTGTTTTTTAATGGCTTGGCTGTTGAAGCCTAGGTCCTGAGGTATAGGGGCCCATCTGATGCTGTAATTATCCCTCCATTTTCTGGATGTGGTGCGGGCTGTTTGAATTTATCTCTCAGCTACAGCTACCTTTTGTCAGTCCAATTTTGTCATTCCTGAAGTTCCCCATAATGGGCAGTCTGCTTCTTGTTCGAGTATCGCTAGGTGGATTTGTCAGCTCATCATTCAAGCTTATAACTGCAGTGCAGATCTCCCCCTTTTCTGGTCAAGGCACACTCCTTTAGTTCAGTTAGTGCTTTTCAGTTTTAGGCATCTACTTGTGTGTTTTGTTCACATGTTTGTTGTTTTTTCAGATGGATGTTCAGGCCTTAGCTGACGCCAGCTTTGGTCATAAGGTTCTTCAGGTAGCACTAAAGGCTCACTTCAGCCATTAACTTATTGGTTTGTGCCTTGTGGGGCCGATGCATCCCACTATTTCAGAATACGATCATAGGTCCCATAATGCACAACTTAGAAAATGTTAGTCTTGCCTGTAAAATATACTTGGCATATTTTACCTACCCAGTTGTTCTTATGATCCACTCCTATGATTTCTTGCTACTAAACTGAGGCATGCTGGAAGCAGGAGCGGTTGTACTGGACTTACAGCCTTTTTGTGCCAGTATCAAATTATCCTGAAGGTGGCAGTATAACCCAGTAATTTAGAACACTTGTGTCCTGTAATGTACGCCAAAAAATAAAAGGTTTTACAGGCAAGACAAAAATCCTATTTTACTATTTTTACCTGGCAAATAACTTGCATTTCTGTACAGTTAATCTTGTGATTTTCACTCTCCACACTGCACAGCCAGAGAGAAAAGAATTCCCAATAAAGCAATTCATTTTCTTAGTCCAGCAGTTTATTTTATTGTATCCTATTTCCATCTCCTCAGTGGACAGGAAATTGGTATCAGCTGCAATGAGAAACCAGGAAGTAGCGTAGTGCTTTTCCTTTAATAGCCTATGTATTTAGCATTTTTCTTGATCACCTTCTTCAATAATTTTGCTACCATGGATGATAGGCTGACATTGGAACAAGACCACTTCCAGCTCGCCAGGTCGTTCTGCTATAAGCTTATGGTCGCTTTAGCTTCCAATGTTTACCAGCCCCAAAAATGAGCACAGGAATGCTATGTACAGAGCACAGTGTTCATAATGAAAGACATGGTAAACATAAATCATGTGAAGGCCAGGTGTTGCACATTTTACGGTCACTTTCATCTAAAGCCCCTTCAAATGTACTCAGACATTTATTTCTACCCGTTTGCCACAAGGGCTTCATTACAGCGTGGTCTGCACCTGGGTTGCTGCTTTCTGGACACACTTGCCCTATTTTAGCTCCCTACTTTTGTGAGTACCCTGTAGGGGAATACCCTCACCCATAGCAATGGTACCACAGCAAAAGCTCAGGCAAACATTTACTATGCTGAAGGCCCCAACAATACTCAATCTCAGTAAGGAGGCTTCTTTTGGAATGGACCAAGTCAGACTTTAATGCAACTCCAGTATGTCACAATTCGTCGGACAACTAAAGGCTTTAATACAGCCATCGTTGTCCAGGGCCCCCGAAACACCAGGCTCCACCATGTCTTCCTGAGTCAGAGGCAGATATAGGTGAAAATTAGGAGGACTCCATGCATTATGCTTGCCAATGTGGATATTCTCAGTTCTGCTGTATACAAAAGCCTAGGCATTGTTGCACTTGAGTCTCCCTTGTCTTGTTCTCTTTTGGTTACAAAGAGACCAGCTAAATCTAGAGAGATATTCTAAATAGAGTGGCCAATTTATGATAATAGGTTTAATCCTAAAAAGACTTCCACCCATCCAAAAATCATTGCCAAGCTCTATCCAGTGGAAAAAAGTGTTCACATAAAAATGGTCTGTTCCAAGTAATAAACCCTGCCGTCTTAAATATCTCACTGTTTCAAATGAAAATGTTCCTTCATTCAAAGATACTGTGGATATAAATTTTGAGACGCTCTTCAAGGTTTGGTTTAGACTTGCAGGGCCTGCTCTACAACCATGGTTGGATGATGTGAGATCCATCGTTCGATGAAATTAACACTGTCTAAAACTGGCTATTGCTGTAATCTCTGTCTGCCAAACCACAGCTAACTGGACTAAGGCAATGAACAACCAACAGGATCCTGTATTCCTGGAGTGTACTTTATCTGAGCAATTACAGAAAATATCTTCTGCTGTGCTCTTGTGTGTATGCCCTAGAACAGGGGTGTCAAACTCAAGTTCATCATGGGCCTGTATGGTTCAGCATCAGCAGTATGGTTGCCCCCCCCAAAGGGCCGGTTGTATCTGGGGTGTGCTAGGAATGGCACGCACGGTTCAGGGGTGTGCTACGTACAGAGTGCAGGATGTGCAATTCCAAATCCCCACCCCTCCCCCAAAGCTTTTTTTTGCATCTCTATCTCCTAACTGGCACTGCTCTAGTACCTTCCGTGTAGGCAGCTTGCCTTGCAGGGAGATTGTTCTGTCTCCGATGCCTGTGCGTGCAGGTATCTGTTACATCCAGGAGCCATTGAGCAAAGCTGTCCAATGTAAACACAGAAGGCTTCTGTGTTTACACATGACGGGGAGCGGAGAGCTTGCGGTGGTTAAATAGTTTCCGCCACAAAACTGGGTGAAAGGGCCTGGCCTGGAGTCAGATGACAAGGCCTGGCCGCGGGTTTTGTGTTTGACTTACAGTATGTGCCCTAGAATAATGTATGACACATCTGCAGAATGGCTCTGTTTTCCTTTCACATGCACAGAAACTTGTGGCTCAAAGCCTGGTCAGCTGAGATTGCCTTAAAGACACTTCATATGTATACTCTTTTTAAGGAGGACATCTTTTAGCTGGGGCACTTGACAAATCTATTAAAGATGCCACATAAAGAAAAGGATTTTCTAACCCCAGCAAAATACTTTGCAATCATCCTTTTACTGAATCTCCTGAAAAATGTATTGTCCCAGGAAGTAGTTGTGTTAGTGCCCCTACAGGACTGGTTCAAAGATTTGTTTTCAAACCTGTTCATAGTACAAAAAAACAGTGCTGGCATTTGTCCTATCCTGGACCTAAAATCCCTAAACAAATACCTTCAAATTCCAAAATTTCACATGGAAACTGCAAGGTCAGGTATTGCTTCTCTAAGATGAGGGGAATACTTGGAAGTCATGGACATCCAAAATGCCTACCTGCATATTCCTATTTATCTACCCCATTAGTGCTTTGTACACGTTGCAGTAGGAGACAATCATTTCCAGTTTGTTGCACTGCCATTTCAGCCTATCCTCTGCTCCTAGAGTATTCACAAAGGTCATTGCTCCCTTCTAAAAACTTAGGGCAACCAGGTCACAGCTTATCTAGGCAACCTTCGGATGGACTCTTCTCAATTCCTGCGATCTGCAAACTACAGATGCTTCAAGCTTTTGGTAGAGTGATCAGTTTTCTGCTTGCCAACCTCCTTTTCCTGGAATACTTGGACCTAATTATAGACACAATCCATGTAAAAGTCTTCCTTCCAAAGAAAAAACCGCTTTCAGAACTCGCGCTCAAGACTTGAGATAAGAGAGACACCCTCCTGTGAGATTCTCCATGAGAGTTCTGGGTCTCATGGTGGCCTCCAAGGCTATCCCATTTACTCAACACTATTCGAGACCTCTAACGCAAGATCTTGTTGGCATGGAATAAGCATGCTCCTTCTCTAGACCTACCCATGCTCTTATCTAATTTTGTACGCTCACATACAGCTCTAGGTGTTCAATAGTGCCAACTGTGCTACTAAATTAAATCCTTAATATTCAGCGCTCTAGTGAAAATACATTGGTAAATTGTTCTAATAAAAAAAATACTGCTTCAAACTTCACACGAGAAAGTCTATTTATGCAGTCCTCAAAATAAAATGGCAGGTTGACTTGTGCGATTTTTTTTTTTTCACTACGATTCGAAATTCAAACTAAATTTTTGTTGTTCGAATGTATCTGAATTTCTGAATCACATTAATAATGAATTTTAACGAATCCGAAATAAATTTTAATGAAACGAATCATCTAAAAATGAATTTAAATTCAACATTGCAATAAATACAGTAAGGTATAAAAGTGAAATAAGATGCTTCTTCCGGTCCTTTTCTTGCGCGGCGGGCCAAGATGATGAACGTCCCTAAAACCTGCAGAACTTACTGCAAGAAATGTGGGAAGCATCAGCCTCATAAGGTGACCCAGTACAAGGGGAAAGACTCCCTCTACGCCCAGGGAAAGAGGCGATACGACCGTAAGCAGAGCGGTTACGGTGGGCAGACTAAGCCAATCTTCCGTAAAAAGGCCAAGACCACCAAGAAGATTGTGCTGAGGCTGGAGTGTGTCGACTCCAACTGCCGATCGAAGCGGATGTTGGCCATCAAGAGGATGTAAGCACTTTGAGCTTGGAGGAGACGAGAAGAGAAAGGGACAAGTCATCCAGTTCTAAGCTGCCGCATTACTTTTGAAAACCAAATAAAATCTTCAAAATAAAAAATAAAAAAAGTTGAAATAAGATGACTCCTACCAAGGCTGCTTTATAGAATAGAATAGAAAATAAAAGAATACAATAAAATGGATCGAATATAGCTGTCTTCCAAAATTAGAACTTTGTCAGGTGGCTATATTCGTTCTCTTTTCTATTTTTTCTATTCCTTTATTTTTTATTCTATTCTTTTCTTTTATATTCCTTTTTTTTTCTGTTATATAAAGCAGCCCAAGTAGGTATTCCAATTGTAGAATCACAATAATAAATTTCAACTAATCTGAAATAAATTTGGATTCGAAAATGAATTTGAATTGGAAAATGGAAAAATAACCATATTGCAATAAATACAGTAAGGTATAAAAGTGAAATAAGATGGTGATTCCTACTAAGGCTGCTTTATAGAATAGAAAAGAATAAAATGGAATAGAAAATAAAAAAAATGAATAGAATAAAAGTAGAATTTTATAAGATGTCTATATTCCTTCTTTTATTCAATTTTTTCTATTCCTATTCTGTTGTATTCTAGTCTATAAAGCAGCCTAAGTAGGACTCATAGTCTTTCACTTTTATACCTTATTGTATTGCAATATATTTCCATTTAATTTTCCAATTCAAAATTATTCCAATAATTTCAAATAGATTTGAAAATAAAAGAACATATGAAACAAATCTGAATATACAGAACGAATTCCAAAAACAAATTATTCTAACATAACAAATATGACGAAACAAAATTATTAAGTTGACGAACTAATCCAAAACGGGAAAAAAAATTCTGTTGTGCACATCTAATGTCAAGTAACCTTTGTTCTCTTTCTCCTGTTTTTTTTGCCCACACCTTCCCCTACGTGCAGTAAGCTCACCATATTCTAGTTGACCTCTTACCAATCTAGGCCGCTCAAAAAGCGCTAGGGTGTGTTTTTTTGTTTTTTGTTTTTTTTCCTCTAAATGCCAGCCAAGCTCTTTTTGAGGGCAAGGTGTTGCAAAGACACAGGAGGAAGATAATACACAAGTTATTTGGCACTTTATTTTTGGTCTGCATTGTTGATGCATTGCACAAATGAGCTTTCTAATGCAAAGATTAAGGCACTTTTTACTTGAGCCATGAATTTTTACTAGAGCAATTGCACTTTATTAAGCCCTGTTTACACTACCCATAGCAGGAACGAGTGTTCCCGCTCGTGATTTTAACAGCACATTTCTCACACGGATCTGTGTGTTCCACTCATTTGAATAGGCTGCCCTATGCGTGTTTGTTGCCAAAAGGAAGCTCCTGCTCCTTTTTGGGTGACAGGCTTTATGCTATTTTTTAAAGGCACATTTTACTACGATTGCCACGCGACAATAGTGGCAATATTTTACTGCGTTTTTGGTGTCATTTAGAATGAATGGCAACCAAACTCGCAATGCATGTTTTGAAGCGATTGCTGTGCGGTTTGGAATTGCCACTTTTGTGGGTTAACAGGAAGGGATAACCCCTTGGAGCAAACGATCGTAGCTTTAGTCTACATTTATGATGGGCTTCTGGAGATTTGCCATCTTATTTACCACATGGGTCTTCTGCCAGTAACACATGAAAAGTTCACTTTGGGTAAAGTTCTAGACTGCAGAACCCATGTCTTATCTATCGCAAGGGACGATGGGATCAATTCTCTAAAGCCTTGTACACACGATCGGACTTCCATCGGACAAATCTGTGGATTTTTGTCCGAAGGGTGTTGTCCGTGAACTTGTTCTGCATACAGACGGCAAAACATTTTCGGCCAACATTCACGAAACTACGTGGTCTTTCTGCTCTTTAGCACCACCCTTTGGGCAACTTCTACTAATGTTGTCTGATGGTTAGCATTGGTTCGGAGCATGCGTGTTTGTAGTTTGGATTTTAGTCCGACGGACTTGTGTACACACGATCGGATAACCTGACGGAACACATTTGTTGTCGGACAATTTGAGAGCATGACCATCCGAAAACAATTGTCCGATGAAGCATACAGACGGTTGTATTATCCGACAAAACACCTCCATCGGACAATTGTTGTCAGAATATCCAATCGTGTGTACGGGCTTTAAGAGATAAATACTGCATACATTTTTTAGTTAAAATAACTTGCGCAGTATTTATCTAAAAAATAGTCAATTCACTAAAAATGCATTATTTACAGAATGCGTTAAATATTTGTTTTGTGAAATCTATCACTTAAATTTTGCATTATTTTTGACAGTTTTCTCAATTTTTGTTTTTACATGCCAACACTGCACCAGAAGCAGATAGTTTGTGTAAAAAAATGTACACAGAAATAATATGAAACGGTGAAAACATTCTAGTGTGTTCCCTGTGGTGAAATGTTTCAATTTATTTTCTTTCATGAGCTCAGAGCAGAATATTTCCATACTGTATACAGTGTATACTTTTAACTTACTGGCCAGTGCAGAGTTCCCCTCATTGTTTTGTATATTGCTAAAATACCGACTGCCTACTGGCAGGTGATAAATAATGAGTGTGTGTGTGTTTTCTTTAGACCTTAATGATTTTTATCTTTTTTTTTTTTTTTTTCCCCCGTATTTACCTAAGTTGATATGTTACTTTAATGAATTGACTCATCTTGTGCGATATTTCTGAAAAATGTGTCATGCGACCTTCATAACGCATGTGGAATCCTTTAGTGAATTTAAGTGTTACTGCATTCGCTATATCTAGTTTTCCACAGTACACAGAACATGGAAATGCAACGGTTTTAGTAAATATAAACTGCTAAATACCTTTTCTTATCAGCAGTTAGAGCAGTCTTGTGACTTCTATCAGTGTCTGGTTAAAGCTTGTAGGAGGAGTTTTCATTCTCCCCTGACTGTCTGACGAGGCTGCTTCTGTATGGACAGTACTGATTGGCCCTGTGCTGGTAACATGCACCCTCCCAAGAAAAAAAAAAGAAAAAAATTTGGCATTACATACCCAATGCTCTGTACTATCAGCAGATGGATTTGGGACAGTGGAAGGAGGAGGATCAGAGAAAACAGTCTCAAACAGCCTTTTTACACAATGCAGAGGATTAACCCCTTAGGTTCCACAGTGAGTATAACAAGCATGCTTTACTGTATATATAGACTGATTTTACTGTTGTGGGTTTAGTAACACTTTAACCCCATTTTCTCTTTGGATCTACTCTAGAGACTCCTCAGTTTCTCACCTCCCAACCTGTTTGTTACTTCACAAATTGGTAGACCTTCACAGGTTTTCCAGATCAAGGTGTCACTTCCCCACTTATGGGAGAACACTTTCACTCAACTTATTCACCATTGCAAACTCAGAGGGCATCCTGCCCCATCTTGTATCTAAAATCGCTGGATGCATTCATTCAAGCCTAGAAATTCTGTATGGATTCTACCAGGTCTGTCGAGCCTTTCTTTCTAGCTTGGCTGGACAGCAATTATGTGTATGTCTCTATTTTCCAGTGCATCAGTGTGTCTATGCTTTGCTGTGAAACCCCTATCAGTTTGTGGCCCCGCCCTTTGACCCCTTGTTTGTACATGCATTCACCAAGGCGCTGGCCCCAGTAGTAGCATTGCTGTGTGCTTATAGCATTCCTATTATAGGATACTTTGCCTACTATTGAGGTAACAGTCTGCACAGGCTTAGACTATATCTAGGCATTTACAGTGGTTCAGATTGATCCTGATCCTTCCAAAATCGTCATTGGAACTGAGTACCTAGGTCTTGGACACTACAAACCAATGGCAACCACCCCAACCTATAACTGGCCTTTGCAGCAAGGAGCAGATGTAAAAGGCGACGCATGTCAAAAAACAACAAAGAAAAATTCCCATCTCACTTGCCAACCAGCCTGCAACTAATCAAATTGTCCTGTCTACAATTCACGTTAAAACCAGGGGTTTCGTTTTCACACATTTGCAAATATATGCATAAGTTGCAGGGACATTTCACAGCACCCCAGTGTACTGCAGTCCTAACTGTATAAATTTTGAGAGCCTGCAAAGTTGGAGCACTTAATAATGGATAAATTAAGGGCAGGTATGCCTGGAGGGAGCTCACCCCTCTTTAAAAGTATAGGAGTGCACTGGACACCCAGCAATAGTACAATGGCAGCAAAGATATCCAGTGCGCCCCCTCACCAATTCACCAACAGTACAAACAAATGGCAACCACTCCAACCCCACCCCAACCTCACTTTAAACCAGGAGTTTAGTTTGTAGACATGCGATTAGTTTCGTACGAATCGAAAATTCGTATGAATTTTTCGAAATTTGTACGAATCCGAATTTTTACGGATACGAATTCTGTACGAAATACGAAGTTTCGTTTACGAATTTCGGCTCCAAATTGAAAAGATTCGACATTATAGAGAGAAAAGATTTGACATTATAGAGAGAAAAGATTTGACATTATAGAGAGAAAATATTTGACATTATAGAGAGAAAAGATTCGACATAGAGAGAAAAGATTCGACATAGAGAGAAAAGATTCGACATTATAGAGGGGAAAGATTCGACATTATAGAGAGAAGATTGCTGCTGGAATTGGGTGGGGGAAGTACATTTCCGGTCGAATCATTCGTTCGTTCCGGTCGAATCGTTGGTTATACGCGTCGTCCGAAATTCGTATTTCGTATGAATCAGAATTGAATTCCGTACACGAATTACGATTTTTTTTTAATACGAAACGGAATGGAACGAAACAAATTTTTCGACGGCTCCCATGTCTATTAGTTTGTACACATTTTCAAATACATGTGTAAGCTGCAGGGCTACTTCATGGCACCCTAGTGTACTGCAGTCCTAACTATACATTTTCCAAATTAAAACCTGCCCTTAATCCATCTATTATATATGTGCTCCACCTTTTGGAGGCTTTCAAAATATAATGTTGGATAGATTAAGGGCAGATTTTACACACATTTAGTGTTCTGTCTCAACTACAAGGCGATAAAGTTCATCTCCAGGTTGATGTAGGCCTTACACAAGCTGGTTTGATATTCATCCCTTGCATCGATACAGGCAGCCTAACTCAATGAATAAACTCAGTTAGGACGACAGACGATGAATCCTTTCGAATGTTCCGTTTAATGATGGATATTCATAGGTAGAAAAACGTTGCAGTTGTAAGCCACATGTAAGATGTTAGCATGGAAGAAATACAGGAGTAATGACCGAGAGTCAGGAAGTGGAGCAGAAATATAAAGAACTACGGTGAGAGAGAGAGTTCAGCTGGAAAGAAGGGGACAGATCTTAAAGACACAGAGCAAGAATAATCACATAGTGTAACACAACACTCCCCGTCTGAAATCTTTAGATTTCATAACCTTAAACTAATATATATATTTTCAATAAGTCCAATACTGATAAATGTCCTGGAACCTGTAATGAAAAACATGCAACAAGTAAATAATAAACGTAAGTTCAACAGGATGAAGAACATAAAGTCACAGTATGATGTCTTCAAAGAATTCCAAAGTTCTGAGTAGAACCTGTAGATGGCAGCAATGTACTCCCCGCCGTGCCAACAGCATGGCTAGTCCTTGCACAAGTCACTCACCTGGCAAAATGAGTACTAACTCTGTAATTGGTCGACTAAAGGTTTGTGTCGATCCTCCCTTGGTTACCTTGACTTCTACCTTCCGGACTTTATTGTCGCTGGGCATAACTTTAGTAATAAGACCCATAGGCCACTCATTCCGACAAACTTCCTTGTCTTTTAGAAGGATGAGGTCTCCAACCTTAAGATTCGGCTTAGATGCTTGCCATTTGTTACGACCTTGAAGGTGGTGAAGATACTCCTTCCTCCAGCGATGCCAGAACACATTGGCTAGGTGCTGAACCTGCTTCCATTGATGCCTGTAGATATCCTTGGGTTTGATTTCACTTGAAGATATTACAGCAGTCCCAATCTTTTGAGTAAGAAGCGAGGCTGGAGTAAGGATGACTGGAGCATCAGGATCTGAAGATACTGGCACTAAGGGTCTTGCGTTCATTATGGCAGACACTTCAGCGAGAAAGTTAGACAAAGTATCATGGGTGAGTGGTGAAGACTTGTGAGTCTGCAACATGGAGTCAAGAATTCTTCGTGCTACTCCTATCATTCGTTCCCAGGATCCTCCCATGTGTGAAGAATGTGGAGGATTAAACAACCAAGTACATCCATTGTTGGCCAGGAAATTGTCCAATTGCAGCTCTTTACATGCTCCAACAAAGTTGGTACCACAGTCGGATCTCAGTTGCTTAACTGGTCCTCTGACAGAGAAGAATCTTCGTAGGGCGCAGATGAAGGAAGAAGAAGCCATAGACTCGATCACTTCTATGTGTATAGCTCGGATGCTGAGACAGGTAAACAATACAGTCCACCTTTTACTATTGGCAGCTCCACCACAAGTTCTCCGAGTGATGATGGACCATGGGCCGTAAACATCTACCCCAACGTAGGTAAAGGGTGGATCGGTACTTAGGCAATCAGCTGGAAGACTTGCCATTTGTTGCTGTTGATGTTTTCCTCTTAACTTGTGGCACTTAACGCACCTGAAGAGCAAGGAGGAGACACACCTCTTCATACCAATGATCCAAAGGCCGGCTGACCTGATGGCACCTTCTGTAAACTGACGGCCTTGATGATGTACCAGTTCACGGTGGTGGCGAACCAGAAGAGTAGTAACATGTTGACCTGGTATGATTATAGGATTCTGTTATTTGCTGCATAAGTCGGATTTTGTTATACGGCCACCAACTCTCAGCAGCTGATTGGCGTTGACTACGGGGTTTAGATTAAAGAGTGGACTGTTTTTAGACAATTCGGTTCCATTTCTGATTCTCCCGAATTCCTCCTGATACACCTCTTGTTGCACACAACGGATAATTACCTCTTCTGTGTGTGAAACATTTGCTGCTGTAAAGTGTCCAGAACAGTTGTGCCAACCGTGACACCCTGCGGCGGAATTCTTCCCAAAGCAACAAGCAATATGAATTAGGCGAGCAATAGCTCTTACAGCGGATGACCAGGTGGGAAAACGCTCAAAACGGTGTGACCGCAGCTTCTGTTTTGTACTTACAGAAGTGTGTAGTGAGATGTTCACAGTTCTTATTTCCTTATCATCTTCAGGGTTTACTAGCCCATAGGTGGTGTCAATAGGGAGTAAGAGTCCTCACACAGAAACCTTGGAGGTGACAACCATAAGCTGTCCTGAAGAGCGGCAGGTGACACGGCTCTGGTCCCACAGTCAGCTGGGTTGAGTTCAGTGGGAACGTGATGCCATTGACTTGGTAGAGAGAATCTCTTGATACGTTCAACCCTGTTGCTGACATACACATAAAATTGTTTTGTTTGGTTGTTTATGTAACCAAGTACTACCTTACTGTCTGTATAGAAGGTGAAAGAATCAATTCTAGTGTCCATTTCACTTCGTATGACCTCGGCAATTTCTACTGCTAGCACGGCTGCACAAAGTTCAAGTCTTGGTATGGTATGTGCAGGCTTGGGAATGAGTTTTGCCTTGCCTAGGACAAAACTACAGTGTGATTCTCCATTCAGTTCAGAGGTCTTCAAATAGGCTACTGCAGCAATAGCTTCAACTGTTGGAACAGAGAAAATATGAATCTCTCTCCGGTTAGCAGTTGAAGTGGAACCTGGAACATAGCAACGGGGAATCTGAAGTTTTTCTAGTGACTTCAAAGAATATCTCCACCTTTCCCACTTGTGTTGATTCTCACTAGGCAAGGGAGTATCCCAGTCTATGTTCTCAGTAGACAACTGTCTTAGTAAAATCTTACCTTGAATGGTAACTGGAGCAAGGAAACCCAGTGGGTCATAGATGCTATTCACCACGGACAGGACTCCTCTCTTAGTGAAGGGTTTGTCACAAGTTGACACTTGGAAGGTGAATTTGTCTTGTTTGATGTTCCACAACAAACCCAGACTTCGCTGTACAGGAGTCACATCTGTACCTAAGTCAAGGTTTTTTAGACTAGTGGCATAGTCCTCAGAGTGAAAGGCATTCATAAGTTCCTGGCTGTTGGATATAATCTTGTGTAGTCTAAGGTTTGCTACAGACAGCATCTCCTTTGTTCTGGTGAGAAGATCAATTGCTTTTTTAGCAGTTGGAAAGGACTTAAGTGCGTCGTCAACGTAGAAGTTTTTCAACAAATTGACGGGCATCAGATCCATATTCAACTTCTCCAGTCTGAGCTGTTCTCCTTAGCCCATAAGTTACCACTGCTGGGGAAGGACTGTTACCGAAGACATGTACCTTCATGCGATAATCTATAACTTTCTTGTTGAGGTCATTATCCTTGTGCCATAGAAACCTGAGGTAGTTTCTGTTGTCTTCTCTGACGATGAAGCAGTGAAACTTCTGTTGAATGTCAGCCATTACTGCTACAGGCTCTTGTCTGAAACGAATCAAGACTCCTATTAGACTGTTGTTCAAGTTGGGTCCCGTAAGGAGCATGTTAAGAGAAACACCTTCGTGCTGAGCACTGGAATCAAAGACAACTTTGGTCTGGTTTGCATGGGTGATACACGCCAAAGGATGGAAGGTACCTGCATTCTTCTCCCTCCTTTAGTGGGGGAGCAGGCTCTGCGTGATCTCTGTCAAATACATTTTGCAAAAAGTCCACAAAGTGCCTTTGCATCTCTGGTCTCCTGCTTAAGTTTCGCTTTAAGGAGGAGAATCTACTGATAGCCTGCTGTAAGTTGTTGGACAATCTCTTTCTTGGGAGACGAAAGGGTAGGGCTGCTACCCAGTTATTGGAGTCATCTTGAAAGAACTCATTGTCCATTACCTTGATGAATTCTTTGTCTTCCATTGAAGGAGCCAGTATGTCATCTTCACTGGTTGCATTAAACACTGTAGAGCCGAAGTCGCCATCATGGCAGGAGAAAGGGCTTGTGTCACCTGAGATACCATGTTGCCATTCGTGGCTGGCTATCTTCTCTTTCACCCAATAGTGATGTGGGCATGGCTCAAAGTAAGTGTTTCGGCCATTTGGCAGAACATTTGTCTTGTATGCCGAAATGTTGGTAGGTCTTTTCATTTTGCCTATACAGACATTGCCTATGCTGACCCACCCTTGATCCGTGCGCTGGGCAAATGGGGCATCTGGGGGTCCACTGACTTGTCTGTGTACCTTGTGAACTCTTAGAATGTCTCTTCCTAACAGAAGAAGGATCTGAGCATCTTTGTCAAGCGGCGGTATCTCATTTGCTATTACCTTGAGGTGAGGGTGATGGAAAGCAGCAGCTGGAGTAGGGATTGCTTCCCTGTTAGCAGGTATCTGATTGCACTCAACAAGTGTAGGTAAGGGTAATTGCAAGTTACATTTGAGAGAAGATACCATGAGTCCATGAGCCCTTCTTCCAGAAACCTCTATAGTTCCACTACAGGTACCCAAGGTGTAAGGATGAGCTTCGCCTTTTATTTCAAATAGACTGAACAATTCAGATTTTGCAAGTGATCGATTGCTCTGATCGTCTAAGATAGCATATGCCTTTAAAGGCTTTTCTGGTTGATCCTTGTGGTATATGTTCACCAAGCATATCTTAGCACAGGACTTACCACAGCGGTCTTCTCCACAAACTTCAGTGCAGGATGAAGAAATGATGGTAGAATTAGGCACTTGGTCTGTATTCTCCCCGCCATGCGTTAACCTGGGAGGAGCGTTGGCAGGTTGTGCAGAGCTGGGCTCAAGAGGATGGAGGGCTTGCACATGTTCTTCAGAGCCACACTCGATGCACTTGATGGACACATTACTGTCCCTTGCAAAATGTTCTGTAGAAGCACAGCACCTGAAACATACCCTAAATGTCTTTAAAAGCTCCTTGCGCTCTTCCAGAGGCTTTTTCCTAAAGCCAATACATTTATTGAGGGGGTGTGGCTTCTTGTGTATGGGACACTCTCTGTTAGGGTTTTCAATCTTCCTACTCTGTTTGTTCGTGGCCAGAACTGTGGTAGGAGTGGGAAGGATGTCAGTCTTTTTCACGGACACTGGGCCTCTATGGTTTCTATAGTTGCCCTGAAGACTGGTACTCTTAGGAAAGGGTGAGAAGAGGCTGTACTCACCGTAGGAAAAACTTGGATCGTTCTTGGTCTCTGCAATTTTCCTGATGAATTCACAGAAGAGAATGGAGGGAAGGAAACCTTGTTCTCTTTTGTATGATGACCCTAGTGCAGGCCATTTCTCTTGCAAACCATACGGGAGCTTCGAGACAATTGGGTTTACCCCTCTTGGAGTGTCAAGGTAACTGAGTCCAGGTAGTTTTGGGTCTGTCTTGGCTAGCTGAAGCTCAAGGAGAAGGTCACTCAGTCTCTGGAACTCCTTGTTGTCCTTACCAGATATCTTTGGGAAAGTTTCCAGACGCATGAACAAAGCATTTTCTATAGCTTCTGGACTGCCATAACTTTGCTCTAGTCGCTCCCATGCAGCTGTGAGGCCTGCAGTAGGATTGTCCATGAAAACCGATCTTAATGGCTTAACACGTGCAGCAGATAGAGGACCAAGCCATTTGATCAGCAGATTCAATTCTTGATCAGCTGTAATGCCAAGATTGCTGATTGTAGTTCTGAAGGCACATTTCCAACTTCTGTAGTTCTCAGGTTGGTCATCAAAACTTGTAAGACCAGTCTTTGTGAGCTCTCTGCGAAGCATGTACCTCACAAACTCTTCTGTCTCAGTTGTCTCCGCCTTTATGTGAGATGCTGTTGGCTGAATGGTGCTGATTGCGTTATCTTTGACATTGTTGTTAAAGGACACAGGGAAATATGGTGCAGCAGATGCATCCAGGTGAGTTGCTTGCTTGAAATCAGTTGTTCCAATGGTACGTTGATTCAAGGCTGTACCGATGAATGGAGATTGATGACTTGCTTGAAGCTTGCGCTGATGCTCTGTGACGTATAAAGGCAGGCAAGGTAGGCAGGTAGGAAACGCAGTGGAGTGATTTTGTGTGCAGGAAGTTGCTGGAACCTCTTTAACTTGAAGCTGTGAAGGAGTCTCTATGTAGTCGGGAGCATTGAAGACGATGGAGTGTGCACTGCAGTGGCTTAGGACATAGTCTTTAGTGCTTTTGAGGGGGTCTTCCATATCTGCTATGTTTAGGTTAATGCTGTCTTTCTCACTTGCACCTTCGTCTGCACTGATAGCTTGCTGTAGGACCCTTAGCTTTGCCATAGCTGTGTCATGTTTACACTGTTCATTTAAGGTTTCCATTGTTGCTCTTTGACGTGCTGACTGAGCTTTCGACTCTGCTCTCTGAGCTTCCAACTCTGCTCTTTGACGTGCTGACTGCGCTTCCAACTCTGCCCTTTGAGCTTCCAACTCTGCTCTTTTTTCTGCATATGCCACCTGCACTTTGCTGGCTTCCACTTCAGTGCGGGCATTAATAAGTCGCTCACTGAGTGTTGAGTATCTTGAACTATGGGATCTTGATGAGTTTTTAGAACGTCTGGTGGAAACATATCTGTGTGATGCAGTGTCCTGTAACAGCTTTATCTTTGCTTCTGCCTTTAATCTGGTTTGCTGGATAAAACTGTCTCTTTCAATATTGAGAGCATTGACGCACTTTAATTGCGTCATCGCATTTTCTGACTTCATGTTTTGTAAGACATTAGTGAATTTGATGCTGGTAAGCTGATAAAGCTCATATGAGGCAGAAAGTTGTTTAATGGCGCCCTCTAGTGTCAGTAGTTCACGTTCAACAGACACTGTATTAGCTTCAGCAAGGATTTTCTCCCAGACTAAGGCCTCGTACACACGACCGTTTTTCTCGTCCAAAACAGTCAAGAAAAGTGCCGCGAGAGTTTTTTTGTCTAGAAAAACGTTTGTGTGTATGGTTTTACGACGAGAAACTTGCCGAGAATCTCGACGAGAAAATAGAGAACCTGCTCTCTATTTTCTCGTCAGGATTCCAGATTTCCTCATCGTGTTTCTCGTCGGCCTGTTTTGTGACGAGAAAATGGTTCGTGTGTATGCTTTTACGACTCTTCCAAAAGCGCGCATGCTCACAAGCAACTATGAGACGGGAGCGCATCTTCTGGTAAAACAAGCCTTAGTAATAGAGAGAGCATATTCGTCACGCTCATAAATATTTCATCGTTTAAATGTTCTGCATTGAAATCTTCGTTAGAATGTTACATTAATCAAAACGAGTGACCTTCTTTTGCTGCTGATATTCACACAGAGTTATGCCTTATTTTTAACCTTTTTCATGCTGCTCTTTATAAGATTTATGTGTATTATATCGTGCAAGTTTTTAGGAATAATTTAAATGGTTAGATTTTTCAAAATGATGTTAATTCTAATTTCTCAATGTTTTGATAGCGATCTCCCATTTAATTTTGGAATCTATATTATTTAAATTTCACACCATGTTTTTGTGCTAATCAGATTTAGTTATTCTTTTGGGGGGGTGATATCTGTGCCTTTTATTGTCAGTCAAATGTATCTGCTTACTCCAAAGCTTGATTTTGTTTATTTAAAAATACACATAGTCAAGTATGAACTTAAACAAAAATCACATTTATTCATGTTTATAAATTAAATAAAGAGAAGGCAGCGCTGGAGAAGCTGCTGCCATTTGTGCATCCCAGGGACCCCAGAGCACACAGCAACCCTGTGTGGACACTAAAATTGGGAGCTTGAGAAGGCCCACATTTCTGAACACAATCTGATGCTGGCCTCCCAGAGGTCAGGAACAGCAGCAGGTGAGATATATGTCCCAAGTGTGTGGTACTACAACAGGCTGCCTTCTGTCCGACCACAATGAAGCAAGGCCATCACTTCCTCTTCTTCCTGGCAACCTTCCCAGCAGCCTTTCCTGAAGCCTTTCCTGAAGCCTTTCCTGCAGCCTTCCTTCTTCCTTTGGCTGGAGGCTGGCCCACTGGAGGGGTACTCCTGTCAGGAGGAGGAGGTGGAGGTGTAGCAGAAGGGGGTGGGTCAGAAGAAGAAGGTGGAGGTGTAGCAGAAGGGGGTGAGGCAGAAGAAGGTGGAGGTGTAGCAGAAGGGGGTGGGGCAGAAGGTGGAGGTGTAGCAGAAGGGGGTGGGGCAGAAGGTGGAGGTGTAGCAGAAGGGGGTGGGGCAGAAGGTGGAGGTGTAGCAGAAGGGGGTGGGGCAGAAGGTGGAGGTGTAGCAGAAGGGGGTGGGGCAGAAGGTGGAGGTGTAGCAGAAGGGGGTGGGGCAGAAGGTGGAGGTGTAGCAGAAGGGGGTGGGACAGAAGAAGGTGGAGGTGTAGCAGAAGGGGGTGGGGCAGAAGGTGGAGGTGTAGCAGAAGGGGGTGGGGCAGAAGGTGGAGGTGTAGCAGAAGGGGGTGGGGCAGAAGGTGGAGGTGTAGCAGAAGGGGGTGGGGCAGAAGGTGGAGGTGTAGCAGAAGGGGGTGGGGCAGAAGGTGGAGATGTAGCAGAAGGGGGTGGGGCAGAAGGTGGAGGTGTAGCAGAAGGGGGTGGGGCAGAAGAGGAAGGTGGAGGTTGAGGTTGGGTCAGTTGGGCCACCTCACATATGGCGGTATTGGGTGTAATTTTCTCCATCACCCCCTTGTTGAGCAAGGTGATGAGCAGGGGCTCGCATAGGAGGCGTTGCTCCATGCTCATCACCTTGAACTTAGCCTCCACTAGGCTGGCAATGGCCTCTTCAGGGGATGTGGGCTCCTTGAGGGTGGCATGGGCCTCTTTAATAAGGGCCATTGCTGCCTCACTGGTGGTCCTGTCCCTCCTGCCTCTTTTGTGAAGCCGGATGGGAGGCACCTGGGATCTGGTGCTTCTCCTTTGCCCTGCCACCTCCTGTCTGCCACTGGGCCCTGCCACCTCCTGTCTGCCACTGGGCCCTGCCACCTCCTGTCTGCCACTGGGCCCTGCCACCTCCTGTCTGCCACTGGGCCCTACCACCTCCTGGCTGCCACTGGGCCCTGCCACCTCCTGGCTGCCACTGGGCCCTGCCACCTCCTGGCTGCCACTGGGCCCTTCCTCCTCCTGCCTGACAGTTTCCAGACCCTCCTCCTGGCTGATTTCATCCTGTGTATGAAAAAGGAACATAGTTTAATATGTTGGTTTAATCTTTGCATCAAACTTTGTAATCCTGATGGAAGCAATTAGAATGTAAATGCATAAATCCTTGCTTTAAATTTACCACTACATCAGCTTGACTATTTACCACACAATTAAGTGCAGAATAATGTCTACAGATCTTGATTTCACTTGTGGAATACAATTTTTTTTTATGTTTCTCATCCTGACATATTTGGGAAACATTAATTTTATCCCAATACATTTTCAGTTAATACTATACCTGGCTCCAGATGGACAAATCAGGATCATCCAGGATGGCTGCCTCCTCTTGCTCCAGAGAAGGCTCAGGTTGGCTGCAGGGAAGTCTGGGGGGAAGAGTGGAGAGTGATGGCCTTGTCTCAATGTGGTCATCCAGGAAGGACATCCTGTTGTAGTACCACAAAATCGGGACATAAACATCATCTGCTGCTGCTCCTGACCTCTGAGAAGCCAGCACCTTAGAGCGTTCAGTCCTGTAGGTACCTCTCAAGCTCCCAATTTTAGTGTCCACTTGTTTTGCTGTGGCTGTGGGCACCTTGGTATGCACAAATGGGAGCAGCTTCTCCAGCGCTGCTTTTCTCACCCCTTTTTTTTTATGGATGGGGTTTTTCGTCTCCCACAGAGCCAGCAGCTCCCTTACCCGGTCAATAAATTCCGCCAGGAACTCTTTGTCGCTAATAAAGACATTCATATTGTATCTGCAAGTAAAATAAACATCCTAGTCACCATATATATCCTCCAACAATCTCAAGACAGTATAGGCCAACAATTTTTACAAGTCACAAAATCACATACCTTCGTTCGCACGTCCGTCACTTGAACTCCTCTCTCCGCACACCGAACGTACTATAGTCACATGTGTGTTTGCTATATACACACCACGCATGCGTCCAAATTCGAACACGTCGCTCCGCACACGTCGCCCGCCCATGACGTTCTAACTAACATCTTTTCCCCGCCCCTTCTCTTTCGGCGCGCAGACAGATATGGCGGAGTTACAGCAGGTGTCTGATAATTCCGCAACTAGCGAGGAGACAAGCCCGGAGACCGAGGACACGTCACGATCAAGGAGGAGATTCAAGGCATCGAATATGTCTTTGGCGGAGATGGTGGACATCTTGGTCAAGGCTGATTATGATGCCAAGCATGGGCCGTATAGCAAACCAAATAGAAGGAAGGCCAAAATCCTCACTAAAGTTGTGAAGAGTCTGAGGGCGAAGTTCGGGGTGAAACGCTCAAATGAGCAGCTCAGAAAGAGGTGGTCAGACCTCAAACTGAGGGAGCCAGACCAGTTGAGGATCATAAAGAGGATGCTCGCTAAAAGTAAGTAAAATGACGACGTTTCTGCTATTAATATTTTTAGAAACTGACATGTTTTTTTTTTTTTTATCATATTGGACTCCCTTCCAAAATGTAATATTTTGAACTAGGTTGGGCACAGTAATCGTTCGTTACGTTACCGACACTTCGTTCGGCCACTATCCGCGGTTTTGGCTTATTTAAGAGCCACAAAAGTAATTAGACATCTGCCATTTTTGATCAAGTATTGAGGATAATTTTTAAGTCTAGATGATGTGTTTGTAAAGAGAATGAAATGCAAACTTTAATCAGTGTAAAGGAGAGGACACTCAGCAGCTGCTTCCACATCTGTACTTTGGAGCACTATAGTGTGGGCCAACAGACCCGCCTTTTTTGGGTGTCCCACACAGGTGCATCAGAGAATTTTTGTGGTGCCTACATGTCCAAAAAATTACATCCAAATGTGAATACTAAACATATTTGGGGTCATAAATAATGCATTCTTCTTTAAATTCCGCACAAACACACACTTGTACCCCACTTCCAAACAATTTAGCCTGTTTTTAGTTTAACAAGGAGATTTACAGTGTGATAAATAGACCTTTGGTTTTATTCTCATAGGGGAGAGAAGACTGGGAGGAGGACACTCCAGGGAGCACATGCACCCCACAACTTCCAAACAACACCAAACTCCCAAAGACCCACAACCGAAAGATGTGCAGGAAGTTGAGGTGGAGGAAGGAGAAGTGCAGGAAGGAGAGGTGGATGACGTTGTGGATCTGGTCACCACAACAGGTCAGTATCTGACACCACAGCTTAAGGTAAGCGAGGTAGGCCTGCAGACTTTTATTAATTTTTTTTTTTTGGTTTTTAGGGGATGTAAATGTTGTGAAGGATAGCACACGGTTCTCTGCTGACAGTGCCCTCCGCCTCATCCAGCAAGTGATGGAAAGTAGCACGGAACTGGACCTAATTAAACAAAGAATCCATGTGATGGAACAAACATTTAAAGACATTCTCGATGTTTTGGGGAGAATTCAATAAGCCATCCAAACACATTTGTTTTTACATGTTTGTTTTTATAATTGTTTCTAATTTTTTGAGTAACAAACCAGCCAAAAATTGAATATGCACACAGTGTGTGAACATGTGCTATCTGCCATCAGGGGATATCCATGTACGTCTTTTGTGGGTGCAACCCCTTCCTCGTATCAAAAGTCGGTGAACTGAGGAAGGGGATGCACCCCCAAAACACGTCCATTGATCACCCCTGATGGCAGATAGCACATGTTGACAATAGGGATCAGGATTGTAAACTTCCTATATGTAAAAATTAAAAAATGTGTGCATATTCAATTTTTGGCTGGGCAAGGGGTGGCAGGACCCCATATTAGGATGGGCACATAGAGACATAGTTTGTGTAAGTGAATGTCTCCGATTGCTCAGAGGTATCCAATGTTGTAATTTTTGATATGCAACTGATATTTTTGTATTTTCATAAGCCAAAAATTGCCGGGTTGTGGCCAGGCCAACCCCAAAGTAAAAAAAAATTTAAAAAAAATGAAGAGAATGTGCACAGAGTAAAATATTTGACCACAAACAACGTGTAGCTTCTTTTTATAATACCCTCTAAGCTTATTTGGTTCTTTTGTAAGGTAACATAGTGAAATGGTTGTTATTTACTAAAGTAAAATACACTTGCCACTACAAATGCACAAAGACAAACTAGGAGACAGGAAAGAACAAATAATTAAAGGTTTAAACAAGATTTTTATTGGGATACTTAGACATAGGCTGGCATAGGAATTGCCCCTCTACCCGTGAAATACTCCATGTATTTGTCCCGAACCACACGGGCATTTTGGGGGGGCAAGCCAAGACGGGCAGATTCCAGGCCCGGAAGGGGATTTGCAGGGGAAAGTCCAGCCTCTGGCAAAACTGAGGCCATATAGGAATTTGATTTTTGGCTCAGAAAGTTGTGTAGCACACAGCAGCATAACACTACATAGTTTATTTTGAAGTCCGCCAAGTGGATGTAAGTCATAAAAAGGCGGAACCGGCTGGCCATTATGCCGAAGGCATTTTCAACGACTCTTCGGCCCCTGGCCAGCCGGTAATTGAACACACTCTTCTCTGGGGTCAGGGTCCTCTGTGGAAATGGCCTCATAAGATGCCGTCCGAGTCCGAAGGCTTCATCAGCCAAGAAAACAAAGGGGAGTCCTTCAATATTCCCTGCATCCGGTGGCAATGCAAGGTCGTCACTCTGGAGACGGAGGGAAAACTCTGTCTGGATGAAGGATCCCCCATCGGACATCCGGCCATTCTTCCCTACATCAACATAGAGGAATTCATACCGTGCTGACACCACCGCCATCAGCACAATGCTATGAAACCCCTTGTAGTTGTAGTAGTAGGACCCAGAACGGGGTGGCGGCACGATGCGGACGTGCTTCCCGTCTATGGCACCACCGCAGTTGGGGAAGTCCCACCGCGTGGCAAACTCCGATGCCACAGTCTGCCATTCCTGTGGCGTGGAAGGAAGCTGTGGAGTGAAACAAGATGAAATAATATTAGCAAAACAAAGTCATACATTACAAGGAAATTCTATCCCAAAAAATTAGAGACCAACATCAATCTAATTATACGTTTATTAAGGTGTGTAAAAAAAGGATAATGGAAGGCTCATTTATCATATTCATCACCCCCTCTGATGGGCCATTACTAAATTATTTTGGGGGGGGGAGATGTGTTTGGCCACAGGATAGCATTGCAGTGGCGGTGCGTCCAGAGTGGGCGCTGGAGCACTGCCCCCTCTCTCCTGTGCCCATCACTCAGAACAATACATAGGTTCATGCGTTGCATGAACCTATGTATTGTCTATGCCGCACACTATTCAGGTGGATGGCCTCTTGTAAAGCGACCGACATATGAATCATTGCGGCATTTAGGGGGTTAAAATTGCATAGCAGAAACAGGTAGTAAAATAGTCTTGCGAATTACAACCTGAGGGATGTAATTGGCATCCTAAAAGAAAAATCGGGGACGCAGGGAGGGGGGCATTCCTTGGGTAAACACTGACAGGCTGCTCTGCCAATCATGTTCACCAAGTCTGTTTAATGGTAACATGATTGGCTGATGCAACATGAAGGGAAGGAGAAGACATCAAGGACAGAAGAATGATGGCGCTGACCACAAGAAGGTAAGTGCAGGGCTGGGGGGAAACTGGCTGCATTAGAGGGGACTAAATGGCTGCATTTGAGGGAACAAAATGGCTGCATTGGAGGGGACAACTGGGGGCGTTTATTAGGCAACAGAGCAAAAAAGGAGGAAGTTTATTTCCTAAATTGGGGTTTGAACCCCCCAACATTTGGAGCAACAGGCGCCCCTGCTGGAAAAGTAAGTGAAGGGAAATATTTAGGGAGGAGAAAAAAGGGGCAATCTAAAGCTTCCAACATGCATGGGGACAAAGGGGACATTCTCAGCATATTACAATCATGGTAATTAGGGAAGGATGAAAGAAATACAATACATTAGCAGACATGTAATACCTAAAATGTGATGTTAAGGGAGCAAACTTACCCTAATATAGTCCTCCTGCAGGACTTGGATGATGGCAGAACAGGTGTCTGGGATTATGAGGCCCAGAGCCTGGGGGGAGATGCCTGTGGTGAACTTCAAGTCCTGAAGACTTCTCCCTGTCGCCAGGTAACGCAACGTGGCGATGAGCCTCTGCTCAGCACTGATAGCTTCCCGCATAACGGTGTCCTTCCTGGTAATATAGGGGGACACCAAAGCCAACAGTTCCTGAAAAACGGGGTCAGACATCCTCAGAAAATTCCTGTAGTCCTCAGGATTATTCTCGACGATCTCCCGCAGCAGAGGCATGTGGCAGAATTGGTCCCGCTGGAGCAACCAATTCTTGGTCCATGAACTCCTCCTCACACCATTCATGGACTGGTCTTGGTCCAAAACAAGCAGACCAACACCAAGCGCACGCACAGCACAAACTCGATGACGAGAACGTCCAGGCGACATGGCTAGGAAACGGTCGTCTAATCAGAACGTACAGAACAGAACGCACTTTAGAACAGCAAGGCCTATGAATAACGAACTGAAAATCAGAAACGAACAGGCAAGAACGCACTGTAAAACAGATACAACCTGCCTAGACGCCCTGAAAGTCAAGATACGAACCCACAAGCACAAACTGAACGGCAGAAAACGATCTGAAAAGTACGAAGACTGAAAAGCGCGAATCGTCTCTTCCCAAACTTTTACTTCACACGCGGTAACACGAGATCAGCAAAAGCAGCCCAAGGGGTGGCGCCAAGAAAAAAGATCTTCCCCTTTATAGTGCCGTCGTACGTGCTGGACGTGAGCGCGGAGAACAACGAGGAAATTGGGAAATGACAGTGTGTACGCATAGAAAGCTTGCCGAGAAAATCGACAAGCTTAACAAGAATCTCGTCGAAAAAAACAACGTGTTTTTTACGACGAGAAAATCGGTCGTGTGTACGAGGCCTAATTCCAAGCTATTTGACAATTCAGTCCTTGAAGCTTCATAATTCTCCATTACTTTCCAAGTGGGTTTAACTGAGCGTTTGGGTAAATCGGTTTCTTCAGGAACTTGTGGAGAGGTAGATGTAAGTTCACATTCAGAAGCTTGGTCACTCATGATAGCAGACTGGCTGTGATAGCAGGCAGGATCTGTGTGCTGAAATATGACACCAAGCAGACAAACTCAAGCTATAAGGCTGCCATGTGCTGCTCTGTCCCTTCTGTCTTGCTATGAGGGCAGTAAATCTTGTCTGTTTCAGTACTGACATGCAGAAATCTTGTAATTAGGCTGTGAAACTCAGTTTTTCTACTGTTCTGTCTCAACTACAAGGCGATAAAGTTCATCTCCAGGTTGATGTAGGCCTTACACAAGCTGGTTTGATATTCATCCCTTGCATCGACACAGGCAGCTTAACTCAATGAATAAACTCAGTTAGGACGACAGACGATGAATCCTTTTCGAATGTTCCGTTTAATGATGGATATTCATAGGTAGAAAAACGTTGCAGTTGTAAGCCACATGTAAGATGTTAGCATGGAAGAAATACAGGAGTAATGACCGAGAGTCAGGAAGTGGAGCAGAAATATAAAGAACTACGGTGAGAGAGAGAGTTCAGCTGGAAAGAAGGGGACAGATCTTAAAGACACAGAGCAAGAATAATCACATAGTGTAACACAACAGTTAGGCACATATTTAACCCTTTGATCACCCTATATGTTAACCTCATCCCAGCCAGTGTCTTTAGTACAGTGACTGTGCATAATTTTAGTACTGATCACTGTATTCGTGTCACTGGTGATGTTGGTATCAGATTTCCCACTGCACTATTGCAGTCCCACTATAAGTCGCTGATCACCGCCATTAGTAGTGTAATAAATACATTTCAAAAATAAAATTCCAGTGTATATTCCATAGTTTGTAGGCACTATAACTTTCATGCAAACCAATCAATATAGACTTTTGGGGATTTTTTTTTTATCAAACACCTGTAGCAGAATACATTTTGGTCAAATTTTTTTTCGGATATGTTTTTAAGCAGAAAGTGGGAAAAAATAGTTTTTATTGTTTTTCAAAATGTGTTGTTTTTGTGTTTTTTTTTTTTTTTTTTTTAATCACAAAAAATAAAAAACCCAGTGGTGATCAAATACCACTAAGAGAAATGTCTATTTGTGGGGGAAAAAATTATATAAATTTAGTTTGGGTACAGCATTGCATGACCGTGCAATCGTCAGTTAAAATAGCACAGTGGGGGTAGGGGGTAAAACCTCCTGGAGCTGAAGTGGTTCAAGGCAATAATACCAGGAATTGTTGATCCAAAAAAAATCCAATTGACTTCCCTGCTGGAGCAAATTGGATCATGCTTGATTGAAGATTTTGTTGCCTTTTTCTGAATCAACTGTGTATATTTAGGTTTTCTATTTAGTTTTTTCTATTGGTTGAACTAGAGTTACTTGTATCTTTTTACAACGTGCTTAACTATGTAATTATAGTCAGAGGTGTCCAGGTTTGGGACCGTAGATGTGAATCTTATGGCCTCCAGGTTTAACAGCAAATTGGGCAAGCTTGTCTCCAGGTACAGGGATCCTCTAGCACAGGGGTCTCTTACTCCCGGGCCGCGGCCCACTGCCGGGCCGTAGCTTGTTTGCAGCCGGGCCGTGAAGGCTGCACTTTTGGAGGTTCGGCAGGTAGCGGGCTAACAGAGAGATGAGATGACCTCTAGCGGCCCGCCCCGCATCACAGCTGTTCCGCCCACACAGCCGGCCGTGAACACAACACTGCATGAGGTGTGTGAGAGCAGAGAGATGATGTCATCTCTCACCGCCCGCCCTGCCCCACCACCGTCCAGTCCTCACAGCCGGCGCGAACACTACACTGAAGTGCGGCGGGCGAGAGATGAAATCTCTCATTGCCCGATCCGCATTGCCGCATGTTCCACCCTCACTTGGCTAGTGACAGTCCGCAACTGGCAAGTGACAGTCCCCATCTGGCAAGTGACAGTCCCCATCTGACAAGTGACAGTCCCCATCTGACAAGTGACAGTCCCCATCTGACAAGTGACAGTCCCCATCTGACAAGTGACAGTCCGCAACTGACAAGTGACAGTCCGCAACTGACAAGTGACAGTCCGCAACTGACAAGTGACAGTCCGCAACTGACAAGTGACAGTCTGCAACTGACAAGTGACAGTCTGCAACTGACAAGTGACAGTCTGCAACTGACAAGTGACAGTCTGCAACTGACAAGTGACAGTCTGCAACTGACAAGTGACAGTCCGCAACTGACAGTCCGCAACTGACAAGTGACAGTCCGCAACTGGCAAGTGACAGTTCGCAAGTGACAGTCCGCATCTGGCAAGTGACAGTCCGCATTTTGCAGCAAGTGAGAGTCTGCATCTGATGGCAAGTGACAGTCCACAATTGGCAAGTGACAGTCCACATTTTGCAGCAAGTGACAGTCTGCATCTGATGGCAAGTAACACTCCCCATCTGGCAAGTGACAAGCTACATCTGGTGGTAGGCGATGGTGGCAAGTGACACACTCAGGGTCCCCACTGATTCTGCATTATGGTGAGTTGAACTATTTCTTTTTTTATTACAATGTAATAATAGAAATAATGCGTTTCAATCATCCTGACACCATATCAGCCATGGTGTTGTGATGATTGAAGCGCCAACACCAGCCATTTCCCCAACAAATCGCCCGGGAAAAAACGCACCCCCCCCCCCCCCCCGGGCCTTAGCATAATTTTCTTCCACGCAGCCGGTCCCCAGTGTCAAAAAGGTTGGGGACCACTGCTCTAGCAGAAGCGGGTGCTTTGGTGACTCCGTGGGATCAGTATACACTGATTTATGGACAGCTTTGCAGGATCAAGACGGAGGACATTTCATTAATCCTAATTACTCTGAATTGGCCAAGGTTGATGTGATACGCTGACCTGGTTCCACTGCTGGGGAATTCTCAAAGGGCTCTTCCAAAATGTCCAGATCTTCTGTCTCAAGGATCGATTTACCATCCTGCTTCATGGTTCCTGGATTTAACAGCATTGCTGTTGAGCTGTTGAAGTCAATCTTCTAAGCAATGGGCATTTCTGAACTGATGAGTCCTATGTTGTTCAAAGCTAGGAAGTCTACTTTTCACAAGTTCTATCATTGAGCATGTAAAGCATACTATCATTGGTGTAAATATTAGGGCTTCAACACTAGAAGTTTCTCCATGGGACAAATCCTCTCCTTCCTATAGCTGGGTCTTAACCAGTGTATGGCTCTCAGCACTATCAAATGTCAGGTTTCTGCCATTTTTATTTTGGTTTAAAGACCATTGGCACGTCATTCCTTGATTAAGACCTTTTGTATAGTGAGTCTCCTATGTAGCTTTCCCTGTGACTCCACAGTATCTGAATATAGTTCTCTCTGTGGTTCGAAAATTAACTTAAACCTACTGTATTAGACATTCCTCTCTCTACTCTTGCCCACAAAGTGCTATTTCTTGTAGCCCCAAATGAAACAACCAAGGCCCGGTGTTGTGTCCGTGATGGTGCATTATGCCCCATACACACGAGCGGAATTTCCGCAAGCAAAAGTCTGATGTGAGCTTATCATCGGAAATTCCGACCGTGTGTATGCTCCATCAGACTTTTGCTGTTGGAATTTCCACCAGCAAAAGTTTGAGAGCAGCTTCTCAATTTTTCTAGTGAAGGGGGTGAGGGTTTTTTCCATTGTATAGCAATGTTCTTTCGTGCGTAAAAGAGCAACAAGCTGATCATCGTGCGTTTGGCAGAGGTCGGTACAATGGTTTCTATGAGCCCCAAGAGGCACACCTCCATTGCCAATGGCACAGTGACTGAGGCAACTCTATTAGTCAGATCCACCACCTCCCCCCAATACTGCTGGACCTTAGGGCACTTCCAGAAAATATGGGAGAAGTCACCAGTCCTAGCTGCTGCAAAAAGGCACTTTGAGTAGTGAGTAACAGAAAAAATCAACAGCGCTCAGGACTTATGAATGGCACTTATAACTTCCAAATTGTCCACCATAAAAGCATAACATATGCTATTAATATGAGTATGAACTCCCAGCTGATCATCACTGTACATTTTATTAAAGTCGTTATTAAAAATGTGCTGAATATTTTAAAAAACAGACGTAGATATACAAGTGCAATGGCATCGTGCATTGCTCCAAGTAAACATATATTACTCACTTTCTTGTAAAAAAAAAAAACTATTACTCACCATTTAACATATTCTGAATATAGTGCTCTGAAGAGTTTAGAAGCCAATAAAAACATTGGTTAAACAAGCGTATAAAGGTGGGAGCCTTGTCATTCAAGACAAGGTTGACTTCCTGAAGGAGGCTTATCTCCTTCTCTTGGATACTGACACCTACATTAAATTGCAGGATGACCCCCTACCCAAATATCAGCATTCCCTAAAGTTGCTAGTCAAGGAGGCCTTTAACGACGGGGTGCTGGACAAGAAAGAAAAGCAGTTTGTTACCCTCTGAGTGCAACACCCCATATTTTTACCATCTCCCTAAAGTGAACAAGTCACTTGAGTAACCTCCTGGAAGACTAATTGTGGCTAGCGCTAATAGTTTTGTCTGCAGCCTCTCCCAGCCACTTTTTCTTCAGCCTATAATATCCCAACTACCATCGTACATCAGGGATTCTGGACATGTGATCTATGTTTTGAAATAATATTCTTGGGAGGAAAGGTATTTTAGGGCATCTTTGGATGTTGATTACTTGTACACCTCTATAGGACTGACAGCTCTCCAATTTTTTTCTTTATCCATGGGGGGATGGCACCATCCTGTTCCAACATGAATGCTCACCAGTGCACAAAGCAAGGTTCATAAAGGCATGGATACGTGAGTTTGGGATGGAGGAACTTGACTGTCCTGACGTCAACCGAATAGAACACCTTTGGGATGAATTGGAGCGGAGACAGTGAGCCAGGCCTTCTCGTCCACATCAGTGCCTGACCTCACAAATGCGCTTCTGGAAGAATGGCCAAACCTACCCATAGACACACTCCTAAACCTTGTAGACAGCCTTCCCAGAAGAGTTGAAGCTGTTATAGCTGCAAAGGGTGGGCCATTGAACCCTACGGCTAAGACTGGGATGCCATTAAAGTTCATGTGCGTGTAAAGGCAGGTGTCCCAATACTTTCGGTAACATAGTGTATGAACCTTCCTTGTTTTATTCCTTTTATTTGGGGATTCTATAGTTACCTTCACAGGGCATTACATTTGGTTTGTTAATTATGACAATTATGATATGTCACTTTTTTTGCCCCGTGTATAGTTATATTTTTTCCTAGTAAACATTTTGAGTAGTAATTATAATTTATCACAAATGTTTTATTGTTACCTAAGATTTAATATTAATTTTAGTTAAATATCTTTTTGGTAATATTTGCTGTGATGTTTGTCATTTTTTTCTTTATTTCATTATTTTGCTTTTTAATGATGTTTTACAAGTATTGATGTTATTGCTGATTAATCTGTATACTTTTATGTAAATGCTGGCAATGGTGGAAGAAAAGGTTTCCCTTTATTGCCCGCCTCCTATAAAAATCCTTGTTGTTTCCGGCAACCCTCTGACATCATTTTCAAGGCCCCTTGTTGACGAGAGGAGTCCTGGTCCGGACATTTCCTAGTGGTGTAGTGACAGAGCTTTGACTGCTTACAAGCCAATATGGGGAGATTTTTTTTTCCCCATAGCCGTCATCGATGGTAAAGGGATACTCCAGCTTGCACTTGTATATCTACAGTTGCAATAAAAAGTATGTGAACCCTTTTGGAATGCTATGGATTTCTGCACAAATTGGTCATAAAATGTGATCTGATCTTCATCTAAGTCACAACAATAGACAATCACAGTTTGCTTAACCACTTCCCACCCAGTCAATAGGCAATTGACGTCCGCCAAGTGGTTCATTTATCCACACTGGTTGTCATATGACGTCCTGCAGGATAATAGCCGCGCGCGCCCGGTGGGGCGCGCATCGCGGCGATCGGTGGAGCGGTGTGTCAATCTGACACACCGCTACACTGATCTCGGTAAAGAGCCTCCGGCGGAGGCTTTTTACCACGTGATCAGCCGTGTCCAATCACGGCTGATCACGATGTAAACAGGAAGAGCCGTTGATCGGCTCTTCCTCACTCGCGTCTGACAGACGCGAGTAGAGGAGAGCCGATCGGCGGCTCTCCTGACGGGGGGTTCGCGCTGATTGGGTATCTGAGGGGGGCTGCGCTGATAAACACACTGGACCACCAGGGAAGCCCCCCAGGACAACCAAGGAAGCCCCAAGCATGTGGATGGCCAGGTAAGTCCCCCATGGCCATCCACATGCACAAATACACACAACATATGCCAATCAATGCCCACAAATGGGCACTGACTGGCACCATCATGGCATGTGATGCCCAGCAATGCCACCTACCAGTGTCCATCAGTGCCACCTATCAGTGCCCATAAGTGCCCACCTATCAGTGCCGCCTATGAGTGCCCATCATCAGTGCCCATCAGTGTCGCCTTATCAGTGCCCTTTAGTGCCGCCTTATCAGTGCCCATCATTGAAGTAGAAAAGGTACTTATTTACAAAAAAAAATTAACAGAAACAAAGAAAAACTTCGTTTTTTTCAAAATTTCCGCTCTTTTTTTATTTGTTGTGCAAAAAATAAAAATCGCAGAGGCGATCAAATACCACCGAAAGAGAGCTCTATTTGTGGGAACAAAATGATAAAAAAAATTGTTTGGGTACAGTGTTGCATGACCGCGCAATTGTCATTCAAATTGTGACAGCGCTGAAAGCTTAAAATTGGCTTGGGCAGGAAGGTGTATAAGTGCATGGTATTGAAGTGGTTTAACTAATAACACACAAAGAATTAAATGTTACCATGTTTTTATTGAACACACCAAGTAAACATTAACAGTGCAGGTGGAAAAAGTATGTGAACCCTTGGATTTAATAACTGGTTGAACCTCCTTTTGGCAGCAATAACTTCAACCAAACGTTTCCTGTAGTTGCAGATCAGACGTGCACAACGGTGAGGAGTAATTCTTGACCAGTCCTCTTTACAGAACTGTTTCAGTTCAGCAATATTCTTGGAATGTCTGGTGTAAATCGCTTTCTTGAGGTCATGCCACAGCATCTCAAATCGGGTTGAGGTCAGGACTCTGACTGGGCCACTCCAGAAGGCGTATTTTCTTCTGTTTAAGCCATTCTGTTGTTGATTTACTTCTATGCTTTGGGTCATTGTCCTGTTGCAACACCCATCTTCTGTTGAGCTTCAGCTGGTGGACAGATGGCCTTAAGTTCTCCTGCAAAATGTCTTGATAAACTTGGGAATTCATTTTTCCTTTGATGATAGCAACCCGTCCAGGCCCTGACGCAGCAAAGCAGCCCCAAACCACAGTACTTCACAGTTGGGATGAGGTTTTGATGTTGGTGTGCTGTGCCTCTTTTTCTCCACACATAGTGTTGTGTGTTTCTTCCAAACAACTCAACTTTGGTTTCATCTGTCCAAAGAATATTTTGCCAGTACTGCTGTGGAACATCCAGGTGCTTTTGTGCAAACTGTAAACGTGCAGCAATGTTTTTTTTGGACAGCAGTGGCTTCCTCTGTGGTATCCTCCCATGAAATCCATTCTTGTTTAGTATTTTACGTATCGTAGATTTGCTAACAGGGATGTTAGCATATGCCAGAGACTTTTGTAAGTCTTTAGCTGACACTCTAGGATTCTTCACCTCATTGAGCAGTCTGCGCTGTGCTCTTGCAGTCATCTTTACAGGACGCCCACTCCCTGGGAGAGTAGCAGCAGTGCTGAACTTTCTCCATTTATAGACAATTTGTCTTACCGTGGACTGATGAACAGCAAGGCTTTTGGAGATACTTTTATAACCCTTTCCAGCTTAATGCAAGTCAACAATTCTTAATCGTAGGTCTTCTGAGAGCTCTTTTGTGCGAGGCATCATTCACATGAGGCAATGCTTCTTGTGAAAAGCAAGCCCAGAACTGGTGTGTGTTTTTTATAGGGCAGGGCAGCTGTAACCAACACCTAAAATCTAGTCTCATTGATTGGACTCCAGTTGGCTGACACCTCACTCCAATTAGCTCTTGGAGATCTCATTAATCTAGGGGTTCACATACTTTTTCCACCTGCACTGTGAATGTTTACATGGTGTGTTCAATAAAAACATGGTAACATTTAATTCTTTGTGTGTTATTAGTTTAAGCAGACTGTGATTGTCTATTGTAGTGGCTTAGAAGAATATCAGATCACATTTTATGACCAATTGTGCAGAAATCCACATCATTCCAAAAGGGTTCACATACTTTTTATTGCAACTGTATATCTGTTTTTTACAGCATTTAGCATGTTTTTAATAACTGGACCTAAACATAAAATTTATGATGATAATCAGCCAGGATACTCATATTAATAGCATATCTTATGCTTTTATAGTGGACAATTTGGAAGTTTTAAGTGCCATTGATAAGTCCTGAGTGCTGTTGACTTGGTTTGCCTGTTCTTGTAGCCCCAGTAACTCTGCAAGGTAAGTGTCTGAACTGGAACCTTTTTGCCTAGGACAACATGCTGTTGCGATTCAGGACTTCCTTCCTGTCTAAGGTAGTTTCTGTCTTTTGCCTTAATCAGGACATCATTCTTCCATCCCACTGTCCAGCCACAGTTTACTAAAAGGATTTTTTTTTTAATATTGTCTGGATTTGGTTTGGGATGTGATAGTATCTTTTGAGTACTGCTACTTTCAAAAGTCTAATTCCCTTTCTGTCATCCTGGATGGTTCTACTAAGGGTGCACAGCTTCTCATTCCATCTCTAGTTTGGTTTAGACCAGGGGTCTCCAAACTTTCTAAACAAAGGGCCAGTTTATTGACCTTCAGACTTTAGGGGGGCCGGACTATGACCAGTGGTAGTGGAAATTTTCTTGGCATCGGTAGGAGTAAACATCGCCATAATTGGTATTGGGGGAGAAGCAGTGCCCCATCATTGGTATCATTGGGAGGAATAGTGCCCCGTCATTAGTTTAATTGGAAGGAACAGTGCCCCTTCATTGGTATCATTGGGAGGGGAGGGATAATACCCTATCATTGGAAAGCAATAATGCCCCATCATTAGTATCAGTGGGAGGAATAGTGTCCCATTATTAGTGTCAGTGGGAGATATTGGTGTCAGTGGGAGATATTGTGCTTCATTGCTGATGTCAGTTGGCAGAATAGTGTCTTGTATCTTTGGGAGTAGTGACCCAAGGGCCGGATAAAGGCAGGCAAAAGGGCGGCATCTGGCCCCAGTGCCGCAGTTTGGAGACCACTGGTTTAGACAAACAATGAATCCAAATGAATGGGTTCCACCATTTTCTGTGAAGATGCTCTCTACTAGATCTGCAAGTACTTTTTGGTATCAAACTGGTTTCACTTGTTTGGAAGGCTGCCAACTGGTGTCTGGTGCCAACTTCTGTTTTCCATGTTTTCTAAGTTCTACAGTGCCCTGAAAAAGTATTCATACCCCTTGAAATTTTCCATATTTTGCCATGTTACAACCAAAAACGTAAATGTATTTTATTGGGATTTTATGTGCTAGACCAACACAAAGTGGCACATAATTGTAAAATGGAAAGAAAATGATAAATGGTTTTAAAAAATGTTTACAAATAAATATTTGAAAAGTATAGCATGCATTTGTATTCAGAATCCCTGAGTCAATACTTTGTAGAACCACCTTTTTGCTGCAATTACAGTTGCAAGTCTTTTTGGGTGTCTATACCAGCTTTGCACATCTAGAAAGTGACATTTTTGCCCATTCTTCTTGGTAAAATAGCTCAAGCTCTGTCAGATTGGATGGAGAGGGTCTGTGAACAGAAATTTTCAAGTCTTGCCACAGATTCTCAATTGGATTTAGGTCTGGACTTTGACTGGGCCATTCTAACACATGAATATACTTTGATCTAAACCATTCCATTGTAGCTCTGGCTGTATGTCTCAAGTCTTTTTCAGACTCTAACAGGTTTTCTTCTAAGATTGCCATGTATTTGGCTCCATCCATCTTTCCATCAACTTTGACCAACTTCCCTGTCCCTGCTGAAGAAAAGTATCCCCACAACATGATGCTGCCACCACTATGTTTCACGGTGGGAATGGTGTGTTCAGGATGATGTGCAGTGTTAAGCCTGGTACACACGATCGGATTTTCCGCAGACAAATTGTAGGACTTTTTTTCTGAAGGGCGTTGGCCAGGAATTTGTCTTGCATACAAACGGCACACAAATGTCGGCCAACAAATACGAAACTACATGGTTTTTCAGCTTTTTAGCGTCACCCTTTGGGCACCTTCTGCTAATGTCGTGTTTGGTGAGCGTTGATTCCAAACATGCGTGTTTGTACTTTGGACTTTTGTCCGACGGACTTGTGTACACACGCTCGGAAAATCCAACAACAGACAATTGTCCACGGAAAATTTTAAAGCCTGCCATCCAACATTTGTCCGTGGAAAAGCAGACAATTGTCCGATGGAGCATACAAAAGGTTGGATTTTCCGCCAACAGTCTGTCATCACACAATTCCCTTAGAAAAATACGATCGTGTGTATGAGGCTTAAGTTTTCTGCCACACATAGCGTTTTGCTTTTAGGCCAAAACCTTCAATTTTGGTCTCATCTGACCAGAGCACCTTCTTCCACATGTTTGCTGTGTCCCCCACATGGCTTCTTGCAAACTGCAAATGGGACTTCTTATGGCTTACTTTCTACAATGGCTTTCTTCTTTCCACTCTTCCATAAGCCCACGTTCACACTGGGGCTGCGGGAGTGAAGCCTGCGAGTTCAGCTGAACTCGCACGATTTCACTCCCGCTGGCAGTCCCGATTTCAGCCACGATTTCAAAGACATCTGAAACAGATGTCAATGTAAATCGTGGCTGAAATCGCAAAAAGTAGTACAGAAACTACTTTTTGAAATCGGTGCAGCCTCGCAGATGCAGCGTCGCACCGATTAGGACGGTGCCATTGCCCGCAATTTGCGGCAAACTTCGCCGATTTGACATGTCAAATCGCATGTCAAATCGCACCAGTGTGAACCAGGGCTATAGGCCAGATTTGTAGAGTGCACGACTAATAGTTGTCCTGTGGACAGATTCTTCCACCTGAGCTGCAGATCTCTGCAGCTCCTCCAGAGCTTCTCCCTTAATGACCAGGCCATTTTTTGCGATGCAGCACTGCGTCGCTTTAACTGACAATTGTGCGGTCATGAGACATTGTACCCAAGCAAAATTTGTCCATTTTTCCCCACAAATAGAGTTTTATTTTGGTGATAATTGATCACCTCAGCGGTTTTTATTTTTTGCGCTATAAACGATAAAAAAAGAGCGACAATTTTGAATTTTTTTTTTTGAACTTTTTGCTATAATAAATATCCCCCCAAAAAAAGTAAAAAAAAAACTAATTTCTTCATCAGTTTAAGCCAATATGTATTCTACATATTTCTGGTTTGAGTTAAAGTTATAGTGTCTACAAAATAGGGGATAGATTTTTTTTATTTTTTTTATTCTTTTTTTAATTGAAATTTTATGAACAAACAAACACACTTAAGTGCTTACAGTACATAGGAAAGATCGTGAGTAAGCAATACAATTCTGCAATGTGAACATAATGATATGGTATACAGCAATTCTAGGGTACACTACCTCTTGCCCAGATATAACCTGAAAGACGGTCTCATTAATCCCTAGCTGAGAACATCTAAACACTGAAGATGCCCAACTCCAGAGCTCCACTGGAGTATGAACCAGAGCCCCGGCATGGCACCCGTGCACAACCCCAACTCATTAAGCCGTTTCAGGTTCAGCCAGCCAAGTGCGCCAGACTTTGTCATACTTCAGTGGGCAGCCTCTATTCGCGTAAGTATCTTTGTATAAGGGAAGGCTGTTGTTTACCAAGTGTTTCCATTGTACTAGTGAAGGGGGTGAGGGTTTTTTCCATTGTGTAGCAATGTTCTTGCGTGGGTAGAAGAGCAACAAGCTGATCATCGTGCGTTTGGCAGAGGTCGGTACAATGGTTTCTTTGAGCCCCAAGAGGCACACCTCCATTGCCAATGGCACAGTGACTGAGGCAACTCTATTAGTCAGATCCAGCACCTCCCCCCAATACTGCTGGACCTTGGGGCACTTCCAGAAAATATGGGAGAAGTCACCAGGTGAGGCGCCACATCGCAAACACTCCGAGGAATGCCCAGGGTCCATCTTATGAAGTCTGTGTGGGGTGAAATACGCCCTATGGACAATTTTTTATATTGCACCAACCTGTCACGAATAGAAACCAGGGAGCTGAAAGTCCCAGACATTGTCCCAGTCATCATTATCCAATGTGGGAATGTCGTGCTGCCAGCTAGTCCAGAGTTTGTCAAGGGGTGGGAGAGACACAAAGATCAAGTGTGAATATAGATGCGAGGTGGGTTTTTCATCACAGCTAAATCTGAGTGTTCTCTCCAGCTCCGACTGGGCCATGATACATGAGGAATGCGGGAACTGTGCCGCAAAAGCATGGGACAGTTGAAGATACCGAAAGAGGTAGCGGTTAGGCAGGTTGTGAAGAGAGGAGAGATGAGAAAAGGAAAGTAGGAAATTTTGTGACACTATGTGCGACATGAGTTTAATACCATGTTTTGGGTAGGGGTATAAGATTTTGTAAATGTGGGGTAGGCTAGGATTCAACCAGATTGGAGCATTTGTGGAGATTTCAGACTGTTTACATTTTTCTCTGGCTAGGCCTGCTCGCCATGCAGGGTGGTAAGCATGGAGGCGGTCAGATGGTATGGGGCACGAGGTCCCCGGTAAAGTAGAAATTGGAGGGCTTCCAGCGAACCAACCATCGTAGCTTCCAGTACAGTTGACGAGTTCATTCTGTCCGGATGTAGCCACCAGGCCTCAGTTACCTACTGTGTGGCCAAGTAGTATTTGTAACAGTCCGGAAATGCCATGCCACCCTGCGTTCGTGGCCTCATCAAGGTTGTCAGCCGGTACCTAGGTGGTGAGGGACCCCATAGGAAGGAGGAGAAAATTTGGTTCAGTTTCTTGAAAAAGGACTTGGGTATCCATTGTGGGGAATGTCGAAAGAGGTAGGTGAGTTTGGGAATAATCTTAATTTTAAGAAGGTTCACTCTCCCCCAGAGGGACAGGGGCAAGTTTCTCCACAATTTGAGTTGATTTATGGCATTTTTATTATTTACTAATTTTTTACTAGTAATGGCGACGATCTGCGATTTTTAGCGGGACTGTGACATTGCATCGGACACTTTTTTGGAACCATTGACATTTATACAGTGATCAGAGCTAAAAATAGCCACTGATTACTGTATAAATGTCACTGACAGGGAAGGGGTTAACACTAGGGGCGATCAAGGGATTAGGTGTTCCCTAGAGAGGTGTTTCTAACTGTGGGGGGCAGTGTACTGACTAGTGGAGAGAGATTGTTGTTTCTGATAACTAGGAACAGCAGCTCTCTCTCTACTCTCCTGTCAGAATGGGGATCTGTCTGTTTACATTGACAGATCCCCAGTTCTGGCTCTCTGAGGAGCGATCGCCGGTGGCCGCCTGACATTGCGGCCGCCGACCATGCGCATCGGCTCCGGGGGTGCGCACCCTATAGCTTCTTAAAGCATCCGACGTACAATGATGGTGATTCGCGCAGCCGTGCCAACCTGCCACAGTACAACTGCGGCAGCTGGTCTGCAAGTTGTTAATGCTCTCCTTGTCCAGCCTGTCAGTTTAGGTGGATGGCCATGTCTTGGTAGGTTTGCGGTTGTGCCATACTCTTTCCATTTTCGGATGATGGATTGAACAGTGCTCCGTGAGATGTTAAAAATTTAGGCTATAAAAAAAAAATATCCTAATGCTGCTTTAAACTTATCCACAACTTTATTCCTGACCTGTCTGGTGTGTTCCTTGGCCTTCATGATGCTGTTTGTTCACTAAGGTTCTCTAACAAACCTAAAGGTTTCACAGAACAGTTGTATTTATACTGAGATTAAATTACACACAGGTGGACTCTATTTACTAATAGGTGACTTCTGAAGGCAATTGGTTCCACTAGATTTTAGTTAGGGGTATCAGAGTGAAGGGGGCTGAATACAAATGCACGCCACACTTTTCAGATATTTGTTTAAAATTTTGAAAACCATTTAGCATTTTCCTTCCACTTCACAAGTATGTGCCACTTTGTGTTGGTCTATTACATAAAATCCCAATAAAATGCATTTATGTTTTTGGTTGTAACATGACAAAATGTGGAAAATGTCAAGGGGTATGAATACTTTTTTTCAAGGCACTGTACAACTTGAGTGTTGTAAGCTTCAGGTATAATGTCCTTCAGGCTGAAAGAGAATTTTTACAGTGAGTACAATAATCATAATTCTTAGAAAACTAAAAGTACTGCTTGCAGATTTGTTAGAAATGGTCCTCTAAACAAATAACCACTGAAGGGACCTGTGCATGTTGAGGGATAGGGGTGCCAAGTGTCAACTTGTGATTGATTTGCTCCAGATCATAATTGTGACCATATTTATAATTTGCAATACTTTTTCATTGAAAATGTAAATGGTAAATACCATGTATGTTTTGACCACATAGCAAATCACTATGTATGTATTCCAACCGGTCTGATCACTTCCTTTATGCTTGAACTCAAGAAAGTGTTATTGCAAAATGACCACCCATGGTTTGATCTTTTTGTAGTCAATCAAATTAAAGAAAACATGACTTCAAATACTTCATAAAGCCTTGTCATCATAAAGATTTTCAGACTGTTTAAGGCCTTGTATACACTAACTGTTGGGTGGCGGTGAAACCACTCAGTTGATCTACCCACAACCACTCCCCCTTTTATCGCAAAGGCAGTGTCTGGGTATGTATACGTGCTGCAGATACAATGGGGTTTAAAGGGGACAGTTGTATTGCCTTCTTACTGCCTGTCAAATGCTCTATGAAGCGTAGTCCAAAAGCAGACCGCTCTTCAGAGCGCACCACTAGTGTGAACAAGGCCTTGACCAGAATGATGTGGCACCCTCTACATCAATGGAAATGTACATAGTTTGATAGTGTAGGTAAATTTTGGCTTGGCTTGCAGCGAAGCCTGGGCTTATTCTGGGTTAGGGTTTGAGTGACTCAGGGAGGCTGGAAAGAGAGTCCCGGAGCAGAGACAGCAAAGAATGAGCGCAGGGACGGCATGACAAGTGGGACAGGCAGCAGCTTAACAAAGGCTGTGGTGCTTTAAGGAAGGGGAGTGGTCTAGTGGCCAGGAGGAGTGTCAGCAGAAGTTCAGTGCGGGGAGCAAGTGACGTTTTCATCATTCCTCCAGGACGCACGAGGAAGAAGCTTGGAAGCCTCCTCTGCTGGTATGGCCGGGATCATTGAGCAACTGAGAGCAGCGTTAGCTGTGCAGGGCACCGAGTGGTTACAGGACCAGGTAGCAGCGGTCCTGGAGGAGCAGGCGGCGGTACCCGCCGGGCAGGGTAATGTAGTGGCACACGCTAGGCGGTCCAGGCCGCCTGAGCGGTACAGCACTGATGCCTCCCCGGGTACAGAAAATTACGTTCGGAGACCCAACAGTGGCCCTCCGGCTGCATCCCCCTCGTCGCACATAGCCTGTGTTGGCGGGGGGGGGGGCGGGAGGAATCCGCGCCGTGGACGTAGCTCGAGCTCTTGTCACCTCCCCCCCGCGCGTCGGAGATGCAGTGACATCGCGGCCGAGGCTGCGAGGGACGGTCAGAGCAGTCGTGCGGCCCAGCGCGGAGGACCCAGTCCATGGGACGGTGGCCTGGAGGCGGTGGCGACCAGGGGTCCGGTTGTGTCGGCGGGACGATCGGTGAGGGGTGCAGTGTTGACGAGGGTGAATGGAGGAGATCGAGCCGCGTCGGGGATCAGTTCGATCATCCACTATCTGGACGATTTCTTGTGCGTGGGTCCGCCGGAATCTAACGGCCAATTTTATTCCACAACCTTGTCAGTCGTTATTGGTAAGAGGGGTATGTGGGGTGGGGGCAGAGATATAGAGGGTAAGTCAGTGCGGAAGATCGGTCCTTAACATGTCATGATTCATCAGGCAGCATCTCTGTTACCTCCCCCTACATGCTGGAGCTTTTGATAAACTTCTAGAAGAAGGGAGGGAGGTTAGGAGGAGCTGTCCGAAGTTTTCAGTAGGGCCCAAACCAATCCCTGGCCAAATGGGCTGGTAGGGAAAGGGACCTCTATAAATAGTCAGGCCAGCAGGTGCAGTGGCGTTCGGGTGGAAGTTAAAGATGGAGTGCTGAGGAGGCTGTCAGAGGCCCTTGAGGGTAGCCCGTGAAGTCTGGGGGCAGGGGGGTGACCTCGGGCTTGGGAGCTCGGGTGCAGGAGGGATTCTCTACAACACACAATGAGTCCTGACCAGTGACACGGCAGCAGGTGTGAGAAATTACTTGTTTGACACTACCTGGAATTCTAAAAGTAGCATAACCCAAACCACATCCCACAATGAAGAAGAAATTGGGAAAGATGCCCCAGGGATTGTACGGGTAAGGGTTAATTATTGAGTAAAGTGGTGAGAGAACAAGTATATAGAAAAATCTTACAAATTTATTTCAACAATATAATTGTAGCGGGTATTTGAATTTAAGGGAAGCATCTGGGTTGTAGTGTAGCCCAGATGCACTGATTGCTAGGGAATCCGAGACCCTTTTTTATGCTTCTTGGAGAACTCTGGTGGTGTGACGTTCCCTGCGGCCTGCAGGTGGCATTGGCGCCCTGGCCGGAGTTGAACCCATACCGCAAGACTGTGCCTTTTTGTCCTCCCCTGGCGCTGGTACTGTGGGGCGGGGAACCCGCTGTGACGCAAAGGAAGAGGGGATAAAAGGAGCGGACGCCCTTACCACGGGGTTGGTTGGTTCAGAGTTCGGAGTCGGAGGACGTGGCCGCACTCAGGCACCCTCAGCCTGGGTGCCGGCGTTCCGGTGTTCCGGGCCCAGGTGCCCTTGACCTGGCCGGAGCGGGAGATGGAGTCCATCTCGGGCACCTTTAGCCTGGGGTGAGGTACTATGGCGGATGCCTGGGGCTCAGTACCTTCGACTGAGTTCCGCGAGAGTGGAGGAATCCGAGGGGGCCCTAACTCCTTGGGTGCCTGTGTCTGAGGTCGAGGAGACTGGTGAGCGGAACTTCTCTGGAGAGTCTGGCGCAGCATTGCTGGTGACAGAGAGGCCTCCGGTGAGTCCCTTGGACGGATATCCTTCCCCTGACAGGGGTTGTGCCTCGACCTACTCCCATTAATACTGAACTGTTGCAAAGGTCCCAACTTGACTGTGCTGTACGTTTATTCGCTGAAAATAATAAAACTGTGTTGGACCTATTCAGTGTGTGGAACTCTGGTTACTAGGAGCAAAGAGGGAGTCAAGGACGAAGGAAAGGATTTGACTCTAGTCTCTAGGACACCTACACAAAGCCCGATCTTTCTGGCCTTCACCTCTTCACTATGGAGAACATGGGCCGCGGTGTATCTCATCCCTCCTGCCGGTACTAACACCCCTAGACAAAGACAGACAAGCCGAGAATGAGAAGGGGTGAGAGGGGTGAGGTCGCTACATAATATACATAGAAAACATTATTATAAAAACAATGATAATGGTCATATATGAAAAATGGGGGAACTAATGCGCAAAACAATAAGGGATAAAATATACTAAAAACTAAAAAAGTAGCAGCGACCTAAAAAGTGTTCACACACTGAAAGGTATAACAATAAAAAGGGGGGGGGGTGAGGGGGCGCTTACTATAAAAATATTTTAAACTATATAAAATGGCGTGCATAAAACATCAAATATTGATAATTGCACAACACATCCATAAATGACTCTTCATAAAGGTGAAATAATAAAAATACCACTGTGAAAATAATTAAAAAGTGCAACAATCCAGTGCAGAAATCACCTGTGTAAAAAATATATATAAATGTAATCCTGTGTATGCAAAATACATACACTAGAAAAGACTATATACAAATGTGCAATAAACAGTCTTTAGTGCAGAAAAAAACATTCCAAAAAAAAAAAATAAACATGCAAAAATAATGCAAGTCTTTGTGCTGGAAAATCTCTAAGCCACACTCCACAGCAATGTTCAAAATAAATCCAAAAAGTGCAGATGAAAAACAATTGTCTCTTAATTGCAGTGATATCCAATAAAGTGCAGGTGCTTTCATTCAGTGCTACGTGCCAAACGTTTCCCCCAGCCTCTCACCTTTAGCCCTGGTTCACACTGGTGTGATTTGACATGCGATTTGACATGTCAAATCGGCGATATTTGCCGCAAATTGCAGACAATGGCACCGTCCTAATCGGTGCAACGCCGCATCTGCGGCGCTGCACCGATTTCAAAAAGTAGTTTCTGTACTACTTTTTGCGATTTCAGCCGCGATTTACATTGACATCTGTTTCAGATGTCTTTGAAATCGGGACTGCCAGCGGGAGTGAAATCGTGCGAGTTCAGCTGAACTCGCAGGCTTCACTCCCGCAGCCCCAGTGTGAACGTGGGCTTAGAGGCTAAATAAGCCTTTCTGTTGTATTCCTCATAAAAAACGATCCCTGCTCACTTTCTATCTATGGTCACACCTCCTGGTTAGATGCTCAGACAGACACATGCAGGAAAAAGTGTAGTATTTAACACAAAAACAAAAACTTTTATTAATGGTAAAACACTCACATTTTAAGCAGAGGTAATTCAGCATATACTGACAGTACTGTGTGCAGGAAGACTTCCGGGTTTGGCGGCACCCTGAAAGTGATGTCACCACGGCTCTCTGTCCTCGCGCGTATCATGACTGTCCGCCACTTTTCAAAGGATGACCTTCTTTTTCCTGCATGTGTCTGTCTGAGCATCTAACCAGGAGGTGTGACCAACGCTGTATCCTGGCCTAGGCCAACAAGGTCCAGGCCTATTGCAGCACTTTGCAAGGGGGCAGCACAGAAAGAGTCCCCGCCAGCTTGTGCTACACTGTTAGTGTAACGCAAGCTGCTTCTAATTTTGACTGTTCTATCATCCTGGACCACAAACCTTCCTCAATGTGTTATATGTTTTCTGTTGCACCATTGGCATGGTTATATCTTCTTAGTCCTCTCCATAAAATTATCAGAAATTTGTGCTTAAAGTAGAACCATAGGCAACACTTTTTTTTTCTCCATTTTTGATAGAGTAAGGGAGGGTTATAGCCCCTGTTAGTTTATTTTTATCATCCCTGTCCCATTGCAGAGATTTCCCTTCACTTCCTGCCCCATAGCCAAACAGGAAGTGAGAGGAAATCTATGCAAATCAAGGGAATCCATTGCCCCCCCCCCAGGCCCTAAGAACTAGTGTCCCCACTTGAAAATTTCAGGGCGGGTCCTAAACAGAAAGGGGTGGGTCATATTTAAATTAGGGGGTGCATGAGTTTAGTCAGGCCTAGGGCAGCAAAAAAACTAAATACACTACTGGGTGTGACCATAGAGAGAAAGTGAGCAGGGATCGTTTTTTTAAGAGGAATACAACAGAAAGGCTTATTTAGCCTCTAAAGGTGAGAGGCTGGGGGAAACGTTTGGCACGTAGCACTGAATGAAAGCACCTGCACTTTATTGGATATCACTGCAATTAAGAGACAATTGTTTTTCATCTGCACTTTTTTTGCACATTGCTATTGTAGCAATACCCCCAGTTACGAGGGCTGCTGGTATTATTTTCGGGCCTGTAACACTCTGCTGTCAACCCCCAGTAACTGGCTCTACCCTTCCTTGGCACAGCTAGTGAGACTAAAGATTGTGAGACCCGTATGCTATGGGTATCGCAATACTGCAGATAACATACACAGTAATCACACCACACAAAGTGTCTGCTTAATCACTAAGGCGTTTACTGAGCAAATTAAAGATCAGATTTAGCAGCAGTACATCTATTAATGCAGAGCCCTGCAATAAGATCTAGTCAGCATATAAAGAAGGTATACAATCCCCGCAATCCTATGCGCATCAATTAATAAACCCCGCTTGCAAGCTTCTCCCTCGTGGGCAAGATGGCGCCCAGCAATGTCTCTACTCTATACGGTCAGGCCTGACTACTTAGTTTACAATGTTTCTGTAGAGAAGGATCTTCGCTAGCAATGGTGGTGCACTTTGTAGGTTATTTGTAATCCACAGGGTGAAAAACAGTAGGATTTTTAAAACAGCTTACCTGTAAAATCCTTTTCTTGGAGTACATCACGGGACACAGAGCAGCATAGTCATTACTATGTGGGTTATATAGAATTACCTTCAGGTGCTGGCACTGGCAACTTCCAAAACAGGAAGTACCCTCCCCTATATAAGCCCCTCCCATCCGGGAGTACCTCAGTTTTGTAGCAAAGCAATACGTGTCCCCAAAAGAGGGGTGGGAGCTCTGTGTCCCGTGATGTACTCCAAGAAAAGGATTTTACAGGTAAGCTGTTTTAAAAATCCTACTTTCTTGTTCATACATCACGGGACACAGAGCAGCATAGTCATTACTATGTGGGACGTCCCAAAGCAATGCCACATGAGGGGGGGGATACACCATACATAAGCTGGGCGCCATCAGGCATGAGGATCTTTTGCGGCCTGCAACACACTGCGCCCAAAGGCGACATCCTCCTGACTTCTAACGTCCACCTGGTAGAACCTAGTAAACGTGTGTACTGAAGACCATGTTGCGGCCTTACAAATTTGCACCAGGGAGGCCTGGTGATGCACTGCCCATGAAGTTCCAACTGCTCTCGTGGAGTGCGCCCTAACTTTGAACGGAGGCGGTCTACTTCTCAAGCCATAGGCTTGTATTATGACCTGTCGAATCCACTTGGCTAAAGTAGATTTTGATGCTGCCTGACCCTTTCTGGGGCCTTCCGGCAGAACAAACAAAGAATCCGTTCTACGAATCTGAGCAGTGGCTTTTAGATGAGCTTTAACTGCTCTTACTACATCCAAAGAATGCAATAACTTTTCCTCTACCGAGCTTGGTTTGGGGAAAAAAGAAGGAAGAACCACATCCTGGTTCAAGTGAAACCTCGATACCACCTTAGGAAGAAAGGCTGGGTGAGGACGTAATACTACTCTGTCCTTATGGATAACCAGATATGGCTCTTTACAGGACATGGCGGCTAATTCCGACACTCTTCTAGCCGAGCATATGGCTACTAAAAATATCAATTTCCTGGTGAGTAGAACCAAGGAAATGTGCCGCAAAGGTTCAAATGGCTGCTTCTGCAGAACCGACAGAACCAAATTTAGATCCCATGGGCATATGGGAGCCTTAATCGGTGGAATAATACGAGTCACACCTTGCATAAAGGATTTGACAAGTGAATGCATAGCCAGGGGCCTTTGAAATAGTATTGACAAGGCCGAAACCTGGCCCTTGATAGTACTTAAGGCAAACTTCCTGTCTACAGCCCACTGCAGGAAGTCCAGAATTCTGCCTATAACGTACTTACGTGGATGCCATTTTCTGGCCTCGCACCAAGTGATGTACGCCTTCCAAACTCTATAGTAGATCTGCCTGGATACAGGCTTCCTGGCATTGATTATAGTTGATACCACAGAGTTAGAGAGACCTCTCTTCTTTAGGATGTGGGATTCAATAGCCAGGCCGTTAAACTTAGAGTTAGTAAGGAAGGGTGGTATATCGGTCCTTGCGAAAGCAGGTCCGGACGACGTGGAAGGGTCCAAGGACTCCCCACAGACATTTTGATGATCTCCGCGTACCAGGCCCTTCGGGGCCACGCTGGAGCCACCAGGATCACCGGCTTCTTCTCCAACCTGACTCTGCGAAGGAGTCGAGGCAACAATTGTAGCGGAGGGAATGCATATATCAGTCTGAACTGATCCCAAGGGAACACCAGAGCATCCGAGCCGCAAGCGAGGGGATCCCTTGTCCGGGAGACAAATCTGTCCACCTTTGCGTTGAATCTGGATGCTAGCAGATCTACATCCGGTGTTCCCCACCGCTGACATATTGCTCGGAAGACCTCGGGATGAAGGGACCATTCCCCTGGGCATAACTGTTGGCGACTCAGAAAGTCCGCCTTCCAATTCTCCACCCCTGGAATGAAGACAGCTGATATACATGGGACATGCTTTTCTGCCCATTCCAGGATGTGACTTGCTTCCCTCTGGGCTGCACGACTCCTGGTGCCTCCCTGATGATTGATATATGCCACTGCTGTGGCATTGTCTGATTGAATTCTGACAGGGGACCCTTGGAGTCTGGATGTCCAGGCTACTAGAGCGTACCGGGCTGCTCGTATCTCTAAGAGATTGATGGGCAGGGTTTTTACTACATTTGACCATCTGCCCTGGAGAGACCATTGCTCCAGTACTGCCCCCCAGCCTATAAGGCTGGCATCTGTAGTGACCACCTTCCAAGATATCGGGCTGAAGGGTTTTCCCTTCTGGAGATTCTGGGGGATCAACCACCAGCAGAGACTCTTCCGAACGGAAGGGGACAAAGCCATCGGGAAGTCTAGAGCCTGAACTTTTCCGTTCCAGGCTGACAATATGGCCCTTTGTAAATTCCTTGAGTGGAATTGGGCGTATGGCACAGCTTCGAATGATGCTACCATCTTTCCTAGCAGCCTCATGCACAGGCGTATGGACGGCTGTCTTTTTGCACAAAGCAGACGGACCAAGGCCCTCAAAGAGGATACCTTGTCTAGAGGTAAGAAAATCTTCCTCTGGTCTGAATCCAGCCGTAGCCCTAGATATACCAGGTTTTTCACTGGCTGTAGGGCTGACTTGTCCAGGTTGATGACCCAACCGTGAGATTCTAGATACTTGATTGTATCGACAATTACCACTTCTAGCTTGGCAACTGAGTGGTCCATCAACAACAGGTCGTCTAGGTATGCCATTATCGTTACACCCCGTGTTCTTAGATCGGCCAACAGTGGGGCCAGAATTTTTGTGAACACTCGTGGTGCTGTGGCCAGACCGAATGGTAAGGCTCTGAACTGAAAATGGCGCCCTTCTACTGCAAAGCGTAGGAATTTTTGATGACCTGGAAAGATGGGAACATGCAAGTAAGCATCTTTGATGTCGATCGAGGCTAACCATTCCTCCCCTTGTAGGGCAGCGGTGACCGATCGGATCGACTCCATCCGGAAAGACCGGACGTTTAGAAATTTGTTTAGACTCTTTAGGTCCAATATGGGTCTTATGTCCCCGTTTGGCTTCGGGACTGTGAAAAGGTTTGAGTAGAAACCCAACCCCCACTCTTCCATAGGAACCTCCATAATTACTCCTTGGAGCAATAGTTGTTCTAACGCCAATAGGAGAGACCCTTTTTTCAGAGGGTCTCTTGGCATGCCTGACCACATAAAATGGGACGGAGGAGACTCTTTTAACTCCAACTTGTATCCCAGAGTTACTGCGGAGAGCACCCATCTGTCTTTGATCGTCTCCCGCCAGGTCTCTGCGAACAACTGAAGTCTTCCCCCCACCCGTTTGAGTGGGGGCAGCCCTTCATAGGCTTGACTTGGAGGCTGGTTTAGTACCTCTTCGGATCCAGGGCTTTTTATTACCCTGTGGCTGTCCCTGATTTTTACCTCCTGAGTTTGACCGAGGAGGCCGTCGGAACTGCTTAGTAGCAGACGTCGCAGGGATAGGAGAGGTAGTCCTCTTAAAAGATGGACCCCTAGACCTCTTTTTACTCGGTAAGAGAGTACTTTTACCACTGGAAATCTTCTGGATATACTTATCCAGGTCTTCGCCAAAAAAGGCGTTCCCCATGAAATGGGAAGCTAACTAAGAGCTTCTTACAGGGAGCTTCAGCAGACCAGTTTTTGAGCCACAGAAGCCTACGCATATGTACCAAAGACAGCGTGAGGCGGGAGGCCTGATGGATAGAATCCTTGATGGCGTCAACCGCAAAGCATAATGCTCTAGGCAGATCAGCCAGAGCCTGGGCCTGCTGGTCTGGCAAATCCCTCAGGACCATTTTCATTTGATCCTTTAAAGCTTGGCAGACCCCAATAGCTGCCACTGCTGGCTGTGTAACAGCCCCTGCTGTGGAAAAAGCAGATTTTAATAAAGATTCCAATTTTTTATCCACTGGATCTTTGAACATTTGAACATTATCTACTGGACATGTCAGTGATTTGTTCACAGAAGAGATGGCTGCATCCACTGTAGGAACATTCCATCTCTGGGTGAACTTTCCCTCCATGGGATAGATCACCGGAAACCTTTTAGGCGGAACAAATAGTTTATCAGGATGTTCCCAGTCCTGGTATATAAGTCCTTCCAATAATGGATGTATTGGAAAGGAGCAATTAACCTGGGGAGCTTTTAGCGACCCCAATGAGGAGACAGCAGTAGTTGATGGTTCAACAAGAGGCATTTTAAATGCAGATCGAACCATGTCAGTTAGGGTCTGGACCCACAATCTTTCAGTCTGTGATGCTGAAAATGGTTCATCTACTGTCGATTCCTCAAAAACAGAGCTAACCTCCTCCTGATCCCCTTCAGGTAGGTCGGTCCCTTCCTGGGACTGTTGCTCTGCCAACAGGCACTCTAATGGAGGTGATGGAGATCTGGCGCGCTTTCTTTCCTGTAGAGAAGAAGCGATCAATGCAGCCAATCTCTGCTCCAATCCCTCCAGAGTTGAGGAAAAAACCTCCTCTGTTATATATGCAGGAGCAGGTGGACTGAGGACAGCCGCAGTACCTGGCACTCCCGGGGGTTCCTTATGGGTATTAACCTCTGATTTCTCAGGGGAGGAGGGTGCAGATGACTGCTCCAGATCCTCAGAGCCCGATGGAGACCCCCTACACTTCCTGAGAGGTATATCTCTGAGTTTTTTAGGCGGCATATTCCTTAGTTCAAAGCTGAGGTATTCCAGCCGCAATACACCCCTTACTGAAATAGTCTAATGCAATTTGCTGCTATGTACATCAGTGGGTGTCTACTAATGCGTCTTTCTGGGGATGCCTGTATCAACCGCCCGCTGTAAGCCCCTATACCATGCTACCAGCTCCTTTTCATGCTCTGTGTCCATAGCAAGCAGCGTGGACTGAGTCCTTTTATCTTGCTGGGACGCCCGCACATGCGCAGAAGCGCTGGGCGCACAGAGCGCGTCATCCGCCAGGCTCCGCCCCCTTTTTTGAAGCTAAACCTTATAAAAGGAAAGCATGTGTGCGCGCGCGCGCGTGCACGTGTGCGCTCTTGGCGCCATGTAGGGAGAGGAGCCAGGGTCCCTGTTTCACCAGGACTCAGGGATGGAAGGAAACTACTTGGCAGCATGACAGAGGAATGCAGCTTCCCTGATAGAGAGCTCACTCATCTGCCTGGACTTTCACCATGGAAGGAATAGTCCCAAGAAAAAAGACGTTCCACAGCGGCCTCTAGTGGACAAACACAGGTACCGCACCTTTGTCTTTTTTTTTTTTTTTTTTTTTTTTAAAACCTCCTTTATGAAAAAACATTTCCAGGTTTACAGTTTTTTTAAAATTTCCCTTATGAAAAAACATTTCTAGGATTTCTTAGACATATACAGCTATTAGCGGGAATACCCTTTAGGTAACAGGCAGAAAGACATATTAGGCTTGGGGGTCCCCTCAATAGAACCAAGTTCCTGAGGGGCCCCCACTTACCTTTTCCCCGCCGCAGGACTTTGTTTGGTCCACAGAAGCCCAAACTTCACCTCTCACGGCAGGCATTGTACTAGACCTTCAGGGACCGGGTTCCCAAGGATTCCACTCCCCTGGACCTGTATAGCACCCTGCACAGATAGCCTCTTGGTTTTGGGTATGACCAGAGCTCTGGATCCCAGGGTCCAGCCCTCCTAAGAGAGGCATTACAGGCAAAACCCTGCTCTTCTCTGCAAGGCCCGGGTACCGACCGTTTAGCTATGAAGCTTTTTTTGGTCGGATCCGGAATAGCTTGCTAAGGCCCAGAGAACCTGTACACAAGCCCAGATGAATACATGTTAACCTTGGCCAACACCTTAGACACTGGCAAAAAACTGAGGTACTCCCGGATGGGAGGGGCTTATATAGGGGAGGGTACTTCCTGTTTTGGAAGTTGCCAGTGCCAGCACCTGAAGGTAATTCTATATAACCCACATAGTAATGACTATGCTGCTCTGTGTCCCGTGATGTATGAACAAGAAAATTTGCTGCTGAATATGCGACAAAGGATTCAACTAAGGCTGCACGGCACACTGTCCCTCTGGCGAGTAGCTCAACTTGATAACGATGGGTCCTAAGCAAAAGACACTGGGTCTAAAGAGTAACTTAAGAAATCTTCGAGCAAGTGCTCTCTCACCCAACCGAACCAGTCCGTGCGGCCGACTTCCACCACTGTGCGTCCCACACACAGTCTCACGATACCCGGGGTCTCTGATCCTCCCGACAAGTCTTGGAAGGTAGATACTTGAGACGTCTCAGGGATTCTTCCGTGAAGAGTAGAAGGCTTTTTGGATCCACAGGGCCCGGCTTTCGGGCCTAGTCCGGAACAGCAGACACAGCACGGAGTTCCACTTGCTAGGCGGGCGATGTCCAAAGAGAACCCCGTCCTGCTCCGCCCCTCCTTATATAGTCCAACCCCAGCAGACATTGCTCCGGGCCCAAACGAACTGTGGGTATCCCATTGCATACTGGGTAAGGTAGTCTCTATGGCTACTTAAAGCAACACCCCGCTACACTGTGGAGTATGGCTTAGAGATTTTCCAGCACAAAGACTTGCATTATTTTGCATATTTTTTTTTTTTCTGCACTAAAGACTGTTTATTGCACAATTGTATATAGTCTTTTCTAGTGTATGTATTTTACATACACAGGATTACATTTATATATTTTTTTTAACACAGGTGATTTCTGTAACTGGATTGTTGCACTTTTTAATTATTTTTAACAGTGGTATTTTTATTATTTCATCTTTATGAAGAGTCATTTATGGATGTGTTTTGCAATTATCAATACTTGATGTTTTATGCACGCTATTTTATATAGTTTAAAATATTTTTATAGTAGGCGCCCCCTCACCCCCCCCCCCCCCTTTTAATGGTCATATATACAATTTTGATATACAGCTGAATTTTGGATCATGAGAGGTATCAGGGTAAGAGGCCCAAATCAATCATATGGTTTTCAGAAGATCTAACATGTTTCAGAGTTGATTGTTAAATTCCTTCTTCAGGGATTGAAGATAGGCTGTATAATCTAACTTAAAAGTACATAAGAAAAAATTATATAGCAACAGTGAATATGCAAGGAATGGGAAAGCACACAGCATGGCGAATATTGGGAGGCAGTTGATTAGGATCTGAAAACAATTACTGGTAAGATGACCATGCAATATATAGGTGCACATGCACATGTAGAGCTACTCTCAGGGCTGGTGCGACGTTCCTCTCCGTATCCACCACTCCTGTCAACCAGAATTTGATAATGGCAGGTGTGAAGACAGCATGAGCTAGCTAGCGCGTTTGGGAGATCTCCAGGGAGAAGATAGCCGGGTGGGTGACTGCCACTCCTCACTAACTGTCTCACTCACCAATCTAAGATGGTTGTAGAGGCAGTCTGGGAGGACTGTGAAAGATTAGCCTAGAGGGCTAGTGAAAGCGACATGCAGAGGTGGTGGGATCAGTAGCCACAGGAGGACAGCTGGACAATGGGATGTACTACACAACCAAGGGGCTCGCGGTCACTGCCTGTAATGGGCCTTAGATGATCTGACAGAAGGGCTCACTCAGATCAAGCAAACAGTGTGCCACCTGGGTCTGTGATTTTTGTGCTGCAAGCAAATAAAACAAAAACAACAAAGCTGCAATGACTGTTTCTTGACTCGAGTGCAGTGGAAATTCTGTGTGCCTGGTTGTGCAGGGTGGGGGATCCCTTTTCACCAGCAGTTCCTATGGGAATAACGCTATAATGATATAGACAAAGTGCTGTATTAAGGCAGCTACTGCTGACAAAGATTGCTTTTTGCTACATACGTTTTACATTCTTGGGAATTATGGGTTCATCCTAAAATTGTACACACTTACAAGGTTTAGATCTGGCTTCTTTGTGAGATTTTTCTTAGTCAGACTGATTGATAGACTTTTCCTTGAAGCCCAACTCTAGCCAATGTTTTTATGTTTAAAATGGTGAAAAGTCAGGTGTCCTTTGTCTTAGAATTTTTATATTTTACAGCCTGTGGCATACCAGGAAAGATCTGTTCTGCATTTTGTATTTAAGCCAGCAGATGGCATGGTCACACCTAAGAACTGCACCAAAGGTTGTTTCTGGGGCCTCATTGCAGGCTAAGGCCTCATGCCCACGGACATTTTTACAGCCACGTTTTTGAGCGTTTTTACAGCTTAAAAACGCCTGTCCATGTTATTGTATACATTTTTTGACCGTATTTTTTTCGGGAAAAAAAAAAAAGTCTGAGCTCAAAAATGCAATCGCTGGGTTTTTGCGTGTTTTCAAGCGGTTTTTTAACGCTTTGCGTTTTTTTATGCCTAACGCCGATGCAGAGGAATGCACTGGTCCTGTTTTTTTTTCTTTCAGCTTAAAAATGCCTATGCTATTTGCAGCTCAAAAACGCCTAGGTGGCCATGAAGCTATATAACATGGACAGGCGTTTTTAAGCTGTAAAAAAATGCTCAAAAACGCGGCTGTAAAAACATCTGTGGGCATGAGGCCTTATATAGATATGGATTCCAGTTAACCGGGGCAGGAGACACTGGTACTGAGGCTTGACAAGAACTCCCTCACCGAAGAGCAGAAATTAACTGAACAAGCATGCAATGGGAAGCAATCTCATAGAATTTTTGACAACACAGTGTATTCGATTACGAGTCTATGACCAGAACCTTTAGATACAGTGTCTCACAAAAGTGAGTACACCCCTCACATTTTTGAATTTATTTTTTTATCTTTTCATGTGACAACACTGAAGAAATTACACTTTGCTACAATGTAAAGTAGTGAGTGTACAGCTTGTATAACAGTGTAAATTTGCTGTCCCCTCAAAATAACTCAAAACGCAGCCATTAATGTCTAAACCGCTGGCAACAAAAGTGAGTACACCCCTAAGTGAAAATGTCCAAATTGGGCCCAAAGTGTCAATATTTTGTATGGCCACAAATATTTTCCAGCACTGCCTTAACCCTTTCGGACATGAAGTTCACCAGAGCTTCACAGGTTGCCACTGGAGTCCTCTTCCGTTCCTCCATGACGACATCACAGAGCTGTTGGTTGTCTGAGACCTTGCGCTCCTCCACCTTCCGTTTGAGGATGACCCAAAGATGCTCAATAGGGTTTAGGTCTGGAGACATGCTTGGCCAGTCTATCACCTTTACCCTCCGCTTCTTTAGCAAGGCAGTGGTCGTCTTGGAGGTGGATTTGGGGTCGTTATCATGTTGGAATACTGCCCTGCGGCCCAGTCTCCGAAGGGAGGGGATCATGCTCCGCTTCAGTATGTCACAGTACATGTTGGCATTCATGGATCCCTCAATGAACTGTAGTTCCCCAGCAGCATTCATGCAGCCCCAGACCATGATACTACCACCACCATGCTTGACTGTAGACGAGACACACTTGTCTTTGTACTCCTCACCTGGTTGCCGCCACACACGCTTGACACCATCTGAACCAAATAAGTTGCAAATAGCTACATTTTACATATTATGGTTATCTTTGCGCCAACAAAATTGATATGCATAATATTCAAGGTCACAGTTCGCCTAAGCATACTGATTGATAAAAAAATTGGAGAAATCATGCACTAAGTGATAAACAAAATAAATAAATAAGCAGCAGCTCAAAGTGAGATACACACAAAGTAGAAAAATGGTTAGAAGGAGCTGCGCTTAATAAATGAAAAAGCAACAATATTGATAAATGGTAATCAGTCCATATAACACAGATGAATGTGCATAATCTTAGTGATCTTGAAACAACTCTCAACACCGCTACAGACTCGTGAACCTCCACCACATAAAGTACATGCTTAGCCGCAAGCTTATGATAGCTTGCCTTCCGGTATCAACCCAGCCAGGGCCTTTATCCAGGAGGTATTGAGATGGCAGCTCACAGACAGGTACTTGGTATGATAGGGCAGCAACACTCGCCAATCAACCAGGAAGACTCAATTACTCAGTAGTCATGGTCGTGGACCAGTTCTTGTCAGATATCTCACAAAAAAAGATCCTCAGGGATCACCTCTTCCAAAACTCCCAGTATACAGTAAATTGGGTCTAAAGGTACAGTCGTTTGAAACACTCGATTGAGCGTTCCAAGTACCGCACTCCAATAACGATGAAGCTTCGGCAGAGGAGATGGATAAGATGGTGTTCCCTGCACCTACCACACAAGAGGTCTGCCAGCATACCCATTTTAAGAAGTTTTTGCGGGGTGTAGTGTATCCTAAGTACAATATATAAGTGGGATACTTTTTGTGCAACATTCAAAGAGCAGGTAGAAATGGATTGCAGTGCTTCCTCCCACTGATCACTTGTGAGTGGCCCCAAGTCCCTTTCCCTAATGGATACTGCCTTAATAAGGTGCGCCCCTAAGTGGTGTGTCAGTTACATTTGAGAACATTGTGATATAATCCCTTTTTAGTTCCAGTGCTGTACTGTAATAGGTGAAAAATGGGGTAGTAGTATAAATACCTTCAACTTCGTCATGCACTGCGGGCACAGCAACAGACCCACTCCCTGGCAGTGTCCTCCTCGCCTCTGATGATGGACGTTCTCTGGGCGGATGCCCGGAAGAGACTCATATCTAGGATATATGCAGAACTGTTGTCCTCGTTCCAGGATCATTCCTCCATCAAATGCTGTAGCAAGTGGGTAGAGGATATTGGGAATATAGACGGAGACCAGTGGGACATGGCTCTAGAATCCATTCCTGCGGTATCTGTCTCAGCTTCACATAAACTGTCACAACTCTTTATCTTGCATAGAGCCTACAGAATGCCGGTACAACTTCATAAATGGGGCTGTAGAGATTCTCCCTTATGCCCAAAATGCAAAGTACATCAGGGGGACTTCATTTATCTACTTTGGAGGTGCTTGAAGCTACATCGTTATAGGACAGATTCTCCCAGTGTATCTCCCAGTGTTTCACTAAACTAGCTCAGGTACCTGTTCCCCCGGACCCCCTGGTGTGCTTGCTTGGGGCCATTGATATTGAAATGTACCGAAAAGGAATGTATTACATGATCACTAGGTTGCTGTATCTAGCCAGAAAACTTATAGCGAGATATTGGATGGCATCTACGGTCCCCACAGGTGGACAGTGGATTACATATGTCAACTCTTTACTTCTCAGGGAACATTTGGCCTATAGCCGTTGGAGGGCTGTGGGTAAATTTGACCTCAATTGGCAGCCATGGCTGGAGGATCCTAGCCTTGCACCACCACAACTGGTCATGGACAGGCTTCTAATGTAGGGAGCTCCTGATGGCGTTGGGGGAGAGGGAGAGAGAGAGGGATGGGTAACACAGGTTTAGTCAAGCTTAACAATTATGCACTAGACCCGAAATGATCCGTTGATTGAAGAAATGACTAATACTGATATGTTATACTGGTTCATAAGTGCTGGTAGATGTTTGGGGTTTAAGGGGGGGGTTTAAAAATGTTATATTTGCATTGTATCCTGTTATTGTTCATATATTCTGGACATTTGAGCCCTGACGTGATATGGTCTATCCATGTATTGTTTTATTTTACTCACTACAATAACTGTATGTACAATTTGAGCAATGTAACAATAAACAAGTTTTGATTAAAAAAAAAAAAAATGGGGTAGTAGACATAACCCAGTTATCTGCATCCCCCTGCGTGCCTATTGCATGCCTGAGCTGAAGGTAGGATTAAAGCATAGTGGGGGGCTAAATTAAACTTATGTTGTAGTTCAGGGAAGGACAGAAACTTGCCATTCCGAAATATGTGGGACCAAAGGTGCGCCACCTGGGCCCCTGTTCTAGCTTAGCCAGTTCAACATAGGAGAGGTATCCAGAATTGGGCTGTATTAAGTGAACCCTAGCATCCCCTGCATCTGTTTGCCTTTGTTCCATATTTTTTTAATTATAATAAGGGTAGGCGTCTGTTTATTAGATTTATGAAATACCTGTGCCTCCAGGCCCATCAGAACAGTTTACGCTCCAGTGCCCATCAGTTGGATAACACCGCCCACAAGTATCTCCAACCAATACTATCGAACGCATTGTTCGCATCAAGGGAGAAAAAGCCATGTGTCCCCCATTATCCACCTGAAATTACATATTAAGAAAGTGTCGCCAAAGGTAAGTGGCCCTGGATTTTTGTGGCATAAAGCTGACCTGGTCTGGATGTATGATGGAGAATATGATCCCGTTGAGCCGAAGTGTCAAGACCTTAGCCAGGATGTCAACAACAAGCAACCACTTTCTTTCAATTTAGCCCTAGATAAATTTCCTTCTTTATCCAATAATCAATTTCTCTTTTTACAAATGAAATCATACATTGCCTTAATTTTCTCAGGATTGGGGAAATTCTTTGGATACCCTTCTGGGATATCCTAACACAGGTAAAAAAGGAATTTCCATTCTATACATTTTTTCAGACATCCACTGGACTGTTCCTCTTCAATGGCTGGTCTTAACAAATGAACCAGGAATTTCCCCCAGCTTTCAGTTAATGCCCTTTAAAAATTGCTGCGTTGGTCTTAGGGCACGATCAAAGCCACAACTGACCATGAAATGAAGCTTCAACTTTTCCATTACTCTTACTGTGTATATCTCTGCATCGCTCCTACCTTTTGGGTCTGAGCACTTCTTCTTGCTGCTTGAAATGTGGACAATTACAGGTGATACTCGAAAAATTAGAATATCGTGCAAAAGTTCATTTATTTCACTAATGCAACTTAAAAGGTGAAACTAATATGAGATAGACTAATTACATGCAAAGCAAGATAGTTCAAGATGTGATTTGTCATAATTGTGATGATTATGGCTTACAGCTCATGAAAACCCCAAATCCACAATCTCAGAAAATTTGAATATTACATGCAATCAATAAAACAAGGATTGTACATAGAACAATATCAGACCTCTGAAAAGTATAAGCATGCATATGTACTCAGTACTTGGTTTGGGCCCCTTTTGCAGCAATTACTGACTTAACCACTTAAGCCCCGGACCAATACGGACCATAATGACCAGAGGTGATTTCACAATTTGGCACTGTGCTGCTTTAACTGGAAATTGTGCGGACATGCAATGTTGTACCCAAACGAAATTTGCGTCCTTTTCTTCCCACAAATAGAGCTTTATTTTAATGGTATTTGATTGCCTCTGCGATTTTTGTTTTTTTGCGATATAAACGGAAAAAGACCGAAAATTTTGAAAAAAAAAAACATATTTTCTAATTTTTGTTATAAGAAAGATCAAATAAACTAAATTTTAGTCATACATTTAGGCCAAAATGTATTCATCCACATGTCTTTAGTAAAAAAAATGTCAATAAGCGTTTATTTATTGGTTTGCACAAAAGTTATAGCGTCTACAAACTAGGGTACATTTTCTGGAATTTACACAGCTTTTAATTTATGACTGCCTATCTCATTTCTTGAGGTGCTAAAATGGCAGGGCAGTACAAACCCCCCCCCCCCAAATGACCCCATTTTGGAAAGTAGACACCCCAAGGAAATTGCTGAGAGGCATGTTGAGCCCATTGAATAGTTTTTTTTTGTCCCAAGTGATTGAATAATGGCAAAAAAAATTTTTACAAAAAGTTGGCACTAAATGATATATTGCTCACACATGCCATGGTTATATGTGGAATTTCACCCCAAAATACATTTTGCTGCTTCTCCCGAGTACGGGGATACCACATGTGTGGGACTTTTTGGTAGCCTAGCCGCGTACGGGACCCCAAAATCCAAGCACCGCCTTCAGGATTTCTAAGGGCATACATTTTTGATTTCACTCCTCACTACCTATCACTACCTATCACAGTTTTGAAGGCCATAAAATGCCAAGATGGCACAAAACCCCCCAAATAACCCCATTTTGTTAAGTAGACACCCCAAGCTATTTGCTGGGAGGCATGTTGAGCCCATTGAATATTTTTTTTTGTCCCAAGTGATTGAATAATGACAAAAAAATAAAAATTTACAAAAAGTTGTCACTAAATGATATATTGCTCACACATGCCATGGTTATATGTGGAATTGCACCCCAAAATACATTTTGCTGCTTCTCCTGAGTACGAGGATACCACATGTGTGGGACTTTTTGAGAGCCTAGCCGCGTACGGGACCCTGAAAACCAAGCACCGCCTTCAAGATTTCTAAGGGCGCAAATTTTTGATTTCACTCCTCACTACCTATCATAGTTTCGAAGGCCATAAAATGCCAAAATAGCACAAAACCCACCCAAATGACCCCATTTTGGAAAGTAGATACCCCAAGTTATTTACTGAGAGGCATGTTGAGTCCATGGAATATTTTATATTTTGCCACAAGTTGCGGGAATATAACAAACTTTTTTTTTTTTTTACACAAAGTTGTCACTAAATGATATATTGCTCACACATGCCATGGGCATATGTGAAATTACACCCCAAAATACATTCTGCTGCTTCTCCTGAGTACAGGGATACCACATGTGTGGGACTTTTTGAGAGCCTAGCCGCATACAGGACCCCGAAAACCAAGCCCCGCCTCAGGATTTCTAAGGGCGTAAATTTTTGATTTCACTCCTCAATACCCATCACAGTTTTGAAGGCCATAAAATGCCAAGATAGCACAAACCACCCCCAAATGACCCCATTTTGGAAAGTAGACACCCCAAGCTATTTTCTGAGAGGCATGCTGAGTATTTTACAGCTCTCATTTGTTTTTAAAAATGAAGACAGAAAATATATATATATATATATATATATTTATTTTTTTTCATTTTCAAAACTTTGTGACAAAAAGCGAGATCTGCAAAATACTCACCATACCTCTCAGCAAATAGCTTGGGGTGTCTACTTTCCAAAACAGGGTCATTTGGGGGGGTTTGTGCCATCTGGGCATTCCATGGCCTCCGAAACTGTGATAGGCAGTGAGGAGTGAAATCAAAAATTTACACCCTTAGAAAGCCTGAAGGCGGTGCTTGGTTTTCGGGGTCCTGTACGCGGCTAGGCTCCCAAAATGTCTCACACATGTGGTATCCCCGTACTCAGGAGAAGCAACAGAATGTATTTTGGGGTGCAATTCCACATATAACCATGGCATGTTTGAGCAATATATCATTTAGTGACAACTTTTTGTACATTTTTTTTTTTTGTCATTATTCAATCACTTGGGACAAAAAAAAAAAAATATTCCATGGGCTCAAGATGCCTCTCGGCAAATAGCTTGGGGTGTCTACTTTCCAAATTGGGGACAATTTGGGGGGGTTTTGAACTGGCCTGGCATTTTATGCACAACGTTAGGAAGCTTATGTCACACATCATCCACTCTTCTAACCACTTGAAGACAAAGCCCTTTCTGACACTTTTTGTTTACATGAAAATTTTTTTTTTTTTGCAAAAAAATTACGTTGAACCCCCAAACATTCTATATTTTTTTAAAGCAAAGGCCCTACAGATTAAAATAGTGGGTGTTGCATTTTTTTTCACACAGTATTTGCGCAGCGATTTTTCAAACGCATTTTTTGGGGAAAAAATACACTTTTTTTTATTTTAATGCACTAAAACACACTATATTGCCCAAATGTTTGATGAAATAAAAAAGAGGATCTTAGGCCGAGTACATGGATACCAAACACGACATGCTTTAAAATTGCGCACAAACGCGCAGCGGCGACAAACTACATACATTTTTAAAAGCCTTTAATAGCCTTTACAGGTTACCACATTAGATTTACAGAGGAGGTCTACTGCTAAAATGACTGCCCTCGATCTGACCTTCGTGGTGATACCTCACATGCATGGTGCAATTGCTGTTTACGTATGACGCTAGACCGACGCTTGCGTTCGCTTTTGCGCAAGAGCAGGGGGGGACAGAGGTGCTATTTTTTTTATTTTATTTTTTTTATTATTTATTTTTCTTTTTTTTTTTTTTTTTTAAACTGTTCCTTCCATTTTTATTTTTTTTTACCATTTTTATTGTTATCTCAGGGAATGTAAATATCCCCTATGATAGCAATAGGTAGTGACAGGTACTCTTCTTTTGAAATAAATTGGGGGGTTAGACCCTAGATCTTTCCTCTGCCCTCAAAGCATCTGACCACACCAAGATCGGTGTGATAAAATGCTTTCCCAATTTCCCAATGGCGCTGTTTATATCCGGGAGGGGGGGACATTCCCTCCCACTGCTTGTAAAAGCAGTCTAGAGGCTAATTAGCCGCTATAATTGTTTTTACATGAAAGCCGACTGCTGGCTGAAAAGAATGATACCAAGATGATACCTAAACCCACAGACATCATTCTGGTATAACCATTCAAAGTCCAGCAACATACCAGTACGTTGCTGGTCCTTATTGAACATGTATTGTAATCTTTTTTTTCATGCAGCCTGTTGGCTGCATGAAAAAAAGAAATTGATCGGTGGGTATGCCCACCATTAGAATACCTCCCTTCATCCACCCACTTCTAATGATGGGCATACATGCACCATTTATATATGCCGAAGCATGGGGGCATCCTCCCGCAAAAAAGTTATGCCATGTACATACGGTCAGACTTTTCCACGGGCAAGCCTCCGTCGGAATTTTGACCGTATGTACGTGGCATTAGGAGCAAAATCGCTCCTCCGACCCTGCTGCCCCCATGCTTCGGCATATATGCTCTTTTTTTTTACTGTGGTGGTGAAATCACCTTCTACAGTGTTGGAGTCGCGGCTTTATGTATTGTGGGAGCAAACGCTGTTGCTGTCAAGATAAATAAATCCGCGCTGCAACTGAATGACGTACCTGAAAACAAAAAGTTACATACCTGAAAAGCAAGCATGATAAAACATTGCAGAATAGAATACAGTAAAAAATTGCAGAACAATGGAGAGAAAATAGAAAGAGAGAGAACAAAAAAACGACAACTATTTATTTATTTTTTTTGTGTTTTTTTTTTACGTTTTTTTTTTTTACACTTTTTATTTACTCAACTGTAACGGTTCGGGTCTCTCAAAATGTGATGCCATCTTGGGAGACCCTGTGTAAGTGTGTCCTGTTCTGTGCAATGCTGTACCCTACGCTAAAACTTCACTTTTGTGTGGTAGCGTTCAAAAAATTTTCCAATGCACAGACCAGGATTGTCAGGACAGAGTGGACAAAAATAACGGGTGTCATGCCTAAATCCGCGCTTGCTACAGACACGACATCTTTGTTGGGGGGCTCATTGGGTAGGGGTACTCTCGAGGACATACGGATAATGCCTCATGTAGCCGGCTTACTGCATTTGGTAGGGGATGGTGAGGTGTAGAACCGCCTGGATACAGGAGTTCTGTGACTATCCTGGAATTTTAGGAGAGATAAAGTCCCGCCTGAAGCTCTGTATAGCACATGAGCGTTCAGCAAAGCCAATTGAAATAAGGATAGAGACACTTTTTTGTACCAGCGTCTCGCCTCACGGGCAATGTGATACGGCGCCAACTTCTGGTCGTTGAGGTCCACCCCTCCCATATTTTGGTTATATTCGTGGACACAGAGGGGTTTCTCCACAACACCAGTCGCCATACGAATTTGGACTGTCGTGTCTGCATGAAGGGAGGTAAGAAGGAAAACATTCTTATTATCCCTCCACTTCACAGCGAGCAAATTATTACACTTCAAGCAGGCTCTCTCCCCCAGCCTAAGATGGGAATCTACAAGCCCCTGGGGAAAGCCCCGGCGATTAGGTCGCACGGTGCCACATGCTCCAATCTGATGATCAAACAAGTGACTAAAAAGTGGCACACTCGTGTAATAATTGTCCACATACAAGTGGTACCCCTTTCCGAATAAGGGTGACACCAAGTTCCACACTATCTTGCCAGCGCTCCCTATGTAATCCGGTCAGTTGAGCGGCTCAACCTGACTATCTTTTCCCTCATAAACCGTAAAGCTCCATACATAGCCTGTTGCCCTGTCACAGAACTTATAGAGCTTGACCCCGTATCTGGCACGCTTGCTGGAAAGGTACTGTTTGAAAGACAAAATCTGCTCGTATCGTTTCCTGGGCATGGAGGCAGAGAACACGAGCATGTGGTCAATTGGGTGCGTGGACCAATAAGCACGTATTGACGAAAATTTATGTGTGCCCATGTTGAGAGAAAGGCTCAGCAAAGGTCTTAAATTCGGAAACCGTAATTGGTCTCCAATCTCTGGCAATGGAAGGCAACTGGGGATTAGCGGCGATGAATTGACCAGCATATAAATTACTCTGGTCCACAATAGATCTATATAGATCTTCCGTGAAAAACAGCGAATAAAAATCAAGTGGCATAAAATCAGCTGTTTCCACCTGAATACCGGGTTGGGCAGTGAATGGGGGAAGTACGGGTGCTGCAGAAGTGGTGGGGACTCAATCAGGATAGGCGAATTCTGCAGGAAGGGCACTATGGGCACGACGGGCCTGCCTTTGTCTTCTTCTTCTTGGTGGCAGCGGGACACTACTTGTGCTTGCCACCTCGCCAGCTTGAACTGCACTTATGGGACTCGCCACATCACCACGTGATACTGCAGTGCTGGATGTACGCCCAGGCTGTACTAGGCCGCTGGTGCTTGCCAGTTCACCAGAAGGAATAGCGGCGCTAGTACTACTCTGCTCCATGATACGAGAGACCTGCGGTTCTTGCTCCTCAACAACCTCAGAAGATCGGGATCGGGTGCGCCTGACCTTAGCAGGGACCTCATCATCTTCGTCGCCCGGGCTATCTGACATGGAGCCGCTGTCTTCTACGGGAAGGTATTCTGAGCCTGAATCTGACAGATCCATGACCTCCTCTTCACTATCTGTCATGCTCAGAATCTCGTAGGCCTCTTTACTAGTGTACCTTCGATTTGCCATTTTGGGCTCTAAATTTAGGTGTATACTAGTAAGATTCACAGGAAAAAAAGCACCTGACTGTCGTCAGCAAATATATCAAATGCTACAAAAAAAACTTAGCGATCGCAGGGACCAGGCCTGACTCTGCGAACGCTGCAGTTATGGGTGTTGTGTTTGGTAAGTTACAGTGATCGATCGATACTGCACTTGGGTGGGCTGGGCGGAGGGGCTAAACGCAGGTTCTAGCAGGTATCTTGGCTGATCCCGCTAACCCTGCGTTTTTGGGAACTCTAAACCGCTGGGGACACTAGTATAGATCTGATCAGGTCAGATATTGATCTGTTCAGATACTATACCACTAAGGGAGGTGTATGCTTTGCGCGTGGGTGTTAGCATTACTGGCACTAACCTAACACTGCCTGGGGCGACGCAGACCCTCTCTGGCGCTAAATCCTAATTGATATCACCCGCCGGGCGATCAGGGGGTTAAACCTTTATTGGGTTATATATGGAGGGTGCCCTGATGCTATAAAAAGCAAACTAACCAACCAGCGTCACGCGTAACACGGTGATCACTGGTGAAAGGGTTAACTAGGGGCAATCAGGGGGTTAAAACCTTTATTAGGTAATATATGGGGGTACCTGGCGCTATATAAAAACCTGACGGGTAACCTAAATAACTAAATAACTAACTGGCTAACCAGTGTCACCAGTGACACTTATACAGTGATCACTGGTGAAAGGGTTAACTCTAGGGGCGATAAAGGGGTTAAACCTTTATTATATAATATATGGGGGTACCTGATGCTATAAAAACCTGCGGCAAACCTAAAAAAAATAACTTGCTACCTAGGGGCACCACCGACACTAATACAGCGATCGGAAAAACGATCGCTTAGTGACGCTGGCAATAGGGGATGAAAGGGTTACCTGGGGGGCAATCAAGGGGTAAACCTTTATTAGGGGGGGTTAGGGGGCTACCCTGGACCTAAAGGGGCCTAAACCTAACTGCCATGCAACTTTTTACTGTCACAGATGACACTAAATGCAGCGATCAGTAAATAAATGATCACTGCAATCAGTGACACTGTGACTGGGGGCTGGGGGGTGATCTGGGGGTGACTGGGGGGTGAAATGTGTGCCTATGTGTACCTACGTGTCAGTTGGCTGTTGGTGCACTAACCTGTGTCTTCTCTCCTCGGCGCTGCGGACGAAAAGACCGCCACGAGGAGAGATGACATCACTTCCTCTGCCTGTGTTTACATTTACACAGCAGAGGAAGCATATCATTCGCTGGGAGCGATCGCGAGGGGGTGGCCAGAAACGAATGGCCGCTCCCTCATCACAGATCGCTCCCGAACGGATAACCACCGCTCACTATACCGGAGGGGGGTCCGATCGGACCCCCCACCCATACGAAGGCAGTCACGTACAGGTACATGATTGTGCCTGTCTGTGCCATTCTGCCGACGTATATATACAGTGAGCGGTCGTTAAGTGGTTAAAGCGGCGTGACATGGAAGCTATCAGCCTGTGGCACTGCTGAGGTGTAATGGAAGACTAGGATGCTTCAATAGCGGCCTTCAGCTCTTCTGCATTGTTCGGTCTCATGTCTCTCATCTTTCTCTTGGCAATGCCCCATAGATTCTCTATGGGGTTCAGGTCAGGCGAGTTTGCTGGCCAATCAAGCACAGTAATCCCACGGTCATTGAACCAGGTTTTGGTGCTTTTGGCAGTGTGGGCAGGTGCCAAGTTCTTCTGGAAAAGTTAGTCAGCATCCCCATAGAGCTCGTCTGCGGAAGGAAGCATGAAGTGCTCCAAAATCTCCTGGTAGACAGCTGCCTTGACCCTTGACTTAATGAAGCACAGTGGACCAACACCAGCAGATGATATGGCTTCACAAATCAACACAACGCAACATCAACACAAATCAAATCACCGCTTCTGATGTTGTTTGTTGTTCAGGAGTGGCTTGACAAGAGGAATACGACATTTGAAGCCCATGTCCAGGATCCGTCTGTGTGTGGTGGCTCTTGATGCACTGACTCCAGCCTCAGTCCACTCCTTGTGAAAGTCCCCAACACTTTTGAATGGCAATTTCCTGACAATCCTTTCCAGACTGTGGTCATCCCTGCTGCTTGTGCACCTTTTTCTTCCACGCTTTCCCCTTCCACATAACGTTCTATTAATGTGCTTTGATACAGCACTTTGAGAACATCCAACTTCTTTTGCAATTATCTTTTGAGGCTTTCCCTCCTTATGGAGGGTGTCAATGATGGTTTTCTACACAACTGTCAGGACAGCAGTCTTTCCCATGATTGTGATTCCTACTGAACAAGACTGAGAGACCATTTAAAGGCTCAGGAACCCTTTGCAGGTGTTATGGCTTAATTAGCTGATTAGAGTGGGGCACTTTGAGCCTAGAATATTGTACCTTTTCACAATATTCTGATTTTCTGAGATTGTGGATTTGAGGTTTTCATGAGCTGTAAGCCATAATCATCACAATTATGACAAATCACGGCTTGAACTGTCTTGCATTGCATGCAATGTGTCTATCTCATATATTAGTTTCACGTTTTAAGTTGCATTAGTGAAATAAATTAACTTTTGCACGATATTCAAATTTTTTGAGTATCACCTGTAGATGCGGACCTGTTCAATGCTTTTTGGTCATGCCCCAGGATTAGATGTTTTTGGAATTCCATAGTGCATTATACCACATACCTGGTAAACTACTTACCTCTAACTCCTGAATGGCTCTTTTTGGTCTAATTAATTTACCAGGCATTAAAATATCAGGGGCTGCAAACAACTGTTTTTTATCATATCCCTTGTGACACTGAAGACTATTTTACATGAGTGGATCTACCCAGAACTCCCTACTATAGGGGTTATTTACGAAAGGCACTGCAGTCACTGTAAATCTGAGGGGAAGATCTGAAATGAGGGGAAGCTCTGCTGATTTTATCATCCAATCATGTGCAAGCTAAAATGTTGGTTTTTATTTTCCTTGCATGTCTCCCTCAGATCTACGGTGACTGCACTTTCAGTGCACTTGTAGTACAAAGTGGATTTGCCTTTCGTAAATAACACAGTCTTTATAGCTAAATTATCTTACGTTTTTCGCATTCAATGGGTGGAGTCCTCACTGCATAAAGAGTTACAGATTCAAAATGTCTTCAACATTTGGGAATCTTTCATTGAAACCTTCCCTGTAGAAACTCAACAAGCTATTCTTTTTCAAATACTCAATGGTATCTACTCAGAATCCTAGCCAATGATCCTCCAGTTAACATTCCATGCCTCTCTTAAATTGAATTACATGTCTTAATCTAAAAATTGAAGCCTCCCTCTCTTCCCTTTGCTTGCTACTTACTAGTCCGACAGACATCCATTCAAATATTTTTTAATGTATGCCACAAGACCCATTACTGCTAGGTTTGTCTCAACTTATACTAACATACTGTATATTGTCTTTCTTGATTTAACTTGTCGGACAAATTTTGGGGCCATTGTTCTTGTTAAGTGCATTCTCCCAATAAAATGTAATTAAAAAAGAACTGCAGTCACATGTTAATCAGATCGCATGCTGTGCTCACAAACCTTCCACAACGTGATTGCAATGAGACATGATAAATTATGTTAACCCTTTCGCTGCCAGAGCCTTTTTTTTTTTTTTTTGCACACGTTTAAAAAATAATTTTAGGCCTGAAGATTACACAAACCCCACTAATATATATTTTCTAAAAGCATACACTCTAGAGCAGTGGTTCTCAACGTTTCTAGTGCCGTGACCTCTTGATAAAATTTCCCAAGTTGTGAGGACCCCTAACAGTAAAATTATTTTCGTAGCATGGGTTGTCAGCACCCAAGGCAAGACAAGTAATTTGCACCCCTAACCCACGGACATTTAGCGCTTCCTGAGTCCCTTCCACTTGTACAGTATTAAAACCCCTTATGGTACTGTAACGACACCCCAAATATCAAAGAGGGTAACGCTGTTTAGATATTCCCTCTCCTGGACACAAATTCACTGTCGATCCTCCACAGCCAGACGACCACTTCCCATAGGAATTAATCCTTCTGAAAGAACGAGACGCACTCTGTATCTTTCCAAAAATTAGACTGACTTTATTAAAAAGAACATTGTAACTTTATACACATCCAATACTGCATTAACCTAAAATGAACAATGTTTCAGCTCCACCCACCACATAACAAGACCCAATACACATTATTTTGACGTCTGCTAGGAGACAACAGGTTCTAATCCCCTTTATGTTTGAATGACTATGCATGACCTTTATATTCACCAGACTGTCTGATACTTTACAATACACACAAGTACAGACTTAATTAACACAATGAAAGATCCTTAGACGCCATCCTAGATTCATTTACATCACACAGGCAGGTAACACATCTCCCAATTAACCTGTTGAGTTCAGGGTAAAACATCCAGTACATATTGTGGACTAATATTACTATTTCAATTTCAAGCAATCCAAGCCATATTCTTAATGTCCATTGTTTCCTGGCTCACCCTGTGTCCAAAGTGACCCCCCTGTCACAGGTACATTTTAGGATGTATCACTCTCTTCACCTTTCTTTGCCTTTTATCTCTCTCTATTCTAGTTTCTTGTTTTTTCCCCATCCCTCTCTCTAGCCGTCTTTCTTGTTCTTTCTCTCCTTTTTTCTTTGTTCCTCCCCCTCTTTTCCTCTCCCTTCGATGTATTCTCAATTTTTATTCCTTCTCTTACTCCTTGGTGGAGGGAATGGGATGAGTGGCAGTGCTGATGGGGAGTTGGGATGAGTGGCAGTGCTGGTGGGGGGTGGGAGCAATGGCAGTGCTGATGGGGGTGGGGACAGTGGCAGTGCTGGGGGAGTTCTGATCAGTCAACTTAGGTGCTCTTGATCAAGGTCATCTGCTGATCTGAGAACTGTAGTGGGGACTTTTAATGGCAGCTATAATCACAGGTAGTGTTACTTACTGTGTCTCCGGCTTCACTGTGTCTCCAACTTTGTGGTGTCTCGCAGCAGTGACACCTATGTCGAAATCAGGAGATAGGGCCAGCCATGCCATGAACTGAATGGGTGGCTGCAAAAAGGCTGAGTGGGTGGCCGCGGGCTCCAGGAACAGCACAGCTGGGTGGCCACTGGCTCAAGGGACAGCCCTGCTGGGCGGCCGCGAAAAGTCTGGGAGAGCAGTGCGGACTTCAGGAAGAGCCCAGGATTCGGTGACCCCTGGAAAATCAAAATTCGACCCCCCAGGTTGAGAACCACTGCACTAGAGAATAAAATAGTGGTAGTTGCAATTTTTTATGTCACACAATATTACCACAAAGGTCTAGGAAACGCAAAATTTCAGTAGAAGATACAGTAACATAAATTTTAGGGCAAACAAACACAATAAATTACCCAAATTTTTGGTAAAATATAAAAGACGAGGTTGCATTGAGTAAATAGATGCCCAACATGCCAAACCTTAAATTTATGTGTGTCCGTTAAATGGCGACAAACTTCAGTCCCCAATATTTTCTATAGGCGACGCTTCAGAAGCCCCCTATAGGTATCAGTTTAGTGTTACGGAGGAGGTCTGATGTTAGAATTGCTGCTCTCACTCCGGCGTATGGGACGATATGCAACGTATATCGCAATCAACGTTTGACCGCGTAGGCTCTCCGACGCATGCGTTTACATTTGTGTGTGTGTGTGTGTGTGTGTGTGTGTATATGTGGGGATGGAGGGGGCTTCAAAAAAAATGGGGGGGATTTTATGTGCTTGTGTGTAACGTTATTTTTTTGTAAAAAATACATTTTTACTTAACCTTTTTATTCGGGACAAACGGTCCCCTATGTGATGATTTATAGGTGACAGGTTCTCTTTATTGAGATATACAGGGTCTAAAAGACCCTGCATGTCTCCCCTGTACTCCGCTGAATGTTTTACAATGCACATTGCAAATGCATCCTTTCTTGGCAAAGCGAGCCGGGAACACCAAGAGCTTGACACGGAAGTGACGTCAGAGACGTTGCTTTCCGGGTCACAAGAAGAAGGGGAGGAGAGCGGACGTATATCCGTTTTTCCCCTTCCCCTCTACCCGCCATGGAGATCCCGGGCAAGCGGAAAAAACGGTAAGCATGGCGGGGTGCTGCGGGAGGGAGCGCCGGTACCGAAGTACCAGGCAGAGAGTATTCGGGCAGAGCCACCCGAATACTCTCACCTGACAGGCAGGAGGCTGCCTGTCGGTTTCACACACAATCCCTGTGGCTGCAGCCACTGGATTGTGTGTGATACCTCCGCCGTTAGGTTCGTACAATGTACGGACCTGGCGGCGAAAGGGTCAAAGCCCAGATCTGGAATTAATGTGCCGTGTACCCGCACTGATGGTGATACAAATGCTTCAAATGCCAAATATATATATATATATATATATATATATATATATATATATATATATATACAGTTGTGCTCATAAGTTTACATACCCTGGTAGAATTTATGTTTTCTTGGCCATTTTTCAGAGAATATGAATAACACAAAAACAATTCTTTCACTCATAGTGTTTGGCTGAAGCCATTTATTATCAATCAACTGTTTTTACTCTTTTTAAATCATAATGACAACAGAAACTACCCAAATGGCCCTGATCAAAAGTTTACATACCCTGGTGATTTTGGCCTAATAACATGCACACAAGTTGACACAAAGGGATTTGAATGGCTACTAAAGGTAACCATCATCACCTGTGATCTGTTTGCTTGTAATTAGTCTGTATATAGGTCAATGAGTTTCTGAACTCCTGACAGACCCTTGCATCTTTCATCCAGTGCTGCACTGACGTTTCTGGACTCAGTCATGGGGAAAGCAAAAGAATTGTCAAAGGATCTGTGGGAAAAGGTAGTTGAACTGTATAAAACAGGAAAAGGATATAAAAAGATATCCAAGGAATTGAGAATGCCAATCAGCAGTGTTCAAACTCTAATCAAGAAATGAAAAATTAGGGGTTCTGTTGAAACCAAACCACGGTCAGGTAGACCAACTAAAATTTCAGCCACAACTGCCAGGAAAATTGTTCGGGATGCAAAGAAAAACCCACAAATAACTTCAGGTGAAATACAGGACTCTCTGAAAACATGTGGTGTGGCTGTTTCAAGATGCACAATAAGGAGGTACTTGAACGATGGGCTGCATAGTCGAGTCACCATAAGAAAGCCATTACTACGCAAATGCCACAAAGTATCTCGCTTACAATATGCGAAAAAAGCACAGAGACAAGTGTGTGTGTGTGTGTGTGAGAGACAGTGATGATACCAGATTTGAGCTTTTTGGCCACAACCATAAACGCTACAGTTGGAGAGGAGTCAACAAGGCCTATGATGAAGGGTACACCACTCCTACTGTGCAACACGAAGGTGGATCGCTGATGTTTTGGGGACGTGTGAGCTACAAAAGCACAGGAAATTTTGTCAAAATTGCTGGCCAGATGAATGCAGTATATTATCAAAAAATACTGGGGGGACATTTGCATTCATCAGCCAGGAAGCTGCGCATGGGACGTAGTTAGGGTGCCCACATGTCCCGGATTGCCCGGGACATTCCCGCAATTAGCAGGTCTGTCCCGAGTCCCAGGCACCTTCATTCCAGGACAATAGAGTGTCCTGGAATAGCCCCCTGGCCCTGGACTGATCTGATGCCCACTAAAATATCCCTCACATCACTGCTGTCACTCACTGACAGACGGTGGTGGACCCCTGGCTGGTCAGACCTGTCAAGTAATTTCGGACCAACTCTCGTTACAAGTCAAGATATTTTATTGCATATGCAAGAGAAATGGTTAAATGTATATTTTCTGCTTCAGAGATCCATTTCTGCCTGTCATAAGTTTACATGCTGCTTTTATCACCCTTAAACCTTCCCCCTTCCTGTTCGTAACGTCCTGATCACGTGTATAATTTCAACTTTTATTCTGACGTTTTAGCAGGAAGATGAGAATATCCTTTTTCAGCCAACACCTTATGACAGGAAATTTCATACAATGAACACATAAATTATTCCATGGTTCGCAGCCCATATTTGACAGATGTAAGAGTCAGCACATCTTTGCACAATAGAATATGGTCATATGACTTATTCCAGTAATTAGGGCTATTAGAGCTTATTCAGCATATTTAAGTATTAATAGAGTTATATAAAGCAAACATTTTAACTTTAGAAGATATAGTCATATTTGAAGTCTTTTGAAAGGACTGTAAGTTCATCTTCATCAGGTTCCGGGTATAGTTCAGTGTTGTTCTGAAAAAACATAGTCTTTGTTAGTGATGTGTCAATCAGTCTTTGAAGAATTCCTCTAATACAAGGAATGCAGCAACATCCACACAGCGTAAGGACCGTGGCTGCCATGACAACAGAGATGAGCAAACCTTTTGCAAGATCACCCCATTTACCAAACCATTTTTCAAAGAGTCCTGTTAAGGGGTTCTCTACACCAGAGTTCTCAGTTAGTTCCTGGGATAACATTTGTAGGCCTTGCAAAGCCTTGGTGATACTTCCATCAGGTGCCGTATTATTTGGAATAAAAGTGCAGCAGAAGGTGCCGAACATTTCGCATACCCCGCCCCTTTCTGCCAGCAACATATCCAATGCTATACGGTTCTGCCACGCTGTCAAAGAGGTGGCGTCCAATTGTTCTGCTATACCTTTGATAGCATCTCCGGTGTAATTCACAAACCTCTGCTGGTTGTAGTAAATGTAGTTTATCCAGTCGACATTCTTATTGGGCTGTACCCATAGGAAGAGTGAGGCGAGTCCTGCTGTTACTTGATTCTGTGCTTTAAATTCATCCGGAACTCCTCGTGGAACACCTATTGAGTCTATATATACCTGGTTGTCAAAATGATTCTGGACACTTAAGTCTCTTAAAATAGTGTTTACCTGTTAGTCTCATCAATTTATTAGTCATAGGAACAATATAAAAAGGGAAGCAACAGGCGGGTAAGGGCACAACTACCCTCCCATCTAGGTGGCAGTCTGAGCCTTAGTTTCTTGTCCCCACACAGCCACCAAACATCAGCTAGTTGCCGTTTCTGTTCCTGAAACCATTTTAGTTGATACTTAATGTCTGTAGTTGATGTTATGGTCGCACAGTATTCAGGAGATAAAGTGCCAACCTTTGTACCATCCTTATCTTTGTTAGAGAAACTAGAAAAATTTCCTGGTAATGCTTGTAGTGAAGGGGGTGTACTTTGCATTTTAGTTTTAGGGTATCTCTTTTTCTCATTTGCACATTCAGACCCAGTAATATTTTCTGAAAACAGTCTTATTATGCAAGCTAAATCTGTTTCCTCTTCAGGGAGAGGAATGGTAGCTAGTTGTGGTCTTGGGTTTGCACAAGAAATACAATCACTTAACCCCTTAGATTGAGTTGTGTATCTGACCCATTCTATCCACTAATTTTTGTCTCCAAATCCTGTTTCTATACTTAATTCCTCCTTGTAAGTAAAATCTGTTTTAAACAAAGAGGTATTAAGTTGAAACTGAGTTGGCTCGGGGGCTGGGGTGTTCTGACCAGGGGTTACAACCTAAATAGTGATTCTCCCTAGTAGGTCAGATATTGTACCATATACCAATTAGTTGTATTGTTTAGTTTACAAAATTGGAGCCATTGTTACTGTAAATCAGCGCGGGGATCCCTTGTCGTGGAATCACCTCTTTGATTAGTACTTTGGCTACTGACTGTCCATCCGTGTGCGTCATAGGAAAAGTTTCCACCCACTTTATAAACCTGTACACAATAACCAGACAGTACTTATTCTCACATTTGTTCAATTCAATAAAATCCATGCATATTGTGTGAAAGGGATAAGGGGGTTGTGGGAAATGACCCCTTAAGGCTCTTAGGGCACCTTGTGCATGGTATCTGTTACAAATCGGATATGTGAGACAAAATTTTCAGAGTAGTTTTGTAAACCCATATGTTGTGTACACCCAGTACCATCCCTCCTTTTGAGGTATGGGCCTACCCATGACTCAATAACACAGCATACGTGAATAGTGATGTAGATAAGTTAGGTTTACCTTCTGTACATGTGTATATACCATTGACCAGTGTTGACCCTGTATATAACCACTTTGATTTTCACCTGCCGGTGATGTTTTCTGCATTTCTGATAACCATTTTTCATCAATAGCTCTCTGTACCTCATCATTTACTTGGGAAACTGTATATGTTTGTCATTGCTGTCCTTCAGAAGCTTCCTTTGCTGTCTTGTCTGCTAGTGCATTCCCTAGGGTAATTGGATCTGTTCCCTTTCTATGTGCCGCACATTTACAAATAGCCACTTGTGCTGGTTTTTGTACATATTCTAGAAGGGCAAGAATGAGATCTCTGTGTGATCGGTTTCCCATGGCAACGTAATCATACCCCTTTTTTCCATTGCTGGGCAAATATGTGTAGAGAAAGCGTATTGGCTGTCAGTATAAATATCTATTTATTTTTCCCTTCCCCTAGACTGCAGGCCCTTGACAGGGCTATAATGTCAGCTTGTTGTGCAGAATAGGAACTGGGAAAGGGTCTAGCTTCAATGACCTGGTCATGTGTTACTATAGCATAAGCCGTTTGATTTATCGTTTTTTCTACACGACCCATCAACAAAAAAGGTAATGTCAGCATCTAGAAAGGGAACATCAGTGAGATCCTTCCTAGGGAGTACCCGTTCATCAATTTGAGCTGCACAATCATGTGGATCCCCATCACCAGGTGTTGGCATTAGTGTAGCAGGATTCAATGTAGTACACTTCTTGATTGTAACGTGTGGTTGTCCCAGAAGTGTAGTCATACATGATAAATGCCTGACTGGAGATAAAATAGGAGATTCTGTCTTATAGTAAGATCACCTAAATAACATGTGAGACCTTTAAGTACCAGGGGTGGAACAATACTATCAATGCAGATGACCGTATGGCCAATGAGGCTGCTACTACAGCTTGTACACAGTGGGGCAAATTAGTTAAGTAAAATGCAACTAGTTTGTGTTCGTTCTCATAAACCTGAGTGAGAGCAGAAGTCATGTACCCCTCTTTACAATCTACAGTCTGCTAAAGGGTTTCTACTGTAATTGGGTAGGCTAAGCACAGAGGAACCCACAATGAGGTGCTTCACCTTTGTAAATGCATCCTCTGCTTGCACATTCCACTGGATGGAACCTTTTGCAGACATTTGTGTACCATAGATGAGATCAGAAAGAGGCACCACCTCCGTAGCATAATTAGCTATCCATGCTCTACAAAAATTTGCCATGCCAAGAAATTACATAATTTCTTTATTTTTACGTGGTTTGGGGGCTTGAAGGATGGCCTCTTTTCGGATCTCATCTGGATGTCTGCCTTTTTGAGATATAATGTAACCCTGGTATTTCACCTTGTTTTTCAAAAGTTGTAGTTTATTTTGCTAACCTTGTGACCTTGTTCTGCGAGGAAATGCATCAGAGCCAAGGTGTCAATTTTACATTGTCGCTCCAGAGGAGCCGCTACCAGAATGTCATCCACATACAAGAGAATTTGACTCCCACTGGGAGGTACAACTCGAGACAAAGCATTGAACATTTCTTGTGAGTTTTCCCTTGTACATAAGTGCAAACCAGAACTGACTGTCTGTCTTAATTAGCCCTACGTCTGTCTTTCCTTTTGATCACAAGAAATCAGGGACGTCTTTTAAGGCATCCCCTTCCCCTTTGGTCAAAAAGTGTCAGTCACTGTCTTTTGTCAAAACTTCAATCACGCAAGTTCTGGTTGTACATTCAACAAACCACGCTAATCTGTACCTCTGATTCCCTCTGGATTTCAGTTCCTTATCTGTTAATTTGACCCAGTCTGTGATAAGTTCTCCTAGCTCATGCCATGATACCTCGGAGTTCCGCGTGACCGAAACATGGGGTACAGTATCCTGCCTGTATATTTGCAGAATAGGCTGTGGTAGGAGACAATTAGCCATGTTATTTCCTTCCTTATCACAGTACAGGTATCTTAAGAGCACTTCAGTGTTAGTGCAACTCATTAACTGTTTCTCATAGGACCTATCAGGCCCAGTGGTCCTTTTGTAGTAGATAGGGCAATAGAGGTTCGTCTGGACCTTGTACCTTTCCTCACAGGCTCTTCAATTATTTCTGTCAGGGTTTTGGGCATCTTTAATCCCTCAGTTTGTAAATCCAAGCTGTACCAGTATCAGGGCTCATTATCCACAGCTGTGATTTGTTTTTCACACAGCCGATGGGCTTTGAGGCCCCCCTCCACTGGTACGACAGAAATATCAAGAGCATGCAACATGTCTCTACCCAACGAATTAACAGGACATTTAGTTGACATTACAATTTTACACTGAGCCTTTTTACCTGTCTGTGGATTTTCCACAGTAAGGCCTTCAGACATGGCCTCCTGGTGCATCAACCCATTTGCAGATTTTACATATACTAAACCTTTTCCCTGTACCCCTGGTGGCATATCCAGCGGGTGTATCAGGGTCCTACAAGCCCCAGTGTCACAGAGAAATGTTACCCAACTACTCTTTGCAACCCAGGTTATTTCTGGCTTGGCTTCAGCATGCAAACAAGTTTCAACATTACACACATCCAAAATATCAGATTCTTTCCCATCCTTCTGCTTCTCTCTCTGCAGACACAGTTTAACCATACAGGAAACACTCCCCCCTCATCCTTTTCTTTACTTTCTTTTTTGGTTGGAAGTGCCCCTCAGCATGCCTCACATACTTGATTAGCTCCTAGAGTCTGCAGATCCTATGGTTAATCATGTGTTCGTTAACAAAACTTGATATAAGGACTAGCAGCCCCTTCAGGATTGCATTCTTTAGCTGTTGTTCATATGTGCTATCGTTCACTTGATCTACTTGGATTTCTATCCCAGAGTGGTTATTAAAATTCTTCTTTATCCTAACAATGAAATTATCCACTGTTTCCTCTTCTCCCCATATACACTGATTTATAATGGACCAGTCGGCTTGACGTATCCATCTATCCTCTCTCTATCTTTGCTATAAGAGCATTTCTTCTGTTTTTGAGTGCTGCATCATCCTGAGGCAACACCCCTCCCTGGTTGTTTAATCCACTCCAATCTCCCACTACATGATGCCAGTCAGGTCCCAGTACCTGTCTGGTGACCTGCTCTATTTCCCTCACATTGAGATGATAGCTAGCAACCATTCCCATGATACAATCCCTGTATTGAGCTATGTGGACCTTGGGATTGCTGTAAGGAGGGTCAGCGGGGTAACTTGTTGCATACCTCTGTCCCATCTGGTGGTGGGGACTGCAGGTCTGCAATAGGGAATTGGGAGCAGGTGGTGAAGTCAGAGGGGGAGCAGCGTCTGTCGGTGGGATTGGAGAGTCCTCTAAAGGGTGTGTAGGGGCTGTCGGGTGCATTAGGTTTGTCGCATTTTGTTCAGTCAATACTTGCTGCACTAAACTTCGGAGGACAGTCATATTATTGTCCTCCTCTTTGTCTAAAAACATAGTCTTTTTATGATTTTTTTTATGATTTTAACCTACAGTTAGCCTCCTCAAGCCATTTCTTTGCCTGGGGAAGACCTAATTTATTCTGTTTCCTTATTTTTCTTTTCTTTTTTATATATATATATATATATATATATATATATATATATACGCATACATACATACATATATATACACATACATACATACATGCCGGCATAATTTTTATTTATTTTTTAAGCTTTCTACACAACACAGTATTACACAACAATCCTTATTTAAAAATGCATCAAAATCATACTTTGTTTTTCATGTCTTAAGGAGTTTCACATTCTCTTTGTCTAGACTACACATATACTTTGCATCATCATTCAAACCATCAGACTTTCCATGGATCATACTCATTTTAACGTGCACACGGAGTTTTTTTTGTAAGGTCTTCTCACACTGACACAATACCTACACACAGTATCTTATCACTTCTGCAGCTACTCACAAACTTTCTAGTCGTGACATATCACTTCTAGATTATTGATCTTGTGTGCTGCTATAATACTGGTGTCTTGTCTTCTTACTTAATGTTTTTTTTCATTTATAGGGAGAATGAACAGAATTACAAGGCGAACGTAAATTCACCTGACTGGTCAACCCCCCCTGATCAAAACATTAATATTTCAGTAAACTGTAGGGAGCATGAACAGAATTACAAGGCGAACGTAAAATCACCTGACTGGTCAACCCCCCTGATCTAAACATTAATATTTCAGTAAACTGTAGGGAGCATGAACAGAATTACAAAAGAGACTTAATTTCTCTCGACTGTTGTTCCCACACTTTATCAAAACATTAATATTTGTTGATTCAACGGTATTTATAAATGCCTGTACAGGTTTTTTACACAACATACGAGGCTGGCTGAGCGCAAGGGCTCGTCAAATTACCTCTATTTGTTACCTGGAAATCTATCAGGCCATACCTTTGTATCAACAGGGGTTCGTGTTTTTGATGTAGGAATATTTATGTGTCCCCCACGGGAATTCCTGCAGTTTACAAGGCTGTCAGGACCTAGGTCCTTTGTCGACAAATTTCCTTTATCTGCACCCGGGTATTGGAATGGGACCATACTCCTATATCAAAGGGATTTAAACTACGGACGTATCTACTTATATTCCCTCAACTTGGATAAAGCAAAACATATACACAACAGATAAACATTCAATTAATCTCTATATTAGATATATGTAACAAAATCCCTTAATTCATTAAATCCCTAATCACATTTAGGCCTAAAAGTATAATATAATAAATGAAAATATCTTACCTTGCCCCGAGAGCGGTCTCTTGTGCTGATCCGGTAAGTCACTGCCCGGGAGGCACTAGTTCAGTGAGCCGGCCTCTGTTAACGTCAAATTTAAGACGGAGGACTTACAGTTTTTTGCCGTACGGACATCGGTTCACTGGGTTGTTGGCTAGTGCTTTCCAGGAATTTGGACTTCCGGCTCGAAGGACCAAAATGTCAAGTAATTTCGGACCAACTCTCGTTACAAGTCAAGATATTTTATTGCATATGCAAGAGAAATGGTTAAATGTATATTTTCTGCTTCAGAGATCCATTTCTGCCTGTCATAAGTTTACATGCTGCTTTTATCACCCTTAAACCTTCCCCCTTCCTGTTCGTAACATCCTGATCACGTGTATAATTTCAACTTTTATTCTGACGTTTTAGCAGGAAGATGAGAATATCCTTTTTCAGCCAACACCTTATGACAGGAAATTTCATACAATGAACACATAAATTATTCCATGGTTCGCAGCCCATATTTGACAGATGTAAGAGTCAGCACATCTTTGCACAATAGAATATGGTCATATGACTTATTCCAGTAATTAGGGCTATTAGAGCTTATTCAGCATATTTAAGTATTAATAGAGTTATATAAAGCAAACATTTTAACTTTAGAAGATAGTCATATTAATATGCATATTCATAGTTGACATTTAAAGTATAATTTCTAATTTCTCTAACAAGACCCTTTTTCCATTAGCTGCTGGCTCAGTGCCCAAATGGTTGCTAGCTCTGCCGCCCGCTTGGCGTGTAGCAACCAGTGACGTCATGAGGAGGAGAGGACTAGAGCCCCAGCATGCACAGCGCGTGAGCAGGAAGATTTAACTTCCTCCTCTGCGCCAACTCATTAGCTCCACCCACCTCCTCCCTGCATCTTCCAACCAGCAGCATGCAGAAGTTCAAGAAAGAGAGATGAAGGAAAGGCAAGTACAATCCAATGCACTCACCATGACAGATGGGGTTAAAATCCTCAGTCAGCTCTCCCCCCCAGCAGCCAGTGTTCTGTGCTGAACTGTCAGCACTTCACAGGAGCTCCAAGTGTGTGTCAGCCTGGAGTTAGCACTGATAAGAGGATGGAAGGCAGATAAGGGGTCAGCAGAAGAAGAGAGGACACTGACAGATGAGAGTACACCCTCAGAGGGATGGAAGGAGGACAGATCCTTAAATATCAGGGCAAGGTTCATGCTGGGATGTGACCCCCCCAAAAAAGTGAAAGACTACAGGTCCCAGCATGAACTCCCCCCAGAACTGAAGATGCCCCCCCTTAATCAGTGAAGAACTACAGGTCCCAGGATTAGCATGTGAAATCTATGGGCTCACACCCTTAATTCTCAGGGGTCCATGTTGGGACCTGTAGTCCTTCAATTTGGGGGGGATCACATCCTTAGATATCAGGGTCCATGCTGGGACCTGTAGTCCTTCACTTTTGGGGAATGTGACCCAGGTCCCAGCATGAACCCCTCAGAGCTGAAGATGTGACAACCCTGACCCCCGCATGAGAGGAGTCACATCAGCAGCCAGCGGCGGGAGGGGTGTTCACTTTCCCGGGGCTCCGGTGTGTCGGACTGGTGGCAGGCTATAGGTGACAAGTGGCACACTGCATCTGGTGGCAGGCTACGGGTGGAAAGTGGCACACTGCATCTGGTGGCAGGCTACGGGTGGAAAGTGGCACACTGCATCTGGTGGCAGGCTACGGGTGGACCAATTTCTGTATCAGGTCTGCAGTCTCTGAGCATTTTCTGTATCATGTCTGCAGTCTCTGACCATCTCCTATATCATGTCTGCAGTCTGACCATTTTCTGAATCATGTCTGCAGTCTCTGACAATCTCTTGTATCATGTCTGTAGTCTCTGACAGTCTCTTGGAGCATGTCTCCTTTATTATGTCTCTTGTATCATGTCCGCAGTCTCTGACCATCTCTTGTTTGATATCTGCAGTTACTGACCATCTGTTGTATCATGTCTGCAGTCTCTGACCATCTCTTATATCATGTCTGCAGTCTCTGACCATCTCTTATATCATGTCTGCAGTCTCTGACCATCTCTTGTATCATGTCTGTATTCTCTGACCATCTTCTGTATTATGTCCATACCTCTGCTATGCAGTCTCTGACTATTTTATTGAAGTTCTTTGAGTTAGGCTCAGACAAAGCAATCAAAGCATATTTTATTAGGTACAAGAAAGCATGGTCTTTACTGAGGGGGCATATACTTAGTGGAGCGGGGGTCTGTACTGAGGGAGGGGGTCTTTAGTTAGTGGAGGGGATCCGTACTGAGGGAGGGGGTCTATAGTTAGTGGAGGGGATCCGTACTGAGGGAGGGGGTCTATAGTTAGTGGAGGGGATCCGTACTGAGGGAGGGGGCCTATACTTAGTGGAGAGGGGGGTCCATACTGAGGGAGGGGGCCTATACTTAGTGGAGACGGGGGTCCGTACTGAGGGAGGGGGGTCTATACTTAGTGGAGAGGGGGGTCCGTACTGAGTGAGGGGTTCTATAGTTAGTGGAGGGTGTCCGTACTGAGGGAGGGGGCCTATACTTAGTGGAAAGGGGGTCTATACTGAGGGAAGGGGGTCTATTATTACAATGTAATAATAGAAATAAATGCCAAGCATGGTATTGGGATGATATAAGTGCTATAACCAGCCATTCACCCGACAAATCACTCGCTGCTGAAATCCCGTCAACCCCGAAACTACATTTAAACACAACCAAGCCCCCCCCCCCCGGTCCTTGGCAAAATTGTCCCTGAATGGCAGTTTGGAAATGTGGTCACCCTAGACGTAGTTGGTCATTCCAACATGACAATGATCCAAAACACAAGACCAAGTCGACCTTTCATTGGCTACAGCAGAATAAAGTGAAGGTTCTGGAGTGGCCATCTCAGTCTCCTGACCTCAATATCATTGAGCCACTCTGGGGAGATCTCAAACGTGCAGTTCATGCAAGACAGCCCAAGAATTTACAGGAACTGGAGGCTTTTTGCCAAGAGGAATGGGCAGCTTTACTATCTGAGATGATAAAGAGCTTCATCCACAAATACCACAAAAGACTTCAAGCTGTAATTGATGTTAAAGGGGGCAATACACGGTATTAAGAACTGGGGTATGTAAACTTTTGATCAGGGTAATTTGTTTAGTTTATGTTGTCATTATGATTTAATAATCGATAATGGCTTCAGCCAAACACTAACCATGAGTGAAAGAAACGTTTTTGTGTTGTCATTCATATTCTCTGAAAAAAGGCCAAGAAATCATAAATTTTCCCAGGGAATGTAAACTTATGAGCACAACTGTATATACACTATATTGTCAAAAGTATTGGGACACTTGCCTTTTCACGCACATGAACTTTAATGGCATCCCAGTCTTAAGCCTCATACACACGATCCAATTGTTGGCCAACCGAGCATCTGATTTTTGTCTTAAGGGCGTGTGCCTGGATCTTGTCTTGCATACCAACGGTACACAATTGTTGGGCAACAAACACGAACGTAGTGACGTACTACAAGGAATTTCAGCTCTTGAGCACCACCCTTTGGGCCCCTTCTGCTAATTTTGTGTTTGGTGAGCATTGATTCCGAGCATGCGTATTTGTACTTTCGACATTTGTGCACTGACGATACGAAAATCTGACGTCCAACCGTTGTCCGACAAAAATTTACTAGCCTGTCATTCAACATTTGTTTGCGAAAGTTGGACAATTGTCAAAAGGAGCGTACTAACGGTCAGATTTTAGGACAACAGTCTGTCAACAGACAATCCCCTGCCAACAATCGGATCGTGCGTACGAGGCTTTATAGTCCGTAGAGTTCAATATTGAGTTGGCCCACCCTTTGCAACTATAACAGCTTCAACTCTTCTGGGAAGGCTGTCCACAAGGTTTAGGAGTGTGTCTATGGGAATGTTTGACCATTTTTCCAGAAGCGCATTTGTGAGGTCAGGCACTGATGTTGGACGAGAATGAGGTGGAGTGGAGACTGTGAGCCAGGCCTTCTCGAATAACATCAGTGCCTGACCTCACAAATGCGCTTCTGGAAGAAGGGTCAAACATTCCAATAGACACACTCCTAAAGCTTGTGAACAGCTTTCCCAGAAGAGTTGAAACGGTTATAGGTGCAAAGGGTGGGCCAACTTAATATTGAACCATACGGACTAAAGCCCCATACACACTATCAGTTTTCTTGCAGGTTTTTCTCTTCAGGTTTACCAAAACCATCTAATATGAGGTCAAACCTTAAGAGTTTCAATTCGTATGCAATCAGGCAGGCCCTTGCACTACATGGTTTTGGTAAACCTGAAGAGAAAAACCTGCAAGAAAACTGATAGTGTGTATGGGGCTTTAGACTGGGAATAAACATGTACAGTATTCACGCTATGTGTGGCCTATGTTCCTTTTTCTCTATGGTGGCTAGCTATCTGAGTTGGATCCAAAGTTGTGGCATTGGTATTGGGGAATATCATATATTGAAACCCAGTGGACCATACGGATCCCATTTAGAAACACCTGGAAGGGGTCAGTTTTTCCTCATGTGTGCTTGATCTCTGTAATTGGGGATCATAACCATCTAGTACAGGGGTCCTCAAACTATGGCCTGTGGGCCACATATGGCCCCCCACGGTCATTTACCTGGCCCGCCCGCCCCCCACAACGAGCGGTCTGTACTCAGCTGGAGTTGGAAGCTTGGTGCCTGTCGCCTTTACACAGGCTACCGTGTACAGCCTGGAGCTGGACTCCAAAGTTACCGAGCTGCAGAGACCCCCACGGACCCCACCCACTAGGGTGAAACAGGAGCAATCTATGGCATTGTCCAGGGTGGGGGCGTAGACACAGAGCCAGCTCTGGCATCTTACAGTCCAGCGCTGGAAAGCTACACAAGGGGAGTCGGCTCTTAGTCCTTCTCGTGGCTGTCTTTTAATCCGTGTGCCTGTTGACAGCGGTAAGTCCCTGGGAGTTGTTAAAATTGGAAGTCACTCACAGGCTACCATTCCCAGCAGCTCTGTGTGATCTGGCTGCACTCCTCTCTCTATTCCCTGTGCACTGGTGAGGCTGTATTGATGGGCACTGGTGAGGCTACATTGATCAGGACTGGTAATGCTGCACTGATCAGGCTGCACTGATGGGCACTGGTGAGGCTGCATTGATGGGCAATGGTGAGGCTGTACTGATGGGCACTAGTGAGGCTTTGCTAATTGGCACTAATCAGGCTGCATTGGTGTGCACTGGTGAGGCTGCATTTATGTGCACTGATAAGGATATGGAACCAGACATTGACCATCTCATTAGCCAAAAGCAAGCCCATACTTTCCATTGAAATTCTAATAAGTTTATGTTGAATAAAATTGTTCAGCTTCATCGCTACTGGAATTCTGTGGTTACTACGATGAAATCTGCATTTCAGCTCCTTTTACTTCATTGGACTTCCAGTATTTCCCCTTCGCCTCAAATGTGGCTTACACAGATGGGCACAACATTGAGGTTAGAAAAGCTGATATATCAGCATAGGGGCATCTTTTCCATGTTTAAGAAGGTATGGGGTTGTTAGCTTCTCCTGGTTTGGCCCCAGATGATTTAGTAAGGTACAGGTTATTGTTGTGAAATTTATCACAAAAATGGATATGTTTAATTTAGCAGATAATGTTATGGCTGGAATTTGCATGCCCTTGTTTTTCTAAATGTTTAATACTTGTTTACCTGCTTTGATATGGTGGCCCTAGTGTCCCGGTTGTGCACGACCCTAGATATGGCTCTAAAGGGCACTTAAAGCATTCCCATGACGTGAACTACATTACTGACATGCTGAATTGATATCTGATGTGAACTACATGTACTTCTAAGGTCTGGTTGTACAAATTTGTCTGAGGGACAGTGAACTGGCCCCCTGTTTAAAAAGTAACATGTGTGTATGGTGGAATTCCTTAACAGTTCACGTGGTTTGCCACCCGGTGGGATATATCATTATCTTAAGAAGAATTAGATACACATTCATTCCACTTAGGGTTGCCACCTTTTTCTCAAGCCAAACCCGAACGCTTTAGCGGAGCATGGGAAATTTTTTGGTGGTATACACTATAGGATTTTAAAGACCTGGAGGAGAGCAATAATGCATCACGCTTAGTGTGAATGGTAACTACTGATACCACCCACTGCCCTACTGACACTGTCCACTGCCCTACTGACACTGTCCACTGCCCCACTGACACTGTCCACCTCCCTCCCCACAGATTCCCCTTCCCTTATATCAGTCCCCCCTCTATTAGATCAGGGAACCCACCCATCAGTGTCCCCTGCCCCGAAAGACCCCCATTAGACTGCCTTACCTAGAGCCGCTTCAAGCCAGGAAGTATGGGAGCTGGAGTTTGGGAGTGGAGCTCCTCTACTGTAGTGCTGTTTTCCTTCCTTCCACTGTGTGGGGAGCCTTGGGGAGAAGTGTGTCGGCAAGACACAGGATTCAGGACACATCCGAACTGGTGCACTCATTCACAGGGCTGCTGTTAGCAAATATTGGGGCCCCGTACAGCCATCCTCATGGGGCTCCCACCCCCTGAGGAGGGAAAGAGGTGGGGGAGGGAGGTGAAAGAGAGGCGGTGGTGAGGGGGGTGAGAGAGAGGAGGAGGTGAGAGAGAAAGGAGGTGGGGGGAGGTGAGAGAGAGAGAGAGAGAGAGAGAGAGAGAGAGAGGAGGAGGAGGTGAAGGGGAGGTGTGAGAGAGAGGAGGAGGTGAGGTGAGAGGGAGAGGAGGTGAGAGAGAGAGAGAGAGGAGGAGGTAAGAGAGAGGCAGAGGAGGGGGAGGAGCTGACACAGAGGAGGGGGTGACACAGAGGAGGGGGGCTGACAGAGAGAAGGGGGTGACACAGAGGAGGGGGTGACACAGAGGAGGGGTGCTGACACAGAGGAAGGGGGTGACACAGAGATGGGGGTGACACAGAGGAGGGGGTGCTGACACAGAGAAGGGGGTGCTGACACAGAGGAGGGAGTTACAGAGAGGAGGGGGTGACACAGAGGAGAGGTGCTGACGCAGAGGAGGGGGTGCTGACGCAGAGGAGGGGGTGCTGACACAGAGGAGGGAGTTACAGAGAGGAGGGGGTGACACAGAGGATGGGGTGACACAGAGGAAGGGGGCTGACACAGAGGAGGTGCTGACACAGAGGAGGGGGTGACAGAGAGGAGGGGTGCTGACACAGAGGAGGGGTTGACACAGAGGAGGGGGTGCTGACACAGAGGAGGGGGAGGAGCTGACAGAGGAGGGGGGCTGACACAGAGGAGGGGGTGCTGACACTGAGGAGGGAGTGACAGAGGAGGGGGTGACACAGAGGAGGGGGTGACAGAGAGGAGGGGTGCTGACACAGAAGAGGGGGTGACAGAGAGGAGGGGGTGACAGAGAGGAGGGGTGCTGACACAGAGGAGGGGGAGAACTGACAGAGGAGGGGGGCTGACACAGAGGAGGGGGGTGACACAGAGGAGGGGGGTGACACAGAGGAGGGGGGTGACACAGAGGAGGGGGGTGACACAGAGGAGGGGTGCTGACACAGAGGAGGGGGTGACAGAGGAGGGGGTCACACAGAGGAGGGGGTGACACAGAGGAGGGGGGCTGACACAGAGGAGGTGCTGACACAGAGGAGGGGGTGCTGACACAGAGGAGGGGGATGAGCTGACAGAGGAGGGGGGCTGACACAGAGGAGGGGGTGCTGACACTGATGAGGGAGTGACAGAGGAGGGGGTGACACAGAGGAGGGGTTGACAGAGAGGAGGGGTGCTGACACAGAGGAGGGTGTGACACAGAGGAGGGGGTGCTGACACAGAGGAGGGGGAGGAGCTGACAGAGGAGGGGGGCTGACACAGAGGAGGGGGTGCTGACACTGATGAGGGAGTGACAGAGGAGGGGGTGACACAGAGGAGGGGTTGACAGAGAGGAGGGGTGCTGACACAGAAGAGGGGGTGACAGAGAGGAGGGGGTGACAGAAAGGAGGGGTGCTGACACAGAGGAGGGGGGGAACTGACAGAGGAGGGGGGCTGACACAGAGGAGGGGGGTGACACAGAGGAGGGGGGTGACACAGAGGAGGGGGTGCTGACACAGAGGAGGGGGTGACAGAGGAGGGAGTGACAGAGGAGGGGGTCACACAGAGGAGGGGGTGCTGACACAGAGGAGGGGGTGCTGACACAGAGGAGGGGGTTCTGACACAGAGGAGGGGGTGACAGAGAAGGTGGTGACACAGAGGAGGGGGGTGACACAGAGGAGGGGGCAAGCTTATAGAGCAGATGAGACCTCAGAAGACAGACACACATCGTGAGGCAGGACTCCGGGAGCAAGCAGGCACGACTATCAAATCCACAGTCCAGCCCCACCCCCGCCTCCACACGTGACCAGCACCAGCCTTGCAGGGCCATTCACAGACCCCCATGTCTGCCGCCCACCCCGCACATGGCCCGTTCGGCCAATCACAGGGCACCCGCTGGCTCAGAGCGCATCGCTGTGTGACAGTGATAGCGGGCACGGGGTCACGCGCGGCCTGAGACAGAGATCCGGCTGCCACAGGATGGTGGAATGTGTGCCCAGGTTTCCAGCGGGTGGAAACCCGGGCACATGGGTCAAAACCCATACTGTCCGGGTCAAAACCGGACAGGTGGCAACCCTAATTCCATTAAATGCTTTCATTGCTATTGGCACATGGATTTATTTCCATATTGAACTTTATGGACTATTCAGTTCACTGTTTGATTGTATAGTGATACATTTTCAGTATTTCATTTCTTGCATAGTAATTAGAAGCGCACTATTATTTGTGTATATATAACTGTAGCGCACACCCTCTCCCCACTCCCCTCTATTAAAGTTTTCCAACTCGCACTGTCTCTGGTCTAGGGGTATGATAGGGGAGGGAGAGGGGTGAGCTACGCCAGGCTTCCACCACAGTTGTGTATGTGGTCTCAGCAATGTCTCTCGTTACCTTCGGGTCTGTGCTGTGCATCGGATCCTCCCTCCAAGAGTCTCCTTTAAACCTCGTCCGCCAGAAATTGAGCCACACACCGTTAAAGTCCAACACTCCTTTATTTAGAACATAACATGGACTCCCTTGGCTATAGAACAGAAAAAGGAGGTGTGTGTACGAATAGGCCCAGACACAAGTTCGATCCTCCACTCTCCTCCCTGAGAGTGGGTTATGGTCTCCGCACGAGGGAAATTCTCCTTCCGGACGGTCTCCGACAAGAGACTCACCCGTCACCGGCAGTCTGCTGCACCGGGTCTTCAGATGAGGAGCTCATCCCGGTCCATTACGCCCACCTCGGATTCAGGCATCCATCCCCGGAGTGCCTTAGGATCCTTCCCTCGCGGAACTCAGTGTTGGGCACTGAGCTCCGGACCTCCATCCAAGTACCTCACCCCAGGACTAAAGGTGCCTGAGGTGGAACACGATCTCCGGTGGTCCTCTAGACCTAGACCGCCTAGAGGACGAACGTGAACCACCGTCCGCAAGCTGAAGGTGCCTGGGACGAAGACCCCGTGACCAAGATGGCCGGCCCCTTTATACCCTCTCCCAGCAAGCATGGCGGGTTCCCCGCCCCACCATACCGCTGCTGAGAGAGGCCAAAAAGGAGGCTCCGCACACAGCGATATCCTTCCGTCAGCCCATGGTGACAGCGCCACCCAGTGGACCGCCGGAACATACCACCGGTGTCACCGAAAGATTCAAAATTTTACCCCGGGAAAGTAAGTACCCGCTACATAACCATCGAAGATGCCAATAAGTTCACCTAATTCCTCTCTGATACGATTCATAATGTTCACAAGCAGCACCATCCTCCACTGGGAGAGGCCAGCCCAAATACTCGTCTCCATTCATATAATGTATCTATTCCACTTCCACCATAATTTGCTGTATCATTTAATCAGAACAATGAATAGCATGTCTGTTTTTATAACAAGCATACTTCCTGCCCTACAGGCTCCATAGTCACATCAAAATCTTACAAACAAAACAGAAAATTAAATAAAATTCATCTGAGAAACTAAACTGAGTCTACGGCCTTCCCTGAAGATAGTACTATCAAAATGTTCTTCCAAGTAAAGTTTATGAAAAATAAAAGCAAGGTCAGCTTCATTCTAATCCTTTTTCACTGCAGAGAAATGACAGAAGACCAGTTGTATCAAACGTGTCTTTATTATGAATGAACGTATTTCCCTTCTGTGACCAGTCAGAATTGGAGCTGCCCTGAAAGTTAAAATATGATTGGTGGCTGTGAAAACACCCCAATTTCTTAGAAAGATGTTGAACATGTCAGGTCCAGGTTGGTACATGGATATTCCATTGTAATTCTATTTTTAATGACATTTAAATAATTAAAGCGATTGTAAAGCTTCTTGTTTTCTGAGAATAATAAATATGTTATACTTGCCTGCTCTGTGCAATGGTTTTGTACAGAGTGGCCTTGAACCTCCTCTTCTAGGGTCCCTCGCCGGTGATCTTGGCTCCTCCTCTTCTCCGAGTACCCCCATAGCAAGCTACACTACATAGGGAGCAGCGGCAAGATTGTTTGGGACTTGGTGTCACCCTTATTCGGAAAGGGGTACCATTTATATGTGGACAATTTTTATTCAAGCGTGCCATTTTTTAGACACCTCTATCTATCACGAATTGGCGCATGTGGCACCGTGCGATCTAATCATCAGGGCTTCCCCCAACGGCTTGTAAATGCCCATCTTAGTCTGGGGGAGAGAGCCTGCTTGAGGTCCAATGAGTTTCTTCCAGTAAGATGGAAGGACAAAGGGAAAGTTTTCGTTCATACTGACTTCACTCAGACACGGCTGTCCAAATTCCTACGGCGACTGGTGTTGATGAGAAGCTCCTCTGTGTCCACGAATACAACTGTAATATGGGAAGGATGGACTTCAACTACCAGATGATGGCGCCATATTTAGTTGCCATTAAGGCCAGACGCTGGTATACTTATTCCAATTGGCTCTGTTCAACGCTTATGTGATATGCAAAGCATCTGGACGAACTTGATTCTTCCTAAAATTCCAGGAAGAGATCATCGCAGCCCTTCTGTACCCAGCAGGTGTTGTGGCCCAAATTCACAACCCAGATGCAGTGAGCCGGCTGCATGAGAGGCATTTTCCGGATGTCCTCACTGGTACTCCTACCCAATGAGCACCCCAAAAAAGATGCCATGTCTGTAGCAAGCGCGGATATAGGTGTGACACCCGCTATTATTATCCTTCCTGTCCTGACCAACCTGGTCTCTGCATAGGGGACTGTTTCCGTCACTACCACACACTAGAGGACTATTAGAATAGGGTACAGCACAGCACAGTCCTAGGGCACACTTACACAGGGTCTCAAAAGATGTTAGATGGCCATTGCATTTTGAGAGACCCTAAGCTGGAAGGGTTCAAAGTTATAATAAAAGTGAAAAGGTCCAACTCGTATTTATTCTTCCCAATAAATAGTCATACAGCACAGACAGGTTGAGACCCATAAAACACTTCAGTATTTGTGGGGAGTAGGTCAAGGCACAATCCTTTAAGTAGAGCTAACCACTGTGGTGTCACCAATGGCTATGATGTATAGTCGCTGCCACCGACTAGATAGAACAAGAGCATGAATTACCTTCGCTATCACAGCCCCTGTCAGAGGGAAGACATCCGTCCAAGAGAGTTACTGGAGGCCTCTCCGTCACCAGAAAATGCTGCACCGGACTCTCCGGAGAAGTTCCGCTCACCAGCCTCCTCATCTCAGACACGGGCACCCAAGGCGTTAGGGCCCCCCCGGATTCCTCCACCCTCGCGGAACTCAGTCGAAGGTACTGAGTTCCAGGCTTCCGCCATAGTACCTCACCCCAGGCTAAAGGTGCCTGGGATGGACTCCATCTCCCGCTCCGGCCAGGTCAAGGGCACCTGGGCCCGGAACGCCAGCACCCAGGCTGAAGGTGCCTGGGCGCGGCCGCGTCCTCCGACTCTGAACCTCATGGTAAGGGCATCCGCCCCTTTTATCTCCTCTCCCTTTGCGTCACAGCGGGTTCCCTGCCCCGCCGTACAAGCGCCAGGAAAGGACAAAAAAGGATGCAGTCTTGCGGTGAGGGTTCAACTCCGGCCCATGGCGACAACGCCACCTGCAGGCCGCAGGGAACCTCACACCCCCAGAGTCCTCCAAGACTATCAATGGTCCCTAATCTCCAACAACCAGGATGCATTGGGTCATACTACCACCCATGCACTCCCCCTAGATTTAGACCCCCGCTACACTACAATGCGGGAAACCCTCAATCCACGCACGTTTCATGCACCTCATTCAAATCGCACCCCCCTTGCAATCTGCAGTGGGTGTCAGTGCTATCCTAACAACACCCAAACAAAGGTTGCAAAACGCAGTGTGTTTGCCTGCACCAGATCGCATTCACAAAACGACCATGCGAACCGGTTGCAGTGCGGTTCAAAAATTGGTGCATGCATGATTTTGGTGCGATTTGAGCCCATTCAAAATGAATGGGTCTTGATTGCACCACAATCAACACAGTAAGCCTGGTTTCACACTATAGTTTTCATGTAAATCACACAGGGACTGCACCGCATTCCTGTGCAATTCACATGCGATTCTGTTTGATGTGATTTGAGCCCATTTTGAATGGGCTGAATCACATCGCACCAAAGAAGTGCAGGCACCTTTTTTTGAAAACCAACCATGCGATCTGGTTCAGACAAACACTGCGTTTGTGACCTTCTTTTGGGAAGTTGTTAACTTTGAATTGACACCTACAGAAGATCAAAAACAGTGTGATTGCAATACGGTGCGGGAAACGCACAGGGATCACAGCGTTTCTTGTACCACATATGTATGAACCAGGGGCAAAACAGGGTCACGGCATGCCACTAATAGCAGCAGAAAGTCCAGCCTGGCATTGGCAGACATGTTGTGGTGTCAACTGCTGAATCAGTAAGTCGGTGAGCACCACAAAAATCTTGTCAGTGCTAAGCTGGACTGTCAGTAACACAAGCAATAGAAAACTCAGCTTAGCCTCAGTCAACTGTCAGTAACACAAGCAATGCAAAATTTAGCCCAGCCAGCCTCAATCACACACTTTTCCAGTTGCCACACAGAATCACAGACAGTCTCTCACTGACTCACAATTACCTAGTATGAACAGCAGAATGCCAGCAGCAGCACACAGTCTGAGCAGTGGTAAGTCTGAGGAGACTCTCTGAGACTAGGCCTGAAGAGAAAGAGGAACATACCTGGACAGGACCTGGACAGGACAGCAGCAGTTCATCCATGTGGGGGGCCAACGGCTACATCGCACTTTACAAGCACTCTGCGCTCCAGGGCCCAGGCAAAGCTCCTCTCTCAAGCCCAGGGTGCAAGCCAACTGCAAGCCAACGGGAATACAAGGTGTGCAGTGGGCAGCATACCACCCAACCGTAACGGATTGTGCGGGACTTTCCCGCATTGACACTTTTTTCCCGCTTTCCCGCACTAGAGCCAATTTTCTCGCATAATGCTATTGACTGCAATGCAAGCTAGGTGATAAGCGCGGGGGGGGCGGGCACTGCTACCCAGACCCGCCCCTCAGTCAAGGGAAGCGGGGAAAGAGGAGATCAGGACGAAGGAGGAAGAGGAAGAGCCGAGGTAAGCAGTTATTGTACTATTACCCGGTGACAATTTCCATGTGTACCCGCGACAGCCCCCCCGCTCAACAACTTCAAATGTAGACTGGTACCCGCGACCCGAGATAGCGCCCGTCCCCCCGCTCTTTCACCCGCGACATCACCCCACTTCAAATCCGCCCCCCGCTCAACAACTGCACATCTTTCAGGTGTACACGCGATAGCACCCCCCCCCCCTCAACAACTTATATTCGGCATTCAGAAGTTCATAAGCTGGGAGGTATGGGGCAGTACTACACGCACCGCCGGCTCCGACTGTGCTGCCTGGTGATAGATCTGTCAGCCTTCAGCCCGAGTACGATAGACCAGCCTGCCTAATGATATGGCAGGCAGGTCTATTGCCTATTGATCTATTACACTTGCTGCAGCAGAATTATTACACTCTGTGTTCGACTCACTGCAGTGCTGCCTGTCGCTGGTGACATGTGCGGGGACACCATGCATTTCATTTTGGCTCTGGAGGGGTTTAAACACCCCTGACCCCCCCCTTATCTACGCCCCTGTTTATATATATATATATATATATATATATATACACAGTGGGGCAAAAAAGTATTTAGTCAGCCACCAATTGTGCAAGTTCTCCCACTTAAAAAGATGAGAGAGGCCTGTAATTGTCATCATAGGTATACCTCAACTATGAGAGACAACACGTAGAAACAAATCCAGACAATCACATTGTCTGATTTGGAAAGATTTTTTTTTGCAAATTATGGCGGAAAATAAGTATTTGGTCAATATCAAAAGTTCATCTCAATACTTAGTTATTTATTCTTTGTTGGCAATGACAGAGGTCAAACGTTTTCTGTAAGTCTTCACAAGGTTGTCACACACTGTTGCTGGTATGTTGGCCCATTCCTCCATGCAGATCTCTCTAGAGCAGTGATGTTTTGGGGCTGTCGCTAGGCAACACAGACTTTCAACTCCCTCCAAAGGTTTTCTATGGGGTTGAGATTTGGAGACTGGCTAGGCCACACCAGGACCTTGAAATGCTTCTTACGAAGCCACTCCTTCGTTGCCCGGGCAGTGTGTTTGGGATCATTGTCATGCTGAAAGACCCAGCCACGTTTCATCTTCAATGCCCTTGCTGATGGGAGGAGGTTTGCACTCAAAATCTCACGATACATGGCCCCATTCATTCTTTTGTGTACACGGATCAGTCGTCCTGTTCCCTTTGCAGAGAAACAGCCCCAAAGCATGATGTTGCCACCCCCATGCTTCACAGTAGGTATGGTGTTCTTTGGTTGCAACTCAGCATTCTCTCTCCTCCAAACACGACGAGTTGTGTTTCTACCAAACAGTTCTACTTTGGTTTCATCTGACCATATGACATTCTCCCAATCCTCTTCTGGATCATCCAAATGCTCTCTAGCAAACCTCAGACGAGCCCGGACATGTACTGGCTTAAGCAGGGGGACACGTCTGGCACTGCAGGATCTGAGTTCCTGGCGGCGTAGTGTGTTACTGATGGTAGCCTTTGTTACGTTGCTCCCAGCTCTCTGCAGGTCATTCACTAGGTCCCCCCCTTGTGGTTCTGGGATTTTTGCTCACCGTTCTTGTGATCATTTTGACCCCACGGGGTGAGATCTTGCGTGGAGCCCCAGATCGAGGGAGATTATCAGTGGTCTTGTATGTCTTCCATTTTCTAATTATTGCTCCCACAGTAGATTTCTTCTCACCAAGCTGCTTGCCTATTGCAGATTCAGTCTTCCCAGCCTGGTGCAGGGCTACAATTTTGTTTCTGGTGTCCTTCAACAGCTCTTTGGTCTTCACCATAGTGGAGTTTGGAGTGTGACTGTTTGAGGTTTTGGACAGGTGTCTTTTATACTGATAACAAGTTCAAACATGTGCCATTAAGGCTGGGTTCACACTAGTGCGACACGACATCTGTCCTACTTTGGATCCGACTTTGCCCTGCGACATGAAGCCGACATATGTCCGACTTTCAATGAACGGGGATCCGACTTGGATCCCCGCCAATATCAGGCACTGTGTTTGGTATGAATCTTGAGGGGGAACTCCAGGCCAAATTTTAAATAAAAAACCGGCATGGGTTCCCCCTTCAGGAGCATACCAGGCCCTTGGGTCTGGTCTGGATTTGAAGGGGAACCCCTACGCCGAAAAAACGGCGCAGGGGTCCCCCCAAAATCTAAACCAGACCCTTATCCGAGCACACAACCTGGCAGGCCGCAGGGGAAGAGGGGGGGACGAGAGAGCGGCCCCCCTCCCTCCTGAACCGTACCAGGCCACATGCCCTCAACATGGGGGGTTTGGTGCTCTGGGGCAGGGGGGCGACCTGCGGCCCCCCACCCCAGAGCACCCTGCCCCCATGTTGATGAGGACAGGGCCTCTTCCCGACAACCCTGGCCGTTGGTTGTCGGGGTCTGCGGGCAGGGGGCTTATCGGAATCCCGGAGCCCCCTTCAATAAAGGGGCCCCCGAATCCCGGCCCCCCCACCCTATGTGAATGAGTATGGGGTACATCGTACCCCTACCAATTCACCTGGTGGAAAAAAATTGCAATAAAAAAAACACACAGCTTTTTAAAGTATTTTATTGCACAGCTCCGGGGGTCTTCTTCCGACTTCGGGGGTCTCTGGTGTCGTCGCCGTGCTCTCCGGTTCTTTCTTCTGCCGGGCCACCGCTAACTTCTTTAGCTCTTTTGCTAGCGGGGCCCGGTCTTCTCCATCGCCTTCTTCTTCTCCCGCTCTCCGGTTCTTCTCCCGCTTCTTTCTTCTGCCGGCCCCTCCACTAACTTCTTTAGCTCTTTTGCTAGTGAAGGGGCCGGTCTTCCCGTCGCCGTCACCTTCGCCGTCTTCTTCTTCTCCTCCTCGATGTTGACGCGCCGCTTCCTCCCGCTGTAATACTGGCTGTTCGCTCCGCTCCGCATTAATATAGGCTTCTCATGACGTCACAGTCACATGTTCCCATGACGTCACAGTCACATGCTCCGGGGCCATGTGCCCCGGAACATGTGACTGTGACGTCATGAAAAGCCTATATTAATGCGGAGCGGAGCCAACAGCCAGTATTACAGCGGGAGGAAGCGACGCGTCAACATCGAGGAGAAGAGAGAAGAAGAAGACGGCGACGGCGACGGGAAGACCAGCCCCTCCACTAGCAAAAGAGCTAATGAAGTTAGTGGAGGGGCCGTCAGAAGAAAGAAGCAGGAGAAGAACCGGAGAGCGGGAGAAGAAGAAGGCGACGAAGAAGACCGGGCCCCGCTAGCAAAAGAGCTAAAGAAGTTAGCGGTGGCCCAGCAGAAGAAAGAACCGGAGAGCGCGGCAACGACACCTGAGACCCCCGAAGTCGGAAGAAGACCCCCGGAGCTGTGCAATAAAATACTTTAAAAAGCTGTGTGGTTTTTTTATTGCAATTTTTTTCCACCAGGTGAATGGGTAGGGGTACGATGTACCCCATACTCATTCACATAGGGTGGGGGGGCCGGGACCCGGGGGCCCCTTTATTGAAGGGGGCTCCCGGATTCCGATTGCCCCCCGCCCGCAGACCCCGACAACCAACGGCCAGGGTTGTCGGGAAGAGGCCCTGTCCTCATCAACATGGGGGCAAGGTGCTCTGGGGTGGGGGGGCCGCAGGTCGCCCCCCTGCCCCAGAGCACCAAACCCCCCATGTTGAGGGCATGCGGCCTGGTACGGTTCAGGAGGGAGGGGGGCCGCTCTCTCGTCCCCCCCTCTTCCCCTGCGGCCTGCCAGGTTGTGTGCTCGGATAAGGGTCTGGTTTGGATTTTGGGGGGACCCCAATGCCGTTTTTTCGGCGTAGGGGTTCCCCTTCAAATCCAGACCAGACCCAAGGGCCTGGTATGCTCCTGAAGGGGGAACCCATGCCGGTTTTTTATTTAAAATTTGGCCTGGAGTTCCCCCTCAAGAGCAGCAGAGCACAAGTCGCATGCCAAAGTCGGATCATGCAAGACTGCGGTCCGACTTTGATCCGACTTCAATGATAGTCAATGGGCTGAAATCGGATCAAAGTCGGACCAAAGTAGTACAGGGAGCATTCTCAAAGTCGGACCGACATGTGTCGGACCAGTTAAGACGGCTCCCATAGGGAAACATTGATTTTCACACGTCATGCGACATGAGCTCCCAATGTCGGAGCATTTGTCGCCCCAGTGTGAACCAGGCCTGATACAGGTAATGAGTGGAGGACAGAGGAGCCTCTTAAAGAAGAAGATACAGGTCTGTGAGAGCCAGAAATCTTGCTTGTTTGTAGGTGACCAAATACTTATGTTCCACCATAATTTGCAAAAAAAAATCTTTCCAAATCAGACAATGTGATTGTCTGGATTTGTTTCCACATTTTGCCTGTCATAGTTGAGGTATACCTATGATGACAATTACAGGCCTCTTTCATCTTTTTAAGTGGGAGAACAATTGGTGGCTGACTAAATACTTTTTTGCCCCACTGTGTGTATATATATATATATATATATGAAATACAACAAAAGCCAAAAATAGTTGTTGTTTTATTGTTCTTCTCTCTCTATTGTGCTCTCTCTATTGTTCTGCATCTCTATTGTTCTGCTCTGTTTTATTGTATTTTATGCTATACTGTAATAGTTTATTGTTACTGTGTTTTATCATATTTGCTTTGCAGGTGTGTCATTCTACTGTTGTACTGTTACTGTGATTTATGCTATAATGTAATGTTTTATTGTACTGTGTTTTATTGTGTTTTCTTTGCAGGTATGTCCTACTGTTATAATGTAATGTTACTGTGTTTTATTGTTAACCATTATTTGCTTTGCAGGTACGCCATTCAGCTGCAGCCTGGATCTATTTATTTTGACAGCAACAGGGTTTGCTCTTACGATACGTAAATCCGTGACTCCAGCGCTGTATGAGGTGATTTAACCACCACAGTTAAAAAAAGAACAAATATGCTGAAGCATAGGAGCAGGGTGAGATGGGTTCATTAGAAGTGGGTGGATGCAGGGCGGTAATCTAATGGTGGGCATACCAACGATCAATCAATGTGAATAGAGGAATCTGTTAGGTTCTCTTTTTTTATTTCACCCACAGGCTGCATGAAAAAAATGAACATTACAATATATGCCCAACAAGGACCAGTGACGTACTGGTATGTTACTGGACTTTAAGTGGTTATACCGGAATGATGCCTACGGGTTTAGGTATCATCTTGGTATCATTCTTTTCAGCCGGCGGTCGGCTTTCATGTAAAAGCAATCCTAGTGGCTAATTAGCCACTTCACTGCTTTTTCAAACAGTGGGAGGGAACGTCCCCCCTCCCCCGTCTTCCATGGTTTTCTCTGGCTCTCCTGTCCCACCAGGTAAACCTGAGAATGCAGCTGGTGGTTCCACTAGCTGACCATAGAGCTGATCGGAGACCAGAATGGCTCCAATCATCTCTATGGCCTAAGTAACCTGGAAGCTACAAGCATTTTATGACTTTGGTTTCGCAAAATATAAACAGCGCTATCTTATCACACCGATCTTGGTGTGCTCAGATGCTTGGTGTGGTCAGATGCTTTAAGGGCTGAGGAGAGATCTGCAGTCTAAAATAGACCCCAACGTTTTCAAAAAAAGTACCTGTCACTACCTAAGAAATCATAGGGGATATTTACATTCCCTGTGATAACAATAAAAATGATAAAAACAAATATGTGAAAGGAACAGTGTAAAAATAAAATGAAAAAGCAAAAAAAAATAATAAAAAAAATATTATATGAATGCACCCCTGTCTCTCCATGCTCCCGCGCAAAGGGCGAACGCAAGTTTCGGTCTCGTGTCGCATGTAAACAGAAATTGCACCACGCATGTGAGGTATCACCGTGAACGTCAGATCGAGGGCAGTAATTATAGCAGTAGACCTTCTCTGTAAATCTGTGGTAACCTATTTATGTAGTTTGTTGCCGCTGCTCGGTTGTGCCTAATTTTAAAGCATGTCGTGCTTGGTATCTATGTACTCGGCATAAGATTATCTATTATATTTTACCAAACATTTGGGCAATATAGTGTGTTTTAGTGTATTCAAATTCAAAAAGGTGTTTTTTTTTCCAAAAAGATTATGTTTGAAAAATCGCTGCGCAAATACTGTGTGAAAAAAAAATTGCAACACCCAACATTTTAATCTGCAGGGCCTTTGCTTTAAAAATATATATAATGTTTGGGGGTTCAAAGTAATTTTCATGTAAACAAAAAGTGTCATAAAGGGCTTTGTCTTCAAGTGGTTAGAAGAGTGGGTGATGTGTGGCATAAGCTTCTAAATGTTGTGCATAAAATGCTAGGACAGTTCAAACCCCCACCCCCCTCAAAATGACCACTTTTTGGAAAGTAGACACCCCAAGCTATTTGCTGATAGGCATGTTGAGTCCATGGAATATTTTATATTTTGCCACAAGTTTCGGGAAAATTACAATTGCAATGGGTACATGTGGAATTACAACCCAAAATACATTCTGCTGCTTCTCCCGAGTACGGAGATACCACATGTGTGGGACTTTTTGAGAGCCTAGCTGCGTACAGGACCCCGTGTGTAATTTCACATATACCCATGGCATGTTTGAGCAATATATAATTTCAGTGATAACTTTGTGTAATTTTTTTTTTTTGTCATTTTTCAATCACTTAAAAAAAAAAATATTCAATGGGCTCAACATGCCTCTCAGCAATTTCCTTGGGGTGTCTACTTTCCAAAATGGGGTCATTTGAGTGTGTGTGTGTGTGTGTGTGGGGGGGGGGGGGTGATCAAATACCACCAAAAGAAAGCTCTATTTCTTGGGAAAAAAAAGGATGCAAATTTTGTTTGGGCATGTCCGCGCAATTACCAGTTAAAGCAGCGCAGTGCCAAATTGTAAAAAGTGCTCTGGTCATTATGGGGGTAAATCCTTCCGAGGCTGAAGTGGTTAAGGTAAAAAAAAAAAAACTTTTGTCTTTATAACCACTTTAAAGCAAACCTAGAATGAAGTGCACAGTCAGCAGATGCCTAGGACTTCACAGATGTGGCCAGCAATGAAAGGAGCTTGGAGCAGCATTTTTTTCAGGGATAGTAAGGTTTTCCATATTTTACATTACTCTCTATTTTTTTATCCTGGCTAGCTTTATGTTAAAATTTTAGTACAGGTCAGTGCCAGATTTCCAGAACTAAAGCCTCTAAGCGAACAACTTTTGACCCCCAGTTAAATACCCCTCTGTAATCTGCTGCAGGCAGCAGGAAGCATTTGCTTAATCTCCCACCCCCCCAATGATCAGACTTCAATGTTGTAGCTTTGAAGCAAGTCTGAAGGTAAGAGGCTGCAGTAGGGACTGATCTGATCTGGCTCACATTTGTGAACAGAGCCAATAACTGCACAGGCACCTGGATGTACATGACTGTGTCAGTTTTGAGCTGGCATCTCAGTTCAGGAAGTAGATGGGGATCCTGGATGAACAAAGATGGCTCCATCCTTTTGGAGAGAAAAGCAGATGAAGGCATTGTCAGGCAGAGTACTGGAATCTTTTTGAGAGATAATAATTACCTTAAAGTGTAAAGGCATGTACACACAATACAATTTCATGGCTATAATTGTCTGATGGACGTGTTGTGTCGGATAATCCGACCGTGTGTATGCTCCATCAGACAATTGTTGGCTGAATTAACGACAACAAATGTTGGCTGTTCATGCTCACCAACTGTCTGACAATAAATCTGTTACGTCGGTTTATCCGATCGTGTGTACGCAAGTCCGTCCAACTAAAATCCAAAGTACAAACACGCATGCTCCGAACCAATGCTAAACATCAGACAACAATAGCAGAAGTTGCCCAAAGGGTGGCGGTAAAGAGCTGAAAAACCACGTGGTTTGGTGGAAGTTGGCTGAAAATTTTGTGCCGTGTGTTTGCAGAACAAGTTCACGGCCAACGCCCTTCGGACCAAAATCTACGGAAAAGTCTGATGGAAGTCTGATCGTGTGTACGAGGCTTTACACTGACACGTACCGTATTTGCCAGCGTATAAGGCGACTGGGCGTATAAGACGACCCCCTAAAATTTTGGTTTTGGGATATACTCGCCGTATAAGACGACCCCCCTTCCGACTAGCCATGCCTCACCTCACTGTGCCATTGCATACCTCACTGTACTGTGCCATTGCATACCTCACTGTGCCATTACATGCCTCACTGTAATGTGCGTTTGCATACCTCACTGTGCCATTGCATACCTCACTGTACTGTGCCATTGCATACCTCACTGTGCCATTGCATACCTCACTGTACTGTGCCATTGCATACCTCACTGTACTGTGCCCAGGGCCGTTTGGAAGAATTTGGGGGCCCCAAGCAGATTGAGAGAATTTGGGGCCCCCAAGCGGGGGGGGGTGCTACTGATTTTTTTTTTAACTTATTTTTTTTAATTCAGAAGGGGGGGTGCTAACGCGGGACATCGACGCCGGCGCAAGAGGGGGGGCCGCAAATCGCGGGAGGGGGGGCAATCGTGGGAGGGGGGCCGCCAATATCATGGGAGGGGGGCCGCCAATCACGGGTGGGGGGGGCTGCCAAATCACGGGAGGGGGGCCACCAAATCGCGGGAGAATGGGGCCGCCAATCGCGGGAGGGGGGCCGCCAAATCACGGGCGGGGGGGCCACCAAATCGCGGGAGGAGGGGGCCGCCAAGTCGCGGGAGGAGGAGGCCGCCAATCGCGGGTGGGGGGGCCGCCAATCGCGGGAGGGGGGCCGCCAATATCATGGGAGGGGGGCCGCCAATCACGGGAGGGGGGGCTGCCAAATCACGGGAGGGGGGCCGCCAAATCGCGGGAGGAGGGGGCCGCCAATCGCGGTGGGGGGGCCGCCAATCGTGGGAGGGGGACACAGCTCTGTTGGGGCCCCAGGCCAGCTGGGGGCCCCAAGCAGTTGCTTGATTTGCCTGTCCTGTTCCGACGGCCCTGACTGTGCCATTGCATACCTCACTGTGCCCCTGCATGCCTTGACGATCACATACCTTATCCCTGACATGTAGAATCTCAGTCAGACCGCGGCTGTCCATTTTTCAAAAGCCGCGCCTCCTCCTCGTGCTGTTCTGTGATAGGCGGAACACTCAGCTTCCCAGCAGACACTGTGTTCAGTGTTCCGCCTATCACAGATGCCCTCTCATCCGAGGACGAGAGCGCATCCATGATAGGTGGAACACTGAACAGAGGCTTTGCTGGGAAGCTGAGTGTTCCGCCCATCACGGAACAGCACGAGGAGGAGGCGCGGCTTTTGAAAAATGGACAGCTGCGGTCTGACTGAGATTCTACATGTCAAGTACTGGCGTATAAGACGACCCCCGACTTTTGAGAAGATTTTTATGGGTTAAAAAGTAGTCTTACACATTACTTAGCATGCATGCACCTTTTATAGCTGATGCTGGGTCCACTTTAACCCCTCCACCATCAAGCTTCCAGCTAGTTGATTCTTATAATTTTTCATTTATTGATACATTTTGATTAGTGGATAAACCGTGTTGTTTTTTCTAATAGGATACACACTATGTTACCAAAAGTATTAGGATGCCTGCCTTTACACGAACATGAACTTTAATGGCATCCCAGTCTTATTCTGTAGGGTTGCACCTTGCTTTGTGCACTGGTCTAAATCATTTGGTGGAGGCGGGGTTATGGTGTGGGGTTGTTTTTTAGGGGTTGGGCTTAACCCCTTAGTTGCAGTGAAGGAAACTCTTAAGGCTTCAGCATACCAAGACATTTTGGACAATTTCATGCTCCCAACTTTGTGGGAACAGTTTGGGGATGGCCCCTTCCTGTTCCAACATGACTGAGCACCAGTGCACAAAGCAAGGTCCATAAAGACATGGATGAGCAAGTTTGGGGTGGAGGAACTTCACTGGCCTCAACCCGATAGAACACCTTTGGGATGAAGTAGAGCGTCTTCTCGTCCAACATCAGTGCCTGACCTCACAAATGCGCTTCTGGAAAAACGGTCAAACATTCCCATAGACACACTCCTAAACCTTGTGGACAGCCTTCCCAGAAGATTTGAAGCTGGTATAGCTGCAAAGGGTGGGCCGACATAATATTGAACCCTACGGACTAAGACTGGGGTGCCATTAAAGTTCATGTGTGTGTAAAAGCAGGCGTCCTAATACTTTTGTCAATATAGTGTATCACTAATCAAAGATTTCTTTAAACGCCCTTGTAACGGGATGGATTTTAGCATGTGGCCTCCAATTATTACCAAGAAGAGGCTTTTCCCTGCAAGTTATAATCAGATTGGGATAATTCTCCTCACATGAGCCTCAGCTCCTGTTCTCAGAACTTTTCCGGTGTGGAAGAGAAGATTCCCAGTTAAGGTCGTTACGTGCAGTACGATGCCTAGATGAACATCAGTAGTATTCAGCCTGTAGACGTGTGTTCGTCAGCTGCCTGGAAAATGATGGAAGGGGTGAAGGTCTGCAATGGGCTGGACAATGCTGTCTTCAAGGCAAGTGATCTCTATTCTAAGTATATTATGTGAAAAAGGATTGATTCTGCTTCAGAGAAATGTGGTATTCTCAGGCAGGGAATTGACACTGTTGCATTTTCAAAAAGATTGTAACTATCTTGTCCCTATACTGTACTTTTTCTAATGTTACAGTTTGTCTGGTTGCAAATGATGGAAACACTGACTTGTTCACCTAGCATACACAGGAGATATTTTTGTTTGTTACTTGATGTAAAGGCAAAACTTTTTTGTTTTCGTTTTGGACAGAGTGGGGAGAATTAGAACACCTGTCAGTTTTTTTTTTCTGCTGTCTGTGCCCCCGTTAGGATGATTAGTTGATTTTTGTCCTGCTGACCATTATCACTTAACCACTTCAGCCCCGAAAGAATTTACCCCCGTCCTGACCAGGCCATTTTTTGCGATACGGCACTGCGTCGCTTTAACTGACAATTGTGCGGTCGTGCAATGCTGTACCCAAACAAAATTGACGTAATTTTTTCCCCACAAATAGAGCTTTCTTTTGGTGGTATTTGATCACTTCTGCGGTTTTTATTTTTTGCGCTATAAACAAAAAAAGACGGACTATTTTGAAAAAAAAGCTATATTTTTTTACTTTTTGCTATAATAAATATCCGCAAAAAATATCTAAAAAAAAAAAACAAATTTCCTTCTCAGTTTAGGCCGATATGTATTTTGTCTACATATTTTTGGTTAAAAAAAATTGCAATAAGCGTATATTGATTGGTTTGCACAAAAGTAATAGCGTCTACAAAATAGGGGATAGATTTATGGCATTTTTATTATTATTTTTTTTTTTACTAATAATAGCGGTGATCTGCATTTTTTATTAGGACTGCAACTTTATGGTGGACAGATCGGACACTTTTGACACTATTTTGGGACCATTGACATTTATACAGCGATCAGTGCTATAAATAGCCACTGATTACTGTATAAATGCCATTGGCAGGGAAGGGGTTAACACTAGGGGGCGATCAAGGGATGTTACCTAGGGAGTGATCCTAACTGTGGCGGGATGGGACTGCCTGGGTGAGGAGAGCGATCGTTGTTCCTAAGCATTAGGAACAACAGATCGCTCTCCTCACCCCTGACAGAACGGAGATCTGTCTGTTTACATTGACAGTTCTCCGTTCTCTCCTTCTCAGGAGCAATGACAAGTAGCTGGCGGCCATCGCACATGCTCCTACGTCACGCCGCGCGCGCCCTATACCCATTAAAGCACCCGCCATACAGCTACGGCGATTCGTGCAGGAGTGCTATTGTGCCGCCGTCAATCGACTGCTGGCGGTCGGCAAGCGGTTAAAAGAGAAGTCAAGACTGAGCTGGTTTGGCTAGGCTTCTCCTAAAAGTCACAGGAGTGCAATTTGTTTTGCACACCTGTTAACCGTTTTCAGCAGAGAGCTCTTAGCTGACATCACAGGAATAAGTCCAGGCATTCCGACAATGGAAGTCGGGATCCGCCATGGGGCAATCTCTCCCGCGGAGCTATTGTGTTCTCCCAGCGGGGGGGGGAGGCGTGAGGACTTGTCCCCGCTGGGAGAATACAGTGATTATTGATAGTGGCTAAATTTGGCATGTTGGTTGTACCCAAGTCGATCAATGGATTGACTTGGGTACAATCAGCCTGCCCATGGATGGTTCAAACCTTAACCAGCCAAGATTCGAACCATCTATGTTCAGCTTAAGGCTTCTCTTGAACAGGAATATTGGAAAAATTTCATTCAGTCACTGCAATGGGCTGCATTGCTAAACCGTGTATTCTGAAAGTAGAGGATTCCTGCCATCAGAATACAATATAACACAACAGGGAGGATTTCTTTATCCACATTGCTTGTGTGGATGGGCATATCTGTTCTTTTCTTCCTTTTTTTTTTTTTTTTTTTTTTTATCAGACCACTGGATGATGGAAAAAGAAAAACCAATCCATCTATGGCCAGCTTAAAAGTGAAAGAAAATCCCAAATGTTGGGTTGTCACCAGAACAGGAATAGTTGGGCAATAGTTGGAAAATCTTCATAGTTCTGGTGACAACCAGGGATTCCCTAAAGCCTTGTACACACGATCAGATTTTCCGATGGGAATTGTGTGATGACAGACCATTGGCCTAAAATCTGATCGTTTGTACGCTCCATCAGACAATTGTTGTCAGACTTTCCGCCGACAAATGTTGGATGTAAGGCTTGTAAATTTTCTGCGGACAATGGTCTGTTGTCAGATTTTCCTATCGTGTGTACACAAGTCCGTTAGACAAAAGTCCAAAGTACAAACACGCATTCTCGGAATCGATGCTCATCAAACACGACATTAGCAGAAGGTGCCCAAAGGGTGTCGCCCAAGAGCTAAAATTTCATGTAGTACATCACTACGTTCGTGTTTGTTGGCCGACAATTGTGTGCCGTTTGTATGCAAGACAAGTTCATGGCAAACGCCCTTCGGACAAAAGTATGACGCTTTGTCTGCGGAAAAATATGATCGTGTGTACGTGGTTTAAGTGTGGAGGGATTTAACTCTCCCTTAGTTAAAAAAAAAAAAAGTTTAGCCTTTAAATATGGTTCACGCTGATGCAATATCTGATGAATTTCAGAACACATGACATCGCATGACAAGTTAAATTACATGAGTTTCTATGGAGGCTGTTCACATATATACAGGGAGAATCCAAAGGGTCCTGTGCGAGTTTAGTGCGGTGTGATTTGTAGCTCCATAGACTTGAATGTAAATTTCATGCAGATTATGGATCTGTCCTAAAGGAGAGAAAGAGAGATCAAAGCTGTATCCAAATTGCATGAAAACGTGTTAGTATTGCATCAACTCGTACTGGAGCTCACTACAAAGAAACGCGTGCTATTTAAACAGGAATTTAGAGCGATTCCTGTCCTAATCTCATGCAATTTCCCCCACCGCTCTTGTGTATGTGTGTGTATAGAAAGGGAAGCGCCATCTACTGGGCAGTTTATTAAAAAATGGATAACGCACATTAAGTACATATCTGGTCAAATGCAAAATCTGCGTAGTGTCCTGGTCTCGCCAATGATAGAAGGTCATGGCCGCTGGAGGTGTTCACAGGGCTGGAGGAGAAGTTCCGGGGACCCCTGTGAGTATAGAGCAGAAGTGATGTCAGCTTGGGGGCGGACCGCCTGCACATCTCCTCCAGCTCTGTAAGTACCTCCAGCGGATGTGATTTACTATGATCGGCGGGACAGGGACACTACCAGTGGCGGCTGGTGTTTTTTTGTTTTGGGGAGGGGGCGGCAAACAACCACCCACGTGGCACCTCAAACCCCCCCCCCTCTTACCATTTGCCGGTCCACCGGCACTTACCCCATCTAGGCGGCGGGCACATCAGGCATCGGCGGGCACATCAGGCTTCAGCAGGCATTGGGCAGCAGCTCCTGTGTCTTCTCCTCCTCGCTTCCGCTGTACGTCTCCTCCCCTCCTCCTAGGTGTCCAATAGGATTGCCTGTCCTTTCAGCCAATCGTGTGACAGGTATCAGACCCGCTTCCCAATTGGCCAGGAGGAGGATCAGTGTTGCAACTGCAAATTTTCATCTGCTGTTGTAACACCTGAGTAGGCTCGTGGTGCAATGCTCTGCACCACAAGCCCACCCTATTTTGAAGCCTATTAGAGCCTCTGGCTCTAATCAGGTGCTTTAAAAAAAAACACCCCCATAGTACCCATAGACATTAGATGGTAACCTTTGAATCTCTTTTATTTATTTTTTGCTAAATCGGGACATGTTTGCATCATCAGCACATGAAAGGCACATTCTCAGGGAATAAAACAAACAAACAATAGAATAGCAGACTGTACTGTCCCTCAATACCCCACACAGCAGTCCCTGTGCAAAGTGAGAAGTTATCCCTCCAAAGTTAAGGAATCCCTGATTGTCACCAGAACTAGTATCCTCATGGGAAGATTTCACCTCTATTCCTGTTCTGGTGACAACCCCAAAATGTGGGACTTTTGGTTATAATGGAAAACTGGACAAATAAGGTGACTCTCCCTAACTGGGACACATACAGCAATTAAATCCTGACAGGCGTTCTATACCCTCTCCTTTCCATCCAAAACTAAAAAAGAGAAACTTTTGCTTTGTTATAATTTAAGCACATGCCTGTGTGAGGAAGAAATTGGCCCAGGAGGTATCGTTCATTCCCGACTTTGTGATTGTGACACCAATAACGTTCAGTGATGCTCAGTAGGCGCCTCTGTTCTTCATGAATGAAAAAGTCAGTATAGCCGAATAGAGGCTTAGATAAGAAGTAGATGTTTCATAATTTGTATGTTAAGCAACAGATTAAGAAACTGGAACTGCATTTAATTTTCTTTGACATGGACATGCATGCTTATATCCTGCCATTTCACGTTATCTAACTTTGGGCTCATTCACCCAAACTGCAGTGTGGGAAACACGTGTTCCCTACACTACACAGGGACACGCATGGGTGCCACTGCCATTAATTAACACTTAAAAGCACCTTAAACACATTCAACAAACGCACATGGGTTGTGGCCACTAAACTGCATGGTATCACAGTACCATGTGGTTTGGTGCAGTGCATTCTTAAAAGTCTCATCTGCCATACTTCATGCGTGTTCCTGTGCGTTTGGCAGTCCATTGAAACAAATGGGCTGTCAAAAACACGCCGCATGGGAACAAAAACACGCACATCCCGGTGTGAACTATCCCTTACGGCCCAGTATTATTTATTTAATGAGAAACGAAAGGTGTGATTTTTACCCTGAGATTTTGATGCACAATTTTTAGATGCTGATATTTCATTGTGTTTAATCACCAAAACCTTGCATAACATTATTGGTATCAAAATATTTTTACCACCAGTATTGCCATGTTAATTTTCCATGATTGGTCGTCATGACAGTCATACTTCTTTGGATCCGACTTTGCCCTGCGACTTGAAGTCCGACATCCATCCGACTTCAATGAACAGGGATCCGACTTTGATCCCCAACAATACCAGGCACTGTGTCTGGTATGAATCTTTAGTGGGAACTCCACACCAAATGTTAAATAAACCGGCATGGGTTCCCCCTCCAAGAGCATACCAGGCCCTTTGGTCTGGTATGGATTTTAAAATGGAGTGGGGGTCCCCCTAAAATCCATACCAGACCCTTAACTTGAGCACTTAGCCCGGCAGGCCAGGAAAGGTGGTGGGGAAACCCACCCCATGCCAAAATAAGTAGTGGCACACCGCGCACCCGGCATTAGAGCGGGAGAGAGCGTTGAGTCAACATCGGTAGAAGACAGCGGAGAAGACCGGGCAAAAGAGCAGAAGACAGCGGAGGAGACCCGGCAGAAGACAGCGGACAGAGGGAGAAGAACCGGAGAGAGAGCTTTAGTCCCTCCCTAGTAGTTTCTTCTGGTCTGGGTGAAAACACAACAGTCCACTTCCTGGAAACTCCCCTTTATAAAGATATCAAAATCCTCCAATCTGGGGTTTCTGACCCAACAGGAAGTAATGTTCATAAATACCTCTATGACAAAACGAAGCACAGCCACTTACAATTATCGACAGTAGAGGGCAGAAGATTCCTACATATCAAAATGCCTTGATGGGTGGATGTCAGTCTGGAGTAATGGTCATTCCTAGGCAGAATGCCCACATGTGGTGTTGACCCTCTATGATTGAAAGAACAGAAATCTAATGAATGAAAGGGGTGGGCCAGAGACAGGCTGGGAAGGAAAGCAGTAGATGATAATAGATATATTCTAGCTAGGAAATGAGCTGGGCCATATGACTTGCTGCAGCTTTTAAGGCATATTGTGAGAAGCTCACAGTGTGCAGTGAAATCAGAGTAAGCAATTTCAGTACTGGAGAGGGGACTGAAGGGAAGGCTGGGATCTCCAGTTAAAAAACGTTTTTTTTTTTTTTTTGTGTAGCGCACAGACTCCCTTTTTCTTGTCTGCTTCGGCTCCTCTCAGGAAAAAGGGGCACACCGCACCACCAGCCCGTACCCTCCTGTGTTAAGAGGTTAGGCGGTGTTGTTTTTGGGCCTTGTCTGCAGCCGGGGTATAAAGTCCTCCTGAGAATGATTCTCACCTCTACAGTGTGTAGATGCAAGTCCTTGACTTCCCCAGGAACGTAAATGTCCACACCAGCTGAAAGTCCAACTCAATCTTTATTTTCCACTTGCACAACACATAGTCTCTTGGATAGAAGAAAGGTTGGAGTAAAGACACAGGACAGCTTTAAGGTGTGGAAGAGTTCCAGGCACAAACGTAGCTCAAACTCTTTGGACTGTTCAGGTTTCTCAAACAGTTTTGGCGCATGGTCTCTGCCACAGACCATGAGGCTGGTCTCTGCCACAGACCCTGTGGATAAGGTCACTGCCACTGACCTGGCGAACAGGGTCACTGCCACTGACCTGGTGAATCTTAGTTCCTTCCTAGAACATAGCCCATTTCATGGAGAAAACGTCCCCCCAGAGAGTCAACAGACCTTCCTTCATCGTGTCCACAGCACTGGTCCTACGGAACAGACCCTCCCTTCTCTTAGGGTGCGGGTCCCCTCGCAAGGCGGCACCCTGGACTTCTCGATCCCTTGTGGACCCCACTTGAAGGCTGCTGGGCTCCAGGCCGTCGCTGCAACTCCTGGGCTCCGTGCCCAGGCGAACTGGAACGGTGAAGTAGTACCTCACCCCAGGCTAAAGGTGCCTGAGGTGGAACCGGAACAAGGGATCCGGGCCTAGGGCACCCGGAGATGACTCCCACACACACCCTGGCCTGAAGGCGCCTGGGTGTGGACGAACCACACACACACACACACCGGAAGGTGCCTGGGCGTGGCTGAACGAAGACCCCTCTCAGAAGATGTCTGCCCCTTTTATATCCTCTCCCGGCATGCACAGCAGGTTCCCTGCCCCACTGTATGGCTGCCGGGAGGGGACACAAAAGGCACAGCACTGCACTTGGGTTCAACCCTGGCCCAGAATGGCAGGGCCACCCACCGGCCACAGGGAACACATCACCAGCATTAACCCCTGAGAACAAAAATGGTCCATGAATCCTATCAATTCAATGTGTCTGAGCCTGGTTATCACTCAGACACTTCCCCTAAATTGAACACCCCAGTACATTTGTTTTTTTTTAATACCTTGTTTTATTGAAAATTTGCGGCATAGCCAACATACTATCATAGACAATGTTACATAGGTATAAGGCACATATCTCCATGCATAGAGTATACATCAACATTCCTCACGCAGGAGGAGCAGAGACACAGGACTCTTTTTACTAATCACTATGAAATTTATTTAAAAAGAAAAAAAAACATTATGCCAATTTTTCTTACCATTTCAAAAATAGACAACATAGAGAAAGCAAACCAGACACCAGTAACAGCTGGTGCTCCACAACCAAACCACCCGACCACCCAACCCATTATCTAGCACAGGTAGGTGACGTAAGGAGCGTAGCAGTTTATTAATCGGGTAAATCACAAGTATCAAAGTTCTACACAAGGGCCCCCATATTCTATAAAAATTTTGGGGGCAACCTCTGATTTCATGTCAACTCATAGAATGATAACACTTGATCAATCAGATTTTTCCACAAATTGAGATTGATAATCGTTAAGAAACTTTTCCTGGTGCCTCCATGGCAGCATACCTGTGATAGAGCTCCACCTCGACTCCTCCTTCAGGACTAGTGAATAGCATAAATTAAAGGCATAGTCCCTCCCCCAACATTCCCCTTTTTTTCCTCATACCTTCTTGTACTGGTGAAGAGTAGCAGTACGTCCATGCCTCTGCAGTGGGCAGCGTCTGCCGGGTTTAGCCTTTCCCGTGCGCAGTCCCTGTTCTTGGGCCGCTCACAGTGCTGATAAGACTTGGAAACCCCTCTGTGGATCTGTTGGGGTCTTTTTGCAGAGTTTCCTCACAGGAACACAGTCTGCTATCGCATCCATGATGAATGCAGTGGAGTCGCAAAAGGATCAGCTCACATCCCCCCAGGCTGGTGGTTTCCATTTTATTTTAGGCACATTGTTTTTTTATTCTTCCTCTCTCTCCCCTCTCCATTCCTCTCCTTCCTTTTAAGCTGCCTGTTAGGTTCCTTTTAAAAAGAAAAAAAAAAGTGTGTGCTTACTTTGTAGTGTTTCCTTTAAGGTTTGGTCAGCTTGATAGGGCAGGTGCCTTTTATCTGGATAGGTCTGTAGGTGTTGTCTATTTCCCCCGAAGTCGGCGGGGGGCTACAGGTCCCCTGTAAATGCTGCTCGGCAGGAGAGTGTCACAGGTACGGCGTCCCCGCCGTCGTACTGCGCATGCGCGATTCGAGTTCTTAGATTGTAGCCCTACCCACTCCAAGAGGTCCAGAAAATCTTCAAGACACCGTGATGACGACAGCCCAGACCGTAGGTCTCATTCTTAACGCCACCGGTCCCGCTCATCAGGTCGGAGGTCCCATTCCTCACGTCATAGATCAGGGAGGTCAAGATTCAGAGGACGTGATCAGTCCCCCTCTCCCAGGACCTATAGAAAGAAGAAATGCTGGACATGTGGGGCTACACCGCTACCAGACAGAGTGGTCTGTAAGGACTGTTTTACGGACTATGCGCCAGCCGCGTGCTAGAAAATCAGCACGCTCTAGATCTGCTCAAGCAAACAATGAAGGACTCCTCCTCTGAGCTTGTGGCTTTGGTCCCCGCTCAACCAGTTCAGCAGATATCCCTGGTTCAGGATACAGAACCTAATCTCCCTGGTCCTTCAGCAGTCAGTACACCCCTGCCACCGTCAGGTCGACCAGCTAGAGATTCACCACCTGAAGACTCTTCAGGGGTCTCTTCAGAGGAGTCAGAACCTTCTGGCTTCAGTCTCTCCTTGGTAAAGCCGTTCATCCAGGCAGTCAAAACTGCAATCACCTGGAAAGACGCAGAAGAGCCTCCCTAAGAGTCTACGAGCTACTTCCCATTCCTCAAAAGGAAGCAGGTTCTCTTCCCGTTGATGGGCGAGATTAGTCAAGTCATTCAGAATGAATGGTCAAAGACTGATAACAAAACTTTCATTGGGCCGGTTCAATAAGCTATACCCCTTACCAGAGTTGGGAACGCAGTCACTAAACTTGATGCCAGTGGTAGACACTTCGGTGGTGCGACTCGCAAAAAATATAACTTTAGCAATGGAGGATTCCGCTTCCTTCAAAGACCCTCTAGACAGGCAAATCAATCTGGAGCTTAAGAGGAGCTACTTAGCCGTGGGAGCAGCGTGTAAGCCAGCTATCGCCCTCACATCGGTATCAAATGCCATAAGATCTTGGACAGATAATATTGAGACGGCTTTGCGTCAGGATGTCCCCAAGGAGGATATAATTAACCACTTGACAACTGGGCACATAACCCCCTTCCTGCCCAGGCGAAATTTCAGGTTTCAGCGCCGTCACGCTTTGAATGACAATTGCACAGTCGTGCGACGTGGCTCCCAAAAAAAATTGACGTCTTTTTTTCCCACAAATAGAGCTTTCTTTTGGTGGTCTTTGATCATTTCTGCGTTTTTTATTTTTTGCGCTATAAACAAAAATAGAGCGACAATTTTGAAAAAAACACAATATTTTTTAATTTTTGCTATAATTAATATCCCATTTTTTTTTTTAAAAAACTTTTTTTTTCCTCAGTTTAGGCCGATACGTATTCTACATATTTTAGGTAAAAAAAAAAAAACGCAAAAAGCGTATAGTGATTGGTTTGCGCAAAAGTTATAGCGCCTACAAAATAGGGAATAGAATTATGATTTTTTTTTTATTATTTATTTTTTTACTAGTAATGGCGTCGATCTGTGATTGTTTTTTTTTTTGTGACTGTGACATTACGGCGGACACATCGGACACTTTTGACACATTTTTGGGACCATTCACATTTATACAGCGAACAGTGCTAAAAATATGCACTGATTACTGTATAAATGTGACTGGCAGGGAAGGGGTTAACCACTAGGGGGCGATCAAGGGGTTAATATGTTCCCTGCTAGATGTTCTTACTGTGGGGGGGAGGGGACTGACTGGGGGAGGTGACTGATGGTTGTCCCTATGTACAAGGGACACACCATCCGTCTCCTCTCCCTGACAGGACGTGGATCTCTGTGTTTACACACAGAGATCCACGTCCCTGGCTCTGTGACAGCCGATCGCTCGTACCTGGCGGACATCGCGGCCGCCAGGCACGCGCATCGGCACTCGCCTGACACGGCGGGCACAGTTTTTCCCCGACGCGCGCCCGCGCCCGCGAAGTAAATAAGAGGACGTCCATAGACGTCCTATCAGCAATTGACGACCGCTTTGCGGACGTCTTTTGCTTATAGCCCGGGCACGAAGTGGTTAAAGCCTTGGAAGAGCTTAGATTGTCGGCAGACTTTGTCGGGGTAGCGGCTATTGACACAATCAGGTGCTCGCCAAGATCCAGGTTGCATTCAGTAATGGCGAAGAGGGCCGTATGGCTGAAACCCTGGACGGCTGACTTATCCTCCAAACAAAATTGGTGCAAGATCCCATTCGATGGTAAAGCACTATTCAGAGATAAAATGGATAAAGCTATCTCCAGGTTGTCAGGAGGGAAGTCTAGTATGCTTCCCCAGGACAGAAGGATGCGAAGATTCAGAGGCGGTTCCTCTAGGTTCCGCCAGTCAAATCCAAGGGATTTTAGGCAGTCAAGACGGCCCAGAGACAACAAAAGACCTTGGAGAGGTACTCCGGCATCCTTTTTGAACAGGAAGATGAAGGCCCTTCCGGCTCCACAGGAGCAGAAGCAGTCCTTTTGACGCCAGATTAGCCCAGGCACTCCCGGTAGGAGCCAGGCTGAAGTTCTTCGTCCCAGTCTGAGCCACTGCTGCCAGGACCGCTGGGTTCTGTCAACAATTCAATGAGGGCACTTTTGGAATTTCTCTCATCCCCCACCTCAGAATTCTTTCAAAAAAACAGAGATTCCATCCTCTCCGCTGAAGGCTCAAGCTCTGAAAAACTTCCTAACATCACTCCAGCTTCAGGGGACTGCTGTTCCGGTTGCCTTGGCAGAGCGCTTCGCAGGCTTCTACTCCACCCTATTTCTGGTCCCAAAGAGGACAGGTGGGTGGAGGCCTGTGATAGACCTAAAGAGGCTCAAGCGGTATATCCGCCCTGAAAGCTTCAAAATGGAGTCCCTGCAGACGATTATTCAGGCAATCCAGCCATCAGATTGAATGATTTCAGTCAATCTGCAGGATGCGTACCTACACATCCCAATTCTACCTGCATTTCAAAAATATCTGAGATTTGCAGTGGGACGGACCCACCTACAGTTTCAAGCCCTGCCTTTCGGTCTGTGCACCTCTCCCAGGGTGTTCACAAGATACTAATATCTGCTTTGGTTCCCCTGTGGGAGAGGGGCTTGAGGATATACCACTACTTGCAATCCGGATCAGTTGGTTTGTCACCGGGACATTCTTCTACAGTCCCTAAAAGAGCTAGGGTGGCTGATAAATTCCGACAAGAGTCAACTAGTACCAACACAGCAAATGATCTACCTGGGTGCAATGTTCGACACTCAGGAGGGGACAGTGTCATTACCACCGCCGAAAACAAGGATTGTCATCCAGAGAATGCTCAAAGTCATCCGGAGCCCATATCTGACGGCTTCACAATGCCTGAGCCTCATTAGCACAATGTCTTCCTGTATACCCATGGTTCCTTGGGCCCATTGGCACTTGAGGTATTTCCAGACGAGTTTCTTGGCGCAGTGGAAGAAACAACGACTGTCTCAGACGATCCTGCTGAAGGAAGTAATGCGCAGGAGTCTTCACTGGTGGACAGTTCTGGAAAACCTCTCCAAGCCTCGTCACCTGGGCTCCCTTCCTTGGATCACAATTACGTCTGATGCAAGCGGGCAGGGCTGGGGAGCCCATTGCGGGGAAACCAGAATACAGGGGAGATGGTCATGTTCCACCCAGGGAGTGGTATCCAACATCTTGGAGATGAGGGCAGCCTTCTTGGCACTAACTTCTTTGGCATCTCAAATTAGAGGCCAGAGGATAGTTCTACACCTAGACAACAGGGAAGCCGTCGCTTATCTGTATAAACAGGGAGGCACTCGCAGCAGGTCACTCCTCAGGGAGGTGGAGCCGATCATGCTCTGGGCAGAGAAGAACCTCCTGGACCTCAGAGCGATGTATCTGCCGGGCAGGTTGAACACGGAAGCAGACACGTTGTCCAGAAACTTCCTGGACAACAATGAGTGGGCTCTCCACCCCCACGTCTTCCATCAGATTGCCAGCATATGGGATCCCCCTCAGGTAGACCTGTTTGCCTCCCAGAAGAACGCCAAGCTGGACAGATTCTGCTCTCGGCTGCCGCATCCACAAGCCGAGGCAGTGGATGCCCTGTCATGCCCCTGGAGGTTCACCACGGCATATGCCTTTTCTCCCCGGCCATTAATTTTCAAGTTCCTCCTGAGGCTCCTCAGGGAGTTGGTCCAGGTGGTGGTAGTACTTCCATATTGGCCGAAGAGACCCTGGTTCTCCTTTAGTTATGCGCCTCAGTGTGAGCTCTCCAATCAGGATTCCTCCTTTCCCTCAACTTCTGTCGCAGGGCAGTCTAGTTCATCCAAACCCTCAGAAGTTGAATCTTCAAATCTGGAGGTTGAGAGGCGAAGGTTTGAGTCCCTAGGGTGTTCCCCAGGAATCATATCAACCCTTCTAAAAGCCAGGAAGCCTGCAACTAATGCCACGTATTTAAGAATCTGGGCCAAGTTCTTGTCATTTGGTGCTGGAAATGGATTTGATCCAATCCTTCCCTCTACGTCCAATGTTCTAGGTTTTCTTCAGACAGGACTTGATCTGGGACTCGGTCTGAGCTTCCTTAAAGTGCAGGTAGCAGCAATCTCTGCCGCAACAAATAAGAGATGGGCGGAGGATCCTTTAGTAGTCACTTTCCTTAGAGGTGTATTGAAGATTCGCCCACCTGTCAGACGAGCATTTCCTAAGTGGGATCTGTCCCTGGTCCTTGAAGTTCTATCTGACCATCCCTTTGCTCCAGTGGAACAAGTAACAATATGGAACCTGACACTAAAGACGGCTTTCCTGCTAGCCATTACATCTGGCAGAAGGATCTCGGAACTTCACCCTTTAGAGATAGGTGACGACCACATCTCCTTCTTCCCCGACAGAGTGGAACTTCGCCCCCTTCGGGGGTTCACACCAAAGATCGCTACTCCAAGCCACCTGTTAGAACCCTGGGCACTACCAGTGTTTACAGACACTGATTCAGAGTCTTGCCACGAGCTGGACATATCCAGAGTGCTCAGGGATTACCTAGAAGCCACAGGCCCCTTCAGGAACTCTAAGAGACTTTTCATCGTACCGTTCGGTAAATACAGGGGCAAAGAAGCTTCCATCAGAACTCTGGCATCTTGGGTTGTAAAGTTAATCCAGAAGGCCTACAGGGTGAAGAATATGGAGCCTCCATCCCGAGTGAATGGTCATTCTACAAGGGCAGTCCCAGCTTCCTGGGCAGCATGGGCTAATGTTTAGTTGGAGATAGTGTGCAAGGCTGCCACATGGTCTTCTCACCATATGTTCCTCAGACACTACCATATTGATCTAGGAGCTCTCACGACTGTTGAGTTCGGAAGAAGGGCAGTTCAGGCTGCTATGTCCTCTTCTAATTAAACATTTATTGTTAAGCATTATCCCACCCGTGTCAGCTAGTTATTTATCACAAGTATGCTGCCATGGAGGCACCAGGAAAACGGAAAATTGTATCATACTTACCAGTAATTTTCCTTTCCTGGTGCCTATCCATGGCAGCATACTCTCCCACCCTCGGTATTCTATATTACGGAGAATGTTGGGGGAGGGACTATGCATTTAATTTATGCTATTCACTAGTCCTGAAGGAGGAGTCGAGGCAGACCTGTATCACAGGTATGCTGCCATGGATAGGCACCAGGAAAGGAAAATTACTGGTATGATGCAATTTTCCGTTTTCAATAAATTCACCATAGATATCCAAGGAATGTCTGACCATGTGACTGGAGCAGTCTATAAATTTGTTTGTTCTCTGTCATTGCACGTTTATGCTCCTGTTCCCCTGACGACGCACTGTGATGCAAAACTAGTTGTGACGTCTTTCACGCCTGCTGGTGCCTGTTGTCGGCGAGGCTCTATGCGGTTTGAATGCTTTTTATTGTCCTGAATCACGCGAGTACCTTGTGGTGTTTTTAGCAATTGATCAAAAGAGAAGAGATAATAAAGGAAATTTGTAAGTTCTGTATATTATTGTATTCTTTTTTGTATGTAGTGCACACGACACTAATAATGTTTTCATTACATGTTTGCATTCTTTTGAGTCCTGATTAGATTTAGCCTCCCTATGTTGCGCCCCTTGTTACCATAACAGTACAATTGTAGTATTATTGTGATACCTATGTAATCATGCTTATAAAAACCTTTTAATTGTATCAAATAAAACAGATCAGCTAGCGAAAACTTCAAATTCAGTATCTCAGAAAATTTGAATATTACATAAGACAATAAAAAAAAAAAGATTTTTAATACAGAAATGTTGGCTTACTGAAAAGTATGTCCATGTACAGTATTGTAACTATGCACTATACCAATACTTTGCCGGAGCTCCTTTTGCATGAATTACTGCATCAATATGGCGTGCCATGGAGGCGATCAGCCTGTGGCACTGCCGAGGTGTTATGGAAGCCCAGTTTGCTTTGATAGCGGCCTTCAGCTCGTCTGCATGGTTGGGTTTGGTGTCTCTCATCTTCCTTTTGACAATACCCCACATATTCTCTATGGGGTTTAGGTCAGGTGAGTTTGCTGGGCAATCAAGCACAGTGACACCATGATCATTAACCGCTTGCCGCCCGCCCACCGTTAAATGACGGAGAGACGGTGCGGCTCTCGCTCTGGGTGGACATAATATGACGGCGCCCAAAACATCCGTGCCGCGCAGCGATCATGGCCGCAAGGACACGCCACGACCCGATCTTTGTAAAGAGCCCATCACGCGGCTCTTTAAACATGTGATCGGTTGTGTCCAATCACAGCCGGTCACATGTTAACACGAAAGTGCCGGTGATCAGCTCTCATCCCCATACACTGACGAGTGTGTGGCGAGGAGAGCCGATCAGTGGCATCTCCTCGCAGGGAACACCCGGACATGTAATCGGGGCACTGATCATCAGTGCCCTGACTACAGTAAAGCCGACCCAGTGCCACCAATCAGTGCCCATTAGTGATGCCAGTAACTGCTGCCTTTCAGTGTCCATCAGTGCCTGCTCATCAGTGCTGCCCATCAGTGGCGCATATCTGTGCCGCCTATCAGTGCCGCATATCTGTGCCGCCTATCAGTGCCGCATATCTGTGCCACCTATCAGTGCCCATCAGTGTGGCATATTAGTGCCTCTCATCAGTGCCCATCAGTGCAGCCTCATCAGCGCCCATCAGTGCAGCCTCATCAGCGCCCATCAGTGAGGGAGAAAAATCCACTGACAGAAAACCAAGAAAAACTTTTCAAAATTTTCTGGCTTTTTTTCTTTCTTTTGTAAAAAATAAAAAAACCAGCAGTAATTAAATACCATAAAAAAAAATAGGATTTTTGTACGCACCGTAAAATCCATTTCTCTGACGTCCATGGACTGACACAGCTGGATACTGTAAACGTGTGGGTATATGTCCCTGCTCGCAGGAGAAGATCTAGGCAGAATGTTAGATGTTAAAACATTCTAGAACAAACCAGAGCTGAACAGCCTCGCCCAGGGGGTGGTCCCTCCGGACATTACCCTCCCACCTGCAGCTAGCAGACCTCAGTTCGTAACAAAGCAGTACAAACCTTAAAAGGAAGGGTGGGTGCTGTGTCAGTCCATGGACGTCAGAGAAATGGATTTTACGGTGAGTACAAAAATTCTATTTTCTCTTATCGTCCATGGACTGACACAGCTGGATACTGTAAACGTGTGGGACATCCCAAAGCAGTATCAGAAGGGTGGGAGCGGTAGCAAAGGAACAACCAAAACTTCACTCCAAACAAGCAGAGCTCCTCAACGGAGGAGTTGCGACATTAAACAGCGGCCTGCAATGCTTTGCGGCCGAAGGGAGCATCCGAAGATGCAGCCACATCAACCTTATAAAATCTTGAAAAGGTATGAACGGACGACCAGGTCGTCGCCTTGCACACTTGTGCAACCGACGCTTTATGTCGGAAGGCCCGGGAAGCACCGATTGCCTTGGTGGAATGCGCCGCAACCGGAAAGGGAGGCGCCCGCCCCTTAAGGGCATAGGCCTGTATGACGGTCTGCCTGATCCACCTAAAGACGGTGGCAGACGACACCGCTCGGCCCTGTTTTGGACCAGACACAGATTTCCGAATGGAAACAGTAGCAGACAGGTACACTCGTAAGGCTTGTACCCATCTTAATGTATGAAGCGCAAACTCTCAGGGATGAGATGGGTGAGGACACAAGGACGGAAGAACAATGTCCTTAAGGTGAAAGGCCAAGACCATCCTTAGAAAAGAAGGATGGTCGTAGGCGCAACACCAACATATCCTTATGGAGGACCAAGTAAGGCGACTTGCCGGACAAGGCCGCCAACTCAGACACCCGTCTAACCGAAGCAATGGCCACTAAGGCCAACTTCCGGGACAAGGTCAAGAGAGGAATCTCTCTGATATTCTCAAAGGGATGTTCTTGGAGAACCGAGATGCATCAAAATCAGATCCCAAGTAGGGAGAGGAGGCTTGACAGGGGGGATCACATGGCGAACCCCCCTGCATAAAAGGTGCTAATCAAGGAATGGCCCGGTAGCGGTCGTTGAAAAAGACAGCCCGGGCCGAAATCCGACCCTCAAAAAAGGTATGCAAGGCCAGCTTTTGGGTCACACCACGCTGTAAGAACAGCAAAATCCTGGGAACGGAATACATCCGAGGATGCCACTCAAGTTCCTCGCACATAGCGATGTAAGCCTTCCAGGTACGGTGAGATATCTTTCTGGAGGAAGATTCCCGTGTCAACAACATAGAAGAAATGACCGAATACGAGAGAACTCGGTCCTTCAGCACCTGGCTTTAAACAGCCATGCCATTAAAGCCAAGGACTGTAAAGCAGGATGAAGTATGGGATCATGAGACAGAAGGTCCACCCCAATAGGCCGTCGCCAGGAATGTCTGCGACTAGCTGAAGTAGATCGACGTACCAATGTCGCCGTTCCGGAGCACTGGAATGGCCTCAGCCCCTACTCTGCGAAGCCGGCGAGGCAACAACAGTAGCAGGGGGTAAGCATATATCAGGTGATACTGCCCCCCACGGGCTTCCAACGCATCTGACGCGTCCGCCCAGGGGTCCCTGGACCTGACCACGATCTTGCCACCTTGCGAGTGAGTCGAGAGGCCACAAGGTCCACTTCCGGTGCCCCACCTCCGATAAAGAAGGTGGAAACACCTCCGGATGCAAGGACCCTTTGCCTGCAATGCACACGGCCGACAGGACCGTCTTGCAGCGAGATGTATGAAAATCCCAAAGAGACTCCGCAATGTATCGGAGAAGGGAGGCCCCAGTGTACAGGGTGCCTCAAATGTTGGCCAATAAAGGCAACTTGACGGAACTTCCCTAGAAACTCGGTCAGAGGACTAGTACCTCAGCCTCCACAGGTGGCGCAAACCCACCCCGGGCACAGAGACCCTAAAGGCTAAAGCAGTTGTAGTGCACCTGCTAGACGACTGATGGATGAAGCAGAGGCTTTTGCCCAGTCATTGAGCTATAAAAAAATGCCAGAGACGCAGCCACTAACGGGCGTTACGCTAACCCCAACCTGGCGAACACAGTCCAAGCCAGCGCTTCTGATCACCACTGAAAGCAGGTGGAAAGTGATACCCCTGAAACCAGGGATCCTTGTGACAATGCTCCATCCAGCAGCTACCCATGGATAGGTGCCGATTGTGCAAACACATAGTTTATACTATGTATTGCGTCAAACGCACAAATGGAGAGTGTGGGAGGAAACCCACCCAGCCACAAAGAGCATAATACCACCACATACGGCGTATGTAGTTTAGTATTTGTGGATAAACCTATTAAACACGTATATACTGTGCCAGCGACGAAGGCGCGCACATCATCGGGGCCTGGACGTAAACCAGCCACGCAGATTGCGTACACAACCGTGTAGGTATGTTAGCCTGCGAATAAACAAATTGAACATGTTTATACTGTGCATAGCGCTGAGAATGCGCACACCATTGGAACGCAGGGGAGAAACCTGAGCACCCGGATGAAACCCATGCAGACTGCATGCGCATACCGTGTATGGTATTATAGTATGTGTGCTAAACATTTTGCACAAGCCCATGTGTGCATAGCACCGAAGGCGCGCACACTGTTGGCGCGTGGGAGGAACCAAAGTACCCCACGCATACTCAGAGAATGCAATACCTACAGCTACTGTAAATGTATTTAGTGTAGTGTATAGACATAATGTGTATGTTTACACCATGTATTGCACCAAAGGCATGCATGTCATGTAGCGTGGGCGGAAACCCACGCAGACTGCATACGCATACCGTGTAGGTATTATAGTGTGTGTGCTAAACATTTTGCACAAGCTCATATGTGCATAGCACCGAAGGCGCGCACACCGTTGGCGCGTGGGAGGTACTGAAGTACCCCACGCATACTCAGAGAATGCAATACCTACAACTACTGTGAATGTATTTAGTGTAGTGTATAAACATAATGTGTATGTTTACATTGTGTATTGCACCAAAGGCATGCATGTCATGTAGCGTGGGCGGAAACCCACGCAGAGTGCAAAGACATACCGGGTAGGTATGTTAGTATGTGGATATCCAATCGCACAAATTTAGACTGTGCAAAGCCCAAGCGCCCATACCAACCGAGTGTGGGAGGAAACCGGATTACCCGAAGGAAAACCACACAGACTGCCTACACATACCGTGAAGGTATTATAGCATGCGTGATAAACATTGAACATGTTTAACTGTGCAGAAGGCCAAAGGCACAAATACCGTCAGCGCGTGGGAGGAAACCGGAACACTCGGAAGAACTCCACGCAGACAGCACACAGATACCGTGTAGGAATGATAGCATGTGAATCAACATATTGCACATGTTTATGCTGTGCATTTCCATTGGAGTGTGGGGGGAAACCGGAGTACCCGGAGGAACCCCACGCAAACAGTATACCCATACTGTAAACATGTATAATATGTGCAATAAACATATTGAACATGTCTATACTGTGCAGAGAGCTGAAGCGCACATACCATGAGAGTGCGGGAGGACACCGGAGCCCCCGCCAACCCAGAGAGTATAATACATACATATACTGTGAATGTATCTGGAGTCGTGCATAAACATATTTTGTACATTAATTTCATGTATGGCACTGAAACACAGCATTGGAACGTGGGGACAGCCACGCAGACACAGAGACCAATAACACATACATACACTGTGAATGTATGCAGTGTAGAGGTATAGGATGAGTTAAATTATGGCGCAGAGGCGCATAATCTTCTCTGTATCATTCCAACCTGCTTGACTGTGCTGCCGAAGCAGCATGCAGGTAACAGGTAACCTCTGATCCTCAGACCGTGTGTCTGTCAGAGCTCAAATCATTCCCCAGGAAATGGCGGGAAATGTTACCTCAGGTATCACACATAAGGCTCACAGGGACTACAGACATAAATGAATAAAGTCCTCCCTCATCCATGCTGCTCTTGAGGCAGTGTGAGGAAAACAGTGAGGAAACTGTGTAAAAGAAAAGCTTGTCACAGCAATTCCAGCCTGAGAGTGTTTCTCACATCAATGAGATCACTTACAAGCGCCCTGTCATTCACTGACACAGAACTGGAGTCTTCCTCACAAGGGAATGTCCTGTTCATAAACATTAAATATTCAGAGGTCGGGTCCTGAGCATAGTAGCTAGGCCCATATCTGACTCAGAGCACCCCTTCAGTAAAGATTTTTGTGGGGGGAGGGGGCTTATAGCTCCTTTTGCTCGCACACCGCTTCCATTCTGACAGGAATTATTCCAGGACTGCTGACAACTGGTCCATAAGGACCGCAGGTGCAGGAAACATATGAACATGTTTAACTGTATACAGTGAATATACAGTCCACCCACTGGCTACGCTGAGGAGGGGATACCCGGGAGGACCCACCAACCCTTAAGAACCGCTCAGTCTGTGAGGAGATTGTGAGGGGATTCGCGCCGCCGCCAGAAATAAATGCGCGGCGGCCACAAGAAAATGGCCGCCGGCCGCAGCTATAACTGCGCCACTGAACGCCAAGATGGCCACCGAGCGCGAAATTCAAAGCTCTAATGCGCGCCAATGGCGCACGCAATAATCACCTCACACACCAGAAAAAACTGCAGACATGAGCGCCCAGCCAGGCCAGAGTGACCCCCAAGCACCCCACAGCACAGCACCAGTACAGGGTGCAGAGAGCAGCATAACAGGGGGGAGACAGGGAGAAACCCCCACACACAGAAACACAGCCCGCATGTACTCACCTGCAGTAGGAGAGACTACTTACCCGTCCCTTTCAGGGACCCACTGGCTTGTTTCAGACAGACCTATCACAGAGTCGTACTGCGTAGCTGTCGGCCCGGTCCACCGCGAGAGATACAGTCAGTCAAGTACTGTTCAATCTTGAGAGGACCGCGGGAGCATGAAAGCAACCCGGCCACCCCTGGAGTCATGGGGTATGTCGTGAACTGAGTCTCACGCACACAAGGCGAGGATCAGCACGCTCGATGGTCGGACAGGGAAGACTACGAGGATACCAGTGTACCCAACCGGTTTCCCAGCCGAGTTGATTGAAGGTCTCAAAAATAAAATAATAAAATTCCCAAAGGAATAAAATTTAAAAGTAAAATCTTCCAGGAGACTTCTCCTTCTGCTAGGCAGAAAAAAACTGAGGTCTGCTAGCTGCAGGTGGGAGGGTAATGTCCGGAGGGACCGCCCCCCTGGGCGGGGCTGTTCAGCTCTGGTTTGTTCTAGAATGTTTTAACATCTAACACTCTGCCTAGATCTTCTCCTGCGAGCAGGGACATATACCCACACGTTTACAGTATCCAGCTGTGTCAGTCCATGGACGATAAGAGAAAAACTATTTTTCTGTGAAGAAAATTATAAAAAATTTATTTGGGTACAGTGTTGCATAACTGCGCAATTGTCATTCAAATTGCGACAGCGCTAAAAGCTGAAAATTGGCCTGGGCAAGAAGGGGGTAAAAGTGCCCTGTAGGCAAGTGGTTAAACCAGGTATTGGTACTTTTGGCAGTTCGGGCAGGTGCCAAACCCTGCGGCAAAATGAAATCAGCATCTCCATAAAGCTGGTCAGCAGAGCGAAGCATGAAGTGCTCTAGAATTTCCTGGTAGAGGGCTGCGCTGACTTTGGACTTGATAAAACACAGTGGACCAACACCAGCAGATGACATGGCTCTCCAAATCATCACGGACTGTGGAAAATTTTGCATTTCATTTGGAAATCAAGGTCCCAGAGTCTGGAGGAAGAGTGACGAGGCACAGAATCCAAGTTGCATGGGGTCCATTGTAAAGTGTAAAAAAGGGATTTTTATAACAGCTTACCTGTAAAATCCTTTTCTTGGAGTACATCACGGGACACAGAGCGACTTAGTCATTACTAATGGGTTATATAGATACCTTCAGGTGCTGGCACTGGCAACTTCCAAAACCGGAAGTACCCTCCCCTATATAAGCCCCTCCCATCCGGGAGCACCTCAGTTTTGTAGCAAAGCAATAAGTGTCCCAAAAAGAGGGGTGGGAGCTCTGTGTCCCGTGATGTACTCCAAGAAAAGGATTTTACAGGTAAGCTGTTATAAAAATCCCTTTTTCTTTTTCGTACATCACGGGACACAGAGCGACTTAGTCATTACTAATGGGACGTCCCAAAGCAATGCCAAATGAGGGGAGGGATACACTATACATAAGCTGGGCGCCATCAGGCATGAGGATCTTTTGCGGCCTGCAACACACTGCGCCCAAAGGCGACATCCTCCTGACTTCTAACGTCTAACTGGTAGAATCTAGTAAACGTGTGTACTAAGGACCATGTTGTGGCCTTACAGACTTGAGCCAGGGAGGCTTGGTGATGCACTGCCCATGAAGTTCCAACTGCTCTTGTGGAGTGCGCCCTAACTTTGAACGGAGGCGGTCTCCTTTTCAAGCCATAGGCTTGTATTATGACCTGTCGAATCCACTTGGCTAAAGTAGATTTTTGATGCTGCCTGACCCTTTCTGGGGCCTTCCGGCAGAACAAACAAAGTATCCGTTCTACGAATCTGAGCAGTGGCTTTAAGATAAGCTTTAACTGCTCTTACTACATCCAAAGAATGCAATAACTTTTCCTCTACCGAGCTAGGTTTGGGGAAAAAGGAAGGAAGAACCACATCTTGGTTCAAATGGAACCTCGATACCACCTTAGGAAGAAGGCTGGATGAGGACGTAATACTACTCTGTCCTTATGGACAACCAGATATGGCTCCTTACAGGACAAGGCGGCTAATTCCGATACTCTTTTAGCCGAACAAATGGCTACTAAGAAAATCAATTTCCTGGTGAGAAGAACCAAGGAAATGTGCCGCAATGGTTCAAATGGTTGTTTCTGTAGAACCGACAGAACCAGGTTTAAGTCCCATGGACATATGGGAATACTAACCGGAGGGCTAATACGCATCACTCCTTGTATGAAAGCTTTGACTAATGAATGCAAAGCCAAGGGCCTTTGAAAAAATATTGACAAGGCCGTCTGACCCTTGATAGTACTCAAGGCAAGCTTCCTATCTACAGCCCACTGTAGGAAGTCCAGAATCCTACCTATTACGTACTTACGTGGATGCCATTTCTTGGCCTCACACCACGTGATGTACGCCTTCCAGATCCTATAATAGATCTGCCTGGATACCGGCTTCCTGGCATTGATCATGGTAGATACCACAGGATTAGAGAGCCCTCTCTTTTTTAGAATGTGGGCTTCAATAGCCAGGCCGTCAAACCTAGGGCTGGTAAGGAAGGGTGGTATATCTGTCCTTGCGAAAGCAGGTCCGGACGATGTGGGAGGGTCCAAGGACTTCCCACTGACATTTTTACAATCTCCGCGTACCATGCCCTTCGGGGCCACGCTGGAGCCACCAGAATCACTGGTTTCTTTTCTACCCTGATTCTGCGGATTAATCGCGGTGGGAATGCATATATCAGCTTGAACTGATCCCAAGGGAACACTAGGGCATCCGAACCGCAAGCTAGGGGATCCCTTGTGCGAGACACAAATCTGTCCACCCTTTGCGTTTGAATCTGGATGCTAGCAGATCTACATCCGGTGTTCCCCACCGCTGGCATATTGCCTGGAAAACCTCGGGGTGAAGAGACCATTCCCCCGGGCATAATTGCTGGCGACTTAAAAAGTCCGCTCTCCAATTTTCCACTCCTGGGATGAAAACCGCGGATATGGCTGGGACATATCTTTCTGCCCATTCCAGGATGCAATTCGCTTCCCTCTGGGCTGCACGACTCCTGGTGCCACCCTGGTGAGGAGTTTGGATGTCCATGCTACTAGGGCATACCGGGCTGCTTGTATCTCTAAGAGATTGATGGGCAGGGCCTTCTCTGCTTCTGACCACTTGCCCTGGAGAGACCATTGCTCCAGTACTGCCCCCCAGCCTATGAGGCTGGCATCTCTAGTGACCACCTTCCAAGAAACCGGACTGAAGGGTTTCCCTTTTTCCAGATTCTGGGGCACCAACCACCAATGGAGGCTCTTGCGAACGGAAGGGGACAGGGACATTGGTAAGTCTGAACTTTTTTGTTCCAGGCTGACAGTATGGCCCTCTGCAAGTTCCTTGAATGGAATTGACCATAGGGTACTGCTTCGAATGAAGCCACCATTTTTCCCAGCAGCCTCATACACAGGCGTATGGATGGTTTTCTTTTTTGTACCCACTAAGTGGGTCAAATCTTTCAAAGACGACACCTTCTCTGGAGGTAAGAAAATCTTTCTCTGATTTGAATCCAGTCTTAGCCCCCAAGTATTCCAGACTTTTGACTGGTTTTAGGGCTGACTTGTCTCGGTTGATAATGCAACCGTGAGATTCCAGATACTTGATTGTCTTGTGAACGACCACTTCTAGTTTTTTTCACTGAGTGGTCTATCAGCAACAAGTCGTCTAGATATGCCATTATCGTTACACCTTGTGTTCCTAGTTTGGCCAATCGTAGGGCCAGAATTTTTGTGAACACTCGTGGTGCTGTGGCCAGACCGAAAGGTAAGGCTCTGAACTGAAAATGGCGCCCTTCTACTGCAAAGCGTAGAAATTTCTGGTGGGCCGGACAGATGGGAATATGCAAATAAGCATCCCTTATGTCAATCGAGGCTAACCATTCCTGCCCTTGTAGGGCGGTGGCCACCGATCGGATCGACTCCATCCGAAAAAGTCCTGATATGTAGGAACTTGTCTAGCCCTTTTATATTTAATATGGGCCTCACGTCCCCATTTGGTTTGGGGACTGTGACAAGGTTTGAGTAAAACCCGAACCCGCTTTCTTCCAAGGGAACCTTCATGATTACCCTTGGAGCAATAGTTGTTCTAGTGCCAGAAGGAGGGATCCTCTCTTCTGGGGATCGCTTGGCACGTTTGACCTCATAAAATGGGCAGGAGGAATGTCTTTTAACTCCAGCCTGTATCCCAGACTTACTGCGGAGATCACCCATCTGTCTCTGATGGTGTCCCGCCAGGTCTCTGTGAACAACTGAAGTCTTCCCCTCACCCGATTGAGTGGGGGCAACCCTTCATGACTTGGGGGGAGGTTTTGTATCTCTCTTGACCCAGGGTTTCTTGTTACCCTGTGATTGTCCCTGATTTCTGCCCCCTGGATTTGACCGCGGAGGCCGTCGGAACTGTTCTTAACCGGCAAGATTGTACTTTTACCGGCAGAAGTTTTCTGGATATATTTGTCCAGATCTTCTCCAGATAAGCGTTCTCCATGAAATGGGAAGCTAATCAGCAATTTCTTACAGGGAGCTTCAGCAGACCAGTTTTTGAGCCATAGAAGCCTACGCATATGTACTACAGACAGCGTAAAGCGGGAGGCCTGTTGGATTGTATCCTTTATGGCGTCCACCGCAACACAAGGCTCTAGGTAGGTCAGCTAGGGCAAGAGCCTGCTGATCTGGTAAGTCCCTTAAGACTTGTTTCAACCGATCTTTCACTGCTTGGCAGACTCCAATCGCTGCTACTGCAGGTTGTGTCACCATGCTTGCTGTAGAGAAAGCAGATTTTAGTAAAGACTCCAATTTTTTATCTATTGGGTCTTTGAACATTGGAACATTATCTACTGGACATGTCAGTGATTTATTTACACAAGAGCTGGCTGCGTCCACTGTAGGGACCCTCCATTTTTTTATGAACTTATCCTCCATGGGATAGATCACTGGAAATCTCTTGGGGGGAGTAAATATTTTATCAGGATGCTCCCAATCCTGGTAAATAAGCCCTTCCAATAAAGGGTGGATTGGGAAGGAACAGACAGTCTGGGGAGCTTTCAGCGACCCCAGCGAGGAAACAGTAGTGGTTGATGGTTCCGCCAGAGGCATTTTAAATGCTGCTCGGACCATGTTAGTCAGAGACTGAACCCATAATCTTTCAGCCTGAGATGCTGAGAAAGGTTCTTCCACTGTTGATTCCTCTATAACCGAATCAACCTCATCCTGATCCCCTTCAGGTAGGTCGATCTCTGTGTGGGGCTGTTCCTCCACTAACAGGCACTCTGAAGGAGGAGACGGAGATCGGACGCGCTTTCCCTGTGACAGGGAAGCAGCGATCAATGCTGTTAATCTCTCTTCCAATCCTCCCAGAGTTGAGGATAAAACCTCCTCTGTTATATATACAGGAGCAGGTGGACTGGGGACAGCCGCAGCACCAGGCACTCCTGCGGGGTTCCTACGGCTACTGACCTCTGAATTTTCAGGGGAGATTGGTGCAGTACAAGCATGCCCAATATCCTCAGAGCCCGATGGAGACCCCTTTGGCTTCCTGGAAGACTTATTTCCGGAGCGTCTGGACGACATATCCTTTAAGCACAAAGCTGAGGTATTCCCGTCGTCATACACCAATTTTGCTGGTAATAGTCTAACACAGTTGCTGCTATATACCAGCTGGTGTCCACTAAAGTGCCTTTCTATGGGGATGCCTGCATCAACCGCCTCTGTGTGCCACCGTTTTGTTGCTAGCTCTGTTTGCATCCAGCTGACACTTGTACTGTGTCTTTTATACATGCTGGGACGCCTGCACATGCGCAGAAGCGCCACGGCGCGCATCGAGCGTCATCCACCCGCCCCGCCCCTTTTTTTTCATAGGAGGCGCGTGCACGCGCCCGCGCGCGCGCCCGTGCGCCATTGGCGCCTTTTTTGAAACCAAGCAGGGACTAGGAGCCAGGGCCCTTTTTGCCGGAGGGCCTGTGCGGTGGATGAGCGCAGCAACAGGGCAGAGGAAGTGGATTCCCACAGAGAAACTTACCAACTGCCTGGATCTTTTGACTTGAGAAAACCAAAGATCCACATGACAAGAAAAATGGACCACAGCGGCCTCTAGTGGTTTAACACAGGTACCGCGGTCCTCTTCTTTTTTTTTTTTTTTTTTTTCTTGACTACTATTAAAATTTTACATTTTCCAGTAGTTACAGGCATACACAGATATTAGCGGGAATACCGTTAGGTAACAGACAGACAAATTAGGCTTGGGGGTCCCCCAATAGAACCAAGTTCCTGGGGGCCCCCACTTACCTGTTCCCCGCCGCAGGACTTTGTTTGGTCCACAGAAGCCCAAACTTCACCTATCACGGCAGGCATTGTAATTAAACCTTCAGGGACCGGGTTCCCAAGGATTCCACTCCCCTGGACCTGTATAGCACCCTGCACAGACAACATCTTGGTCGTGGGTATGACCAGAGCTCTGGATCCCAGAGTCCAGCCCTCCTAAGAGAGGCATTACAGGCAAAACCTTGCTCTTCTCTTGCAAGGCCCGGGTACCGACCGTTTAGCTATGAAGCTTTTTTGGTCGGATCCGGAATAGCTTACTAAGGCCCGTAAAAGAACCTGTACGCAAGCCCAGTGAAAACACATGTTACTCTTTGGCCAACACCTTAGACACTGGCAAAAAACTGAGGTGCTCCCGGATGGGAGGGGCTTATATAGGGGAGGGTACTTCCGGTTTTGGAAGTTGCCAGTACCAGCACCTGAAGGTATCTATATAACCCATTAGTAATGACTAAGTCGCTCTGTGTCCCGTGATGTACGAAAAAGAAATCAGCGCAGCCGTCTACCAGGAAATTCTAGAGCACTTCATGCTTCCCTCTGCTGACCAGCTTTATGGAGATGCTGATTTCATTTTCCAGCAGGACTTGGCACCTGCCCACACTGCCAAAAGTACCAATACCTGGTTTATTCATCATCGATCACTGTGTTTGATTGGCCAGCAAACTCGCCTGACCTAAACCCCATAGAGAATCGTGGGGTATTGTCAAGAGGAAGATGAGAGATACCAGACTCAACAATGCAGACGAGCTGAAGGCCGCTATCAAAGCAACCTGGGCTTCCATAACTCCTAGCTCTGCCGGGTAGCTCCAGGGGGGCTCCATAGGACTCAAGGAGCCTTTCACACAATGGTAATGCCAGCAATCTGGGAACAGTGTAACAGAAGAACACTTCAATGCAGAATCTTCAGGGCTCATGCACACAGGATTATTTCTCCTTAAAGCGGTTGTATACCACAATTTTATTTTTATTTTTTTGAGACCTGCAAGGCAAAGGCATAATGAGCTAGTATGACTAGCATACTAGCTCATTATCAATTCATTACCTTAGATCGAAGCCCCCGCAGCGGTCCTCGGACACGTCCTCGGTCGCCGCCATGATACCCGGAGTGACTTCCGGGTATCGCCGCTCCGGCGCTGTGACTGGCCAGAACGGCGATGACGTCACTCCCGCGCATGCGAGTTCCGGCAGTGTCCGGCGGGCTCCCATTCAAGAGCCGCCGCTCTCAGTGCGCCTGCGCCGTTATCTACGGCGCGCATGCGCCGTAGATATCGGTACAGTCTTTTTTGCAAATATCTTTAAGACCGTGTAGGTCTCGGAGATATTGCAAGCACCGACAGGTAAGCCTTAATGTAGGCTTACCTGTAGATGCATGTAGTATTTTAGGCTATACAACCGCTTTAAACTAGACACAGTAAGCAAGAGAAACCTCATGGAGGCGCTAACCCTTCCCCATACATCTAAGGGCTGGTTCACACTAGAACACGGAGAGTGGGAAAGGTGTATATATACAATGTGTTTCCTGCACCATGGTCAAAATGCACTGCCTTTGCAATCTACTGCGGGTGCCAATACAATAATGGCAGCTCAAACGCAGATCGTAAACGTGTTGCGTTTGCAGTTACCAGACCACATGGTACCACAGTACAATGAGCTCTGGGGCAGCGTGTTTTTTTGTGTTCCGTGAAATTTTTAGCCCATTGGGCTGTAAAAATCACACTGCAGGGGAACGCGGTCCACGTGACCTGGCCCTAAATCTAAAATATATGAACAGATTTGGGTCATAAAGGGCCAGTGGCGGCTGGTGCTCAAAATTTTTGGGGGAGCGCAAACAAACTAAAAAAAAAATAACATCAATTGCAGCCACTATGCCCATCAAACTCAGCCACTGTGCCCATCAAACGCAGCCACTGTGCCCATCAAACTGTTGATTTTTAAATATTAATATTTAATATTTAATATTCAATTAATATGATTATGATTATTGATATGGTTTAAATAAGAGTTCTTTTTGACAAGATTTGATAACTTCAATATAACAAGCATTTATTAAAGAATTAAGGTTATTAGTCTATCTAATACACCGCAAACATTTACAGTTTTTTGGCAAGGGAGTAAATATTAGTTTCAAACACAACGTATATACATTACATTACAAATAGACAGACAAACATAGGAAAAATGCAAGCATAAGGGGTAAGTGCTGGGAGATGGTCTTAATAATTACCTATAATGAATCCTGGGCCCAGGTTCTCTCATCTCTCTCTCTCTCTCTACTGGATGGGGGGTCCTTTTATGGAGCCCTCTCCCATTGACTAACCCAGGGCGGCTACGATTGGTTGTGGTTATTTCTCTCCTCCTTCCTGCCGTTATATTAATTTCCCACCCTAGCCCACTCTTTAGTGATAATTGGATTTGAAGATAAATTAATTAAACCGGAGGTCGTTAACTTCCCTTGAAGGGGCGCTTAGCTATGCATGGAACTAGCCAGGAAGAATTACCCCTTAAATGGATATGGGTGTTAATATGGGAGAATACACACGCCTTTTATCTAGAGGATAAAAACGGTGCCGCATAGACTACCAGTTTCAGATGTGATCTCTTTTCTAGCTTGTTGACTCCTAAGTTATCTCGTCAGACCCTAATGCCCCATACACACGATCATTTTTCATGCCGTTAAAAATGCCATTAAAAAAAATGGCCATTAAAAATGATCGTGTGTATGCTCCAGAGCATTTTTAACGACGTGAAAAACGGGCATTAAAAATTTCGAACATGCTCTCTTTTTTCACTTCGTTTTTCATGTCGTTTTTTTTTAACGACGTGAAAAACGATAGTGTGTATGCTTTAACGACGTGAAAAAAAATGCGCATGCTCAGAATCAAGTATGAGACGGGAGCGCTCGTTCTGGTAAAACTAGCGTTCGTAATGGAGATAGCACATTCGTCATGCTGTAACGGACTGAAAAGCACTAGACTGAAAAGAGCGAATCGTCTCTCAACAAACTTTACTAACATGAAGGGTGGCGCCATTCGAACGGAACTTCCCCTTTATAGTGCCGTCGTACGTGGTGTACGTCACTGCGCTTTTCTTGAACATTTTTTAAAATGATGGTGTGTACGCAAGACAGGCTTGAGAGGAAACAAGAAAAAAAATGATAAGAAAAACGTCAGTTTTAAAAATGACATTAAAAATGATCGTGTGTATGGGGCATTAGACTCCGCAGCTCTTGTTACCCTGCATTCATGCATATTCAAATAAGAGGACAGGTAATTAGATTGTCCTCAAGCCCAGCTTGTCAGCCCAGTTTAACCCTTTGCAGACCCACATATTTCCTACTCTAAATTATATATATACATATATGTTACAGATATTCCCAGTTTACAAGGAAATTATACATAAAAATTCCTCATAAGGCAACAGATGACCCCTTGTGGCCCGTTGAGACAGAAAAGACGAGGCCACACTTACGTGAGTAATTGTTTATGTCTAATTTCTGTTAAATTGTTAAGTTTCTCCCTCTGCCATCTTAGAAGTCGGCCAAGATATATCTCCATGCCCGTCATGAAAATCAGTACCCCACATTGCAATATGAGAACACCTTTTATTCCCATTTCCACCCAGGTCCTAGTTGTGACTAAGCTGAAATCCCCAGCATGTAAAAGTTAATTCAAACTCTTCCCTGTTTTCACCATATCATTACTAATATAAATTATATGGGTAACCTTCCTTGCAAGCAAATTGTGATTTACTGACAGAGTATCAATTTTTTACATCAAAATGGGGTATGTATGTGGTAGGATCTGGGACATCAGGGGTACTCTCAATGATATAGTCTTCTGTTAATACTGGTATGGGGGTTACTACAGTTTCCCCACTAGTAGTGTACTCCTGTGGAATGAAGCAAAAATTTGGATAGGGTATTGGACACGACTGACCCCCATAGAGAAATGTCTGGTGATTGGTAACGACACAGTACAGTCCATCCATGTGGTAGGTGACCCTTGTGCTTGGTGTTCTCCATTTTGACAACTTCACTGGGCAGTTTAGCTTACATCTCACTTGGCTGGAGGTGGTTAGCATGGACTGGTTTCTTGAGGTGGTTGGCGTGGACTTTCCAGTTGGGGGTCCCTTGCTACTTTGGCTGTGGGAACTGGGTCATTGCTTAGACCACAGACTGGAGTGTCCATTTCGAACACATCACAACGGCATAAGTATCTATTGTCTTTGACAGTGCAGCAGGCAGTGTGTGGTGCTTTCCATCGCCCTTGAACTTGAATGAGCATTTTGGGGAGGTGCAACCTTTCCTTGTACACGTCATTTTCAAGGTATCCGAGGGAGTGTATGGACGCCATTGTGTAAAGCAGTCATCTTGTGGATGGAACACGGGCAGCGACATTGTGAAGGACACGTACAGTAGGTCACGGTATGTGGGAAGTGACTGGCTCTTCTTGAAAGCAAATGGCCCTCTATTTGGGTTGTGGTGTCACTATCCCTATATTTCAAATTGTGGAAACTGGCACAGGTTTGCACTTGTCTCCAGAATGTACATTCATTCCACCACTAGTATTAGTGTGAGTACAATACCACTGGGTAAGGTCTATATCTTTTACTTTCCATACGCAGTGCATTATACCTCTTTGCCCATACCATCCTCTCTAGCTTGATGTTAGATAAACCGTAAACCTTTCCTCCTCTGCAAGCCCCTCAACACCCTGCAGAACTGGTTTCAGCACTTGCCGACCCTCCTTCTGTTAAAAATTTCCGATATGCCTGCGAATTGCTGACAAATCGGCTCTGTTCCAAATTGACATGCCAGATCCAAAAAGTCCTGGGATGGATGCAAGTATGCTGTCCAAACCCTTTAACTTTCTGGATCTGAAAATGCCCCTGTGGGGAGGGAGGTTTGGTTCTGCAAATGGATCCTGAGTTCGGCTTGCATGGGAGGCAATCAAATATACTAGCAAGGAAGAGTAAAACAGACCCCTTTGTCCGGGCACATGAGCCGAATTCGGCCATGTTCCACTGGGACAAATTAAGTACCAACGGCACATGAATGAACTTAACGTTATTAAACAATATTAATGGGATTGAGGTTGCCATTAGGCTGCTAGGTGGTCCCTCTTGCATTGATGGGCATTCCAAGGATGTTGGTTCATAATAGGGGATTGCAACTGTATTTTTGGGCACAGTTGTAGGAGCAGGGGTGTTAGTCTTTGGGGGACACATGTAATAAGATGGATTTCCCCTCTAGGTAGTAGACCGGATTCTTGGTCAACGATCACGCTGATGAGCATTCCAGTCTCCTCTCCCTTGGTGTGTCCGATCAGATGGAGCAGGATCACAATCCACCTCGACTTCATGGCTCTAAAAGGGAAGAAAGCAGAACATTTTAGTTGCAGGATTTTGTGAGGGCACAAACGCTGGGGCACAAGACTGAGTCCAGTAAATTCCAAGGAATTTCCCAGATCTCCCCCCCTTGTGCTCCTTGTTTGGCCAAACAATCCGCTACCTCCTTTTGTTCCCAGTATGGGGCAGTGCCTAAATTACCTTTTACTTTGCACCCCCATGGTTTGACTGGCAACTTTTGCACCAATGTTACAATAAATTTCAACAGGGATGCATGTTTAAGTGGAGACCCATCTGAGGACATGTACTGGTGGGTGTGCCAGAAGGGCAGAATTTCTGAAATAGTATTACAGACCCACGCGGAATCTGAGTATAAAACTATTTCTTGGTCCCTTTTCATCAGTTCTAGGGCATGAGAAATTGAAGCCAGCTCAGCAAATTGTGCTGATTTGACTTGCCATGACCGAAAGATTGATGTTTGGGTCTTTGCATGTGGATTGTTAAGGTATATTCCAAATCCTGCATGTGGGGAACCCTCCACGTAAAAACATGATCCATCTGTGAAAATTTGGACTGCATTTTCAGGGACATTTTCCTTTGCTGACAAAGGTCTAAAGAATTGTTGCGCAACTGATTGTGGTATGATATCACATTCATGTGGTACTCCTTGGTAAAGGAGGCCATGGGCCCTAGTGGAAGAATTATTTGTGTGTTTGTCTCGATCATGGAGCAACCGAGGCCAATAGTTTTCCTGTGACAGAACCGCTGACATGGTTGTCTCTGATATGGCAGTCTCACTGTGAAAGGGCAGTTGGTACTTTGGGTTGGCTAATGCTGGCGCTTGTGCTAAAGCTTCTTTAAGCTCCTGCACTGGATTGGTGTGTTGCTCAGTCCAGTGCCATCGGGTATCCTTTTTCCACCAATCATACAGTGGTGCAGACTTTTGGGCACAATCAGGGATGAAAGGCCGCAAATAATTTACCATTCCTAGGAAAGATCTGAGAGTAGGCATACTTACTGACAGAGGTAATTGTAGACTGGTTTCTACCTTCTCAGTTACTATCTTTCTACCGTATGCTGTCACTGTAATCCCAAGAGAAGACACAAATTCCTGCAACCATTGTGCCTTACTGGGATTACACTTCAGTTCCGTTTTTCCTAGGATCTGTAGGAGTTCCTCCAATAGCCGCAAATGCTTTTCTTTTTCGCATGTGGCTTTAAGTAAATTGTCAATGTACTGAAAAAGAATCTTTGGGGAAGAAAAATCAGTTAAAATATCTGTCATGGTTGCATATGAAGTCATGTGTTCACTTGATTTAATTTTGCCAATAAAATCAGCCACACTCATAAGGATTTTTACCGCTTGGATTGGATATATATTGGAAATCACCTAATTTCCTTCATTATCACACCCCAAAAATGTTTGATTTCCTTCAGTAGAGGAGGAGATCTGGGTCCTAACCATGATGGGGAACTTGACATGCTCCTCATTTGTGGATAGCTGGTCCCCATTGTCTGGTGGGTCTATGACCATGGTGCATTCTCGATTTTCCTGTGGCTCTGCGATTTCTCCCATTGCCACCGGAAATGTAGAATTAGGATCCATATCTTCCTCTCCCCTGATGGGCGTCCAATCACAGCGCCTATCATTTCAGCCAATCAGGTAACAGGTTCACAACGCCGAGTGAACTGCGAGCACACAGCATGGTGCCCGCTGTTCACCTTTTTGGACGCCTATTGGAGCCTATGGCTCTAATCAGGTGGAGCCTATGGCTCTAATCAGGCGACCATAGATAGATTCATGCAATGCATGCATCTATCTATTGGTGATAGACAGGTGGCAGGAGAGAGGGGGCGCCGCCCGTGCGCCCCTTATGGAGGCACCGCCACTGAAAAGGTCCAATAGGACAGGCATCTTTACAAACAAAAAATGTTGCCTGGCCAGTTATGTACGCCAAGCCTGTTTCTGAGTCTGCTTTGTTTGATGCCCCATAGAAAGAATGATTGTTGTCTGAAGCAGCAAACTCTCAACTGTCACTAACATGCATCCAGTGTGTGTTATTATAAAAACAAGGAGGGTTATTTTGAAGAGTGGTTGAAGCGTCACTGCTTGTCTGCCTAAAAATGAACAATTCTTTCATTGTCATGAAGAGAGGCAATTTTCTGTAAGTGACAGATCGCTGCTAAAGGGTGATTTCAACGGATGTGGCTAGAGTCTCGGTAACGTTCACATAACCTTGGTGTTATGTGGACTTTGAACGTTACTGAGACTCTAGCCACATCAGTTGAGGTCACCTATGCCTAGTGGGCCATCCCCACAAATTGACATTGCTTGTTCCTACAAACTAGTTGCCCTCTGCCTGATATTTTCTGCAAGCGCTTGCCAAAATTACATTTGTCTTCCACACCAGTGTGTCTTCACCACCTACATGCGGGCAGGTGTGGGTCCATGAACTGACCCTGTGTGCATTCAGGGACACGCACCCACACCCACCTATGTTATACTGGGAATAGGGATGAGCTCAGTGTTCGAGTCGAACAAACGTTCGACTCGAACATCGGCTGTTCGATGAAGATCGAACGATTTGGGCTGTTCGCGCCAAATTCGAGTGACGCGAACGGCCCACAATACACTGCGCCATCGCAGTGCAATCCCGGCGCTGTGATTGGCCAAGCATGCACTGTGACCCCGCATGCTTGGCCAATCACAGCGCCGGCAGCTAGGAGAGCCATAATTGGCCACAGGCAGGTTGCCTGTGGCCAATTATAGCTCAGGGGGTTTAGCACACGCCCCACACTATAAAAGGCCGCCAGCGCGGCGGCCTTGTGTAGTGTGTTCCGGCGCAGGGAAAGAGAAGGATAGGCAGGGACAGTGTCATTGTGCTTTTCTTTGCTAAACCTTGTGTGTAGGGAGAGAGAAGGATAGGCAGGGAGAGTGTCAGCGATATTCTTTGCTAAACCTTGTGTGCAGGGAGAGAGAAGGATAGGCAGGGAGAGTGTCAGTGTCATATTCTTTGCTAAACCCTGTGTGCAGGGAGAGAGGATAGGCAGGGAGAGTGTCAGTGTCATATTCTTTGCTAAACCTTGTGTGCAGGGAGAGAGAAGGATAGGCAGGGAGAGTGTCAGTGTCATATTCTTTGCTAAACCTTGTGTGCAGGGAGAGAGGATAGGCAGGGGACAGTGTCAGTGTCATTGTTGCTAAGCCTCCTGCACAGTATACACCTGAAGTTAGCCCTTATTGCTGTGTTTTCCTAATGTGTTACACTAACAGGCATTTGCAGCACTTACAGCGGGCGGAGTGTGCTTCCTGCTAAATATACACCTGAAGCTAGGCCTTATTGCTGTGTTTTCCTGGTGTGTTACACTAACAGGCATTTGCAGCACTTACAGCGGGCATAGTGTGCTTCCTGCTAAATATACACCTGAAGCTAGCCCTTATTGCTGTGTTTTCCTGGTGTGTTACACTAACAGGCATTTGCAGCACTTACAGCGGGCGTAGTGTGCTTCCTGCTAAATATACACCTGAAGCTAGGCCTTATTGCTGTGTTTTCCTAGTGTGTTACACTAACAGGCATTTGCAGCACTTACAGCGGGCGTAGTGTGCTTCCTGCTAAATATACACCTGAAGCTAGCCCTTATTGCTGTGTTTTCCTGGTGTGTTACACTAACAGGCATTTGCAGCACTTACAGCGGGCGTAGTGTGCTTCCTGCTAAATATACACCTGAAGCTAGGCCTTATTGCTGTGTTTTCCTAGTGTGTTACACTAACAGGCATTTGCAGCACTTACAGCGGGCGTAGTGTGCTTCCTGCTAAATATACACCTGAAGCTAGGCCTTATTGCTGTGTTTTCCTAGTGTGTTACACTAACAGGCATTTGCAGCACTAACAGCAGGCGTAGTGTGCCTCCTGCACATTTTACACCTGAAGCTAGCCCTTATTGCTCAAGCTTTTTTTCTTTTGTGTTACAATAACAGGCATTTGCAGCACTTACAGCGGGCGTAGTGTGCTTCTTGCAAAATAAACACCTGAAGCTAGCCCTTATTGCTGTTTTTTCCTGTTGTGTAACACAGGCAGTCATCTGCAGCACTTACAGCGGGGGTTGTGTGCTTCCTGCAAAATATACACCTGAAGCTACCCCTTATTGCTGGTTTTCCCATCTCCCTGCAGGCCATTAGAATGTCTGGAAGGCAAACAAGGAGAGGCAGACAGTCAGGAGCCAATAAAAGAGGGCAAGCAGGCTCTGTGTCTAGAGACAACAGTGCTGGTCGTGGACGCGGTGCATCGTCATCAGCACGTGGCTATGGGACACGCTTGTCCTTCTTTTCGGCAGCTCGACGTGTTGAGCCGCATCATGCCGAAGACTTGGTAGAGTGGATGACCAAGCCCTCCTCATCCTCCTCATCCTCTCTCACCCAGGCTCAGGGTACTGGCAAAGCAGCTGCCAAAGCGTCCTCTTCCTTGGTATCAATGTCATCATCAGTCACTCCTTCCCTAGACCCACCATGTCCTTCTGAGGAGTCCTCCGAACTGTTTGAGCACAGTGTTGGGTACATGCTCCAGGAGGATGCCCAGCGTTTCGAAGGGTCTGATGATGATACCCAGCTAGAGGAAGGCAGTAGCGTGAGAGCAGAGAGAGGGGATGCTCAAGAAGGACACCAATCTGGCAGTCATGTTCCAGCAGCTGCAGCATACTGCCAGATTGGCTCCAGTGATGAGGAGGGGGGGGGAGGATGAGGTCACTGACTCCACGTGGGTGCCTAATAGGAGAGAGGAGGAGGAGGAGGATGAGGAGGAGGCACATCTCCAACGAGGCAGGATGCCCTCGGGGGGCCAGCGTAAGGGCAGCACACCGACTGAATCACCCCGCAGAGCTCCGCCTCTGCAGGGCGCTGCCTCTGCCCGTTATTCAAAAAGTTCTTTGGTGTGGGCCTTTTTTGAGTCAAGTGCATCAGATCGCACAGCTGCTGTTTGCAACATATGTCTCAAGCGTATATCGCGTGGCCAAAACATCAGCCTCTTGGGCACCACATGCTTGACCAGACATATGTTGACCTGCCATGCAGCTCGTAGGCAAGCCTACCTTAAAGACCCACACCAAAGAACAAAGCGGACCTCTCCTAGCACCGCATCAGCTGGGATCTCCAACCCCACTATACCTTCAGTCCTCTCTGAAACCTGCACTGAGAGGAATGAAGGTGTAGAATTAGGTGTGTCACAGCCAAGTACTTGCAAGCACTCTGCTAGCAGTACACCGACGTCCGATTCTAGCAGGCAAATTTCCCTGCCCCAGCTGCTGGACCATTGAAAGAAGTTCACTCCCAGCCATCCACATGCCCAGCAGTTGAATGCTAGCTTGGCTAAATTGCTAGCGCTTCAACTGCTGCCTTTTCAGTTGGTAGACTCGGCCCCCTTCCGTGAGTTTGTGCAATGTGCGGTTCCTCAGTGGTAGGTTCCCAAACGCCACTTTTTCTCACGGAAGGCGATTCCGGCTCTCTACCGGCATGTGGGAGGCAATGTCTTGGCCTTGCTGGACAGGGCGGTCAGCGGTAAGGTGCATATTACCGCTGACTCATGGTCCAGCAGGCATGGACAGGGACGTTGCCTTTCTTTCACGGCCCATTGGGTCACTCTTTTGGCAGCTGGGAAGGATGCAGGACAAGGTGCAGTAGTGTTGGAGGTTGTTCCGCCGCCACGCCTCCAAAATGCTACTACTGGTTGTGACACACCTCTCTCCTCCACCCCCTCCTCTTCTTCTTCCTCCATGGCCTCTTCCTGTGCTTTGTCCTCGGAAACAGCGGTGCTCCGTAAGCGTTCAAGGGGCTACGCAAGTACGCAGGCAAAAAGATGCCATGCCGTGCTTGCGCTGGTGTGTTTGGGGGACAGGAGCCACACTGGGGCAGAGGTTCTGTCTGCTCTGCAGGGGCAGGCCGAGAGGTGGTTGACGCCACGCCAGCTTAAGGCAGGAATGGTGGTTTGCAACAATGGCACCAACCTCCTCTCCGCCCTCCGACAGGGACAACTGACCCATGTGCCCTGTGTGGCTCACGTCCTTAACCTGGTGGTGCAGCGGTTCTTGGGCAGGTACCCGGGCTTACAGGATGTCCTGAGGCAGGCCAGGAAAGTCTGTGTGCATTTCCGCAGATCTTATAATGCCAGTGCTCGCCTGGCTGAGCTGCAAAAGGAGTTGAACCTGCCCAAGAACCGCCTTATATGTGACATGCCCACCAGGTGGAACTCAACGTTGGCCATGCTGCAGCGGCTGCACACGCAGCAGAGGGCCATCAATGAGTACCTGTGCGACTACGGCACCAGGACAGGGTCAGGGGAGCTCGGGTTTTTTTCACCACGCCAGTGGGGCATGATCAGGGATGCATGCACTGTCCTGGCACCATTTGAGGAGGCCACGAGGATGGTGAGCAGTGACAGTGCATGCATCAGTGACACTGTACCTCTTGTCCACCTGTTGGAACATACGCTGCGTGGAATAATGGACAGGGCACTTGAGGCAGAACAGAGGCAGGAAGAGGAGGACTTCCATGCCTCTCAAGGCCCCCTTTACCCAGACAGTGTTCCTTCTGTCCCACCCATCGCACAGGAAGAGGACGAGGACGAGGAGGAAGAAGAGGAGGATTGTGTCAGCATGGAGGTGGAGCCTGGCACTCAGCAGCATCAACAGCAGCAGTCTTTTAGGGATGATTTACAGTCCCAAGAAACCTGTGGACTTGTACGTGGCTGGGAGGAGGTGGCTGCGGATCATGTCGTCCTTAGTGACCCAGAGGACTCCGGACCTAATGCCTCAGCTAACCTACGCTGCATGGCCTCCCTGATGCTGCAAAGTCTGCGGAAGGATCCTCGTATTCTTCAGATCAAGGAGAGGGACCATTACTGGCTGGCCACTCTCCTTGATCCACGGTACAAGGCTAAGGTTGCGGACCTTATCTTACCGTCGCAGAGGGAGCAGAGGATGAGACAACTCCGGGAGGCCTTGCAGAAAGGTCTGTGCAACGCGTTCCCAGAGACTGGGAGGTTACAAACTCCTGGTCCTGGACAACGAGTTGCTGAGGCTTCGGTCAGTCAAAGAAGGAGCGGTGGGGAAGGTGGCCGTCTGACCGATGCGTTGAGACAATTCTTTAGTCCGCAGCCCCAAGGTATGATCGGTTCCAGCAACCATCGCCAGCGTCTGATATACATGGTGCAGGAATACCTAGGGGCAAGGTCAGATTTGGACACCTTTCCCACTGAAAATCCTCTGGCTTACTGGGTCTTGAGGATGGATCACTGGCCAGAGCTTGCATAGTATGCAATTGAGCTACTGGCCTGTCCTGCATCCAGCGTTCTTTCGGAACGCACATTCAGTGCTGCTGGAGGATTGGTCACGGATCACAGGGTGCGCCTGTCCACCGACTCCGTTAATCGACTGACCTTCATAAAGATGAACCAGTCTTGGATCACCACCAGCTACCAAGCACTTGAAGCTGATATAACAGAATAATTTATTTTCAAATGTCACATCCCTTCAAGACTGATGCTGAGTGACTGTCCTGTTATATTGACTGACTATCCTCCTCCTCCTCAATGATCCGATTCATGATGATATCTTGGAAAAACATTTTTGTTTCTGGGTGCCACCACCAGTGGCTAAGGCCCAATTTTTCAGCCCCTGTTTAACAGGGGCATGTAATTACAATTTTTGATGCAATGCTTTGCAGCAGGGCTCATTCCTGCACTCCAACTAGAGTATCTGGGAGAGGTTGCAGTGTCGTGGCACCAGCGCCTAAGGCCCAATTTTTCTGCCCCTGTTTAACAGGGGCATGTAATTACAATTTTTGATGCAATACTTTGCAACAGGGCTCATTACTGTGCTCCAAGTACAGTATCTGTGAGGGGTTGCAGTGTTGTGGCACCAGTGGCTAAGGCCCAATTTTTCAGCCCCTGTTCTACAGGGGCATGTAATTAAAATTCTTGATCTAATAATTCACAGCAGGGCCCATTCCTGCGCCCACCAAGAGTAACTGTGAGGGCTTACAGTGTTGTGACAACACCAACACCACCACTACCACCACCAAAGGCCCAATTTTTCAGCCCCTGTTCAACAGGGGCATGCAATTACAATTATTGATCCAATAATTCACAGCAGGGCCCATTCATGCGCCCACCAAGAGTAAATGTGAGGGCTTACAGTGTTGTGACAACACCACCACCACCAACACCACCACCAAAGGCCCAATTTTTCAGCCCCTGTTCAACAGGGGCATGCAATTACAATTCTTGATCTAATAATTCACAGCAGGGCCCATTCATGCGCCCACCAAGAGTAACTGTGAGGGCAAACAGTGTTGTGGCACCAGCACCACCATCAAAGGCCCAATTTTTCCTACCACTACTCAACAATGGCATGTAATTACAATTCCTGATATAATAGTTGACAGCAGGGCGTTCCAGCGCCCACAAAGAGTAACTGTGAGTGCTTACAGTGTTGTGCCAACACCAACACCTAAGGGGTCAATTTCTGCAGAGTATATACGGCAGGCCTATACTTTCAAACATCCAACTTACAAACGACTCCTACTTGCAAACGGAAGGAGACAACAGGAAGTGAGAGGAAATCTACCCCTAGGAAGGGAAATTCTCTCCTGTAAGAGTTAATATGGGAAAAAGGTGTCTCCTCTCTACTGATGCTTTATCACCAATCCTTGTTTCAATAAAAACCCCACTTTTCAAAAACAGTTGTCATTGGGACGGAAAGTGAGGTGAAATGTTCTGAACAGGGGCACAGACAGCAAAACAAATGTTACAGGGGTGATAACCCTTCCCTATGTTTTCCAAAAAGCTTCAAAATAGATTTTTTGGCTGGAGATATACTTAAACAATGTACGTGTTCAAAATTACAAACAGATTCTACTTATGAACAAACCTACAATCCCTGTCTTGTATGCACCGCCTGTATACTGCTGTTCAGAGTATATAGGGCCTTTTTTTTTTTGTGTGCGGGGTTCCCCTTAATATCCATACAAGACCCAAAGGGGCTGGTAATGGGCTGGGGTGGGGGTGGGGGGGGGGGGCTGATGGGGTAGCCATGCCATTTTTCTCAAAGATTTTCATCCATATTACCGGGACCAGACATGACATTAAAGCCGCAAGCAGTTTTAAATGGCTTTTTTTCCTTTAGAAATGTCACGGGAAACACATGCCACTTCACAGGCATACTTTAGACACCCCCCAGGTACGATATTTAAAGGAATATTTGAATTTTTTTTTTCACTTTATGCATCAAATGACTGCTCCCGAAAAACGGCCGTTTTTAAAACTTTTTTTTGCATTGATACATGTTCCCTGGGGCAGAACCCGGGTCCCCAAACCCTTTTTAGGACAATAACATGCATATTAGCCGTTATAATTAGCACTTTCGATTTCGAACGTTCGCGTCCATTGTATTTAATAGGGTTCTAAAGTTCGCACAAACTTTCGGTCCGTTCGCAGGTTCTGGTGCGAACCGAACCCGGGGGTGTTCGGCTCATCCCTAACTGGGAACAGTGGCTGTATCCATGCAGCTGCATTTCCCAATAGAAAACAATGGGACACCGGCATGTGGATGCATGCAGCACCTGTGCACTTCCATGCCTATCATTCGGATTTTCTGCTGGGTCACTTTCAGAAGCGGGGGGGTCATTTCCCCTCCCTCCCGCAACTTTCCGGTTGTTTTTGGGCTTACCTGGCGGATTGGGAAGCCTGAAAACCGATCCTGCGCTGGGCGCAAACATGAGCGAAGGAGCGATGTCATGATGTCACTTCCAGTTCCGTCCACATGTAAACAAGGCCTTTTTTTTTTTTTTATGTTTTTTTGATCTTTTGCTTTTAAGGGTAGAGAAGAGATTTGGGGTCCCCAGATCTTTCCATAAAGAGGACCTGTCATCCTGTGTTGTTATCGCAAGGGATGTTTACATTCTTTGTGATAGCAATAAAAGTGATAAAAAAAAAAAATGTCAAGAAACAGTGTAAAAATAAAAAATAAATTAATAAAAAAAAAAACATTTAAAACATCTCATATGTAAATAGTGTTCGCACCACACATGTGAGGTATCGCAGCGAACGTCTGAGCGAGAGCAATAATTATAGCTCCAGACCTCTTGTGTAACTCTAAACTGGTAACCTGTAGAGATTTTTAAAACGTCGTCTATAGAGATTTTTAAGTACCATAATTTGGCGCCTTTCCATGAGCGCGCGCAATTATAAAGTATGACATGCTAGGTATCTATTTACTCGGCGTAACATCATCTTTCATATCATACAAAAAATAGGGTATATATTATGTTTTTTTTTTTATCATTAAAGTGTATTATTTCCCCAAAAAATTGCGTTTGAAGACTGCTGCGCAGAAACCGCGTGACATAAAAAATTGCAACGACCATATAAACAGATAATCCTTATGGATAACAATGATTATTTGATGTTAATTATTAGTTAATGAGCCACTTATCCTAAGATTGTATTAGGAGCAACCTCTCCACTTTCTATGCTTTACGTTATATAATGGTTCCGAAATACTTACTCTGCATTAAACAAACTAAATGTTATGCCTATACAATGCAATGTTATCTGTCAAATTTGTTAATTTGTACTGCTATAATTCTATCTTAATAAACTTTTGATGTTAAAAAAATTGCAACGACCACCATTTTATTCTCTAAGGTGTCTGCTTAAAAAATATATATAAAGTTTGGGGGTTCTAAGTAATTATCTAGCAAAAAATACTGATTGTTACTTTTAAACAAGTGTCAGAAAAAGGCCGGTCAACAAAACGTAGAAGCCAAAAAGGGTCAGCCCCCGTTGCTCAGGCGTTCTTCTTCTGGTGACACTTTTCCATGTTTCTAGGTAGTGCGTTTGCTCAGTACTGTACAATGCAGTGACACTGCCCAATGCGCATAGCCTGGCATTCTGTGGGTGATTTGGCACCTTGTGAAACATGTAACCGGGCAGCCAAATTCTCTGTATGTCTAACATGGGACACTCCCAGGAAAATCAAATTCCAACATTCACTGATTCAATTCACATGACAATTATTTATAAGCCTCATTTCTATGATGTATAGGTTATTTTTTCCTCTGCCGTTGTACAAACAATGATCACACATACTGTACAACCTAGCCCTCCAAGTAGATCTAAACCCTGGATGACATTAACAGTAGTTACTGTAGCTAAAGCACTGAGAATCATAAACAATTGTCTTTCCCCCCCCCCCCCCCCATAAAATACTGTTTAACAACTTTTTCATACCTTTTTGGGCGTTGAACTTCGCACATATTTTTTAACAGAGCGTCTTAGCGCACTTGTCACACACGAAAATACGCATCTGTTTACCGCATTTGGGTGTCATTAACAATAATGGTTTTGCAAGCGCAGTGGGTGTTTTTTGCATGTTCCCAAAATGCACCCAAAAGCAGAGAATGCCCGATGTGAATTTAGCTTTAGAGAATGTTAAAGCAGGATTAAACCCAAAACGATCCAGCCCTATATTATACTGCGGCACATATGACCAGGGTCATGGATTAGTGTCGTCATAGTGATTTGAAACTATGGGTGTCGCTGGAACAGGAGGCTGCCCAGGCCCCACTAGCGGATCTACCTTTGGCAGGGAAAACTCCTGCCACCCACTTGACTACTCACCCACTGATTGGACCAACTCTCATGGAACTGAAAAGGTTTTTCTGTTTATCCTCACGAAGAAATTTTCCATCCCCAATGGCGCCACTTTTTGGTCACCCGGATTTTATACCTGGCCTCACTGACCCATCCTTTCTCTTGCAAGCCCCACAGGAACTCATGAGGGCCTCCTTGTTTCTACGTTCCTCCGGTTGGCTAACTACGGAGACCTTGCTCTCAGGCCAGGCTCCACTCTCTTTAGACCGCTGGAGGATGAATCAACTATCAAATTTTCTTGGCTCACTGCCCAAACCAACCCACTTTGTCAGAAAGCTCCACTCTTTTGAGGAACTTTGCTTGGGAGAGGGACCGATCCGGAGGTCCTTATCAACCTCCTACAAATCCCTGCTAGACCTTCACGCCACTGAAGATCCTCCATTCTTAGCAAAATGGGAGAGAGTCTTGCATATCACCTTCACAGAACCCCAAAAAGAACTCTTCCCAAAAAGAACTCTTTTTCTCACAGAAATCTTCTCTTTGTAGCAAATATCATGAGACCGCACATAAAATATTGACGTGTTACAGAACCCCTTCTGTGCTGGCTAAGATATTTCCTCTACAAAATGATCGCTGTTGGCGTTGCGGCCTACACTCAGGCACCCTCTTACATGTTTTTTGGGATTGCCCTGTGCTCCAAACTTTTTGACAGCTGGTGCTTAAGCTCATACAGAAACTCACAGACACATCCCTACATGATAACCCAGCGGCGGTCCTCCTTAACCTTACCCCCTTATCAAGGAAATGTTATCATAAATCCCTCCTCAAGCATCTCCTTAATGCTGCTCGGGCCAGCATCCCACCCCTTTGGAAACAACAGTCTGCACCAATGATAGCCCAATGGTTCGCAAGAGTGAAGGACATTGAGCAAATGGAAGATCTGACCTCTGCTTTGCGAGATAAGTCAGAGAAACATAAGTCCAGATGGTTTCATTGGAACCTCTTTGGCTTCTCTGACGAATTCCACCAATACATGTCAGGATCCTCCGTCTAGGATCCTCATCGTCTGTTCAGTGTTATCGACCTTGGCTCCCTAGGGGTAATTGCCCCTCCCCCCTTTTGATATATATATATATATATATATATATATATATATATATATATATATAACATATATATGCAGCGCCCTCCTCACTCCCCTCTTTTTCTTCAGCTCGTCTGTCTCTTGTCTAGGGGTACCTTCAGAGGGGAAGGGAGCGGGGACACCACGCCTGGCCTTCACCACAGGTGTCAGTGTGGTGTAAGCAAAGTTCTTTTACCTTCGGGTCAGTGCTGTGCACCTGGAGCCTCCACCAAGAGTTACCTTGAACAATGTCTGTCAGGAAATGAGCCCCACACCATTAAAGTTCAACACTCCTTTATTCCTCTCGAATGAACACAATCAGTTGAACTCCCTTGTAGAAACAGAACAGAAAAGACACAATGTGTTCTCCACTTTCCTCTCTGAAAGTGAGTTGTGGTCTCCGAGCGGGGGGGGGGGGATTTCCTTCCAGGCGGTCTCCGATGAGAGGCTCACCCGTCACTGGCAATATGCTGCACCAGGTCTCCGAGTGAGGAGCTCGCCTCGGTCCATTACGCCTTCCGGATTCGGGTACCCAATCCCTGGGTACCCTAGAATCTCCTTCCCTCGCGGAACTCGGTGTTGGGTACTGAGCTCCAGACCTCCATCCGAGTACCTCACTCCAGGCTAAAGGTGCCTGGGTTGGAACACGACCTCCGGCTGTCCTCTAGGCCTAGGCCGCCTAGAGGACCGACACGAATCACCGCCCGCAGGCTGAAGGTGCCTGGGACTCGACCCCGATGACAAAGATGGACGGCCCCTTTATACCCTCTCCCAGCAAGCACGGCGGGTTCCCCGCCCCACCATACCGCTGCCGAGGAAGGACAAAAAGGAGGCACGGCACACAGCAATGATTCAACCCCAGCCCAGGGCGACAGCGCCACCTGCTGGGCTGCAGGGAATTACACATCACTGATGTCTCTGCCAAGTTCAAATTACACCCGGGAAAGTACATACCCGCTATATATATATATATATATATATATATATATATATATATATATATATATATATAAAAACATTTTTTTTTTCTTCTCTTCCTTTCTCTCTCTCTCCGCTCTCCCTTTCTCTCGCCTTCTCTTTTTTCTCTCTCACCCTTTTTCCATTACTCTTTTTCAATTAAAAAACAAAGTGATGGGCACAGAAGCTTTTGTTTACCCTGTATTAGACTTCAGCTAAAGGCGTGAGCCTGACCAAGTAGCTCCCTCCACTCACATGCAATTGATATGTATGGTTGATGTACTTGATGCGCTCGTCGCAATCTATATGCAATGCAAAGTTGTCTTTTCTCTTTTCGTCCATGGACGGACACAGCCTTCTCAATATTTGACATATGAGTTATGTTTCTGTTCATAGGAGAGGACTAGGCAGAACATGTTACATTAATCAGAGTTGAACAGCCCCGCCCAGGGGGCGGTCCCTCCAGACATAACCCTCCGCCCTGCAGTCAGCAGCTCAGTTTTTTTCTGCCTAGCAGAGGAGAAGGACGTGGCTCTCTTTGGGCCCAGAGTCCTGAAGAATTTTTTATTTAATTTTATTTTAATTTTTTTTGTGATATCTTCTGTAGCACACCCCCGTAGGAGCTGCTGGTTTAAGTTTTGGGTTTGGCTTCATTGTCAGGGTGAGAAAGTCTGTAGTAAATGCAATGTCCACACAGGATGTAAAACCTTCAACTGTTGGTTTTATTTTTGCTGCAGTAACTCGTATAGAAAGTAGAAGGTATGAGAAGAGAGGGGAAGGTTCAGGCACACGCTGTAGAACACACAAAATGTCTAAAGTCATCCACCACTCTCACTGTTGAGTGGGTATTGCTCACCCAGATAGACCCCTCTCACCTGGCCTAGCAGCCGAGATGATGCATGAACCAGTATCAGGACAGTCTCTGCCACAGACCGTTTGAGAACAAATGTGGATAGCCAGGAATCCTCTGCCACAGGATTTCAGTCCCGAACTTCCAGCCGTGCAGTTAAAGAACCTTTAAGCCGATCCGGCGAACTTCTTGGCTTTTAAAGTAGTGGATCCCCTCTTAACAAGGTCACCAGGCCTCTCCCGAGACATTAGCACTTAACTGGTCTCCTCCAGGGCAGTTCCTCCCCCGGTTTCCTTCATTAAGCAGCTTCCTCCCTCATGGTGGACAGCTTGGGATCCCCTTTAGAATTGTAGGCCCCAGCCAGACTAGCCGGGCCTACCAAATAGCGATACAGCCTCGGGCCAACGTGGCACCGAGGTCAGAATCACACACGCATACCTCGCGCCAGGAGGGCAGCGAGGCGAATGCCGACCCCGAACAATGGCGTCTGCCCCTTAAGTTTCACTCCCCAGCATGCATAGCGGGGCACCACTCCCACTGTACCGCTGCCGAGAAAGGACACCCAATACACCATGGTCTGCCTGTATTCCAACATGGGCCTGAGGTGGTACCGCCACCTTCAGGCAACAAGGGAAAACACTACCAGGCACCACCATAGCTAGAACAGAGGCAATTTAGATATAATCATATAGATCTGAGCCCAATTATTGGCTCAGACACCCCCTAAATTTACAATAGCGCCCCCGATCATTGGGGGGCAGGGTGCTACACTTCTATCAACTGCCGGCTGGGCGACAGGCTGGATATTATAGATCCTTGTAGTCTTCCCAGTTCCGGCCATCGAGTGTTCCAGTCCTTAGCTTTGTGCTGGTTCTGCCACAATGTGCCCCATGACTCCAGGGGTGGCCGGTGAGCACATGCTCCGGGGTCCACATATGACTGGGCTCATTGTTGTCTCACTCACAGTGGACCGGGCCGACAGCTACTCCAACTCAGTTGTAGGCCTATCAGGGACGCACCAGCAAGTCCTCGCAGGACGGGTAAGTACTAGTCCTCCTGCCTCGGCAGGTGGGAACGGCTGGGCCTTTCAGGGACTTGGGGTTCTCCTGTCCTCCCTTTCCCTGCTCTCTGTCACAGTTTCCCTTCTGCTCTAGCAGCGCGCTGCGACCGGGGCGTACCTGTGGGGGGGGCTCCGGATCCTGGTGGGAGACTGTGGGGTGTTGGGGCCCGTTTTTCTGTGAGGGGTGCTCTGCTCCAGGGAAGTACCTTTTACTCGGCCTTCTCGTCCACATCGCGGTGCTCGGCTTCCATTTTTGCGGCGTCGATGCCATTTTCTTGTATGCCTGCTGTTCTATGTAATTTCCCCATTGGCAGCCATCTTGCCGTGGCCACGCTGTGGCGCAGGTTGTTATTGCGGGCGGCCATTTTCTTGTGGTCGCGCCCTTTCTGAGGTGCCTGGCGGCCATTTTGGATGGGGTATTCCTGGGTGGTGAGTCCCCTGGATAACCCCCCCCCCCCCCGGTCAGTGCAGCAAGGAGGGTGGACACTTCAGTTTTTTTTTGACTGAGTCCCTGAGAGCTGTCACTGTATCATGGAGTCAGTATCTGGCCCTTCTTCCCCAAACATGCCAGAGGCGGCAGCCGGTGCCCCTGCACCTGCGGTTCCAATGGACACTTTGTCGGCAGTCCTGGAATCTTTTGTTGCCAGGGTGGAAGCGGCGTGCGAGCGTAAGGGGGGTAAAAAGTGCCCCCTCCCCCTACCATCTCCAGGGAAATGCTCTGACTCAGATCCGGGCCTAGCTGCGGCACAGGACCTCGGTTCAGGGTTATCAGAGGATGCGGACCAGGACCTTCCTTTGTGAGGAAGACCCTTCATCCGGGTCAGCGCATGACAGGGGACTCGTTGGTGCGCTTATCAATGCTGTGAGGGACTCCCTTAAGCTGGAAGGTGCAGCTGAGGCGTCCATGGAGGGGTCAGTCTCTTTTGGGTCGCACAAATCGACCTGTTCTGTGAAGGTGTTTCCCTATGTGTCCTTCTTTGATAAATTCATAGATAAGGAATGGGAAAAGCAGCAGAAGTCCTTTGTGGTCCCTCAGCGCCTGGTGGTCAGGTATCCTTTTGAGGAGAGCCTTTTGAAGAAATGGGCTTCTCCTCCGGTTGTTGACCCCCCGGTTGCTCGGTTAAATAGAAGCGTCCCTGGGTGCACAAGCCCAACAAGCCAGCAAACAAGCCTGCCACTGCATGAAGTTTTGCCCCCGCTAGACTCATGGGTGGGGGGACGGCTTTGCAGGTTCACGGCACGGTGGACCTCCCTGCTCTCCGACCAGTGGGTCTGCGAGGTGGTCACTTCGAGTTTCTTTCCTGTCCACCGAACAGATTCTTTCCCTCAAATCTCCCTCTTCTTCCGGCTCGTCGGTCTGCCCTATTGGGGGCAGTGCAAGATTTACTAAGGGCCGGAGTGGTTTTACCTGTACCACTGGAAGAGAGGTTTCAGGGTTTTTATTCAAATCTGTGTGTGGTGCCAAAGAAGGACGGAGTCCGTCCGATCCTGGACCTCAAAGCGTTAAATGTGTTTGTAAAGGTTCGGAAGTTCCGCATGGAATCAATTCGTTCAGTGATTGCTGCGCTCCATCCGGGGGACTTTCTGGCATCCCTGGACATCAAGGGCGCATACTTGCATGTTCCAATCTGCACAAGACACCAGAGGTTTCTGCGCTTTGCAATCGGCGAAGACCACTATCAGTTTGTGGCTCTTCCCTTTGGCCTAGCGTCAGCACCGAGGGTTTTCACCAAGGTGCTAGCCCCGATTCTGGCTTTGCTGAGACAGCGAGGCATTGCTATCGTGGGCTACTTAGACGATCTTCTTCTGAGAGCAGCTTCTGGCTCAGAATTAGAGGAAGATTTGGCTATAGCCAGTCAGAGCCTCAGAGAATTCGGTTGGGTATTAAACATTCAGAAGTCGGTCCTGACACCTACTCAGCGTTTGGAGTATCTAGGGTTGATTCTGGACTCCAAGGAGGCGAGAGTCTTCCTTCCTTTGGAAAAATTGCAGACTCTCCAGTCTGTGGTGAGGTTGTGGACATCCCGCAAATGGTCGTCTCTCCGTTTTTGCATGCAAGTTCTGGTCTCATGGTAGCCTCCTTCGAGGCAGTACTGTATGCCCAATTCCACACTCGAGTCTTGCAGAGGGAGATCCTGTCCAAATGGAACAAATCTCCATTGTCTCTGGATCATCACATTCAGGTCAGTCGCCTGGTCAGGGCTTCCCTGAGTTGGTGGCTGAGATCCCCGGCTCTTCAGTCCGGGAAGTCGTTCCTCCCCTTCCATTGGACTATGATTACGACTGACGCCAGCCTCACAGGTTGGGGGGGGGGGGAGTCTGGGGAATTTAGTCGGCCCAGGGTCGCTGGACTCCGGACGAATCCCGTCTGCCGATCAATGTCCTGGAACTTTGGGCAATCAGACTGTGTCTCTCCTCGTGGTCGGGGAGACTACAGGGACGCCCGATCAGGATTCAGTCAGACAACGCCACGACGGTGGCTTATGTCAACCATCAGGGGGGAACAAGGAGCTCGGCTGCAGCGTCCGAGGTCGCTCACATCCTGCGGTGGGTGGAAAGAAGCGCGCCGGCTCTGTCGGCCGTCTACATTCCGGGCGTAGAAAACTGGCAGACGGACTATCTGAGTCGCCAGATGCTAGACCAAGGGGAAGGGTCATTGCATCCGGAGATGTTTCAACTCCATTGCCAGAGGTGGGGCACGCCGGACGTGGACCTCCTGGCCTCTTGAGTCAATCGCAAGGTGTCGAGATTCGTGGCCAGGTCCAGAGATCCCTGGGCAGACGCGTCAGTGGCCCCCGTGGGGTCAGTATTGGCTAATTTATGCCTACCCCCCACTGAAGTTGCTTCCTTGTCTGCTCTGCAGAGTGGAGACCGAGGGGATCCCGGTGATTCTAATCGTTCCAGATTGGCCCCGGCGTCCTTGGTACGCCGACCTTGTGTGCCTGGTGGAGGACGTACCCTGGCGGCTGCCAATGCGGAAGGACCTTCTGTCTTAAGGTCCCATACTTCATCCTGCTTTACAGTCGCTGGCTTTAATGGCATGGCTATTGAAAGCCAGGTACTAAGGGACCGAGGCCTTTCGGATTCGGTCATTCCAACCATGCTGAGGGCACGGAAATCTTCTTCCAGGAAGATCTACCATCGTACTTGGAAGGCCTACATCTCTGTGTGAAGAGATGGAGTGGCATCCACGGACGTATTCGGTTTCCAGGATCCTGCTGTTATAGCGTGAAGTGGATCAGAAACTTGCCTTAAGCATCATTAAGGGTCAGATTTCAGCCTTGGCTGTTTTCTTTCAACAACCTTTTGGCGACCCATTCCCTGGTGGGTACCTTTGTGCAGGGGGTTCGATATGTGGCTCCCCCAATTAGACCACCTCTTCCTCCATTGGATTTAAATCTGGTGCTCTCGGTTCTTCAGGAACCTCCTTTTGAGAACATCAGAGAGATTCCTCTCTTGACACTATCTCAGAAGGTGGCTTTTCTAGTGGCCATTACATCTGTCAGAAGGGTTTCTGAATTGGTGGCCTTGTCTTGCAAGTCACCATACTTGGTCCTCCATAAGGATAAGGCGGTGCTACGCCCGCAACCCACTTTCCTTCTGAAGGTGGTTTCGGCTTTTCACCTAAATGAGGACATTGTGCTACCGTCCTTGTGTCCTCGGCCGTCGCATCCCAGGGAGACTGCGCTCCATACTTTAGACGCGGTACGTGCCTTGCGGGTGTACTTGTCTGTTACTGCTCCGTTTCGGAGGTCTGACTCACTATTTGTGTCGAGTCTGGTCCACAAAAGGGCCTGGCGGTCTCGTCGGCCACCATTTCTCAGTGGATCAGGCAGACCATCATACAGGCCTATGCCCTTAAGGGGCGGGCGCCCCCCTTTCCGGTCACGGCACATTCAACCAGGGCAATTGGTGCTTCCTGGGCTTTCCGACATCAAGCGTCTGTCTCACAGGTGTGCAAGGCGGCGACTTGGTCGTCCGTTCACACATTCTCAAAATTTTACAAGGTTGATGTGAGTGCATCTTCAGATGCTTCCTTCGGCCGCAAGGTTTTGCAGGCGTCTGTTTAGGGTTGCAACTCCTCCATTGAGGAGCTCTGCTTGTTTGGGGTGAAGTTAGTTGTTTTTGATACTGTTCCCACCCCTCGTTTTTTTTTTTACACTGCTTGGGGATGTCCCATATGTCAAGAATTGAGAAGGTTGTGTCCGTCCATGGACGAAAAGAGAAAATAGGATTTTTTGTACTCACCGTAAAATCCTTTTCTCTGTCGTCCATGGATGGACAACAGCACCCACCCCTCCTTTTTAGGTTTGTACTGCTTGTTACGAACTGAGCCGCTGACTGCAGGGCGGAGGGTTATGTCTGGAGGGACCGCCCCCTGGGCGGGGCTGTTCAACTCTGATTAATGTAACATGTGTTTAAATATCTAACATGTTCTGCCTAGTCCTCTGCTATGAACAGGAACATAACCCATATGTCAAGAATTGAGAAGGCTGTGTCTGTCCATGGACGACAGAGAAAAGGATTTTACCGTGAGTACAAAAAAAACTATTTTTGTTTTGTATCTGTGTCACGTCTTTAAAAAAAATAAAACTAAACCAAAAATGTAAAATATTGCAGTGTAAAAATCATTAGGTATAGTGATTGCATCAGTTTTCTTTTGCTTTTTTTCCCTGCTTTCACCTGGTGATCTAGCCAGTAACACATCTCTTGTATTTAGCCCGGTTCACACTCTGACTTTGAGAGCACATGTCGCATGACGTGTATAAATCAATGATTCCCTATGAGAGCCATCTTATTTGGTCTGACTTGTGTCAGTCTGTATTTTGAAAAGGTTCCTGCACTACTTTGGTCCGAGTTGAATCCGATTTTAGCCCATTGAATTGAATGGAAGTCGCATCAAAGTCGGATCAACATCTTAACTGATCCGACTTGTGCTCAGAGGCAATGCTAGCAATGCAAAATCTATTGAAAAAAAAACGGCGCGGGGTCCGTCCCCAAAATCCATCTATGAGTAAGCATCCAACGATGTGAAACGCGTTAGCCATTTGTCCCTGTTTCCATTTGATTTGACTGTATTGCTTTGGATTTTATTTGGATTTATTCATTTTATTTTCATAATAAAGACTCCTGCGGCAGTCCAGGATGTTTTCTCCTTCTCCAGACTTGTGCAGAGCCAGCACCTGTTAGTTCATAGTAGGGTGGGAGCATTACGAAGGTCCAGAGGCTTGGTGAGCGGCAAGCTCTTTCCCCAAAATCCATTCCAGGCCCTTCGGGTCTGGTATGGATTTTGAGGAGAAACCCAATGCTAAAATAAATAAAAAATGGTGTGAACCATACCAGGCCACATGCCCTTAACATGGGGGGGTGCTTTGGGGCAGGGGAGACTCTGCCCCCCCACTCCAAAGCACCTTGCCCCCATGTTGATATGGACAAGGTCCTCTTCCCCACAAAACCTGCCCAGGATTCACCCGGACAGTCCGGGTTTTTAATCATGTGTCCGGGTTTCAGACGGACTGAAACCCAGACACATTATTCAGACCAGACTGTGGCTCCCCAAGTAACCAAGATAGTCTCACACAAATTTGTTCTCGTTCCGGGAGCTGCGGGAAGCTGTCTGGGGGGCAGGTTCGGCATCACTGGGTGGCAGGGCGATGATATCAGCAATTGCAATTTCGCCACACCCACCGTTCGCTGCGGCACGCAATGCGCACCGCATTACTACTCTCCTTGCAGGGGCGGATCCAGAGTCTTTTCTCGGGAGGGGCACTGCCAAAAAATATGTTTTTTCGTGGGAACTTTATCGGGGAAATGGCTGGTGTCGGCGCTTCAATCATCCCGACACCATGGTGTCAGGATGAATGAAGCGCATTTTTTCTATTATTACATTGTAATATAAAATTAAATAGTTTAATGCAGAATCAGTGGGAGCCCCGAGTGTGTCACTTGCCACTGTCGCTTGCAATTAGTGGGAGCCCTGAGCGGATTGTTACTTGCCACGTCACCTGCCACATCTTGTGGATTGTCACTTGCCAAACCTTGTGGATTGTCACTTGCCACATCACCTGCCACACCTTGCGGATTGTCACTAGCCACACCTTGCGGATTGTCACTTGCCACGTCACCTGCCACACCTTGCTGATTATCACTTGCCTGCCACCAGATGCAGATTGTCATTTGCCACGTCACCTGACACAATTAGCGGATTGTCACTTGCCACTTTGCCTGTCACACCTTGCGGATTGTCACTAACTTGCCTGCTAAGGTGTAGTTTTGGTTGTCTCTTGCTGTGTCCCAGACTCTCAGAGTCAGGCAGCAGAGAGATAATGTAATCTCTCTGCTGCCTGCACAGTGAGGGCGGAAGTCACTGCAGGAATGCAGGGCAGGCACGGGCGGTGAGAGATGATCTCATATCTCTGCTCCCCCTCTCCCGGCTAGCTGATTGGCTAGCTGCCACACTGAGCCTGCTTTCTCACTCTCACCTGCGCTGCCAACACACTGAGCAGCACGGTCTGCCCACGAACCACGCCGCCCGCCCACAAACCGCGCCCCAAGCGGAGACGCCCGCTTTCTTACCCGTCTGTGGAGCCGCACGCTATCGCACCTGCCTGCAGAGCGGCCCGACGTGACTCACTGACGTCACTCATTGCTAGACGCCAAGTGGCCCAGTCGTTAGCAGCAAGTGCAGGGAAGAGGCTCTACCCACCTCCTTCTCCGCTCCTGGTATCGTGTCAGTGCGCCGCGTAACTACATTAGACGAGTCTCTCTCTCGGCGCCGCTGATCGGCTGATGTGAGAAACTGAGAAAGAGACTCAGAGAGGCAGCGGCAGCCGCAGAACAAGTACTGTATATACTCGAGTATAAGCCGACCCGAATATATGCTGAGGCACCCAATTTTACCCCAAAAAACTGGGAAAACTTATTGACTTGAGAATAAGCCTAGGGTGTCCATCTGCATGCCTCACCTTGCCTCACTGTGCCCATGCCTCACTGTGCCCATGCTTCACCGTGCCCATGACTAGACTGATGTTTAACATGGGAGTCTATGGAAGGAGTGCCCGGTTTGAAAAATCGCTTCTCCCCGGCCTTAGGTCTCCTAGACACCAAGCTTTGCACACTTGTAGAGGAAACATAGGGCTATATGTGTGCCAAGTTTGGGGTCCAGGGGACCTACGGTCAGCCGGTACCGGGTCTGCAAAATCACCAGAGAAATTACTGTTTAACATTGGAGTCTATGGAAGAAGTGCCAGGCTTTGAAAAATCAGTGCTCCCCGGCCGTAGGTCCCCCGGACACCAAACTTTGCACACTTGTAGAGAAGACATGGGGCTATATGTGTGTCAAGTACCGGGTCCCCAAAGTCCGGGAGATCAGGCGCAAAAAAAAAAAAAACAGAGCAAGCAAGCGAGTGTGACAGATGGTCTCGGGGGGGGGGCAATTGCCCTGTTGCTCCCCCCCTGGATCCGCCCCTGTCTCCTTGGGGCATCCAAAGGTGTCCCAAGCCACTAAAGTGTTCAGGTTTGGCTTGAAGAAAAGGTGCCAACCCTAGTGTGCGGGCAGGGGGCTTTTAAGAAAGGGGGCCCCCAGATCCCGCACTCCTATGTGCATAAGTATTGAATCATTTACAAATTGAAGTCAAACGCTAGCTTTTTTTTTTTTCCTTTTGGAATAATTGCATGAATAAATAAAAGATGATCACTTTAATTACCCATCAGTGAAATGGTTTGTCTCATCCATGTAAACTGATACATTCTGCTGGAGATTTTGTTCTGTGAAAATCAACAAATTTGCTGGCTGGATTACCAGATGAAAAGCCTAGAAAATATTAAAAGAAAGAAAGCCTAATGCCCCATACACACGATCGTTTTTCATGCCGTTAAAAATGCCATTTTAAAAAATGGCCATTAAAAATGATCGTGTGTAGGCTCCAGAGCATTTTTAACGACGTGAAAAACGGCCATTAAAAATTCCGGACATGCTCTCTTTTTTCACGTCGTTTTTCATGTCGTTTTTTTTAACGATGTGAAAAACGATAGCGTGTATGCTTTCACGACGTGAAAAAAAACGCGCATGCTCAGAATCAAGTATGAGACGGGAGCGCTCGTTCTGGTAAAACTAGCGTTTGTAATGGAGATAGCACATTCATTACACAGTAACGGACTGAAAAGCGCGAATCGTCGCTCAACAAACTTTACTAACATGAAGGGTGGCGCCATTCGAACGGAACTTCCCCTTTATAGTGCCGTCGTACGTGTTGAACGTCACTGCGCTTTGCTTGATCGTTTTTTTTAATGATAGTGTGTACACAAGGCAGGCTTGAGAGGAAACATGAAAAAAAACGAGGAGAAAAACGTCGGTTTAAAAAATGACATTAAAAATGATCGTGTGTACGGGGCATTAGGGCTCTTTCACACGGAGGTCCGTTCAGGTCCGCCTGTCAGTTTTTTAGGCGGACCTGAAACGGATCCTCCATGCACCCCTATGGAAGCACGGATGTCAGCGGTGACATGTCCGCTGACATCCGCTCCGCTCCGAAAAAGTGTGACAGAGGAAAATCCTATTTTTCCTTCCGTCTGCGGAGCGGATCGGATGACAACGGACTCTACGGTCCGTCGTCATCCGATTCCCCATAGGGGAGAGCGGCGCTCTGACAGGGCGGTCCATGCACAGTGTGCGGGGACTGCCCAGTCATCCGTCGGCTCAGCGGGGATCAACGGAGCGAGCAAGCGGAGCTTCACGGGGCGGATCTTCACGGATCCGCCCCGTGTGAAAGAGGCCTTAAAAAGAAAACGATTGCAACAATCACATCTAAATTTGTAAACTGCAATATAATACACGTTTGCTTTTGGGTTTAATACCACTTTAACCAATTAAGTTGCCAGATCTGCATGGATGACAGGCAGCTTGCACTTTCAGAAAGGGGTTATCCCAGCACACCTTTTCTTTGAAGTCATTGGCAAAAAAAATAATAACAGTCCCCGTAGAAGAGATTTTATTCTCACTTCTCTAAAGCCTCGTACACACGGCCGAGAATCTCTTTAGGAAAAAGCACGTAATTTTTCCTGACGAGATTCTTGACAAGAATCTTGTCCCGGCCGAGTGTACACACGCTCGATTCAAAAGAACCGCCGTTCATCGACTACGACGAGTGTGGGCTCGTCACATTCGATGCTTCCGCCGCCATCTTGCTACACCCTACCTATGCCTAGGAAGCTACCGCGCATGCGGCAAAGTCATTTCGAGCATGCACGGGTTTCCACGGCGACAGGTAAGTGTACACACTCTCGGGGTTTCTCGTCGGGAAACAGGCCGACGAGAATCTCGACGAGAAAATAGAGAGCAGGTTCTCTATTTTTGTCGTCGAGATTCTGGACAGTTTTCTTGACGAGAAACCTGAAAGCCTCGTACACACGCACGGTTTTCTCGGCAAGAAAGCTCTGCTTTGTAATCCAAATGAATAGTAAGGATAAAAGTATCTTTCTTTAAACAGCTCTCACCACCCGGAAAGTCCAAGTCCGTTTCCTCTGCCGATTCGTCTAGGAACAGGAATCCACTGACACGTTCTTCCTCTGGTACTGAAGCAGGAACCTCTTCCGGTAGTGAGGGTATGGGATCACATCTGGGGACAGCAGGGGCTGAAAGCCGTTTCACCAGATCGGTATTGGTCCCAATGATGAGAGAGCTTCTTGAGGGCCCTGGCAGCCAGGGACAGACAATGGCCAGTGTCTCAAAGTTCTGGGGCTCCCCAGCCCTCAATATAACATGACAACTTGATCCGCACAAATCCATCACAAGAGTACTCTTCTGCTTGGATACCCTGAATCTTGGTGTCTCCCATCTCTTCCAGGGGCAGGTATGATAGGTACTTCTTGTAAAAGTCTCTGGTCATTAGGGTAACCTGAGAACCTGTATCAAGGATGGCTCTGGTGTAGATCCCTTCGATCAGAACAGGCACTACAGGCAGAGGACCTACCAATTGGGTAGCAGTCCTTTTGGAAACACCTGTAACAGCAGGCTGGCATACTTGGACTTTTAAAATGCTCTGGGATTTCGTCTTTCCGTTCTACCAGTGCGTACGTAAACGAGGCATTTGACCTTGTATCCATCACCCATGCTTTCTGGCTCAGTGATAGTGACATTATTAGCTGCTTTATCGCTTCTTCTTGCCAGATCCCCCCGGGAGTTCAATAACTACCGCTGCGGCTGGATCGGCGCCAATCGCTGCGCACCACTGTGACATTGCTAGCGTGTCCATGCTGGTACGTCTGACCGGCTTGATTGCAGCGTGCAACGTACAGAGATCCCGGCTCGAGCCCCCACGTGTAGCGCTACCCCCAGTTAAGAGAGCCGCTGATATTGATTTGGGCCCTGTAGTGCACTGCTTTCAACCCCTGGCAATCGGCTCTAACCTCCCGTGGCACAGCTAGTAAGGGGAGATAGGACCGCGTGACCGCAACTCTAGGTGACGCAGTCCTATGGCAAACACACACAGTGATATACTTTAAAACTTCTATTAAAGTAAGTGAAACTGACACCAATGTACTTGACCCAGATATTTTGCTGGGGCTAATGGGCAAGTAATAAACAACAGTATAACAAGTTGCAGATCCCTGCAATAAACAGTAATAAAGATAAACAGAGTAATCAGAATAATAAAGTATTGCTATGCAACTCTAGCGCTGCCCTTTTACAGCTACTTCCCCTCATGGGTAGACTAACACCCAGCAATGTCTACCTATGCAGTCAGGCCTGACTGATCTAAATGGAAGTTCAGGGTAAACAATCTTCGCTAGCAATCTTTCGGTGGTGCACTTGAAGAACAGCTTTGTAATCCAAATGAATAGTAAAGATAAAGTATCTGTCTTTAAACAGCTCTCACCACCCGGACAAGTCCAAGTCCGTTTCCTCCGCCGATTCGTCTAGGAACAGGAATCCACCGACATCCAAGTCTTCAATCCTTCTGGTGTACTGCAACAAGGAGGAGAAGATGTCTCTAAGGCTCTGCTAGGCTGGCAGAGGGGCTCTTTGGAAAAGAGCACAAGGCCCAGGCTTCAGGCCTTGTGCACACAGCAGTTCAGTACAGAGATCCTCTTGCTAGGAGAGGGGGTGTCCAAAGAGACCGAACAAACTCCACCTCCCCTTTATAAAGTCTGCCCCAGCAGTCTCTGTTCCGGAGCAATGTACCCTGGGTGCTGCAAGATGTACTGGGAGATGTAGTCTCTCTCTCCTCTGCTTTCACTTCCAGTAATGTCTCTTTACTTCCTCCCGACTCACCTCTCACCTGGAACTTCTTGTCTCTCTGCATTAAAGGAGAACACCCCGCTACACTGGATTCCCAGAACGCACCTGCCGATCTTGCGCATGCGCAGTGCGGCCAAGCAGTATAGGTCGGGTCTCCATACCAAATAACCTGATACTACGACTCGGCGATGCCCAGGGCTTTTTTTCAGCTGGAACTTGGTGGAACTCAGTTCCGCCACCTCTGGCTCAGGCCTTCTGCTTCCTTCTTACCACTATCACTTGTCCGGCTTCTGTGTTTGTCAGTGACAGCTTATCTCTCAACATCTCCCACAGATCTGATTTCCTCAGCGGCTCCCACAGAGTGCAGGCTGGGGAAAAGGGATATGAAGGTACCCAGGGTCCAGTGCAGCTTCCAAAACCCCTACTGGATGATCTCCCTGCAAGTGATAGAGGCAGAGCCACCTACAGTACAGTGTGTGGGGAGGTACTAGAGCTGGCTTGGTGCTTCAGCTCAATACAGCAACACAAGTAAGACAAGTGGAAGATGGTGGAGCATCTAATGAGGGAGGGAGAAGATGGGGGCAGTAGAAGGGGGATTTCATGCAGAGGCCAGAGCTGAAGTGGGGTGAAAATGAGATGTGGATTGGGGATGCAGAGGTAAGCAACTGTAGAAGAAGGCAAAGTTCACCCCTGAACTCTGCACTCTGTATGCAGAGCACCCCCTAACCCTGCACAATGTATATAGAATACCCCCAAACTCTGGACGTAGCACACCACGGAACTCTGCACTCAGTATGTAACACCCCCATAACTAAGCACTCTGTACGTAATGCACTTCTGATATTTAATTGACCTTTAAGACCCTTCTACTGAAAGTGAAATTTGACCACACCATTTGATGGGGTTGTATGTGTGTTTGTGTGTGGGAAGGGGGTTTTGGAGGGTCATGGTTAAATTCCTGCACCTATTCTCTGAGGAAAAAAAAGCCCTGGCGATGCCTATTATCTCCTGGAATTGATAACACACATATTCCAGGAGACAATGCAAAGCCGGAAATGGCGCGGCCGCACAGGAGGAAGTGGAATATGAAAAATCCTAAAATACAAAGAGTAATCCGACAAAAAAAATATGCCAATTCATTACAAGTGTACAGTTTAGTGCTGGTGGTGAGGAGTACAAAATGTGGGTGGAAATCTGCTTTAAATGGCCCAACATTATATAGTTGTTGGTAGATCTAAAGGAGATTGTACAATCAGATTGTATAGTGTATGGTCATCTTAACAGATATTGGGAGTGGATCAGGCATTGTACAGAAAAAAAATCCCCATTAGCAAAAGGAAATATTTTCTGTTTTAACAGGAGAGTCTCTGCAGAGTTATTGTGTAACAGGGAAAAGATTAGGGCAATAAAGGGATAGACAATGTATGTCCCTGCGATGTATGGAGTGTGACTGTGACACATCCCGCAGGCTGAGAAGCTCATCCATAACCTCCACAAATAGTTTCCTTGTTCTATTACTCATTGACTGGTGTTGGGTAATAGAAGGCAAACACACAGCTAAGACCTGATCTGAGCACAGATGGAATTAATCTTGGGTGAGTTCACCTGTCATTGGGCAAATAGGTCAGCAGTTCACTAGAAGACACCATTATCGCCTGCAGAGAGATGGAGAAAGACATTGATGGTCTGGACAACCCCACGTTTGAGGTCAGAATTTATTTTCTTTTTATAGATCTGAGATTTTTGTTGGGTTCATTAGATTATTGTTTGTTTTATTAGGTTATCAAAATAAATACAGAAACAAAATCAGAAGAATACAATAAAATTTAAAAAGTAAGCAGGGGAGCCCTACGAGTAGGATCACATAGAATAGTACAAAACACACATAAAGGGTACAGTAACAATAATACATACACTGTGTAGCGACCTCACCTCTCACTCCTTCTCTGTCAATGTCAATGGCTCTAGTCTAGGGGACCAGGGAGGAGAGTGTGACGCACCACCAGCTCGTATCCTCTTGTGTGTAGAGGTGTGAGCTATACCAATTACCTTCGGGCCTGTGCCCCTGTCCAGAGCCAAAACTTCCCTTGAGAATGACCTTTTAACTCCCAGAAAGCCAAGTTCCACACCATTGAAAGTCCATCACTTATTTATTCTTTTAGAGCAATAAATAGTCCTTTTAGAGCAGACTGGTTAGACAATGAACAGACAAGGTGAAGAGGAAGGTCCAGGCACAAACATGAACTTGTTACTCTCCTGTTTCGGTGTGCGCAAATAGGCTTGGCGCACGGTCGCTGCCACCGACCGTGAGGGTGGTCGCTGATACCGACCGGGTGAATTAGGCTTGAGGTCTCTGCCACCGACCTGTGTTTCAGTTGGGTCGCTACCACCGACTATGAGAACGTAGACTACCTTCTTGAGATGCGGCCCCTGTCAGGGGAGTCATCCATCCGGACGGTCACCAGAGGCCTCCACCGTCACCAGCCAATGCTGCGCTGGATCTCCGGGAAGGTCACCTCTCTGGTCCCCCTCGCCCTAAATTCGGGTGTCCAACACCGGAGGACACCCTAGGAATCCTCCATCCCTTGCGGGACCCAGTCGAAGGTACTGGGCCCCAGGCCTCCAGAGAGTACCTCACCCCAGACCAAAGGTGTCTGGGGTGGAATCGCAGCTCCGTCTCCGGGCCGAGGGCACCCGGAGACCACCAGCACTCACACCCAGGCTGAAGGTGCCTGGGCGTGGACCCCGAGCAGAAGATGTCTGCCCCTTTTATCCCCTCTCCCAGCATGCACAGCAGGTTCCCCGCCCCGCTGTACCACTGCAGAGAGAGGACAAAAAGGCACTGACCTCCAATGGTGGTTCAACCCCGGCCTATGGTGACAGCACCACCTATAGGCCGCAGGGAACTGGACACCATTGATATTCTCCACTGGCATAAATTGGTCCATGAACCCTAACAATTGCTGCATCTGAGCCTGTTATCACTCAGATGCCTCCCCTAAATGTAACCACCCGCTACACATCCCCCCCAGTAATTTGACACTGGGCCCCAGTGTCTGAAACCAATTTATGCCCTCTAAATAGAGTCCGCATAAATCCGATCCAGAGACAAACCTAATCAAAAGACGAAAAAAATGGCAATTTAAAAATTGTTTCGCTTGTGCCTGAACCAGTGTTAATTTTGGCAGCAAATTTTGTTTTAGTTTTAGTCTTAGTCTCAGGACTAAAATGGCATTTTAGTTTTAGTCCCATTTTAGTCTTCTGCAATAGTTTGTTTTAGTCGTATTTAGTCGACTAAAACTCCAATTAATTTTAGTCAAGTTTTAGTCGACTAAAAGTCCCTTTAGTCGACTAAAACTCCTTTTAGTTGTCTAAAATCTAATGGGTGTAGTTAAATTGTAATAGTAATGCATCATTTAAGCATTTCTCTACCATTTCCAAACTCATTATTATATAGTAACTGCTGCTGGCGTGAGAAATCAAATATGTTGTTTTTTAATGGTTAGGTTTGAACATGCACTACAGAGACACAAATTTAGTCGTTATATAACCTCTTTATTTAAGTAAAAACTTTTCGTCAAGAATATTGCTGTTTTAATAAAAGGATAAAATACCCTAAAAAAAAAAAATAGGAACACTTTGCGTGACATTCATATGTGCGCGGTTGGCTATGCTGCTTCTTCTCAGCCAAGGGAGTGTGCGGTGTGGTGGGCCCACTCACAATTTTGCCTAAGAAGAACACAGCCATGAATTAATGGTACAAAAACATACTATTCAGGCTCCGAGAACAACTTCTCCTAAGTCCTACTCCTAACCATCTAAGAACAGTTTGGTGATGAACAGAACAACATGTCTTTTCCAGCATGATGGAGCTCCTTACCATAAGGCAAAAGTGATAAGTAGTACTAGTAAGTAAGCGGTACTGGGAACAAAAAATAATAATTTTGGGTCCATGGCCAGGGAAACTAGACCTTAATCCCTTTGAGAAGTAACAAGTTGAACTTGTGGTGGACTGGTGGTCATGGTCAATCCAACCTCAAGAGGCTGGTGATGAGGGTGAGGGAAAGGGAACCCAAAAAAAACCCCACAAATTCTGACAGGTTGAACTTGATTGACAATGACAACATGCCACCACGATTGTCAGGCCCAGGGCAAATTGCAGCAGAGCAGAGGTCTTTAAAAAGAAGGGTCAACTAACTCAAGTCAACATTGTGACTGCGTGACTGCAGTGCAAATATTGACTCTTTGCATTTGCAATGCATAAAATGAATGTCAATAAAAGCATTTGACACTTATGCAATGCTTTTACCGGATACAATGATCGGACACAAATGTCAGATCATTGTATCCCAGATACATCTGAGACTGACACAAAAAGATCTAAAACACTGAAGCAGCACTAGCAGACATTGTCAAAATTATTTTGGTCATAGCTGTACATGTACATGCCATGGCCAACCAAGCACAGACAGCAGCACACTGCACAGGCACTGTTACTTACTTACTGCCTGGTGCCTGTCTGGCAGTGGCACAGGCATAGAGAGAGCACTCCCGAGTCCGACTCCCGACTATGCTGTGACAGCATAACAAACAAACCAATACTTGAGGGTAATGCTTATTTCTACAATAAGAATACGTTTACTGTCAGTTTATTATTTCAACAGTTCTAATTCTCAGATACATTCAAAGAAAAAGTGCACAGTCTACAATAATGCCATTAGTGCGTGGATTTACTGAATTATAACAGTCACCACTTTTTATCAACTCCAGTCATCTCTCTCTCAGCATCCAGTTTCACAATGACAAAATAGAGGTAAATATCACACTAAAAGAGAAGACGGTTGCCCTTTTTGACCGTCCATTACCGTTACTGATCTATTTTTCTTTCATTAGTGTGATATTTACCTATATTGTCAAATTTGTCAATGCTAAAAGAGAGGAGAGGGTACTTTGTCAGTCAACAAGTTGGTTGATAAAAAGTGGTGGTTGACTTGTTATTGTTCCAGAATACACATACTAATGGCATGGCATTTGTAGCCTCAGCCTGAGCCTGTGCATTTTTCCTATGAATTTGACTGACAATTAAAACTACTGATTCTTCCTATCCTATCGCAATAAGCAGAACCTACAAGTATTAGGTATGCTTCTGTAAATAGAAATACTTGAAGAGAATAATAAAACACTCCTATTTGTTTCGATTCATTTTAAGGAAAGCACTTCGTGTCAACATGACCCTTGCTCTATTCCGCCGACCTCCTAGAGAGGTCACCTGTAACACTGAATACCCTCTCTGCAAAGGCTTGAGAAGCTGGCATAGCCAGCAGGTCTAATGCAAAAGGCTTTAGCTGGTGATACAAAGTGTCACTCTTTGACAGCCAAAAATCTGTTGCGGTGGTGTACTCCTCACTGGTGGCAACTTGGTGCAAAAGCTCTTCCTTATATTTTCTGAACTGCTGCTCTATGCTGTTTGGGGAGATCCTCTGCTTGGGTCTTCTGCGGCATTTAGAAAGAAACTGAAAGACTGATTGCTTAGATGTGGATGCCGGTGGCGGTGCTTCTTCGACTTCCTGCGATAGTTCTTCTACCACATCATCGTCAGACAATTCCTCAAGGGGTGTGTGTGTGGCAATGTGGATTTTCTTGTGGCATACTCCTCTGCCTTTTTTAAACAGTTCTTGAATATTCTCATCCGCCGCATCAACAAGGGTTTCACAGACGATAGGGTTGACAAAACAAGCAGCTGCTGCAAGTGGAGAGAACATTTCGTCAGTTGGATCTAAGAGTGAAGCAAAACGTTGGTTGACACTCCCTTTCATTTTCTGTGCAATTGTGGCAAGGTCTTGGTAGCTAGTGTTCTGTTTAAAGTCCTCAAGATGGCTGAGCAGATCAAAGAGGGCAGGAACAGCCAGGGACATGGACATGGTGTCACTCTGGAGGGTTTTGGTATGTTCTGCAAAAGGCAGCAGTAGGTCATGCAATGATGTGAGCTTTTGCCATTCACTAGGGAGCAAGCTGTCCCATCCCATGCTGTTTGCAATTTGGCAGACTGACTCTTTCAGTTTGAGGAGTCTTGCGATCATGTTGAATGTACTTGACCAGCGTGTGAGGCAGTCATTTAAAAGAATAAGGCCACAATGCTCCAATAGCTTCTGTGTTGCAACTGAAGACTTGCGGAAGAGGTGCACTATTGATCTTGCTTTATCCAGTATTCTCTTCACACTTGCCTCCTTATGCACCATGTGGACCACAAGTTGCAACGTATGCACCACACATGGTGTCCGGTCCATGTCGATCTGTTGGTACCTATCAAGTGGAACACACACACACAGCCCAATAAGCATAAAGTATACTATAGAAAATGTTTGTTCCATTCTATTATTTTAACACTTAACATCTTATGGGAATACTTTTACAGTACACAAGACAAATAAAAAATAAAAAAGGTGCACTGACTGACTGCACCCCGTAGACTAGAGCAGATAGCGCCGTGCCCCCATATCAATCATCTCATAGCCATGAGATAATTGACTGGTGTCACCGTGTCAACCATGTCATCATGTAAAAGAATAAAAATGGCTCACTCACTCACCGCAGATCATCAATTTCCGTCTCGGCCTCAGAGTCACTTTCCGTCATGGGGGAGTCTTCCTCACTAGAGCTGGGTGGTTCTTCTGCTGCTGCTGTGGTTTGTTTAAATGCTGCCACCATATTGCTCCCGTTGTCTGTTATCACTGTAAGGATCTTCCTCTTTGGTGGTATGTCCCAGTCTTGCAAGTGTAGCGACATCACCCCTCTCACCCCTTCTCATTCTCGGCTTGTCTTTTCTCTGTCTAGGGGTGTTAGTAATGGGGGGAGGGATAAGATACACCACGGCCCATGTCCTCCATAGTGACGAGGTGAAGGCCCGAAAGATCGGGCTTTGTGTAGGTGTCCTAGAGTCAAGTCCTGTCCTTCGTCCTTGACTCCTTTGCTCCTAGTAACCAGAGTTCCACACAGTGAATAGGTCCAACACAGTTTTTTATTCTTCTCAGCGAATAAACACACAGCACGGTTAAGTTGGATTCTTTTGCAACAACTTAGTAGTAATGGGATTAGGTCGAGGCACAATCCTTTCCCTTCTTTTGCCAACCACTGTGGTATCACCAGTGGCGAATAGTCACTGCCACTGACTATGTGAAGTAGAACGTGAATTACCTTCGCTAGCACGGCCCCTGTCAGGGGAAGGATATCCATCCAAGGGAGATACCGGAGGCCTCTCTGTCACCAGCGATGCTGCGCCGGACTCTCCAGAGAAGTTCTGCTCACCAGACCTCACAAACTCAGACACGGGCACCCAAGGAGTTAGGGCCCCCTCGGATTCCTCCACCCTCGCTGAACTCAGTCGAAGGTACTGAGCCCCAGGCATCCGCCATAGTACCTCACCCCAGGCTAAAGGTGCCTGGGATGGACTCCATCTCCGCTCCGGCCAGGTCAAAGGGTACCTGGGCCCGGAACACCGGAACGCCAGCACCTAAGCTGAAGGTGCCTGGGTGCGGCTGCGTCCTCCGACTCTGCACTCTGAACCCTGTGGTAAGGGCATCCGCCCCTTTATCTCCTCTCCCTTTGCATCACAGCAGGTTCCCCGCCCCGCTGTACCAGCTCCAGGGGAGGACAAAAAGGCACAGTCTTGCGGTGTGAGTTCACCTCCGCCCCCCGGCAACAACGCCACCTATAGGCCCAGGGAACCTCACACCACCAGAGTCCTCCAAGAACCATAAAAGGGTCTCAGATTCCCTAGCAATCAGTGCATCTGGGTTACACTACCACCCAGATGCTTCCCTTAAATTCAAATACCCGCTACACAAGCATTTGTCCACACAGGATTTGATTGACTGTGCAGTGTGTGGGTGGGATACTTGTTCAAGGGCCAACAATATGTGTTCAGGTTTATGTTGTTCAACACAAAAGTAGCATGCACTTATGGCAAGGAATGAAGCTGAAGCCCCATACACACTATCAGTTTTCCTGCAGGTTTTTTTCTTCAGGTTTACCAAAACCATCTAATATGAGGTCAAACCTCAAGAGTTTCAATTTGTATGCAATCAGGCAGGCCCTTGCACTACATGGTTTTGGTAAACCTGAAGACAAAAACCTGCAGGAAAACTGATAGTGTGTATGGGGCTTTAGAGTCCTTTTTTGGTCCACAAATCAGTGCAAATAGATACTCTCCGAGCAGAAGCCACTCTCTTTTTGAAATTTTGTTTATCATCTTCATACTGTTTGTCAATCAGATTGCTTATTTTAGTTTTCTTTGGAACAGTCAGCTTCCTATCTAGTGTCTCCATCATACTAACAAAGTCCTCATCTTCAATCGTTCTGACTGGTAATCCGGTGTGCCCAATCCATCTTGCTATGGCCTCCTCCCTGGCATGTTGTTCCTTAGAGTCAATTTTATATTTTGAGGCACCTAAAAGAGCAGTGCAAATAGTTTGCTGTGGTTCATTTGATGTTTTCAGTATCTGTGGGGTTGAATTAGGGGGGAAAATTAAAGTTATTCTGATTTTACGTGCTCTCTCACCCCAGTGACCCTCCCCACCCACACAGTCAGCTCCAACCCAATCAAATCGTTGATATTTTATGTCACACAGTATTTGCGCAGTGGTATTTCAAACGCATTTTTTTTTAGGAAAAAAGGCACTTTCATGAATAAAATTAATAAATAAACAGTAAAGCTCAATTGTTTAGTATAATCTGAAAGATCAGATGATGTTACGCGGAGTAAATACCCAACATGACTCGTGTAATAATGGCGAATTGGCGACAAACTACACTACTGTACCCAGTGGTGTATTTAGGTTTTGTGCTGCCTTAGGCCTGACTAAACTCGTGCACCCCCTAATTTAAATATGATCCACCCCTTCCTGTCAAGGTCACACCCCTTCCTGTTTAAGATCTGCCCTGAAATTTTCCAGTGGGGACACTAATTCTGAGGGCCTTGGGGGGGGGGAGGGATTTCCTTAATCTACAGAGATTTCCTCTCACTTCCTGTTTGGCTATGGGGCATGAAATGTAGAGAAATGAACGGATGGCAAAAAAAAATTAACAGGGGCTATAACCATCCTTTACTCTATCCAAAATGGGAAAAAAAAGTGTTGCCTATAGTTCTACTTCAAGCACAAATTTCTGTTAAATTTCTCGAGGACTAAGAGGATATAACCATGCCAGTGGTGCAGCAGAAAACATGTAGCACAGTGATGAAGGTATGTGGTCCAGGCAGTGAGCAAAGGAAGGATTGGGGGCAAGAACAAATAAATCCATCTGTTTATTTTTCTCATCAGCAATTAACAGAAATAAAATTAAGATTCATTAATATGTACAACCGACACAAGCAAAGGATTGCAGGAGAGTCCTACTACCTACCTGACAGGTATAGGTGACCATGTCAGTGTCTCTTGTGTCTGCACCATCCTTATCATACCGGCAGCAGTGCAGTCGCTTTATGGGGGCGCCAGACCAATTTGTCTTGCGGCCCAGTCCACCTCATAAGACTGGCGCTACACTAAAAGTGCAGCACAAGCCAGCTGGGACCATTTTCATGCTGCCCCCCTGCAAAGTGCTGCCCTAGGCCTGGGCCTTGTTGGCCTAGGCCAAGATACAGCGTTGAGAAGTTCTAATGATAGAATTATTGCTCTCGTGATCGCGGCGATACCTCACATGTGTGATTTGAACACTGGCGTTTACATATGCATTATGCAGGGGCCACTTACGTTTTCAGCTCGTGGGGACAGGGACGCTTTAAAAAAAATAATTCTTATTCATTTATTTTTTTTCATATTGTCACATGTTGCTGTGCTTACCTTTTTATGAATTTCAGGATGAGTTGTCCGCAAATGACGCTTCAAATTTGTTGTATTTTTACCAGCGAGTGTCGCTCCACATGGTTTGCAAAGAGTCTTGTTGTCCTTAACATCAAATGTAAAATACAGCCATAGATCTTCTCTTCTCTTTCTACCAGTGATAATCACAGCCGACATTCCGGTATAGTAATAGTTTGGACTTTGGAGTCTTGGATATTGTACGGTGTGGGGGGAGGAAGCCTGTATGTGGCAGTGCAGTGTTCTCTCGACGGTGGTCTCTGAGTAGAGTAGGCCTGTGAAATTAGGAAATAAATGGCATGCAGTCAGTACAGTACACATTCTGCCTGGAGCCTGGATGTTGGTCTGACTCTGAGGGGATGGCCTATAATCGACAGTGAGACATATTTTGCCTACAGCACTGACTGGAATTTCATTATACACACACAAGAAGTGGTCGTCTAAGGGCAGTAGTACTGTACTAACTAGTAGTGAGGTCAGGGGAGGGGGAGGCCTCAGGCCTGTTGTACGTTCTACCACAATTTGTGTAGCTCTGTACTCTGTTTTTCTCTGCCTCTCTGGGTGGGAGAAGAGTTGCGGGTGGAGTCGGAGTAGTTGGGAGTCGGGAGCGGGACTCTGTCTGGAGACTCTGAGTGCTTTCTCTGTGTCCTGTCTGTGTCCTCACATGGGCAGCCTCGCCTCACCACTGGCGTCGGACTCTTCTTACGGTGTCGCTGGGCGTGCCGATTGCGTAAGTAGGCGGAGCTCCGTAAGTTGTTAAACGTCCCTCCTTACCATTTTCGTCGCGTTGTCGTCCGATAACGAAAACGGATCAAATTTTCGTCATAGTTTTCGTCAGAGGACGAAAACGTGCTGTACTTTTCGTTCCGTTTTCGTCACTTTAAAATTGCCGCTGACGAAATCGTTGACGAAAAGGTTTTCGTTGACGAAATTAACACTGGCCTGAACCCGGGGGAAGGGAAAGGAGGGAAGGGAAGGAACAACAAACAAACACACACAGGTATAAACATTCAAAGACATAACAGCATAATTTTTTCTCAAAAATTATATTTTTCCCCCCTCCCACATCACTGACTACGATTTGCCCCATTCTCAGCAGATTTGAATGACGTTCTCCTGCAGAGGGGAAAGAAACAAATTTTCTAACACAGGGTGTAACTTGGAGTGAAAAGGCTCCCCCTGGAGGAAACCCTTTCCTTCCAAAAAGTCATGTGTGGTGCGTGTGAAAATCCGTTGCACAACACTCCACCTAGTGGCCGTGTCGCGATCTGGAACACTTCTCTTGATCAGCAATCTCTTCATCTGTATCTTTGCCCTAACTTAACTAAACCCCAAAGTCTTCATTATCTTTGCAGTGGAGAACAGGGAGAACAAACAAAAAAAAACAACTGCTCCCAATTCTCCGCAGGAGTAGCCACCCCCTGCAAGTTAAAGAGTCCCTGAGTTCCGGCAAAGGCACTCCGGAATGTCCAGCAACAATAGAAAAAAAACCACAGGAGTTTATTCTCCTATAAGTAAAATCTTGGGTGCGGCAGTATCAGGGGTTTCAAGTACCTATCAAAGGTTTCCATATGGTACTCCACATCATCTCCATCCTTTCGACAAATAATCACCCTGTCAGCATGAATGTGCCGACCCAGCATCCATTCAGCCTTGCAATCTATAAACCTTTTGGAGGCCACAGGAGAACATGAGAGGTACCTGCGAGCGTGGGGCACCTTGAGATGTGTCCAGATAAAATCATCATACCATCGCTGCCTGTGTGCCTCCACTTCATACAACAACTCTCTTGGTAAGTACGGGTACTCCCACCCATACTCGCTGGCAACCTTCTGGCAAAACAGTCTCTGCAGTCTGGACAAGGGTGGCATTGTGCCACGTTCTCCCTCACCAGGCATAACAATTGACTCCGGGTGCCGAGGTGCCTTGACCACCTCCATACTGGGCATAGGGACCCGCAGCGACACTCGCTTCGCCCTAGCTTCGGGCGCAGGTGATTCCCGGAGCAGAAGGGCAGGCAGGGGACCAGATTCTTCCTTTAGGCGCCGGGGCCTCCACCCGGGGTGCACTATCCTCAGTAGACATGGGTGAGTCCCTTTGCATACGGGACGACGCCAGGGGCATCTTGTCCCAGCCCTTCTGCTCAAAAAGTTTGTCTATGATGCCATCATCTCCAGCATCAGAGACCGATTCCAGGTCGGTGGTGTCACACTCCTCCGCGGGCAGGTAATTCCTTGTGGACGTGGAATCACCCCCTCCCTCGGGCTCCCGTGGCTGTGGATCCCCGACACCTCCGACAAAACACCAAGTCCCGTTCCCCGGCTTACCTCGGCCTTTACTTGAACTGGGATGTCTGGGGCTTTTCCATCCGGATCAATCCGGGCCGGGCGAGCGCAGGGATGTTCCTTTATCACGGCTGCTGGAAGCTCTAATGAGACCGACCTTCCTCTTTGGCGGTGGGAGTAGGGAAGCTGTGGTGGTCGAAGCAGCATCCTCGGATTCCCGGATCCGTAACCAAAGCAGCAATTGGGGTCATCCTGGTGGTGGTAGGAACTGGAACCCAGGAGGCATTGGTGAACACACTGACCGCTTGCTGCTCCATCGCACACTGAATAACTGGCGCCAAGTCCCCATGTGCATCCCCGCACATGGCCGGACTCCTCCCCTTTTCCACACCAGTTTGCGGGCTTTCTTCTTGGCACGCTCACGAACTGTGCAGGGAGGGTGTGCCTCGTGGCTCGTTGGCCAAAAATGGCCGACCTCTTCGGAACTCCTCTGGGCAGCAAAGTTCAAACTCTTGAAGGCCTCGGCTCCGTTACACGAACACAAATCCCGGACCCAGAGCCCCCACGTGTAGCGACCTCGCCTCTCACTCCCTCCTTCTCTGTCAATGTCAATGGCTCTCGTCTAGGGGACCAGGGAGGAGAGTGTGACGCACCACCAGCTCGTATACTCTAGGGTGTAGAGGTGTGAGCTATACCAATTACCTTCGGGCCTGTGCCCCTGTCCAGAGCCAAAACTTCCCTTGAGAATGACCTTTAACTCCCAGAAAACCAAGTTCCACACCATTGAAAGTCCAACACTTATTTATTCTTTTAGAGCAATAAATAGTCCTTTTAGAGCAGACTGGTTAGACAACGAACAGACAAGGTGAAGAGGAAGGTCCAGGCACAAACATGAACTTGTTACTCTCCTGTTTCGGTGTGCGCATACGGGCTTGGAACACGGTCGCTGCCACCGACCGTGAGTGTGGTCGCTGCCGCCGACCAGGTGAATTAGGCTTGACCTGGGTTTCAGTTGAGTCACTGCCACCGACCATGAGAATGTAGACTACCTTCTTGAGATGCGGCCCCTGTCAGGGGAGTCATCCACCTGAACGGTCACCAGAGGCCTCCACCGTCACCAGCCAATGCTGCGCTGGATCTCCGGGAAGGTCACTCACCCTAGATTCGGGTGTCCAATACCGGAGGACACCCTAGGAATCCTCCATCCCTTGCGGGACCCAGTCGAAGGTACTGGGCCCCAGGCCTCCAGAGAGTACCTCACCCCAGACCAAAGGTGTCTGGGGTGGAATCGCAGCTCCGTCTCCGGGCCGAGGGCGCCCGAAGACCACCAGCACTCACACCCAGGCTGAAGGTGCCTGGGCGTGGACCCCGAGCGGAAGATGTCTGCCCCTTTTATCCCCTCTCCCAGCAAGCACAGCAGGTTCCCTGCCCCGCTGTACCACTGCCGAGAGAGGACAAAAAGGCACAGACCTCCAATGGTGGTTCAACCCCGGCCTATGGTGACAGTGCCACCTATAGGCCGCAGGGAACTGGACACCATTCATATCCTCCACTGGCATAAATTGGTCCATGAACCCTAACAATTGCTGCATCTGAGCCTGTTATCACTCAGATGCCTCCCATAAATGTAACCACCCGCTACAACTATAATAGGAATATACATAAAGTGCCATGCTAAACATGGGTAAATAAATACATACAAATAAGGTGCAAATGCTGTACAATAAGGTGCATATATCAATATATTCAATTTAGAAATAATCAAACTAAAAAAAATCCACAGAAAAAAGTCCCATAGAAAAGTCCATAAATCCTTGCTGAGGATATAAGCCAAAAAATCACCAGCGTGACACCCACCACACATTAACAATTGAAGGCTTACCAGAGAACCACCAGCGACCACCCTTACTCAGGGGGGTCAGAAAGTGCTCAATCGGATCTCAGACCCACTCACTGGGAGCCCAGATGCCCTCCCTGACACCGTGGCTTCCGTAGAGGTGCATATAAAAATATGTAAAAAATCAAATTTCTTCATCAATTTAGTCCAATGTGTATTCTGTTACATATTTTTGGTAAAAGAAAATCCCAATTAGCGTATATTGCTTGGTTTGCGCAAAAGTTATCACGTCTACAAACTATGGGATAGATTTAGGGACTTTTTATTTATTTTTTACTAGTAATTGCAGCGATCAGCGTTTTATTTTATTTTTCAGGACTGTGACATTGCAGCGGACAAATCGAACACTGAGTGACACTTTATGGGGACCAGTGACACCAATACAGTGATCAGTGCTAAACAAAAAGCACTGACACTATAAAAATGACACTGGCAGGGAAGGTGTTAACATAAGGGGCGATCCAAGGGTTAAATGTGTTCCCTATGTGTGCTTTCTTTTTTTCAAATATTTTATTTAGACCACCGAAAGGTGAGTCCCGGACATAACATATACAGTATAGGGCAGCATTAATACATATAGTACAGATGTACAGCAACAAAATTCAGAAGAATTAAGATAACACATGTAGCGGGGCTTTAAAATCTAAGGGAATGTTTGAGTGGTAGTTGTAGTCAAACACACTATTTGATAGGGTTCTGTAAAGCCCATTTTGTACTACAGGTGGGATGCTGGTGTATAGTTCCCTGTGGCCTGTTGGTGGCGCTGCCATTGGAGGCCAGGGTTGAACCGCTGGTACAGTGCTGCGCCTTGGATGTCCCCTTTCGGCAGTGGTATGGTGGGCTTGTCGGCTTGCTGTGCATCCCGGGAGGGGATATAAAAGGGGCAGACCCTGTCTGTCAGGGGTGAGTTCCCGGGGGTCCGACCCCGGGAGCGTGTGATTTTGTTCGTGGCCACCCCAGGCACCTTTAGCCCTGGGGTGGAGTTCTTGGCCCGGTACACTGGCGGATCAGTCCCAGGCACCTTTAGCCCTGGGGCTGCAACTGAAGGCCTTGGGTCCAGCACCTTCGGCTGGAACCCACGGAGGGAGGAGGAACCCCAGGGTGCTGCCTTGCGAGGAGATCTAGATGAAGAGGCCGGGGGAGGACCGTTCCGAGGGACTGGTGAGAGATCACAGTGAAGGAAGGGGCCCGGTAACTCTCTGGAGGGATGTCATCGTCCCGTTAGAGGCCTAAAACCAGAACCAACGTTCACCGGGTCTGTGGCAGAGACTATGTGTGTAATCTGATTCGAGCATCATTCCGGCTGCTAGGATCCACTCTAATGGGAGACTATCCCGATGCGCTGAGACTACCTGAAGATATGGGTAGTGAATAAGTATTCGTTTGTGCCTGGACCTACTCCAACACCTCTTGCTGTCCTGATCTTCCTCCAACCTATCCTGTTCAATGATTATGCATAAGAGAGAAATAAACTCTACGTTGCAGTTGCAATTGGTGTGGACCTTGGAGTTATTGGGGAGTAGAGACTTGTCTTTATTGCAGTGAAGACGAGAGCCATTCTCTGGGGAACCTGACCATAGAGACCCAGGTACATTACACCGCTCAACCTCTTCACACAGGAGGGTATGGGCATGTGGCATGGTGTGCCCCTTTTCCTAAAAGTGAGCCACAGTGAAGGAAAAGGGGTGGTGTGTGCTACACACAGATATAACAATGACGGTGTACATGTCGTTTAAGGCTAGACTACAGGTTGCCATCCCTAAAAAACCTGGATAAATGGTGTCAAGTCCCGGAATCACCTACACTATTTCTTTCTCGTACATCACGGGACACAGAGCGACATAGTCATTACTATGTGGGTTATATAGATACCTTCAGGTGCTGGCACTGGCAACGTCCAAAACCGGAAGTACCCTCCCCTATATAAGCCCCTCCCATCCGGGAGTACCTCAGTTTTTTGCCAGTGTCTAAGGTGTTGGCCAAGAAGTAACATGTGTTTTTCACTGAGCTTGCGTACAGGTTCTATTGGGCCTCAGTAAGCTATTCCGGATCCGACCAAAAAAGCTTCATAGCTAAACGGTCGGTACCCGGGCCTTGCAAGAGAAGAGCAAGGTTTTGCCTGTAATGCTTCTCTTAGGAGGGCTGGACCCTGGGATCCAGAGCTCTGGTCATACCCACGACCAAGATGTTTTCTGTGCAGGGTGCTATACAGGTCCAGGGGAGTGGAATCCTTGGGAACCCGGTCCCTGAAGGTTTGATTACAATGCCTGCCGTGATAGGTGAAGTTTGGGCTTCTGTGGACCAAACAGAGTCCTGCGGCGAGGAAAAGGTAAGTGGGGGCCCTCAGGAACTTGGTTCTATTGGGGGACCCCCAAGCCTATTTTGTCTTTCTGCCTGTTACCTAAGGTATTCCCGCTAAATATTCTGTGCATGCCTGTTACTACTGAGAAAATGTAAAAAAAATTATAGTAGGCAAGGAAAAAATAAATACAAAAAATGTAAGACCGCGGTACCTGTGTTAAACACTAGAGGCCGCTATGGTTCTTTTTTCTTGTAATGTGGATTTTTTTCTTCCGAAGTCAAATCCAGGCAGTTGGTAAGTTCTCTGCTGGGAAGCTGTCTCCTCTGCCCTGTTGCTGCGCTCATCCATCCCCGGGCCCTGCGGCAGGGACCCTGGCTCCCATCTAGCTCCTTGTTTTTTCAAAAAAGGCGCCGAAGGCGCACGTGCCCGCACGTGTGCACGCGCCTCTCTATATAGAGGCGATCTGGAAAAAGGGGCGGAGCGGGTGGATGACGCTCGGTGTGCTCCGCGGCGCTACTGCGCATGTGCGGGCGTCCAGCATGTTTAAAGGCAATCAAGCTGGCTATTGAAGTGCACAAACAGAGCTAGCAACAGTAAAAAGGCACACAGAGGCGGTTGATGCAGGCATCCCCTAGAAAGGCACTTTAGTAGACACCAACTGATATATAGCAGCAATTGTGCTAGACTATTCTCAGTAAAAGGGGTGTATTACGGCTGGAATACCTCAGCTTTGGGCTTAGGAATATGCCGTCCAGAAGCTCCGGAACTAAATCTTCCAGGAAGCGAAAGGGGTCTCCATCGGGCTCTGAGGATCTTGGGCATGCTTCTGCTGCACCAGTCTCCCCTGAAAATTCAGAGGTTAGTGACCGTAGAGACCCTGCAGGAGTACCTGGTACTGTGGCTGTCCTCAGTTCACCTGCTCCTGTGTATGTAACAGAGGAGGTTTTTTCCTCAGCTCTGGGAGGATTAGAAGAGAGATTGTCAACATTAATCGCTGCCTCCCTGTCACAGGGAAAGCACGCCCGATCTCCGTCTCCTCCTTCAGAGTACCTGTTAGCGGAGCAACAGTCCCATACAGGGATCGACCTGCCTGAAGGGGATCAGGAGGAGGTTGATTCTGTTATAGAGGAATCAACTGTGGAGGAACCTTTCTCAGCATCTCAAGCTGAAAGATTATGGGTTCAGTCTTTGACTAACATGGTCCGATCAGCATTTAAAATGCACCTTGCGGAACCATCAACCACTACTGTCTCCTCGCTGGGGTCGCTAAAAGCTCCCCAGACTGTCTGTTCTTTTCCACTTCACCCTTTATTGGAAGGGCTCATGTACCAGGATTGGGAACATCCTGATAAAATATTTACTCCCCCCAAGAGATTTCCGGTGGTCTATCCCATGGAGGATAAGTTCATCAAAAAATGGAGGGTCCCTACAGTGGACGCAGCCATCTCTTGTGTGAATAAATCACTGACATGTCCAGTGGATAATGTCCAAATGTTCAAGGACCCAATAGATAAAAAATTGGAGTCCTTATTAAAATCTGCTTTTTCTACAGCAGGCTTGGTGACACAACCAGCAGTGGCAGCTATTGGGGTCTGCCAAGCAGTGAAGGATCAGTTGAAACAAGTCTTAAGGGACTTGCCAGATCAGCAGGCCCTTGCCCTAGCTGATCTACCTAGAGCCTTATGCTTTGCGGTTGACGCCATAAAGGATTCAATCCATCAGGCCTCCCGCCTTACGCTGTCGGTAGTACATATGCGCAGGCTTCTATGGCTCAAAAACTGGTCTGCTGAAGCTCCCTGTAAAAAATTGCTGGTTAGCTTCCCATTTCATGGTGAACGCTTATTTGGGGAAGACCTGGACAAATATATCCAGAAAATTTCCAACGGTAAAAGTACACTCTTGCCGGTTAAAAACAGAGTTAGAGGTCCCTCTTTTAAGAGGCCTGCTTCTCCAGTCCCTGGGGCATCGGCTGTGAAACAGTTCCGACGGCCTCCTCGGTCAAATCCCGGGGGTAAAAATCAGGGACAATCGCAGGGTAATAAAAAACCCTGGGTTAGGAGAGGTACAAAACCTCCCCCAAAGTCAAATGCATGAAGGGTTGCCCCCACTCAATCGGGTGGGGGGAAGACTCCAGTTGTTCGCAGAGACCTGGCGGGACACGATCAGAGACAGATGGGTGCTCTCCGCAGTAAGTCTGGGATACAGATTGGAGTTAAAAGACTCTCCTCCTTCCCATTTTATGAGGTCAAACGTGCCAAGGGATCCCCGGAAGAGAGAGTCCCTCCTGTTGGCACTAGAACAACTATTGCTCCAAGGAGTAATTATGGAGGTTCCCCTGGAAGAAAGGGGGTTCGGGTTTTACTCAAACCTCTTTACAGTCCCGAAGCCAAACGGGGACGTGAGGCCCATATTAAATCTAAAAGGGCTAAACAAATTCCTGCATATCAGGACTTTCCGGATGGAGTCGATCCGATCGGTGGCCACTGCCCTACAAGGGGAGGAATGGTTAGCCTTGATCGACATCAAAGATGCTTATTTGCACATTCCTATCTTTCCAGTCCACCAAAAATTTCTACGCTTTGCAGTAGAAGGGCGCCTTACCCTTCGGTCTGGCCACAGCACCACGAGTGTTCACAAAAATTCTGGCCCCATTATTGGCCAATCTAAGAACGCAAGGTGTAACGATAATGGCATATCTAGGCGACTTGTTGCTGATAGACCACTCAGTGAAAAAACTAGAAGTGGTCGTTCACAAGACAATCAAGTATCTGGAATCTCACGGTTGGATTATCAACCGAGACAAGTCAGCCCTAAAACCAGTCAAAAGTCTGGAATACTTGGGGCTAAGGCTAGATTCAGGCCAGAGGAAAATATTCTTGCCTCGAAAAAAGGTGTTGTCTTTGAGAGATTTGATCCACTTAGTGGGTACAAAAAGACAGCCGTCCATACGCCTGTGCATGAGGCTGCTGGGAAAAATGGTGGCATCATTCGAAGCAGTACCCTACGGTCAATTCCATTCAAGGAATTTGCAAAGGGCCATACTGTCAGCCTGGAACAAGAAAGTTCAGGCCCTAGACTTACCAATGTCCTTGTCCCCTTCCGTTCGCAAAAGCCTCCACTGGTGGTTGGTTCCCCAGAATCTGGAAAAAGGGAAATCCTTCAGTCCGATTTCTTGGAAGGTGGTCACTACAGATGCCAGCCTTATAGGCTGGGGAGCAGTACTGGAGCAATGGTCTCTCCAGGGCAGATGGTCGGATGCGGAAAAGGCCCTGCCCATCTATCTCTTAGAGATACGAGCAGCCCGGTATGCCCTAGTAGCATGGACATCCAAACTCCAAGGGTCCCATGTCAGAATTCAATCAGACAATGCCACGGCAGTGGCATATATCAATCATCAGGGTGGCACCAGGAGTCGTGCAGCCCAGAGGGAAGTAAATATCTTTCTGCCCATTTCAGGATGCAATGTCCCAGCCATATCCGCGGTATTCATTCCAGGAGTGGAGAATTGGAAGGCGGACTTTCTAAGTCGCCAACAATTATGCCCAGGGGAATGGTCCCTTCACCCCGAGGTTTTTCGGACAATATGTCAGCGGTGGGGAACACCGGATGTAGATCTGCTAGCATCCAGATTCAACGCAAAGGTGGACAGGTTTGTCTCTTGGACAAGGGATCCCCTAGCTTGCGGCTCGGATGCCCTAGTGTTCCCTTGGGATCAGTTCAAGCTGATATATGCATTCCCACCGCCACAATTGTTACCTCGATTACTCCGCAGAATCAGGGTAGAAAAGAAACCAGTGATTCTGGTGGCTCCAGCGTGGCCCCGAAGAGTGTGGTACGCGGAGATTGTAAAAATGTCTGTGGGGAGTCCTTGGACCCTCCCACATCGTCCGGACCTGCTTTCGCAAGGACCGATATACCACCCTTCCTTACCAGCCCTAGGTTTGACGGCCTGGCTATTGAGGCCCACATTCTAAAAAAGAGAGGTCTCTCTAATCCTGTGGTATCTACCATGATCAATGCCAGGAAACCGGTATCCAGGCAGATCTACTATAGAATCTGGAAGGCGTACATCGCCTGGTGTGAGGCCAAGAAATGGCATCCACGTAAGTACGTAATAGGTAGGATTCTGGACTTCCTACAGTGGGCTGTAGATAGGAAGCTTGCCTTGAGTACTATCAAGGGTCAGATTTCGGCCTTGTCAATATTTTTTCAGAGGCCCTTGGCTTCGCATTCACTAGTCAAAGCCTTTATACAAGGAGTGATGCGTATTAGCCCTCCGGTTAATATTCCCATATGTTACATAGTTACATAGTTACATAGTTACATAGTTAGTCAGGTTGAAAAAAGACACAAGTCCATCCAGTTCAACCGTAAAAAATAAAAATAAAAAAATAAAAATAAACATATATCGTACAATCCCATATACCCAATTCTATACCCACAGTTGATCCAGAGGAAGGCAAAAAAAACCCAGAAGAGCATTATCCAATTTGCTACAGCAGGGGAAAAAATTCCTTCCTGATCCCCCGAGAGGCAATCGGATATTCCCTGGATCAACTTTACCTATAAATGTCAGTACCCAGTTATATTATGTACATTTAAGAAAGAATCCAGGCCCTTCTTAAAGCAATCTACTGAGCTGGCCAGAACCACCTCTGCAGGGAGTCTATTCCACATTTTCACAGCTCTTACTGTGAAAAAACCTTTCCGTATTTGGAGGTGAAATCTCTTTTCCTCTAGACGCAAAGAGTGCCCCCTTGTCCTTTGTGTTGACCGTAAAGTGAATAACTGAACACCAAGTTCACTATATGGACCCCTTATATATTTGTACATGTTGATCATATCCCCCCTTAATCTCCTCTTCTCAAGAGAGAATAAATTCAGTTCCTCTAATCTCTCCTCATAGCTGAGCTCCTCCATGCCTCTTATCAGTTTGGTTGCCCTTCTCTGCACTTTCTCCAGTTCCCCAATATCCTTTTTGAGAACTGGGGCCCAAAACTGAACTGCATATTCCAGATGAGGTCTTACTAATGATTTGAACAGGGGCAAAATGATATCTCTCTCTCTGGAGACCATACCTCTCTTAATACAAGAAAGGACTTTGCTCGCTTTGGAAACCGCAGCTTGGCATTGCATGCCATTATTGAGCTTATGATCTACCAAAACCCCCAGATCCTTCTCCACTACGGATCCCCCCAGTTGTACTCCCCCTAGTATGTATGATGCATTCATATTATTAGCCCCCAAGTGCATAACTTTACATTTATCAACATTAAACCTCATCTGCCACATAGTCGCCCAATTAGACAGAGCATTGAGGTCGGCTTGTAAATTGGCGACATCCTGTAAGGACGTTATTCCACTGCATAGCTTGGTGTCATCTGCAAAGACAGAAATGTTACTTTTGATCTCAGACCCAATATCATTTATAAACATATTAAAAAGTAAGGGTCCCAGCACTGAACCTTGGGGTACACCACTGATAACCTTGGACCATTCAGAGTAAGAATCATTAACCACTACTCTCTGAATTCTGTCTTTTAGCCAGTTTTCTATCCATTTACAAACTGATATTTCCAATCCTGTAGACTTTACCTTACACATGAGCCGTGTGTGGGGAACTGTATCGAACGCTTTTGCAAAATCCAAGTATACCACGTCCACTGCCACCCCTCTGTCCAAGGTCTTACTTACCTCTTCATAAAAAGAAATCAGGTTTGTTTGACAACTTCTGTCTTTCATGAATCCATGCTGTCTGTTGCTTAAATAGTTTTTTTCCAGCAAGAACTCATCTATGTGGTCTTTTATTAATCTCTCCAGTATTTTCCCAACTATAGAAGTTAAACTAACAGGTCTATAGTTACTTGGTAAACACTTAATTCCCTTTTTAAATATAGGCACCACATTGGCCCTGCGCCAATCCAGTGGTACTATTCCTGTCATTAATGAGTCCCTAAAAATTAAATACAATGGCTTTGAAATTACAGAGCTCAATTCTTTTAGGATCCGTGGGTGTATGCCATCTGGTCCAGGTGCTTTATCCACCTTTATTCCATCTAAATATTTCTGGACCATATCACTTTTGAGCCATTGTGGATTTGGGGCTGTGTCACTACCACCCCCATTTTGGACATGAGCTCCCCCATGCTCCTTTGTATACACAGAACTGAAGAAAGTATTTAATAAATTAGCCTTCTCTTTGTCCCCAGTCACCCACTCTAGATTATTTTGTAAAGGGCCTACATGCTCAGACTTGACCTTTTTACTATTAATATATTTGAAGAATTTTTTGGGGTTTGTCCTACTATCTTTTGCAATCTGTCGTTCATTTTGAATTTTTGCATCCTTGATTTCCTTTTTACATATCCTGTTATATTCTTTGTAACATTTAAATGACACTAGTGTTCCCTCATTTTTATATTTTTTAAAAGCTCTTTTCTTATAGTTTATAGCTTTTTTAACTTTGTCAGTGAGCCACATAGGTTTTATTTTTAGCCTTTTAAACTTATTGCCCATGGGAATATACTTTGCAGTGAGTTCCCAAACAGTCTTTTTGAAGAATTCCCATTTCTGTTCTGTGCCCATTGATGCCAATATTCCTTCCCAGTCTAAGTCCTGGAGAGCAGCACTCATCCTTGGAAAATTTGCTCTCTTGAAATTAAGTGTTTTTATCTTTCCTGTATGTGATTTTTGCTTACAACTAACATCAAATGAAATCATGTTATGGTCACTGCTACCCAGGTGTTCCTTTATCTGAACATTAGTAATACGCTCTGCATGGTTTGAGATTACCAGGTCCAACAGAGCATCATTCCTAGTTGGGGCCTCAATAAACTGGACCATAAAATTGTCCTGCAATAGGTTTATAAATTTTTGCCCTTTAACTGTCCCAGCAGTTCCATTACTCCAGTCAATTTCTGGGTAGTTAAAATCCCCCATTATTATCACCGTCCCAGCCCTTGCAGCCCTTTCCATCTGTGCAAGGAGCTGAGTCTCTAACTCCTCATTAACATTGGGTGGTCTATAACAAACTCCAATGATTAGCTTTGAACTACGCACATCTGTATGCAGTCCTACCCATAATGCTTCAGACTCATCACACTCTCCATCCACCAGGTCCTCTTTCACACTCGCTTTGAGATCACTTCTCACATAGAGACATAGAGATATGTCCATGGGACTTAAAACCTGGTTCTGTCGGTTCTACAGAAACAACCATTTGAACCATTACAGCATATTTCCCTGGTTCTTCTCACCAGGAAATTGATTTTTCTAGTAGCCATTTGTTCGGCTAAAAGAGTGTCAGAATTAGCAGCTATGTCCTGTAAGGAGCCATATCTGGTTATCCATAAGGACAGAGTAGTGTTACTTCCTCATCCAGCCTTTCTTCCTAAGGTGGTATCGAGGTTTCATTTGAACCAAGATGTGGTTCTTCCTTCGTTTTTTCCCAAACCTAGTTCAGTAGAGGAAAAGTTATTACATTCTTTGGATGTAGTAAGAGCAGTTAAAGCTTATCTAAAAGCCACTGCTCAGATTCGCAGAACGGATACTTTGTTTATTCTGCCGGAAGGCCCCAGAAAGGGTCAGGCAGCGTCAAAATCTACTTTAGCCAAGTGGATTCGACAGGTCATAATGCAAGCCTATGGCTTGAGAAGGAGACCGCCTCCGTTCAAAGTTAGAGCGCACTCCACAAGAGCAGTTGGAACTTCATGGGCAGTGCATCACCAGGCCTCCCTGGCTCAAATCTGTAAGGCCGCAACATGGTCTTCAGTACACACGTTTACTAGGTTCTACCAGGTGGACGTTAGAAGTCAGGAGGATGTCGCCTTTGGGCGCAGTGTGTTGCAGGCCGCAAAAGATCCTCATGTCTGATAGCGCTCAGCTTATGTATGGTGTATCCCCCCCCTCATTGGGCATTGCTTTAGGACATCCCACATAGTAATGACTATGTCGCTCTGTGTCCCGTGATGTACGAGAAAGAAAATAGGATTTTTATAACAGCTTACCTGTAAAATCCTTTTCTTGGAGTACATCACGGGACACAGAGCTCCCACCCCTCTTTTGGGGACACTTATTGCTTTGCTACAAAACTGAGGTACTCCCGGATGGGAGGGGCTTATATAGGGGAGGGTACTTCCGGTTTTGGAAGTTGCCAGTGCCAGCACCTGAAGGTATCTATATAACCCACATAGTAATGACTATGTCGCTCTGTGTCCCGTGATGTACTCCAAGAAAAGGATTTTACAGGTAAGCTGTTATAAAAATCCTATTTTTCCATTTTCATATTTGTAAGGAAAAGAGGAGAAAAAAGGAGGACAGAATAAGTCAACAAGGGGTGAAGAAGCAAGGGAAAGGGGGAAGGACGGGGGAGGGGATCCTGGGTTGGATATGGCACGACTACTCTGTCTGAAGTGGCTGTTGCATGGTCACGGGCCAAGTAAGGTGAGGTCTTCATCAGAGAGGATAAACAGATTCCATAGTCTCCACAGCTTGGAGTATTTTTCTTGTTTATGCTGTGCTGAGAGTGTAATGCCGCGTACACACGGCCGTTTTTCTCGTTGAGAAAAACAAAATTTTTTCCTTTCGACGAGAAAAACGATCGTCTGTGGGCTTTCTGACGTTTTTTTCGACGAGAAAAACGGCATTAAAAACGATGAGAAAAATAAGAACATGTTCTAATTTTTCTCGTCGTTCTTTTCGACGTGTTCCGCGGCAGTGTTTCCCATAGGGAAACACTGCCGCGGAGCCCACACACGGTCGTTTTTTTTCGACCAAGAAAAAAATGACATTTAAAACGGCCGTGTGTGGGGGGAACAAGCTGTTCCTCATTTTTCACGTCGATTTTCTCGACGGTGTTTTCACCGTCGAAAAAATCGATCGTGTGTACGCGGCATTAGATCTTCAAATTTATTGATCTCTTCCACCTTACGCAGCCAGCAGCTGATAGCCTATGTGTGCTTTCTAACTGTGTGGGGGGTGCTGACACTAGACAAAGAGAGAGATCGGTGTTCTGTGATTCCTGCTAATAAGGATCTCTCTCTTCCTCGGTGACAGAATGACGGTCTGCCTTGTTTACATAGGCAGACCGCCGTTCTGTCATTCCCCCGAACAATCGTGGGTGGCTGGTGGCCATTACGACCGCCAGACCCGCTGATTGGCTCCTGCTGTGTCCAATCACAGAAAGAGCAGGTCGCTGGTGGCGCGCACGCGCCCCCCAGACCAGGAAGTGCGAACAACATACAGGTACGTTGTTTCGTGCAGCCGGGCCGCCCTGCCGCAGCAAATGTGCAGTGTCGGCATGTGGAGGCCCTGGGCATGCTCTGCTCTGGATGTAACGGACTGGCCATGCAGTTGTGCCCCTTTGGACGATGCCTCTCCTGCGGGGAATTTCTTTTTGAAGTGGAACAACCCACCAAACCACCCCGTGCTTATCGGGTAGACTGGATTTCAGGCACCGTCGCTCTCGAGGAGGCCGCCTTCACCCCTGCGGTCCAGCCCGCGCGCACTGCAGAAGCCACGGCAAGGAAGTCCAGAGTGAATGCCACTACCACCACTGAGCCACTGGCGGACCTCGCAGTGGACGCTGCCACCGCCTCTACTTGTGTCTCCATCCCACCCGCAAAACGGAAGGTGGGCTACGTGAAGGCCTCCCACGGCCGCGGTTGAAGCCTGCCCCAGACCTCGTGAGTGGTGAAGTCTCCGGGAAGTCTACGACAGGGACCGGTAAGGAGGCTGGGGGAAAAGTGACTGTTATTGCCGAGAACTACTTACCTGCCGAGGAGTTGGATTCTTCGGAATTGGAATCCTCCTCGGATGTTGGGGATGATGAGTTAATTGAGGCCGTATTTCTAGAGAAGGGCTGGGACAACCAAAGATGTGTTACACCTAGGGATGAGCTCGGTGTTCAAGTCGAACATACGTTCGACTCGAACATCGGCTGTTCGATCGTTCGACGAAGATCGAACGATTTGGGCCGTTCGCGCCTAATTCGAGTGACGCGAACGGCCCACAATGCACTACGCCATCGCAGTGTCATCCAGGCGCTGTGATTGGCCAAGCATGCACTGTGACCCCGCATGCTTGGCCAATCACAGCGCCGGCAGCGAGGAGAGCAATGATTGGCCACAGGCAGGATGCCTGTGGCCAATTATTGCTGAGGGTGTTTAGTACACGCCCCACACTATAAAAGGCCGCCAGCACGGCGGCCTAGTGTAGTGTGTTCCGGAGCAGGGAAAGAGAAGCATAGGCAGGGACAGTGACATTTTTTTTTCTTGCTTAACCTGGATTCCTTTAGTTTAGGGAAAGAGAAGGATAGGTAGGGAGAGTGTCAGTGTGTTTTACTGTGATAATCCTTGTTTCTAGGGACAGGGAAGGACAGTGAGGGAAATTCTCCTTGTGCTATAGTGTGCTAAAGCATTGATCATCAACCGTCTTTAAAAAAACATTTTTTCTAGGGACAGAAAACTATAGGTAGGAATAGTGTCAGTTTCTTTCACTGTGATAATCCTTGTTTCTAGGGACAGGGAAGGACAGTGAGGGAAATTCTCCTTGTGCTATAGTGTGCTAAAGCATTGATCATCAACCGTCTTTAAAAAAACATTTTTTCTAGGGACAGAAAACTATAGGTAGGAAGAGTGTCAGTTTCTTTCACTGTGATAATCCTTGTTTCTAGGGACAGGGAAGGACAGTGAGGGAAATTCTCCTTGTGCTATAGTGTGCTAAAGCATTGATCATCAACCATCTTTAAAAAAACATTTTTTCTAGGGACAGAAAACTATAGGTAGGAAGAGTGTCCGTTTCTTTCACTATGATAATCCTTGTTTCTAGGGACAGGGAAGGACAGTGAGGGAAATTCTCCTTGTGCTATAGTGTGCTAAAGCATTGATCATCAACCGTCTTTAAAAAAACATTTTTTCTAGGGACAGAAAACTATAGGTAGGAAGAGTGTCAGTTTCTTTCACTGTGATAATCCTTGTTTCTAGGGACAGGGAAGGACAGTGAGGGAAATTCTCCTTGTGCTATAGTGTGCTAAAGCATTGATCATCAACCGTCTTTAACCACTTAACGACCGCCCACGGCCGATTTACGTCGGCAGAATGGCACGGACAGGCAGAATCACGTAGATCTACGTGATCGCCTTTGTGCAGTTGGGGGGTCCATCCGGACCCCCCTTCACTGCAGTGAGCGGCCGTTAAGTGTTCGGGAGCGATCAGGCATGAGGGGGAGGCCGCTCGATTCCGCCCCCCCCTCGCGATCGCTCCCGGCCAATGAAAATGCTTCCTCCGCCATGTGATGTAAACAAGGCTGGAGGAAGTGATGTCATCTCCCTCGCCGCGGTCTTTCCGTTCCCGGCGCCGAGCAGAGAAGAAGCAGGTTAGTGCACCAACAGTCCACTGACACTTAGGTACACATAGGCACACAAATCACCCCCCAGTCACCCCCAGATCACCCCCCAGGTCACCCCAAAGCCCCCAATCACAGTGTCACTGATTGCAGTGATCATTTATTTTACTGATCACTGCATTTAGTGTCATCTGTGATTGTAAAAAGTTGCAGGGCAGTTAGGATTAGGCCCCTTTAGGTCCAGGGTAGCCCCCTAACCCCCCCTAATAAAGGTTTAACCCCTTGATCACCCCCCAGGTAACCCTTTCACCCCCTAACTTCAGCGTCACTAAGCGATTGTTTTTCCGATCGCTGTATTCGTGTCGCTGGTGTTTTAGATAGGCAGTTATTTTTTTTTAGGTTCGCCGCAGGTTTTTATTAGTGTCAGGTACCCCCATATATTATTTTAACCCCCTGATTGCCCCTAGAGTTAACCCTTTCACCAGTGATCGCCGTATAAGCGTCACTGGTGTCACTGGTTAGCCAGTAAGTTATTTAGTTATTTAGGTTACCCGTCAGGTTTTTATATAGTGTCAGGTACCCCCATATTTAACCTAATAAAGGTTTTAACCCCCTGATTGCCCCTAGTTAACCCTTTCACCAGTGATCACCATATAAAGGTTACGGGTGACGCTGGTTGATTAGTTTGCTTTTTATAGCATCAGGGCACCCGCCGTATATAACCCAATAAAGGTTTAACCCCCCTGATCGCCCGGCGGGTGAGATCAATTAGGTTTTAGCGCCAGAGAGGGTCTGCGTCGCCCCAGGCAGTGTTAGGTTAGTGACAGTAATGCTAACACCCACGCGCAAAGCATAAACCCCCCTTAGTGGTATAGTATCTGATCAGATCTGATCAGATCTATACTAGCATCCCCAGCGGTTTAGGGTTCCCAAAAACGCAGTGTTAGCGGGATCAGCCCAGATACCTGCTAGCGCCTGCGTTTAGCCCCTCCGCCCAGCCCAGCCCAGCCCACCCAAGTGCAGTATCGATCGATCACTGTCACTTACCAAACACAACACACATAACTGCAGCGTTCGCAGTGCTTGGTTTTTGGGGCCCTGTACGCGGCTAGGCTCCCAAAATGTCCCACACATGTGGTATCCCCGTACTCAGGAAAAGCAGCAGAATGTATTTTGGGGTGCAATTCCACATATAACCATGGCATGTGTGAGCAATATATCATTTAGTGACAACTTTTTGTACATTTTTTTTTCTTTTTGTCATTATTCAATCATTTGGGACAAAAAAAAAAAATATTCAATGGGGTCAACATGCCTCTCAGCAAATAGCTTGGGGTGTCTACTTTCCAAAATGGGGTCATTTGGGGGGGTTTTGTGCCATCTTGGCATTTTATGGCCTTCAAAACTGTGATAGGTAGTGAGGAGTGAAATCAAAAATTTATGCCCTTAGAAACCTTGAAGGCGGTGCTTGGTTTTTGGGGTCCCGTACGCGGCTAGGCTCCCAAAAAGTCCCACACATGTGGTATCCCCGTACTCAGGAGAAGCAGCAGAATGTATTTTGGGGTGTAATTTCACATATGCCCATGGCATGTGTGAGCAATATATCATTTAGTGACAACTTTGTGCAAAAAAAAAAAAGTTTGTCATATTCCCGCAACTTGTGGCAAAATATAAAATATTCCATGGACTGAACATGCCTCTCAGTAAATAGCTTGGGGTGTCTACTTTCCAAAATGGGGTCATTTGGGGGGGGTTTTGTGCTATTTTGGCATTTTATGGCCTTCGAAACTGTGATAGGTAGTGAGGAGTGAAATCAAAAATTTGCTCCCTTAGAAATCCTGAAGGCGGTGCTTGGTTTCCGGGGTCCCGTACGTGGCTAGGCTCCTAAAAAGTCCCACACATGTGGTATCCCCGTACTCAGGAGAAGCAGCAGAATGTATTTTGGGGTGCAATTCCACATATAACCATGGCATGTGTGAGCAATATATCATTTAGTGACAACTTTTTGTAATTTTTTTTTTTTTTGTCATTATTCAATCACTTGGGACAAAAAAAAAAAATATTCAATGGGCTCAACATGCCTCTCAGCAATTTCCTTGGGGTGTCTACTTTCCAAAATGGGGTCATTTGGGGGGGTTTTGTACTGCCCTGCCATTTTAGCACCTCAAGAAATGAGATAGGCAGTCATAAATTTAAAGCTGTGTAAATTTCAGAAAATGTACCCTAGTTTGTAAACGCTATAACTTTTGCGCAAACCAATAAATATACGCTTATTGACATTTTTTTTACTAAAGACATGTGGCTGAATACATTTTGGCCTAAATGTATGACTAAAATTGAGTTTATTCGATTTTTCTTATAACAAAAAGTAGAAAATATCTTTTTTTTTCAAAATTTCCGTTCTTTTTCCATTTATATCGCAAAAAATAAAAATCGCAGAGGCAATCAAATACCATTAAAAGAAAGCTCTATTTGTGGGAAGAAAAGGACGCAAATTTCATTTGGGTACAACATTGCATGTCCGCACAATTTACAGTTAAAGCAGCGCAGTGCCGAATCCCAAAAACAGGCTTGGTCCTAATGGCCCGAAATGGTCCGGGGCTTAAGTGGTTAAAAAAACATTTTTTCTAGGGACAGAAAACTATAGGTAGGAAGAGTGTCAGTTTCTTTCACTGTGATAATCCTTGTTTCTAGGGACAGGGAAGGACAGTGAGGGAAATTCTCCTTGTGCTATAGTGTGCTAAAGCATTGATCATCAACCGTCTTTAAAAAAACATTTTTTCTAGGGACAGAAAACTATAGGTAGGAAGAGTGTCAGTTTCTTTCACTGTGATAATCCTTGTTTCTAGGGACAGGGAAGGACAGTGAGGGAAATTCTCCTTGTGCTATAGTGTGCTAAAGCATTGATCATCAACCATCTTTAAAAAAACATTTTTTCTAGGGACAGAAAACTATAGGTAGGAAGAGTGTCAGTTTCTTTCACTGTGATAATCCTTGTTTCTAGGGACAGGGAAGGACAGTGAGGGAAATTCTCCTTGTGCTATAGTGTGCTAAAGCATTGATCATCAACCGTCTTTAAAAAAACATTTTTTCTAGGGACAGAAAACTATAGGTAGGAAGAGTGTCAGTTTCTTTCACTGTGATAATCCTTGTTTCTAGGGACAGGGAAGGACAGTGAGGGAAATTCTCCTTGTGCTATACTGTGCTAAAGCATTCCTCATCAACCATCTTTGAAATCCTTGTTTTTTGGACAGTCAGGGAAATTGTCGTTGTGCTATTCTGTGCGAAAGCAATCATCCTCAACCATATTTAGAAATCCTTAAGTAAAGGGACAGAGAAGGACACCTGAAGGTAGCCCTTATTGCTTTTTTCCCATCTCCCTGCAGGCCATCTATTAGAATGTCTGGAAGGCAAACAAGGAGAGGCAGACAGTCAGGAGGCAATAAAAGAGGGCAAGCAGGCTCTGTGTCTGGGGGCAACAGTGCTGGTCGTTGACGCGGTGCATTGTCATCAGCACATGGCCATGGGACACGCTTGTCCTTCTTTTCGGCAGCTGGACATGTTGAGCCACATCATGCCGAAGACTTGGTAGAGTGGATGACCAAGCCCTCCTCCTCCTCCTCATCCTCTCTCACCCAGGCTCAGGGTACTGGCAAAGCAGCTGCCAAAGCGTCCTCTTCCCTGGTATCAATGTCAGACTCATCATCAGTCACTCCTTCCCTAGACCCACCATGTCCTCCTCCTGAGGAGTCCCCCGAACTGTTTGAGCACAGTGTTGGGTACATGCTCCAGGAGGATGCCCAGCGTTTTGAAGGGTCTGATGATGAAACCCAGCTACAGGAAGGCAGTAGCGTGAGAGCAGACAGAGGGGATGCTCAAGAAGGACACCAATCTGGCAGTCATGTTCCAGCAGCTGCAGCATACTGCCAGATTGGCTCCAGTGATGAGGAGGGAGGGGATGATGAGGTCACTGACTCCACGTGGGTGCCTAATAGGAGAGAGGAGGAGGAGGAGGATGAGGAGGAGGCACATCTCCAACGAGGCAGGATGCCCTTTGGTGGCCAGCGTAAGGGCAGTACACCGACGGAATCACACCGCAGAGCTCCGCCTGTGCAGGGCGCTGCCTCTGCCCGTCATTCAAAAAGTTCTTTGGTGTGGGCCTTTTTTGAGGCTAGTGCATCAGATCGCACAGCTGCTGTTTGCAACATATGTCTCAAGCGTATATCGCGTGGCCAAAACATCAGCCGCTTGGGTACCACATGCCTGACCAGACATATGTTGACCTGCCATGCAGCTCGTTGGCAAGCCTACCTCAAAGACCCACGCCAAAGAACAAAGCGGACCTCTCCTTGCACCGCATCAGCTGGGATCTCCAACCCCACTATAACTTCAGTCCTGTCTGAAACATGCACTGAGAGGAATGAAGGTGTAGAATTAGGTGTGTCACAGCCAAGTAGTTGCGGCCACTCTGCTAGCAGTACACCGACGTCCGATTCTAGCAGGCAAATTTCCCTGCCCCAGCTGCTGGACCGTCGAAAGAAGTTCACTCCCAGCCATCCACATGCCCAGCGGTTGAATGCTAGCTTGGCTAAATTGCTAGCGCTTCAACTGCTGCCTTTTCAGTTGGTAGACTCGGCCCCCTTCCGTGAGTTTGTGCAATGTGCGGTTCCTCAGTGGCAGGTTCCCAAACGCCACTTTTTCTCACGGAAGGCTATTCCGGCTCTCTACCGGCATGTGGAAGGCAATGTCTTGGCCTCGCTGGACAGGGCGGTCAGCGGTAAGGTGCATATTACCGCTGACTCATGGTCCAGCAGGCATGGACAGGGACGTTACCTTTCTTTCACGGCCCATTGGGTCACTCTTTTGGCAGCTGGGAAGGATGCAGGACAAGGTGCAGTAGTGTTGGAGGTTGTTCCACCGCCACGCCTCCAAAATGCTACTACTGGTTGTGACACACCTCTCTCCTCCACCCCCTCCTCTTCTTCTTCCTCCATGGCCTCTTCCTGTGGTTTGTCCTATGAACCAGCGGTGCTCCGTAGCCGTTCACGGGGCTACGCAAGTACGCAGGCAAAAAGATGCCATGCCGTGCTTGCGCTGGTGTGTTTGGGGGACAGAAGCCACACTGGGGCAGAGGTCCTGTCTGCTCTGCAGGGCCAGGCCGAGAGGTGGTTGACGCCACGCCAGCTTAAGCCAGGAATGGTGGTTTGCGACAATGGCACCAACCTCCTCTCCGCCCTCCGACAGGGACAACTGACCCATGTGCCCTGTGTGGCTCACGTCCTTAACCTGGTGGTGCAGCGGTTCTTGGGCAGGTACCCGGGCTTACAGGATGTCCTGAGGCAGGCCAGGAAAGTCTGTGTGCATTTCCGCAGATCTTATAATGCCAGTGCTCGCCTGGCTGAGCTGCAAAAGGAGTTGAACCTGCCCAAGAACCGCCTTATATGTGACATGCCCACCAGGTGGATCTCAACGTTGGCCATGCTGCAGCGGCTGCACACGCAGCAGAGGGCCATCAATGAGTACCTGTGCGACTACGGCACCAGGACAGGGTCAGGGGAGCTTGGTTTTTTTTCTCCACGCCAGTGGGGCATGATCAGGGATGCATGCACTGTCCTGGCACCATTTGAGGAGGCCACGAGGATGGTGAGCAGTGACAGTGCATGCATCAGTGACACTGTACCTCTTGTCCACCTGTTGGAGCACACGCTGCGTGGAATAATGGACAGGGCACTTGAGGCAGAACAGAGGCAGGAAGAGGAGGACTTCCTTGCCTCTCAAGGCCCCCTTTACCCAGACAGTGTTCCTTCTGTCCCACCCATCGCACAGGAAGAGGAGGAGGAGGAGGAGGAGGAGGAGGAGGAGGAGGAGGAGGAGGAGGATTGTGTCAGCATGGAGGTGGAGGCTGGCACTCAGCATCATCAGCAGCAGTCTTTTAGGGATGATTTACAGTCCCAAGAAACCAGTGGACTTGTACGTGGCTGGGAGGAGGTGGCTGCGGATCATGTCGTCCTTAGTGACCCAGAGGACTCCGGACCGAATGCCTCAGCAAACCTACGCTGCATGGCCTCCCTGATCCTGCAAAGTCTGCGGAAGGATCCTCGTATTCTTCGGATCAAGGAGAGGGACCATTACTGGCTGGCCACTCTCCTTGATCCACGGTACAAGGGTAAGGTTGCGGACCTTATGTTACCGTCGCAGAGGGAGCAGAGGATAAGACAACTCCGGGAGGCCTTGCAGAAAGGTCTGTGCAACGCGTTCCCAGAGACTGGGAGGTTACAAACTCCTGGTCCTGGACAACGAGTTGCTGAGGCTTCGGCCAGTCAAAGAAGGAGCGGTGGGGAAGGTGGCCGTCTGACCGATGCGTTCAGACAATTCTTTAGTCCGCAGCCCCAAAGTATGATCGGTTCCAGCAACCATCGCCAGCGTCTGATAAACATGGTGCAGGAATATCTAGGGGCAAGGTCAGATTTGGACACCTTCCCCACCGAAAATCCTCTGGCTTACTGGGTCTTGAGGATGGATCACTGGCCAGAGCTTGCACAGTATGCAATTGAGCTACTGGCCTGTCCTGCATCCAGCGTTCTTTCGGAACGCACATTCAGTGCTGCTGGAGGATTTGGCACGGATCACAGGGTGCGCCTGTCCACCGACTCGGTTGATCGACTGACTTTCATCAAGATGAACCAGTCTTGGATCACCACCAGCTACCACACACCTGATGCTGATATAACAGACTAATTGATTTTAACATGTCACATCCCTTCAAGACTGATGCTGATGCTGAGTGCCTGTGCTGTTATGTTGACTGGCTATCCTCCTCCTCCGAGTCCTCAATGATACGATTGATGATGATAGCTTGGAAGATCATTTTTGTTTATGGGTGCCGCCACCAGTGGCTAAGGCACAATTTTTCAGCCCCTGTTTTACAGGGGCGTGTAATTACAATTTTTTTTAGCAATAATTTGCCATAGGGCTCATTGCTGTGCTCCAAGTACAGTATCTGTGAGGGGTTGGAGTGTTGTGCCACCAGTGCCTAAGGCCCAATTTTTCAGCCCCTGTTTAACAGGGGCGTGTCATTACAATTTTTGAAGCAATACTTTGCAACAGGGCTCATTGCTGTGCTCCAAGTACAGTATCTGTGAGGGGTTGTAGTGTTGTGCCACCAGTGCCTAAGGCCCAATTTTTCAGCCCCTGTTCAAAAGGGGCATGTAATTACAATTCTTGATCTAATAATTCACAGCAGGGCCCATTCCTGCACCCACCAAGAGTAACTCTGAGGGCTTACAGTGTTGTGGCAACACCACCACCACCACCACCACCACGAAAGGCCCACTTTTTCAGCCCCTGTTCAACAGGGGCATGCAATTACAATTCTTGATCTAATAATTCACAGCAGGGCCCATTCCTGCACCCACCAAGAGTAACTCTGAGGGCTTACAGTGTTGTGGCAACACCACCACCACCACCACCACCACGAAAGGCCCAATTTTTCAGCCCCTGTTCAACAGGGGCATGCAATTACAATTCTTGATCTAATAATTCACAGCAGGGCCCATTGCTGCACCCACCAAGAGTAACTGTCAGGGCTTACAGTGTTGTGGCACCAGCACCACCATCAAAGGCCCAATTTTTACTACCACTGTTCAACAATTATATGTAATTAAAATTCCTGATATAATAGTTGACAGCAGGGCGTTCCAGCACCAACCAAGAGTAACTGTGAGTGCTTACAGTGTTGTGCCAACACCAACAACTAAGGGGCCTATTTCTGCAGAGTATATACGGCAGGTCCCTACTTTCAAACATCCAACTTACAAACGACTCCTACTTGCAAACGCAAGAAGACAACAGGAAGTGAGAGGAAATCTACCCCTTGGAAGGAAAATTCTCTCCTGTAAGAATTAATATGGGAGAAAGGTGTCTCCTCTGTACTGATGCTTTATCAGCAATCCTTGTTTCAAGAAAAACACCACATTTCAAAAACAGTTGTCATTGGGACGGAAAGTGAGGTGAAATGTTCTGAACAGGGGCACAGACAGCAAAACAAATGTTACAGGGGTGATAACCCTTACCTATGTTTTCCAAAAAGTTTAAAAATAGATTTTTGGGCTGGAGCTACACTTAAACAATGTACCTGTTCAAAATTACAAACAGATTCTACATAAGAACAAACCTACAGTCCCTGTCTTGTATGCACCGCCTGTATACGGCTGTTCAGAGTATATAGGGCCTTTTTTATTTTATGTGCGGGGTTCCCCTTAATATCCATACAAGACCCAAAGGGGCTGGTAATGGGCTGGGGTAGGGGGGGGGGGGGTCATGGGGTAGCTATGCCATTTTTCTTAAAGATTTTCATCCATATTACCGGGACCAGACATTACATTAAAGCCGCAAGCAGTTTTAAATGGCTTTTTTTTCCTTTAGAAGTGTCATTTTGTGCAGGGACAGTTCTAAACACGGGAAACACGTGGCACTTCACAGGCATACTTTAGACACCCCCCAGGTACGATATTTAAAGGAATATTTGACTTTTTTTTTTTCACTTTATGCATCATTAAACTGACTGCTCCCGAAAAACGACCGTTTTTAAAACTTCTTTTTGCATTGATACATGTCCCCTGATGCAGAACCCGGGTTCCCAAACCCTTTTTAGGACAATAACATGCATAATAGTCGTTATAATTAGCACTTTAGAATTTGAACGTTCGCATCCATTGTATTTAATAGGGTTCTAATGTTCGTACGAACTTTCGGTCCGTTCGCGGGTTCTGGTGCGAACCGAACCCGGGGGTGTTCGGCTCATCACTAGTTACACCGCTCCGCAGCCTCCGTGAGGGTTCACCCATGAGTTCGGGGACACTACACCCCGGGTGGAAGCCCCTAGCCCTGTTGTAAAGATGCAATGTATTTTATTACAACCCTGGACAAACAGTGGGAATCTGTGACTTTACCCGATCCAAGTTTCTATCCGTGACATTTTAATATGGAAACTTGACTGTATTCTTTACCTCCTGTTTCCTGCAAGTGGAGAACGCTCTAAAAAAAAAAAAAAGAGATGACTTTGTTCTCAGCTCTAAAACAGTGTTGCTTTGAAAAAAAAAAAAGACAGAGAACATTTTTTTCATGTCTCTGAAGGACCGTCTTTCCTTCCTCTACTGAACTTTGAGGGTTTAGTCAGATAGAGTAGGGCTGCAGAAAGACACCGCGTTCAACATTGGGTCTCTGTGTATATATATTTCAACCCCTGCTTAAAAAAAAGGGACATTTTGATACCTTAACACTAGGTGGCAGTGGTTTGCTGAATTAGGGAAAGACTTTCATTGCTATTACAGCACTTACAACTTAAAGCGGAGGTTCACCCTAAATCTAAACATTTGCTCATCCCAATCAGTATAACATTTATAACAACATTTGGCAAATAATTATCTTCTTCGTTTTTTTATTTACCTTGAATTTCGTATTAAATAGGGACACTTCCTGGTATCCCTCCCGCGGGAGTGGGCGTTCCTTTACTTTCCCCAGCGCCCCAATGCCTCCTGGGAGTGCAGTGTCATGCTTTCCCAGGAGACAATTCACCACCTCGTCATCAGCTTCATCAGCTTGACAGCTTCAGAGCGCTCGTTCTGAGCTGCAGCTGATGTTAGCATACAGGACAGGAGCCAGAGTATAGGAGACAGGAGCGCTGATATCACTGTGGAATGTGAAAAGAAAACACATCTCGCATCGGCGCGGCACCCCCCATCCCCCCCCCCCCCCCGCTGATGACCTGTAAAATGTAAAAAGAAAACACATCTCGCAGCGGCGCCCCCCCCCCCCCCCCGCGATGAACTGTAGAATGTGAAAAGAAAAAGCACATCCCGCGGCGGCTCCCCCCGCACCCCCCCCTCAACAACTTCACAGTATGTGTCCGTTGTGATGGCAACAGTGCAGTGGGAGAAAAGCATTCACGCTTCCCGGAAGTATTTGCTTGTGGGCTTCACAATGGCAACTTACAAAGGGGATTTTTATAAGTTCTAATTTAGAACTGATTCTGACTGGGGAGACTGGGAAACATCTGATACGTGAGTAAATACATGAGAAAGTAATACTCAACCAATGCAATGTAAAAAAAAAAAAGGATATACCGCGGAACCTCCGCTTTAAAGAAGGGAAGCTGCATCCTCTCGGGATACAATTTTTTTCTTCTGTGTACAGTTATCTGATAGGTTAGGATTATGTGGTTGATATATATATATATATATATGTGTGTGTGTGTGTGTGTGTGTGTGTTTTTGTCTTCTCTTAAGTACCGGATCTGCTGTCAAGACCATCGGAGAATGGGGTGGGATTAGACAGATAGTGATGGGTGGTAGTGTAAATATACATAATGTGTAATATATCTATATGTCAAATATGGAGAGTTATACCGTTCCTTTTATTGTGTATTTTCTTTCCTTTTCTTCTTCCATTCCCAGTTTATTTTTATTTTTTGGTTCAGGCACAAAAAAATACCTCAGGCTTGAGTTTTTTTTTTTTTTTCTCCAGCTACTCGGGACAGTGTCTTTTTGAGAGGGGGGTGTATGTAGCGCCCATCCCAAATTTTTAGGACGCTATTCAAATTTAGAGGGATGTCTGAGCCAGTAGTTGGGCTCAGACGGTTGATAATTACATTTAAATTCGCCTCTGTCTCAGTTGTTGTTTGCCTGGTAGTGATTTCCCTTTTTGCCTGTAGGTTTCGTTATCACCTCAGGCACTTGTTGGAACACGGGCAGATTATGGTGCATTGAGTGGCCCCTCTCGGCAGTGGTATAGTGGGAGTGGTCAACCCACTGTGCCTGCTGGTAGGGGATACTTAAGGGGCAGACGCCATTGATTGGGGTTCGTTCGCGCCCCGCAGCCCTCCGGGCGCGAGGTGTGTGTGTGTGGTCCTGGTCTCGGGGCCACGTTGGCCCGAGGCTGCATCGCTACTTAGTAGGCCCAGCTAGGCTGGCTGGGGCCTATATCCAGAGAAGGGATCCCAAGCTGTCCATCTAAATGGGGAGAAGGCATCTTAATGAAGGAGACCAGGGGAGGACCTGCCCTGGAGGAGACCGGCACAATACTGCTGTCTTGGGTTAGGCCTGGCAACTTTATTAAGGAGGGATCCATTACACTACAAGCCCTGCAGTTCGCCGAATTGGCTTAAAGGCTTTTTAATCTGTACGGCTGGAAGTTTGGGACTTTGAAATCCTGTGGCAGAGGATTCCTGGACTATCCATTGCTCCAACTTCAAACAGATATGTGGCAGGGACCTTGTACATTTGAACAGGTCTGTGGCAGGGACCTTTTTCACCTGGGGCAGTCTGTGGCAGCGACGGCCCTCTTGCTGATTTGTGTGTCATCCCGGCTGCTAGGCCATGTGAGAGGGGACTATCCGGGCGACCAATACCCACTCTAACATTGAGAGTGGTGAGTGACTTTGAACTTCTACCTTTGTCAACTTTTGTGGCGAGTGCCTGAACCTTCCCCTACTCTTCTGTACCTTCTATTTCTCAAAGTTATACTGCATAAGAAAAATAAGGCCTAACTGTTTGAGGTTTTACATCTGTGTGGACATTGCATTACTACAGACTTTCCTACCCGGACAACGCAGCTGAAGAGGTAACGTGCAAACCCCAAAACTAACCAGCAGCTCCTACGGGGGTAGTGCTACAGTAACATCAGTGGCCTTGCTAGGTGGGTGCGTGGGGTGCGGTCCGCACCCGGGTGACACCCGCTAGAGGGGTGACACCATCCTGAGTCCCGACTCTCCCGAGGGTTTTTCTTGCAGCTGACCCCGAAATAACACCTCCAGCGCCACGGCCGTGCCTGGCGTGTGTCCTTCTCCTTCTTCCTCCTCCCTACTTCCCTGCTGAGCCTGTCGCATCTCACAGACATGATGATGTCACTAACTCCGCCCGGGTGGCACGGCTGCACGCTGCCCTCGTCTCCTCTCCAGTTGCCGCCTGGCGCCCGGAACGGGTGTTAGTGCTGTAACAGGTAAGCGGGAGGGAAGGGTGATAGCTTGCGAGGGGGGTGTCCACTGCCGGCCCGAGCCTGAGGTGAGGTGTGATAGGTATCAGGGTTGTCTCCCCCTCCTTGGCTGTCTACATGAACACAGACCAGAGGAGGGACACTTCTGTGTATGCCAAGCTATGGTCTGTAATGTACTCTTTCGTAGATGGAGGAGGGGCACAGAGTGTGGACTGAGGGAGGGAGGGGTGTCTGTACTGTACTTAGTGTAGAGGTTCTGGGCTGGGGGACTGTACTTGGTGTAAGGAGGACCTTGTACTTAGTGTAAGGGGGCTCTGGACTGGGGAGGGGGTCTATACTGAAGGGGGGTGACTGTACTAAGGGAGGGGATCTGTACTTAGTGGAGAGGGGGGTCTAGACTAAGGGAGGGGGGTCTATAGTGAGGGAGTGTGGTCTGTACTGAGGGGTACTATAGTTAGTGAAGTGGGGAATCTGTACTAAGGGAGGGGGGGGCTGTGCTTAGTGGAGCGGTTCTGTACTGAGGGAAGAAGGTCTGTACTTAGTGGAGGGGGTCTGTACTGAGGAAGGGGGTCTGTACTATGGCAGGGGGTTTGTACTTAGTGTAGGGGGTCTGTACTCAGGGAAGGGGGTCTGTACTACGGGAGGGGGTCTGTACTGAGGAAGGGTGTCTGTACTATGGCAGGGGGTTTGTACTTAGGGGGTCTGTACTTAGTGGAGGGGGTCTGTACTTAGTGGAAGGGGTCTGTACTACGGGAGGGGTCTGTACTTAGTGGAGGGGGGTCTATACTGGTGGAGGGGGGTCTTTACTGAGGGAGGGGGATCTGTACTTAGTGGAGGGGGTCTGTACTGAGGAAGGGGGTCTGTACTATGGCAGGAGGTTTGTACTTGGTGTAGGGGGTCTGTACTTAGTGGAGGAGGTCTGTACTTAGTGGAGGGGGTCTGTACTTAGTGGAGGGGGTCTGTACTGAGGAAGGGGGCCTGTACTATGGGAGGGGTCTATACTGGTGAAGGGGGGTCTTTACTGAGGGAGGGGGATCTGTACTTAGTGGAGGGGGGTCTGTACTGAGGGAGGGGGTCTGTACTTAGTGGGATGGTCTATACTGAGGGAGAGGGTCTATACTGGTGGAGGGGAGTCTGGACTGAGGAAGGGGGGTCTTTACTTAGTGGAGGGGTTCTGTACTAAGGGAGGGGGTCTGTACTTAGTGGAGGGGGATCTATACTTGGTGGAGGGGGTCTGGACTGAGGGAGGTCTGTACTTAGGGGAGGGGGGTCTAGACTGAGGGAGGGGGTCTGAATTTAGTGGAGGGGAGTCTATACTGAGGGAGAGTGGTCTGTACTGAGGGAGGACTATACTTGGTGGAGAGGGGGGGTCTGTACTGAGGGAGGGGGGTGGTCTATACTTTTTTTTTTTTTTAACAGAATGAATGTTAATTGAGATATTCAATCAGTTACATGGTAAGCATATCAATTGTTACAATGAAAGACAATAAGCGACATGGCAGCAGGGAAAATCATAGAGCAAAATTAAGGAGCGAGCAGTCCAGCAAAAACCGACAAGGTGTAACCATCAAATTTGTCTCTTGCTATCAACGTGACAGGAGACAAGGGAAGGGGGGGTGGAAAAAAAAAAAAAAAAGGAAGGGGGGGTGGGGGGGAGGAACACACTTCTGTCTGTCTCTACCAGAAAGGGGAATCAGTAGAGTCATCAGGCTGGGCCAGAAGAGGAGGGCCGGGATAAGGTCCACCACCTGAAATTACAGCGTGAGATGCTTAGCCGCCACCCACGCTGCCCAAATTTTATGAAATTTTTTAGAGCATTTGCGTCCCATGTACGTCAATTTATACAAAGGCAGAGCTGCGTTCACCAAGTCTTTCCAGACAGTAACCCGAGGAGGCTCAGTGGCTTTCCACTGGAGTAGAATAGCATTCCTGGCATAAAATGCAGCATAAAAGATGAACAGCTTTTTATGTGTAGTCGTGGGCAGATTATCTGTGATGCCTAACAATAGAACCAGGGGATCAAGCCCAACAGATATCCCACTAATTGAACCTATGTCAGCAGCCACTGCCCCCCAGAACTCCTGCACCCGTGGGCACAGCCAAACCATGTGTATGTAATTACCAACCTCCCGCCTACATTTAGGACATTGATCGTCAGAGGTACGATACATCACTGCAAGTCTTTGAGGTGTAAAATACACCCTATGAAGAAGTTTAAGCTGTATGAATCTGTCCCGTGCAGAGATCATGAGGGGAATGAACTGTTGTAAGCCCTCAGACCAATCCTCTTCAGTTAGTGCCGGGAGGTCCCGCTGCCAGGCCGAGAAGGCCCTGGAAACCCCAGAGCGTTCCGCACAGGTAAGGCGGAGATAGATGGAGGATAACGTCCTGTCCACAAAGCGGGATGTAAGCAGCCTCTCCACCCTGTGGGGCTCAACTCGAATAGACCCCGGGAACTGCGCCCTAAGGGCATGCCTCAACTGCAGGAACCTAAAATACATCCATGGGGCAGCCCAAATTTACCCTTTAGCGTACCAAAGGAGAGCAGGCGTCCTTGGCATGACGTCTCTCAGTGTTCGCACCCCGTATCTGGCCCACAACTGAGGGTCAGGCACAGTCCTCAATTGGGGCATGAATGGATTGCCCCACAGAGGAGTGTGGGGAGAGAACGTCTGCGACTCCTCTAGAAGCCTCAAGACCTGTCACCACACCCTTAACGTGGTCCTCATAGGGGTAGTAATTTGTGTGCTGGATCTAGGGCCTCTGTAAACTAAGTTGCTTAATTCAGAATATGATCCTAAGATAGCTGCCTCTAAATTGACCGAGGTGTTAGACTGATCTTGGGTGAACCACCACCTCACAGATACTAGGATCGCGGCCCAATAATATTTCCTAAAGTTGGGAAGAGCAAGACCACCCCCTGACAGAGAGCTGGAGAGTGGACCTAGCTACCCTCTGTACCGAACCTTGCCATATAAATGAACTGACTGTTTGTTCTAATTTCACAAAGAAGGAGTTAGGGATACTGACCGGAGAGTTCCTAAAGACGTATAAGAACTTAGGGAGAAAGGACATTTTTATTCGATTGACCCGGCCCACAGGGGTGAATGGCAAAGATTTCCAAACCGAGCTCCTCTGTATAAGTTTCTGAAGGACTGGGTGGACATTGGACTCCAAGTATCGTGGTAGGTGCCTATGAATCTGTATACCCAAATATTTGAAGCTATCGACCCACTGGAGAGGGGCAGGCAGGTCCAGGGGGGGTTCTTTTGAATTTAGGGGGAATATGACCAACTTATACCAGTTTATTCTGATCCCTGAGAATTTGCCAAATGAATCAATCAATTCCAGGGCTGCCGACAAAGAATGGTGGGGATCCCTAAGATAAAGGAGGGTGTCGTCGGCATACAAGGACACTTTCTCAACAATGGAGTGGATCGGTATGCCAGCAACCACTAAGGAGGACTGAAGGAGGATCGCCAGGGGTTCAATGGCAAGAGCAAACAGGGCTGGGGAAAGGGGGCAGCCCTGCCGTGTACCTCGGTGAAGTGGGAATGGAGTAGAAAGAAGGCCACCCGTCCGGACCTGAGCAGTCGGGGCAGAATACAGCATCTGAAGCCATGATATAAAGGTGGGACCTAGACCAAATCTCCGAAGTACATTCCACAGATAGTCCCACTCCGATGGACTTTTCTCATCGGACAAACCGATCGTGTATGGGCCCCATCGGTCTTTTTTCCATCGGTGAGAAAAAATAGAACATGTTTTATGTAGCGGGTATACACTTTTCTCTTCATTTAAAACTGGCAGAGACACCAGCGATGTGCAGTTCCTTGTGGCCCAGCAGGTGGCGCTGTCGCCCTGGGCTGGGGTTGAACCATTGCTGTGTGCCGTGCCTCCTTTTTGTCCTCTCTCGGCAGCGGTATGGTGGGGGGGGGGAACCCGCCGTGCTTGCTGGGAGAGGGTATAAAGGGGCCGGCCATCTTTGTCACGGGGTCGAGTCCCAGGCACCTTCAGCCTGAGGGCGGTGGTTCGTGTCGGTCCTCTAGGCGGCCTAGGTGACGTCCGGGGGTCGTGTTCCATCCCAGGCACCTTTAGCCTGGGGTGAGGTACTCGGATGGAGGTCTGGAGCTCAGTGCCCAACACTGAGTTTTGCGAGGGACGGAGGTCCTAGGGAACCCAGGGATTGGGTACCCGAATCCAGAAGGCGTAATTGACCGGGGGGAGATACTCACTTGAAGACCGGGTGCAGCAGATTGCCAGTGACAGGTGAGCCTCCCATCGGAGACCGCCTGGAAGGAAACCTCCCCCTCCGCTCGGAGACCTCAGCCCGCTTTCAGGAAGGAAAGTGGAGAGTTCATTGTGTCTGGGCCTATTCGCATCCACACCTCCTTGTTTGTTCTGTTCTTTAAGGGAGTCTAACTGATTGTGCTGTTCACTCGAGAAGAATAAAGGAGTGTTGGACTTTAATGGTGTGGGGCTCTTTTCTGGTGGACATTGTTCAAGGTAACTCCAGGTGCACAACACTGACCCGAAGGTAGAGAAAGAACTTTGCTTACACCGCACAGACATCATGTGGTGAAGGCTTGGCATGGTGACCCCGCTCCCTCCCCTCTAAGGTACCCCTAGACAAGAGAAAGACGAGCTGATGCAAAGAGAGGAGTGAGGAGGCCGCTACATTTAAATTTATCCGATGGGAAAAAAAAAACGATAGCAAATTCCGATCGTCTGTGTGGAACTCCATCGGACAAAAAACCCACGCATGCTCAGAATCAAGTCGACGCATGCTCAGAAGCATTGAACTTCATTTTTCTCTGCTTGTCGGAGTGTTTTACGTCACCGCGTTTGGGACGGTTGGATTTTTGACTGATGGTGTGTAGGCAAGACTGATGGAAGTCAGCTTCATCGGATTTCCAATGGAAAAATCCATCGGATTAGAATCCATAGGAAATCCGATCGTGTGTACAGGGCTTTAGTCAATCACATACAGTATGTTATCATTTATTTAAAAAAATAAAAACTGTTCATATTTGTTCATTCATATGTGTTTGCGGCGGGGCACCAGACTAATGGATGTCTATTAGGTCAGTAAACTTTTGTAAAGCATGTGATTTGAGGCTGAACTCTAATTGGTTGTTGCGGATTGTCCTCGGGGCGCAGAGCACTGCGCCCCGAGCCCTCCCACTTTTAATTTTGGCGAATCAATGTTGTTTTTGTGTTTTTAGTCTCATGTGATTGGGCCGTTCTCGACGAGTTTCATTCCCGGCGAGGTGTCGCGAGGTGAAGAAGGGTTCAGTTTTGTCTTTTGCAGCAGTGCCCTTTCACGGGGCGTTCGGATGAGGAAGAGGGGAGGATGGGGAGCTTGGATCGGATCGACCCAGCTTTCAGATTCAGCAGCGGTCGGGTGGTCACGTGAGTGATTGCCTAGATTTTTTGGCTCACACTGATAGTACTGCTGTAGGGCTGATGCTGATAAGGCTATTGCTGGTAGTGGGCTCACATTGAGCTTGGATTTGCAGAATTTTTGGTTTGTTTGCGCCCCCCCCCCCCCCCAAAATAAAATTTATTTAGCACCAGCCACTGGTTGTTACATTGTCAATGATTCCAAAGTTTTATCTCTTTATGGGAGATACTATGAGAATACCAAACGGATGATGTCAGGAACATTTTTGTTGGATGCAGATTTGGTAATGATTAAGCAGGAAACAAAAACACAAAGGCATATGATTAAACTGCTTACAATACAATATACCGTACCTATTTTTTTATCTACAAAAATTTTGGGTTTCCCATCACTGGACAAAGGTTGCCAAAAGAAAATAAGACCCCCATTCACACTGAGCTGAGGGTGTCACTTTCTGGATGTTTTTTATAGTGTCTGTACAAAAAAAATGTCTGCATGTATAACAGCAGGCATGAGTGGTTATTAGTAATATGTTTTTAAGCAAATTGAACTGTAGTTATTAGGCAAGAAAACACGTTTCTTTTCGTGCTTCAGCTAAAGTCTATTGGGGCAAAAATGCATGATTCTGCCCCATAAATGGCTCATATGCTCTTTTGAGTAATAGCCCATGGCAATAATCGCATGCCAATAATCCAATAGGCTGTCCATACATGGATTGAAATTTGGCCATACCCTGCTGAACCAGCTGAATTTCGATCCATGTATGGCCAGCTTAAAGCATTTGTTACCCCCAACACTTCATATTCCTGATATGTGCCTGCCACACCATGTACTTGTTTGAGAGAGTCTCAGGAGATTACACCATGGTCAGTTCTCTAGCCATCCTGGGAACTCAGTCTACGCTCCTCCAATGATCAGACTTGTCTGGACACGCCCTGCTGCACAGCCATTCACTGGGAAGATCAGTGTGCTGCTGCTTCTCCTCTCCCAGCTCTTATGCAGCTGAGAACAGAGGCAATGTGATTTTATAATTATTATTTTATTTAAAAAAAAATTATATCTATACACAAATGTTTCGCCTTTCATTTCTATGTTAAACTGAATGGGGTTTACAACACAAAGTAGGACATAATTGGGAAGTGTAAATTCTTCGTAGAAGCATCTTTCGCTGCAATTACAGCTGCAAGTCTTTTTGGGGATGTCTCTACCAGTTTTGCACATCTAGAGTGATATTTTTGCCCATTCTTCTTTGCAATATAGCTCAAGCTCTGTCAGATTGGATAGAGAGCGTCTATGGACAGCAATTTTTATTAAGTCTTGCCACAGATTTTCAATTGGATTTAGGTCAGGACTTGCCATTCTAACACGTTACAAGGCTGGACTGCAGGTCAGCCTGAATTTGTAGGAGGAGTCGGAAGGTATTTAAACCCGCCCTCTCTCCTCCTTGCCTCTTGACGTCGCTCTCGTGTTGACAGGCATCATTTCCGGTGCGACCTTTCTGATGTAATTTCCGCTTGTCGTTCTACTGCAGCAGGCGCCGCTTCTCCCCGCTCTCACGTGCGGGGTTTCAGGTTTCAATCGAGGGGGCTTCGGGTGGGGTGAGGGTGGCTAATCTCGGTAATATGTTTGTAGCCTTTGTTATGCTTTGTTAGAGCAAGGTAAATCTCCTCAGAGCGGTTACCGGAAGTCCCCTTCTGATACCCTCCGGTCACACTGTCCCACGTGAGGTGAGTTACGGTCTGAGCCCTCTCCTCACATAGCCTCCCGCCGGGTTTAACATTCAGAACCTGCAGCACTCTGCAGGCTGTGCCAGAGGCGCTTTTACTTAGAGGACTACGGAGCTCCGGGGGAGCTATTGTGGGAAGGGAAGGGGTTAGTGTAAACACTGACAGGCTCTGAGATAGATCCTGGTGAGCCAGGCAGTGATGTTGGGCATCATGTGTCGTGTGGCATGAGATTCTGTGTCGGGGGGGGGGAGGGTGTTGTTTGGGGGTATTCCTGCATGGTGGGAGGTAGTGGTATGGTGTGTGTGTCACTCATAGGGCTGGCCGCCTGGGTTGGCGTTGGGGGGCCGGCTTCATCCCCCCAGTACAGCAGGTAGATGAGATAGTACGTCCTTCCCTCCCCATTATGTTCTGGCAGTAATCGCATTCACCGGACAATTGGCGTCACGGTCACTCTCCCCCTGTCTCAGGATTCTGGTCGAATGTGTATGTGTTCAGTCATGTGAGCTCAGTGAGTGTATGTAGAGACGGTATACTATTTCAATTCACATTTCTCATGCGATTACGTTTCTCATGTGATTACGTTTCTCATGTGTTTTACGTTTCTCATGCGATTGTTCCATGTGTTGTGTTTCTCATGCGGTTAAGTTTTTCGTGCGATTTCATTTCATGCATTTACGTTTCGGATGCGATTACGTTTCTCAGGCTAGTTATGTTCTCATGTGTTACATTTCTCATACTAGGTATGTTCTCACGCGATCACGTTTCTCATATGTTGCGTTTCTCATATGTTGCGTTTCTCATATGTTGCGTTTCTCATGTGTTGCGTTTCTCATGTGTTGCGTTTCTCATGTGTTGCGTTTCTCATGTGTTGCGTTTCTCATGTGTTGCGTTTCTCATGTGTTGCGTTTCTCATGCAAAAATGTTTCTCATGTGTTACGTTTCTCATGCGATCACGTGTCTCATGCTAGGTATGTTTCTCATGTGTTGCGTTTCTCATGCTAGTTATGTTTCTTATGTTACGTTTCTCATACGATTATGTTTCTCATGTGTTGCGTTTCTCATGTGTTGCGTTTCTCGTGCGGTTACGGTTCTCGTGCGGTTACGCTTCTCATACGATTGTTTCTCATGCTAGTTTTTTTTTATGTGTTACGTTTTTCTTGCTAGGTATGTTTCATGCGGATACATTTCTCATACGGTTACGTTCTCCTCATATGTTACGTTTCTCGTGCGGTTACGTTTCTCGTGCAGTTAGTTCGTGTGATTACGTTTCTCATACGATTACGTTTCTCATGTGATTACGTTTCTCATGCGACTACGTTTCTCATGCAGTTGCGTTTCTCATGCGATTCATGTATTTCTTGCTTGCTTCTCATGTGATTACGTTTCTCATGCGAATCATGTATTTCTTGCTACTTTTCTTATGCGGTCACGTGTCTCATGCGGTCACGTTCATATGTTACGTTTCTCGTGCGGTTACGTTTCTCGTGCGGTCACGTTTCTCGTGCGGTTCGTTCATGCGATTACGTTTCTCATGCAACTGTTTCTCATGCATTTCTCATGCGGTTGCGTTTCTCATGCGATTCATGTATTTCTTGCTTGCTTCTCATGTGATTACGTTTCTCATGCGAATCATGTATTTCTTGCTACTTTTCTCATGCGGTCACGTGTCTCATGCCTTCACGTCTCATGCCTGTCACGTTTCTCACATGGTTACGTTTCTCATGCCTGTCACGTTTCTCACACGGTTACGTTTCTCATGCCTGTTATGTTATCATGCGGTTATGTTTCTCATGCTAATCATGGTCTCGTGCGATTGCGTTTTCTCGTGCGATTGCGTTTTCTCGTGCAATTTGCGTTTTCTCTGCCAATTATGTTCTCTTGTGTTTTCATTTCTCATGCGGTTACATTTTCTCATGCTGGTTGTGTTCTCTTGCAATCTACGTTTCACATGCTTTTACATTTCTCATACAGGTTCAGTCATGTTGTTTCCTAGTTGGTAGCATTGGCATGTTTGTGTTCGATTCATGGCGTTTCACCGCTGGGGGGGTCACCCATCACTTTTTATGGGTGCTTACGGATTGAGATGAGCGTTTCTAATTGGCTTGTACGGTGGCAAGTCTCCTCATCCGTTTCTCATACGTTTCACATACATTTCATGCATCTGGGCATTTCTTTTCTCATTTAAAGGCCTGACACGTCTTCAGGTTCATCAGGCCTGAGTGTACGTTTTTAATTTGCCTGCTACGCCTCAGGTTTCTCGGCCTTTGCAAATTCATGGGGTTGTCACATTTTCAGTCTTGCTCATATTTTGCATTGTCAGTACATTTGGTTCATTCTTCACATTGTAGGTTTTACGACGTCACACCGCGGCAGTGGGCCTATCACGTTATTCCCCAGACTGTCACAGTTAAGCCCTGTACACACGATCGGTTTGACTGATGAAAACCGTCCGATGGATGGTTTTCATCAGACCAACCGATCATGTATGGGACCCATCGGTCTTTTTTCCATCGGTTTTAAAAAATAGAACATGTTTTCAATTTTTCCGATGGATAAAAAACCGATCGAAAACTCTGATCGTCTATGGGCAAGTCCATCGGATCAAAAACCCACGCATGCTCATAATCAAGTCGACGCATGCTCAGAAGCATTAAACTTCATTTTTCTCGGCTCATCGGAGTGTTTTACGTCACCCGCGTTTGGAACGGTCGGTTTTTTGACTGATGGTGTGTGGGCAAGACTGATGAAAAACAGTTTCATCGGATTTCCGATGGACAAATCCATCGGACGAAAATCCATAGGTTATTCGATCGTGTGTACAGGGCTTTAGTCCTGCACTTACCTACATTTCATTTTCATTGTCTTTGTATACATGTCAGGGTCATATCTTCACATTTATATCTCATGGCTACACTCCACTGCGGGTTACCTATCACGTCATGGGTACCGACGGATTGAGATGTTCGTTTCTAATTGGCTTGTACGGTGGCAAGTCTCCTCATCCGTTTCACTTACATTTCATGCATCTGGGCATTTCTTTTCTCATTTAAAGGCCTGACACGTCTTCAGATTCATCAGGCCTGAGTGTACGTTTTTAATTTGCCTGCTACGCCTCAGGTTGTTCGGCCTGTGCAAATTCTTGGGATTGTCACATTTTCAGTCCTGCTCATACTCTGTATTGTCAGTACATTGGTTCGTTCTTCACATTGTAGGTTTTACGTCACTCCACAGCAGTATTCCTATCTCGTTTTCTCAAGACTGTCACGGTTAGTCCTGCACTTACCTACATTTCATTTTCTTTATATACATGTCAGGGTCATATCTTCACGTTTAGATCTATGGCTATAATCGACGTTACTGCATCTTTTAATCACGGTCACCTGCATAAGTTGGGTTCGTTGGTTATTCGTTGGTTATTTCTTGTTTATAACAGTGTTGTTCTTGTTTGCAGAGGTCATGTCACAGGCAGTAGATGTCGAAGACTTTGCCGCATCCGTCCTTCTCCGGTTAGGGTTCTGTACATGGTAGCTCGCCCTCCATGTAACCTCCCGATTCGGCCGTCTCTGGCAGTGGCATAGGGTTAGGTGGTAGGGTCTTGGTCCTGAGGCAGACGTTGGATACCTACGCACTGGCACTCGGCTGGATGCTCTCCCATGTCATGGCTGTTAGGTAGTCGTCCACTGTCGGGATGGTTTCTTCCTCGTAGTGTCCGATCAACAAGTCATTTTCTTTTTTAGCTTAGGAAGCTCATGACACCGTCTGGGATACCTTCCAGGCTTTTAATCTTGGTATCCTGGTTTCTTTTGTCACGTACATTCAATGTCTACTGGCTTTCGTTGTCTTTTAGTTTTGTTTTTGGCACTTCCAGCTCAAGCGATCCTACAGGCTGCTGCTCGGTCTCAGTCTTAGATCAACTTATGATGGCGTCTGCGGATGTGCCCAGGGATAGGTCACTTGCCTTTCCCTGGTGCGCCCTTCTTCGCTAGCTCGGTACATGACACGTTGCTGTTCCCTGCTGCCTAAACTAGGGTTGCTCCTTGTGCTCACATCGGCCGTGCTTTCAGTAGGTGCAGTGGCTGCTGCTTCTCGCCAGGGGGTCCGTATTCACGTTGTTGAGGAGTTGGGTTGGTGGGGTTCAGCATTCATTTCCGGACATGTTCCGGATCCACATGTCAAGTTATCACAAGCTTTCTTGCATTGGCTGTCCGAGGTTGCATACGGTTACTTTCATTTCAGTCTCTTTGCGAGCTCATCCTACTGTCTTATTTTTGCCCCCTTTTAGGCATACCGACCATGTGACCCCGGCACACCCCAGGTCACTTTCCCTGTTTTCCCCTCGGTCATTTCCAGCACGTACCTGAGACTCTGAGTACAAGTTAGAAGGCTGGACCGCAGTTTAGCCTGAATTTGTAGGAGGAGTCGGAAGGTATTTAAACCCGCCCTCTCTCCTCCTTGCCTGTCGACGTCGCTCTCGTGCCCCACCCACCCTTCTATTATTTCTTCTCCTTTACTTTTACTTAGGCATACCGACCATGTGACCCCCGCACACCCCAGGTCACTTTCCCTGTTTTCCCCTCGGTCATTTTCCAGCACGTACCTGAGACTCTGAGTACAAATGAATATGCTTTGATCTAAACCATTCCATTGTAGGTCTGGCTGTATGTTTAGAGTAGTTGTTCTGCTGGAAGGTGAACCTCCGCCCCAGTCTCTGTTCCCTACGGTTGGCGCTGTTGCCGTGGGCCAGGGTTGAACCACTGATACAAGGCTGTGTCTTTTTTTTCCCCTTCTCGGCAGTAGTGACGGCGGGGCAGGGAACCTGCTGTGCCTGTCGGGAGAGGGTATAAAAAGGGGTGGCCATCTTCCAGAGGGGTTGCGCCCAGGCACCTTCAGCCTGGGTGGTGCATGTGTTGCCTCCGGGTGCCCTAGGACCGGAGGCCGAGTTCCTGTTCCATCCCAGACACCTTCAGTCTGGGGTGAGGTACTAATTTGGAGACCGGAGCCCAGCGCCTTCGGCTGGGTTCTGCCAGGGAATGAGGGCTCCCAGGGTGCTGCCTTGCGAGGGGACCCGTATCCAGGTGCGAGGAGGCCAGGGAGGTGACCCCTTCTGAAGACCCAGCGCAGAGTCGTGGTGACAGTGGGGGCCTCTGGTAACTCTCCGGAGGGAGTTTCTTCTCCTTGACATGGGCCAAGTTTCTTCAAGAAGGAAGTGCATGTTCTGTAGGCCATAGTGGCAGTGACTCTACGCACACCAGGTCAGTGGCAGTGACCAAATAGGGCAAGGCCCTATTCACCAGGTCAGTGGCAGTGACCAACTTCAACAAGTCAGTGGCAGTGACTTTTCATATTCACCCGGTCTGTGGCAGAGACCATGCGCCCAAACCTGTTTGTGAAATTGGAACAGTAAGAGAAACCAAATCAAGTTTGTGCCTGGACCTCCTCCAAACTTTATCTGACCTGTGTCTTGTATCAACCTGTCTGCTCTCATAGAGACTATTTGTTATCCGTGGTGAAATAAATACAAAGGTTGGACTTTCAGTTGGTGTGGACAGTTACTTTACTGGGGAGAATTAAGGACTTGTTTCTGGCTAAATGCAGAGGCGAGATCAGCTCTGGAGGATTCTAACACCAGCCGCAGGCAGGCCCGAAAACTAACACCGCCCAACCTCCCCATCCAGGAAGGTACGGGCTGATAGTGCGGTGTGCCTCATTCTTTCCTGCGGAAGAGCCAAGTAAAGAAAAGCAAGTAAAGTCTGGGGTGAGTGTGCGCTAGACGTGGGGGCTCGAGTCCGGGATGTGTCTGCGGTTGCAAAGTGTGAAAAGCCCCCCAGAAGTTGAGCTTTATTCCCCAGTAAAGTTCCGTGGAGGTCGGCCATATTGAGAACTGCACCACGAGGAAAACCCTGACTGCGTAGTTCATGGGCGTGCCTATTCAAAAAGCCCGCGAACGGTGCAGGAGATGGGAGGAGTCTGGCCATGTGTGGAGTTGCACGTGGGGACCTTGGCGCGAAAAGGTCAGTGCGCAATGGAGCAGCGGATTGACAACATGGCGTCTCATGCCTCATGGGTTCCGGCTACTACTACCATGAAGATGACTTCATTCGCTGCTTCGTTAACGGATACGGGGATTTGGCTAAAGCCCCGTGGACGATTTGCCCTCTACGTGTGTAAAGATGTGGAGGCCCTCTGAGTGATTTGTCCCAGCTGCTCGGGACTGGTGGTTCATCTAAAGTCATTCGGGCGATGCGAGAACTGTAAGGAGTTCCTATTTGAGGTCGAGCAACTTACGGAAAAGCCTCGGGCCTTCCACCTCAATTGCCTTACGGACGCCACCACTCCAGAAGGAGGAATCAGAGCTTATACAGCCACCCCTGCGCGCACTGACGGGACTTCGGAGGAAGTCACGGAGGAGCTCGTTGTAGAAAGTGAGAGACCGGAGGATGCTGCTTCGGTTACCACAGAGTCCTTTCTCCCACCGCCTAAGAGGAAGATCGGGTTCGTGACAGCTTCCCATGGCCGTGGTGGAGCAACGCCCCAGCACTTACTCGGAAAGGATGCATCCGAAGGGAAAAGTCCCGGACGTCCTGGTTTTTCTTCAAGCCGAGGTAAGCCGGGGGAAGAGACTCTGTGCAAGATCCCAAATGTTGGGAGTTCACATGTCTGTGAAGCAACTGGGGGGGGTGACTTGTCCTTCACCAGAAGTTACCTTCCTGCGGAGGAATATGACACCTCCGATCTGGAGTCCATCTCTGATGTGGGTGATGACACCGCCATAGATGAACTGTTCGAGAAAAAGGGATGGGATAAGATGCCATAAGATGCAGGGATAAGGGATGGGATAAGATGCCCCTGTCCTTGTCCCGTAGGTGTGAAATGTGAATTAGTATGGGGTACATCGTACCCCTACCCATTCACCTGGGGAAAAATGTGTCAAAAATAAAACGCACTACAAAGGTTTTTAAAGTAATTTATTAGACAGCTCCGGGGGTCTCTTCCGACTTTGGGGGTCTCTTCCGACTTCTCCGCTCTCTTCTCCCGCTCTCCGGTTCTTCTGCTCTTTTGCCGCTCTTTTGCTAGCGTTGGCCCGGTCTTCTCTGACGTCTTCTTCCCTCTTCTTTTCTTCCGATGTTGACACAACGCTCTCTCCCGCTGTAATGCCGTGTGCGCAACGACTTATATAGGCATGGGGCGTGGTCACCGGGTGATGTCATCCGGTGACCCGCCCCCTTATGACGTCGCCGCCCGGGGCATGATGGGATGGCGACGTCATAAGGGGTGGCGGGTCACCGGATGACATCACCCGGTGACCACGCCCCATGCCTATATAAGTCGTTGCGCACCGCGCGCACGGCATTACAGCGGGAGAGAGCGTTGTGTCAACATCGGAAGAAGAGAAGAGGGAAGAAGATAACGGAGAAGACCAGGCCAACACTAGCAAAAGAGCAGAAGATAGCGGAGGAGCCCGGCAGAAGAACCGGAGATCGTGAGAAGAGAGCGGAGAAGACGGAAAAGACCCCCGAAGTCGGAAGAGACCCCCGGAGCTGTCTAATAAATTACTTTAAAAACCTTTGTAGTGCGTTTTATTTTTGACACATTTTTCCCCAGGTGAATGGGTAGGGGTACGATGTACCCCATACTCATTCACATTTTTAAAAAAGCCCAAATCCCGACAACCAATGGCCAGGGTTGTCGGGAAGAGGCCCTTGTCCTCATCAACATGGGGACAAGGTGCTTTGGGGTGGGGGGCGCAGGGCCCCCTGCCCCAAAGCACCTACCCCCATGTTGAGGGCATGTGGCCTGGTACAGTCCAGGAGGGGGGGGCGCTTGCTCGTCCCCACCCCTTTCCTGACCGACCAGGCTGCGTGCTCGGATAAGGGTCTGGTATGGATTTTGGGGGGACCCCCACGCAGTTTTTTCAGAGTAAGGGGTTCCCCATGAAATCCATACCAGACCGAAGGGCCTGGTATCGTCCGAGGGGGAACCCAGCACCAATTTTTTTGGTGGGGTTCCTCCTTCATCCTCAGCACGCAAGTCGGAACATAATGATCCGACTTGCGGTGCGACTTCTATTCAAATCAATGGGCTCCCATAGGGAACCATTGATTTTGAATAGAGCCAGAGAAGCGAGGCTGAAAGCTAGCACCGCCAAACGTGCATTGACGGCAATGCAAAACGCTGATAAAATCTCATTTTTAAAGCAGCGTTTTCCTGCCAGCAATCTGGCGTTCAAAATAGCCGTTTTTGAGCTCCAGTGTGCATGGAGCCTGAAGCTGCTGCCTGTTCACTTCTTGGATTTACAGACGCACCTCCAGCTCTGCAGCTCTCATTGGCCCTCTAATGACTCACCCCCCTCCCTGGCAAACTCTCTCAAGAGTGAGAGAGAGCTGTGCATGATGTCATAAGCCTAGGCTTATTACCAGACAAGAAACAGGAAGTGGGCTGTATAAGGTATTTACTGGCAGAAAAAAAACTGTTTTACTATCTAAAGTTAAAACAACAAGGGCAGGAGATTTAATAGATGGAAAGATGAGAAAATGACTGAAGCTCCACTTTAAAGATGAGATTTAATGTGCCCCCCACTAGGGTGTCCCTAGGTACGCTGCATTTGCATGCCCACGTGTGATGCCGAGCCTCCATGATTGAAAGAACTAAAATACAATAAAGGAAAGGGGCAGGCCAGGGACAGTAAGGCTGGGGAGGAAAGTGCTAAATGATGCTGGATGTCCTCCAGCCAGGAAATGGAGTGGCTGGTTATCACTTGCTGTAGTTTCTTATGCACATTGTGAGAAGTTCACAGTGTGCAGTGAAATTGGAGTAAGCTATTTCAGTACAGGACAGGAGACTGTACAGCTGTGCAAGAAGGGAATCCTGGATTTCAGCTTTAAGGTGATTTTCCTTAATTTGGAGAGATTTCCTTTTACTTCTCATCAAGAGTAAATGGCAGAAAATAAAAATAACTTTCTCCAACAGGATCGAAAACTAAAACAAAAAGTTTTTATCTCTCACATTAGACTTCATTCTTCCAAGCAAATAAATAATATTTAAGATGCATATTGAATGAAGTTGGACCAGAGCTGGCAGTCGTGATTCATGGCCACAGAGGTGAATGATGTAATATGCATTTGACTGATTTCATCACCATCATCCCTTTTATTGGTCTGTAATTCTGTCCACAGAAATGTACTAATTATCAAATGATCCATAGAAGACCTCTAACCAAAGTTCTGATCTTTTTGGCAGATTGAAGATGTCAACCAATACAACATCATATCTTCCTATAACACCAAAGACCCCAGGGAGAAGGAGAGGAAGAAGATCAGTCCTGACTATAATGAGCGGAACAAACCAGCATACACAGTGACAGATGTGCCGCCATGGTACTTGTGCATCTTTCTTGGTGTCCAGGTATGTAAGTGGATTTGCATTTTGGAAGGCTATGGTCCACCTAATGGGCAAAATAATAAACTGATATAAGTTGCTGTCTGTCAGCAGTAAACACGGCAGTGACAGATTTATTTCCTGTTTCAGGATCGGCAGATAATGAAACTGTTATGTTAGGCCCCTTTCACATAAGGCCGTCTAGATGCAGTGCATCCCTCCCAGAGTTTTCGGGGGCCGGTTCATACCAAAATGCATGCTCTGTTTTTGATAGTTTTTTTAATTTTAGACACGTGCAGTTCGTTTCTTATTTCGGAAATTGGGATATCTCCGAATTACAATAGTAATTAAATTAAACAAATCCGAAATAACAAAACGAAATTCGGCCAAAATTCAAGTTGAATTTGAAAACTAATTTGAAACCGAATTAGAAAAGTATAGACTAAAAAATAATTATTTACTAAAATAGAAAAGAATAGAATAGCTAAATACAGAATAGAAAATAAAAGAATAGAATAAAATAATAGAAAATTAATAGAATATAAAAGAATAGAGTAGAAAAATAATAAAACAGAAAAGAATGGAATAAAATAGAATAGAATAGAAAAAACTGAATAGAATAAAATAGAATATAATAGTCTTCCAAAATTCGAATTTTGAATAGAAAAGAAAACAATAGAATTCAATAGAGGATGAAAGAATAATACAGAAAGAATATAACCATCTTCTGAAATTTTGAATTTCGAATAGAATGGATTAGAATAGAAAAGCAAAGAACAGAATGGGATATAAAAAGCAATAGACTATAATAAAATAAAATAGCATATAACCGTCTTCTGAAATTCAAATTTCAAATAGAATAAATTGGAATAGAATAGAAAAAATTTAATAGAAAAAAATAGACTAGAAAATAAGAGAATAGAATAAAATAGAATATAACTGTCTTCCGAAATTGGAATTTCAAATAGAACGAATTTGAATGCTAATTCGAATTGAATTTGATCCAAATTCTAAAAAAAACTAAACAAATTCCAAAAACTAATTTACCTAAACAAAATTATTTAAATAATGAAACGAAACAATTTTTTTTTCATTCTGCACATGTCTAATTCATTTCAATGGGCTGGAAATGCAGAGGAATGCACAAGAAGTACAGGCAGGCGCAACGTTTATAAATCTAGCCACACCAAACCACATGGTACTATGGTACATATACATTATACATTCACATCAGTCCCTGCCCTCAAGGAGATTACCACCGATGGTCCTTAAAGGGGTTGTAACGGTACAAGTTTTTTCACCTTAAAGCGGTAGTAAACCCTCCCACATAAAAACGATTTTTACAATATTAATAAATAAATAGTAATTACGATTCAAATGGTCACTTTAAATATATATAACATTTTGTTCTTACTGCAAGTATTCTTTATCTTGTAAAAGTTTCTCTGCATATTAGCTGGCGCCATCTCCACTGTGGTCTTCCACGTCTGTAAAGATATGTATTTCCGCCCACAGTACATACAGTACATAGTCGTCTCGGAAATCCCGCGCATGCGCACTAATAGCAAAATATCCAAGCCTCTTCTTCGTTTCCGGTTACTATGGAAACGAAGCATAGCGAATCACAGCTTGCTCCAGAAACGAGGCAATACAGGAGAAAACCCTCCACCCTGTGAAACATAGTGAGTCCAGGATCCTCTGGGGGAAGAATTCAGAGCAAGCATCGCGGGATGTTAGGGCTGACGTCTACAACAGGAAATGACGCAGCCCCGACATAGACACAGAATTTTTCCGGCGGAGGCTCTGCTTGCCGGAATGAACGGGGATCCGGCTCATGTGCGGTACACATCCCCATTTGTGAATGCAGCTGTAACTTCACAAGTAAACCGGTAAGAAAAAAAAGGCTAATAGCAATCGGTTTAAAATAATGACATGCACAATTACATTGAAAGTGAAAATTTTGACTATACAACCGCTTTAATGCATTCTATGCATTAAGGTGAAAAAACATCAGAGGATTAGCGCCTCCCCCCGAGCCCCTGTTTACTTACCTGACCCCTCAAAAGTCCAGCGCCGTGAATGCGCTGGCTTCTCAGGTCATTCATTGGTTGATTGAAAGCAGCGCAGCCATTGGCTCGCGCTGCTGTCAATCACAACCAATGACACGGTGCTCCGGGGGGCGGGGCAGAGTGATACAGTGAACGGCTATAGCCGCCGGCTGTATCACGGGAGCGCACCCGCAAGAACTCACCACTATGCTCGCTCGCTCGCATGAAGGTGGTGAATTCTTGCGGGGAGAAGCAGACAGCAGCCGAGGGACCCCAGAAGACCAGGTTCAGGGCCACTCTGGGCAAAACGAGCTGCACAGTGGAGGTAAGTATAACATGTTTGTTATTTAAAAAAAAAACAATTTTCCTTTAGTGTTCCTTTTAACTCACATTCACACATACACATGCTGGGGCCAATTTAGGCAGGAGCCAGCAAGAAAACCCTAAAATAACTTTTCTAAAAATGCCCCCTGCCGAACTCATATAAAAAAGTTCTGTGTACTTGCCTATTTTTAATCAGCTGATCACTTGATCCCGCAGGTCCGGCTCCCCTGTGTCAGTGAGCGGCTGCTGCAGGGGAGATGAGGGAGCATCGACAATGGCTGGGCCATGTGAACCTATAGTGAGGTCGCAGCTCATGGATATCACAGCCATTGTTGAGCACTCCCCAAGCCGAAGCTGCAGAATCACGTAACCAGACCTGAGCAGATTGATAATCGCTAAGTACACAGATCGTTTTTTTTAATACAGGTTAGGCAGGATAGGTGGCGGGGGTCGGGGACATTTTTAGGAATAGTTATGGTTAGGGTTTTCTCCCACTTCAAGCATGTAATTTTTTTCTAATCTGTCCTTTTCTTCTTGCAGCATTACCTGACAGCACTAGGGGGTATTATCGCCATCCCCCTAATCTTGTCGAAAGACCTGTGCTTGACCCATGACCCGCTGACTCAGAGTAACTTGATCAGCACCATCTTCTTTGTCTCTGGGATATGCACCCTCCTGCAGGTTCTGTTTGGGGTCAGGTAATGTGACAATCAGAGGAAGTTTATCTGAAATATTGATCTTTGAGAACGTCTGACTGCGATTTTTTATTATTTTTTTTGTCACGTTTTGTACGCTATGTGAAAAGATTTGGTGCCTATATTGAGTTTGTATTTCTGTCTGTGAAGCCAGTGGGGAGAGTCACACAGTTCAAGTGACAAATATCAAGACAGAAAGTGATGGGAAATCCAAAATGTTACTGACTGTGCACTGACATCCACTCCCCTCAAACACAACTGATTGGGGACCAATATGAGGTTTCAATCAGAGAGAGAAAATCTGAAAATAAACAGCTACTGCTGTGCCCTCCGGCTGGAAAAACACAATGATTACTGCTAGCGATTATTGCCACAGGCAGTAATCGCATGCCAAAAATCCGGCAGGCTGGTTTTACTGAAGTCAATTGATGGATCGTAGATCGTGACCAGGTGACTGGTAAATCTTGGTCTGGGCTTGCTGACCCGCCATCCCAGAGCATCAGAGTGTAATGCAGAGGGACTACTTGTAAAGTTGGAGCTGTAGTAGAGAGCAATAGCGGCGTAAGCTGATGCATCCACTGTAGTGCTGGCTCCTGTCCCATGCAGAGTAATACAAACTGCACTCCACCTCTTATCTCGGTTAGCGGTCTCCTGAGTGGTGCCAGCAGCAGCAAATAATTTTAAAGTGGTTCTAAAGCCTCAAGAATGCATTCCGGTCAAAAACCTTCTGTGCTGCAGCTCCCCCCCCCCTTTTTTTCTTACCTGAGCCCGATTCGATCAAGCCATGTGTATGGGCGCAGCTGCTTCAGCCACTGCCACTCTCCTCATTGGACAGATTGATAGAAGCAGAAGCCATTGGCTTCCATTGCTGTCAATCAATCCCATGACACAGGAGTGGGGGGAGGGACTTAGGAGCGAGCCTGCACAGGTGCCCACAAGAAAAGCATATTTTCACCCGATAAAGCGGAGGGGTCTGGAGCACTAGCAGGAGACCCCAGAAGAAGAGAATCAGGGCTGCTCTGGGCAAAACGATTGCAAAAGTATAGGAATGTTTGTTATTTTAAAAAAAAGAAAAAATCTAAGGTTTACACCCACTTTGAGGTCAGTGTAAGCAATAAAGGTCAAAAGTATGCAGCGCTAGTGAAATTGATAATCAACATCCCCAAAAATTATTACAAAATTAATGAGTGAAAAACTCAAACACGTGTGTGAGATTCATAAATCCATTAATTAAAATGGCTGAAATTGTTAATTAATTATGAAAAAAACAAATTGATCAGTGATAATATAGTCCATAAACAGAGAAAATCCATAAACAAAAATCTCCTGAATATAGTGAATAAAAAATGAATAAAGAAAAATCCAAGGTGAAGTGAAGTATTCCAAGGAAAGTGGTAAGTAAAACTTCTTCCCAAAAGTGAAATGGTGGATACGATGGTGACACCCAGGTGGAAAGGCTATATCCTGCTTACCAGATATCCGTGACTGTATGAAACCGTCTCACCCAGCACAGGGAATAAGGCTTCCCCACAACCTTTAGGTCTCCATGGCGGTATCTCCTCATCCGACCTTAAGCTCAGATAGAAGAAAAGACTTCCATAGTTTAATATATCAAACCAGCGTGGTTTATTTAAAAAGAAAATATTGCACTTACAAGATCAAATACCAACAACAGCAATGATAGCGGTACAGCGGTAAGAGCTCCGGCGTTTCTCGGTGTCTCTCGTTTGGTTCCTGTGTGTTCCGCAGCACTACCTCTCGTTCAGGGAATGCTTGATGACGTCACGTCCCCCTACGCGTTTCGTCACTATGGGATTCCAACTGGGGATTGGCCGAAGGCGAACCTCAGCACGCTAGAGGTATAAATACACAACGGCGCCATTTTGATTACTGGCAAGCCGTTGGAGTGCAACGAATGAAAGAAGGGCAACCTAATTAAGGGCTGACACTACACAGGAAGCGAGAAACATTGTAAACAAAGAACAGGAAATGGTAAGGCCATCTTGTGGCCAAATGGGAAAGTGCAGCAGTGCATAACAGGAACGGAGGAAAGGCACAGACCCACGCACGGAGCTGTGATACATGTATACAAATAAGTGAACAAAAACGCTGGTAATCAAAATTATGAATATATACAAAAGTAGATCAAAATTAATTGATCAAATTAATGAATAAACTCAAAATTAAATCATAATAGATTAATCAATCAATTAATTTTTATTTAAAAATGATTAAAAAAATTGTTTAAATTTTTTTAAGGATTATTGATGAAACAATTAATATCCCAGTCCACATTGTGACCAAATGGTTTGAAAGATTTCATGAGAAATATCCATCTCGTCTCAGATCTAGAGATGGCTCTGACCATATTGGTCGCTCTCCAATGTGGACGAAGGGAATCAATGGCTAAAAACGTAGTTCCCTTTAATTAGCGGTTGTGATGTTTATCATAATGCCTGGATAGATTATGCTTTGGGAAACCTCTTGAGATATTGCCTACATGTTCATTTAAGCGTATGTGTAACTCTCTTTTTGTCCGTCCTATATATTGCTTGGAGCAGGGACATTGGATCATGTACACTACATACTTTGTGGAACAAGTAATAAATGAGTCATCTCATAGGTTTTGTTGGTCACAGTGGATGAAAAACTTTCTTGCTTACGACCTATGGATGAATTGATCTTACATATGCTACATTTGCGGCAGGGAAAAAAACCTTTCATGTTATAGAAAAAGAGGGTCTCTTGGGTGGATCAATTACATTGGGAGCCACAGAGAGTCTTAGGGCTGGTGCACCTCTATAGATCCTCGCTGGTTGTTCAGGAATAACAGGACCCAAAACTTTGTCATTCTGTAACACATTCCAGTGCTTTTTAAAGATTTTCTTAATAGAAAAATGTTGATTAGAAAATCTCGTAATCATTGACCATCCAAATTTTTCCATAGACGAATCTTCCCTCCTCTTATTTACTGACAAATCATTTCTGTCCATACCCGCAACACTTTTAATAGTTTCCTCAATCACAGACATCTGATAGCCTTTACTAAGAAATCTTTGTTTCAATACATCAGCCTGTACATAGAATTCAGAAATATCTGTGCAGTTACGCCTAATTCTTTGGAATTGGCCTTTAGGAACAGCCGCAAGCCAAGATTTATGGTAGCAGCTGTTGGTGGGGATAAAGGCATTGTGGTCCGTTTCTTTAAAGAAGGTACTTGTAGTGAGACACCCTTCTTATCCTACTCACCTACTGTGTTTAAGTTTTTCACTCATTAAATTTTGTATTCATTTTTGGGGATATTGATTATCAATTTCACTAGCGCTGCATACTTTTGACCTTTATGATTTTTATAGTTTTGTATTTAGCTATATATGCTAGCTGCTACTTTTATTATTATTATATAATTTATTGTGTAGCGGCCTCACCCCATCTCCTTTGTCTAGGGGTATGTCATACGACAGGGTGAGATGCGCTACGGCCCATGTCCTCCCCATAGCTGTGGGTGAGGTGAAGGCCAGTACCAGATATTTCCTCGGGCCTATGTGTTTTTGTCTAGAATCAAGTCCCGCTGTGTCAACACTTCCCTCTGCTCCCATTAACCAGAGTTCCACACACCGATCACAGTCCAACTCTTGTTTTATTGCATATCTCACAATAAACAGTGCTTCAGTAGCCAACTGGTTGCGACTTGATAACATTTTGATACGGGGAATGAGCAGGTCGAGGCACTATCCTGGTTGTCAGCTAAACCACTGCGATCTCACCAGCGGTTACTATAGCATTAGCTAGGAAGGACTTAGAACTTGAGAGTCTCTACCAGCGACTCAAGAGAACACAGATAGGAGTACGGCCCCTGTCAGGGGAAGATGTCCCTCCAAGGGAGTTACCAGAGGCCCATCTGTCACTGGGTTGATGCTGCTCCAGAACGCACGCCGGATTTCTTCCCCCGCTCGGGTTCACCAGCACTACTTGTTAACGCTGTCCAGCCTCATTGCCGGGTCTTAGGCACTATTTCAAGTAAGGGGGCATTTGTCTGTCCATGCTTTTAACTTTGATTTTTAATAAACGGGATTACACTATTACCGTTTTTTTCCTTTATGTCCTGTACATCATTCATCGAGCCTCCTGGAGGTGGAGATTCTGCACTTTATATATGACATCTATAACTCTATCAGCAAGTGGCACTTGCATTAGGCTCTTTTGACTCCTTTTTAACTAAACGAGTCAACAATATCTGGTAAGCAGCCAATCTCCCTTGAGCACTATTGGGTGACACAGATGCTAATGGTGAAGGCCAGCACTACAAACATTTCTGGGTCTTGGATTGAGTATACCCACGTTTTAATGCTTGAATGAACATTTCTGTCTTTTAGAAAAGGACATTTTACACGGTTTCCTGTGTCACTTCAGATTTAATTCATCACTGTTTCACCGCATGAATGAACTTTCCTTTTGGAACACATATGTACACTTAAGAATTTGCATATTCACTTAAGGACTGTTATGTTTATTGTTTGAGTTTTGTTTTGTCGACACAATTACAGCATTAGCACTAATTCATTTCAGGTGCAATTTCACATACTGAGGTTTCATAGCTCAGATGTGGTGTATAACAATTTGATTGTAATATTGGGTTGGTGATAATGATGGTTCGTTATATATAGATATATTACAACATCACATTAATTTATTTTTTTAATTTTGGTTAATTTTGTAATTTTTTAACCAGCGCTCCCACCATACATGCACTGGGTACATGTAACTTGCACAAACATTTGTTTCTATATTAGAAATTCAGGGATAGCAGCTGTACTTTTGAGTATAACATATAATCAGCGCGAGATTGCCTACCTATCACAAACTCCTGGTTTAGTACCTCACCCCAGGCTGAAGGTGCCTGGGATGGACTCCAACGCCATTCCGGTCAGGCCTAGGGCGCCTGGGCCGGAATCCGGAACCGCCCGCACCCAGGCCTAAGGTGCCTGGGCGCGTGAAGAAGATCCTCCTGAAGACCTCGTGGTTAAAGCGTCTCCCCCTTTTATCTCCTCCCATCGACACTACGGCAGGTTCCCCGCCCTCGCCGTACCATCTCCGGGAAGGGACAAAAAGGGTAGCACTGTGACGGCCAATCTACCTTGAGCCTCCAGGTACCCCGCCACCCAGAGGCCAAGGAGATTATTACACCGTCCAATCCTCCACGAACACAAATAGTCCATTATTCCCATACTTACACACCTGAGTGTCCTACCTAAGTTTAGAGACCCCGCTACAATTGTTATCCTACTCACTCCATCTAGCGCAACGTTAGCCCTAGGGCTTCTTTCTTGTTTATCAGTGTAAGCAATACACTGGGCATAATAGTACAGTATAGGGCTGCTTCCACACTGATATGCTGTGGTTTACCCACACCACAGGTGCAGTGCAATGTACCTGCAGCTTTCCTGCATGTTTGCCGCATTTAGCCATGAACTTCTATTATATTCAATGGTGTATTTTGGTTTTGTGCTGCCCTAGGCAAGACTAAAATTGGGCGTCCCCCCCCCACCTAAATTTGTGGTCCATTTTGTGGTCAATGAAGCAGAGGACGGGGTCAGCAGGGCAGAGGATGAGGCGGCACTGGTGGGCACTAATGGGAAGGCACTGATGAAGTTGCACTGATAGGCGGAACTGATGGGCACCGATAGATGGCACTGATTGGCAGCAGTGGTTGGCACTGTTGGGGTGTCAATAGATATCCTTCCAGAACTGGATGACCATGCTGTAGCTGCCATTCGACTATAGCGTGGTCGCCTGGGGGTGGTGCCGCCCCCCGGAAAATGCCACTTAAGGCAGACGCCTTGTTTGCCTTGCGGCAGATATGCACCTGATTTATATCCTGTGGGTTTGGTGCCCTTTCTAAAAGCGCACCAAAACTCTTGCATTCAGAAAGTGCACCACACATGCAGGATATAATAGAAGTCTATGGCAAAGTGCAGCTACCCCAGGAAATACGCAGATGCACTGCACCCACGGTGCAGGTAAACCGCAGCACATCAGTGTGAAAGTGTGTTTTTACCACTACCGCACCCCCCATTGGCTGCAGTGGCCAGGGCTGTACACATGTTGCAGCCGCAGCAGGAGTTATATGCCCTGTCATGGTTGGTGGGTGTAGCACCTGCCAAGTATGATCCATTCAAGTGAATGAGGCTGCTTTGCAAGTGCCCTGCAACCTTGTGCAGTGCAGCAAACAAGGGGTTAAAGCAGGCAGCGTTGTGTTGATTTCTCACCACCTGCTCCAGAAAGACACCACGTATGACGAAACATGTCGAGCGGAGCTATGCGCTGACGTCATTACACCCCACGTGACCCCGGAAGTGCGAGTGATTTTGAAATTGTGTGTGCTGGCAAACTAACTTGTACAATACTCTCGTTTCTATATGTTTACGAGTGTCCATCCTGTTTGGCTTTTATCAATAAAATGTTTTTAGACTTTAACACACTATTGGAGCCCCCCTTTTTTTAAATATATGCTCCGTGGTATTTGGTGGATTGAGACTCCCAGATGTGAGTTGGATACCCTTGATGAATCTTCCTGACCCTCAGCTGGTTCCAGAGACAACAAGGTGGATCACCTTACCTCACAGAGGGTTATATCTGCATGCATATGTGACCTCGCTAACAGTAGGAGGTCCACACTATCCGGTAAGAGTTTTCATTTATAGAGTGACTGTCACAGGAGGATCTGTCTTTTCCTTGGTGGTGGAATTTTTGGGATTAAATTATCCCACTGGATCCCTTCCCTTTTTTTACTTTGCGAACATTTCTTTTTCAGAACTTCAATAACATTTTGATATATTTTTATAATTCTTTATTTTTCACTTAACTTTGCACAAATTTCATCTTTTTATTTTTTTATTTCATATTATGCATTAGATTATTATTATATTTAATCCATTTCTTTCATTCAATAAGCATGACTTTTTTGTTTTTAATTTCTCACCACCTGCTTTAACCCCTTGGGCCACGCAGAAGCATGCAGTTGCGGGCCGTTTGCAAATTGGCTCCATTTACTTGAATAGGTTCTAGTTGGCAAGCGGTAGCGCCCACCAATAGCAAACCTAAAAGTTGAATTCCCGCTGCAGTAATGTGTACACCTTTTTGGCTGCTGCCTCAGCAGCTAAAGAAGGTAGGAATTGGGGGGTGGTAAAACCACGACTAAACTGCAGGCTTTTACTACCTCCCCAACTTTACGTGCAAATAAGCCCTAAGGGCGCCACTGCGGAATGCAACTAAGGGCTCATTCACAAGTGCAGCAGACACTGCTGCTCCTCTGAAAAGTGACCCAACTGTGTTTGATAGGTGGTGAGGAGGTAATATGTTGCCTCCTCGCCACCTGATTTAAACCCATAATTGCCATGGAATGCACAGGATTGCGACATGGCAGTATGGCAATTAGAGGTTTAACTCAGGTGTGAGGCGGCAACACTGTGATCCTTGACTTCTCCCATGTTGTTCAGGTAGATCTCCACCTCTTTAAGGTTGCCTACCCCCCGGTATAAAGCATCTGAATAGGACATATTCCTGATGAGAGACTTCATACTATGCTCAGCAAGAAAAGCCATGAACACACAGGGCTGTCTTAATAAGAGGGCACTGCCCAGGGGCCCCAGTTGCACTTTCCCAAAGCAGCTGGTCCTTGAGCCCACGCTGCCCTGAAATTGGGGGCCCCATGATGGCACTGAGAGTGATGGATACACAGGGGAGGCAGGCTGGCAGCGGTGCGCCGTGCTGTGCAGAACAATACCTATTATTTCATAGGAGGCAGGGAGGGGAAGGGCCGGAATGCCAGTGATGCTCTGACCCCGCCCCATGCAGCTTGAATGCTCGGGACTCGAAGGCTGCGGGGTAGGAGCTGGGGTAGGAGCTGGAATGGGAGCTGCTGAGTCGGCAGCATATATCTTTTGTGGCCCCCAACGAATTCCCGAGCGCCTGGGGCCACAAAAGATATAAAAGCTGGCTGCCTTGGAGGGGACGGGACGAGTGCCGTACAGGATACAGGAGTATTTCCTGTTTACATGGCGTCCTGTGTAAAAAGAAGTCCCGTCTCCTGTGCTGCCATTGGGCAACTGTTCTGTCCATCATAGGAGGCGGGACTTTTAATTAAAGAGGCAGCCGAGAAAACTATGTCTGGAGTGGGTGCTGCACGCATGGCAATGGAGTGAGTGCTGCATTCATGGCAATGGAGTGAGTGCTGCATTCATGGCAATGGAGTGGGTGATGCATTCATGGCAATACGGTGGGTGCTGCATTCATGGCAATACGGTGGGTGCTGCATTCATGGCAATACGGTGGGAGCTGCATTCATGGCAATACGGTGGGTGCTGCATTCATGGCAATACGGTGGGTGCTGCATTCGTTGCAATACGGTGGGTGCTGCATTCGTTGCAATACGGTGGGTGCTGCATTCGTTGCAATACGGTGGGTGCTGCATTCGTGGCAATACGGTGGGTGCTGCATTCGTGGCAATACGGTGGGTGCTGCATTCATGGCACTTATGAGGCAGCAGATGGGCATTGATTAGGCTGCAGTGAATGGGCACTGACCCTTATTTTACTTCAATTTTAATGGTTTAAAGAATGTCAGGCAAAATGGTTGGCCCTCAAGCATGTTCACTTCATCAAATCTGGCCCTTTTTGAAAAAAGTTTGGACACCCCTGGTGTAGGGGGTATCAGGGATGTAGTGGGGTCACAATACAAGGGGTACCTTTTGGTATATGGTTACAGTGCTGGGGGGAATATCTAGGGTGTAGAGGGGTCAGAGTGCTAGGGGGAATATCTAGGGTGTAGAGGGGTCAGAGTGCTGGGGGAATATCTAGGGTGTAGAGGGGTCAGAGTGCTGGGGGGATAGCTGGGGTGTAGAGGGGTCAGAGTGCTGGTTGGATATCTGGTGTGTAGAGGGGTCAGAGTGCTAGGGGATATCTGGGATATAGAGGGGTCAGAGGGCTGGGAGTATATCTGGGGTGTAGAGGGGTCAGCGTGCTGGGAGGGATATCTAGGGTTTGGAGGGGTCAGAGTGCTGGGGGGATATCTGGGGTGTAGGGGGATATCTGGGGTGTGGAGGGGTCAGAGTGCCGGGGGGGATATCTGTGGTGTAGAGGGGTCAGAGTGCTGGGGGGATATCTGTGGTGTAGAGGGGTCAGAGTGCTGGGGGGATATCTAGGGCGTAGAGGGGTCAGAGTGCTGGGGAGTAGGCATGAGCCGAACACCCCTCGGTTCGGTTTGCACCAGAACTTTCGAACGGACCGAAAGTTTGCGCAAACTTTAGAACCCTATTAAATAGAATGGACTCGAACGTTCTGTCAGAAACATTGACGCATCTCAGCATAGTGCCTACAAATATGTCAGAATGTTTATACTGAAATATAAAAATATTATTGTATTTATGAAAATATGCAAATCTATGATTTTGGAGATTACAAGCTCCTACAATATCAATAAATTCTAAGTTCTTTATATCCGTGCTAGTTTGAAGACAAGTAACACAAATAAATATTGCTTAAAATAATATATATATTTATTAACTAAAGTACAGTGCAAATTAAAATCAGGTATAAGTCGTGATAAAACAAATGAATGATATACTTCTACAATCAGAGATAAATGATGGTTAATGTTTAGGTAAGATTTACATACATTTCTATGCAAGCTCTATATGACAAAGTATATTCACAGTTTAATACTTAAATGATACTTGTACATTAAAAACTTAGCAACTCTTGTGAAATGTCTTTCCGTTACTTCAAGGAAGGTGTAAATACTCTTTGGTTGAATTTAACACTATTATCTTTCTCAAAACAAACAGATCTCCTGATTACACTTCTTAAACGTGTCCAGAAAAAGTGTCATATAAGGAACACGGCTTTGACAAAACAATCAAGGCTATAGCTAAAAATTATAAAAAAAACATATCAAATCCCTGGGTAGGGTAATGAACAATTTCTATAGCAGCGCTCAAATGGTCAGCATACTCCCATGACCACTCTTTCCTATTTTCAGTTCATAAGAGTACTTGTAAAAAAAGGAATGAAACTGTTATGAATGACACAGATCTTTAGATGTCTTCTAAGGTTAATAATAAAATCCACCTCTAATCTTTTTGTTGTTTCCCCTTTCGGGTGGGTACTCACCACAAAGTGGATTATAAAAAACACCTCACAGATCTCATCCACTGATCATCCGGATCCTTGTTCAGCTGACCATCCGACCATCCAGATCCTGGTTATGCTTGCTCCCTCAAACTCCTACAGAGATCTCCAAGTATCCTCCAGCAAATTGTATAGGTGAAGAGAGAAGCAGGCAATCGTGCAATTCCGTAAAACGTTTCTTTTAATCAGCAAAAAAATATATAATAAAACCATTCCAGACGTTTCTTCCTTAAAAATTTGTTTGCAATGGTAAGTAGCAGCAACACTAAAAGTTCAAATCGCCCGCGCTGTTCCAAAGCCCCCACCAAACGCTGTGTGTCAGCTGGTATTCCACGTAATCACCAGTCACTCAACCGCTTCCGGAGCACAGGTGGAGCGCACAATTGGAACGCACAAGCGTCAATTCCTCACAGCCGCAGAGTCACGCCCTGACGTTTCGTCTTACCGACTTCCTCTGAGGGCGTGACTCTGCGGTGCGGCTTAAAGGTATAAATACACATATCCCTGTGATTGGAGGATGAGTTAACCCCTCCTGCATGCCATTACATTTTAAATTACATCATAACAAAAACCCTATAGGATTGAAATTTTGGGGGGTTGACCATATTAAAGCTCCATGGAGAGGTAGTAACTTGGTAAGGGAATTATCTAAACGGGAAACTTTTTGGATTTATTCCTTGGATACCCTCACCCCCATAGGGTTAAACGTCGAGCTGGATATAAATTGTTTCATTAGTGATTTTTAATTTTAATTTTTACCATTAAGGAGGTGTAACCCCTTTTGTTTGTGTAATTTTACATATTCACAAACCCTCTGGTAATAATAATATAATTATGAAACAATAATGACGATGAGTAATTTTATGATGAAATGTAGTAATTTTATATAATTTTATATATTTATTGTTTTAAATTTTAACGCTGAGCAAGTGTTTTTTTTTTTTTTTTCCTATCTTTATAAGTGTAAACTGCTGTTTGAGTAATAATGCTCCAGAGGGCGCTAGTGCTGAGCGCTTATCAGTTATTATGTTTAAATCTTTACTTGGCTTTTATTTTAAAGTTTTGACTATTGTACGATTTTAGAATGCTTTTCGAGATTAATTCATAAGGGGTTATGATTGATTTAATATGCTAAATGGTTGGGAATGATGAGGCCCCTGTGACTAGAGTGCCTTCTGCTGATCGGATCATTCTGAAAGCATGTAATGGCATGCAGGAGGGGTTAACTCCTCCTCCAGTCACAGGGATATGTGTATTTATGCCTTTAAGCCGCACCGCAGAGTCACGCCCTCAGAGGATGTCAGTAAGACGAAACGTCAGGGCGTGACTCTGCGGCTGTGAGGAATTGACGCTTGTGCGTTCCAATTGTGCGCTCCACCTGTGCTCCGGAAGCAGGAAGCGGTTGAGTGACTGGTGATTACGTGAAATACCAGCTGACACACAGCGCTTGGTGGGGGCTTTGGAACAGCGCGGGCGATTTGAACTTTTAGTGTTGCTGCTACTTACCTTTGCAAACTAATTTTTAAGGAAGAAACGTCTGGAATGGTTTTATTATATATTTTTTTGCTGATTAAAAGAAACGTTTTACGGAATTACGCTATTGCCTGCTTCTCTCTTCACCTATACAATTTGCTGGAGGATACTTGGAGATCTCTGTATGAGTTTGAGGGAGCAAGCATAACCAGGATCTGGATGGTCGGATGGTCAGCTGAACAAGGATCCGGACGATCGGATGATCAGTGGATGAGATCTGTGAGGTGTTTTTTATAATCCACTTTGTGGTGAGTACCCACCCGAAAAGGGAAACAACAAAAAGATTTAGAGGTGGATTTTATTATTAACCTTAGAAGACATCTGAAGATCTGTGTCATTCATAACAGTTTCATTCCTTTTTTTACAAGTACTCTTATGAACTGAAAATAGGAAAGAGTGGTCATGGGAGTATGCCGACCATTTGAGCGCTGCTATAGAAATTGTTCATTACCCTACCCAGGGATTTGATATGTTTTTTTTTATCATTTTTAGCTATATGTACTGCAAAATATTTTATTTTGTTTTAAGCGGTTGCTGATTTATATATTATATTGGGTTAATGATTATGGTAACATACTCATTTTGGTTTGTTATAAGATACCTGTGAGCATTTGTAGCGCTGGAATAGTGAAAGAAGGCCAGGGGAACTTCACTAGATATTTGTTTTATCAAGGCTATAGGTTGAATTTAGAAAGAATCTATTTTTACACATACTTCACAATAAAACCATTGTACCAACTCAGCTCTAGCTTTTTAAAGACAACCAAATTTGGGTATGTGTCTTAATATTTGGATTATCATTATTTTGTACTGCAGTTAAAAATATACCGTATTTATCGGCGTATAACACGCACCGGCGTATAACACGCACCCCAAGTTTAGGAGGAAATTTTAGGGAAAAAAACTTTTAGCAGGAAAGTTTAAGGAAAAATAACTTACATTTAGATGCAGCCTTGTCAGTGTCCATTGCAGCCGTGTCCATTGCAGCCTTGTCACAGTGCAGCCTTGTCAGTGTCCATTGCAGCCTTGTCACAGTGCAGCCTTGTCAGTGTCCATTGCAGCCTTGTCACAGTGCAGCCTGGTCACAGTGCAGCCTTGTCAGTGTCCATTGCAGCCTTGCCCCAGAGTCGCCGTGCAGCCTTGCCCCAGAGTCGCCGTGCAGCCTTGCCCCAGAGTCGCCGTGCAGCCTTGCCCCAGAGTCGCCGTGCAGCCTTGCCCCAGAGTCGCCGTGCAGCCTTGCCCCAGAGTCGCCGTGCAGCCTTGCCCCAGAGTCGCCGTGCAGCATTTCAAAATTGGCGCCGAGACTGTGCGGACGCCGCCGAGAACGCCGGGGACGCAGGGACTGGGCGGAGCCGCCGCCGAGATACACATAGCCGAGTGTACTCGGCTATACTCGGCTTTTCTCGGCTCCGCTCACAGTCCCGCCGAGTCCCGCCCTATGATGGACATAACACAGGTCCAATGGCGGGACTGGGCGTGACTGTGAGCGGAGCCGAGAAAAGCCGAGTATAGCCGAGTACATTCGGCTATGTGTATCTCGCTCCGCTCCGCTCCCAGTCAGCGGAGACAGCTAGGGATGTGGATATCGGCGTATAACACGCACCCACGATTTTCCCCTGATTTTCAGGGGAAAAAAGTGCGTGTTATACGCCGATAAATACGGTAGATAATTCCAAATTGCTTTGCCATATATATTTAAATGGTTTTAGTTATGTGTATGCAAAAACAACTCCATTACCAAAGCAGGTAAATAAACAAAATAAATACGTTACCAGGTTAAAGTTCTGTCTGTTTGAGAAGCTTCCATTATGAGTCCCACAGGACTCCTTCCAACATTGCTACATGTTTGCGTTTTTCATCTCCTCTTCCTTCAAGAAAGATCGAGTCCCTTTCTCCCGAGATTTTCTTTTCTATCTCAGCTGTTACTTTTATCTTCCCCCAAAAAGTGGGTGTGTATCTTATTACTAGGTAACTGTTTTGGAAGGTTGTCTTAGCAACCAAATATACGCCATCTTGAACAATGTCATTTTTAACCTGTAGGGGCAGTGGTGTATAAGGAATAATTCCTAATGTTAGGGTCATGTAGTTCAGGAACAATTTATGATTACCCTTTGATCTAGCTTAGTAGAATACCATTGATTGTCCAACGGTGTCAAATGTGTCAACCATCTTCAGACATTTCGGCACCACTTTAGATTTACAGATGTGAATGTTTAGTATCAACACTACCCCCGACCATTTGTTAATGTTTTGGGAAATTCCTTGAAACTAATCACTGGAATGTAAGTTTAAGCAGCTTCTAATGCTACCCCTCTAATATAACCTCACGTACCCAACTCCCTAATACTACTCTCATATATATATATATATATATATATATATATATATATATACACACACACACACACACACACACACACACACACACACACACATAAATGGGTTTATACATATATTACTAGTATAGATACATTGTTAAAATGTTATGAAAGAAGCAGTATTTAAGATATATAATACAACAGGAATTTTGAATAAACCTTTTTGGTCTCGTTATACAGCGACAATACTACACAGTTTGTGTTAGCCCGTATCAACACCCCCCTTATCTCTAAGTGTCAAACCTTTGAATTACCACCTAGGGAGGCTGGTATATTTTCTTAAGTGTTCAAAAGCTTTGAGTTTATGGTCTGGGAAAAAGATACAGAAAAACAATGCCTTCTTGTGAGACAGGAAAAAACTTTAAAGATAGTGAATTTGGGTTAACCTCTTAAAGAGAAAGTAGAAACAAAAGTGTTGTAGTATTGTTCACCGCACATCATGAGCTACAAGCTTAATTTTAGAGACAAAATGACTGTCCTCTCGCTCATAATATACATGAATATGAACCATATGAAAAATACATAATATGCATAATATAAAGGCCTATATGTAATTCTTTTAACCCCAAATGTTCTGACAGTTCGAAATCAAAAGTGCTAATTATAACAGTCTCATATGCTAGTTATTGTCCTAAAAAGGGTTTGGGGACCCGGGTCCTGCCCCAGGGGACATGTATCAATGCAAAAAAAGTTTTAAAAACTGCAGTTTTTTACGCTTTAAAAAAAAAAGTGAAATATTCCTTTAAATATCGTACCTGGGGGTGTCTAAAATATGCCTGTGAAGTGGCACGTGTTTCCCGTGTTTAGAACTGTCCCTGCACAAAATGACATTTCTAAAGGAAAAAAAGTAATTTAAAACTGCTTGTGGCTTTAATGTCATGTCTTGTCCCGGCAATACCGATGAAAATCATTGAGAAACATGGCATGGGTACCCCCCCCCCCTCCAGCCCATTACCAGACCCTTTAGGTCTTGTATGGATATTAAGGGGAACACCGCACTCAAATAAAAAAAAAGAAAGGCGTGATGCCCCCAGTCCATATATACTCTGAACAGCAGTATACAGGCGGTGCAAACAAGACAGCGACTGTAGGTTTGTTGTTACGTAGATTATTTTTGAAATTTTGAACTGGTCCATTCTTAAAGTGTAGCTCCAGCCAAAAAATCTATTTTTAAGCTTTTTGGAAAACATAGGGAAGTGTTCTCACCCCTGTAACATTTGTTTTGCTGTCTGTGCACTTGTTCAGAACATTTCACCTCACATTCCCTCCCAATGACAAATGTTGTTTGAAAATGTTTTTTTTTTTTTATTGAAACAAGGATTGGTGATAAAGCATCAGTGGAGAGGAGACACCTTTTTCCCATATTAACTCGTACAGGAGAGAATTTCCCTTCCTAGGGGTAGATTTCCTCTCACTTCCTGTTGTCTCCTTCCGTTTGCAAGTAGTAGTCGTTTGTAATTTGGGGATGTTTGAAAGTAGGGGCCTGCCGTATATACTCTTCAGAAATGTGGCCCTTAGGTCTTGGTGTTGCCACAACGCTGTAAGCCCTCACAGTTACTCTTGGTGGGCGCTGGAATGCCCTGCTGTGAACTATTATATCAAGAATTGTAATTGCATGCCATTGATGATTGAACAGTGGCAGAAGAATTGGGCCTTTGGTGGTGGTGTTGCCACAACACTGTAAGCCCTCATAGTTACTTTTGGTGGGCGCAGGAATGGGCCCTGCTGTGAATTATTAGATCAAGAATTGTAATTACACGCCCCCGTTTGAACAGGGGCGTAAAAATTGGGCCTTAGGCACTGGTGCCACAACACTGCAACCCCTCACAGATAATGTAGTTGGAGCGCAGCAATGAGCCCTGCTGCAAAGTATTGCATCAAAAATTGTAATTACACGCCCCTGTTAAACAGGGGCAGAAAAATTGGGCCTTAGGCACTGGTGCTGGTGCCACAACACTGCAACCCCTCACAGATACTCTAGTTGGAGCGCAGGAATGAACTCTGCTGCACAGTATTGCATCAAAAATTTTAATTACACGCCCCTGTTAAACAGGGGCTGAAAAATTGGGCCTTAGCCACTGGTGGCGGTGCCCAGAAACAAAAATGTTCTTCCAAGCTATCAGCATGATCATTGAGGAGGAGTCACTCATCATAACAGGATAGTCACTCAGCATCAGCATAGGCAGTCTTGAAGGGATCTGACAATTCCAAAAAATGTATTCGGTTACATCAGCATCAGGTGCTTGGTAGCTGGTGGTGATCCAAGACTGATTCATTTTTATGGATGTCAGTCGATCGACCGAGCCGGTGGACAGGCACACCCTGTGATCGGTTACAAAGCCTCCAGCAGCACTGAATGTGCGTTCCGAAAGAACGCTGGATGCAGGACAGGCCAGTACCTCAATTGCATACTGTGCAAGCTCTGGCCAGTGATCCATCCTCAAGACCCAGTAACCCAGAGGATTTTTGATGGGAAAGGTGTCCAAGTCTGATCTTGCCCCTAGGTATTCCTGCACCATGTAAACCAGATGCTGGCGATGGTTGCTGGAAGCGATCATACCTTGGGGCTGCGTTCTAAAAAATTGTCTGAACGCATCGGTCAGGCGGCCACCTTCTCCACCGCTCCTTCGACTGACCGGAGCCTCAGCAACACATTGTTCAGGACCAGGAATTTGTAACCTCCCAGTCTCTGGGAACGTGTTGCACAGACCTTTCTGCAAGGCCTCCGAAGATGCTTCATCCTCTGCTCCCTCTGCGACGGCAAGATAAGGTCCGCAACCTTACTCTTGTAACATGGATCAGGAAGGGTTGCCAGCCAGTAATGATCCCTCTCCTTGATCACACGAATACGAGGATCCTTGCGCTGGCTTTGCAGGATCAGGGAGGCCATGCAGCGTAGGTTTGCTGAGGCATTCGGTGCAGAGTCCTCTGGGTCACTGAGGATGACATGATCCGCAGCCACCTCCTCCCAGCCACGTACAAGTCCATGGGTGTCTTGGGACTGTAATTGATCCCTTGAAGACTGCTGCTGATGCTGAGTGCTAGGCTCCACCTCCATGCTGACACAATAATCCTCCTCCTCATCCTCCTCCTTGTCCTCCTCCTCCTCGTCCTCGTCCTCCTCCTCGTCCTGTGTGATAGCCGGGTCAGCAGGAACACTGTCTGGATAAAGGGGGCCTTGAGAGGTAAGGAAGTCCTCCTCTTCCTTCCTCTGTTCTGCCTCAAGTGCCCTGTCCATTATTCCACGCAGCGTGTGCTCCAAAAGGTGGACAAGAGGGACAGTGTCACTGATGCATGCACTGTCACTGCTCACCATCCTTGTGGCTTCCTCAAATGGTGCCAGGACAGTGCATGCATCCCTGATCATGGCCCACTGGCGTGAGGAAATTAATCCAAGCTCCCCTGACACTGTCCTGGTGCCATATTGCAACAGATACTCATTGATGGCCCTCTGCTGCGTGTGCAGCCGCCGCTGCATGGCCAACGTAGAGTTCCACCTGGTGGGCATGTCACAGATTAGGCGGTTCTTGGGCAGGTTGTAATCCTTTTGCAGGTCAGCCAGCCGAGCACTGGCATTATATGACCGACAGAAATGCCCACAGAGTTTCCTGGTCTGCTTCAGGACCTCCTGTAAGCCTGGGTACCTGCCCAAGAACCGCTGCACCACCAAGTTAGGGACGTGAGCCAAACAGGGTACATAGGTTAGTTGCCCCTGTCGGAGGGCGGAGAGGAAGTTGGTGCCATTGTAGGGAACCACATTTCCTGGCTTACCTCTGAGCCTGCTCCTGCAGAGCTTACAGAATCTCTGCCCCAGTGTGGCTCCTGTCCCCCAAGCACACCAGCTCAAGCACCGCATGGGATCTTTTTGCCTGCGTACTTGCGTAGCCCCTTGAACGCCTACGGAGCACCGCTGGTTCCGAGGACAAAGCACAGGAAGAGGCCATGGAGGAAGAAGAGGAGGGGGTGGAGGAGAGAGGTGTCAGAATCACCAGTAGTAACATTTTGGAGGCGTGGTGGCGGTACAACCTCCAACACTACTACCTTGTCCTGCATTCTTCCCAGCTGCCAGCAGAGTCACCCAATGTGAAAGATAGGTAACGTCCCTGTCCATGCCTGCTGGACCATGAGTCAGCGGTAATATGCACCTTACCGCCGACTGCCCTGTCCAGTGAGGCCAAGACATTGCCTTCCACATGCCGGTAGAGAGCCGGAATCGCCTTCCATGAGAAAAAGTGGCGTTTGGGAACCTGCCACTGAGGAACCGCACATTCAACAAACTCACGGAAGGGGGCAGAGTCTACCAACTGAAAAGGCAGCAGTTGAAGTGCTTGCAATTTAGCCAAGCTAGCATTCAACCGCTGGGCATGTGGATGGCTGGGAGCGAACTTCTTTCGGCGGTGCAGCAGCTGGGGCAGGGAAATTTGCCTGGTACAATCGGACGTTGGTGTACCGAAAGGAGATTGCCCGCAAGTACTTGGCTGTGACACACCTAATTCTACACCTTCATTCCTCTCAGTGCAGGATTCAGAGAGGACTGAAGGTATAGTGGGGTTGGACATCCCAGCTGATGAGGAACAAGGAGAGGTCCGCTTTGTTCTTTGGTGTGGGTCTTTTTGGTACGCCTGCCAATGGACTGCATGGCAGGTTGACATACAGTGGGTACGGAAAGTATTCAGACCCCCTTAAATTTATCACTCTTTGTTATATTGCAGCCATTTGCTAAAATCATTTAAGTTCATTTTTTTCTCATTAATGTACACACAGCACCCCATATTGACAGAAAAACACAGAATTGTTGACATTTTTGCAGATTTATTAAAAAATAAAAACTTAAATATCACATGGTCCTAAGTATTCAGACGCTTTGCTCAGTATTTAGTAGAAGAACCCTTTTGATCTAATACAGCCATGAGTCTTTTTAGGAAAGATGCAACACGTTTTTCACACCTGGATTTGGGGATCCTCTGCCATTCCTTCTGTCAGGTTGGATGGTAAACGTTGGTGGACAGCCATTTTTAGGTCTCTCCAGAGATGCTCAATTGGGTTTAAGTCAGGGCTCTGGCTGGGCCATTCAAGAACAGTCACGGAGTTGTTGTGAAGCCACTCCTTCATTATTTTAGCTGTGTGCTTAGGGTCATTGTCTTGTTGGAAGGTAAACCTTGGGCCCAGTCTAAGGTCCTGAGCACTCTGGAGAGGGTTTTCGTCCAGGATATCCCTGTACTTGGCCGCATTCATCTTTCCCTCAATTGCAACCAGTCGTCCTGTCCCTGCAATTGAAAAACACCCCCACAGCATGATGCTGCCACCCCCATGCTTCACTGTTGGGACTGTATTGGACAGGTGATGAGCAGTGCCTGGTTTTCTCCACACATACCACTTAGAAATAAGGCCAAAAAGTTCTATCTTGGTCTCATCAGACCAGAGAATCTTATTTCTCACCATCTTGGAGTCCTTCAGGTGTTTTTGAGCAAACTCCATGCGGGCTTTCATGTGTCTTGCACTGAGGAGAGGCTTCCATCGGGCCACTCTGCCATAAACCCCCGACTAGTGGAGGGCTGCAGTGATGGTTGACTTTCTACAACTTTCTCCCATCTCCCGACTGCATGTCTGGAGCTCAGCCACAGTGATCTTTGGGTTCTTCTTTACCTCTCTCACCAAGGCTCTTCTCCCCCGATAGCTCAGTTTGGCCGGACGGCCAGCTCTAGGAAGGGTTCTGGTCGTCCCAAACGTCTTCCATTTAAGGATTATGGAGGCCACTGTGCTCTTAGGAACCTTAAGTGCAGCAGAATTTTTTTGTAACCTTGGCCAGATCTGTGCCTTGCCACAATTCTGTCTCTGACCTCTTCAGGCAGTTCCTTTGACCTCATGATTCTCATTTGCTCTGACATGCACTGTGAGCTGTAAGGTCTTATATAGACAGGTGTCTGGCTTTCCTAATCAAGTCCAATCAGTATAATCAAACACAGCTGGACACAAATGAAGGTGTAGAACCATCTCAAGGATGATCAGAAGAAATGGACAGCACCTGAGTTAAATATATGAGTGTCACAGCAAAGGGTCTGAATACTTAGGATCATGTGATATTTCAGTTTTTCTTTTTTAATAAATCTGCAAAATGTCAACAATTGTGTTTTTCTGTCAATATGGGGTGCTGTGCGTACATTAATGAGAAAAAAATTAACTTAAATGATTTTAGCAAATGGCTGCAATATAACAAAGAGTGAAAAATTCAAGGGGGTCTGAATACTTTCCGTACCCACTGTATGTCTGGTCAAGCACGTGGTGCCCATGCCGCTGATGTTTTGGCCACGTGAGATATGCTTCAGACATATGTTGCAAATGGCAATGGTGCGATCTGCTGCACACGTCTGAAAAAAGGCCCACACCAAAGAACTTTTGGAATAACGCGCAGAGACAGCAGCGCCCTGCACATGCGGAGCTCTGCGGGGTGATGCAGTCGGTGTGCTGCCCTTAAGCTGGCCCCTGGAGGGCATCCTGCCTCGTTGGAGATGTGCCTTCTCCTCGCTCCTATCAGGCACCCATGTGGAGTCAGTGATCTCATCATCCCCTCCCTCCTCATCACTGGAGCAAATCTGGTAGTATGCTGCAGCTGGGGGTACATGACTGCCAGATAGCTGTCCTTGTTGGGCACCCCCTCTCTCTCAGTCCACGTTACTACCCCCTCTCTCTGGGCTCACGTTACTGCCTTCCTCTAGCTGGGTTCCATCATCGGACCCTTCAAAACGCTGGGCATCCTCCTGGAGCATGTACCCAACACTGTGGTCAAACAGTTCGGGGGACTCCTCAGGAGGACATGGTGGGGCTAGGGAAGGAGTGACTGATGCCATTGAGCCAAGGGAAGAGGCCGCTTTGGCAGCTGCTTTGCCAGACAAAGTACCCTGAGCCTGGGTGAAATAGGATGAGGAGGATGAGGACGGCTTGGTCATCCACTCTACCAAATCATGGGCATGTTGCGGCTCAACATGGCCAGCTGCCGAAAAGATGGACAAGCGTTTCCCACGGCCACGTGCTGATGAGGATGCACCGTGTCCATGACCAGCACTGTTGCCTATAGACACAGCCTGCTTGCCCTCCTTTATTGCCTCGTGACTGTCTGCCTCTCTTTGTTTGCCTTTCAGACATACTAATGGCCTGCAGTGAGATGTAGCTGCACAAAGGTGAGATGTATATATATATATATGTAGCACTACCCCCAGTTAAGAGAGCTGCTGGTTTGTTTTGGGTCTGTACCCTAGCTATCAACCCCAAGAATCTGGCTCGGACCCTCCCTTGGCACAACTGGTCTGCAATTATGTTGTGGAACCCAATGGCAATGGGATACACACTAATACTACACAACAGTAAAATGGTACATAAAATCGTTACCTTGTATAGCCACTGGTCCGGCAGGATAATATAGAGAACTCCACACAGTATTCTGCTTAACCAAAAATCACGTATACTTAGTGATAAAAATAGCAGAGTTAAACAACTGTACAGTTGACTTGTGCAGGGCCCTGCAGAGTCAATGATATATGGCAATATTATAACACAATCTAAATGCGCACTTTCTAAATAAGTGAAAAGGCCTACGCTCGCAAGCAAATGGGCAATACTGTGCCCGTGTCCCATCACTATCAATCCTAGTCAGGCCTGACTAAGTTCAATGTCCAATTCCTTCAGTGGTAGGAGTCTTTGCTAGCAAACGTTGGTGCACATAACATTTGTAATCCAAATGAGTATTAAAGGAAAGCAACTAAACTTCCACAATGTTTGTGAATGAAACTCTATAGCGGTGCAAACGCCAACCTTAAGCCATGCGGCCTCCGTGAGATGCGCTATGTCCTGGCGTGTGGCGCACTTCTAATAATGGTGGGCCTTACAAAGTCACAGGCCTATATAAACAGTTAATGAAATCCGGGCAGGTGCCCTCTAACCAAAGTAGGCCTCGTCCCTCTGTCGGTACCTTGATCCCCGAACCCTCCGCAACTTGCAGTCTCCGGTTCCTCTCACAGCCGCAGTGGATGTCGGTTGAAGGATGACTCCGGTCTCTGAGAAGCGCGAGCTGGTCACACAGAAAAGGATCCATCTTTTAGCTGGATGATCCTCCGCAAAAGCTGTAGGCCCAGGCTTTAGGCCTAGTTGCTTCAGCAGCAGGCCTCACACAGACTTCCTGCTTGATTGAGGGCGAAGTCCAGCGAGAGCTAGCGTAGCCCCTCCTTTTAAGTAACCTCCGCCAGAAAGCTGTGCGAGAATGCAATGCACTTTGGGAGTACAGCTGCACTGTGGGTACCATAGTCTATTAGATACCTAAGGCAATGGAGTCCCTTTCTCCCTGTACCATAAGTTCCACAATGCATTGTTCAATAAGGTAAACAACAGTTGCTGCAATCTCTTAAAGAGACTCCGGAGGGAGCTGAGGATATTTTTAATATAACCATAGACCTTTATAATACACTACAAATAGGCACCCCGCTACATATACATCTATATCTATATCTCTGTGTGTGTGTGTGTGTGTGTGTGTGTGTGTGTGTATGTAGCGGGTATTTAAATTTGGGGGGGAGTATCTGGGTCGGTTAACCCAGATGTACTAATTTTTAGGGAATTTGAGAATCCCTTTTTGTGGTTCTTGGAGGACTCTGGTGGTGCAAGGTTCCCTGTGGCCTGCAGGTGGCGTTGTCGCCCTGGGCCGGAGTTGAACCTGCACCGCAAGACTGTACCTTTTTTGTCCTTTCCTGGCGCCGGTACAGCGGGGCGGGGAACCCAGGCACCTTCGGCCTGGGTGCTGGCATTCCGGAGATCCGGGCCCAGGTGCCCTTGACCTAGCCGGAGCGAGGGATGGAGTCCATCCCAGGCACCTTAAGCCTGGGGTGAGGTACTATGGCCGAGGCCTGGAGCCCAGTAACTTCGACTGGGTTCCGCGAGGGTGGAGGAGTCCGAGGGGCCCTAAGGTGTTGGGACCCGTATCTGAGGTGAGGAGGCCGGGGAGTGTAACCCTTCCGGATAGTCCAGTACAGCATTAATCCGGTGACGGCAGGGCCTCTGGTAACTCCCTTGGAGGGATGTCTTCCCCCTGACAGGGGCTGCAACGTAGCGAAGGTAACTCCAGTTCCTGTTCACTAGAGTCGCTGGAAGAGACTCTGAAGCCAAAAAGTCCATTTAACAGCCACTGTGCTTAGCAACCGTTGGTGAAACCTCAACGGTTTAGTTTCTTTGCGGATTGTGCCTTGACCTACTCCCCACCAATACTGAACTGTTCTATGGATCTCAAATTGTCTGCTCGCAAAGGACTATTTGTTTGCCGTTATGGAATAAATAAGTGTTGGACCTTTTCAGTGTGTGGTACTCCAATTACTGGGAGCAAAGGGGGTTATCAGCAGAACAGACTTGGCTCTGAACGTATACACAGCCCGGATGTAATCTGATTCTGGCCTTCACCTCTACATGCAGTAATCTAGAGGACATGGGCCGTGGCGCACCTCGCTCTCCCCTTCAAAGTACCCCTAGACCGAAGCCAAAGTATCCACTAAAGAAGAGAGAGAGGGTGAGGCCGCTACACATATTATATATATATATATATATATATATTGCAGCTATCAGACTCCACTGCCTGCTGTGTTATTAGTATGAGAAAAGCAGCAAAGGTCTTCAGTTAGTTTTAGGTGAACACTGTGGTGAGGACTGTTGTGGAATTCTAGGCTGCTGTTTACAGAGAACACAGCCTATAATTCCTGTGCTATCTAAGCACACATCAGATTTCATCTTTTTGCAATAATGCTATCTTTAGTTAAGTTTGCTAAGATCCACTCACCGTTCATTCCCATTCATCCCAAGAAGGCAGCACCACAAAAGCTATGTTCTCATTTCAGCATACCAGCATAGACTGCCTAGCCGACGCCTAATCATAGGCTTTTATTAAACTCAAAAGATCTCACACAGGAGGTGATTGGCTGCAGCAACCAATCCCCTCCCCCATGGGCGGGGACCTCACAGGATGTCCCTTCCTCACAGGAAAATGGCAATACCTGGACATTCCTTCCAACAGGAGATGTCATACATGAATCCCACTCAAGAAATATGGCTTAAAGGATTCAATACAATAATACATACAATGAATACAATAACGTAGGATGGCTAAAGTTACCGTTGATAGGAATCCTCATTCTGCGCTATTCCATAGAATAACGCATATTAAGATTATACTATTATTGAATGGGGGAGGGAGGCTATCTGCAGATGCGCGCTACGAATTCCAACCAATGTTGATCAGACACAGCAGAGACAAGAGCGCGCATCCGCCTATAACCAATGATGTCATTGCAGAGCGAGCATATACCCTCCTTAACGATCGTCCGTGCTAATGCACAGAGGGCCCCCGTTGGCGGACATATCCGCACCCTGCAAACATCACACTCCAACCTCAAGACGTTTTCCCCTATCAGACGGGATTCAACCAGCCTCAGACTACCCCAATCAGCTCTTTTAGAGCGGGTTGCGGAAGTACTAACACTGGGTGACACTATGACAATACATATTAAATACATCTCCATAAAAATCTCCACAACAGTCCTCCCTTTTTTGTCATATGCACCCCATGTGTCCCTCGATGAGAGTTGATCTGCTTCTTACACCTGTAAATGAATCAGTCCTTAGTCCATAAAAAGGAAAACACGGCTTGACATGTAGACTCTACTCTTCAGGGGCATGACTTATAAAGGAGGACACGACATGGTGAGCTGTAGTAATCGCCGATCTGTCTGTGATCCTCTGTGTCTTGTATGTGGGTCCGGCTTCGGGGCGTCTCATCAAGGAAACTCTGGTCACGCGTCAAATCAGGCAACAGGAGCACCTCGTCACGACATAGAAAGAATAGAAATAAAACGACATGAGTATATATATTCCCACTTCCTTTAACCACGATCCGCTGTAAAATAAAAATTAGATCCCCAAACCCTTAAAATAGACTCCCAACCTTCACTTAGCTACAGCTCTGGCTTCAACAATTACATGAAGAACCCTATCCTTAACGGATGAGAATTGTTCAATCGTATCCCAAGCCCGAGGCCCCCCCACCTTGTACATCCAGGACCCCATGCCCAGACCTGGTCGGGGTTGGTGAACAAATCCCTTCTAGCTGTCCCTGCCATTCTTAATTTCCTGCGCCATCAGATCCTCGCGATCGGCCATGGGATAAGATGCTGGGACAGCTTCACCATCACGCATGAACCTCTTGCTTTGGGGGAATTACCTTTTATAAGCTGCAGATCGACATAAACACCAAACTAAAGTTCAAACACACTTGTGGCCTACCTAGATACCCAAACCGACAAGAGGCAGAGCCATTAAAACTAACCAATTGTACCCTCTAAAAAATGCATCGTTAGATTCCATTGACAAGTGTCTGTTTGGAGTCTTCACCAGTTTGTCAGAACTCCTCATACCCATAATAACATCATAAATGGCATGTACCGATGTCATCGCTGGGGAATAAAACTTGGTGAAGACTCAGAACAGACCATCGGTCCTGTTCGCTTTCTGAGCTAGTCAGGACATACACTTTAAATAATAACTTGGGATGCTTTTCATAGTTACCCTCGCTAAAATTTACTAAACAACAAAAATATAAATAAACAAAGATACTCCTCATTCTTTGGTGTGGTTGAGCCGCTTCTTGCAGTGGCTGGCGTGGTCTCATCCCTCAAGCTTCTTTACAATGACCCAGTCACCTGGTTGGAAAGAATGTAAACTGATTATTAAGTCAGGGTCCAGGAGGGACTCGTGAACCCTGTGGTGGACATTTTGAAGTTCATGTCACAACGATCGCACCTCCCCCATCAGCCGAGAATATAAGTGACAGCTAATGAGGAGAGTACGACCCTGGTTTTGATTGACCTCCAAACAACCCTCATATGACAATAACCCAGACATCGGGACTGTGGTCACTGCATAACCTGTGCGTGGCTTACAATACCTGGAACCATTGACAAAAGGTTCTTAGCCTCTGGGATGGGAACCTACTTCACCAGACTGCTGCTTGCTGATTCAAATTCTATCAAAGAAAGACAGTCTTGGCACAAACTTGGTTAGAATTATAGAGGTTAACATTATTCGTTTGACAAAAAAAAAAACTGTCACTCTTACATTTATCACTTCTCCCCCCTTTTCTTCCTCATTACAGACTGAAGGAAGAAATGCGTGGTGCAGGAAAAAAGAAACAATGAAATAGCCTATGATACTTTTACCTCCCTTAGACTCATATTTATCCATATGTACAGCTGTCTACATACACCTGTTCTCTATGTACAAACTCCTTGGACCTGAAAAATACTTATAAGCAAAATCATTACTCTATCCTTCATATTTAACCTGCAAAGAATGGTAAATTGTCAATGACATTCTTTCAAAACCGATTCAAACAAAACCCTCTGTGACCCTTACTTTTCCCGTTCCTACAAACATACAACAGCCGCGACGCATTGAAGGATCGCCGCGGTAAGTTCGAACATATTCACGTTACTACATACAAACATTCCGATACAAATGTGGGGGAAATACTTCATAGTTTCCAAAACCAAAAATGAAAAAACAAAAAGCCAGAATTCTCCCTTCACTCTTTCAGCAATAGAAAATTAAGTACTGTCCGTGATACTTTTTTTATTTATTTTATGTTGGTGAATACAGATATTATCGCTATATTGATGATATCTTCATGATATGGACTGAAGGTGAAGAAAATCTAAACCAATTCTTCTCATTGATCAACACTTTTCACCCATCTATCAAACTAAAAATGGACTATTCGAACACACATGTCAACTTCCTAGACACTACAGTATACATCAGGGATGACAAGCTTCACACTTCCATATACAGAAAACCGACTGACCGATGCAGCTATCTTCATAGTTCCAGTTTTCATCCCCAACACACTAAACGAGCCATCATACACAGCCAGGCCATCAGATACCACCGAATTTGTTCAGACCCAGAAGTCAGAGATAAACATCTCAGAACACTGGCAGGCTCTTTCCAGAAGAAAGGATGTAAAGACAAAACCATCAACAACAGCATAAACACAGCCTTGAAAACCCGAAGAGAAAATCTCCTCCAATACAAAGAGAAAAAAACAAATAACCGAGTACCTCTAGTCACCACATACAACCCAACACTAGAAGGGATCAAAAAGATAATCAAAGATTTACAGCCCATTATAACAGAGGATGAAACTCTGAAAGAAATATTCCAACAACCCCCATTATTGGCTTTCAGACAACCACCCAACCTCAGACACAAACTAATCAGCAGGAAACTTCACTCTGATTATGAAGTCACAAATAATGGAAGCAAACCCTGCAATAAAAAACGCTGCAAACTGTGCAACCAGATCAATCCATCCAAAAGTGTCACACACACAAATGGGACCTTCACTATCATGGGATCTTACAACTGTACCTCCAGTAATGTTGTGTACCTCATCCAATGCAACAGGTGTGGCAAAGGATCTTATGTTGGTGAAACAGGACAGAAGTTGCAAGCGAGGATGAATTTTCACAGACATACCATCAAGGAACATAAAGAAGAGAGTTTCTGCACACCTGTGGGACATCACTTCTCACAACCGGACCACACTATAGAAGACCTCAATGTTTTAGTTCTTAAAGGGAATTTCAGAACTATCCAGGAAAGGAAAACATTTGAACTAAGAATGATAATTCTTTTTAACACAAAAACGAATGGCCTAAATTTAGATATTGGTTTCCTTACCCATTATACTAAGGTTTTATGACCCCCTCTGTGACTAGCATCTCCCCCCTCAAGTCTATAGCTCTCCCTCTGTCTTATCTCACTAACTCTGTCTTGTCTCACTAACTCTGCTGCCATCTTTATTACCATTGATTTGTATGTGTTTTTTTTCCTTTCCCTCTGAGATTTTTTTCTTGTTTTGTTTCAACATTCTGCTAAAAAAATTGTGAATCAGTACTGCTTGGACCTTGAAGAAGGGGACATACCCCGAAAGCTTGTCCTGAAAAATTCTATGTTAGTGCAAATAAAAAAAGTATCACGGACAGTACTTAATTTTCTCTGTCATAATTGCACTAATACGGCTACAATTATGTCAAGCAATAGAAAAAAATACAATGGGACAACCATGAGAGCAGCTCGAGAACCTTCCATGTACCAGCCATACAAAGTTCAAACAAACGGGCATGAGCCACCGTTCCTCATCATTACAGATTTCTGAAGCCGCAGCTCAACTACATCCATTCCAGAGGGATACCCAAAATAGTATCCTTGGACCACCTATGTTAATCTTTTTGGGGTTCAAAGGCCTTTGCCCCAAAACTAGGCTTCGTGCACTGTGTGACCGTCTGACTATGGGAAGCCTCCATTCCTTCCCTTTGCACAGACCTCCTTGTGTCCATGGCGATTCGAATCGGCTTATCGTCTTAAACCTGCGTCCAGGTTAAACCGTTGCACCCATTTTCGGAGATCACCGCCCGGTGTCTTCTTATACGGTGAATTGAAGAACTACAACCACTATATGGTCAAGTCCTCCAACTAGAAACCCTAACCGAGGCGTCAACTCTATGGCTTGTTGTCCCAACACTTTTGGAACTACAGCAACAACCACAGATCAACCCCCGAATTAGGCCTCTACCCCTCACAGTGCATGCATACACAAGCATTTTCCGCTATACACCCATACACTGCGTTGTCAGACTAAACCACACAGAACACTTACGCCAGTTTACCACCTGCAGAACAATGTGGCTTCTCTCTGTATCTAGATGATAAAATAATGGTGATGCCCCCTATTTGCTCTCTACCCAAAACTGTATTACAGTACAAAACTGGAACAAAGTATAAAAAAGACTTTTAAACGCCAAAATGCTTTCCATTTTCCTTCCAAGCACAAATCTCATTCAGACAACCCCAAGCTCCTCCCACCAACTTTCTGCTGATATATAAATGCTGAAAAGAAACTTCCGGTTACATGCCCAGCTACTTAAAAAAAAAAAAACTGGTTTATTTACATATCAATTGTTCAGGAAGAGGGAGGGGGAGGGGAGGCCCAGCCACATTGCTGTGTCTATCAAGACTCCAATTTAAACATAACACACCGTTGTGCAAAAACTCTGTTAGTCTTACAATCCATCAAAATTCAGTGTAAAGTGAACTTTTTCATATACTGCAAAGTCAGCTGACTCTGCAATAGCTTACATTCACTTAAATGAAAACAGAGAAATCCCCCTCCTAACACCACCTGCATGGAGTTTGCATGTCCTCCCTGTGTCTGCGTTGGCCTCCTCCCACACTCCAACTGCTGGTAGGTCAGCCAGATCCCATCCATAAATAGGCCCCAGCATGTGCGTGTGTCCGCAAGCGCGTTGTGGCCCCTCGGGGTAAGACCGCGCTATTTTAAGATACCTCTCAACTCACCTCAAAAGGTGATGCTTACAAAAACAGTTTAAAACAGTTTTAACCAGCGAATTCAACATTAAACAAAAACAGCCTCTCAGTATGTCACACTGGTGTCTCACTACTCTCCACAGCAGTGCACAGGTCAAACTGTAAACGCATAAAACAGGCGAAAAACTGCGCCAATCAACAAATGTTAATATAGCATCCAGGCGCTGTGTTTGCCAACCCGGAACTTCCTATCTCAAACTGTAAACGTCTCTCAAAATGGCCGACAAGCCAGGATAACAAAATGGTGGATGACCACCACCCCCACCTCATGGACAACAACAAAAATGGCGCCATGCAATTTTTCCCGCCAAAACCAGCATGGGACGTCACAATGAACACCACATGGGTTCCCCCACACAAAGACAAACACAAATGGCCTCCACCAGGTTCCAACGCAGAAAAGACCGCACTACATTCGCACCAAACATCAAAATCTGCCCCAAAAGCTGAGACATTCCACCAGCAACATAGCTGACGAATGCCACATGGTATAGTACCCAAAGGAAAGGTTCCCTTATAGGACACCCACAGGCTAAAGAAAAACTGCGCCTTAGCCTTGCGGTTTGCCTGCCATTTTAACAAAAGCCAAGAATGGCGCCATTACTTTTTCCCGCCAAAACCAGCATCTCTTTAAAAGAAAATCAAAAATGTTTTTCTCCACAAAGACAGACTACACAGTTGAGATTTTTCTAAATTATCATCAAAATCCACTGAAAAAGGTGTCAGCTACACTCTACAAGGACCACATGTACACTTACAAACTTAGCCTCCCGTTTGCCAACTAAACAGCACATTCAATAAATGTTAGTTACATGCACAACATTAAAACAACACTTTTCTCTACATAAAGTTCATATACACACTGTGGCATCAGCTTTCATAACAAGCCATTGAGAAATATAACTCTTTAATGCTAGCATCCAAAACAGCCTGCAACCATTCAAAGGGCGTGTTCCTTTCAACAAACAGCTACTATTGTCTGGCTTCCAACAATGCCTGGCCACTTGAATATGCGGCAGGAATTTTCAACTCAAAACCCAAACACTTTCGTTAAAATATTTTTACACTTATGGAGACATGTGTCTTTGTCCCCATAAAGGCAAAAATCACAATCTATCCATTTCTATTTTTCATAGAAATCACAAACACCACACACATACAGTACAATGTTGCCTGCATGTCTGCTCAGAGTGTCTTTACCTCAGGGCAAAGCCCCAGCAACACAAAACAGTGGGCAAGCCCTTCCCCCATTCAAGCACATGGCAGCCAAACAATCTACTTACAAACTTCTCAATGCACTAAATACCACAGCTATACCTTCATTTCATACACAATATACAGTTTCCATCAGATCATCTCTCAGGGCCCTCCCACTACAAAACTCCTGCATGCTATTTACAGAAAGTCACCAACTTTCACCCTTGTATCTGAGATGCTGGCCGCCCCTCCCCCACTAAACCTCATGGCTCACAAACAATCGTCCACTTTACAAACTGCTCAGTACATCGCACAAACAGCCATCTCTTACACAATTTCAATCGCACTCATGGGTACACATGTCCTATATCACACAAACAATCTAATCATACACAGGCATACCCACACAGGCATACAATCTCTCTCCCAACAAAAAACACACACACACAATCAGATTCGCAGACATACACGCACACACGCATCTCTCATACTGCAAGCATTATTTCAAAAAGACAAAAAATATGTTCTTTTACAGAGTAGAGCCCCCCACATCGGAACGTAGATCCACTCTTCCCCCCTATCTCGATCCGATGTCCAAAGGGACTCCATCTATTCCCAAAGGTCCTGGCCCGCCATAAACTGTTGTGGAATTCTAGGCTGCTGTTTACAGAGCACACAGCCTATAATTCCTGTGCTATCTAAGCACACATCAGATTTCATCTTTTTGCAATAATGCTATCTTTAGTTAAGTTTGCTAAGATCCACTCACCGTTCATTCCCATTCATCCCAAGAAGGCAGCACCACAAAAGCTATGTTCTCATTTCAGCATACCAGCATAGACTGCCTAGCCGACGCCTAATCATAGGCTTTTATTAAACTCAAAAGATCTCACACAGGAGGTGATTGGCTGCAGCAACCAATCCCCTCCCCCATGGGCGGGGACCTCACAGGATGTCCCTTCCTCACAGGAAAATGGCAAAACCTGGACATTCCTTCCAACAGGAGATGTCATACATGAATCCCACTCAAGAAATATGGCTTAAAGGATTCAATACAATAATACATACAATGAATACAATAACGTAGGATGGCTAAAGTTACCATTGATAGGAATCCTCATTCTGCGCTATTCCATAGAATAACGCATATTAAGATTATACTATTATTGAATGGGGGAGGGAGGCTATCTGCAGATGCGCGCTACGAATTCCAACCAATGTTGATCAGACACAGCAGAGACAAGAGAGCGCATCCGCCTATAACCAATGATGTCATTGCAGAGCGAGCATATCCCCTCCTTAACGATCGTCCGTGCTAATGCACAGAGGGCCCCCGTTGGCGGACATATCCGCACCCTGAAAACATCACACTCCAACCTCAAGACGTTTTCCCCTATCAGACGGGATTCAACCAGCCTCAGACTACCCCAATCAGCTCTTTTAGAGCGGGTTGCGGAAGTACTAACACTGGGTGACACTATGACAATACATATTAAATACATCTCCATAAAAATCTCCACAACAGGACACAGTACACTAACTGAAAATACTAGCAGCTCTCTGCCTGTGGTTTTAATACGAGAACACCACAAATTTTATTCAGGTTCCTTTAAGTGAACGCTCTGCAAAGGACAGAAGTACTGCAGTACACTACATGAAATTAATGCAGCACTCTGCCTATGGTTTTATTATGAGAACACCACTAACTGTATTCAGGTAAGCTTTAGGTGAACGCTATGCAAAGCACACAGTACACTAAGTGAAACTCTGCTGCAGCTAGCACAATCCCCTGCCTGCCTGTCACAGTATAGAGAACAGCAGTAACGGATCTAGCTAAACTAAATACAGTGTATAAATATATCTACAACACATAGGATGCATATATATCCTCTACACACTGTAACAGCAGCTAACTGACTCGCCTGCCTGCTCTATCTAACTCAATATAAATGACACTGTCTCTCTCTCTGTAACTCTCTCTTTCACAAAACGCCAACACACTACACAAGGCCTACTTCCAGGCGGCCTTATATAGTGTGGGGCGTGTACCTACTCCTCTGAGCCATGATTGGCCAAAGCATGGCACAGGATTTCTCTCCTTCTCCTCACTACACTTCCCCCCTCCCTCTCCTCTCTCCCAGGTCACCAAATTCGCAGGTAAAACGGAGATGATCTGCTGAACAGCTCTCTTATCTCTTCGCAGAAATAAGAGAGCTGGAATTCGCACCGCACAAGTGTGAACCCAGCCTTAATGAATACTATTTTAGTTGACTAAAACTAAAACAATTGGGATGACTAAAATACGACTAAAACTAAAATGGCATTTTAGTCAAAAGACTAAAATGGGACTAAAACTAAAATGCCATTTTAGTCAAAAGACTAAAGCCTCATGTACACGGGGCAGTTAAAAACCTCTTCTGAACGCTGGAAACTGACAGCTGATAAACGACAGTGAAAAACCTCAGTTTAACAGCTTTTACATACTGAGTTTAGCAGCAGTTAGCAGCAGTTGAGGTTAGAAGCTTTTTTAAAGATAACCTCAGGAGACCTCCCAAATGTCCACAATGCAGGAAAAACATGTAAATTATTAACTATTTCAGCCATTCTGTGAGAAGAGAGAGCAGTGTGCATTAACTATGGAGTCTCTCTCTAGCGCTCTGCCAATCAGTCTTTCTCTCTGCTGTCTGCCTCTCTCTCTGCTGTCTGCCTCTCTCTCTGCTGTCTGCCTCTCTCTCTGCTGTCTGTCTCTCTCTCTGCTGTCTGTCTCTCTCGCTCTCTTTCTGCCTCTCTCGCTGTGCCTGTCTCTCTCTCTCTCTCTCTGCTTGTGCGTGTCTCTCTCTCTTTCTGCCTGACTCTCTGCCTGTGTGTGTCTCTCTCTGCCTGTGTGTGTCTCTCTCTCTCTCTGCCTGTGCGTGTCTCTCTCTCTGCCCGTCTCTCTGCCTGTGTGTGTCTCTCTCTCTGCCTGTGTGTGTGTCTCTCTCTCTGCCTGTGTGTGTGTCTCTCTCTCTCTGCCTGTGTGCATGTCTCTCTCTCTCTGCCTGTGTGTGTGTCTCTCTCTCTCTCTGCCTGTGTGTGCGTCTCTCTCTCCCTCTCTGCCTGTGTGTGTGTGTGTCTCTCTCTCTCTCTGCCTGTGTGTGTGTCTCTCTCTCTCTCTGCCTGTGTGTGCGTCTCTCTCTCCCTCTCTGCCTGTGTGTGTGTGTGTCTCTCTCTCTCTCTCTCTGCCTGTGTGTCTCTCTCTCTCTGCTGGCAAACTCAACTGCCTAGAAACGACTGTAAACGACCCTGTGTACATGTACTGATAAGATAATATAGAGGAGAGTTCAGGAGCAGTTGAAAAAAATGCCCAACTGCTCCTAAACGTCTATTTACCAGCAGCAGTGTACATGAGGCCTTAGGCCCCATGCACACGAGACGCCGGTGCAAACTCTTTAAAGGCTGAAACCGCCGTTTAGAAACTCCTGTTTTGCCGCGATTGCAGCCGCGTTTAGCAGCGTTTTACCGCGTTTGCGTCTATAAGCGTTTAGTTAAGAAACATCATAAGACCCTCCCTAAGCTCAAAAAACAGTATTTTTTAACCATTTCAGCCAATTTGTGAGACCAGAGTGAGTAGCAGCAGCTGAGAGAGCAGCAGTGTACTTGTATTTAGCGTGTCACTTGCCACATCACCTGCCACAAGCTGTGTATTGTCCACTTGCCATGTCACCTGCCACAAGTTGTGGATTGTCCACGTCACCTGCCGCAAGTTGTGAACTGTACACTTGCCACGTCACCTGCCACGTCTCCTGGCCATGTCACCGGTCACGTCACCTGCCACAAGTTGTGGATTGTCCACTTGCCACGTCACCTGGCCACGTCACCTGAACGTCACCTGGCCACGTCACCTGCCACAAGTTGTGGATTGTCCACGTCACCTGCCACAAGTTGTGGATTGTCCACTTGTCATGTCACCGGGCCATGTCACCTGGCCACGTCACCTGCCACAAGTTGTGGATTGTCCACTTGCCATGTCACCTGGCCACGTCATCTGCCACGTCACCTGCCACAAGTTGTGGATTGTCCACTTGCCACATCACCTGGCCACGTCACCTGGCCACAAGTTGTGGATTGTCCACTTGCCACATCACCTGGCCACGTCACCTGGCCACAAGTTGTGGATTGTCCACTGGCCACGTCACCTGGCCACGTCACCTGCCACGTCACCTGGCCACGTCACCTGCCACGTCATCTGGCCACGTCACCTGCCACAAGTTGTGGATTGTTCACTTGCCACGTCACCTGGCCACGTCACCTGGCCACGTCACCTGTCACGTCACCTGGCCACGTCACCTGCCACAAGTTGTGGATTGTCCACTTGCCATGTCAACTGGCCACGTCATCTGCCACGTCACTTGGCCACGTCACCTGCCACAAGTTGTGGATTGTCCACTTGCCACGTCACCTGCCACAAGTTGTGGATTGTCCACTTGCCACATCACCTGCCACAAGTTGTGGATTGTCCACAATGCAATGCAAGCAATTAGTTTAGTTTTTTTTTATATTTTTTTAATGGTTTTTCATCATTTGCCATCATTTTTGAGATTTCTAATGTAAAAAAATAGGTCACCTTTAAAAACGCTTATAAACGAAATTGCGGCAAAACGCCGGTACCCGCGTTTAGCGTCTGAAATGTGGAAAACTTTTGCGTCTGAACCCATTTTTTTGCTTCTGGAAAAACGAGGTTAAACGCAACTGCTTAAAAACGCCAAAAAACGAGACTGTGTGCATGGACACATAGGATAACATTGAATGAGTTCAGGGGCAGTTGAAAAAAACGTCCAACTGCCTCTGAACGCGCGATTACCAGCGTCTCGTGTGCATGGGGCCTTAGACTAAAACTAAATTGAAATTTGACTTAAAAATTAACACTGGTCTGTAGTGCATGTTCATACCTCAATACCATAAATATTAACATATTCGATTCTTCACTCCAGCAGTATATAATGAGTTTGGAAAATGTAGAGAAATGTTAACTAATGCATTACAATTTAATTACACCCATTAGATTTTAGACGACTAAAATCTACTGGAGATTTAGTCGACTAAATATGACTAAAACTAAAACAATTGCAGAAGACTAAAATGGGACTTAGGACTAAAATGGCATTTTAGTTTAAGACTATAAAACTAAATTGAAATTTGCTGCCAAAATTAACACTGGTATTTACACCAGTACAGTTGCAAAAAAAGTATGTGAACCCTTTTGGAATGATATGGATTTTTGTACAAATTGGTCATAAAATGTGATCTGATCTTCATCCAAGTCACAATAATCGACAATCACAGTCTGCTTAAACTAATAACACACAAAGAATGAAATGTTACCATGTTTTTATTGAACACACCATGTAAACATTCACAGTGCAGGTGGAAAAAGTATGTTAAACTCCTAGACTAATGAGATCTCCAAGAGCTAATTGGAGTGAGGTGTCAGCCAACTGGAGTCCAATCAATGAGATGAGATTGAAGGTGTTGGTTACAGCTGCCCTGACCTATTAAAAACACACACCATTTCTGGGTTTGCTTTTCACAAGAAGCATTGCCTGATGTGAATGATGTCTCGCACAAAAGAGCTCTCAGAAGACCTACGATTAAGAATTGTTGACTTGCATTAAGCTGGAAAGGGTTATAAAAGTATCTCCAAAGGCCTTGCTGTTCATCAGTCCACGGTAAGACAAATTGTCTATAAATAGAGAAAGTTCAGCACTGCTGCTACTCTCCCTAGGAGTGGGCGTCCGGTAAAGATGACTGCAAGAGCACAGCGCAGACTGCTCAATGAGGTGAAGAAGAATCCTAGAGTGTCAGCTAAAGACTTGCAAAAGTCTCTGGCATATGTTAACATCCCTGTTAGCAAATCTATGATACGTAAAACACTAAACAAGAATGGATTTCATGGGAGGATACCACAGAGGAAGCCACTGCTGTCCAAAGAAAACTTTGCTGCACGTTTAAAGTTTGCATAAGAGCACCTGGATGTTCCACAGCAGTACTGGCAAAATATTCTGTGGACAGATGAAACCAAAGTTGAGTTGTTTGGAAGAAACACACAACACTATGCGATGCACACCAACATCAAAACCTCATCCCAACTGTGAAGTATGGTGGTGGGGGCGTCATGATTTGGGGCTGCTTTGCTGCGTCAGGGCCTGGACGAATTGCTATAATCGAAGGAAAATTAATTCATAAGTTTATCAAGACATTTTGCAGGAGAACTTAAGGCCATCTGTCCACCAGCTGAAGCTCAACAGAAGATGGGTGTTGCAACAGGACAACGACCCAAAGCATAGAAGTAAATCAACAACAGAATGGCTTAAACAGAAGAAAATACGCCTTCTGGAGTGGCCCAGTCAGAGTCCTGACCTCAACCTGATTGAGATGCTGTGGCATGACCTCAAGAAAGCGATTCACACCAGACATCCCAAGAATATTGCTGAACTGAAACAGTTCTGTAAAGATGAATGGTCAAGAATTACTCCTGACCGTTGTGCACGTCTGATCTGCAACTACAGGAAACGTTTGGTTGAAGTTATTGCTGCCAAAGGAGGTTCAACCAGTTATTAAATCCAAGGGTTTACATACTTTTTCCACCTGCTCTGTGAATGTTTACATGGTGTGTTCAATAAAAACATGGTAACATTTAATTATTTGTGTGTTTATTAGTTTAAGCAGACTGTGATTGTCTATTGTTGTGACTTAAGCCCTGTACACACGATCGGATATCCTATGGATTCTAATCCGATGGTTTTGTCCATCGGAAATCCGATGAAGCTGACTTCCATCAGTCTTGCCTACACACCATCAGTCAAAAAACCGACCGTCCCAAACGCGGTGACGTAAAACACTCCGATGAGCCGAGAAAAAGGAAGTTCAATGCTTCTGAGCATGCGTCGACTTGATTCTGAGCATGCGTGGGTTTTTTATCCGATGGACTTGCCCACAGACGATCGGAATTTGCTATCGGTTTTTTATCCATCGGATAATTTTAAAACATGTTCTATTTTTTAAAACCGATGGAAAAAAGACCGATGGGTCCCATACACGATCTGTTTGTCTGATGAAAACAATCCATCGGATGGTTTTCATCAGTTAAACCGATCGTGTGTGTGTACGGGGCTTTAGATGAAGATCAGATCACATTTTATGACCAATTTGTGCAGAAATCCATATCATTCCAAAAGGGTTCACATGCTTTTTTTTGCAACTGTATGTCACGCTGAATTGTACACAGTTTTTTGTCACTCCCATGGATGATTTTCCTGATTTTAGATGGCTGATACAGTGAAATTTCACAGGTTCACATCTACACAATGATACATTTTGTTGCCTATGTTTTATAATGTCTTTTTACTTGCATGCATGAATTATGCAAACACTACACATCAAATTTAAAGCTGAATTCCAGGCAAACCACTAATTCCATAGATGAAATATATATATAAAGAAGCTGTTAAACCTGCCAAAGAATTTGTATTCCTTCCCATTGAGTCTTGATATTTTCTATTGCAGTTAAAGTGGTATTAAACCCAAAAGCAACAATTTATTATATTGCAGCTTACCAATTCTTATATGTGATGGCTGCATTCGTTTTCTTTCTTTTTGTTTTGTTTTGGCTTTCTTTCTTCTATTTTCATCTGGTGATCCAGCCAGTAAGTCTGTTTTTCAAAAGCTCAAGTTCTCCAGCAGAATGCATCAGTCTATATGGATGAGACACATCAATTAACAATAGCGGGGGTGCTTACAATTATCAGCTTTTATTCATGGAAAACCTTTATCCCTGTAACTTATTATAAAGTGTGAGCTGGCGTTTGGCTTCAATTAGCATCTTTAAATCTGCTAATACATTTAATACTCCCCTCCTCCCAGACTGACAATGCTGTTGTCTGCTGTGCCTTCTGTGTTCTCATTCATTCAGAGTGGTGTCTCAGTAATAGAGGAGGTGTGTATCTGGCCAGATCACCAGGTGAAATCAGAGGGGGAAAAGCCAAAGAAATAAAAAAACGATTGCAGCCATCACATCTAATGATTGGTAAGCTGCAATATAATAATTTTTATGGTTTTGAGTTGAATTCAGCTATCCCCCCAGCCTGTGATTGGACCGTGAAAGGAGAAGAAGCAGACTGTTGAGGTCATCTCTCTGTCATTCTGCTCTTTCCTCCTGTCGGCAAGCTCCTTGCGCTACTGATTAGTTCCTTGTATGGCTTCTTCCCCCTCTAGTCTGAACTCTGCTGTACAGGGACAGGTAGAGGTTGTTATCAGACCACATTCAGGTACTTGCACTACATTTTAAAAGACATGACATTATGTATTAATGATTACAGTGCTGTCCTAAAGTGATTCCAAAGGCTTATTTAAAAAAAACAAAAAAAAAACCATGCCATACTTGCCTGCTCTGTGTAATGATTTTGCACAGCGTAGCTCCGATGCTCCTCTTGCTGGGTCCTCTGCCAGAATTTTTGGCTCACATTAAAGACTAGTGTATCACCCTCTAGTATGTGCTAGATGTAATAGAGGTTTTGCAGTGTAGGTTTGTTAGTGTAGGAAAATGTTAGTTTGGCTCAGGGCTAAGCCTGACCTGTGAATCTGGGTCAGGGTTCAGTGAGTCCGGGCTGGATGACTCATCTTGATGGCTCCTCTGCTACCTCCTCCTGGTCTAAGAAGGTTGTAGAAACTTCTAGAGCTAGTGGGTGGAGGTTAGGAGGGGCTGTTTGGAATATTATGAGGGCCTCGGCCAATTCCCAGTGAAGAGCTAGCAAGTGGCAAGGTTCGCCTCATAAATGGGCATGAGCCACGCCAGAAGAGCAGTCGGGTGGAAGATGGAGATATAGTGCTGTGGACACTGTCAGTGGCCCTCTGGGGTTCCCCCTAGTCTGAGGAGGGGGTCAACCTTGGGCCGGGCTCGGGTGCTGGAAGGATCCTGCCACAACACACAGAGTAAGCCCTTCCTGGAGGCATAGCTCTTAACTGTCCCTGATTTCGAGGGACTGTCCCTGATTTGGGGGGGGGGGGGAATTTGGGAGTTTAACTAGTCATTTTTTTGTATAATTCTCCTCTAAGGGGGCATGGCAGGGGTTGTGTCCTATGCCTGCATGCTTTTGATAATGGGTGTCCCTCGTTCCCATCTCAAAAAGTTGGGAGGTATGCTGGAGGCACGGGAGCAAGTGTGAGGACAGTGTGAGTAGAGCAGCACTACTGGGAACTTACGAAGAGGGAGACTGCCATACGTAGCCAGTTCTCCCTGAAGACTGCGTTGTGCCAAGTCTTCATCCCTTCCCTGGGAGATCTCCTGCAGAGTCAGCTGGGTGGGCAAAGTAAGCCTGGAGGCAGGGGCGTTGCTAGGTGGCAAAAAGACCAGGGGCTTCAGCCCGAAGGGGGGGTGCGGGCACGGTGGAGTGGCGCGGGGTGACCTACCTGACACACATACCCTGAGCTACATACACTGACCTACATGTCAGTGTGTGTGTGTGTGTATGTATGTCAGTGTGTGTATGTATGTCAGTACACACACACTGACATACACACACACACTGACTTGTAAGTCAGTGTGTGTATGTATGTCAGTTACACATTCCATGAGATCAGCATGTAAGGAAGCTCTTAGGGACACTAGCATGTCTTTCAGGGTTTTTTCTGACACATGACCTACATACACTGACATGACCTACATACACTGACATGACCTACATACAGTGACCTGACCTACATACACTGACATGACCTACATACAGTGACCTGACCTACATACACAATCCCTGACCTACCTCAGCCAATGTGCCCGGCATAGAGATGCAGCCAGAGGAGGCTCAGGAGCCGAGAAGGAGAGGAGAGCCGCCGAACCGAGCGCCGAGCGGGGATGTGGCGTGGCGCGGCGGGCGGCATTGTAATTCCCGCCTTTTGAGCTTGCAGCGCCTATGATGGACGTCACACGTCCTGCGGTCCTGGATTGGACCAGTGGGACGTTCATCATAGGCGCTGCAAGCTCCAGAAGGCGGGACCTGCTATGTCTCTCGGCGGCGCTCGGCGGCTGTCGGAAACAGAATGGTCCCTGCTCGGCAGCGCCCAGGGTAAGTAGTTAAATACTGCATCCCTGAGACTTGGGGCTTTTCGGGGACCCATTCCGGGCTCCAGCCTCCCCAGCCCACCCCTAACGACGCCCCTGCCTGGAGGGCTAAGAAAGGGGCAGCTGCAGCCAGGTGGGTTGGCAGTGCCTGAAGAGGTGGTGCTGAGACCAGTAGCCATAGGAGAAAGAGTGCACGCTGATCACAGGGTTCAGCTACACAACAAGGGGCTTCGAGTTCCTGCCTGCAAAAGGCTATTGCTAAATCTGACTGTGCTTGTCAGATACATTTCAGTGATCTAGCAGGAGTCTGCAAGCAAGTAAAGTGCAGGAGGAGTGTCAAGGAGGCTGTATAGAGGCTGTGTATAGGAAGAGGTTCCTGAAGATGTCTTGAAGTCAAGTGGGCATCCCATAATCTCCCATCCCCATCCAAGTTATTAACCTTCAATAAACCACAAAAAAAAAGTCACGGACTGTTCTTTGTCTCCGAAAGTGCCTGTGAAAATCTGGTGTGCCTGGCTGTGCAGGGTGGGGGATCCCAGTTCACCTGCAGCTCCTTAGGGGGTGCGCTACACTGCATTAAGTTGAAAAACCTTCTGCCTTTAGAACCACTTTAATGTGTGTCCTTTATATGTGGATGGATGGAGTTCAGCTCTAAAGGAAATCTTTGCCGTGGTAAGATGTATGCTTGCTGTAATGTAGCGTTTATACTAATCTAATGGCTTCAATAATTTCGAAGCCACAGACTTAAAATAAGTGGGAAAACATGTTCTTATTGCACTGACTGCGTAAATGAACCAGGCCAGGTACTGACTAATGATGGAACCCTGCATATATCTTCCACCTCTGGTTAGCTATGTGAAATATTTATTTCTCTAATTTTTCATTTGCAGACTTCCCATCTTACAAGGAGGAACTTTTGCCTTCTTAACACCAACCCTCGCCATGCTGTCCCTCCCACAGTGGAGATGCCCAGAGTGGACCCAGAATGCCAGCTTGGTGAATGCCACCTCTCCTGAATTTATTGAAGTTTGGCAGTCAAGGATAAGGGAGGTAAACCTATGCATACCACCTTTTTATCATGAAAAAACATCCTTGGGCTCTAGTCCAGGGATGGTGAACCTTGGCACCCCAGATGTTTTGGAACTACATTTCCCAAGATGCTCAACTACACTGCAGAGTGAATGAGCATTATGCGAGATGTAGTTCCAAAACATCTGGGGTGCCAAGGTTCGCCATCACTGCATTAGTCCAATAACTACGCCTAAACTGGCCATGACCTGTTCATTTTTTATTTTGATTCCCCCATCCACACAAACCAGGGAGATAGTAGAATCGCTCTGCCTAAAATAAATCCCCCCCCCCCACCACCACCCTTACCACCTCTGTCATTGAGAGAAATTTCTTGTTCATACATCACGGGACACAGAGCGGCATAGTCATTACTATGTGGTTATATAGAATTACCTTCAGGTGCTGGCACTGGCAACTTCCAAAACAGGAAGTACCCTCCCCTATATAAGCCCCTCCCATCCGGGAGTACCTCAGTTTTTTGCCAGTGTCTAAGGTGTTGGCCAAGGTTAACATGTATTCATCTGGGCTTGTGTACAGGTTCTCTGGGCCTTAGCAAGCTATTCCGGATCCGACCAAAAAAGCTTCATAGCTAAACGGTCGGTACCCGGGCCTTGCAGAGAAGAGCAGGGTTTTGCCTGTAATGCCTCTCTTAGGAGGGCTGGACCCTGGGATCCAGAGCTCTGGTCATACCCAAAACCAAGAGGCTATCTGTGCAGGGTGCTATACAGGTCCAGGGGAGTGGAATCCTTGGGAACCCGGTCCCTGAAGGTCTAGTACAATGCCTGCCGTGAGAGGTGAAGTTTGGGCTTCTGTGGACCAAACAAAGTCCTGCGGCGGGGAAAAGGTAAGTGGGGGCCCCTCAGGAACTTGGTTCTATTGAGGGGACCCCCAAGCCTAATATGTCTTTCTGCCTGTTACCTAAAGGTATTCCCGCTAATAGCTGTATATGCCTAAGAAATCCTAGAAATGTCTTTTCATAAAGTAAGTTTTAAAAACTGTAAACCTGGAAATGTTTTTCATAAAGGAGGTTTTAAAAAAAAAAAAAAAAGAGACAAAAGTGCGGTACCTGTGTTTGTCCACTAGAGGCCGCTGTGGAACGTCTTTTTTTCTTGGGACTATTCCTTCCATGGTGAAAGTCCAGGCAGATGAGTGAGCTCTCTATCAGGGAAGCTGCATTCCTCTGTCATGCTGCCAAGTAGTTTCCTTCCATCCCCGAGTCCTGGTGAAACAGGGACCCTGGCTCCTCTCCCTACATGGCGCCAAGAGCGCACACGTGCACGCGTGCGTGCGCGCACACACGCTTTCTTTTTATAGATTTAGCTTCAAAAAAGGGGGCGGAGCCTGGCGGATGATGCGCTCTGTGCGCCCAGCGCTTCTGCGCATGTGCGGGCGTCCCAGCAAGATAAAAGGACTCAGTCCACGCTGCTTGCTATGGACACAGAGCATGAAAAGGAGCTGGTGGCATGGTATAGGGGCTTACAGCGGGCGGTTGATACAGGCATCCCCAGAAAGACGCATTAGTAGACACCCACTGATGTACATAGCAGCAAATTGCATTAGACTATTTCAGTAAAGGGGTGTATTGCGGCTGGAATACCTCAGCTTTGAACTAAGGAATATGCCGCCTAAAAAACTCAGAGATATACCTCTCAGGAAGTGTAGGGGGTCTCCATCGGGCTCTGAGGATCTGGAGCAGTCATCTGCACCTTCCTCCCCTGAGAAATCAGAGGTTAATACCCATAAGGAACCCCCGGGAGTGCCAGGTACTGCGGCTGTCCTCAGTCCACCTGCTCCTGCATATATAACAGAGGAGGTTTTTGCCTCAACTCTGGAGGGATTGGAGCAGAGATTGGCAGCATTGATCGCTTCTTCTCTACAGGAAAGAGAGCGCGCCAGATCTCCATCACCTCCATTAGAGTGCCTGTTGGCAGAGCAACAGTCCCAGGAAGGGACTGACCTACCTGAAGGGGTTCAGGAGGAGGTTAACTCTGTTTTTGAGGAATCGACAGTAGATGAACCGTTTTCAGCATCACAGACTGAAAGATTGTGGGTCCAGACCCTAACTGACATGGTTCGATCTGCATTTAAAATGCCTCTTGTTGAACCATCAACTACTGCTGTCTCCTCATTGGGGTCGCTAAAAACTCCCCAGGTTAATTGCTCCTTTCCAATACATCCATTATTGGAAGGACTTATATACCAGGACTGGGAACATCCTGATAAACTATTTGTTCCGCCTAAGAAATTTCCGGTGATCTATCCCATGGAGGAAAAGTTCACCCAGAGATGGAATGTTCCTACGGTGGATGCAGCCATCTCTTCTGTGAACAAATCACTGACATGCCCAGTAGATAATGTTCAAATGTTCAAAGATCCAGTAGATAAAAAATTGGAATCTTTATTAAAATCTGCTTTTTCCACAGCAGGGGCTGTTACACAGCCAGCAGTGGCAGCTATTGGGGTCTGCCAAGCTTTAAAGGATCAGATGAAAATGGTCCTGAGGGATTTGCCAGACCAGCAGGCCCAGGCTCTGGCTGATCTGCCTAGAGCATTATGCTTTGCGGTTGACGCCATCAAGGATTCCATCCATCAGGCCTCCCGCCTCACGCTGTCTTTGGTACATATGCGTAGGCTTCTGTGGCTCAAGAACTGGTCTGCTGAAGCTCCCTGTAAAAAGCTGTTAGTTAGCTTCCCATTTCATGGGGAACGCCTTTTTGGCGAAGACCTGGATAAGTATATCCAGAAGATTTCCAGTGGTAAAAGTACTCTCTTACTGAGTAAAAAGAGGTCTAGGGGTCCATCTTTTAAGAGGACTACCTCTCCTATCCCTGCGACGTCTGCTACTAAGCAGTTCCGACGGCCTCCTCGGTCAAACTCAGGGGGTAAAAATCAGGGACAGTCACAGGGTAATAAGAAACCCTGGATCCGAAGGGGTACTAAACCAGCCTCCAAGTCAAGCCTATGAAGGGCTGCCCCCACTCAAACGGGTGGGGGGAAGACTTCAGTTGTTCGCATAGACCTGGCGGGAGACGATCAAAGACAGAGGGGTGCTCTCCGCGGTAACTCTGGGATACAAGTTGGAGTTAAAAGAGTCTCCTCCTTCCCATTTTATGTGGTCAGGCATGCCAAAAGACCCTCTGAAAAGAGGGTCTCTCCTATTGGCGTTAGAACAACTATTGCTCCAAGGAGTAATTATGGAGGTTCCTATGGAAGAGTGGGGGTTGGGTTTCTACTCAAACCTTTTCACAGTCCCGAAACCAAACGGGGACATAAGACCCATATTGGACCTAAAGATTCTAAACAAATTTCTAAACGTCCGGTCTTTCCGGATGGAGTCGATCCGATCGGTCACCGCTGCCCTACAGGGGGAGGAATGGTTAGCCTCGATCGACATCAAAGATGCTTACTTGCATGTTCCCATCTTTCCAGGTCATCAAAAATTTCTACGCTTTGCAGTAGAAGGGCGCCATTTTCAGTTCAGAGCCTTACCATTCGGTCTGTCCACCGCACTACGAGTGTTCACAAAAATTCTGGCCCCACTGTTGGCCGATCTAAGAACACGAGGTGTAACGATAATGGCATACCTAGACGACCTGTTGTTGATGGACCACTCAGTTGCCAAGCTAGAAGTGGTAATTGTCGATACAATCAAGTATCTAGAATCTCACGGTTGGGTCATCAACCTGGACAAGTCAGCCCTACAGCCAGTGAAAAACCTGGTATATCTAGGGCTACGGCTGGATTCAGACCAGAGGAAGATTTTCTTACCTCTAGACAAGGTATCCTCTTTGAGGGGCTTGGTCCGTCTGCTTTGTGCAAAAAGACAGCCGTCCATACGCCTGTGCATGAGGCTGCTAGGAAAGATGGTAGCATCATTCGAAGCTGTGCCATACGCCCAATTCCACTCAAGGAATTTACAGAGGGCCATATTGTCAGCCTGGAACGGAAAAATTCAGGCTCTAGACTTCCCGATGGCTTTGTCCCCTTCCGTTCGGGAAGAGTCTCTGCTGGTGGTTGATCCCCCAGAATCTCCAGAAGGGAAAAACCCTTCAGTCCGATATCCTGGAAGGTGGTCACTACAGATGCCAGCCTTATAGGCTGGGGGGCAGTACTGGAGCAATGGTCTCTCCAGGGCAGATGGTCAAATGTAGTAAAAACCCTGCCCATCAATCTCTTAGAGATACGAGCAGCCCGGTATGCCCTAGTAGCCTGGACATCCAGACTCCAAGGGTCCCCTGTCAGAATTCAATCAGACAATGCCACAGCAGTGGCATATATCAATCATCAGGGAGGCACCAGGAGTCGTGCAGCCCAGAGGGAAGTAAGTCACATCCTGGAATGGGCAGAAAAGCATGTCCCATGTATATCAGCTGTCTTCATTCCAGGGGTGGAGAATTGGAAGGCGGACTTTCTGAGTCGCCAACAGTTATGCCCAGGGGAATGGTCCCTTCATCCCGAGGTCTTCCGAGCAATATGTCAGCGGTGGGGAACACCGGATGTAGATCTGCTAGCATCCAGATTCAACGTAAAGGTGGACAGATTTGTCTCCCGGACAAGGGATCCCCTCGCTTGCAGCTCGGATGCTCTGGTGTTCCCTTGGGATCAGTTCAGACTGATATATGCATTCCCTCCGCTACAATTGTTGCCTCGACTCCTTCGCAGAGTCAGGTTGGAAAGAAGCCGGTGATCCTGGTGGCTCCAGCGTGGCCCCGAAGGGCCTGGTATGCGGGGATCATCAAAATGTCTGTGGGGAGTCCCTGGACCCTTCCACGTCGTCCGGACCTGCTTTCGCAAGGACCGATATACCACCCTTCCTTACTAACTCTAAGTTTAACGGCCTGGCTATTGAATCCCACATCCTAAAGAAGAGAGGTCTCTCTAACTCTGTGGTATCAACTATAATCAATGCCAGGAAGCCTGTATCCAGGCAGATCTACTATAGAGTCTGGAAGGCGTACATCACTTGGTGTGAGGCCAGGAAATGGCATCCACGTAAGTACGTTATAGGCAGAATTCTGGACTTCCTACAGTGGGCTGTAGACAGGAAGTTTGCCTTAAGTACTATCAAGGGTCAGGTTTCGGCCTTATCAATACTATTTCAAAGGCCCCTGGCTATGCATTCACTTGTCAAATCCTTTATGCAAGGGGTGACTCGTATTATTCCACCGATTTAAAGCTCCCATATGCCCATGGGATCTAAATTTGGTTCTGTCTGTTCTGCAGAAGCAGCCGTTTGAACCTTTGCGGCACATTTCCTTGGTTCTACTCACCAGAAAATCGATATTTTTAGTAGCCATATGCTCGGCTAGAAGAGTGTCGGAATTAACCTCCATGTCCTGTAAGGAGCCATATCTGGTTATTCATAAGGACAGAGTAGTATTACGCCCTCACCCAGCCTTTCTTCCTAAGGTGGTATCGAGGTTTCACTTGAACCAGGATGTGGTTCTTCCTTCTTTTTTCCCCAAACCAAGCTCGGTAGAGGAAAAGTTATTGCATTCTTTGGATGTAGTAAGAGCAGTTAAAGCTTATCTAAAAGCCACTGCTCAGATTCGTAGAACGGATTCTTTGTTTGTTCTGCCGGAAGGCCCCAGAAAGGGTCAGGCAGCATCAAAATCTACTTTAGCCAGGTGGATTCGACAGGTCATAATACAAGCCTATGGCTTGAGAAGTAGACCGCCTCCGTTCAAAGTTAGGGCGCACTCCACGAGAGCAGTTGGAACTTCATGGGCAGTGCATCACCAGGCCTCCCTGGCTCAAATTTGTAAGGCCGCAACATGGTCTTCAGTACACACGTTTACTAGGTTCTACCAGGTGGACGTTGGAAGTCAGGAGGATGTCGCCTTTGGGCGCAGTGTGTTGCAGACCGCAAAAGATCCTCATGCCTGATGGCGCCCAGCTTATGTATGGTGTATACCCCCCCTCATTTGGCATTGCTTTGGGACGTCCCACATAGTAATGACTATGCCGCTCTGTGTCCCGTGATGTATGAACAAGAATGTAGGATTTTTAAAACAGCTTACCTGTAAAATCCTTTTCTTGGAGTACATCACGGGACACAGAGCTCCCACCCCTCTTTTGGGGACACTTATTGCTTTGCTACAAAACTGAGGTACTCCCGGATGGGAGGGGCTTACATAGGGGAGGGTACTTCCTGTTTTGGAAGTTGCCAGTGCCAGCACCTGAAGGTAATTCTATATAACCACATAGTAATGACTATGCCGCTCTGTGTCCCGTGATGTACTCCAAGAAAAGGATTTTACAGGTAAGCTGTTTTAAAAATCCTACTATTTCCCAGCATGCCCCTTCAACAGATGTCAATCAAACGATCGACTTCTGTTGAGCAGGGATGGACATGCACTGTTAAAATTCAGCCAGTCCCTACTGAACCAGCCAAATTTCGACCAATGTATGCCTAGCTTTAGGCTAAGAAAATATCATTCTTAGCAATGTTTTTCTACTTCGTATAATCATTATCGCAGTACTTTGGAATAAATCATTGACTAACAGACTCCTACAGAGTTGGTATGGCAGATAAGTAATATATTTACAGTTCAAGTTTCATAATTTTATCAGAACAATTATCTCAGATAGTTTGTTATTCTTCTAAGAGACCTGATAAGTAAATCCAACTGTGGTCCGTCTGCAATGAGCATCCTGTAAAGGCTGCAATACCACTTTATGGTTTGTTTAATAAATCTGGCCACATGCAATATAACCTCCTTTTTTATTATTTTACAATCTAATCTCCTTTTTATGATTGGATGACATTTTTATGTAATGTTGGCAAACAAGATAGTACAATGTTCTAGTCCTAACCTGATTATATTATGTTCAGTCTGTACACCTCCATTTTTTATTGTGTCATCATGGATAACTAAAGAATTAAAAAAAATCCCAGTCCTGTGAATATTGTAAAGATTGCCTTACACACACAACAATTCTGATTGTACATACCCACAGGCTGTAACTTGGAATTGTACAATTATAACAAGTAATGGACCGCAATAAAAAAACATTTTCGCAAGTGAACAGTTGAAACTCTGCCGAATTAGGATATGTCAGACAAGTGGTTTTGTAGCAAAGATTAAACACTACTACAAATTGTAAAATGCCAACAGTTATTAATAGTGATTTGCAGCTAGCGTTTTAGTTGCTAGAGTCGCTGCCAATTTGTTGCTGCTACAAGTCAAACCCATGCTACAGTAGCCTTTGGGTAGATGTATTATGCTACAAATCGCACTCCTTCAGCAATTTGTAGTTAAGCCCATGAATGGAACCTCAGCATTCAGTTATACCTGGTTTAATAAAAAAACTGAGTGCAAAACACGGCCTAACCTTATGTTGGTCAGAAATCTGGTGGACTAACACAAGCACTGTTATAACATAGGATTGATGCAGCGACTGAACTTTCTTATGTTACTGTTTTGTATACCTGGTTTAATGCATTTGTAATGCCCTGTACACACGAGCGGAATTTCCGATGGAAAAAATCCGATGGGAGCTTTTCGTTGGATATTCCGACCGTGTGTATGCCCCATCGGACTTTTTCTGTCGGAATTTCCGACGGACTTAAATAGAGAGCAGGTTCTCTATTTTTCCGACGGAAAAAAATCTGATCGGAATTTCCTATCGTGTGTACAAATTCCGACGCACGCTCGGAAACAAATCCCACGCATGCTCGGGCCATAGAACTTCATTTTCTCAGCTCGTCATAGTCTTTTACGTCACCGCGTTCTTGGAAGTCAAAAGTTCACCGAACTTTTGTGTGACCGTGTGTATGCAAGGCAGGCTTGAGCGGAATTCCGTCGGAAAAACCATCCAACTTTTTTCCAACGGAAATCCTGCTTGTGTGTACAGGGCATAACTCTCTTGGCAGAATGTCCATGGAGGGAAATGACGAGCAATTGTTGCTGGTGCTCTTGTCACCAACCTAAAACTCTTTCAACGAATCGCCTTTCTAACATCAGCTGTAAGCTGGCCACACGTTCGATAGATTGAACTTCATGTGGTTCAGCAGGGACCAATTTAAAGTGTTACTAAACCCACAAGAGAAAAATCAGTTTGTATATGCAGTAAAACGTGCTTGTTATACTCACTGTGGAACCTAAAGGGTTAATCCTCTGCATTGTGTAAATCTGATCATGTCTTCTCTGATCTTTCCCTTCTTTCACAGTCCCCAATCCATCTCCTCATAGTACAGAGCCCTAGGAGGCACTCTGCACATGCTTAGTTTGGTGTGTATTGCTAGAGAGTTTTTTTTTTAGGGGGGGTGCATGTGATCAGCACAGGGCCAATCAGCACTGTCCAGACAGAGGGTCAGGGGTCCTGCAGCCTCATAGGATAGTTAGAGGAGAATGAAAACACCTCCTACAAGCTTTAACTAGACACTGATGGTAGTCACAAAACTGCTATATACTGCTGATGAGAAAAGGTATTTAGCAGTTTATATTTACTAAAATAATTGCATTTCCATGTCCTGTGTACTGTGGGAGACCAGATATACTGAATGCAGGGTCCTGGGTTTAGTAACACCTAAATTTTCGCTCCATCTATGGCTGATCCTGTTCAAAAGGAGTCTATCTAATAACTCCATTATCTGTAGGCTTTCTTCCCATATCTCCTCTTCCTGATACCCTTTTATGTTTTAATTTTTCAGGTTCAGGGGGCCATTATGGTCGCGTCTTGTTTCCAAATATTTGTTGGATTTTCTGGTCTGATCGGCTACCTCATGCGATTCATTGGCCCATTGACTATCGCACCTACTATCACGCTAATCGCACTGCCTCTCTTCGAGTCTGCTGGTTCTGACGCTGGGGCACACTGGGGGATATCGGCCATGTGAGTGAAAATTGTATATGGATTGGGATAGACATACACGAGCTTGTAGGCAATTGTAAGCCGCTGAGTATAAAGCTGTTATTCAAATTGATAATTGGCTGAGCTTAGCCTTGAGGTCAGGGAAGATGTGTCTCTTTTTTAATTAAAAACTCCATTGAGTTAAAAAACCAAAAAAAATTTGTACAGTGTAATAAATTGCTGCTTGAGCCATTTTGCAATTTAACCCCTTAACGCCAACACCTCCCGTCCTTTAAGCTGTTTCTGATGCCGGGAGGCAGGGTTGGATTTCTGATCATGTGACCACCGTGATTGGTGGTCACATGATCAGAAAGCTCTCGATCGAGAGTAGAGCTGGGGAGCTTTTCATAGGCCCGCTCTGGGTTAAAGTAATTGTAAAGTCTATTTTTTTTAAATAACAAACACACTATACTTACCTCCTCTGTGCAGTTGGATTTGCACAGAGCAGCCCCGGATCCTCCTCTTTTCGGGTCCCTTTTCTGCTCTCCTGGTCACTCCCTCTGGTGAGTGCCTCCTCAGCCAGCAGCTTGCTACAGGGTCACCCAAGCCGAGTCAGAGCTCCGTGTATCCTTTTAGACACGGAGTCCCGACCTGGCCTTGCCCCCTCTCTCCCCTGATTGGCTGACTGATTTTGATTGACAGCCGTGGGAGCCAATAGCGCCACTGCTGTGTCTCAGCCAATCAGATGGAGTGTCTGGGACACTTGTGGACATTGCTGCAGAGAGAAGGGGTTCAGGTAAGTGATTAGGGGGGTGCTGGGGGGGCTGCATTAAGATTAAAAACCTTCTGCCTTTACAACTCGTTTAAGGCCCACCCTCTGAGAGACCGCATATATGCATACCGCCAGCGTGAAGAGGTTAAAATTACATTTCCATTTTAATCTGCAGCTGACAATTTTTTCTAAATACTATAAAAACTGAAAATTGTATACTCTCCTTTCCGTAATTTTTCTTTCCTGACGCATCCCATGGCAGCACACACATTGGGTTGTGACTCCGCCACCACAACCTGGTAGGACTGGTTAGCTATAAGTTCTGAAGAGGAGTCCACTGCTGCATTCTCAGTAACTATCACTTTAGAAGGGTGGGTGTCTCTGTGCTGCCATGGAATGCGTCAGGAAAGGAAAATTACTGAAAGGTGAGTATACAATTTTCCGTTTTCCTGACGCATCATGGCAGCACACACATTGGGAAATAATTCGCTACATGGGTGGGTGCTTTTGAAGATTTTATTTGCTTAGGTACAAGATATGGAAGAATTAGTTTGGATGATTGATCTCCCGAACTCAACCGTGGTTAGTTGAGCCGGATCTATTCTGTAGTGTGACATGAATGTGGATCTAGAGGACCAAGTTGCTGCCTTGCAAATTGTTTCTGAGGACACTCTACAATACGCTGCCCAGGAGGTCGCCACTGCTCTAGTCGAATAGGCCTTTAGCCCGCCGGGTATTGGGAGCTGCAGGACTAGGTATGCTCTTTTGATGGTTTTGATCAGCCAAGAAGCTATTGTTCTTGAAGATGCTGCCTGACCTATTTTTGCACCGTGCGGGATAACTAGAAGGTTTTCCGCCTTTCTGAATGGTGTAGTAGTCTCCAAGTATGAGGAAATTACGGATTTTACGTCCAAAGGTTGAGGGTCACCCTTGCTGGTAAGAAAGACTGGTAGATTGATTTCCTAGTTAAAGTGGAAGGTAGATGCCACTTTAGGTATAAATTGCTCCGAGGGTCTTAGGACGACCCTATCCGGATAGAAAATCAGATGAGGTTCTTTTATTAGTAAGGCTTGCAATTCTGAAACTCTCTTAGCAGATGTTATTGCGATTAGAAAAAGGGATTTTTATAACAGCTTACCTGTAAAATCCTTTTCTTGGAGTACATCACGGGACACAGAGCGACTTAGTCATTACTAATGGGTTATATAGATACCTTCAGGTGCTGGCACTGGCAACTTCCAAAACCGGAAGTACCCTCCCCTATATAAGCCCCTCCCATCCGGGAGTACCTCAGTTTTGTAGCAAAGCAATAAGTGTCGCCAAAAAAGAGGGGTGGGAGCTCTGTGTCCCGTGATGTACTCCAAGAAAAGGATTTTACAGGTAAGCTGTTATAAAAATCCCTTTTTCTTTTTCGTACATCACGGGACACAGAGCGACTTAGTCATTACTAATGGGACGTCCCAAAGCAATGCCAAATGAGGGGGGGGATACACTATACATAAGCTGGGCGCCATCAGGCATGAGGATCCTTTGCGGCCTGCAACACACTGCGCCCAAAGGCGATATCCTCCTGACTTCTAACGTCCACCTGGTAGAACCTAGTAAACGTGTGTACTGAAGACCATGTTGCGGCCTTACAGATTTGAGCCAGGGAGGCCTGGTGATGCACTGCCCATAAAGTTCCAACTGCTCTTGTGGAGTGCGCCCTAACTTTGAACGGAGGCGGTCTCCTTTTCAAGCCATAGGCTTGTATTATGACCTGTCGAATCCACTTGGCTAAAGTAGATTTTGATGCTGCCTGACCCTTTCTGGGGCCTTCCGGCAGAACAAACAAAGTATCCGTTCTACGAATCTGAGCAGTGGCTTTTAGATAAGCTTTAACTGCTCTTACTACATCCAAAGAATGCAATAACTTTTCCTCTACCGAGGTAGGTTTGGGAAAAAAAGAAGGAAGAACCACATCTTGGTTCAAATGAAACCTCAATACCACCTTAGGCTGGGTGAGGATGTAATACTACTCTGTCCTTATGGACAACCAGATATGGCTCCTTACAGGACATGGCAGTTAATTCCAATACTCTTTTAGCCGAACAAATGGCTACTAAGAAAATCAATTTCCTGGTGAGAAGAACCAAGGAAATGTGCTGCAATGGTTCAAATGGTTGTTTCCGTAGAACCGACAGAACCAGGTTTAAGTCCCATGGACATATGGGAATACTAACCGGAGGGCTAATACGCATCACCCCTTGTATGAAAGCTTTGACTAATGAATGCAAAGCCAAGGGCCTTTGAAAAAATATTGACAAGGCCGAAATCTGACCCTTGATAGTACTCAAGGCAAGCTTCCTATCCACAGCCCACTGTAGGAAGTCCAGAATCCTACCTATTACGTACTTACGCGGATGCCATTTCTTGGCCTCACACCACGCGATGTACGCCTTCCAGATCCTATGATAGATCTGCCTGGATACCGGCTTCCTGGCATTGATCATGGTAGATACCACCGGATTAGGGAGACCTCTCTTTTTTAGAATGTGGGCTTCAATAGCCAGGCCGTCAAACCTAGGGCTGGTAAGGAAGGGTGGTATATCGGTCCCTGCGAAAGCAGGTCCGGACGATGTGGGAGGGTCCAAGGACTCCCCACTGACATTTTTACGATCTCCGCGTACCATGCTCTTCGGGGCCACGCTGGAGCTACCAGAATCACCGGTTTCTTTTCTACCCGGATTCTGCAGATTAATCGCGGTAACAATTGTGGCGGTGGGAATGCATATATCAGCTTGAACTGATCCCAAGGGAACACTAGGGCATCCGAGCCGCAAGCTAGGGGATCCCTTGTGCGAGACACAAATCTGTCCACCTTTGCGTTGAATCTGGATGCTAGCAGATCTACATCCGGTGTTCCCCACCGCTGGCATATTGCCTGGAAAACCTTGGGGTGAAGAGACCATTCCCCTGGGAATAATTGCTGGCGACTTAGAAAGTCCGCTCTCCAATTTTCCACTCCTGGGATGAAAACCGCGGATATGGCTGGGACATATCTTTCTGCCCATTTCAGGATGCAATTCGCTTCCCTCTGGGCTGCACGACTCCTGGTGCCACCCTGGTGATTGATATATGCCACTGCTGTGGCATTGTCTGATTGAATTCTGACAGGGGACCCTTGGAGTTTGGATGTCCATGCTACTAGGGCATACCGGGCTGCTCGTATCTCTAAGAGATTGATGGGCAGGGCCTTCTCTGCTTCTGACCACTTGCCCTGTAGAGACCATTGCTCCAGTACTGCCCCCCAGCCTATGAGGCTGGCATCTGTAGTGACCACCTTCCAAGAAACCGGACTGAAGGGTTTCCCTTTTTCCAGATTCTGGGGCACCAACCACCAATGGAGGCTCTTGCGAACGGAAGGGGACAGGGACATTGGTAAGTCTAAAGCCTGAACTTTTTTGTTCCAGGCTGACAGTATGGCCCTCTGCAAGTTCCTTGAATGGAATTGACCGTAGGGTACTGCTTCAAATGAAGCCACCATTTTTCCCAGCAGCCTCATGCACAGGCGTATGGATGGTTTTCTTTTTGTACCCACTAAGTGGGTCAAATCTTTCAAAGACGACACCTTCTCTGGAGGTAAGAAAATCTTTCTCTGATTTGAATCCAGCCTTAGCCCCAAGTATTCCAGACTTTTGACTGGTCTTAGAGCTGACTTGTCTCGGTTGATAATCCAACCGTGATATTCCAGATACTTGATTGTCTCGTGAATAGCTACTTCCAGTTTTTCCACTGAGTGGTCTATTAGTAGCAGGTCGTCTAAATATGCCATTATCGTTACACCCCGTGTTCTTAGATTGGCCAATAGTGGGGCCAGAATTTTTGTGAACACTCGTGGTGCTGTGGCCAGACCGAAAGGTAAGGCTCTGAACTGAAAATGGCGCCCTTCTACTGCAAAGCGTAGAAATTTCTGGTGGGCCGGAAAGATGGGAATATGCAGATAAGCATCCTTTATGTTGATCGAGGCTAACCATTCCTGCCCTTGTAGGGCGGTGGCCACCGATCGGATCGACTCCATCCGAAAAGTCCTGATATGTAGGAATTTGTTTGGCCCTTTTAGATCTAATATGGGCCTCACGTCCCCATTTGGTTTGGGGACTGTGAAGAGGTTTGAGTAAAACCCGAACCCGCATTCTTCCAAGGGAACCTTCATGATTACACCTTGGAGCAATAGTTGTTCTAGTGCCAGAAGGAGGGATCCTCTCTTCTGGGGATCGCTTGGCACGTTTGACCTCATAAAATGGGCAGGAGGAGTGTCTTTTAACTCCAGCTTGTATCCCAGACTTACTGCGGAGATCACCCATCTGTCTCTGATGGTGTCCCGCCAGGTCTCTGCGAACAACTGAAGTCTTCCCCCCACCCGATTGAGTGGGGGCAACCCTTCATGACTTGGGGGGAGGTTTCGTACCTCTCTTGACCCAGGGTTTCTTGTTACCCTGTGATTGTCCCTGATTTCTGCCCCCAGGATTTGACCGCGGAGGCCGTCGGAACTGTTTCACAGCCGATGTGCCAGGGACTGGAGAAGTAGGCCTCTTAAAAGAAGGACTTCTAACTTTGTTCTTAATCGGCAAGAGTGTACTTTTACCGGCAGAAATTTTCTGGATATACTTGTCCAGATCTTCTCCAAATAAGCGTTCTCCATGAAATGGGAAGCTAATCAGCAATTTCTTACAGGGAGCCTCAGCAGACCAGTTTTTGAGCCATAGAAGCCTACGCATATGTACTACAGACAGCGTAAAGCGGGAGGCCTGTTGGATTGTATCCTTTATGGCGTCCACCGCAAAACACAAAGCTCTAGGTAGGTCAGCTAGGGCAAGAGCCTGCTGATCTGGTAAGTCCCTTAAGACTTGTTTCAACTGATCCTTCACTGCTTGGCAGACCCCAATAGCTGCTACTGCAGGTTGTGTCACCATGCTTGCTGTAGAGAAAGCAGATTTTAGTAAAGACTCCAATTTTTTATCTATTGGGTCTTTGAACATTGGAACATTATCTACTGGACATGTCAGTGATTTATTGACAAAAGAGATGGCTGCGTCCACTGTCGGCACCTTCCATTTTTGTATGAACTTATCCTCCATGGGATAGATCACCGGAAATCTCTTGGGGGGAGTAAATATTTTATCAGGATGCTCCCAATCCTGGTAAATAAGCCCTTCCAATAAGGGGTGGATTGGGAAGGAACAGACAGTCTGGGGAGCTTTTAGCGACCCCAGCGAGGAGACAGTAGTGGTTGATGGCTCCGCAAGAGGCATTTTAAATGCTGATCGGACCATGTTAGTCAGAGACTGAACCCATAATCTTTCAGCCTGAGATGCTGAGAAAGGTTCTTCCACTGTTGATTCCTCTATAACCGAATCAACCTCATCCTGATCCCCTTCAGGCAGGTCGAACTCTGTGTGGGGCTGTTCCTCCACTAACAGGTACTCTGAAGGAGGAGACGGAGATCGGACGCGCTTTCCCTGTGACAGGGAAGCAGGGATCAATGCTGTTAATCTCTCTTCCAATCCTCCCAGAGCTGAGGAAAAAACCTCCTCTGTTATATATACAGGAGCAGGTGGACTGGGGACAACCGCAGCACCAGGTACTCCTGCGGGGTTCCTACGGCTACTAACCTCTGAAATTTCAGGGGAGATTGGTGCAGTACAAGCATGCCCAAAATCCTCAGAGCCCGATGGAGACCCCTTTTGCTTCTTGGAAGACTTATTTCCAGAGCGTCTGGACGACATATCCTTTAAGCACAGAGCTGAGGTATTCCCGTCGTCATACACCACTTTTACTGGTAATAGTCTAGCACAGTTGCTGCTATATACCAGCTGGTGTCTACTAAAGTGCCTTTCTATGGGGATGCCTGCATCAACCGCCTCTGTGTGCCACCGTTTTGTTGCTAGCTCTGTTTGCATCCAGCTGACACTTGTACTGTGTCTTTTATCCATGCTGGGACGCCTGCACATGCGCAGAAGCGCCGCGGCGCGCATCGAGCGTCATCCACCAGCCCCGCCCCTTCTTTTTCGCTCATCTCTACATAGGAGGCGCGTGCGCGCCCGTGCGCCTACGGCGCTTTTTTTGAAAAAATAAGCAGGGACTAGGAGCCAGGGCCCTTTTTGCCGGAGGGCCTGTGCGGTGGATGAGTGCAGCAACAGGGCAGAGGAAGTGGATTCCCACAGAGAACTTACCAACTGCCTGGATCTTTTGACTTGAAAAGAAAAAGATCCACATGACAAGAAAAATGGACCACAGCGGCCTCTAGTGGTTTAACACAGGTACCGCGGTCTCCCTTTTTTTTTTCTTGACTACTATTAAAATTTTACATTTTCCAGTAGTTACAGGCATGCACAGATATTTAGCGGGAATACCGTTAGGTAACAGACAGACAAATTAGGCTTGGGGGTCCCCCAATAGAACCAAGTTCCTGGGGGCCCCCACTTACCTCTTCCCCGCCGCAGGACTCTGTTTGGTCCACAGAAGCCCAAACTTCACCTCTCACGGCAGGCATTGTATTTAAACCTTCAGGGACCGGGTTCCCAAGGATTCCACTCCCCTGGACCTGTATAGCACCCTGCACAGAAAACATCTTGGTCGTGGGTATGACCAGAGCTCTGGATCCCAGGGTCCAGCCCTCCTAAGAGAGGCATTACAGGCAAAACCTTGCTCTTCTGTTGCAAGGCCCGGGTACCGACCGTTTAGCTATGAAGCTTTTTTGGTCGGATCCGGAACAGCTTACTGAGGCCCATAAAAGAACCTGTACGCAAGCCCAGTGAAAACACATGTTACTCTTTGGCCAACACCTTAGACACTGGCAAAAAACTGAGGTACTCCCGGATGGGAGGGGCTATATAGGGGAGGGTACTTCCGGTTTTGGAAGTTGCCAGTGCCAGCACCTGAAGGTATCTATATAACCCATTAGTAATGACTAAGTCGCTCTGTGTCCCGTGATGTACGAAAAAGAAAGGTTAATTTTAACGTTAGGTCCCATAAGGATATTGATTCCAAAGGGAAGAAGGGTTCTCTTGACAGGACTTCCAAGACTATAGATAGATCCCATGTCTGGAAAGTTGGTTTCCTGGGTGGTCTTATTTTCAGGCATGCTTTCTGGAATTGGATTATAAGGGGATCTGTGGGCCATCTGGTTCCCGTCATGGCAGACAGGGCAAAGACCTGAACTTTAAGAGTGCTCGAGGCCAGTCCTTTTTCCAGGCCTAGCTGCGGGAATTCTAGAACTTGATAAACCTGAAAAAGAGAGTGGATCCCAGTACTGTTGTGAAAATGCGGAGAATCTCTCCCAGATTCTGTTATACGTGCTGTTTGTTGTCTTTTTTCTGGCTTGTAGTAATGTGGTTACTACCCGGATTGAACACCCTTGATCTAGTAGCCTTTCCCTCTCAACTTCCAGGCCATTAGGTGCAATCTTTCTGGTCCTGGGTGTAGGAATCGGCCTTGCGAGAGCAAATCGGGGGTCACTGGAAGTGGTAGTGGGTCCTCCGTACTCAACTGCAAGACGGTCGTGAACCATGGCCTCCTCGGCCAGAATGGCAATACCGCTATGACTGTGGATGCCGAGTTCCTCAGTCTGGCTAGGAATCTGACTATTAGGGGAATCGGAGGGAAGATATATCCTAGGAGAAAGTTCCATCACTGGTGAAGACAGTTAATCCCTGCCGCCGTTGGTTAGGCGGCTCTGGCTAGGAATCGGGGACACTTGTTGTTTGCTGGAGTCGATGCAAGGTCTTTATCGAGAGTACCCAATTTGCGAGTGAGGAGAGCAAAGGCTTGAGGACTGAAGGACCACTCTTTGTTTGATATGAATATTCTGCTCAAGTCGTCTGGGAGTTGGTTCTGTACCGCTGGGACATATACTGCTTTCAGATCCGTCAGGTAAATTTGGGCCCATTTAAGTATGGGGCGAACCTCTTCCATGAGCGTGTTGCTCCTGGTGCCTCCTTGTTTGTGAATATAGTTCACTGCTACCATATTGTCCATGCATAAGAGAACGCTCTTCCCTGTGAGTGATGGCCCGAATGTTAAGAGGGCCTGCCAGGCGGCCTGAGCTCCAAAATGTTTGAAACTATGCCCTGCGGGTGGAACGGCCAACGACCTTGCGCCCCTTGTTCTCGATAATAGGCTCCTCACCCCTGCAGGCTGGCATCTGTCGTGATTATTTCTGGCTGAGGGGGAACTATGGGGCGACAGCGTGTTAGATTGCTGATTCGTGTCCACCAATACGCGGATTGTTTCACTGCCTGGTTGATCACTATATGTTGTCTCATTGACGACCCGTTCCACTGTCTTAGAAATTCGTTTTGGAAGGTCCTTACATGCCACCGGGACCACTGGACCATCAGGAAGGTGGAAGACATTGAGCCCAGGATGCTTAGGCATGTTCTGGCCGGTAGGTATTCTGCTGCCAATAGTTTCTTTATTTTGTATATCAGCGGACCTATCTTCTCTTGGGGAAGTCCAAACGTGTTGGATTTGGTGTCTAGTTCGGCACCCAGGACACCATTTTTTGTTTTGGTATCAGGCTGCTTTTCTTCCAGTTTATTATCCACTCGAACTGATGTAGTGTGGAGATCAATATTGTTCGATGTTGTAATAGGGTTTGTTGACTGTTGGACAGGAGAAGTATGTCATCGAGATAGTGGTGGACTCTGAGTCCTTTTCCTCTCAGATATGCTATTACAGGGAGTAAAACTTTTGTAAAGGTTCTGGGAGCCGTGGATATCCCGAACGGGAGGCTTTGGAACTGAAAGTGTTGGTTTCCTATTGCAAAGCGTAGGTATTTCTGGAAGGTTTTGTGTACGGGAATATGCAGATAGGCGTCGGACATATCGACAGCATCCAGTCTTCTGTATTTACTGCGAGTAATATGGATTGGAGGCTGTCCATTTTGAAGGATTCTACTAGAATTGTTTTGTTGAGGCTTTTCAAATCTAGCACTGGCCTCAAGTCCCCCATCTTCTTTGTTACAAGAAAGAGTGGAGAATAAAATCCTGTGCCCCTCTGTTTCTGTGGAACTCCCATGATCACCTGTTTTTGTAGTAGTTCTAGGATGTACTTGACCAGGAGATCTCGCTTTGGTAGAGATGATGGGAGTCTGGTGACCCGGTAATGATCTCTGGGAAATTTGTGTTTGAATGTCCATTTGTGACCCTCCTGGATGGTGGATATTGTCCAGGCGTCTTTTATATGGTCTGTCCATATCTGAGCAAACAGCCTCAACCTTGCTCCTACTATCGCGAGCTGGGCGCGCGTGGCATCAAAATGATTTCTGCTGATCCCCTGTATTGGGGGGTTTGGATTTTGGCACCCTCACGAAGGACAGTTGGGGATTTCACCAGTTCCTTTTAAATGTTTTCCCTGGCCTTTAAGACCTTGCTTCTCTATCTCTCCGGCAGCAGACTACATCTAAAAGGTGGGTTCTTTTGTTGCTTGGGTCTTCTGTCAGAAGGGATGAGGCCCAATTTGCCCCCCGTAACCTTCGAGATTGCGGAATCCAGCTTAGGACCGAACAGGTTGGTCCCGTCGTAGGGGATTCTGCACCAATTGGTTTTGGTGGTCGCATCTGCGACCCAGGGTTTTAACCACAGCGCTCTCCTGGACATTACTGAGGCCAACATCACTCTTGCTAGATTCTTATAATATCGACTGACGCTTCTGCCACAAAAGCTCCCGCCAGACTGAGCTCCTGCAGGGCCGAAATTATTTTTTCTTGGTCGGCTGCTTCCGACAGCAACTTTTCAATGTTTGATGCCCAGTTAGTGATCGCCCTGCAAACTGCTGCCAGAGTGACTGCTGGCCTGCAGGCACCTCCTGCCGCTGAGTAGGCTTTTTTCAAGTCGAGGTCTAAGGTTACGGCATCTTCGATCAGCAGAGTTACGTGGCGCGCCAATCGCATTAATGAGGAATCCACCACCGGAGCCGAGATCAGGGGGTTTAAGGTTGGTTGCCTTAGTGGGTAAAGCTTGGCTAGCCTATTATTTAGACCGGATTTCTTAACCGGCTTCTGCCACTCCTCCTTTATTAATTCTTCAAATTCATCGATAAATGGAAACGTTTCAGGGTCCTTCTTAAGATTAGGAAAGCCTCATTTTGTTCTTCTCAACCTATCGCCTCCTTTACATATTTTGCGAAAGGATCTATCATTAAAAAATCTAATGAAATACGCATTAGTGTTTCATCTTCCTCTGATGAATCCTCTTGATCTTGAGGGATATTCTCAGCCGATGTGCTTTGAGCTGGTCTAATTGGCTCGGATGCTGCCACCTCCAGAATGGACTCCTTTACTGTTTCCCTAATGATGTTGGATGCTTCACTTGCATCCATCTCTTTTTCACAGGTTGCTTCATCAGCGCAAGCTTGGCATACTAATTTGCTGGGCAGAGCCCGTGCCCCACAAACCCAGCAGGCATTAGCCGCAGGACGGGTATGGTGGCTATCGCGAGGTCGGTGGGATGATGTTGATTACCTGTGGTGGTGGGATGAGGTTCTTGACCTGCTTCTCTGGGAATTAGAGTGTCTTGAAGGCGAACGGTCTTTGCGTTTGTATTACTATGACCTTGATGACCTGCCAGAGCTATCAGATAACATATTAGTGGCATTGCTCTCTTTTTCTCCTCTTCAGTACTTACCCATTGTTTGCGCCCCCTTACCTTATAGTCTGCGGATGGGCTGCTGAGGCAGCGGCCTCCATGGGCAAAGGTAGAGTGAATCTGATAAAGAGATTGATTAAATCAGATATAGAGGGGAGAGGGAGACAACAACAACACAAAAAAAAAAAGGAAAATGGGTGGGCTGGAGGAGAAGGTGAGTCTATCTTACCTGAAACCAGCAGGGTAAGTGTGTAGGCAGCAAGACAGTGTTGTGCGCACAAAAAACGGGTGGCGTGGGTAACTGTATACCCTCAGGAGGCTGCCTGACAGTAAAATGCAGTTTTTTAAATAATCCACCATCGCGGCAGAATGATGTCACGGCCGCGCATGCGCCGTAGCGTTTTGCGGCCTCCGGCGCCAGACTGGTGAAAGAGGTAGCTGCTGGTGTCACTTCCTGTGCGCCGAGGGGCTGATGCGGCCGCCATGATGGGAAGGTCAGGAAAACAGCCTGTGGGACTACAGCGCCCAGCGCGCCAAGGCAGCAATAATCACAAAGATAAATGGAGAGAAAGTGAACCAGAGGAAAATAGAAGAGAAGAGATAAGAGGTGGATGCCGCTGCAATGTATTTAAGCCTATTTAAGGCTTGTAGCAAAGAGGATAACATAAGCCCCTGAGACCATCAGAGTGGGGTCCCCTGCATAAAGCTCATTTAGAGACTGTACAGTCAGGGCTTCCAAACTAGGAGAGGCTGAACCTAGCTGGGGTGAGTCGGTAAGGGGTTCCATGCTTAACTGGTCAGTCCAAACAGGTGAGGAAAAAAAAGAGAATGCAGCAGTGGACTCCTTTTCAGAACTTATAGCTAACCAGTCCTATCAGGTTGTGGAGGCGGAGTCACAACCCAATGTGTGTGCTGCCATGATGCGTCAGGAAAATACAATAAAGCAATCTTGAGGTGTTCTGTGCACTGTTGGTGTAAGGAATTCCCCAGATACAACATTTCCAGCTTGTGAGATTGGCTCATTAATTTTCTCAGAAGTCTGCACTAAAATAAGAGGAAACATTTAGGCATAATCTGCATTAGGAAATTCGTTTTTAGTGAGATACTTCCTAAGGCTTGTTTACTAATGCTGAAAATTACATAGAACAGAAGAAGGTAGGTACAGGAAGGTAGAAAACTCTGCACACTGTCCATTGATCACCCAGAGGGTATTGGTTTTCTGATTATTTTTTTTAAAGAAGTATTTTGATTTAGAGATGCTATTTCTGGCAAACAAGTCTAACTGCAAACAGTATGATCTGTGCTCTTAGGCTGGCTTCAAACCTATACATTGCACCTATACATTGCCCCAACACACTGTGCATGTGGTGGTAATCATTTAGAAAGGCACCCAACGCATTAAAGCATTGAAAGCATTGAACCTGCGTTGCAACTCGCCAAATTGCATGGTAATGCACTACAATTCGTTGTGCTGCACTGTGTTGCCAGAAGGCGTCAGGTAAGATCAAACATCATCCTTTGTAATTTTGATGTAGCAATAACAACATTGCTATATCATAATTCTTTTTAACACTGCAGACACTGTTCTGGTGAGTGTCAATTTATTCAGGAGAAGCAAGAGCTGCTCCTGTGATATAGAACAAATTTTGGCTGTCAAACTGACAGCCAGGATTTGTCTGTAATTGGGGCTGGGGATTAGTGGGGGGGAGGGGGGAGAGAAATGGGGTGCACCACACAAGACCAAAGGATTTAGCCTGAGCTCAATTTATAGAGTGAACTCTAGGGTAACAGTAACAGAGATGTTTTGCTATGGTATTTTACTTGTTTTGATGTTTATTTAACCTTGAGCCTGGGTTTACATATATATATATATATATATATATATATATATATATATATATATATATATATATATATATATATATATATATATATATATATATATATGAAAAGTCCACAGGATTGCTGCACTTAAAACTTATTTATTGAACCGATAAAGAAATTTTAAGTGCAGCAATCCTGTGGACTTTTCTTCATGCTTACATTATTGTATATATCCTTGCTGATAGACTACCGATAGCTGCTAGCACCACAATTGACATATATTGTGTAATAAACCAGTAGTAAACAAGTGCTGGGCTTAATTAAAAACGAATAATACAAATACAATGTATATAAAGTGCACAAATTGAGAAAGGAGCTGAACCCAATGTAACCAATGGGTCCATCTTTTCCAGTAAGCGTACTCACACTATCTGTGGTACCAGATATGGTCACGTTGGTGTCAGTCACAGTTTATGGATCGATAATCACGAATGGTCACTTATGAGGACTTATAATATGTAGGGGTACACCACGGTGGCTTCTATTGGACATCCTACCTGATCAATAGGTTTCTGGGATTTGAACCTATCCCCTCCTTTCTTAGTTTGTGCACTTTATATACATTGTATTTGTATTATAAATTTGTATCAAGCCCAGCACTTGTTTACTACTTCGCACCACATTTAAATCACAACTCGTCCATGCAAACCGATTGCAGAGTGATGTTAAGTTAATGACACCCCCTGCTGGGTTTGCAAAACGCAGCGCATCCGATTCTGGTGTGGACAAAAAAAGGGTCCTGCACCAGTTTGGTGCAAATGTGATGCGATTTGAGACATACAAATTCATGAACTTTGGAGGGAAAATCTACTCGCACTATTATTCTGGTCCTCATAATTTCATCCCATAATTTCATTCTTCTGGCATGCCAGGGTGTGTTTTGTCCTCCTTGTAGCATTTGGAAAATAATATTTCTTCTCACAATATTTGTAAATTTGTAAATTGCAGCTTCTGGCTCAGCAGAAATTGCACTGTGGAAAGTTTCCAAACTCTAGACACCATTTTACTGACCAGACTATAGGTCTATAGGGAATAATTTAAAGGTTATAAAGATAAAATATTTTGTCCAGACAAATTAACCCTCTCACCTGTCAATTAAAGTGGATGTAAACCCAAAATGTTTTATTTTTTTTTGCTGTCACAATGAAGTGTATAAGATTTCCTATCATTTGTGCCAGGTCTTGCCACAAAGAGTTAATACAGCTCTGAGCAATCCTCTTTTATTGTTCAGTGAGATAAAACGGACAAACAGTTACCTTTGTCCGTTCCGCCCCCTTGCTTTGAGTGACAGGTTATTTACATATCTTGTGCACTAGCTTTAGACAGGCATTATTTTTTAATTCCCACCCCCACTCCTTTTCTGAAGTCATGTGGTTACTTTTCTGAATTTTGCCTGGATGTTAGTGATCATAGCAGAAGAATACACAGGAGAAAATGCATGTTGACAAGGGGAGTGTAGAGGTGGGCGGGGAGTCTACTGACATCACGGCTGCACCCACCGAGCTCCAGACAACAGATCCACCCACAGAATCTGCAGTTTTTCAGGTCTCATAACAGACAGAGGGGAGACATTTGACAGATAAGGATACATGCAGGAGGCATCTATATCCTTATAGATCAGCACTATGGCAGTAGTTTAGAAAGGATGAGAGTGGGTTTACATCCACTTTAAGTTCTGAGAGGACAGCAACTATCATCTACTGTATCCCAACAATCACCCAGCTGTGGGAGGTACAAAATGGAGCCCACAAACAAACTGGAGTCTTTCCCCTGCAGTGCCCCCTATTGGTCGATATGCATATTTCTCTTGTTTGAGAACTGCGTTGAGAAGTACAGTGTTACTTGACCTGTATTGCAGGATTTGCTTGTCTTCCACTGAGAGAGCGTGCAATAAATTAAGACTTTACATAAAATCTCAAATTGTTTATTAAAGAGGTAGTAAACCTCTGAAAAAAATTCTCCAAAAAAAACCCCCTGCAAGACAAAGGCATAGCTAGCACGCATCGCATACTAGCTCATTATGAAATACTTGCCTTAAAATTAAGCTGTTGCAGCAGTCCCCGCACACCGCTGTCACGGTCGACTTCTTTCCTTGAGCTTCTTCCGGGTTCTCGGGCTCTGGCGCTGTGATTGGCCAGAACCGCGACGTTCATGGCACGGGCTCGGGAGGAACGGCACACGTGGGCCCTTCCTTCAGAGCACATGTGCCAGTGATGTCACTGGCTGCATGCACTGGAAATATCTCCTAAACTGTACAGGTTTAGGAGATATTTTCAATACCTATAGGTAAGCAATATTATAGGCTTACCTATAGGTAAAAGTTTGCAGAGAAGGTTTACTTCCTCTTTAAGGTATTCATGTTACATAGTTTGAATACCATGTCATAGATATATTATCTATCAATGTAAAAAAACATATTCCACGCTTTTTTTTTTTTTTCCATTTTTCCAGACAAAAACACTTTTGGAAAAAAAATCCAATTTATTTGCAATGTTTTTTCCGGGCCTTCCCATCTCTAATTACAATACAACACATTACATCACTTCTGAAGTTGTATTCTTTCATACGAGAATTTTCATTTCTAACCTATTGTTTTTGATATGAGACTAGCGTGCAAAAAAAAAAAAAAAAAGACAATCATTCATCTGATATTCTCATCGTGTGTACGAGGCTTAGGTGCTAATTACGGAGTGCACTGGATCTGGTTCCAGTCATATTCACGTACCTTCTACAACTGCTGTAACAAGAAATTTGCAGCATTTTTCTTTCATTGTCTGTTTTTCTCATTTTCAGGACCACTTTCTTCATAGTATTGTTCTCTCAGTACCTGAGGAATATTCCAGTACCAATTCCTTATTACTCTAAAAGTAATGGAAAGTGGCAATACTCCAGGACCTACATCTTCCAGATCTTCCCGGTAAATGCAAATCTGCAACAGAGCTGGTTAATGTTCTCAACTTTTTGGGGTTTTGAATAGAGTATATTTTCTTTATTTTTTGCTGTATTCCTGCTGGGTAGGTTCACTCTGTTTGTCCTGGTTACCGCTGGCACTGGGACAAGAAATTGATGCATGAATCTAAAATGTTAGAGTTGTTACTAAAACAGAAAAATGTATAAATCTTCCAAGTGTGACCCATGTTCTGGTGAGAATGGTTCTCTATTCTCCTCTTTTGTATATGGGACAGAAAATAAAGGAAAATGGAAAATGAACTACAAAAAAAATATACACAAAATTAAACCCTTTCCCTCCTTCACAGGAGGCAAATATAAAAGATGTAAAATATAGCATTTTATGTAATCATTATTACATCGTTACATTTTTTTTCAATGTGAGCAGTGTAAGTAGGGATGAGCTCGGTGTTCGAGTCGAACATACGTTTGGCTCGAACATCGGCTTTTCGATCGTTCGACGAAGATCGAACTATTTGGGCCGTTCGTGCCAAATTCGAGTGACGCGAACGGCCCACAATACACTGCGCCATCGCAGTGCAATCCTGGCGCTGTGATTGGCCAAGCATGCACTGTGACCCCGCATGCTTGGCCAATCACAGCGCCGGCAGCTAGGAGAGCCATAATTGGCCACAGGCAGGTTGCCTGTGGCCAATTATAGCTCAGGGGGTTTAGCACACGCCCCACACTATAAAAGGCCGCCAGCGCGGCGGCCTTGTGTAGTGTGTTCCGGCGCAGGGAAAGAGAAGGATAGGCAGGGACAGTGTCATTGTGCTATTCTTGTGTGTAGGGAGAGAGAAGGATAGGCAGGGAGAGTGTCAGTGTCATATTCTTTGCTAAACCTTGTGTGCAGGGAGAGAGGAGGATAGGCAGGGAGAGTGTCAGTGTCATATTCTTTGCTAAACCTTGTGTGTAGGGAGAAAGAAGGATAGGCAGGAGACAGTGTCAGTGTCATATTCTTTGATAAACCTTGTGTGCAGGGAGAGAGAAGGATAGGCAGGGGACAGTGTCAGTGTCATTGTTGCTAAGCCTCCTGCACAATATAGACCTGAAGCTAGCCCTTATTGCTGTGTTTTCCTGGTGTGTTACACTAACAGGCATTTGCAGCACTTACAGCGGGCGGAGTGTGCTTCCTGCTAAATATACACCTGAAGCTAGCCCGTATTGCTGTGTTTTCCTGGTGTGTTACACTAACAGGCATTTGCAGCACTTACAGCGGGCGGAGTGTGCTTCCTGCTAAATATACACCTGAAGCTAGCCCGGAATGCTGTGTTTTCCTGGTGTGTTACACTAACAGGCATTTGCAGCACTTACAGCGGGCGGAGTGTGCCTCCTGCACATTATACACCTGAAGCTAGCCCGTATTGCTGTGTTTTCCTGGTGTGTTACACTAACAGGCATTTGCAGTACTTACAGCGGGCGGAGTGTGCTTCCTGCTAAATATACACCTGAAGCTAGCCCTTATTGCTGTCTTTTCCTGGTGTGTTACACTAACAGGCATTTGCAGCACTTACAACGGGCAGAGTGTGCCTCCTGCACATTATACACCTGAAGCTAGCCCTTATTGCTCAAGCTTTTTTTCTTTTGTGTTACACTAACAGGCATTTGCAGCACTTACAGCGGGCAGAGTGTGCTTCCTGCAAAATAAACACCTGAAGCTAGCCCTTATTGCTGTTTTTTCCTGTTGTGTAACACAGGCAGTCATCTGCAGCACTTACAGCGGGCGTTGTGTGCTTCCTGCAAAATATACACCTGAAGCTACCCCTTATTGCTGGTTTTCCCATCTCCCTGCAGGCCATTGCTATGTCTGGAAGGCCAACAAAGAGAGGCAGACAGTCACGAGCCAATAAAAGAGGGCAAGCAGGCTCTGTGTCTGGGGGCAGCAGTGCTGGTCGTGGACGCGGTGCATTATCTTCAGCACATGGCCATGGAACACGCTTGTCCTTCTTTTCGGCAGCTGGACGTGTTGAGCCGCATCATGCCGAAGACTTGGTAGAGTGGATGACCAAGCCCTCCTCATCCTCCTCATCCTCTCTCACCCAGGCTCAGGGTACTGGCAAAGCAGCTGCCAAAGCGTCCTCTTCCCTGGTATGAATGTCATCATCAGTCACTCCTTCCCTAGACCCACCATGTCCCCCCGAACTGTTTGAGCACAGTGTTGGGTACATGCTCGAAGGGTCTGATGATGATACCCAGCTAGAGGAAGGCAGTAGCGTGAGAGCAGAGAGAGGGGATGCTCAAGAAGGACACCAATCTGTCAGTCATGTTCCAGCAGCTGCAGCATACTGCCAGATTGGCTCCAGTGATGAGGAGGGAGGGGATGATGAGGTCACTGACTCCACGTGGGTGCCTAATAGGAGAGAGGAGGAGGAGGAGGAGGATGAGGAGGAGGCACATCTCCAACGAGGCAGGATTCCCTCGGGGGGCCAGCGTAAGGGCAGCACACCGACTGAATCACACCGCAGAGCTCCGCCTGTGCAGGGCGCTGCCTCTGCCCGTTATTCAAAAAGTTCTTTGGTGTGGGCCTTTTTTGAGTTGAGTGCATCAGATCGCACAGCTGCTGTTTGCAACATATGTCTCAAGCGTATATCGGGTGGCCAAAACATCAGCCGCTTGGGCACCACATGCTTGACCAGACATATGTTGACCTGCCATGCAGCTCGTTGGCAAGCCTACCTTAAAGAACCACACCAAAGAACAAAGCGGACCTCTCCTTGCACCGCATCAGCTGGGATCTCCAACCCCACTATACCTTCAGTCCTCTCTGAAACCTGCACTGAGAGGAATGAAGGTGTAGAATTAGGTGTGTCACAGCCAAGTACTTGCGGGCACTCTGCTAGCAGTACACCGGCGTCCGATTCTAGCAGGCAAATTTCCCTGCCCCAGCTGCTGGACCGTCGAAAGAAGTTCACTCCCAGCCATCCACATGCCCAGCGGTTGAATGCTAGCTTGGCTAAATTACTAGCGCTTCAACTGCTGCCTTTTCAGTTGGTAGACTCGGCCCCCTTCCGTGAGTTTGTGCAATGTGCGGTTCCTCAGTGGCAGGTTCCCAAACGCCACTTTTTCTCACGGAAGGCGATTCCGGCTCTCTACCGGCATGTGGAAGGCAATGTCTTGGCCTCGCTGGACAGGGCGGTCAGTGGTAAGGTGCATATTACCGCTGACTCATGGTCCAGCAGGCATGGACAGGGACATTACCTTTCTTTCACAGCCCATTGGGTCACTCTTTTGGCAGCTGGGAAGAATGCAGGACAAGGTGCAGTAGTGTTGGAGATTGTTCCGCCGCCACGCCTCCGAAATGCTACTACTGGTTGTGACACACCTCTCTCCTCCACCCCCTCTTTCTTCTTCTTCCTCCATGGCCTCTTCCTGTGCTTTGTCCTCGGAACCAGCGGTGCTCCGTAGGCGTTCAAGATGCTACGCAAGTACGCAGGCAAAAAGATGCCATGCCATGCTTGCGCTGGTGTGTTTGGGGGACAGGAGCCACACTGGGGCAGAGGTTCTGTCTGCTCTGCTGGGGAAGGCCGAGAGGTGGTTGACGCCACGCCAGCTTAAGCCAGGAATGGTGGTTTGCGACAATGGCACCAACCTCCTCTCCGCCCTTCGACAGGGACAACTGACCCATGTGCCCTGTGTGGCTCACGTCCTTAACCTGGTGGTGCAGCGGTTCTTGGGCAGGTACCCGGGCTTACAGGATGTCCTGAGGCAAGCCAGGAAAGTCTGTGTGCATTTCCGCAGATCTTATAATGCCAGTGCTCGCCTGGCTGAGCTGCAAAAGGAGTTGAACCTGCCCAAGAACCGCCTTATATGTGACATGCCCACCAGGTGGAACTCAACGTTGGCCATGCTGCAGCGGCTGCACACGCAGCAGAGGGCCATCAATGAGTACCTGTGCGACTATGGCACCAGGACAGGGTCAGGGGAGCTCGGTTTTTTTTCACCACGCCAGTGGGGCATGATCAGGGATGCATGCCCTGTCCTGGCACCATTTGAGGAGGCCACGAGGATGGTGAGCAGTGACAGTTCATGCATCAGTGACACTGTACCTCTTGTCCACCTGTTGGAACATACGCTGCGTGGAATAATGGACAGGGCACTTGAGGCAGAACAGAGGCAGGAAGAGGAGGACTTCCTTGCCTCTCAAGGCCCCCTTTACCCAGACAGTGTTCCTTCTGTCCCACCCATCGCACAGGAAGAGGAGGAGGAGGAGGATTGTGTCAGCATGGAGGTGGAGCCTGGCACTCAGCATCATCAGCAGCAGTCTTTTAGGGATGATTTACAGTCCCAAGAAACCCGTGGACTTGTACGTGGCTGGGAGGAGGTGGCTGCGGATCATGTCGTCCTTAGTGACCCAGAGGACTCCGGACCGAATGCCTCAGCTAACCTACGCTGCATGGCCTCCCTGATCCTGCAAAGTCTGCGGAATGATCTTCGTATTCTTCGGATCAAGGAGAGGGACCATTACTGGCTGGCCACTCTCCTTAATCCACGGTACAAGGGTAAGGTTGCCGTCGCAGAGGGAGCAGAGGATGAGACAACTCCGGGAGGCCTTGCAGAAAGGTCTGTGCAACGCGTTCCCAGAGACTGGGAGGTTACAATCTCCTGGTCCTGGACAACGAGTTGCTGAGGCTTCGGTCAGTCAAAGAAGGAGCGGTGGGGAAGGTGGCCGTCTGACCGATGCGTTCAGACAATTCTTTAGTCCGCAGCCCCAAGGTATGATCGGTTCCAGCAACCATCGCCAGCGTCTGATATACATGGTGCAGGAATACCTAGGGGCAAGGTCAGACTTGGACACCTTCCCCACGGAAAATCCTCTGGCTTACTGGGTCTTGAGGATGGATCACTGGCCAGAGCTTGCACAGTATGCAATTGAGCTACTGGCCTGTCCTGAATCCAGCGTTCTTTCAGAACGCACATTCAGTGCTGCTGGAGGATTTGTCACGGATCACAGGGTGCGCCTGTCCACCGACTCGGTTGATCGACTGACCTTCATAAAGATGAACCAGTCTTGGATCACCACCAGCTACCAAACACCTGAAGCTGATATAACAGACTAATTTATTTTCAAATGTCACATCCCTTCAAGACTGATGCTGATGCTGAGTGACTGTCCTGTTATGTTGACTGACTATCCTCCTCCTCCTCAATGATCCGATTGATGATGATAGCTTGGAAGAACATTTTTGTTTCTGGGTGCCGCCACCAGTGGCTAAGGCCCAATTTTTCAGCCCCTGTTTAACAGGGGCATGTAATTAAAAAATTTTATGCAATGCTTTGCAGCAGGGCTCATTCCTGCACTCCAACTAGAGTATCTGGGAGAGGTTGCAGTGTCGTGGGACCAGCACCAGTGCCTAAGGCCCAATTTTTCAGCCCCTGTTTAACAGGGGCATGTAATTACAATTTTTGATGCAATACTTTGCAACAGGGCTCATTGCTGTGCTCCAAGTACAGTATCTGTGAGGGGTTGCAGTGTTGTGGCACCAGTGCCTAAGGCCCAATTTTTCTGCCCCTGTTTAACAGGGGCATGTAATTACAATTCTTGATCTAATAATTCACAGCAGGGCCCATTCCTGCGCCCACCAAGAGTAACTGTGAGGCCTTACAGTGTTGTGTCAACACCACTACCACCACCACCAAAGGCCCAATTTTTCAGCCCCTGTTCAACAGGGGCATGCAATTACAATTCTTGATCTAATAATTCACAGCAGGGCCCATTCATGCGCCCACCAAGAGTAACTGTGAGGGCTTACAGTGTTGTGGCAACACCATCACCACCAAAGGCCCAATTTTTCTGCCCCCGTTCAACAGGGGCATGTAATTGCAATTCTTGATCTAATATTACACAGCTGGGCCCATTCCTGCGCCCACCAAGAGTAACTGTGAGGGCTTACAGTGTTGTGGCACCAGCACCACCACCAAAGGCCCAATTTTTCCTACCACTGTTCAACAATGGCATGTAATTACAATTCTTGATATAATAGTTCACAGCAGGGCGTTCCAGCGCCCACCAAGAGTAACTGTGAGGGCTTACAGTGTTGTGGGACCAGCACCAGTGCCTAAGGCCCAATTTTTCAGCCCCTGTTTAACAGGGGCATGTAATTACAATTTTTGATGCAATACTTTGCAACAGGGCTCATTGCTGTGCTCCAAGTACAGTATCTGTGAGGGGTTGCAGTGTTGTGGCACCAGTGCCAAAGGCCCAATTTTTCAGCCCCTGTTCAACAGGGGCATGCAATTACAATTCTTGATCTAATAATTCACAGCAGGGCCCATTCATGCGCCCACCAAGAGTAACTGTAAGGGGCAAATTTCAGCAGAGTATATACGTCAGGCCCCTACTTTCAAACATCCAACTTACAAACGACTCCTACTTGCAAACGAAAGGAGACAACAGGAAGTGAGAGGAAATCTACCCCTAGGAAGGGAAATTCTCTCCTGTAAGAGTTAATATGGGAAAAAGGTGTCTCCTCTCTACTGATGCTTTATCACCAAACCTTGTTTCAATAAAAACCCCACTTTTCCAAAAACATTTGTCATTGGGACGGAAAGTGAGGTGAAATCTTCTGAACAGGTGCACAGACAGCAAAACAAATGTTACAGGGGTGATAACCCTTCCCTATGTTTTCCAAAAAGCTTAAAAATATATTTTTAGGCTGGAGTTACACTTAAACAGTGTACCTGTTCAAAATTACAAACAGATTCTACATAAGAACAAACCTACTGTTCAGAATATATAGGGCCTTTTTTATTTTGTGTGCGGGGTTCCCCTTAATATCCATACAAGACCCAAAGGGGCTGGTAATGGGCTGGGGGGGGGGGGGGGTGATGGGGTAGCTATGCCATTTTTCTCAAAGATTTTCATCCATATTACCGGGACCAGACATTACATTAGAACCGCAAGCAGTTTTAAATGGCTTTTTTTTCCTTTAGAAATTTCATTTTGTGCAGGGACAGTTCTAAACACGGGAAACACGTGGCACTTCACAGGCATACTTTAGACACCCCCCCAGGTACGATATTTAAAGGAATATTTGACTTTTTTTTTTCACTTTATGCATCATTAAAATGACTGCTCCCGAAAAACGGCCGTTTTTAAAACTTTTTTTTGCATTGATACATGTCCCCTGGTGCAGAACCCGGGTTCCCAAACCCTTTTTAGGACAATAACATGCATATTCGTCATTATAATTAGCACTTTAGATTTCGAACGTTCGCATCCATTGTATTTAATAGGGTTCTAACTTTCGTGCAAACTTTCGGTCCGTTCGCGGGTTCTGGTGCGAACCGAACCCGGGGGTGTTCGGCTCATCCCTAAGTGTAAGTACCTTAATCTGTCCTGGTATCGGTCTCTTGCAGTCCTATACAACAGGGCTAGAGTGTGAGAGGAACAGGCATTACAAGGAGCCTATCAGGTCATGTGCTGACAATTGGCATGCTAATAGGAGGAGGAGCAAAGTGACAGAGAGGTTCATCACTGTGCTGCTTCTCCTTTCACTGTCCAGTCAGTGGCTAAGGCATGTGCAGGATGACCCAGACACAGAAGTGGGTGGAATAATGCAGACTCAGCCTGAGCACATCTAGCAGCAAAAAAGGGCGTGCAGGAGAAAGCTGCAATAAATTGAACATTGCAGTAAAAGCTGGTTAATTTTATCTTTTATTAGGCTATTTGTTTTTATCTTGATACTTTTTGGCTGGAGTTCTGCTTTGAACCCTTCCCTACTTTATACACAACTAAAAGAAGATACTTCTTTAGATATACTTTATGGCACCTATAGACCTATCTCCCAACTTTCTACGAGGGGGGAAAAGGTACACCTTTTAGCAGAAAATATTAAAGTGTATGTAAAGCCTTATTATTATTATTATTATTATTATTATGAAAACATTTTTTTTTTTATTGCGTAAGGAAGGGTCAAAGTTCCTGTTCGTTTATTTTTTACTGTGTTTGTCCTGTTCGGATATTTCCCTTCACATTCTGTCCTGGGGATGCAATAGGAAGTTAGAGAAAATATATTTACAAATGAAAGGGAATTCCCTCTTGGGGCTCGTTCACACCAGAACACGGTGTTGGAAACCCACATTCCATTCTCATTTCCCTCACTGCATTCAAAACGCACTGGGTGTGCGATTTTATGCAGTTTTCAATGTATTCCTAACACCTCACGCACAGAGCGCAAATGCGGTGCGTTTGCCTGTATCAGATCGCATGGTATTGCAGTGCATGCACTACTTTTGGTGCAATCCAGTGCGATTTCAGCCCATTCACATGAATGGGTAGTAAATCACACCACACGGATTCACACACAAATCGCAGACCACATTCCTGTGCTATTCGGGTGTGAAATGGCCCTTAGAAAATTGTCGCTGGAACAAGTATCCCTGTTAAAAGATTTCCCCCCTTTTTTTTTTTATTCCCCTGATTTTGAATTTCCCATTGTATTTTGTCTAGGCGACAATGGTCACCAGCATAAATTCAGGTGGTGTATCTCCCAGGCTGGGACACATAAATACAACTTGAGAAGTAGAAATAGTACAAACAACTCTCTTATTTATTGTTCTTGTAAGTTATAGATCAACTGAACTGGACTGAGAACCCCTACAGCATGAGCTGTCCTTAAACAGGGTTTATAGTTCTAAGTACAAAGCCAATAAAACGTAATAACTTTTTTGTAATTCATCTAGAAGTAATTCTGTGTAGAGATTTTCAATGCATACCATACAATGTACACCCAAAATGTAAGCTCCTGGACCATTCTGTACCATTTTCTTGTTTAGAACGGTCCAGGAGCTTATCCAATGACCCTTTTTTTTTTTCACTTTTGCACAGGTCCTCTTTGGCATATCGATCTCCTGGCTGATCTGTTACATCCTGACCATCACCAATGTCTTTCCATCCAGCCCGAATACATATGGGTATTTAGCTCGTACAGATGTGAAAGGGAATGTACTTGCTCGTGCCCCATGGTTCCGCTTCCCTTACCCAGGTATCATGTCTAACAAAGCAAGCTGCTGAAACTTTACCAATTTGGTACAAGCCTCACCTAAACTCCAGAATTCAGAGTACCATTATTTTACTTAACACTTTGGTTTATGATTGTGTATAGAAGTGCTAGGGTACAGGGCCGCCATCAGGAATTTTGGGGCCTCTTACACAGCTCCAGGCATGGGCCCCCTGGAGCCGAGGAGAATCGAGGGGGGGTTCTGCCGCCGCGAATTGAGAAGCTGGGGGGTGCTGACGAACACAAAAAGAACAGAAGAACAAAAAAAAGGGGGGTTGCCATCAAGGGCCCTGGGGACCTCCGGGCCTCTGGGGACCTCTGGGCCCCTTACAAAAAAAAAAAAAATGATAAAAAAAAGGGGAGGTCTCCATCCGGGGCCCTGGGGACCTCCGGGCCTCTGGGCCCCTTACAAAAAAAGAAACAAATGTAATTAAATAAAAAAATTAAAAAATAAAACTAAAAAAATAAATAATAAAAAAACTATAAAAAATAAATAAAAAAACTAAAAAAAGGGAGGTTTCCATCCAGGGCCCTGGGGACCTCCAGGCCTCTGTGGACCTCTGGGCCCCTTACAAAAAATAAATAAATAAATAAAATAAATAAATAAAAAAACTAATTAAATAAAAAAATTAATAATAATAAAAAAATTATAAATTTATTTATTTTTAAAAAGGGGGGATGACATTCGGGGCCCTGGGGAACTCTGGGCACCTGGGGACCTCTGGGCCCCTTACAAAAAAAAAAGGGGGGGGGGCATCCGGCCCCTTACAGGTGTACTGCCTGTACCCCCCTGATGGCGGCCCTGCTAGGGTATAGCAAGATTATTTAAATTGGTGCCTTCCTCCCACCAAAATATTGTAGAGAAAGGGGGAGGCTAAAGTGGACTTTGATGGCACCGTATGTAGAACTGATAATCAGTCAAGGTTTTATGATAAAAAAGATTTTTATTACAAAATATAGAAAAAGTTCATATGCATATTCATACAGTAAAAGCACTAAACGTGACAACCATGAATTAACTCGTTATTGACATTCTATTGTTACCAATGAAATATCCAATCATCAAAAGTGCATTGTATAGAAGCTCTACACATACAGGCATATATTTTTTCAGAAGATATACATGGATTTTGTCACATAACTATGAATAGAAAAAATATTATTAGTATATTTATACAATGTGGACATATAATGTTACAGTTTTGGATTATGATTGTTATTTGTATTTCAGGACAGTGGGGAATGCCTACCGTAAGTCTGGAAGGAGTGTTTGGTATCTTGGCTGGAGTTATCTCATCCATGGTGGAGTCAGTTGGTGATTACCATGCTTGCGCTCGTCTTTCGGGGGCACCTCCTCCTCCCAAGCATGCCATCAACAGAGGAATTGGTATAGAAGGCATTGGTTGCCTACTGGCTGGAGCTTGGGGCACTGGGAATGGCACGACTTCATACAGCGAGAATGTTGGTGCTCTGGGAATCACAAGGGTAGGTGTACGAGACATCACCAATTCAGATATCTGAGCACATTAGTCTGCTAATGTCAACTATCATCAAACATCACTTGATTGATCATTGAGTAATATAGTGTAACAAGTGTACCATTACATTGTATTTACTATTTCATTCAGGTGTAGATCAAAGGTATAAATTGTAGATCAAAATGTATTTCTTAACCTCTTATTAACCCCTAGGAAACCCAAATCCATTCTAATTGACTCCTTCCCGCCCTTTTCCCCTTACCTTTTTAATTTGTTGATTTTTTTTTTATAATTTAGTAATTAGAAAGTTATCACCAAATATATGAAAATGTAAAAATTGCTACAGTTGTAAAAACTGTTGGTGCTATATATTTCCTGTATAATAATAATAATAATTGTTCTAATCCATAAGGGGGGTATACAGGTCGGAGAGATAAAGCGATTGGTGTCAAGTTCCAAGTGTTAGGTGACTAACTGGCACTAACTGCAAGGTCAGGCTCATGTTGTAATGGCTCACCTGCAGGATTCCTTTTGAAGTACTATTTCTATGGTACTCTAACTTTTTTTTTTCTGCCTTTCAGGTTGGAAGTCGGATGGTCATTGTTTTTGGAGGGATAGTGATGCTTCTACTGGGCATGTTTGGTAAAATCGGTGCTATATTTGCCACTATACCGACTCCAGTAATCGGCGGAATGTTCCTGGTGATGTTTGGGGTAATTGCGGCAGTTGGGATGTCCAATTTGCAGGTGAATTGGAAAGACGTTCTTTGTGTGTGGTGTGTTTTTCTTTTTTTTCTTTTTTTTCTTTTATGTCTTGGAGATCACTTTAAGAAAAACTTAACAAATATAAACACTCTCTAGACCTTGGATACAATACTTTTGGTACACATGAAGATCTGTTCTGGTTTTATTTTTATTTTTTTACAGTTTGCCGACATGAATTCCTCCAGAAATATATTTATAGCTGGATTTTCCATATTTTGTGGCCTGACCATTCCAAACTGGGTGAACAAAAATGCAGCACTTTTAGAAACCGGTAAGGAAGAGAGTTTACTCGGTGAACTGACCCAATTCTATAATTTTTTTATACCGCCATTAGATTTGTTGTTTTTGCCATATTCCATTCATCATAACTCATCTGAGTGATCATTTTACATCCAATTAAAGTGGACATGTCATCAATAATTTTTTCCATGTTAAAGCGGAGCTTTACCCTAAAGTGGAACTTCCGCTCATTGGAACCCTCCCCCCCTCCAGTGTCACATTTGGCACCTTTCAGGGGGGAGGGAGGTGCAGATACCTGTCTAAGACAGGTAATTGCACCCACTTCCGGGAGTCCTCTCTTCGGGTATTCTGCTGGTAGTATGTCACTTCCCACAGAATAACCGTTGTGTTCTGGGAAACACTCGGCTCCCAGAACACAACAGGGACCAGTGAGAACGGTGCAGCGCGACTCGCGCATGCGCCGTAGGGAACCGGGCAGTTAAGCCGCAAGGCTTCACTTCCTGGTTCCCTCACTGAGGATGGCGGTGGGGCAGCAGAGTGACGAGCGATTGCTCGTCTTCTGCTGCCGACGTCGCTGGACTCCAGGACAGGTAAGTGTCCTAATATTAAAAGTCAGCAGCTGCAGTATTTGTAGCCGCTGGCTTTTAATATGTTTTTTTCGGCGGAGCTTCGCTTTAAGTCCATACTTGTAATGCCAGGTATTTGTTACCTCTCACTGAGATCACAGTACCCCCCCCCCCCCCCCCTGACAATGCCTTCATCTGCCTTTCTCTCCAGAATGACATTACCCATCTGTTCAGGCATCACCCAGGGCCATCATATAATTTGTGGACTGGGATGCTGGCTCAGAGATGACACAATCATGTAAATATTGGTGCCTGTGCAGTCTTTTCTCTGTGTTCACAAATGTCTGATGTCAGATTAACCCCTGCTGCAGCCTCTCACCTTGTGACTTGGTACAAGGTTACAATGTTGCAGTCTTTACACTGGTGGAAAGGAGACTGAGCAAATGCTTCATCCTGCCTGCAGCAGACTGGTGACCTCACACACCATGTTCAAAAGGCACTGCCCTTGCAATCTGCAGTAGGTGTAAATGCAATGCTAGGGACATCCCAAACGCTGGTTGCAAATGCAGTGTGTTTACCTGCACCAGATCACATGGTACAGACGTACCATGCAATCCAGTTGCAGTGCGTTTTTTGGTTTGGTGCAGTGCGATTTCAGCCCATTCAAATGAATGGGCTGAAAACGCACCACACTCAAATTGCACAGGAACGCAAGCACATTCCTGTACAATTCCTGGTGGATATATGCATTAATGTGGATGAGCCATCACTTCATATGAGAAAAAGAGGAGCAATTAATTGGACTTTATGGGTGCAACATAATGGACAAAGTTATTTTTTTTCCCTTAAAAAAATATTTTTATTGAACAATATTCTAAAATATTAAATCCATATAAAAACATATGCACTTATGACTTTATGTGGTACTTAGATACATAGCGGTATTGTACTGGTGAATCCCGATGTGTTTCGCCCGTCAGGGCTTCTGCAGGTGATGAATTATTCGCTAGGGGTCAAGGCATTCTATTAAATGAAAACTGAGTATAAGTATTCACAAACCATACCAAAAAAGTAATTGTGTTGTTAACCAGCCCTATTCCAAAGGAGTTTTTTTTATTGGTATTGAAATAGGCATAAAGTAACAACATCAATCCTGACATAAACATGCACCTATGTATGTTGTAAACATTCAGGCAAAGGAATAGATAAGGCAAGGTCTCTGCAATATGGCATACACAGAAGGAATGGCAAGAACTGATTGTGAGCAATAAAAGTTGGATCTCTTTTGACAAGTTTCTGTAGTATATTGTGACGTCAGGGGTTTAATCATGTAAATTTGTAAGGGCCACATTATACTTGTTTTTCCAGTACTCCCCTGTGGCTTCCCTTTCTATTACAGCCGGCACCAAATTACCCGGTGTCCGAGCTCAGAGTGAGAGGTGGTGTCACCCCTTCTGTCATGTGAGGAGGTCAGAGGCTCCTCTATAACCAGAAGTACTCTGTATTTAACAATGGCAGACACAGAAAAAGGAGCACAGAGGTGAGTATAAAGGGGTTAGGGATTGGCTTTACACAGACACTGTCACTTTGCCCTCAATGAACAGGGTGACAGGATCTCTTTGAGCATGGCTGCTAATCCTGTTATGACCACTAGAGGGAGAACTTTATCTGAAATACAATGATCAAAATATGGAACAGCAAGCAGGTAAAAATCTCAATAAAAAATGAATGACTGCCTTCTGAAAATGGTAGTTGCCTCTCTGTCAATCCTATCCTCAATTCACTGACCAAGACCACGGGTGAGTAAGTTTTGAATCAGTGACTGAAAGTATTAAAGCTGTTGGATCAGCTTGACCACCAGGCAGTTAGCATTTCAGGAGGCGGTCAGCATATGCAGCCTTTTTATATGATTCTCTTTGGTACAACTTTCATTTAACTTCACAGCTTAAGTCAGAGACAGGCTCCTTCCATTGGAGTCTTTCACATAAGAATATAACAAAAAACATACATTTCTTTTCTTCCCAGGAATCAGTGGGCTAGACCAAGTGATTCTGGTGCTACTAACTACAGGAATGTTTGTCGGAGGTTCCCTAGGCTTCATTCTAGACAACACCATACCAGGTAACCATGCATTAGCACTAAAGAAGACCTGTCTTTGTTTGAAGAGGTCAGTCCACCCAAAACTGATAAAAAAAAAAGGCAGGGACTAGTGGGCTAAATCAACCATGGGTTAATAGTGGAGACCCCAGGGCTGGAATTATCAGGCTGACATTTACAGCTCTGCATGACAACTATTTATATGGGCAGAGATTAATAGGACTATCAGGAAACATTTAAGTAGCTGGATCCACTGTAAACTGAAATATCTGCTTTAGTCAGACTGTTCCTTTTAACCTCTTCAGCCCCGGAAGATTTGGCTGCTCAATGACCAGGCCATTTTTTGCGATACCGCACTGTGTCGCTTTAACTGACAATTGCGCAGTCGTGCAACGCTGTACCCAAACAAAATTTTATATAGATTGGTTTTCGCAAAAGTTATAGCGTCTACAAAATAGGGGATAGATTTATGGCATTTTTTGTATTTTTTTTACTAGTAATGGCGGTGATCTGCGATTTTTATCGAGACTGCGATATTGTTGCAAACAAATTGGACACTTTTGACAAATTTTTGGGACCATTGACAATTATACAGCGATCAGTGCTGTAAAAATGCACTGATTACTGTATAAATGTCACTGGCAGGGAAGGGATTAACTCAAGGGGCGATCAAGGGGTTAACTGTGTTCCCTAGGTGTGTTCTAACTGTGGGGGGATGGGACTGAATAGGGGAGGAGAGAGATCGGTGTTCATACTTAGTATGAACACACGATCTGTCTCCTCTCCCCTGTGAGAACTGGGATCTGTGTGTTTACACACACAGATCCTGGTTCTCGCTCTGTCACGAGGGATCGTGGGTGCCCGGCGGTGCAAAACCACTGCGCAGAGCAGGTTAAGTATGACATGTTTGTTATTGAAAAAAAAAACAAAAACCTTTACAATCACTTTAAGCACATTTAAAATAAGTAAATATATAGTGTGTTTGTGTATGTGTATGTATATGTATATATATATATATATATATATATATATATATACATTTTTTATTTAATCAGCCACGTGTTTTTGTTTTGATATTTCGTTTTGCATTTGTGGTAAATTTTATATTACTTTTCAAAAAGAGGGAGGGGGGGGGTATTCTGTAGTCCCGTAGACTGTTATTTTTCTGTACTTGCAATATTTTTAAGGAATAAAACATGCTGAAATGTGCATGTACTCCATTTTGTTTGTTTGATTTTGCCCAGACGTACACTTTAAAGAAACTTCACGGATGTAATGGAGCGAGTTTCTCCTATTTCTTTCTTTGTAAACACATATTTACTCCATTCAGTCCCAACTCCTACCATCTTTCCTCCTTTTAGCTAATATTATTATTTTTGCTGGTTTTTATTTTATGTTCAGTTATTTTTTGTGTACGGTCATTGCATTAAATAAATGTATCCCCTTATTCACACTGAAAATGTAATTAATTTTTTTAAGTCTTTATTTCGTTTGCAAATAACTTTGACATACTTTGTGTTAGAAACATAATTGTATGGTCATGTTATACAGCACAAATAACAGAATAAACCTGCCACGTTTTTATCACAGTAGCAGCTCCTTTTGAATAGCCATAAATCTGGCCATTTTCACAGGATGTTTTTTTATCCTTACTTACCGTATGTAGGCACAAAGGAAGAGCGAGGACTCATTGCTTGGAAAGAGGTGAACGGCGAGACAGACTTGGATTGCTGCGATGTGAACAATGTCTATGACCTTCCCTTTGGCATTGGAACGAAATTCTGCACCGCCTCCTGGCTCCGATATGTCCCATTCTGTCCGAAACCCAAAGAAATGCCTTTTGTGACTAATGAGAACGGTGACTTGAACAGCTACACGGAGACAAAACACTGATGGCGTTGAGACAAAACACTGATGGCGTCCAATGTGTCTCACAGGTCATGGACAATACCAGACGGCTGTACGTTGGGAGCTCCAGGAAGCACCTTTCACTGCCGCAACAAATGGGAAACAAAACGTCATAGCAAAAAAAAAAAAAACACAGACTGTTTAAAATCAGATGTTTAACTTATATATGTAATCACTGAAAATCCTCCCTTATGTTAAATACCCACCCTCTACACATCAGCTGAAATTTAAAACCAGCTCCAGTGCTTGCTGGAAAAAGGGGACAGCTCAATTCTGGCCACTGTCATTTTATTATATAGTGCTTGGTAAGTGTTTACCTCTGAATTTTAATAATTGAATGTCTGAATACTTCAAATGGTTTACAGAGTTCTTTAAGATAGTACAGCTCCTCTGTTCCTGCTGAAAGTTCCTCCCACAAACACCAGCACTGTGTACTTGATTGGCATCAGCTCTGGCATTGTGTCTCTGCCCCCGTCTGCGACTGGCCATTCCCGAAAGGAAACCTGTGATCGTGCAAAAGGAGTCATTATAACCTGGTTAGAGTGTTACTAAACCCAGGACCCTGCATTCATAATATCTGGTCTCCTATAGTACACAAAACACGGAAATGCAAAACCACAACCACAATCAAAACAAAAGTACATGGCTGGTTAATCATATATATTTATATACAGTGGGGCAAAAAAAGTATTTAGTCAGCCACCAATTGTGAAAGTTCTCACACTTAAAAAGATGAGAGAGGCCTGTAATTGTTATCATAGGTATACCTCAAGTATGAGAGACAAAATGTGGAAACAAATCCAGACAGACAATCACATTGTCTGATTTGGAAATAATTTATTTGCAAATTATGGTGGAAAATAAGTATTTGGTCAATATGAAAAGTTAATCTCAATACTTTGTTATATATCCTTTGTTGGCAATGACAGAGGTCAAACGTTTTGTGTAAGTCTTCACAAGGTTGTCACACACTGTTGCTGATATGTTGGCCCATTCCTCCATGCAGATCTCTTCTAGAGCAGTGATGTTTTGGGGCTGTCGCTGGGCAACACAGACTTTCAACTCCCTCCAAAGGTTTTCTATGGGTTGAGATCTGGAGACTGGCTAGGCCACTCCAGGACCTTGAAATGCTTCTTACGAAGCCACTCCTTTGTTGCCCGGGCGGTGTGTTTGGGATCATTGTCATGCTGAAAGACCCAGCCACGTTTGATCTTCAATGCCCTTGCTGATGGGAGGAGGTTTGCACTCAAAATCTCACGATACATGGCCCCATTCATTCTTTCATGTACACGGATCAGTCGTTTTGTTCCCTTTGCAGAGAAACAGCCCCAAAGCATGATGTGGCCACCCCCATGCTTCACAGTAGGTATGGTGTTCTTTGGTTGCAACTCAGCATTCTCTCTCCTCCAAACACGAGTTGTGTTTCTACCAAACAGTTCTACTTTGGTTTCATCTGACCATATGACATTCTCCCAATCCTCTTCTGGATCATCCAAATGCTCTCTAGCAAACCTCAGATGGGCCCGGACATGTACTGGCTTAAGCAGGGGGACACGTCTGGCACTGCAGGATCTGAGTCCCTGGTGGCGTAGTGTGTTACTGATGTTAGCCTTTGTTACGTTGGTCCCAGCTCTCTGCAGGTCATTCACTAGGTCCCCCCATGTGGTTCTGGGATTTTGCTCACTGTTCTTGTGATCATTTTGACTCCACGGGGTGAGATCTTGCGTGGAGCCCTAGATCGAGGGAGATTATCAGTGGTCTTATATGTCTTCCATTTTCTAATTATTGCTCCCACAGTTGATTTCTTCACACCAAGCTGCTTGCCTATTGCAGATTCAGTCTTCGCAGCCTGGTGCAGGTCTACAATTTTGTTTCTGGTGTCCTTCGACAGCTCTTTGGTCTTCAACATTGTGGAGTTTGGAGTGTGACTGTTTGAACTTGTTATCAGTATAAAAGACACCTGTCCACAGCCTCAAACTGGTGCCATTAATACAGGTAATGAGTGGAGGACAGAGGAGCCTCTTAAAGAAGAAGATACAGGTCTGTGAGAGCCAGAAATCTTGCTTGTTTGTAGGTGACCAAATACTTATTTTCCACCATAATTTGCAAATAAATTATTTCCAAATCAGACAATTTGATTGTCTGGATTTGTTTCCACATTTTGTCTCTCTTAGTTGAGGTATACCTATGATGACAATTACAGGCCTCTCTCATCTTTTTAAGTGGGAGAACTTGCTCAATTGGTGGCTGACTAAATACTTTTTTTTCTTGTCCTTCATCCCTTTTACCTCCAGGGTGAACTACAGAAAAATGCCCCTGAGACCTGTGGGCGCTTATAGGGGGAGGTGCTGAAAGTTTGGTGCTTGTAATGGCGGCATGTCAATTGTCTAGCCTGTTGTGGGAGCCAGCATTCAGGGGTATGATGCCACTGTGATTAGATTGTCACCTTTTGACAGGATGTTTGGAGGAGCTAAATGTTATAATATAAAACTGCTGACCTGGAGGGAAAAGGAGAGGGGCCATACAAGGTGGTATCAGAAAGTTTAGACTTCGAGCATAGTTTTGTAACACACCAACAGATGGCAGCACAAAGCTGCACGCAGTCACAGGGAGAAGACATTGTCATGTGTACATCGGGAGCTGTGCTACTGGTGATATTCTGATCTGTTAGGCTCTATTCACACTAATGCGTTTTTTGATGCATTTTTCAGAAATGGAGGGAAATTTTTTAACATGGGTTCCTATGGAACATGTTCACATCAATGCATTTTGTGCCTCTGCCTTTTTGGAAAGGGTCAGGGACTTTTTTCCCCGCAAAATGCAGCGTTTTGCATGTAATAGACTTCAATATTTTTTTTTACACTGTATATAATTGGTTGCTAAGGAGGGGGCCGGGAAGCCGGCCGCCGCATCCTTAACAACCGATGAGTCATCATCTGTCAGCGGGCTTCCCGCTGAATGTAAGAAAAAATAATTGCCGGCTAAGAAAAAAAACAGCATGCCCCCCCCCCCGGATCTAGTATGGATTCAGAGGGAACCCCCATGCCAAAATTAAAAAACAAAATGGCGTGGGGGTCCCCCCAAAATCCATACCAAACCCTTATCCGAGCATGCAGCCCGGCAGGTCAGGAACGAGCCAGCGCCCCCCCTCCTGAACCATAACCAGGCCGCATGCCCTCAACATGGGGGATGGGTGCTTTGGGGCTCTGCCTCCCCACCCAAAAGAACCTTGCCCCCATGTTGATGGGACAAGGGCCTCTCCCCGATGACCCTTGCCCGGTGGTTGTTGGGGTCTGTGGGCGGGGGGCTTATCAGACTCTGGAAGCCCCCTTTGACAAGAGGGCCCCCCCATGTGAATGAGTATAGGGTACATTGTACCCCTACCCATTCACCAAAAAAAGTAGTGTAGTGTTAAAAAATACAGTAGACAGTTTTTGACAAGTCTTTTATTAAGAATATCTTCTCCGCTTCTTCCTTCATCTTCTCCCACATCTTCATCCTCCAGTCTTCTCCTTCTCCCCCTGCTTCTTCCGTTCTTTTGTCCGGTGTTCTTCCTCTGCCTCCGATGCTGCGTCCCGCTGATCTGTCCGCGCTGATGTCAAGCATTTCTTAAAGCGGAGGTGCAGGAAAAAAAAAAAAAGTCAGCAGCTACTAACAGTGTAGCTGCTGACTTTTAATAGGGACACTTACTTGTCCTACTCGCCGGCGATGTCGGTCCTGCCGCGGCGATCGATCGCTGCTGGCAGGTCCCGGCTCCTCCATTCTGAGTAGGGGAAACAGGCAGTAAAGCCGTAAGGCTTCACTGCCAGTTTCCTACTGCGCATGCGCCACTCGCACGGCGCTTTGTGAATGGGCGGCTTGCCTCCTGGGATACACACAGTTCCCAGAAGGCAGCGTGGCCCATTCACAAGTAGAGGAAGCGGAAGGAGACCCACCGCGGACGGCGAAGAGGAACATTAGAGGACTTCCGCATAGCAACAGGCATTTAGGGTGAGTATAATTTTTTTTTTTTTTAATTTTTAGTGTAAAGATTTTTTCAGGGTGGACCTCCACTTTAAATAACGATGGGGGCTTGGCAATCAGATTACATCATCCGGAGGCCACGCCCCTTGTGACGTCACTGATTCATCATGCCCCAGGCGGTGATGTCACAGGGGGCGTGGCCTCTGAATGACATAATCAAATTACCACGCCCCCCCATTGTTATTTAAGAAATGCTTGACATCGGCACGAATAGATCAGCGGGACGCAGCATTGGAGGAAAGTGCTGGCTCAGGGATAACCTAATCATGTAGATTTTGGGGCCTGCATAGTTCTTAGCTGGGTTAACAACTATTTAGCACAGTTCAGCCCCTGCTGCAGCCTCTCACCAACTTGCTACACAGCTACATTGCAGATTGATCACTGAGGAAGAAGAGACTGAAGAAATATTTCTTCTTGCCTGCAGCAGACTAGGAAAAGTCACTGGATTGGAACTCAAGCATGTCTACTTGTTTTTTTTTTAGACTCTTGCATACACATATGGGCAGAATAAAATTCTAAAATCCACTCACTGGCAGAAAGATCCAGCTTAAAAAAAAAAGTAATGGTCCATAACCTGCTTCTGTTTACACGTGTAACTGTCTGTAAATCATTCACATCTTTAACCACTTGCCCACTGGGCACTTAAACCCCCTTCCTAACCAGACCAATTTTCAGTGCTCTCACATTTTGAATGACAATTACTCAGTCATGCAACACTGTACCCATATGAAACTTTTGTCTTTTTTTTTTCACACAAATAGAGCTGTCTTTTGGTAATATTTAATCACCACTGGGTTTTTCTATTTTTTGCGCTATAAATGAAAAAAGACTGAAAATTTTGTAAAAAATGAAATGTATCTTTCTTTGTTTCGGTTATAAAATTTTGCAAATTTGTAATTTTTTTTCATAAATTTTTACCAAAATTCATACTGCTACATCTTTGGTAAAAATAACACAAATCAGTGTATATTATTTGGTCTTTGTGAAAGTTATAGTGTATACAAACTATGGTGCCAATCTCTGAAAATTTATCACACCTGATGTACTGACGGCCTATCTAATTTCTTGAGCCACTAACAAGCCAGGAAAGTACAAATACCCACCAAACTTTATTTATTTAGTATGAGGCATGGTGAGTTTTTTGACGTAATCTTTTCCCACAATTCTTTGCAAAAATACAATTTTTTTTTCTTCACAAAATTGTCATAAGTTATTTCTCACACACAGCATATGCATACCACAAATTACACCCCAAAATACATTCTACTACTCCTCCTGAGTATGGCGATACCACATGTGAGAGACTTTTACACAGCCTGGCCACATACAGAGGCCCGACATGCAAGGAGCACCTCCAGGTGTTTTCCTAGGGACATAAATTACACATTTAAAGTGGAAGTAAACCCTCATATCATTTTCAGGCAAGGAAGCTGCCATCTTGGCCTCTGTTTAATCTTCAACTGCCATGATGCTGCACATGTGATCAGTTATGACACCAGCCATTGGATGGTTTGACAGTTTGGTTGAGAGCACAACCAATGTGACAGTTAGCATTACCGGCATGCCGGGAATGTAACTGCTTTTTGAAACAGTTAAATCGATGGGTTTACTTCCGCTTTAATTTCTTGACTACCTCTTACACTTTTGAAGGCCCTGGAGCACCAGGACAATGGAAATGCCAAAAAATCCCCCCATTTTGTAAAGCAAACACCCCAACATATGTTCTATGAGGCATGAGTGTTTTGAACGTGTCATTTTTTTCCACAAGTTTTTGGAAAATGTGGAAAGGAAAGTTGTCCATGTATAAGATATATCTATCACAGCATGTTCAGACCGAAAATAACACCCCAAAATATATTCTGCTTCTCCTACATTTCACATGTGTGAGACTTTTACACAGCCAGGCCACATACAAATGTCCAACAAGCAGGGCGCACCATCAGGTGTTCTAGGAGCATAAATTACACACCTAATTTGACTACCTATTACAGTTTTGTGAGATACTGATGGGCACTGTAGTGGCATAGATGTGGCACGGGTGAGGACTGATGTGGCTCGGGTGAGGACTGATGAGGCATGAATGTGGCACAGATGAGCATTGATGTGGCACGAATGAGCATGAATGTGCCATTGATTGGCACGAATGAGCCATGGATGGAGCATAGATGGGCAGGAATGTGCAGAGATCAGCTCTGTGGGCCCTTCAGATCCAGCCCACAGCACTGCTGCACCCGACTCCTTCCTCTCCTCGCACACTGTACCGATCGGTGCGAGGAGAGGGGAGGAACTGGACATGCTCTCATCTGTTGACAACTGATCGATCCGTCATTGGATGGGGCGATCACGTGTTAAGGGACGCTGTCATTGGCCTTTACCCCGTTACGTGACACGCTGGGTCCGGAGGACCTGGCGGTCACGGACATTCCCGGGTGCGCGCCCCAGTTGGCGCACGGGAGCGAGATTCTGGGAGGACGTCATATGACGGCCTCACAGAGTTATCCGACTGCGCTGTAGCCGGCATTTGGCAATAGCCCCGTTGGCAACTGGTTAAAATACTATTTCCATTTCTCTAGCCCTGTTTTCAATTCAACCTGTGTTTACATGTGTAATTTACGCAGGGATACAGCATTTTCTACTTTGATTTTGTGCAGCTTTAATATATACTAAAAACATACAGTTTAATTTATATTGTCCCTTCTATTTCTGTGTTTTGATGATAGTTTTTTTTTTTATTAAAATAGTTACAGCGCTAAGTACCTTTTTCCTAATCTAAATAAAGCTGTCACATGACCCAGCTCTTTCCCAGCCTGTCTGCAGGGAAACATAAGCAGGAGGAGCTTCTAGTCCTCTGCTGCTGGTCACATGTTCAAAATAAAAAAAAACAATCTTTGGAATACATAGTAAAAAAAAAAAAACATATCAATAAACTGTCATCCAAATATATATTTATTATTTTGTGGAAATAACACGGTGGGATTTCTGCTAGTCACAGGCTGTGTCACACCCCTCCAGCCTTTTTCTTAGAATAAGGCCCCATGCACACGAGACGCAGGTGCAAACTCTGCTGAACACACGTTTTTAAACGCTGAAACCGGCGTTTATAAACGCGCATTTTGCGGCTGCGTTTATAAGCGTTTCATCATAGACCCTCCCTAAGCTCAAAAAACAGTAAATTTTAACCATTTCAGCCAGTTTGTGAGACCAGAGTGAGTAGCAGCAGCTGAGAGAGCAGCAGTGTACTTGTATTTAGCGTATCACTTGCCACATCATCTGCCACAAGTTGTGGATGGTCCACTTGCCACATCACCTGCCACAAGTTGTGGATTGTCCACTTGCCACGTTACCTGGCCACGTTACCTGGCCATGTTACCTGCCACAAGTTGTGGATTGTCCACTTGCCACGTCACCTGCCACAAGTTGTGGATTGTCCACTTGCCATGTCACCTGGCCACATCACGTGCCACGTCACCTGCCACAAGTTGTGAATTGTCCACTTGCCACGTCACCTGGCCACGTCACCTGCCACAAGTTGTGAATTGTCCACTTGCCACGTCACCTGGCCACAAGTTTTGGATTGTCCACTTGCCACGTCACCTGGCCACGTTACCTGCCACGTCACCTGCCACGTCACCTGGCCACATCACCTGACAAGCTGTGGATTGTCCACTTGCCACGTTACCTGCCACAAGTTGTAGATTGTCCACAATGCAATGCAAGCAATTACAGTTTTCTTTTATATTTAAGTTTTTCATCATTTGCCATCATTTTTGAGATTTCTAATGTTAAAAAATAGGTCACCTTTAAAAACGCTTATAAACGCAAACGCGGCAAAACGCCGGTACCGCGTTTAGCGTCTGAAACGTGAAAACTTTTGCGTCTGAACCCATTTTTTTGCTTCTGGAAAAACGAGGTTAAATGCAACTGCTTGTAAACGCCAAAAAACGAGACTGTGTGCATGGACACATAGGATAACATTGAATGGGTTCAGGAGCAGTTGAAGAAAGCGTCCAACTGCCTCTGAACGCGCGTTCAACAGCAAATAACAGCGTCTCGTGTGCATGGGGCCTAAGAGGGAGATGAAGCCACCATAAATCTACATGTAATATCCTGGCCCCATTGTGTTTAGCTAGTTAGTGGGCTGTCATTTACCACTGTGTATACACCCACATGTGTGACTCTATAGTCACATGGGCTGCTCAGATATTATAGAGAGGAAATGCTCAGCATAGAAACTCACAGAAAACTGAGCATGTGCAGAGTTGCCACCACAGCTGCAAAATCCCTAGCTGAATTGGGCACATGAACAGAGGGGGGAGACTGAGAGCATTCGGATCAACCAGTTTTTTTTGCAGAATACACAAAACGAATCTCATAGTGACAGAGAGTATGAACAGCTTGTAATACACCATTTATTGATAGTTTTTTATTATGTGGATTTAGTGACGCTTTAACAGAGCACAAGATTACTATGCACAATGCAGCTGTGGGCATGGGCCCATCATATATATATATATATATATATAAAGCCTCGTACACGCGGTCGGACTTCCATCGGACTTTTCCGTGGATTTTTGTCCGAACGGAGTTGGTTGGGAACACCCATAGCATACACACGCTCTGACTTTTCTGCAAACTTTCTTAAAACTTCTTACAACATCACGTGTTTTTTCTGCTCTTTTCTGATCTTTACTGCCACCCTTTGGTCAACTTCTGCTATTGTTGGTTGATTTTAACATTAGTTGTTTTGTCCATCGGACTAAAGTTCGATGGTTTTCTGTACACATGGTCGGACTTTGCTCCATCGGACTTTTGTTGGGCAAAAGTTTGTCCGTTTGCAGACCCAACTTTTGTCCAATGAAATCCAAAACCAAACGAAAAAAGTTTGTCCGATGGAGCGTACACACGGTCGGATTGTTGGTCCAACTTGCTCAAAACGAAGTTTGTTGGGCAAAAGTCCGACCGTGTGTACGGGGCTTAAGACTGCTGCAATCAGATCCGTAAGACTCTGTACTGATCTGAACACAGTGTTTTTTACAACCAAGTGGACGAACCCATATTGTGCAATGTTAGGAATTTCCTGCATACTTTCAAGGTTTGTAAACGTTCCCCTCTTTCATAAATGCCACCCAATGATCACATCGAGAAAAGACAACCTTTTGGTCTTTTAATGGAAAGGACCTGATTTTGGATGGCTTTCTTTGAGAAATGCAATGTAAACAGGTCTTGCAGAAAAACTCCACATTACAAAAAAATAGAGCATTAGTCGTTATACATAAAACACACCTTATATCCAGAAAGTGAACACTTTAATTGAACTTCAAGGAAACAGTTCTGCACAGCAGTTTAGAAATGCCTTTCTTCCCTCACAGTAAAAGCACAAATGAAGAAGGAATTTTTCATATTTTAAATACGCTGCATGTCTTAATAAATAAATTAAAACATCAGTTTTTTTTATAGTCTTATAAATACTTTTTTTTTTGTTAAACAAAATGTATTAAAACTTTCCGCTACATTTCTAATATAAATATATATATATATATATATAACTTAAGACAAGAACAATTCTGGTCAGTATTCATATAAACCTCAGTACTGCTCTGAAGTCATCCGTTGTAAACATAACAGTTGTGTCTTTGGGATCCATTTCCTCCCACACAGAGCAGCTCAATGTAATGAAGCCGCACTCTACTACTTCCAAGAAGCTAAAGCCAACTTTGTTCCAGCAGGGGGCGACAGATGTCAGTTGCTGGGTGGAGTGTTCCCTATTGTGCTCAAACAGTAAAGTTGGTTTGAGCTTCTTAGAAATACAATTTCTGGTCCGAAAGATAAATAAGGGCCTCAAAGGTGTATGCATACCCAAAAACTTGATTTTGGGTGGCGTTTGGAAGTGTTAGACCTCCTGTCATGTTTTTATTATTGGGTCCCTGCTGGGAACATTCACCCTCAGTTTGTCCTGGTGATGGAGCAGTCACCAGAACAGGAATAGAAGATGAATTTTCACGCAGGGACAAAAATGTGTATAAGGGGATCATTTCCCTTCTCTGATAATAATTTCCTTTTACTTCCTGCTGCATCTCCAGGACAGGAAGTTAAAGAGACAGACAGCACAAAAAATAAATTAACTGGAGTTTTAACCCCTTCCTTATTCTATTCAAAACTAAATAAACGTTTTAGTTATATGTACATGTTAAATTGGAAAAAAAATAATGGTTTAATTTTGTCCCCTGCACTGAAGAGGACGCCAAACCCCAGGCAACCACAGTCTAGAGAAAAGTGGAGAAAGAATGCATATACATGGCCAGCTTTTTGGTTGTTGGCAGCAGCAGCAGACATTTTACATGGTTAATGTGACATTGTTAAGGCAGTTGGATATAACAGTCACTGAAAAAGGATGTTGTTTTGTGGGCTCAAGAAACTCCTTAAGGGTACGGAATGTCTTAAATCTGGCTTCCCTGTGATATCTGAGAATAAAGATGAAACAAGCTAAAACGCTCTAACATGGCAACAGCTAAAAATGTATAAAGTCAGCAGGCTTTACACTGTAACCCATCAAGTTTAAAATGAAATATCGATTGTTAGCTTTAGTCAACAGACAGCCATCCAGTACACAGAATAACTTAATATCTGTCTGCTCCAAGAGTTTAGCCAGATGGAAAACAATGTTTGTTGGAAATCTGTGACACGGCTTTGGCACAAAAAAATGGCCTACAGACTTTAATCAAACCATAAATATGGTGGCTGTTATGACTAATCTTTTTTCTGTCTGTGTAAGTGCTGAAAAGATGGATTTCAGGGCGTTCACAGGTCATCTTCATCGTCAAAAGATTCGGTACATCTCAAGAACATCGTCTCATAATCGAACTGTTGGGAAGACATCTGGGAAAGGAAACACACATCATATATATATAAACCTTAGAAAAAAAAAAAAAGAAAGATGGTCCTTATGGAATCTTTTAAAATACTCTGAGGAGGGAAGAACCCTAATAGATGTGAACTGAGCAGATGCTGTTGGTCGATTCAGGGGATGCAATGTGGAGAGAGAGAGGGGGAGGGTGTTTTTTATTTTTTTAGTACTTTTCTTTTCGGGGGGAGGTGGGGAAATGGGAAAATCATAAAACGAGGAGAGATGTACAGATACAGGATGAATAGAAAGGGACGGAAGGCCCCCCCCCCCCCAGCTTGGGGACAAGAAGAGGGACCCAGAGGGGGAATGAAAGCCCATTGGCTTGTGCATGAAAAAACAAAGGTTCTTGATTTGAAGCAATACGGTTCTAGGCGATAAGAGATTATTAAGAATATGAAGATATAGGAATAAAGTACACTATGGTATATTATATATAGCAGATAAAGCTGGATATTGTGTGATGTACAAGATGTATGAAATGTACCTTGTTTTTTCTGTTTGTTTCAGGAAAAAAAAAAAAGGGGGGGGAAATATGACTTACCTGTACAATTCATATCTTGAAATACAGTATAGGACACAGGCTGAATATTCATAGACCCTGTTTTTTTTGGCTTGTACGTACAGGTGATTAGACACTGGCAAGCTTTTGAGGACAGGCCTCCTGAGCATCCCCCTATAACCCTACCCCCCACTCTGTGAGTCCTCAGTTTTGCAGCAAGCAAAGCAGAGTAACAGAGAAGCTCCAGTAATGAGTGGTCTTATCTATTTAGCCATGGCAAACTTGAAAGCAGGATGTCCATTGTAAGGTCCTGAGAGTAGGACGAATAGGAAGTTTGTCTCCCTGACAGAAGCTCTTGCTTTGGCCAATATGGAGATCCCTTTGCGTAAATGCTACCTAAAAAACTATCTAGCTAGAGCACCCAACACTCAATTAGAAAAAAGTGCAAGAGTGAATAGTGTAGCGCTCTTACCCTATTGCACCACATCAAATTTACATGTCACATGTAACCACACAGTGCTTCAACATGGTCTCCCATATATATACAATAACAACCATAAATATCTGATACTCATACAGTGCTATAAAAAAGTATTCATACCCCTTAAAATTTTCCACATTTTGTCATGTTACAACCAAAAACCTAAATGCATTTTATTGGGGTTTTTTATGTGATAGACCAACACAAAGTGGCACATATTTGTGAAGTGAAAGGAAAATAATAAATGGTTTTCAATTTGTTTTACAAATATCTGAAAAGTGTGATGTGCATTTGTATTCAGCCCCTCTGAGTCAATACTTTGTAGAACCCCCTTTCACTGCAACTTTGAGTATGTCTCTACCAGCTTTGCACATGTAGGAGAGTGAACTTTTTGCCCATTCTTCTTTGCAAAATAGCTCAAGCTCTGTCAGATTGGATGGAGAACGTCTGTGAACAGCAATTTTCAAGTCTTGACACAGATTCTCAATTGGATTTAGGTCTGGACTTTGACTGGGCCATTCTAACACATGGATATGCTTTGATCTAAACCATTCCATTGTAGCTCTGGCTGTATGTTTAGGGTCATTGTCCTGCTGGAAGATGAACCTCCGCTCCAGTCTCAAGTCTTTTGCAGACTCTAACAGGTTTTCTTCTAAGATTGCCCTGTATTTGGCTGCATCCATCTTCCCATTAACTCTGACCAGCTTCCCTGTCCCTGCTGAAGAAACGCATCCCCACAACATGATGCTGCCACCACCATGTTTCACGGCGGGGATCCGTGTTTTCAGGGTAATATGCAGTGTTCGTTTTCCACCACACATAACGCTTTGCCTTTAGGCCAAAAAGTTCAATTTTGGTCTCATCTGACCAGGGCACCTTCTTCCACATTTGCTGTGTCCCCCACATGGCTTCTCGCAAACTGCAAATGGGACGTCTTATTATTTCTTTAAAACAATAGCTTTCTTCTTGCCACTCTTCCATAAAGGCCAGATTTGTGGAGTGTACGACTAATAGTTGTCCTGTGAACAGCTTCTCTCACCTGAGCTGTGGATCTCTGCAGCTCCTCCAGTTACCATGGGCCTCTTGGCTGCTTCTCTGATAAATGCTCTCCTTGCCTGGCATTCTCCCACTTTTCAGGATGAGAGTGCATCTTCATTGGGAAGACTTGGTGGGCCATGTCCTGCACCGCAAGAAAAGGCTGAACTTAGGCTTAGAAGAAAAGGGATGTTAGAACATTCCACTGTGAAAGAAGAATCTTTTCTCCTGTGAGATCTTTGATTAAATTTTCAAGTGCTTCGCCAAAGAGACATCCTTCTTCAAAGATCTTTTACAGGCTTCAACTGACCAGGGTTTGAGCCACAAGGTTCAACGCATATGAATGGAAATTAGAGCCATTCTGCAGATTTGTGTCATAACTTGTTCTAAGGCATCCACACAAAAGAGCAGGACAGAAGGTAATTCCACAGGTAAAGTACAGTCCTGGAATATCAGATCATTTCTATTGTCCATTAACCTAGTCCAGTTAGCTGCAGTTTGACAGACAAAAATTGCAGCAATAGCTAGTTGCAGAGCTTGGCCTGCAAAAGCAAAGAGAGCCTCTAAGAGCATCTCAAATTTCCTATCTGCAGAATCTTTGAATGAAGCAACATCTTCAATTGGTCCAGTGAGATATTTAAGACTGAGATGACAGAGTCTACTGACACAGCACACTACTTTTTTGGTGAACACCTTTTCCACTGGATAGAGCTCAGCAATGATTTTCAGAGCGGTGATAGTGTTTTCTGGATTGATTTAATCATGATAAATTGCCCATTCTATTTGTTAACAAAAAGGAAATGTCTTTTTATTTATCAGGTCTTTTTGTACATAAACAGTCATGGGAAGATGGGAGATTCAAATGTGACAACGCCAGGGCTCTTGTGCACAGTAGAAGTGAGCATATCAACATTCGCAAGCATATTGCGTGAAGCCATAACATCAGGTGAATGGGTGCCTAGGGTTGAGAAATCTGACATTTTGGAGCCCTGGAAAAGTGGTAGTTGTATTAAAGTTGTTGTAAACCTAGTTACACCACTTTTACCTACAGGTAAGCCTATAATAAGGCTTACCTATAGGAACTGGAAATGTCTCCTAAACCTGCACGGTTTAGGAGATATTTACCATATACGTTTGCGCCACTGAAGAAGGGGCACGATCGCACCGTTTCTAAAGGGTCCGTGCCAAGATCGGCGGCTCCCTCGCGCATGCACGGGAGTGACGTCGCAAGACTCCAGTCAGTCACAGAGCCGGAGTCCACGGCCCCGGAAGGAAGAGGGGTGAAGATGGATGTGTCTACCAGCGGGGACATTACGGGCTTCGTTTGCAGGCAAGTGGCACATAATGGGCTAGTATGCGATACATACTAGCCCATTATTATTTTACTTTGCAGGGAACAAAAGAGGAAGTAAAATCCATCAGGGTTTCCTAAGCCTTTAGAGGTCTTAGGAATTGTGCCATAGTTGCAGAAAAAGTCTGCTTTAAGCTGACTACACATTATACAATTTTTTTGTTTAATTTAATTTAGATTTACCTTCAACTATGTAGTGCAAGGGCCTGTCTGATTGCATACAAATTGAAAGTGTTTAGCCCTCTGTGTAGGGGTTGGGGTGAACGTGGAATGACAAACTCCTACAGAGGCACCATCCCTTGAGAATATGTAAACATGTTGCAGAAAAAGGATGTTGTGGAAAAACGGTTTTGAACGGGGTGGGACTTTAATTGTGCCTCTGAGGAGTGTAAAAAAATGGAATCCAAATACATAAATTTATAGAAAAATAGATACATTTTTATTTTTCTGCCACAGGGCAGTACAAGATAAGAAGTCAGATAAAAGTACTTTACAGTCTTGGAAATTTAATTTGGGGTGTGCGAGTCCCAAACAGTGAAAGCAATATGCCCAACGCGTTTCGCAGACAATTCCGCTTCGTCTGGGCCTTGAGAGTTGCACAGTAGAATACCGAATGAATTCTATGAATAAGATATTAATAAACAAAACATAAATAACTTATACAAAAGTTCAGATATATGACAGATACATAGACTAATACATTTATTTAATATGGATTTTAAATATATTTCCTATAACATTATACAAAATATTGTTACAATGTAAATTAACCATCTATATCGATAAGGAATTTGATCCCAATATGTGAATGACTGTGAATGTCTTTTTGAGTACTCCCTCCTGAACCCTCCCTCTGTGCAAGATACTGCTGCACATTACCAAACATACCAGTATAACCGTGTCTCTAGCTTCAGATGCTTTGTAAATACAACATACGATTTGTAACAATTTTTGTATAATTTTATAGGAAATATATTTCAAATCCATATTAAATAAATGTATTAATCTATGTATCTGTCATATATTTGAAGTTTTGTATAAGTAAATTACGTTATTTATGTTTTGTTTATTAATATCTTATTCATAGAATTCATTCGGTATTCTACTGTGCAACTCTCAAGGCCCAGACGAAGCGGAATTGTCCGCGAAACGCGTTGGCTACATTGCTTTCACTGTTTTGGGACTCGCACACCCCGAATTCAATTTTCAAGACTGTAAAGTACTTTTATCTGACTTTTTATCTTGTACTGCCCTGTGGCAGAAAAATAAAAATGTATCTATTTTTCTATACATTTATGTATTTGGATTCCATTTTTTACACTCAGTGGCACAATTCAAGTCCCACCCCGTTCAAAACCCCCCCCCCCTCCTTTTTTCTGCAACATATTTACACATTGTTTAGTCTTGACCTCATATTATATGGTTTTGGTAAATTTAAATGAAAATTGTACAAGAAAATTTATGTTAATGTGTAGCCAGCTTTAGTCAGGCCGCTTGTTGCGTGCCTGAGATAGAGCCCAGAATCGGATCCTGCTCCAGTGCAAGGGCAGCCTTTTCAATATAAGTGTTGTGTGGGTTTTCTGCAAAGCAAAAATCTGCCTAAACTTTTGCCATAGCTCTTTTGCCTGGTTTCCATCACTACTACAGAGGAGGGTATTACCCCGTGGGATAGGGTGAGCGTATTCCAAAAAGAATATGCAGCAACCATGTTTCTGGTCCCTATATTGTATAGGGTCCAGGCTTTGGCCGTCATGGTGGACATACCCCCAGAAGCATCTTCATGGTCTGAATTTTGGAGGGATGGATCACAGTTCTGGACCTGTATGGCACCAGTTGGCTAACTACATGCGTTGCACAAAGTTCTCAGATAAGCTCCCATCCAGAATCCAGTGCCTAAAGTAACATTACAGGCTGTTTCCATAGCATGGGGTCCGGGTACAGTTCCAGTTCCCAAGGTTCTATAGAGGTTTCCCTGATCCAAGTGCACTGCTTCTATTCTTGTTTTTGAAGAGTTGAATTGAAGAATCTGAAGAAAAAAAAAACAAAAAAAAAACAATAGACCACTTACCCTAGGTCACTAGCAAAAAAAACAGAGGACTCACAAAGTGAGGCAGGGTTATAGGGGTAATGCCCAGGGAGCATGTACTCAAAAGCTTGCCAGTGACAAATCACCTGAAGGCACAAGCCTATAACCCAGGGTCTATAAATATTCAGCAGGTGTCCTGTACTGTACAATTACGAGAACATGGCTAATGTTAATTTAACAGCTGCCACTCCAGCGGTAGCGGAGCTTCGAAATCCTAGGACTGCATTCATACATGTGCAGTCCCTTGTGGACTGTGGCAAGTTAGCCCAATAATAAAAAAGGCTGCACGACCCTTTATTTTCAATGCAATGGATGACAATGCACAGCATGTTCATTGTTCAAAATGAGTGGCACTGCAGCATGCAGGTCTTGTACTTCTCATTACTGCAAAACATAAGTCTGAATGGGCCCTCACTCCAGTCAATTTTGTATTTTAAAAGTTATGTTATGGATTGGGGGGGGGGGGGTAGTTAAAACTTGTTGGACAGAAAGGCAGGGACAGCACACACGGAGGATGAGGATGGATTCCCACTTCTCCTTTCCTGTACCTACATTCCATTAAGGCAGCCCATACAAAAAGGGCACAGGAATGGATCAAAAAACAGACATGAAGCAACTTTACAATCAACACAACACATGGTAGTGTAGGGAAGTCTGCAACAGGCAGCACACAAACTCATTGGCACAGAAAACACCAAAAATATAGACTTGGGCTGTTGGTTTTTGTCAGTAAATTAATCATAGAATAGACATAAATGAAAAATAAAAGATTGGTAGGGGGGCTTCACTAAATGCAAATCATCCCCTGCAAAAGCAGGTGTGCTTGGAGATTCAGTTCTGTTGACAAGCCGGTTCTCCGATTCAGCAATGGAAATGTGATGGAATAATTAGGTGCAACATTGTGAGGACTTCTAAGGAACACTGTCATTTACCCAGAAGTCATGTCTCTTTTTGGAGAGGCTTTGCTTATACTTTGCAGGATGTACTTCTGCTGAGTAGTCAAGAGAACCCTTAATTCATGAATCAGAAGTCCCTCTTACAAGATAAGTATTTCATCCTGTATGGTCTTGTGCAACAAATGTGGATCACTTCCAAGTCAGCTGATTAACTTCCCTGACTTAGGGATGTTAAACTATAATGTCTCATTGTACAAGATGAGGCAGAGGGTCATCCTTGCAGCGTGACTGTGTAACAGGCAGCTTATCTATGGCTTTAGGTGCAGCACAAGCTCCGGACTTAAAGGAGACTTTTTTTTTTGTTGAGTTTTGGATAAAGTGAGGAAGAGTTAAAGAGTTTAGAGTCAAGCCGCGTACACACGACCGGTTTTCTCGGCAAGAAATGACAAGAAAACTGTTGGGAGAGCTTTCTTGCCGAGAAAACCGTTCGTGTGTATGCTTTCTCGTCGAGAAAACTGGCCAAAATCTCGACGAGAAAAAAGAAGACCTGCGGTCTTTTTTCTCGTCAGGGTCTCATTTTTTCTCAGCGTGATTCTCGTCAGACTGTTTTTGGACGAGAAAACCGTTCGTGTGTATGCTTTTCCGAGTCTTCAAAAACCGCGCATGATCAGAATGTAAAAAAAATCTGATGCAAAAAAAATAAAGATGATTGAAAAAGGTGAAATTTGAGATTTTTGTACTTACCGTAAAATCCTTTTCTTGGAGTCCATTGAATATCATGGGAGGTCTTAAACGTTTGGGTTATACTGTCACATACAAGAAGATTGTACACCACAAAACAAAAAAACAGTAGTAGACAAACTAGCAGTATAGCCCCTGCTACTACCAACATGCCTCAGTTTTGTAGCAAACTAGTGCCAAGAGCATGATCATAAACAAAGGGGTGAGGTCTGTGTCCCTTACAGGACTCCATTGATGGACAGAAGACATCCAAAAGCAGTCCAACTGACAGGTGGGCAACACAGCAAACAATCACAAACAGGCCAACGTAAATACCAGGAAACTGGGTACTACTTGCAGCCAAAGGACTTTATGCCTGAAGCTGACATCAGATGATGCTGAAACCTCTTGTAGAACTTAGAGAATATGAAAACAGAAGACCAGATGGCAGCCTTACAAATCTGGGAAACATTTTCTTGTTGCCAAAAAGCTCTTGCAGATCTAGTAGAGCAGTTGCGGTGAACTTTAATGACATGGAAGGCCTCGACATCACAAAAGGGCCACACATAACATTCAATGAGTATTCAGTGTCAGGAGACAGCATGCAAACAAGAGGATTTAGTCAAAGACTAATGGCATGATACAAGAAATGGTCAGAGACTCTGGACATAAAACAGAAGGTGATCAGAGACTGTGGAAAGGATACAAGAGATGCTCAGAGACTGTAGACATAGAAACGTTATGGTCAGAAACTGCAGACAAGAAACAAAAGACGGCAGACATGGTACAGGAGATGGTCACAGACTGCCATCATGATACAAGAGATGGTCAGAGACAGGGGACATGCTTCAGGGACAGTCATTAATTGAAAACATATTACATGAGACTGCTAAAAATCGCTGCTATAATGGGGCAATAGGGAAACACAGGTTAGTGTCTGTAGGGGCCCGAGGCCTACACAAAAAGTGCCAAAAGGGCTGTAGGGTGGGCACAAGAGTATTAATATATAGTAAGCCTCAACAGGAAAGAGGGGAAGCCAATTCTTAAGACCATTAGCTTGAATGATGGTCTGTCTTAGCCACTTAGACATGATGGAACAAGAAGATGGGCACCCTTCTGTGGCTCATCTGGGATGACAAAATGGGAATTAGTCTTCTGAAATATGCAATGGCTAGAAAGAGACTCCCACAGCTCGAAACACATCCAGACAATGGAAATAACTTTTTTTAATGTCAACAAGATCCTTGGCCTAAACATCACCTTGTGCCCCAACAAAAGGTCTCCAATTCAGACACTCCTCTCATTCCAAAAAAAACAAAACATTGTGGGTACGAGAAGAGAGAGCAATGTCTTTAATAGTTTAAACAGTCAAACAGTGGTTTCTGAAGCGCAGAGAGAATCAGATTCAGATCCCACGGAGTAGGCAACCAAGTGAAGCCTTAAGAACAGGTAAGAGTAAAACCCCTATAAGCATTCTACCACAGGAACTAGGACAAGGACACTCTGATCCAGAAGACTTGAGAGGGCCCCATAAAATCTGCTAATCTGTGCAGAGACACAGGAAGGTTGAAGTCAGAAAACTAGGAGGGGGCAGGGACAAAACTTGAGTTTCTAGCCCTATGACACCCCTTCTGCTCACAAGCGTTTGGACTGCAAAAAAGCATCTGGAAAGGTCAAAAGGCATACTCCCACTCTGAAAAGTGGAGGTGCACCTTCATACCAAAGAAGACTTGTCAAGCTTGGAGTGTTAGACTTTGCAGGCGAATCGGGAGTGAGGACTGAATGTTAAACTCGAGTAAAGCTGGCCATACACCATTAGATTATCTGCAGATTTTCTATGGTTAGATGGAAAAAGTGGGAGATTCCTCCATCCAAACAGTTAATATACATGGAGAAATCTGTTGCACTTTTTCCATCTAACCATAGAAAATCTGCAGATAATCTAATGGTGTATGGCCAGCTTAAGTGGAGAAACAAAAGAGCTGCTGTGAAGGAGAGAATATGGGCTGACCTAGTTTTATTTTTTTGTTTGCCAGTGTTCATGCCTACTGTAGGCAGCAGTATAATCCAAAGGGTTTTGACTTCCCATGTCCCTTAAAGGGGTTGTAAAGGTAGGTTTTTAATCTTAATGCATTCTATGCATTAAGATAAAAAGCCTTCTGTGTGCAGCAGCCCTCCTTAGCCCCCTAACACCTACCTGAGGTCCCTCTCTGTCCAGCGATGTCCACGTGTGTCTCAGTCGTCCAAGATTCTCCTTCCTGATTGACTGAGACACAGCAGCAGCGCCATTGGATACCGCTGCTGTCAAAGTCAGCTAACCAATCAGGGGAGAGAGGGGGCAGGGCCGGGTCGAGGCTTCATGTCTGAATGGCCAAGGGCAATAACCCAGCAACAACTACGGGAGACACGTCGCCGGTCACATCGGTGTGCGGGGCCGCTGCAACAGTTTCGATCTAAGATAAGCATTTCATAATGAGCTAGTATGCGGTGCATACTAGTTTATTATGCCTTTGTCTTACAGGGGGTTTTTTTTTTTTTGGGGTTTACAACCACTTTAACGCTTATTGAATGAGAAAGAAACAGTCGTTTATAATAAAAAATTGGAGGGCAGTACTGGGAACCAAGTATGGATTGCAAACTAATCATTGATGCACCCTGAAACAAATGTTGACCTGTAAACCAAAGACTACATACAAACACTTAAAATAAAACAAATTGAATGAAACATACCTTTATGCACTTGTAAAGATTTAAAAATAAGTGACCAAAAACCATCCCACTTTACTTGTAAAGGCTTATAAAAACTAGTATCAGTTTTGTACCTTGGTGTAAGAGGACACACTGGATCTCAGGAAGTCATAGATTTGCTGGTACAGATAGAGGTTTCCTTCAGGGCTCTCCCAAGGGAAAAGTTCATGTAAACCACTTCAGGAAAAGCAAAAATGTTATATAGGCATGTGTGATACTGGGGAGCAAAGAGCAACACTATCTTCAGGTAAGAAAATGCAACATATTAACAAATAGTTAATTTACTGAAACTGTATACATTGCCAAACATACTGGAAAAAGACACTCATTTCAGCACTAGCAGGGCAGAAACACTAAATCTGTAGAAGTGCAGGCACTAAATTGTGATGTCACTCTTGTTAAGCCTCGCATGACACTTTACAAATCTCCACCTCCCTTTCCCAGAATCGCCTCTTAATCCCTATTTTTTTTATTTTATTATTATTTCAGCCTAGCTGTGCGTGGCTTTGCCCACACAGCATCATGATCCAGGTTTGAGATTGCTAACATTCAATGACTACAAGTCCCATCTTCCACCATGCACACTTGGTGTCTCTATCTCTGTGTCCAGTTCCTCCTTCAATGAAGTGATGTCACAAAATGAACAAGCAGCACACAGAGACTTAATGGATGCTGCTCATTCATGTGTGGTAGCCGCACTAAAATCATTATTACACTCACAGACAGCATAACTTAAAGTGGTTCTAAAGTCATAAGGTTTTTAATCTTAAGGGATTAAGATAAAAACCTTCTGTGTGCAGTAGTCCCCCTCAACCTCCCTAATACCTGAGCCCCATCTCGATCCAGCAATGTTGCACGAGTGTCTTGGCTCCCTCCGCATTGGCCGAGACCTGCAGTGGGGCGCCATTGGCTTCCGCTGCTGTCAAAGTCAGTTAGCCAAGGAGGAGAGGGGGCGGGGCTGAATTGACACACTGAGCTGTGGCTAGGCTCAGGTGCCCCCATAGCAAGCTGTTACAAGAAAATGAGGATCTGAGCTGATCTGTGCAAAATCACTGCACAGAGCAGGTAAGTATAACATGTTAGTTATTTTAAAAAAAACCCACAAGACTTTAGTATCATTTAAAAAAATTCCTACTAGATGTAAAAGCTAAATCTGTATCGAGTTAATAACAAACATTTTAAATTGTGCTTTTTTGAGAAATGGTGATATTCAAAACGTACGTAAAACTATAAGCAATCTGGTGGTTGGTTATAGAACTACGATATGCATTGTGCTAATGCTCTGCATTGGTTTACATTGTGATAAAATGATGTAGGCATACCATTTTATTTCAACTTGGTACACTTCAATGCAGTGCAAAAATGGTGCCACACATAGGAGTTGAATTAATGTAAAAAAAAAGAAAAAAAAAAAGGAAAACAAACAAAACACACAAAATTAAGCACTGCAATGCATTGTAACAATATATTGCAGCGATTGTGCACAACGCATATACTACGGCATGCAGGTAATGCTCTTTGTACAGAGGCTTCCTTTACTATTCTTAATTTATGAATAAACACAGGAGTGATCGGTACCGGTTCATTTGGAAAAAGAAGGGATCGGTAAAAATTACATATTTATTTAATCAACTGTTTTTTAGCAAAAGTGGGTTGCAGCCTAAAAAGGTAACTACATTTTTTTAAATAAATAACTACATATACAAAATCAAAATCATAATTTTTACCCAAACAAAAACAGAAAAAGAACCTTCACCCACTGCAATGTCTCCAATAGCGGGGCTACCGACACAAAAACTGTTACCGCTAACTAAATTACACATAACAGACAAACTATATTGGGACTATACCTGGGGCTGGAGGTGGTCTGAATAGCACCATGGTTTAGAAAATCTGAAGCCACATCGAAAGCATCTTCAAACAGAATCTGCTGCCAGAATATAAAGAAATGAAGATCAAGATGGTTCTACCTCCTCTGCACGGTTATATAGATTTGTAGGAATATACAGTACATTGGGCAAGGATTGGAAGGACATTCCATGAGCACTTCAAAGGTCAATATTTCTGTTAGAAGCTGTTGGATTGAGCTACAAATTATGCTCTTCCATCATTAGAGATTCCTAAATGTACTTTATCTGAAGTCCAGATTCAGCCTCCATTTTGGTGTTTCACATCTGCCGCAGCTGGATAAGTTTCACTCACCATGCATTCTCAACAAAAGTAAAATAAAAAGGAACCCCCCCTTTTTTTTATTTCCTAATGGTTGCAGCAGATGGGTGGAGCTGGGAATTCAGTCCTGTAAAGAAGCCAATGAATCAATCAGCTCACCAACATCTAAAACTGAAATATCAAGATTTTTGGTTTACCTGTAAAATCCTTTTCTTGGAAGTACATAACAGGACACAAAGGAATTAATCTTGACCACTTGGGTTAGTGAACCTTCAGGTAAATGGACACTGGCCAAAAAAAAAAAAGGCAGGATTTCCTGGTGTTGGTTGCTTATGAATGGAACCCTTTTTGGACTGTGAAGGCATCACCTGTTTCTTACCTGTCACCTTCATACTCTTGTTAAGAAGTAAGTGTGCTTTTTCCTATAGTCACTTTTTGGATACAGGCATCCAAAAATAATCAACCTCTCAATCTGCTTCTTGCAGAGAATGTTTGCTGACCAACACTTGAGCCATAGGATCCTTGTCATGTGGACTAGTGAAAGTTGCCTTATGGAGTCTTCCAAGGCCTTTAACAGGAAACTCAGGGCTTTTGGAAAGTCTTACAGGTGCTGCCGAACAGCAGGGTCTTCCTGATCTCATTCTCTGGAATGAAACACCCAATTCGCCCAGAGTTTAAGGGCTTGGCAAACTACAACTGCAGGCTGCAGAGCCACTCTTGCCAAAGAGAAGGATGCCTTAAAGAGGGACCTCTTATCCATGGTGTCCTTAAAGACTGAGACCACATCCACTGCGACCGTCAGGGTCTTGGTGATAAGAAATGGCTTGATCACAAGCCGAAGATCTCCATTTTTTTGTAGAATTCTTTCTCATGGGGTATTGGTGAGTAAAGTGATTTGGTGTTGAAAACAGCTTTTCAGGAGAACCTCCCGATGAAATTGTAGGAGGACCTCCCTACCTTAAAAAGGGATTTGGAAGGCCTGTGCAAGGCCATGGCTTGCTGAGGTTTAATCTGGCCAAAGATTTAAGCTGGATTCTGCGCGATGTCAGTGTGGGGTCTGGAGCCTGAACAAAATGGCAGGCACAGGCATTGATGTCATTGCTTGTGCACTGTACCAGACCCCCCCCCTTTCACACACAGTCACTGTAATTTGGTACCCTATAATGAATTACTGCACCTGACCCTATAATGAATTACTGCACCTGACTGCCTACAGCTGCCCAAAGCCTCTAAACCCAGAACATGGTCAAGGGGGCTCTGCCACGTCTTCACAAGGGGAGAATGTCACTGCTCCACATACATAGTCCATGCTGCAGGGCCATCCTAGGCCCAGATTTCACCCATCATGGTAGGGGCCTGCAAGGCCTATAGTGACTCGACTCACCTCCAAGAGGAACACTGCCCTGGACCTGAAGAACACCCTGCCAGCATTGCCACCTGGGCATGCTGTAGACCAAAGGTCGCCGACTGCAGGGTTCAGTGCTGAACGGCAGACAGTACAGGCTGTCCCTGCTCTTGCAAGCAGGATACAGATTCAGTCCCTCTTGGCCTGCTGGCTGTAGCGACAAATCTTAAAAGAACCCACACCTGCTCCAATAGATGTGTAAGGAACAGGCCAGCAGATGTGGGAACAAGGCCGAACAAAAAAGAGATCTTCAGAGGCACACAAGAAAGCATCCATCGCCTTCAGACACTAGTGAAAAACAGAGGCTTTTTTTGGCCAGTGTCCATTCACCTGATGGCAGAAGGATAACCCAAAAAGTCAAGATTATTAATTAACTTCTCTGTGCCCTGTGATGTATGATTAAGAAATCAGATTTGGGTGAAATTACACAATAAAGAGAAATGTCATGCAGATATTGCTGCAGTGCATATAGACATGAAGTGACAGGATATCAGCAGTACTGAGATGCAAGTGAAAGGTGAAAAAAGATTTAAAACATTTAAAGTGGTATTAAACCCAAAACCAAAAATGTAATATTATATTGTAGCTTACCAATCATTAGATGTGCTGTTATTAGTCTTATTTTCATCTGTTGATCTGGCCAGTAACACCCTTCATTTTACATGAATAAATAAAAGCTGATCATTGTAAGCACCCCTGTCGCTGAAAAATGGTTTGTCTCAACACTCTTAACTGATACATTTGCAGGAGAGCTCGTTTTGTTGAAAAATCATAGGCTTACTGGCAGGATCACCAGGTAAAAATAAAATAAAGAAAGCCTAAAAAAGATAACCAATGCAGCTATCACACCAAAAAATTGATAAGGTGTAATAAAATAAAATGTTTCCTTTTGGGTTTAATACTGCTTTATTTAACCACTTCATTACTCACGTATTGTCAATGATGTCCGCAGGTGGGATCTCCCATCCTGGGTGGGTGTCATATGACATCCTGTATCTATAAGATGTCCACGGGGCACTCGTGATTTCTCATCACAGAGCAGGAACGTGGATCTGTGTGTGTAAACACACAGATCCACATCCTGTCAGGGGAGAGGAGACACAGATCGTGTGTTCCTAGTATAGAGGAACACCGATCAGTCTCCTCCCCAAGTCAGTCCCACCACCCCACAGTTATAATCACTCCCTAGGTAACACAGTTAACCCCTTGATCGCCCCCCTAGTGTTAACTCCTTCCCTGCCAGTGACATTTACACAGTAATCAGTGCATATGATTGCTGTATAGATGTCAATGGTCCCAAAATAGTGTCAAAAGCGTCCGATGTGTCTGCCGCAATCACGATAAAAAAATAAAATAACGCAGATCGCCACCATTACTAGTAAAAAAAATTTTTTTTTAATAAAAATGCCATAAATCTTTCCCCTATTCTTTAGGCGCTATAACTTTTGCGCAAACCAATTAATATACGCTTATTGTGATTTTTTTTTACCAAAAATATGTAGAATATATATCGGCCTAAACTGAGGAAAAAATGTTTTTGTTTGTTTTTTAAAAATTGGGATATTTATTATAGCAAAAAGTAAAAAATATTGTGTTTTTTTCAAAATTGTCTGTCTTTTTTTTGTTTATAGCACAACAAATAAAAACCGCAGAGGTGATCAAATACCACCAAAAAAATGTCATATGGGTAAAGCATAGCATGACCGCGCAATTGTCATTCAAAATTTTACAGTGCTGAAAATTGGCTTGGGCAGCAAGGGGGTGAAAATGCCCTGTAAAAAAATTAAATAAAAGTAAAATTATTTAAAAATGCACATCTTAAAATTAACATTCATCATTCTATTAGGGTTTACATTCACTTTAGGCTGATTCACCCATATAAAATACACATAATCCCCTTACAAAATAAGTCACTACAAGTGAGAGAGAATTACACATCACTGCAAAATTAGACAGACGATATAAGTTTCTCACTTCTTCTGGTGTGGAGGAAAGGAAGGAGCTTGTGGCCTCCTGGCTCCCTGTCGAGCTTTCTTTTGCACCCCCGTCGGTGCAGCTTAAGTCAGGCAGAAACGTGAAGAAGCAGGGAGTACTTTGAGCCTGAGGGATACCATACTGGTAGATGCTGGAATTCCCCTCCCGCTTAAGGTCTTGCCACAGGTTAGCAACGACTTTGGACACCACAGGTTGTGCAATCTGTTCTGAGGAAACCATATGGCTCTCTGTCAGCATATCCATCATATGCTTATAAAAATGCAGGTACCTGTGATGAAAGCAGAATTAGCCTCATCAGATGATCAACAGAACAGAAAAGCAGAGCCTTGCCATAGATTTTGGCTTTGGAGCCCGGCACAGCAATTCCATTTGAAGGGTTTTTGGGGGCCAAAACAATTAACTTGTGCAGCTATATCCCTGACTCCTTAATGCTGGCTGACAGACACACAGCAATTTTTCTATAGGGATTTAAACTACTTTTATGAGCTTTCCATTGCAAAAACAATAATATGGATCAAGGCAACTTATAGCCATCCCTATCGTATAACCTGAAGGGGATGTGTTTTGGGTTTATAAAGCTGGTTGCAAGAAATCTGCCCCATGTATGGTCACCATAGTAATTAACCTGATCCCAATGCTCTTGTAATTGGCTCCCTGCCTACCCAAAAAGATTGCATGGAGCTTAAAGTGAATTTGTAGCTAGGCTATAGACATTCAAATGTTTAACCAAGTCGTAAATGTTCCTTAGGAAAAGCCTTCACTGTCCCCTATAGCTGCTGGCACCGTGGAGCAATTCATCCTCAAATTTCACAGTAGATGCACAGAAGTCATTAAAAGTGCTCTCTCTGGAGCTCCCTCTTCCCAGAAGTGGCTTAGCAGCTCATCTCCCTGTTCAAACATTGACTTAACAGCTCAGTTTCCTCTGCACCCTCCATGCAGCAGAGAATCAGCAGCTCAGCTTACTCTGCAAGCACTGACTCGGCAGCTCAGCTCCCTCTACTACTATCAGTGACTCAGCAGCTCAGCTGACTCTGTTCCTCTTTCCCAGTAGTGACTCAGTAGCTCAGCTTACCCTTCTCCTCTTTCCCAGCAGTGACTCAGGTTTGCCCACCCTGCTTCCTCTCCCAGCATTGACTCAGCAGCAGAGCTGTAGGTCTGCACACAAATACTAAAGGAAATTTAGTCAGAAGTAACTAACCTACAAAAGCCTTATATATCCTAAAAAAAAATATAAAAATGATTTAATCATACATTTACTGTCAAGTTAACCAGCTGATGCTGTTAAATAAAAGATGATGATGATTTTGGGGAAGTGAAGTCAGGAGACAGGCCAGGCAGAGAGGGGATGGTTTTGTCTGTATACTAGCTCCCTGACTATATCACCAATGCTTTTCCCTAAGATCAGTTCAAAGAATCAGGAGACATTTGTTTAAACCATTTTTAATACCGGTTGCTTCAGTGGGTTTACAGAAATGTAGTTTAATTTAGGCCCGGTTCACACTGCTGCGAATTCTATTGCGAATTTGAGCCGTTGCGATTTCTCAAATTCGCAAGTCATTTAAATTACATAGTTTAACATTAGTGCCGTTCACATCAATGCGTTGCGAATATAAGCTGCGGGAAAAAAGGGTCCTGTACGATGCAAATTCAGCTCTATAGACTGGCATTCCCTAAAATCGCGCCCGCGAGTCGTGGCAAAATCGCGGTAAAAATCGATTTTGATTTCGCAGCAGTGTGAACCTAGCCTTACTCAAATTCAGTAAATAAAAAATAAATAAAATCACACGGGTAATTATAATTAAAAAAAATTTATCTATAACAACTGTTCAGCAAAAATAACCCTGGGCTAAAAAAAAAAAAGAAAAAAAAAAGATTTTACCTTTCAAATTCAATAAGATCTGGAGAGGTAAGGGGCTCTGGGGTCTGCGGTTTGTCAGTCAGCAATTCTTCCACTGCTTCTTCTAGCTCCACTTCAAAATCTGACTGAAGGTGCCAGAACATTCTCTCACTTTCAGATGTCACCACAGAGTTGGCAGGAGCGCCCCTAACAGTTAAACAGCGCGTGTTACAGACAGGACTGAGAGGCTCAGTATACTGAGCTCCTACTGTACATAGTTTTTTAATCTCTTTCTGAGCCAACTCTTTGCACACTGGTGGCTGGATCCTGGCTATTACTGACATCTCTAATGCACTCAGATTGGTTTGCCATCAAACTATCACCTTGAAAGCTATGACAAAACATCAGTGAAGCCTTCCAACCTGCATGTGCTCAAACTAAGCCATCATCTTGCAGGTGGCACTGCAGACTGAAGGAGAGGTTCATATGTTTAATACTATAAGATTTATATACAATTACAGTATTAAAAATGACTTACATTAAAAAGGAAACTTTTTTGCATATTTTTGATATATAATAAAAAAAAATACAGAACAACGCCTTTAATAAAATAGTGTACCAATAATATATAGTAGAAAACACCTGTAGTAATTCCCTGAGGTGGTGAGCTGTCAGTGCACTGGCTTGTAGTGTCCTCCTAGCACCCACAAGCACACATGTAGATGAAAGAAAGCCGGCAGCTCGATCTTTCACAATGAATACGTTTATTAGTACAAAATATTACATGTTTCGGCGTGTGGCCTTAGTCATGGCTATGGGGTCGAGGAACTCTATTTGTCCTTGCCCTGGAACAATGTATTAAAATACAGCCTAATATACATGGCTTATACTCTACAAAGCCAGCAGTTCGGCAGACGATTTCTTGTTAACTTTGACCCAACCTCCCATTACTTTGCCCAACTTACTGTATACTCTACGTTCCTTCACCCAAATTTCTCTGGCCATCAACATTTTCCTACCCAACTCCATGCTCAATTTGCTTAAATCATGCTTCAAATTTACTTGGGCCACTAAACGGATTGGATATCTGGGTATCCAAATGACTCCCCATTATTCTGAATTTTATTATAGTATAGGATAGTATGAAATATTCCAATAATTTGCTCTCTGCCCACCTTCCCTGCTCCTTTTAAGCAATCCTCTTTTCCAACCAGGACTCAACTCCCCCTTCCACCTTTGTTTGGTGGACTACACATAAATTCACCTCAGCCTTCTTACTCTTGGAGAAGTCCTCAGTTATATCATGGCCAACCCTCGGGGAACAGTTTAAGGGCGCCGTTCTCCAAACTATTTCGCTATACCCAACTTTGACACTGGCTTACTTCACTTATCCGTGACAAAGACCTCTCCTCCTCTAAGACTATTTTCGAACATACATGTCACCATACCCCCCTGCCGTTTAAATATATTTCTACATTCTGTTCTCAACTCAACCGACTGACTTCTCCTAATATGCACACCTATGTTACCAAATGGGAAAGGAGATTTAAAAAACAATAAACCTGAAAATAACTGGTATGATACACAGTCCACCACTGCTAATAGTACTATTAATGTTACTACTCTTAAATCAGCACATAAGGTTTTACCTAGATGGTACTTGGTGCCTTCTAGACTTATCCACATTTCCTGGACAATTGGGATTCTGTTTTAGAGGTTGCCAGGTGGCGGGTGATGTTCTCCATACTTGGTGGACTTGCCCAATGCTTAGTCGTTTTTGGACTAAAAATTTGCACTTCTGAATGGGTTATTTGGGATTTTGCCTCCCTAGAGACCCCTGGCCCTTCTACATTTTAAACCACCAGGTATTACCAAGCAACCATTTAGAATAACACATTTTGTCCTTTTTATCTCCAATTTGACAATCGCTAGAGCTTGGAAGAAACAAGTTACCGTATATACTCGAGTATAAGCCGAGTTTTAAAGCACAATTTTTTGTGCTGAAAATGCCCCCCCCCCCCCCCTCTCGGCTTATACTCGAGTCACCTTTTTGCGCCTGATCTCCCGGACTTTGGGGAGCCGGTACCGGCCGGCCATAGGTCCCCTGGACCCCAAACTTGGTACACATATAGCCCCACTCTTCCTCTACAAGTGTGCAAAGTCTCTTGTCCAGGGGACCTACGGCCGGGGAGCACCGATTTTTCAAAACCGGGCACCCCTTCCATAGACTCCAATGTTAAACGGTCATTTCTCTGGTGAATTTGGGGACCCGGTACCGGCCGGTCGTAGGTCCTCTGGACCCCAAACTTGGCACACATGTAGCCTCACTCTTCCTCTACAAGTGTGCAAAGTTTCTTGTCCGGGGGACCTACGGCCGGGGAGCACCGATTTTTCAAAACCGGGCACCCCTTCTATAGACTCCAATGTTAAACGGTCATTTCTCTGGTGACTTTGGGGACCCGGTACCGGCCGGTCGTAGGTCCTCTGGACCCCAAACTTGGCACACATGTAGCCTCACTCTTCCTCTACAAGTGTGCAAAGTTTCTTGTTCGGGGGACCTACGGCCGGGGAGCACCGATTTTTCAAAACCGGGCACCCCTTCTATAGACTCCAATGTTAAACGGTCATTTCTCTGGTGACTTTGGGGACCCGGTACCGGCCGGTCGTAGGTCCTCTGGACCCCAAACTTGGCACACATGTAGCCCCACTCTTTCTCTACAAGTTTGCAAAGTTTCTTGTCCGGGGTACTTGCGGCCGGGGAGCACCGATTTTTCAAAGCCGGACACCCCCTCCATAGACTCCCATGTTAAACGTCAGACTAGTCATGGACACAGTGAGGCAAAGTGAGGCACACCCTAGGCTTATACTCGAGTCAATACGTTTTCCCAGTTTTTGTGGTAAAATTAGGTGCCTCGGCTTATATTCGGGTCGGCTTATACTCGATTATATACGGTACTAGTTTTCTCGAAAATGAAACCAGACTAAACAGTTTCTTCTTAAAACAACATTTTACCAGCATTCTTACGAATTACCAAGCCAAATTCCTCAAGATCTGAGATCCACGGATTACATATCGCCATCCAACTCTTTTGGTATAGCACTCGCCTGCCAATCAAGAGCCCACGTGGTAATTGGGAATTCTCTACGTCCTGCCTCTTTTCCCACTCCTCCTTTTCCCCTCCTCTTTTCCATATTATCTTTGAGCTTCGGCTTTTCTTGCTTCTAACTTCTCTTACCTTCTTTGCTTTTCTTCCCCTTTCATTTTTCGGATACTGACCGTTGGCTGGCCCCGAGCTGACACTAGCTTTCTAACCATTCCAGACCCTACAATTCAGGCTACAATGTTGCCTATCTCTTATACCTTACTGTCTTTATAGTATTTTCTTACAATTCATTGTCTGTACAATTGCTGTAACCTGGGATTATGGATCCCTAAGAGCTGGTTCACACTGGGGCAACACGACTTCCAGCGCGATTTTATGAGGCAACTCAGACACAACTTGAGAATGAATCACAGCTCGACCTGGAGCTACTTACAAGGCAACTCCAAGTTGCCTGCAGGACAGGAGACATTCCAGTGGCCAATCAAACAAGAATCAGCTCTGTGGGAGGGAGGGGGGAGGGAGAGGTTTGCCTGAGAAATGTAGGTTTTCTTCCTAGAGAGTTGCTCCTATTAAGACAGGGAGAGGCGACTCCCATTGAAATGAATGGTTACAGGTCGCCTAGGAGTCGGATTGAAGTAGTACAGGGACCTTTTTTGAAGTCGGAGCGACTGCAGTAGTGTGCATAAGGACGGCTCCATTAACTTACATTGATTTCTTCAGCCAGCGCGACCTGAGGCGACTAGGGGCGACCTGGGGCGATTTGGAGTCGGATCCAAAGACGCCCCTGTGTGAATGGGCTCTAAATGCATTGTTTACTAGTTAAAACTAGTAAATATGTTGAAATGAAAGGGAGGGTCAGTTTACCAGAAGAGAGAGTATATCAAATTATGTATTTACAGTAAATGGCAATGGCTTAAAGCAGGGGTCTCCAAAGTACAGCCCGCGGGCCACATCTGGCCCGCTAGGAGGTTTTGTCTGGCCCGCAGCTTCAGTCATCAGACTCACTGCAGGGATGGACTCTGCTTGAGTTGCGTAGCTTGCTTTGCCTTCTGACAGGCATTGAGGGGGTGTGCAGCGCAAGTCCCGCGACTCAAGTAAGCCAACAAAGCCTATGCCATTTCAGTGCAGACCTGCTGCACCTCCCAGCTCCTGCCCCACAGTTAGATTCAGTGTAATTTTTTGCTGTAACAGCGTGTCTGTGTAAAAGTGGGGCAGGACCAGCGAAGTGCAGTATGTTTGCTCTAATGTCAGCCCTTCAGAGAAGCAGCACAGCGGTAATGAACACATTGATCTACAGGGGAAATAGCAGGCGGTGATGGGGAAAGGAATGTGCTGGGGGGGGGGGGGGCTGTGAAGGTGCACACAAATATGGGGGGCTCTGATGTGGACAAAACTGTGCGGGGTGGCTCTGATGAGGATGCAGATGCTGGGGGGGGATGGGACACAAGTGTGTGTGTGGGGCGCCCTGATGAAACACAAGTGTGGAGGGGGGGCTCTGATGGGGGAAACAAGTGCGGAGGGGTCTCTGATGGGGACACAGGTGCACAGGGGGGCTCTGATGGGGACACAAAATGTGTGCGTGTGGGGGGGGGCTCTGATAGGGGACATAAGTGTGCAGGGGGGTAGACTATGATGTGGGACACACATGTGGGGCCTCTGATGTGGAAGACAAGTGAGCGGGGGGCACTGATGGGGACACACATGTGGGGGCGCGGATTGGGACATGAGCAGGGTTTTTAATGGGTGTGGGGAGGTGGCTCTGAGGGGACACAAGCATGTGCTAGGAGTTCTGATGGTAACACAAATTTGTAGGGGGGTGGCTGTGATGGAAACGGGGGGGGGGGGGGGGGTGTTAATGGGAACACAGGTGTGTAGGGAGAGTCTGATGAGGACACAATTGTGTGGGGAGATTCTGCTGGGGACACAAATGGGCAGGGAGGCTCTGACAGGAACACAGATGTAAGGCCTCATGCACACTTAATGTTTAGCCCCGGTGCACGAGGCTCTGGCATTTAGGTGCAGGCGGAGGATACAGGTGCACCATTCAGACCCGCTGATGGCAGCCTTTTTTGAAATTCTACTCTATTACATGGCTGAGGATTCATTTATAAATAACTTTTTTTTTTTGGCTCGTGAAGATCTGTAAAATATACAATGTGGTTCTCGAAGTAAAAAGTTTAGAGACCTTTGGCTTAACCACTTCAATACAGGGCTTTTTGTACCACTTCAATACCGGGCCTATTCTAGCACTTCTCTCCTACATGTACAAATCATCATTCTTTTGCTAGAAAATTACTCAGAACCCCCAAACATTATATATGTTTTTTTAGCAGACACCCTAGGGAATAAAATGACGGTCATTGCAACATTTTTTCTTGCACGATATTTGCGCAATAATTTTTCAAACGCCTTTTTAAAAAAAAAAAAAAATGGTTTCATGAATTAAAAAATAACAAAACAGTAAAGTTAGCCCAATTTTTTGGGAAAATATGAAAGATGATGTTACGCCGAGTAAATAGATACCTAACATGTCACGCTTTAAAATTGCGCACACTCATGGAATGGCGCCAAACTTCGGTACTTAAAAATCTCCATAGGCGACGCTTTAATTTTTTTTACAGGTTAGAATTACAGAGGAGGTCTAGTGCTAGAATTGTTGCATGCGCTCTAACACACGCGGCGATACCTCACATGCGTGGTTTGAACGGCATTTACATATGTGGGCGACTTACGTGTGCATTCGCTTCTGATCGCGAGCTACCGGGGACAGGGGCGTTTTAATATTTTTTTTTTTTTTACTTATTTATTTCTTTTTTTACAATTATTTTACCTTTTTTTTTTTATCACTTTTATTCCTATTACAAGGAATGTAAACATCCCTTGTAATAGGAATGTGTGTGACAGGTCCTCTTTATTGAGAAATGCGGGGTCAATAAGACCCCACATCTCTCCTCCAGGCTGGAAAGCATGAGATCAGTGAAAAAATTTTCACTGATCTCATACTTACAGCCGCAATGGCGGCTTTGTTTACATTTGAGGCCCGGGCGTGACGTCATCACATCGCGCCCGGGCCTCCGACGATAATAGAGATGACTGGTGACCATCTGGTCATCTCTATGCTCATCACGTGACCCACCAACGACGCCGGAAGATTCGCTCCGGGTCCCCGATCGCACGGGAGAGCCCGGAGAAGCACCAGATGGCGGCGGGAGGGGATGTCCCCTCCCGCCGCCTATAAGAACGATCAAGCGGCGGAACCGCCGCTATGATCGTTCTTATGGTGCACAGAATCGCCGGCCCAAGAAAAGGATATCTGAATGATGCCTCTAGCTGCAAGCATCATTCAGATATCCCCCTACAAAGCCGAGGACGTCATATGACGTCCACCCAGGATGGGAGATCCCATCTGTGGACATCATTTGACTATGGCTGGGTAGGGAAGTGGTTAAAGTAAAAAAATAACACTGAATAAAAACTTTGTCTGGTCAGCCCGCTTCATGTTAAAAAGGTATTTCCCCTTGAAACAGCTACAAGTGGTTATCACAGCAGTTTGCTTGGTAAAATGTACAGTACATAATCCACTAACGGTTCTAGGAATGTCAGATAGGCATGTACAAAAGAAGAGAGAGGGCCTCTGTCCACTGCAGCAGGCAAAAAAAAATCTAACGGTTACTTCTGAAGACAACTCAGTTGGAAGCAAGTGTAAAGCAGGTTATACACTTATTAAAATTCTGACTGTTCAGCAGGAGCCAGCCAAATTTCAATGTGTGTGTATCCCAAACCAGCATTCGATCAGCGCATGCAGCCAATGGCTGATCTGTATATTCTGATAAGGGGAAGTTCCTGCTGTTAGAATAAAATAGCATGGTGGGGGAGGCTCACACAGCCGCTGGTTGAATTAAACAAAACAAAACATTTCCAGGTATATCCAGCTTAAAGTGGATGTAAAGTCAGATTTTTTTTTACCTTAATGCATTCTATGCATTAAGATAAAAAGCCTTCTGTGTGCAGCAGCCACCCTAATACTTACCTGAGCCCCCTCTCGATCCAGCGAAATCCACTAGTGCCTCGGCCTCCCTCCTGATTGGCTGGGACACAGCAGTGGCACCATTGGCTCCCGCTGCTGTCAAAGTTAGTTAGCCAATTAAGAGAAAGAGGGGACGTGTCCGAACCGTGGCTCCGTGTCTGAATGGATACACAGAGCTGTAGCTCAGCTTGGGTGCCCCCATAGCAAGCTGCTTGCTTTGAGGGCACTCAACAGGAGGGAGGGGCCAGGAGCACTGAAGAGGGACCCGAGAAGAGGAGGATCTGGCTGCTCTGTGCAAAACCATTTCACAAAGCAGGTAAGAATAACATGTTTGTTGTTTTTATAGAAAAAAAAAATTGAATTTACAATCACTTTAAGGAAATTTGTAACGAAGAAGACTTAAGTTCCACTAAGAATGCATGGTTTCATACCCTTGCTCTTGACAAAAAGTAATCTGCATGTATTCCTCCTTGACATTCTTCAGACTGCTAGAGCCACTATCTTCGGCCTTAAAGTGACCTGCCAGGCAACACAACAAAGAATTGAAAGAGTTTACATATTTTTCTCATTACAACCCGTGTACAAAAGGATCACTTATTCCACCCAAATGCTACAAACCATTGTACTAAAACACTCACACTGTCGGCTTATCTATTTTCTGATCCTGTCACAAAAATCTGTATACAGTCATAAGCTATGGATGCTATAAATGATCATTTAAAAATGGCCACACTAAGGCCTCGTACACACGAATGGACTTCCATCTGACTTTTTCGTGGATTTTGGTCCGAAGGGCGTTGGCCGTGAACCCCAGGAAGACGTCATGTATGACGAAACATGTAGGGCGGTGCTATGACGTGCTGACGCCATTACGCCCCATGTGACCCCGGTACACGGGCGTTCGTTTTTTTTTTTTATTTCAAGCTTTTTTTTATTTTCAAACTATTTTATGTATCATGCGGTTGATTCCACCTGCTGAATACTTTTTAAAGCAATAAAGGCTTTTACTGATAATACTACACCATCGGAGCTTCCAGTTTTCCTACACTTACGGCCTGCTGGCCTAAAAGTGACATTTTCAGAGCGGAGTTCCGGCTTTCTCACTTGCTGATGGCCACGGAGATTGGAGCCCAGTGTGGAGATCCCGGTGACCGAGGAGATCGAGCTGTCCCTGCAGAGGGCTGTATCTGCTTGCGCGTACAACCTTGCTATTAAAGGGGGTCACCGTATCTGGTAAGGGAACCCACTCACAGAGTGAGAACAATTTCCAATTGGGGACTCTCATACATCTCCTCTTCCCCCTCCTCTTCCCTTCTTTGGTGACAGTGGATGAACCCTGGATTTAGTTTTTCTCATTGGACCTTGTTTTCTCCCCATCAGTGCTCTCTTTCTAAGTTTATATGGACTCATTGTATTCTGTGTATGTTCTTTTTACCAGTCAAGTATTTCTTTTCCATCATCTTGACGTCACTAGTTCACTATAAGCGCAACTTATATTTTTACAGTTTTGGTTCACTATAGAGATATTAGATGGTTTTTGTTGCAGCTGTTTTTTTAGTTTTTTTTGCATTTTCCCTTATAGCGCGGTATTAACCTTGTATAATACACACACCACATTTTCAGCCAACATTCACCAAACCACGTGTTTTTTTCAGCTCTTTACTGCCACCCTTTGGGCAACTTCTGCTATTGTTGTCTGATGTTTAGCATTGGTTCCGAGCATGTGTGTTTGGACTTTAATTGGACAGACTTGCGTACACACGATCGGATAAACCGACCTAACAGATTTATTGCCCAACAGTTGGTGAGCATGAACAGCCAACTTTTGTTGTCGTTAATTCAGCCAATAATTGTCTGATGGAGCATACACACAGTCGGATTATCCGACACAACACGTCCATCAGATGTTTTATTGATGATCGGCGGGTGGCGGCGGCATCCAGCACCCACAGATTTGCTTCTGCTGTGATCAATCACAGCAGAAGTGGCCCGCCGGCGGTGCGTGCACACCCCCTGTAGGCGGAACCGCTACAGAGATGCGTACAGAAGTGGGAGAGAGTACCTGTCAGAAAAAAGTACCCGCTCCCCTCCACTAAAAATAAACTGTTCAAAAGGTAGTAGAAGAGGGGGGGTAGAAAAGTGGAACTTTCCCATTAGGGTGAGTGTGTGGGAGATGCTGCATCAGTAACATGTTACACCCTAAATATGGACCCAAGAAGAGGAGGATCCGGGCTATTCTGTGTAAAACCATTGCACAGGGCAGGTAAGTATAACATATTTGGTATTTTTAAAATAAAAACATTGCCATTAGAATCGCTTTAAAACACAGTGGGAAGGCTTTAAGCAAGAAGTGAATATTTCACAGGAAAGCCCTGGATTTCTGGCAGGTCGACTGGTATTTTTGTGCACTTATTAAACAGATATAAAACATTTTCAATGGTATATTTAACAAACCAAAATGGAGTTCATTGGTAGAGTTTACATACACTTTAGGGATAATGCATTTTTCTTCTTAATACCAGTCCAGCATACTAAGCTTACATGCTGGTATTCCTATAAAGGGAGAACCATAGAGGAGCAGGCACCCCACAAAATGCCGGTATACCCAGCACAGCACCAGGAGGATCCAAGAACACCAGCTCTGTGCTGATACCAGGCTTATCAACTGTGATGGTGCCTCAAAAAATGTGTAATAGCTAGCTACAGAAACAGGACAGTCACAGACAAGCTTTTTTTTTTCACCCAGACCCAAATACAAAAAGCAAACACGGTTCCATGATGTTGGGCACAATGCTTTATTATTGTGTTTAGACTGGAGATTTTCTTGTAAACTCCAGATGGAAAGCTCCAGACTTGAGCTATGTCACCTGATTTATAGGTTAAGATAACATAACTTTGTGAAAAAAAAAAAAGATAACATCCCACCTCTCATCTTCAGCAGGGAATCCAGTGTTTTTTCCAGTTGGAGGATGTAGATTCTGGTCCGATGCAGCACCTGATGCTAAAAAACAAGAGACAGATAATTTGCAAGCCAGGATGCCTACAGATTTGTGTTATCAGTCAGGTAGAGGCTAATAAAACTTCTTTGCAGCACACCACAACACACAGCAATGCACTACCATACATTATAGCACGCTGTTTTACAATATATAGTGATTGCACTTTTTGGGAAATTAGGAATCCCACACAGCAGCAGGACAGCATACAGGTGTGAACCCAGCCAAAAGTCCAACTGAACCTCCAAGTAGAACTACAGGCAAGGCTGGGTTCACACTATTGCGAATTGGATGCGGGTTTTCCTGCATTCAATTCGCATGTCAGGGGACTGTGAGACGGCTCTCTATGGAGCCGGTTCACACATCTCGGGAGTGGTTCTGGTGCGAATTGCACAGGAGTCCTGTGCGTCTTCTGGTCCATTTCAGGTCCAAATTCAGACAAAAATTCGGACCTGAAATGGTGAACAGGGACGCACCAGACCGCTGCTTTGAGCCGCTCCGTGTGGCAGTGTAAACTCAGCCTTAAAAAATGTTTTCCCCCCATTTTGGATAGAGTAAGGAGGGTTATAACCTCTGTCAGTTTATTTGTCATCTATGTCCCAATGGGGAGATATTCCTCACTCCCTGTCCCATAGCCAGAACAGAAAGTGAGGAAACCCCTGGAAATTACAGGAATCCTTTGGGGATCCTCAGGTCACCTGAACTAGTGTCCCCATTGGAAGATTTCCCCTCTATTACTTTTCTGGGGACAACCCAAAATTTGGGATTTTCTTTTTCTTTCGCTTTCATTAATAATGGTAAGCAGGACAAATAGAGAGGGTGAATCTCCCTAATGGGGGCAGACAGCAAAAAAAACCTCTGATAGGTGTTTTAATCCATCTCCACTCCATATCCCAAATTAAAAAAGTTTTGCCTTTAGTTACAGTTGTGCTCATAAGTTTACATACCCTGGCAGAATTTATGATTTCTTGGCCATTTTTCAGAGAATATGAATGATAACACAAAAACTTTTCTTTCACTCATGGTTAGTGTTTGGCCGAAGCCATTTATTATCAATCAACTGTGTTAACTCTTTTTAAATCAGAATGACAACAGAAACTATCCAAATGACCCTGATCAAAAGTTTACATACCCCAGTTCTTAATATCATGTATTGCCCCCTTTAACATCAATGACATATTGAAGTCTTTTGCGGTATTTGTGGATGAGGCTTTTTATCTTTTCAGATAGTAAAGCTGCCCATTCCTCTTGGCAAAAAGCCTCCAGTTCCTGTAAATTCTTGGGCTGTCTTGCATGAACTGCACATTTGAGATCTCCCCAGAGTGGCTCAATGATCTTGAGGTCAGGAGACTGAGAGGGCCACTCCCGGACCTTCACTTTATTCTGCTCTAGCCAATGACAGGTCCACTTGGCCTTGTGTTTTGGATCATTGTCATGTTGGAATGTTCAACTACGTCCCATGTGCAGATTTCTGGCTGATGAATGCAAATGTTCCTCCAGTATTATTTGATAACATACTGCATTCATCTTGCTATCAATTTTTCCTGTGCCTTTGTAGCTCACACATCCCCAAAACATCAGCAATCCACCTCCGTGTTTCACAGTAGGAATGGTGTACCTTTCATCATAGGCCTTGTTGACTCCTCTCCAAATGTAGTGTTTATTGTTGTGGTCAAAGGGCTAAATTTTGTTCTCATCACTCCAAATGACTTTGTGTCAGAAGGTTTGAGGCTTGTCTCTGTGCTGTTTGGCATGTTGTAAGTGGGAGACTTTGTGGCATTTGCGTGGTAATGGCTTTCTTCTGGCGAATCGACCATGCAGCCCATCTTTCTTCAAGTGCCTCCTTATTGTACATCTTGAAAAGGCCACACCACATGTTTTCAGAGAGTCCTGTATTTCACCTGAACTTATTTGTGGGTTTTTTTTTGCATCCCGAACAATTTTCCTGGCAGTTGTGGCTAAAATTTTAGTTGGTCTACCTGACCATGGTTTGGTTTCAACAGAACCCCTCATTTTCCACTTCTTTATTAGAGTTTGAACACTGCTGATTGTCATTCTCTATTCCCTGGATATCTTTTTATATCCCTTTCCTGTTTTATACAGTTCAACTACCTTTTCCCACAGATCCTTTGACAATTCTTTTGCTTTCCCCATGACTCAGAATCCAGAAATGTCAGTGCAGCACTGGATGAAAGATGCAAGGGTCTGTCAGGAGTCCAGAAACTCATTGACCTTTTATACACACGCACTAATCACAAGCAAACAGATCACAGGTGAGGATTGTTGCCTTTAATAGCCATTCAAACCCCTTTCTGTCAACTTGTTTGCATGTTATCAGGCCAAAATAACCAGGGTATGTAAACTTTTGATCAGGGCCATTTGGGTAGTTTCTGTTGCCATCATGATTAAAAGAGTAAACACAGTTGATTGATAATAAATGGCTTCAGTCAAACACGTGAAAGAAATGTTTTTGTGTCATCATTCATATTCTCAGCAAAATGGCCAAGAAATCCTAAATTCTGCCCAGGGTATGTAAACCAGGGCTCGACAAACCCCGGGCGCCAGGTCGCCATTGCGACTAGAATTAGCAACCTGGCGCAGCACAGCTGGGGTATCCTGTGTCTCCCCTCCGCGCCGCGCTGGCCGGTAATTGAGGCCGCGGCTTTGCGGCCTTCTGCAGGCCTATGCTTCCTTCTGTGAACTAGCGCCATCTTGTGGTGGCAGTTGGTATGACAACCAGCAATGCTAATGGAGTTTCCCTGTCTGTTTTCTCTGCCATCTCCTTCCCTCTAATTAGAACCCCCAAACATTATATATATTTTTTATTCTAACACCCTAGAGAATAAAATGGCGGTCGTTGCAATACTTTCTGTCACACCGTATTTGCGCAGCGGTCTTACAAGCGCACTTTTTTGGGAAAAAATACACTTTTTTTTTAATAAAAAAAAAAGACAACAGTAAAGTTAGCCCAATTTTTTTTTATATTGTGAAAGATAATGTTACGCTGAGTAAATTGATACCCAACATGTCACGCTTCAAAATTGCATCCGCTCGTAGAATGGCGACTAACTTTTACCCTTTAAAACCTCCATAGGCGACGTTTAAAAAATTCTACAGGTTGCATGTTTTGAGTTACAGAGGAGGTCTAGGGCTAGAATTATTGCTCTCGCTCTACCGATCGCGGCGATACCTCACGTGTGGTTTGAACACTGCTTTCATATGCGGGCGCTACTCACGTATGCGTTCGTTACTGCGCGCGAGCTCGGCGGGACAGGGCGCGTTCCTGGCTCCTAACTATTTTAGCTGGCTCCTAGATTCCAAGCAAATTTGTCAAGCCCTGATGTAAACTTATGAGCACAACTGTATACTTTCCGTTTAAATCAGCTAAATACATTCTAGGTGCATCAAAACAAGAGGTTGCAATGTCTTACGGATTCTTTTCTTTAGAGAGCAGCCACAGCCTGAGTGGAAAAGCCTGTCCCCTGCAAGCATTCTGCAGACACAGACTGTTGCTCTTGGCGTGGAAGCAGTGGTCTCTCTGCAAAGGTCTGTCTAGCCAAAGTCAGAGCTACACCGTTGTAATCAGTAGGGAGCATGGTAAGCTTTTCTTTTTTTTCTGAATTTTCACAGATTCTGGCATAAACATCCACAACTGAATCACTCAAGCATGTATGTTTATTCCTATTCAGGCAAGATGGAGAGTGAGTAGAAACCTGTGGTACCGACTATCTCTGCAGGGTAAATAAGATCAGTTAAACCTGACCAACACCAGCCGCTAGCTCCCTGGGATCTGTCAGCTGAGAATCTTATGCCCATGGGTGCACTAAAAACTGTCTGTAAGCCCACTGATGCCACTTGAAGTCTATACAGCAATATATGTGAAAGCACCAAGTGCCTGACTGGCCATTAATAAATAGCACTGTGATACAAAACAAAGAGGCTCCAGGAATTCAGAAATGTTCTGGATTGGTAAGGGTTGAGTCCAATGAAGTTCATGTCACATTGTGGATTTATCTCTTTAATTTACAATTTTTACTCTGTGCTAGTACAGTTATTGCTATACTTTCGGCACTCTAACAATCGGACCTCCAACAATCGGAGTTGTATGCAGCCGCTCTGCCTGCCCCTCTCCTCCTCCCACTTAATCACAGAGCACATTGTAATTTGTGATTGGGTTCACATAATACGAAGTCTTCTGTAATTAGGCAGCGAAGGGGAGAGGCAGACATGCTGTAGGTGCTGCTGTATGAGAAAGCAGCGTCAGAGTGTAGTGATAGCTGTTCCCAGTAAACTGTTAGTTGTAAATAAAAGAGATCAAGTCCACAAGGTGGCATGCAACTCGATGGACTTTACCTAAAATAAGCCAGCAGATTTAAAACAGTTGCTGAATTCCTGGAATTCAGCTTTATAAAATGTTACCTCAACATTTCATATTCCTGATATGTGCCTATTGTCCCACATACTTGCAGTAAAAATATAATGTTCTCTTTGTATTTCTTCCTATATGTGTGAAATACCTGGTGATCCTGCCACTCCCCTGGCTTTTCTATGTTAAACTGACCACGCTAGGCATAGCAGCACACCCATCACAGCATGCAAAGTTTTTCTGGCTATCCTGGGAGAACAGCCTGCCTGTTCCCCAATGACCAAGACTTGTGCTCACATAGAAACCCACACATCAATTCACTGGAAAGATCAATGTACTGCTGTTTCTTCACCCCTAGCTCTTTAAGCCAATGATGCAGCTGAGAGAAATTATGTGATCACAAGGCAACAGTCCACATATATTTAAAGTCACATGCTCCCCATATCTAAAAATACAGGAGGCAACAAGCAAAGAAAGGAAAGTCATGTAAATGCTGTTTGTGGGGCCACCTTTAGGCTACTTTCACACTGAGGTGCTTTGCAGGCGCTATAGAGCTAAAAATAGCGCCTGCAAAGCGCCCTGAAAGAGCCGCTCCTCTCACTCCAGTGTGAAAGCCCTCGGGCTTTCACACTGGAGCGGTACGCTGGCAGGACACTCAAAAATGTCCTGCCAGCCGCATCTTTGAGGCGGTGATGGGCAACACCGCCGAACCGCCGCTGTAGCGGCCGAAAAAAGGGCCGGCCGCTAGCGGGGGTTAAAATCGCCCCGCTAGCGGGCGAATAGCGCTGCAAAAACAATGGTACATTGCCGCTAAAAATGCCGATGGCGCAACGCCCCAGTGTGAAAGTAGCCTTAAAGTGACCCTGATCCTGTTTTACTGCATTTGAAAAACACAGATTTACTTTAAAGCTGAAAATCTACCCCTGTAGTGGGGCTTCATGGGGTGCATGGATAAGGTGTATTACTTACCTTTTTCCTGGTTTTGGCAGGCTTGCTCAATCTATGCGGTGGTTGCCTGTAGTGTCCTCTCTATGCAGCTTTGGGCAGCAGTCGCATGCTTTCCCTGCACTGTGCAAGAAGATGCCACAGCACCACCCACCACGCGGAACTTGAAGAAAGTGCTGGAACTACTGAACCAAGGCATAGGGTAAGTAATACACTTTATCCCTGCACCTCAGACTAAACAAGGGTAGATTTTGTCTTATTCTTGGAGTTAAGCTTTAAGGCTGGGTTCACACCAGTCCAGTGCGAATTCCAGCTTTTTTTGCCCTGCGAAGAGAAAAATCAGCTGTTCACCGTTTTTCACGTCAGTTTTTGATCAGGATCAGGTCAGCATTGCATCAGGTCAGGATTTTATCCTGTTCACAACAGAATGCATCTGCGAATCAGATGCGTTCCCATAAAAGACAAAGGGCCTGAATTCGCACCTGAGCCGGACCGCACTGCCTAGAAAACGCACACGTTTTTTGGGCAATGCGGAGTGCGAATGCACCGCAGATATGTGAACCAGCCTCATTCAAGTGAACGTATTTTAAAATGTCATGCGAATTGGATGCGGTGTAAGCTGCATCCAATTCGCATAGGTGTGAATCCAGCCTCAAGCTCAACTCCAGGCTTTTCTTTGGTTTGTTTTAAAGTAGATCCCAGCAACACCAGTAAACAAAAAAAAGCCCTTGCTACAATACTCACCATCTCTCTGGCGCTGCCCCAGACAGTAAGTCCTTTCCCCCATTAGATGTCCACAGCAGGGTTGCCAACTTTCAGTAAATTTCCGAACAGTTTGTAAAATCTGTACTTTTTGCATCTGTCCTTGAATGTCCATTACAGACATGTAGGCTGCATGTCCGTAACTGACATTCATGGACAGATGCAACAATTATGGATTTTACAAACTGTTCGTAAATGTACTGAAAGTTGGCAACCCTGGTCCACAGTCATCTGGGCTCAACAATGTTCAGCTTCATCCAACCACTTCTTGTGAGCCCAGGTTGTCATGGACAGACACACCCACTTGGCTAGCGTCATCACAGCCTAGGCAAATAATGCACTGCTGCATTATACAGTACTGACATGTCACAACTTGAGCACCTTTCTAAGTAGCATTGAGGTGGGCACATCACATGACCATGTAGCAGACACCTGGAATTAACGTATGTATGCTTTACATTTGAAATTTGGTCCAGGGAGGGGTTGAATGTAAAGTTAGTCTTTAAGGATATGTTAACTTTCTTTGACCAGACACTACCTAGACTCTACCTACCCTTGTGGCTTGTGTATTAGTACTAGGAAACACAGTCTGATGCAGATGTTGGACGAGGTGAGTGACAGAAGTGGGTTTCCGAGTCCGTGCTGGACGTTTCCTGGCTGGAGCCTTCCCTTTATCTTTCCTACGCTTTCCCTTCTTGGTGCTGCCCTCACCAGTCGTTTCCATTCAAACAACAAGCATGCTGCACGTATACCTGTTCAAAGAATGCATATACTCACAATTAAAGGGTAAGTCCACCAAAATTGGAGAGTTAATCCACCAGTTTTTTTTTCTTATCTCTCAGAGGCTCTCATTGTAAGACCTCTGTGCCATTATGAAGAGCTCCCACCATCCCTGAGATGAGTTCCCATGTATGCACACCTGCATCCCTGTACTGAATTCCTAGGTCTGCACACCTGTTGTGGCAATTATGAGGGGCTCCCACTATACCTTCATTGAGTTATCAGGTTCACACACCTGCTGTGCCAATTCTGAGGGGCTCCCACCATTCCTGGGCTGAGCTCCAAGATCTGCAATCCTACTGTGCCCATTATAAGGGTTTCCACTATTCCTGGGCTGAATTCGTAGGTCTACACACTGGCTGTGCCTATTATGAGGGGCTTCCACCATCCCTGCTGGATTTGGTATTTATTTCATGTTATAAAGATATTAACAGGAAAAGCACAGACTCCCCAGCTGGGTGGAAACACCCAAAACTCAGGCACCAATGGCTACCTATATTGCTGCTGGAATCACATGCAAATCTGATCAATCTCAATTTAAATTCACTTTTCCATAACGATTAAATAAATATTTTAGTACTTTCAATAATTTACATTTTTTTCAATGAATAAAAATGACTGAAATTTGTCTATCACGCAAGCTCATTACTGGTAGGTGGCCTTTGTTCTCTCAATCACTTGGATTCATATTAGAAAGTGGGTTTAATTAAACTATATTGCACTGACCATATTACACTCAGTTTTCTACCAATTGTATTGAGCTGTGTTGGTAAGGTCGATTATAATTAGGCCCCTTTCACACTGAGGCGTTGAAAAAAAACGCAAAAAAATTATGAGATTTTGTACCGCGATTTTACCGCGTTCGCGGTAAAAATAGCACTAACGCCTATGCGTTTTTACCGCGTCCGCGCTAAAAATACATAGGCGTTAGCGTTATTTTTTAAAATAACGCTTATGCCTATGCGTTTTTACCGCGGTACTCATTCATTTCAATGGGGATAGGCGTTTTTACAGCTTTATTTTATGCGCCCCAAAGATGCTCCAAAATAGCTGTTTGCAGGATTTTTTCCAACGCACAGCCAGCACAACGCCTCAGTGTGAAAGCCCTCAGGGCTTTCACATTGAGAATGATGGGGCAGGATTATTTTAGGCATTTTTACAGTGAAAACGTTGTAAAAATGCCTCAGTGTGAAAGGGGCCTAATGAGCAACATATCAGACTTCCCTTGCCTGCACAGTCCAGTCCTGGTTAAGTCCATGATTCTAAGAAATTCTCATTTCCACTGTTGCTTAAAAAAAAAAAAAAAAAAAAAAGGAGAAAAATGCATTTAGCATCTTGCTTGCATGTTGCCCCCACTAACACAAACCGGTGCAGTTTTCTCTGTGTTTTCTTGCTGTGAGTTTTTGCAAAAATGTAACCAAATCCCAAAAGTGGGAGTCATAAGGCCAGTTTCTTACCCATTTGTGACCATTTTTAGAGCCCATTCATAACTTTCCAGTGTGAACTGTTGAGGGAATGCGCACATTACAGTATTTTACCTTACGGCTGAGCTCACACTATTGCGAATTAGATGTGGGTTTTCCCACATCCAATTTGCATGACAGGAGACTGTGACCGGCTCTCTATGGAGCCGGTTCACACATCTCCGGTGCGGCTCCATTGCGAATTGCACAAGAGGCCTGTGCGTCTTCTGGTCCGCTTCCGGGTCGTTTCTGATCTGGCTTTTTGAAACGGTGAATGGGGACACACCGGACCCCTGTTGTGAGCCGCTCCGTGCTGCGGTGTGAACCCAGCCTTAGGCATGTTACACGTGTTGGTTTATTGCAGTGGCATTTATTGTTAGTGGCACTCCAGTGCATTAACCCAAAGCACCTCCGACGCATACGAGTTGCAGCATACCACAATGCATGTAAATGCACTACAGCATGTTGTGGTGCTCTGCGTCAGAAAAAATGTGGGACCTGTGATTCTTTCAGGGTCCATCTACTTTTTTGCAATACATCAGCTAGAAGTAATGCAATTAACATTTGTTGCTGCATTGCTGTGCCATTCATTCTGAATCTTACCCAAAAGCACTAAGGCAACGCAACTGTGTTGTAGCGCACCACAACGTAAGTTACAGGGTTGTGTTAGAAAAAAGGGTCGTGTGTGTTTTTAAAGCAATAGAGTGCATAGGGCATTTATATGTTTTATATTGCACCCTATGCAGTCTAAATGGTCTTATTTAGCTCCACTTTTGTAAGATACAAAGGGGGTTATTTCTGAAAAGCAAATCCACTTTATACTACGAGTGCAAACTACAAGAGCAAAGTGCACTTGAAATTGCACTGAAAGTGCAGTCGTTGTAAATCTGAGGGGTAGATCTGAAATGAGGGGAAGCTCTGCTGATTTTATTATCTAATCATGCGTAAGCTAAAATTATGTTTTTTTATTTTCCTTGCATGTCCCCCTCGGATCTACAGCCACTGCACTTCCAAGTGCACTTTCAGTGCAATTTTGTAGTGCAAAGTGGATTTGCCTTTCGTCAATAACCCTCAAAGTGTCTGTTTTTTATTTTGAAATTCTAATTTTTTTTGGTGATAGTGTAGGGAATTGCATTTTACAACTGACTGAATTTGGTGCATGAGTCACAGTCAAAATCAAAAGGGTCGCAAATGCTGAATTTGGCGCAATACATTAACAAGAGGGATTAACACCAGAAAAGTGGTGCAGCAGCTTTACTGAATTCCCCTCGATGACTACTAAAGCGTCAAACCCTTCAGTGTTTGGGGGGTTTCTTTTTTTTGTATAAACTTTGTTTATTAGATACAGTCACAGCTTTACATACATGGCACAATATGTGCTTAATAGTGACAAACATTTTCTCTGTTCAACAATAAAAATAGAAGGAGAAACATATGGAAACAGAATAGAATATAACATAATGAAGGTTATGCATACATTTAGAGTTCAGGGCCCTAGTGCTCCGGTCATCTAGCTGTGGCTGACATAAGGTCTCGGCTACCATCAGGGCAGTGGCCAACTTAGCCCGCTGCCTCTCTGTTTAACCCGTCACCTACGCTGTGTCAATCCCGTCCACTGGGGGGGAAAGTGATCCAGGGTCAGCCCGGGAACACCCCTGCCCGGGCTCCACACCGGAAGAGGGGGCAACCAAAGCCTCCTGCTAACCTCCTCCAGCGCTTCACCCGACCTCAGGCTGCGCCCAGGCCCCCGTTTGGAGTTTCTTTTACCGTCTGCTCTGTACACAACTGTGGCTTGGATATACGTTTGATTTATTCACAATAAATAAAGAATTCCTGAATGTTGAAACTAAGACTCTCTACATATTTTAGGACCAATTAACACTTCTTTTTTATTCAAAAAATATATCCGCGCTTCTTTTGGGCAATGCAGGAACATACACAGTGATGGCTGACACTGTACTTATGTGTTAGATGCCATTCTCCTGTAACCAGCCTAAAAAAAAATAATATATAAACTTTCTCCAAAATGATATGGTCTGTAGTACTGGACCAACATCATACTGTTCATCCAGCAGCAGCCCAACAGCCTGATTTCTGGTGCGACTGTAATATAAGGTTCTACCAACATCCACTACACATATTGATTAGATACAATAAGAATGCCAAAAAATTTGAGATGAACAACCTCAACAGTGTCACTTTAGTAAAGGCCCTTTCATTTATTTTTTTCCCAGTAAGTTAACTTATCCAAATACGGTATCTTTTGATACACCCCCATTTTCTATGGACATCTATGTATATCACATCACATGAAGAACATATTACCTGTTGTCAGTAGTCTACTCAAGCCTTGCAGCCAAGAATTTCCAGGGATGTGGACTCAACGCTGCCGGCAACAGGTCATTAGGTGAATGGTGTTTAACAAGCCCCAGTTATCACCAATTACTGCTGTCAGTGAAATCTGCATATTCAAAACTGAGAGCTAAATACACTGTTCAATTGCAACAGAGATAAGGAGATCAGATAGAATTAAAGCAGATGTAAACTCAAACTCAATTACATTTATTTGCTTTAGCACTCTGCGTCATAAAGAATTGCCAAAAGAACACCAAAACTCAGTTTTTCATCCTTAACATTTCAGCACCGTTGATCTCATGCAGCCTGTTAACAGCCAGTTCATGTCTATATGCAGTCCAGTGATGGCTGCATGTCATTGCTCAGGGCTGTGCTGACAAAAAAAACATGCATGTTCCATTGTAGGTCAAATTAATAGGCTGCCTTAACATAACACATGTCATGAGGCTACATTCACATGGCTAAACAGCAGCACCCAGGGGCGGCCACTGGCAGGAAACAGTAGATTCTTGCCAACGGTTGTAAACACTGCCTGTACACACTGCGTACCACCAGCAGCAGCTGTCAGTGGCTCATGTGAATAGCGCTTCTGACCGACCCTGGACGCAGACAGGGTATATCTAGGGTTGGCATTTCTGCAGAATTCTGGCTGCAGCTAATCAGCCAATTTGTATGCAGCCATAGCACAGAGTGCTTCTAAATGCAGCTAGCTATCTGCAGAAATGTGCCCGTGTGAACGTAGCCTAACATGCATGTATTCTCACATGGCATCGGACTGCGCAGGTGTAAAAGGGCCCTTAAAGGCTAAGTCCGCCTTTTGCAAGAAAAATTCTAAATGCACATACTGTATATATGCAGATAAAAAGTGCATTCATTTATTTTTTGCAAATGAGCCTGCAATAAACTTTCCAAGGTAAGGACTTCCAATTAGGCTAGGTGCACACTATTGCGAATTGGATGTGGATTTCTCTGCATCCAATTCGCATAGCAGGAGATTGTGACCGGCTCTCTATGAAGGTGGTTCACACTTCTCTGCAGAGGCTCCGGTGCAAATTGCCCAGGAGCCCTGTGCATCTTTTGGTCTGTTTCAGGTCCGAATTCAGCCCAAAGTTCGGGCTGAAATTGGACCTGAAACGGTGAATGGAGACGCACCGGACAACTGCTGTGAGCCGCTGCGATCTCTAGTGTGAACCCAGCCTTATGCTTGTACACACGGCCAGGAATTCCGACGGGAAAAAGGCAGTCGGGAATCCCGATGGGAAAAAAGAGAGCTGGTTCTCTTTTTTTTTGCCGGTGGTTTTTGACAGTTTTCCCGTCGGAAAAACTGCGAGGGAGCATACACACGGCCGGGATTCCCGGCCAAAAGCTCTCATTGCATATTTTCCCGTCGGAAAACCCGGTCGTGTGTACGAGGCATCAGAGATCTGGAGGAAGAATCAATAGACTACAAGTGCGGTAGTCACCATGTTTGTGTTCCATTGAGAACTACAAATCCGTCTGCCAAGGTAGCAAATGGGACTAATAGTTTGTACATTCAAAGATCTCTGCGAATGAATGATGTGGATGTGCAGACAGAGCCCTACATAGATGGCTGATTTCAAATCTGATGGCTGCTGCAGGGCAGAAGAACCCCTACACGCTGTCAGTGGTGGGAGGGGGGGGGGGTTTAGGGGTCTACTTTGCACTAAATATGGGTGTACCATGGTCTTGAAAGTCGATTAGACTTTAACTTGAGAGGTCTTATTTCCAACATGGACTTTCAAAGCCATCAGCAAGTATGTATGGACCTCTGTTCATCTTTGTAATGAACACCGGTTATTTCAGGGAAACTATTGGAACACATCTGCACATTAGTGGACTGAAAGCTCAGACAACTGTGAGGACACTATAAAATTGGGCATCATAGCTATTATTAGAAAACATGAATACAAAAAAAAAAAAAGACAGATTCATTCTAATTGTTGGCCATGGATAGTTCAGACTAAAGATCTCTAGAATTATTTTTGTCTGTTTCGAAGTCTGGGAGGGGCTGTTAATAGACACATTTGCTGATCTCCTAAACTAGATACCCAGAACGATTAGGAATGACTCTGACTTGTAGTGTGTATCCAAACTCACAAACAAAAATTTAATTTATTGCATCTTACAAGTCCTTAGATATTGTGGCTGCATTAGTTTTCATTTTTCAGGCTTAGGCCCCTTTCACACGGAGGTCCGTTCAGGTCCGCCTGTCAGTTTTTTAGGCGGACCTGAAACGGATCCTCCATGTAGCCCTATGGAAGCACGGATGTCAGCGGAGACATGTCCGCTGACATCCGCTCCGCTCCGCCAAAGTGTGACGGAGGAAAACCCTATTTTTCCTTCCGTCGGCGGAGCGGAACGGATGACAACGGACTCTACGGTCCGTCGTCATCCGATTCCCCATAGGGGAGAGCGGCGCTCTGACAGGGCGGTCCCTGCACAGTGTGCGGGGACCGCCCAGTCATCCGTCGGCTCAGCGGGGATCAACGGAGCGATCCCCGCTGAGCAAGCGGAGCTTCACGGGGCGGATCTGCACGGATCCGCCCCGTGTGAAAGGACCCTAAGAACATTTTCGGCAAGTACAGAAAATACTTGTTGACCCTGCAAGAAATGCAGTGTCCTTGTCACTTCCTGTGAGCTAAAAAGAAAGCACAAACATCCTTCTTTATTGTGTAAACTACTAGTGTCATTGATTCACCAAAAAAATAAAGAAAGGCAGACATTTTTAAAGAGGAACCCCACTCCCTTGTGTTAGTTTGTTTTAGGGCTCATTCACAATAGTGGTTGTGGATGCTTTCGGCGGGCATAGCGTTCACCCAGTGCGACCCATTCAAGTCCACATGGTTGCTACGCACTGGTGTGGGATTCCGAGGGTTAAAGCAAACAGTGAGTAGGCGATGCAATGCCTCCTCCTCTCCTGTCAAATGCTCTCTGAAGAGTGATCTGAACAAGGATCGCTCTTCAGAGATCAAAGAACTTTACCCTCAATTCACATACTCACCTGTCCAATGAATTTAGTGTTGTCCTGCTGTGCTCTGGCACTAGGCTGCCAAATAGCAGGTCCTGCACCTCCATCTTCTTTTCTGACATCACCAGGAGCCGTCTCCTCTGGGTTTAGGCAGCTGGCCCCCTGTGGACAAGCACCAACTATGCCCTCCACCAGCCGTAGTGTGGAAGCCAAGGCCTCCTGGGACATGTGATATGTATATCTCAGGAAGCTTCAGAAGCAGGACACGTCTTTCTCGCCTAGGTGTGAATGGAGAGAAGGGAACAGGCTTGATAGAAAAAAAAATAGTTCCTTTACTCCGTGGAGGGAGGGAGAGAAATGCAGCTGGCAAAGTTTTTTTTTTTCAGTGAAGGTCCACTTTAAAATCAATCTTGTGTGACAGCCATGGCTCCCTCCATTAATACAGTAAAGTCAGTGTAACAACCCTAGGACAGGATGTGCATTATTCTCGGAATCACCAGGTGAAATTGAGGTAAAAAAATAAATCTAATGCAGCAACAAAATCCAAGGACCAGCAAGCTCTAAGGTTCCGCTTTCTTTTTTCTATATTTATTTATATATTTATATATGTTATACTTATCTGCTCTGTGCAGTGGTTTTGCACAGAGCAGCCCTGATCCTCCTCTTCTCGAGTCCCAGAACAGTGCCCCGGCTCCTCCCCCTTGACCAGTGCCCCCAATCGCAAGCTGCTTGCTATGGAGGCACTGGTGCGTGCTCGCTCCCGAGCCCTGCTCTCTCCTCATTGGTCCACTGGCTGTGATTGACAATGGCTTCCGCTGCTGTCTCAGCCAATGAGGAGAGGGAGTCCCAGGACAGCCGAGGCTCTTGTGCACATTGCTGGATCGAGAGGGGGCTCAGGTGAGTATTATAAGGGGCAATGGGGGGAGCAGCACTCAGAATCTTTTTACCTTCATGCATAGAATGTATGAAGGTAAAAAAATCATCAGCCTTTACAAACACTTTACTATATTACATTTACTGTTTTAAGGTTTGTATACAGTACACTTTTATAGCTCTAAAATGCTCAACAAGCCAAATCCTATTCATTTCAATGGCCCCTGTTCACATCTGAGGGTTCTGTCACCTGAAGCTCAGAAAAGTACATAAGTTTCTTTATGGCAGATTACAAACGTTTTCGGCCCCATAGACTTCCATAGAAATGCCTGACTTGAGCGTTTTACAAGCGTTTTCTGCTCAAACAGCAGCTTTCCACCTCTAATTTCCTCTCCCTCTCCTCCTCCTAGTGCTTTATATTGGCTGAACAAAAATGCCTGAAGCCGTAAAACACTTGTAATACACTTCTAAAACATTTTGTTAAAAGCGGCAAAAAAGGTTAAAAAACGCCAGAAAAACGATACGCTCAGGTGTGAATGGAGCCTCCGAGACTGCAATCGACGTGTACTGTGTTGTGCTGTGTTTCTGTAGACACATCATGTCCTATTAAGGTGTGTGTGTGAATTAAAAACGCAGAGTTTTGACTGGAACGCCCATCGACGTGCGTCCTAAGGCTATATATAGACACTGACTCTCCTACTTTTTTGCTTTTCTAGAAGAAGTTCTCTGTGAACTAAAAAACTTTTATGCCATACAGATCCTGTGTTTAGAAGTTCCTGCATTGAGGTGCGTTTAGCAGTGTTAAGATTCATTTACATGCGTTTAGAGGGTCTAATCGGATCCTGGACACAGAATTCTATTTTCTCTAAATGCAACTAAAATGACTACACCTATAGGCAGCTAAAATCATTACCTACATTTATATGCAATTAGCAGTGCCCCCTAAACACATATAAATGCAGATTTTACCCTAGCAAATGGGGGGCGTTACCGAGAGACCCAGTGGGGGTTTCCGTAGATTAGCTGCAGGCGGCAGCCCCATTGAAAGCAAGAGGAGGCTAAGGCCCCTTTCACACTGAGGCGCTTTGCAGGCGCTATTGCGCTCTAAATAGCGCCTGCAATGCGCCCCAAAAAAGCCTCTCAATACTATCCAATGTGAAAGCCCGAGGGCTTTCACACTGGAGCGTTGCGCTTGCAGGAGGCTCAAAAAACTCCTGCAAGCCGCATCTTTGAGGCGCAATAGGAGCGCTAAAAATAGCGCTCCTGTAGCGCCCCTGCCCATTGAAATCAATGGGGTAGCGCCTCTAATACACCCGCAAAACGCCTCAAAGAGGCGTTATTGCGGGCGTTTTTAACCCTTTTTCGGCCGCTAGCGGGGGTTAAAATACCCCCGCTACCGCCTGCAAATCGCGGCAAAAAAAAAACGGTATAGCGGCGCTAAAAATAGCGCCGCTATACCGCCAGCGCATCCAGCGCCTCAGTGTGAAAGTAGCCTGACAGTTTACAGTCTGCCTCTCCATCCAGGTCTGATCACTAGAGGTAATCGCTCCATGAGCAATTAAATGTGAGCAGCCATGGTTAGCTGAGAGAGCTGTCAGCCTTCTATTGCTTTTCAATGCTTTCAATGGGGCTCTTGCCTGCAGCTAATCGCCAGGAACCCCTGCTGGGTCTCCTACATGTAATCGGTATCGGCCATAATCACAAGTGTGAATGGGGCCTAACTCTGATCTCTACGCTTCCACCAGCCTGGCTTCACCCAACATAGATCTCACCAGGAAGGAAAACACAATCCTGACAAAGCTAATAATTAATCAAAGAGGAGCGTCTACAGTACTCCCTTTTCTGCACACAATGCATGCTTACATCATAATGAGATTTTGGACCTGGACCCTAATTTAGGATTCTATCACAGCTCATCTTGTTCCTATCTCAAATGAACACACTATGCTGTCAGTAAATGGGCCTATCATTTGTACCCAACAATATCACCTAACAAACCTAAACCATCAATAATAAATATAAATTCTTCCATAAAAATGGTCCCCCAGTGCATGGATGACATTGACATTAACCCTTCATAAGCTGGATTCTAAAATCTATCTGAAGCCCAAACTTTTTTATTTGCTTTGATTGATGTGTGTGTGTTATCCTACAGAATGCCTCTGGGGTCCCACTACTGTAGTATGCCCAGGCATGGATCATTTTCTGGAATATATAGAAAGAAAAGGAGGGTGCACCGACCTTGTGCATTACCAAAGATAAAATTTATTTCAAACGGAGGTCCACCCGGAATTTTTTTTTAAAAGCCAGCAGCTACAAATACTGCAGCTGCTGACTTTTAAAAAATGGACACTTACCTGTTCAGCGCGCCCGCGATGTCGGCAGACGAGGCCGAGCAATTACTCGGTCCTTGGATGCTGCCGCCGCCATCTTCGGTGAGGGAATCAGGAAGTGAAGCCTTGCGGCTTCACTTCCCGGTTCCCTACTGCGCATGCACGAGTAGCGCGGCGCGCCATCACTGGTCCCCGCTCTCTCCTGGGACCAGTGTGTTTCCCAGGAGACGGGAACGAGGGGGGGCGGGAGTCTATGCCTGGAAGTGGGTACAAATACCAAAGACAGGTATCTGCACCCCCCTCCCCCTGAAAGGTGCCAAATGTGACACCGGAGGGGGGGAGGGTTCCGAAAAGCAGAAGTTCCTTTTTTTTTTTCCTTTATTGTAACAACAATTGTAGGTAACAAACGAGCATTTAAAAAAAGGCTTAGCAGTGCTCCAGCATTTTGGAACCATGTCTCTAGGCACCTGCAACCTGGAGCAGATGTTACGAGGGAGAACCTTCTTCATCAGAGCCACAGCTACTATTGATTCTGAGGAGGGCAGCAAGACCATTGACATTCCATATTCTATCCGAAGGGTTGGCTACACCGGCACTTACTCATTGACTAAGCTCCCGAGCGTAGGAGATTGTGTTGTGTTGTATGGATCGTTTTCTGTTGCATTACATCAAGAGTCACCAAACTTTCTGAACAAAGGGCCAAGTTTACTGTCCTTCAGATATTAGGGGGGCCAGCGGAAGTAGAAAATGTCCTGATATATGCCCCCATATATTAGGGGGAGGAATAGGATTGGTGTCAGTGGCAGGAACAGGGTGGACAAAAATCAATGATGACTTTTATCAAATTTATTTTAATAAAATGCTTTTGGAGTAAAATTCTAAAGATAGTTTTATATTTAAGATACATTAAAAATTTGGTTTAATCAGCATGAAATGGAGCTTAGTTATGTAGCATGAGGCTGTATATTCTACAATATTTACATTTTTGGTAAACTCATTCAACATGCACTGCATTGATGCATTCACACAATTTCACAGTAACCATGAGATAGAACAAAGTTCAGGAATATTCCTTTATCCAATTGTTTTGCAAATCTATGTACACTGCAAACTGTGTGATTTAATCTGTTCTGATATCGCTGTTTTACTAATCTGACAGCTTATTATTCTAAACTACCAGCAAGAATGAGTCCTTAAATTTAAAGAGCACCTGTCATTTCACATCCATCATGGCAGCGCCTGTTAGCGGGCGTCCAATCACCTGCTGCCGCCACGTCCCTCACCTTGTGTCACTGCCGCATCACCAGCCATCCCAATAAAGTGAATGGGACTGTCGGTGAGTCAACAGAAGGTCAGAGAAGGAGCTGCTGCGGGACAGAGATGACCGTTGCTCTTTAAAAATTATGATTTAAATCGTGATTTAAAGTGGGATTCCACCCGCGATTTTTTTTTTTTTTAAAGTCAGCAGCTACAAACACTGTAGCTACTGACTTTTAATAAGAACACTTACCTGTCCTAGGCGCCCGCGATGTCAGCCCCCCCCCCGAGGCCGACCCCTCAATCGTGAAGGGCCCCCGGTGCCGCCATCCTCAGTAAGGGAAACAGGCAGTGAAGCCTTGCGGCTTCACTGCCCATTTCCTACTGCGCATGCGCGAGGCTCGCAACGCTTTGTGAATGGGCGGCTGCTTTCTGGAATACACACAGTTCCACAGAAGGCAGCGCGCCACATTCCCCAGAAGACACCGCGAGGAGGAGGAGGAAGAAGACCTGCCGAGGTGGAGGAAGAGGCAGATTAGCAAGTTCCGCATAGCAACCGCCCTTTCTGGTGAGTACATTTTTTTAAAGTATTTTGGTGTATTTTTTTTTTTTTAGGGTGGAACACAACTTTAAATCGACTTGATTTAAAGGAGAAGTCCAGCCTGAGCTCATTTAGCTGGGCTTCTTCTGTGGGTCACAGGAGTGCAATTCATAAGTATGATTCTGGGGAAAAAAAACAAAACATACTTCTCTTTTAAAGGCTTGCCGACTGCCTCACGCAAATTTGCGTCGGCAGAATGGCACGGGCAGGCAAAGCAACGTATATATACGTTGATTTGAACCTGCCCCTTAGCGCGCGCGCGCCCCTGCTGTCTCCGTGACCCGCGCGCGGGTCACGGAACGGCAGAACGGGGGGATGCCTTTGTAAACAAGGCATCTCCCTGTTCTGCCTAGTGACACAGCACTGATCGTCTGCTCCCTCTCATCGGGAGCAGCGATCAGTGACATGTCACAGTAAGCCACGCCCCTAACAGTTAGAATCACTCCCTTGGACACACTTAACCCCTTTCCCGCCTCCTACTGGTTAACCCCTTCACTGCCAGTCACATTTATACAGTAATCAGTGCATTTTTATAGCACTGATCGCTGTATAAATGTGAATGGTCCCAAAATAGTGTCAAAAGTGTCCGATGTGTCCGCTATATTGTCGCAGTCACAATAAAAATCGCAGATCACCGCCATAACAAAAAGAAAATAAAAACATTTATAATAAAAATGCCATAAAACTACCCCCTATTTTGTAGACGCTATAACTTTTGCGCAAACCAATCAATATACACTTATTGCGATATTTGTTTACCAAAAATATGTAGGAGAATACGTATCGGCCTACACTGAAAAAAAATTTGCTTTTTTGAAAAAAAAAATTGGGGATATTTATTATAGCAAAAAGTACAAAATATTGCTTTTTTGAAAAAAAATTGTTGCTCTATTTTTGTTTATAGCGCAAAAGATAAAAACCTCAGAGGTGATCAAATACCAAAAAAAGAAAGCTCTATTTGTGGGAAAAATAAGACGCCAATTTTGTTTGGGAGCCACGTCGCACGACCGTGCAAATTGTCAGTTAAAGCGACGCAGTGCCCAATCGCAAAAAAGTGGCCCGGTCATTTGGCAGCCAAATGGTCCGGGGCTAAAGTGGTTAAATAAAATCCTCCCTGGGCAGGAATAGTGTCCCATTATTGGTGTCAGTGGGAGGAATGGCTCCCCATCACTGGTGTCAGTGTGAAGAATAGTACCCCAATTATTGGTGTTGGTGGGAGGGATAGTGCCCCATCATTGGTTTCAGTGGCAGGAATAGTGCCCCATCATTGATGTCAGTGGTTAGAATAGTGCCCCATCATTGGTGTCAGTGGTTAGAATAGTGCCCCATTGTTACTGTCATTGTGCCCCATCATTGGTGTCAGTGGCAGGAATAGTGTCCCATCATTGGTATCAGTAGGAAAAATACTGCCCCATTGTTGGTCTCCAGGGGAATAACAATGCTCCATTGTTGGTGTCAGTGAAAGAAATAGTGCCCCAAGAGGCAAGCAAATGTCTTGCATACCACTGCTGTACATACATTGTACATTGTGTGCAGTTCTTTGGTCATGTCAGGAGGCACACTGAAGCTTCCCTTATAGTATATACAGGTATATCCATATATACATTGATCATGCATAAAATATATATCTATATACAGTATATATGAAGCCAAGATAAATGTATATAGTAAATATACTATAATATATATATATATATATATATATATATACATAGAATAATGCATATATATAATTTTTTACATGATATATATTATATTTTTACATATTCAGAAGCCACCAAGACCACACTAGGCAAAACTCACCCATAGAGAACAATACACACACATATAAACAGATATAAATAAATACATTTATTCCGTTCCTACAATGCTAGGAGCACTTACCTGCCCCTACTCCTCCGGCACACACTGTATAAACTCCTCACAATACTTTCCCCGCAGTACTTCTCCCTGCGGTGACGTCTCAATCACCTGCCAATGACAGCAATCTCCGGCTCCAGGGAGCAACAGACCGGCCAATGGAATCCCCGCGCGAGCCGATAGGTGCTCGGGAAGAGCGCGCAGCCCAGCCAATAGGAGGAGAGGAAAATGATAATACTGTATCCTCGTGGAACTCTGAAGATTCTGATGAAAGAAATGGCGGGAGAATATCGGGGTGCGGGGGAGGGGTAATGTTGGTTGGTGCCGTGTGGAGGAAAATATGGCACAATAGACATCCAGTACAGGGAAAATGATAGTTATGACCAGTATACATGTCCATAATTGTCATCATTTATTATCTTCTCTGGTTGGGAAGCTGTGTCCTGCTTGGGGTGTAGAAAGTGGGGTTGCAGCAGTCACATGTGCAGTGGGGTCCCTGTTCTTTGAGGGAAATAGGCAGGTTCTATAAAACAGGACATGCATTCTCCCAGCAGACATGACAAGAGCAGAGAAGATGCAGGGGGACTAAAAGTAAAGCATGGGCCTAGCGGAAGGGAGTGTACAATAGAGGAAGGCCCATAGAGGAAGGTGACAAGTAAACCGAGGGTGTAAAGGGAGGCCCATCAGAGGGAGGTGTACAGTAAAAAAGAAGGCCCATTGGAGGGGGGTGTACAGTAAAAAGAAGGCCCATTGGATGGGGGTGTACAGTAAAAAGAAGGCCCATCGGAGGGGGGTGTACAGTAAAAAGAAGGCCCATTGGAGGGTGGTGTACAGTAAAAAAGAAGGCCCATCGGAGGGGGGTGTACAGTAAAAAGAAGGCCCATTGGAGGGGGGTGTACAGTAAAAAGAAGGCCCAGTGGAGGGGGTGTACAGTAAATAGAAGGCCCAGTGGAGGGGGGTGTACAGTAAAAAAGAAGGCCCATCGGAGGGGGGTGTACAATAAAAAGAAGGCCCATTGGAGGGGGGTGTACAGTAAATAGAAGGTCCAGTGGAGGGGGGTGTACAGTAAAAAGAAGGCCCATCGGAGGGGGGTGTACAGTAAAAAGAAGGCCCATTGGAGGGGGGTGTACAGTAAATAGAAGGCCCAGTGGAGGGGGGTATACAATAAAAAAGAAGGCCCATTGGAGGGGGGTGTACAGTAAAAAAGAAGGCCCATTGGAGGGGGGTTTACAGTAAATAGAAGGCCCATTGGAGGGGGGTGTACAGTAAATAGAAGTCCCAGTGGAGGGGGGTGTACAGTAAATAGAAGGCCCATTGGAGGGGGGTGTACAGTAAAGGAAGACCCAGTGGAGGGGGAGTGTACAGTAAGACCCCTTTCACACTGGGGCGGTTTGCAGGCGCTATTGCGCTAAAAATAGCGCCTGCAAACCGACCTGAAACAGCGGCTGCTGTTTCTCCAGTCTGAAACCCCTGTGGGCTTTCACACTGGAGCAGTGCTAGCTGCATCTTTGGAGCAGTGAAGGAGTGGTGGGTTTACCGCTCCTCCACCGTTCCTGCCCATTGAAAGCAATGGGACACCGCAGCAGTATTAACCCTTTTTCGGCCGCTAGCGGGGGGTAAAACCGCACCGCTAACGGCCGAATACCGCTGCAAATCCGACGGTAAAGCGTCGCACCTCCCGCCCCAGTGTGAAAGGGGCCTAAAGGAAGGCCCAGCAGAGAGAGGTGAACAGTAGATGGAAGCCCAATTAAGGAGGGTGGATAGTAGAGGGAAGCCCACTGGAGTGGGTGTATAGTGAGGGAGGCCAGTGGGGTGGAGGCAGGGCCGGGACAAGGGGTGGGCAGGAGGGGCGGCTACCCCTGGCGCAATGGTTTATTGCAGGGATGGGGGGCACCCTGACCCTAACCCTAAGGGAAAGGGGGGGCGCAGTTTTGCATTTTTGCCCTGGGCGCTGGATGACCTTGTCCCAGCTCTGGGTGGAGGACCAGTGAAGAAGGATGTACAGTAAGGGAAGACCCAGTGGAGTAGGTACAGTAGGAGGCTGGGGGGAGGGATGTGTACAGTAGGAGGCCGGGTGAGGGGTGTGTACAGAAGGGGCCCGGGGGGTGTACATTAGGAGGCTGGGTAATGGGTGTGTACAGTAGAAGGCCGGAGGAGGGGGGTGTACAGTAGGAGGCCGGGGGAGGGGGGTGTACAGTAGGAGGCCGGAGGAGGGGGGTGTACAGTAGGAGGCCGGGGGAGGGGGGTGTACAGTAGGAGGCCGGGGAAGGGGTGTGTACAGTAGGAGGCCGGGTAAGGGGTGTGTACAATAGGAGGCCGGGTGAGGGGTGTGTACATTAGGAGGCCGGGTGAAGGGTGTGTACATTAGGAGGCCGGGTGAGGGGTGTGTACAGTAGGAGGCCGGGTGAGGGGTGTGTACAGTAGGAGGCCAGGGGAGGGGTGTGTACAGTAGGAGGCCGGGTGAGGGGTGTGTACATTAGGAGGCCGGGTGAGGGGTGTGTACAGTAGGTGGCCGGGTGAGGGGTGTGTACAGTAGGAGGCCGGGGGGAGGGGGTGTACAGTAGGAGGCCGGGTGAGGGGTGTGTACAGTAGGAGGCCAGGGGAGGGGTGTGTACAGTAGGAGGCCGGGTGAGGGGTGTGTACATTAGGAGGCCGGGTGAGGGGTGTGTACATTAGCAGGCCGGGTGAGGGGTGTGTACAGTAGGTGGCCGGGTGAGGGGTGTGTACAGTAGGAGGCCGGGGGGAGGGGGTGTACAGTAGGAGGCTGGGGGAGGGGTGTGTACAGTAGGCCGGGGGGAGGGGGTGTACATTAGGAGGCCAGGGGAGGGGTGTGTACAGTAGGAGACCGATTGAGGGGTGTGTACAGTAGGCCGGGGGGAGGGGGTGTACAGTAGGAGACCGATCGAGGGGTGTGTACAGTAGGAGGCTGGGGGAGGGGGTGTACAGTAGGAGGCCGGGGGAGTACAGTAGGAGGCCGGGGGAGGGGTGTGTACAGTAGGAGGCCGGGTGAGGGGTGTGTACAGTAGGAGGCCGGGTCAGGGATGTGTACAGTAGGAGGCCGGGTGAGGGATGTGTATAGTAGGAGGCCGGGGAGGGGGTGTACAGTAGGAGGCTGGGGGAGGGGGGTGTATAGTAGGAGGTCGGGGAGGGGGTGTACAGTAGGAGGCCGGGGGGTGTACAGTAGGAGGCCGGGGGAGGGGTGTGTACAGTAGGAGACCGGGTGAGGGGTGTGTACAGTAGGAGACCGGGTGAGGGGGGTGTACAGTAGGAGGCCGGGAGGAGGGGTGTGTACAGTAGGAGACTGGGGAAGGGGGGTGTACAGAAGGAGGCCAGGGAGGGGTGTACAGTAGGAGGCCGGGGAGGGGTGTGTACAGTAGGAGGCCAGGGGGAGGGTTGTGTATAGTAGGAGGCCGGGGAGGGGGTGTACAGTAGGAGGCCTGGGGAGGGGTGTGTACAGTAGGAGGCCGAAGGGGGGTGTACAATAGGAGGCCGGGGGGAGGGGTGTGTACAGTAGGAGACCGGGGGAGGGGGGTGTACAGTAGGAGGCCGGGGGAGGGGTGTGTACAGTAGGAGGCCGGGGAGGGGTGTGTACAATAGGAGGCTGGGGGAGGGGTGTATAATAGGAGGCCGGGGGAGGGGGGTGTACAGTAGGAGGCCGGGGGAGGGGTGTCTACAGTAGGAGGCCGGGGGAGGGGTGTGTACAGTAGGAGGCCGGGGAGGGGCGTGTACAATAGGAGGCTGGGGGAGGGGTGTATAATAGGAGGCCGGGGGAGGGGGGTGTACAGTAGGAGGCCGGGTCAGGGGTGTCTACAGTAGGAGGCCGGGGGAGGGGTGTGTATAGTAGGAGGCCGGGGAGGGGAGTGTACAGAAGAGGGAGGTCCAGCAGAATGTTTGGGTGTACAGTAAGGTGGAGGCACAAGGGGGGGGGGGGGATTGTTGAGTGTGGGGACCCCTAGATGATTATCCAGACCTCTGTATCAGAAAGGTGACCATCTCATGTATGACATCATTATCTACATCCTGCAATGTATTTCTTTTTTTCTAATGAATGTTTCTGCTTTTAGCTGTACCCATCAGCTATATTCCAATTTTTCTGCACAATGAACATGTGATGCCCTTAGGTTGACCTGGCAATTTATTTTGCTCCAACAAATCTTTTTACCTTCAGAAGTAGTACATTTAGCTTCAACTATAAAAAAAATAAAGTTTCCCCGAAAAACTGCAATGACTGCTAATATTAAAAAACAGCCAAACATATTCATATAACATCAATGGTAGCACCGAGCCGGGTGTTGTAAACAAACAGCACTGCACTGGTCGGCTCTAGGAAGAAACTAAGCAGCGCGACACTGGCAGCCTCGCTTTGGGATGAAGATGGCGGATATGAAAAGGCTCTATCTGCTCCGCGCACTGCGCTCTGCGCCGCCGCCGTCGTCTATCTAATAGGGGACTTTCACATCCCCTCGTGACCGACGCGTCCTCTGTGTGTCATGTGACCTGAGCCGCCCGAACTGCACACTGACAGCACCCTGGGGAGTCTGTGCGGAGAGTTGGGGGGACAGTGCACGGATCAGGTACCGGGGATGGGGGTTGGGGGTGCGAGGAGGAGAGGGGGTGTCAGAGGGGAAACACAGCAGCTTTGCAGGACTGGATAATGGGGTTCTATGATGACAGAGTGTCCCTGGGGTCCAGAATGTTGGTTTCCTATGTAGATTAGTGGAAAGTGAAAGTGGGAAGTGTGCTGTATGGAGATCATAATATTGCAGCCAATAATCCAATCATCCCAATATGCAGTGTAGTACATCCCTAAAGATAGATGCTGTGTAGGTCTGTTATCTGTATGTATGTGATGGGGTGTGTGTATAAATATATATGATCGATCGATCGATCTAGATGAGGTCCTGTCCCTTTGGTGGGTACATTCTCGGGTAACTCCTTTATACACTCATATACAGCTAGCGATTTTGAGGGGGGAGGCCAAAAAAAATGAAGCAAGTGGCTTGTGTGTGTTCTTGGATAGGGTAATACTTCATATTCCCATCACACACATTGCTGGATAAGCTCTGAAATGCCTGATGAAGGGGCCCTGTGTGACTCTGAAATGTTGCACTCTCCTTTGTGTTGTCCTGCAATAAATAATCCGTTTGGATGCTACTTTGTGTCGATCCATGGTGTGCTGGCAAATATCTACTTGGATAGGATAGGATTCTTTTTTTGCTGTCTGTGTCCCATTGTAAAGTGATTATCCCTCACTTCCTGTCCAGGAGACTCCACAGGAAGCGAGAAGTCATCTCTCCAAAGTGAAGGGAAAACCCCTCTTAGTTGTCATTGGAAGAGGGGTCCCCATAGAAAGTCGCCCCCCACCCCTCTGTTCTGGTGACAACTTTAGCTTTTCCAGACACTTTCTGTCTCTGACACTAGGACATATATAGAGAGGGTGACTATACCCCAACGGGGACACAGATAGAAATGAAAACGTGACAATGGTTCTAATCTTTCATGCTCCAGCTAACACTGAATAATAACTTTTGTCTATGCGCTTCTAGTAGAGCTTACCTATAGGTTTTTCTCTTTAGCCTTTACTACAGCTTTAAGGCCCGTTTCACATGGGCTTCAGCTTGTATAAGGGTCTGTTCACACTGGAATGCAGTGCGGGATGTTCCATGTGCATTTCCACCTTGCGAGACACGCACCCCGAACACATCTCACAATCCCAGCTTGTTTGCAGACACCAAATCGCATGCTACCGCTATACCATGTGGTTTTGGGGCAGCATGATCAAAACCAGAATGCATGGGAACAAATGCGTTCCAGTGTGAGTAGCAAGCTTTTATGAAACTTTCTGCAAGCTTTGAGTGTTTTTTTTCTAAGCCTTTAGGCACCCTTTTGACTGGAAGTGCTGATTGTTACTTCACTTTAAACAAGTTATTAGCAGGCTTCCAGTTGTGCTGAAGCCTGCTAGAAGCTCGTTTAAAGTGACATCCAGCACATTAGGTTCCACATTGAGATGGGCTGAAGTCTGCTCTCTGCTAATGTCAGTCCAGGCACCGCGTCACCATGACAATAAAATCTGATCTGCCAGGTGCCTGGACTAATATCCAGCCCAGGCTTCTTAACGAGCCACTGAGAGCCTGAGGCGGCCGTCCCCTCCACAGCCCAGAGCTCCAGTGAGCGAGGAGGGGGCAGAGCAGAGAGCTGTGACTGACAGTCTGCAGCTCTCTGCTCACGGAGCTCTGAAAACTGAGTGATCGGCGGTGTTCAATCACTCGGTTCTCAGTGTAGAGGCGCCAGGGGACAGATACAGCATCAGACCGTTGCTGCATCCACCGAGGTAAGTATGAATCCAGAATTTTTTTTCTTTCCTTCTCTTTTAATAGGAGCCTATTTAAATGTATGCGTTTTTTCTATAAACTGGCACAAAAACGCATGCATTGTGTGAATTGACCCTGAATATAGTTTAAAAAAAAGTACCTGAATTGTTTTCAAACGTTCTATAGCAATATTGTCCGTATTTATATATGACAAAGCCACTATAATGATTGGCAAGTGAACATAATCGCAGTTAATATTGTACAGGATAAAAATCATGAGCAAGTGTTTTTTTTTTTTTTTTGTTTTTTTTTCCCCATGTCATCTTCCAGGACAGCTTAACATGAGAGTCTCCTCCCATCAGGAAACGCATAAATGTCTCTGCACCCCTTCAGGTCCTCAGTTTTTGTTTCCTCTGGCCAGTATAGACACATCCCCCATTTGTTATTTTATTCCAGGCCGTCTGGCGGGGTACAGAGGCCGCCTGAATGCGGCCACCCTTTGGAGCAAGGCAGGGGCTTTGCAGGCTGGCTTCATTAAGAGCTTGTTTTTCCTTTTCTTTTATGCTTTCATTTGCAAGTTTTGCTCGGTGCATGGCTGATCCCACCCATATAGAGTGGTGCAAAGCGGTCTGGCATCACTTCCAGGCGCCAAGGCTGGGAGGAAGTAGGCTTCCACCATTTTTAATATGGGCATATCACCAGTGGGACATGCAACGCAACTCCTGCCACAGCTAGCCCCTGGTACCACTCCGGCTGTTGGGGGGGCGCCATCGTGGGTAAACCAGGGAAAGGAGCGGAGCCTTGCGTTTCCTACAAGGACATTCAGCTGCCAAGGCTCATGTGGTGGCCATAATGGAAGCAGAGCTGAATGGGGGCCAGCAATATAGTAGGGGCCTTTTTTCTATTCTATTGTCCCCTCAGTTTATCACAGCGAGCGGGGCCTTCTGATGACTTCCTGGTGACGAAACATGTAGGGGCAGGACTTTGCCACGTATCAAGTAACTTCTACCCGATGGAACTCATGCTGGCTCTAGGGCATTGCGGAGCAGTAGCAGCCGTCTTGAGACATTGCTGGATCATTCCAGGTGCCAGGACAAGGGCACACGCTTTGTGAGTGGACACAATTTTATGTATTTTGACTTTTATTAATAAAACAGAATTATGCTATGACACTTTATATGGTCTTTTACTCTCCCTGACCCTCGTTTTGGATAAAGATCCATTTTATTATATTGGACATACAGCAGTACATAGAAGCCTGATTGACCTTCCTAGGTGTACACTTAGGGGGTCCATACTGGCGGGTGAGTGCATACGCTGGTGGGGGCACAGAAGGTGTATTGCAGTGGAGTGCTAGTGGATGCATAGAGCATGTATTTGAAGATTACCTTGTTGTGGGACCGTAACTTTTTTTGAATGGATTTTTTTATTGCACTTTATATGTATTGTATATATGATTATAGGGTTTGCATTGGCACGTGGAAAGGGTAGCGCAGCTTTTATAAAGTTTTACACTTTGGTACATGTGTCTGTATACCATTTAAAGAGTCAGCAACCCAATTGTTCTTCTTTTTTTATTTTATAATTTTTGCGCAAATGATTGTTTAGACTTTTTCTTACGGAGAATAATTTGGCAAGGGGACACAACATCCAAATTATGTGGCCTACCGTTCAAGGGTAAGCTATTGTTGGGTTCTGAATTTTTCTTTCTTAAGCGAAAGATCTGCTGACAAAATTAGGTTTTCCTACTCCAAATGAGCAGTCTGGAAGAGAAAATTTCAGTCTGAACAGACAGCCAAAGAAACAGAGTTTCAAGATTAAAAGAAGGGTTGGTTCGCCAAAAAAGATAAAGAAAAACGCGGTTTCCTCTTCAACCCTAATCAAGACAAATCCAAGGTCCAATACATATGACTCACAAAGTCAGGTGGTAGAAAGACTAAGGGATATCCGCCCACAATGGCTGGAGACTATGCAAAATCCTTTCATCCTCAATATTGAAAAACGGTTACAGGATAGAATTTTTGCATCTCCCTCTCAGAGATTTTTTGCCACCCTTCTGCCCAGAGATCAGGAGAAGGCAGGTTCACTCCTAGCTCTTTTAGAAGATATGCTTCAACAAAATGTACTTAGTCTTCTGTTAGAAGAGAGAAATTTTTACTCTAATTTCTTAAGAAAAAAGCCTGTAGGAAAACGGGATGATCCTGAACTTAAAAAAGGTGTGTGTGTGTGTGTGTGTGTGTGTGTGTGTGTGTGTGTGTGTGTGTGTCAAAAAGTTTTGCATGGAATCACTCTACACGATAAAGGAATTCTTATCCCCAGGGGTGTTCATGGCTTCAATAGATTTTAAAGATGCATGCCCTTCATATTATGGTCAGAGAAGCCTTAAGAACATTTCTGAGATTCGCTCTAAAGGGCCCTGGGAAAAGAAATTTCAGTTCAGCGCCCTTCCCTTTGTCTTTTATCGGCCCCCAGAATCTTTATGAAGGTACTGGCAGAATCTCTGCAAGCCCTGAGATTAGGGGGATTATACAACATCCCCTATTTTGATGACCTACTGCCCTTTGCGGACTCAGAAAAAACATTGTTGGATATCGTATCTGCTACGTTTTTTATCTTGAGGAAGTTGCTTGATCTAGAAAAGTCACCACTAACTGCTTTTCAACAAGCTCACATACTTGGGGTACACTATAGATTCAGCAAACACCTGTCTTTACTTAACCCAGAGAAGGTGCACAATCTCCAACAAGACACAGCGAATAGTCTAGCAGCATCAAAGTTCAGAGTCACCATGAAACTCATTGCAGCTATAACGGGGGGTCCAATGGGTTCAGTTGCATTCCAGAACCATAGAATCATGTCCTTGCTCTCTGGGATGGTCGTCAAATTTCGCTGGATGCGAGAATCACCCTCACCCGTGAAGTGAAGTAATCCCTCAGCTAGTGGACCAACAAGCAGACTCTGGAGCATGGGCAGAAGTGGAACAACTCAATCCAACCAGATTTACCGCAGATGCAATTTCTTAGGGATTTCTTTCGGAAAACCTTCTAGCCCAGAAAAAATGGGATCTGGCAATGGCAAGGAACTCCTCAAACCTGATGGAATGAATGACAGGGTCCAAAGTCCTCTTGGCCTTTCAAGAAAGGATCAAGGGGAAGGAGGTACAAGTTCTATCAGACAACGTGACCACAGTCGCCTATTTAAACAGGCAAGGGGGTACCAAATCGGCAAGGTTAATGGTAGTAGCCAGAGAGCATTTAGGCTGGGCAGAAGCAAAGTTAATCTCTTTAATCAACAGAATGTGAAACTGAGGAAATATTTGTGCCCTAATGGTGAGTGGTCAGTGTGCAGTGTAATGTGAAGTGTAGTGGTCAGGGTTAATAATGCGTTTGCTGACACCAGTGCTGGGGGTTAATAGTGCGTCTGCTGACACTAGTGCTGCTGTTTTTGAAGTTTGAACGTTTGCATGCGGCCCCCCATGGGATATGAAAATTTGTCTTGTGGCCCTCAGGTAATTTGAGTTTGAGACCTCTGCTCTAGAGCTTCTAAGGCTACTTTCACACTGAGACGCTTTACGCGCTGCTACTTTTTAGCTGCGTTTTACCGTGTTTGGCGCGACTTTCGGCCGATATCGTTGCGGTTTTTATCCCCGCTAGCGGCCGAAAAAGGGGTTAAACCCGCCCGCAAAAATGACGCTTTGCGGGCGGGTTGGAGGCGCGACCCCATTTTTTTTCAATGGGCAGGGGCCCTATAGGAGCGGTATTTTTACCGTGCCTCAAACATGCGGCTGGCAGGACTTTTTTTAGCGTCCCGCCAGTGCAATTCTCCAGTGTGAAACCCTTCAGGCTTTCACACTGGATAGAAAGGAGCGGCTATTTTAGGGCGCATTGCAGGCACCATTTTTAGCGCAATAGCCCCTCAGTGTGAAAGCAGCCTAAGAGCACTATTGCAAGATGGTTAAAAGAAGCCATTTCAGAAGCTTACAAAGCTGCCACTGTAACTTCCTCAGTTTGGATTGAAAGCTCTGTCAACTGTAGCTACTGGAACCTTCTGGGCAGAGAAAGCTGTTGCCTCCCTGGACAGATCTGAAGAGCCGTAACATGGTTTAGCTTTAGGCCTGGTTCACACTGGGGCGACAAACGCTCCGACATTGGGAGCTCATGTCGCATGACGTGTGAAAATCAATGTTTCCCTATGGGAGCCGTCTTAACTGGTCCGACACATGTCGGTCCGACTTTGAAAATGCTCCCTGTACTACTTTGGTCCGACTTTGATCCGACTTCAGCCCATTGACTATCATTGAAGTCGGATCAAAGTCGTACCGCCGTCTTGCATGATCCGACTTTGGCATGCGACTTGTGCTGTACTGCTCTTGAGGGGGAACTCCAGGCCAAATTTTAAATTAAAAACCGGCATGGATTCCCCCTCCAGAGGCATAACAAGCCCTTGGGTCTGGTCTGGATTTGAAGAACCCCCTACGCCGAAAAGCCGACGTGGGGGTTCCCCCCACAATCCAACCCAGACCCTTATCCGAGCACACAACCTGGCCGGCCGCAGGGGAAAAGGGGGGGACGAGAGAGCGGCCCCCCCTCCCTCCTGAACCGTACCAGGCCGCATGCCCTCAACATGGGGGGTTTGGTGCTCTGGGGCAGGGGGGCGACCTGCGGCCCCCCACCCCAGAGCACCCTGCCCCCATGTTGATGAGGACAGGGCCTCTTCCCGACAACCCTGGCCGTTGGTTGTCGGGGTCTGTGGGCGGGGGGCTTATCGGAATCCGGGAGCCCCCTTTAATAAAGGGGCCCCCGGATCCCGGCCCCCCCACCCTATGTGAATGAGTATGGGGTACATCGTACCCCTACCCATTCACCTGGTGGAAAAAAATTGCAATTAAAAAAAACAACACAGCTTTTTAAAGTATTTTATTGCACAGCTCCGGGGGTCTTCTTCCGCCGCGCTCTCCGGTTCTTTCTTTCTTCTGCCAGGCCTCCGCTAACTTCTTTAGCTCTCTTGCTAGTGGAGGCCTGGTCTTCTCCGTCGCCACGTCCGGCTCTCCGGTGTCCTTCTGCCGGCCCCTCCACTAACTTCTTTAGCTCTCTTGCTAGTGGAGGAGCCGGTCTTCCCGCCGTGGCCGTCGGCGTCTTCTTCCCTCTTCTCCTTCTCGATGTTGACTCGTCGCGTCCTCTCGCAGAAATGCTAAATCTTCGGTCCGCAGAGATTAATATAGGCTTCACATGATGTCAGTCACATGCTCCGGGGCACATGTGCCCTGGAGCATGTGACTGTGACGTCATGTGCACATGTGCCCCGGAGCATGTGACTGTGACGTCATGTGAAGCCTATATTAATCTCTGCGGACCGAAGATTTACCATTACTGCGAGAGGAAGCGACGAGTCAACATGGAGGAGAAGAGGGAAGAAGACGCCGACGGCGAAGAAAGAACCGGAGAACGCGGCGACGACACCGGAGAGCGGGAGAAGACCGGGCCTCCGTTAGCAAAAGAGCTAAAAAGAAGTTAGCGGAGGCCTGGCAGAAAGAACCGGAGAGCACGGCGACGACACCGGAGACCCCCGAAGTCGGAAGAAGATCTCCGGAGCGGTGCAATAAAATACTTTTAAAAACTGTGTTGTGTTTTTATTTCCATTTATTTTCCACCAGGTGAATGGGTAGGGGTACGATGTACCCCATACTCATTCACATAGGGTGGGGGGGCCGGTATCTGGGGGCCCCCTTATTAAAGGGGGCTCCCGGATTCCGATAAGCCCCCCGCCCGCAGACCCCGACAACCAACGTCCAGGGTTGTCGGGAAGAGGCCCTGTCCTCATCAACATGGGGGCAGGGTGCTCTGGGGTGGGGGGGCCGCAGGTCGCCCCCCTGCCCCAGAGCACCAAACCCCCCATGTTGAGGGCATGCGGCCTAGTACGGTTCAGGAGGGAGGGGGGCCGCTCTCTCGTCCCCCCTCTTCCCCTGCGGTCTGCCAGGTTGCGTGCTCGGATAAGGGTCTGGTTTGGATTGTGGGGGGACCCCCACGCCGTTTTTTCGGCGTAGGGGCGCCCCTTCAAATCCAGACCAGATCCAAGGGCCTGGTATGCTCCTGGAGGGGGAACCCATGCCGGTTTTTATTTAAAATTTGGCCTGGAGTTCCCCCTCAAGATTCATACCAAACACAGTGCCTGCTATTGGCGGGGATCCAAGTCGGATCCCCGTTCATTGAAAGTCGGACATATGTCGGCTTCATGTCGCAGGGCAAAGTCGGGATCCAAAGTAGGACAGATGTCGTGTCGCACTAGTGTGAACCCAGCCTTAAGGCTCCATTCACACTTATAGGACTCCAAAGTTACAACGACTTTGGTGTGCAATTTTGACGCAACTTTTTTTAACGATAAGGTTGGTCTTTATTGAGAAGACTTCAAAATACAAATAACAGGCATACATAGCACAATCGGAAGCATTACAGTAACAGGTGTAGAAGGTTAAACAGGGAGATAGTGTCTACCTTGGTCCTTATACAAATCAACCATGCCTGAGCCTAGTCACAATTAACCCACCCCACCAGTCCAAAAGCAATTAGAAAGTAAGCAACCTATTTCCAACAGCAACATAAATCAAAATTGTTGTGTCCAGGGAAGCCAGATCCGGTCAAATTTCTGAGGACATCCCCTACTAATATAGGTTAACTTATACAATGGTAACCTCGCATTAACAGAGGATTCCCACGCATCAACCTTGGGAGGAGAGGGAGAGGACCACTTCTGAAGAATTTCCTTCTTGGCGTAGAAGAGTAACATGGATACAAGCAATTTTGTGTAGCGAGGCCGTTGGTCATCATCATGTATCCCAAGCAGAGCTAGCTCGGGCGATATCGGGAAAGATAGTGTGAGGCGTATGTTGATGCAGTCAAATACCTCAACCCAGAAAGCCACCACCGAGTCCAGAACATATGAAGAAATGTGGCATCCGAGGAGTGGCATTTAGGGCAGCTAGGAGATCTACCAGGGTATATCTGATGCAGTCTCTGAGGTGTATAGTATATACGATGCATGAATTTAGTGTGCAACAGCTTGTCCCTAGAAGATATCATTAATTTCGCCCCGTCCTCAAAAACACTCCTCATGTTTCCCTTTCAAGGCTGGGAATATCAGACCGCCTCTTCTCCCAGAGAGCGTTGATCCTAGGGGAGTCAACCTCCAGGAGGGCCAGATAGTGTAGGGAGCTTTTTCTTTCTCGTACATCACGGGACACAGAGCGACATAGTCATTACTAATGGGTTATATAGATACCGTCAGGTGCTGGCACTGGCAACTTCCAAAACCGGAAGTACCCTCCCCTATATAAGCCCCTCCCATCCGGGAGCACCTCAGTTTTTTGCCAGTGTCTAAGGTGTTGGCCAAGAAGAAACATGTGTTTTTCACTGAGCTTGCGTACAGGTTCTTTTGGGCCTCAGTAAGCTATTCCGGATCCGACCAAAAAAGCTTCATAGCTAAACGGTCGGTACCCGGGCCTTGCAGAGAAGAGCAAGGTTTTGCCTGTAATGCTTCTCTTAGGAGAGCTGGACCCTGGAATCCAGAGCTCTGGTCATACCCACGACCAAGATGTTTTCTGTGCAGGGTGCTATACAGGTCCAGGGGAGTGGAATCCTTGGGAACCCGGTCCCTGAAGGTTTGATTACAATGCCTGCCGTGATAGGTGAAGTTTGGGCTTTTGTGGACCAAACAAAGTCCTGCGGCGGGGAACAGGTAAGTGGGGGCCCCCAGGAACTTGGTTCTATTGGGGGACCCCCAAGCCTAATTTGTCTTTCTGTCTGTTACCTAATGGTATTCCCGCAAAATTCTGTGCATGCCTGTAACTACTAAAAAAATGTAATAATTTTTAATGGTGGTCAAGGAAAAAAAAAAAAATTTTTTATATATATATTTAATATATTAGACTGCGGTACCTGTGTTTGTCCACTAGAGGCCGCTGTGGAATGTTTTCTTGTCATGTGGACTAGCTTCTTCTCAGCAGAGCAAAGTCCAGGCAGATGGTGAGTTCTCTTATAGGAAACTGCTTCCTCTGCCATGTTGCAGTGCTTGTCCATCCCCCGGCCTGCGGCAAAGAGGGGCCCTGGCTCCTGTCCCTTGTTACCATATTTGAAATTAGCGCCGAAGGCGCGCGTGCCCGCGCGCGTGCACGCGCCTCTATATATAGAGGTGAGCCGGGAAAGGGGGCGGAGCCTGGGGGATGACGCTCTGTGCGCGCCGCAGCGCTTCTGCGCATGTGCGGGCGTCCCAGCAGTTTTAAAAAAAACACAATATTGTAGTGAGCTGGCTATGAAGTACAGAGACAGAGCTGGCAACATTTAAAGGCATACAGCAAGCGGTTGATACAGGCATCCCCTAGAAAGGCACATTAGTAGACACCAACTGTGATATAGCAGCAATTGTGCTAGACTATTCTCAGTAAAAGTGGTGTATTACGGCTGGAATACCTCAGCTTTAGGCTTAGGAATATGCCGTCCAGAAGCTCCGGAACTGAATCTTCCAGGAAGCGAAGGGGGTCTCATCGGGCTCGGAGGATCTTGGGCATACTCCTGCTGCACCAGTCTCCCCTGAAGTTCAGAGGTAAGTGACCGTAGAGACCCCGCAGGGGTACTTGGTACTGTGGCTGTCCTCAGTCACCTGCTCCTGTGTATGTAACAGAGGAGGTTTTTTCCTCAGCTCTGGGAGGATTAGAGAGAGATTGTCAACATTTATCGCTGCCTCCCTGTCAGGGAAAGCACGCCCGATCTCCGTCTCCTCCTTCAGAGTGCCTGTTAGCAGAGCAACAGTCCCATACAGGGATCGACCTGCCTGAAGGGGATCAGGATGAGGTTGATTCTGTTATAGAGGAATCAACAGTGGGGGAACCTTTTCTCAGCATCTCAAGCTGAAAGATTATGGGTTCAGTCTCTGACTAACATGGTCCGATCAGCATTTAAAAATGCACCTTGCGGAACCATCAACCACTACTGTATCCTCGTTGGGGTCGCTAGAAGCCCCCAGACTGTTTGTTCTTTTCCACTTCACCCTTTACTGAAAGGGCTCATTTACCAGGATTGGGAACGTCCTGAGAAAATATTTATTCCCCCAAGAGATTTCCGGTGGTCTATCCCATGGAGGATAAGTTCCTTAAAAAAAAAAAAAAAAATGGAAGGTCCCTACAGTGGACGCAGCCATCTCTTGTATGTATAAATCACTGACATGTCCAGTGGATAATGTCCAAATGTTCAAGAACCCAATAAATAAAAGATTGGAGTCCTTATGAAAATCTGCTTGGTGATACAACCAGCAGTAGCAGCTATTGGGGTCTGCTAAGCAGTGAAGGATCAGTTGAAACAGGTCTTGAGGGACTTGACAGATCAGCAGGCTTTGCCCTAGCTGATCTACCTAGAGCCTTAGGCTTTGCGGTTGACGCCATAGAGGATTCAGTCCATCAGGCCTCCCGCCTTACGCTGTCTATAGTACATATGCGTAGGCTCCTATGGCTCAAAAACTGGTCTGCTGAAGCTCCCTGTAAAGAATGGCTGGTTAGCGTCCCATTTCATGGTGAAAGCTTATTCAGGGAAAACCTGGACAAATATATCCAGAAAATTTCCAGCGGTAAAAATACGCTCTTGCCGGTTAAAAGCAGAGTTAGAGGTCCCTCTTTAAGAGGCCTGCTTCTCCAGTCCCTGGGGCATCGGCTGTGTAACAGTTCCGACGGCCTCCTCGGTCAAATCCCGGGGGTAAAAAACAGGGACAGTAGCAGGGTAATGAGAAACCCTGGGTCAGGGGAGGTACAAAACCTCCCCCAAAGTTAAATTCATTGAAGCCCCCACTCAGTCGGGTGGGGGGAGGACTCCAGTTGTTCGCAAGAGACCTGGCGGGACACGATCAAGACAGATAGGTGCTCTCCGCAGTAGGTTTGGGATACAGTTTGGAGTTAAAAGACTCTCCTCCTTCCCATTTTTGAGGTCAAACGTGCCAAGGGATCCCCGGAAGAGAGAGTCCCTCCTGTTGGCACTAGAACAACTATTGTCCAAGGAGTAATTATGGAGGTTCCCCTGGAAGAATGAGGGTTCGGGTTTTACTCAAACCTCTTTACAGTCCCGAAGCAAACGCGGACGGGAGGCCCATATTAATTCTAAAAGGGCTATACAAATTCCTGTATATCAGGACTTTCCGAAGGAGTCGATCCGATCGGTGGCCACTGCCCTACAAGGGGAGGATTGGTTAGCCACGATCGACATCAAAGATGCTTATTTGCACATTCCCATCTTTCCAGTCCACCAAAAATTTCTACGCTTTGCAGTAGAAGGGCGCCATTTTCAGTTCAGAGCCTTACCCTTCGGTTTGGCCACAGCACCACGAGTGTTTACAAAAATTCTGGCCCTTTATTGGCCAAGCTAAGAACACAAGGTGTAATGATAATGGCATATCTGGATGACTTGTTGCTGATAGACCACTCAGTGAAAAAACTAGACGTGGTCGTTCACAAGACGATCAAGTATCTGGAATCTCACGGTTGGATTATCAACCGAGACAAGTCAGCCCTAAAAACCAGTCAAAAGTCTGGAATACTTGGGGCTAAGGTTGGATTCAGGCCAGAGAAAAATATTCTTGCCTCGAGGAAAGGTGTTGTCTTTGAAAGATTTGATCCACTTAGTGGGTACAAAAAAGACAGCCGTCCATACGCCTGTATATGAGGCTGCTGGGAAAAATGGTGGCATCATTCGAAGCAGTACCCTACGGTCAATTCCATTCAAGGAATTTGCAAGGGGCCATACTGTCAGCCTGGAACAAAAAAGTTCAGGCCCTAGACTTACAATGTCCTTGTCCCCTTCCGTTCGCAAGAGCCTCCGTTGGTGGTTGGTTCCCCAGAATCTGGAAAAAAGGAAATCCTTCAGTCCGATTTCTTGGAAGGTGGTCACTACAGATGCCAGCCTTATAGGCTGGGGAGCAGTACTGGAGCAATAGTCTCTCCAGGGCAGATGGTCGGATGCAGAAAAGGCCCTGCCCATCAATCTCTTAGAGATACGAGCAGCCCGGTATGCCCTAGTAGCATGGACATCCAAACTCCAAGGGTCCCCTGTCAGAATTCAATCAGACAATGCCACAGCAGTGGCATATATCAATCATCAGGGGGGCACCAGGAGTCGTGCAGCCCAGAGGGAAGTAAATTACATCCTGAAATGGGCAGAAAAAATATGTCCCAGCCATATCTGCGGTATTCATTCCAGGAGTGGAGAATTGGAAGGCGGACTTTCTAAGTCGCCAGCAATTAGGCCCAGAGGAAGGGTCCCTTCACCCCGAGGTTTTCTGGACAATATGTCAGCGGTGGGGAACATCGGATGTAGATCTTCTAGCATCCAGATTCAACGCAAAGGGGGACAGGTTTGTCTCTCGGACAAGGGATCCCCTAGCTTGCGGCTCGGATGCCCTAGTGTTCCCTTGGGATCAGTTCAAGCTGATATATGCATTCACACCGCCACAATGGTTACCTCGATTACTCCGCAGAATCAGGGTAGAAAAGAAACCAGTGATTCTGGTGGCTCCAGCGTGGCCCCGAAGAGCGTGGTACGTGGAGATTGTAAAATGTCAGTGGGGAGTCCTTGGACTCTCCCACATCGTCCGGACCTGCTTTCGCAAGGACCGATATACCACCCTTCCTTACCAGCCCTAGGTTTGACGGCCTGGCTATTGAAGCCCACATTCTAAAAAAGAGAGGGCTCTCTAATTCTGTGGTATCTACCATGATCAATGCCAGGAAGCTGGTATCCAGGCAGATCTACTATAGAATCTGGAAGGCGTACATCGCCTGGTGTGAAGCCAAGAAATGGCATCCACGTAAGTACGTAATAGGTAGGAGTCTGGACTCCCTACAATGGGCTGTAGATAGGAAGCTTGCCTTGAGTACTATCAAGGGTCAGATTTCGGCCTTGTCAATATTTTTTCAAAGGCCCTTGGCTTCGCATTCACTAGTCAAAGCCTTTATACAAGGAGTGATGCGTATTAGTCCTCCGGTTAATATTCCCATATGTCCATGGGATCTAAACTTGGTTCTGTCGGTTCTACAGAAACAACCATTTGAACCATTACAGCATATTTCTTTGGTTCTTCTCACCAGGAAATTGATTTTTCTAGTAGCCATTTGTTCGGCTAAAAGAGTGTCGGAATTAGCAGCTATGTCCTGTAGGGAGCCATATCTGGTTATCCATAAGGACAGGAGTAGTGTTACGTCCTCATCCAGCCTTTCTTCCTAAGGTGGTATCGAGGTTTCATTTGAACCAAGATGTGGTTCTTCCTTCTTTTTTCCCCAAACCTACTTCGGTAGAGGAAAAGTTATTGCATTCTTTGGATGTAGTAAGAGCAGTTAAAGCTTATCTAAAAGCCACTGCTCAGATTCGCAGAACGGATACTTTGTTTATTCTGCCGGAAGGCCCCAGAAAGGGTCAGGCAGCGTCAAAATCTACTTTAGCCAAGTGGATTCGACAGGTCATTATGCAAGCTTATGGCTTGAGAAGGAGACCGCCTCCGTTCAAAGTTAGAGCGCACTCCACGAGAGCAGTTGGAACTTCATGGGCAGTGCATCACCAGGCCTCCCTGGCTCAAATCTGTAAGGCCGCAACATGGTCTTTGGTACACACGTTTACTAGGTCCTACCAGGTGGACGTTAGAAGTCAGGAGGATGTCGCCTTTGGGCGCAGTGTGTTGCAGGCCGCAAAAGATCCTCATGTCTGATAGCGCTCAGCTTATATATGGTGTATCCCCCCCTCATTTGGCATTGCTTTAGGACATCCCATTAGTAATGACTATGTCGCTCTGTGTCCCGTGATGTACGAGAAAGAAAATAGGATTTTTATAACAGCTTACCTGTAAAATCCTTTTCTTGGAATACATCACGGGACACAGAGCTCCCGCCCCTCTTTAGGGACACTTATTGCTTTGCTACAAAACTGAGGTGCTCCCGGATGGGAGGGGCTTATATAGGGGAGGGTACTTCCGGTTTTGGAAGTTGCCAGTGCCAGCACCTGACGGTATCTATATAACCCATTAGTAATGACTATGTCGCTCTGTGTCCCGTGATGTACTCCAAGAAAAGGATTTTACAGGTAAGCTGTTATAAAAATCCTATTTTTTTTTTTTTTTTAGGGTTTCCTGAGCTAGAATCTCCTTCTATAGGGTCAGTCTGATAGTCTGCGTAAATTGGGCCCTCGCTGCATGCCTTAGTTGAAAGTATCTAAATATCATCCGCCCCGGGAGTCCATACTTGGTAGTTAAATCCTGGAAGGACATCAATGTCCCAGAGCGAACAACATCCTGGAGGACTTTAATCCCATACCTGGCCAACAATTGTGGATCGGGTATCGTTCTAAAGGGAGGGAGGGATTACCCCAGAGCGGACAAAAAGGAGAGTATTGTTGTGGTCGAAGGAACCTCTTCCGAGCCATGGCCCACACCCTAAGGGTCGTTTTGGTAGGTCCCGGAAGTGAAGGGTATGCAGCACTTCCCCTATAGACCAAATTCCCCAGTTCCCTGAGCGACCCCAGTATGGCAGTCTCCAAGCAGGTGGCCGCATTCATCCTGGATTGCTCAAACCACCATCTCACAGTGACCAGGACCGCCGCACAGTAGTACACCAGGAAGTTGGGGAGTGCAAGGCCCCCCACAATGGACCGGCAACTGTAATGTGGACCTGGCCAGCCTAGGGGAGGATCCCCTCCAAAGAAAGGAGCCTATGCAGACATCCAATTCTTTAAAAAAAGAAAAGGGGAGCCAGACCGGATAGTTCCTGAACACATAGTTAAATCTGGGCAAAAACAAAATTTTCAACACATTTATGCATCCCAGTAGATTAAGGGGCAATTCCCTCCATCTGGAGCACTGTTTCTTAAGCCTTTTTACAATAGGTAGCAGATTGAGGCGGTGAAAGTCCCTAACGTCCCTCGACACCACAATTCCAAGATACTTAAACTCCTCTACCCAGAGCAGCGGGGTCTGAGCCCCCCCCACCCCGGGCCCGAGAGTCCAGCGGGAACAGGATAGACTTTGACCAGTTGATCCGTTCCCCGGGGAAGCGCCCAAAGCCGTCAAAGATCTGCAAGGCTGCTTGCAACGAGGTGTCTGTATCATGCAGATAGAGCAGTGCGTCGTCCGCATAGAGGGAAATCTTCTCCAGGGGGTCAACTCTAAGCCCCTGAACCCTACTTGACTCTCTAATCAGGATTGCCAACGGTTCCAGGGCCAGAGCAAACAGGCTGGGTGAGAGGGGGCATCCCTGCCTGGTGCCCCTCTGGAGGAGAAAAAATTCAGATAGGGTATCGTTGGTACGAATTCTTGCTCTAGGGGACTCATACAACATTCCCAACCATCTAAGAAACTGAGGTCCAAATCCAAAGCGCTTCAGGACTTCCCATAGATACCCCCACTCTACCGAATCAAAAGCCTTCTCTGCATCAAGAGAGGCTATGACCCGGGTGCCGCCATTGTCATGAGAAGTATCTAAATTAAGAAATAATCTGCAGATGTTAGTATCCGTTGCCTTCCCCGGCATGAATCCCATCTGATCCTGGTGGATCAAGTCCTCCATTACCGTGACAAGCCGAAGAGCCAGAATCTTGGACAATAGTTTGGCATCAGCGTTAATCTGAGAAATGGGTCTGTATGACCCACACTCCTCTGGATCCTTCCCGGGCTTGGGTGCCAGCACAACGACCGCCTCGGACATTGAGTCTGGAAGGGATCCTAAGGTGGAAAATTTTGTCGAGGGAGGTCATTCTAGGAGCTAACAATTCCTGATATTCTGAATAAAACTCAATGTGCACCCCATCTAACCCAGGAGCCTTTCCCGATTGCATGCAACTCATGGCCGTCTGTATCTCTTCCAAAGAGATGTCTCTATCCAAGTCCTTACTTTTTGCTGGGTCACGTGCGGGAAATGGGATTCTATCCAAGTAGTCAGTAAGATGTTCAGCAGTAAAGGTCTTGGTAAAAGCGTAGAAACCTGGAGCAGATGGCCTCCAGAGTAGTTAATAACGTACCAATTTTGACGCAACTTTGGATGGGTGCAACTTGGATACGACTGCCTTTGACCAGTGATAATGGACAACTGTTGCACACAAGTTGCATTGTATAACATTCGGGTAAGACTTTCATGCAACTTCTGTGGGTTAACATTGAAGTCTATGGCCCTTAAGTTGCATGAAAGTCGAACCAAAGTAGTGCATGAGCTACTTTTGAAGTTGCTGCAATGAATGGGTATCATTGGAAAACGCAGAGAACGACCTGTCATGCAACTTTAATGTCCAAGGTTGCATGACAAGTCGCACAAGTGTGAATGGAGCCTAGTAATTTCACCAAACGCTACCGGTTAGACCTAGCCCCCATTAAGGATCAGGCGTTTGGCAGGAAGGTCTTACAAGCAGCAGTCCCACCCCCCAATGTAGGTATTCTTATTCAATTCTTTCATGTTAAGCTGTCCTGGAAGATAACTTGGGAAAACAAAGTTATGTACCTGTTAACTACATTTCCTGGACAGAGCAGTTTTTCACCCCCCCCCCCCATAGTTTGTGTGTATGTGTGTGTGTATGTGTGTGTGTTTTGTGGTGTTTTAAAAAAAAAAAAAATGTTTTATTACTGTCATTGTAGTCTCTGGGATGACGTTTGCCGTGGAGCGTACGGATGACCTGGTGAGAGAGTACCTCACTTTCCGAGGGTTTACCAGCACCTTGAAACACTTTGAAGCAGATATTAAAGCTGACAAGGAGAAAGGTTTCCGGGTAAGTAAGAATGTGGCACTTCTTGTTTGGTTTCATTTTCCGTTACACCTCAATCCCCTACCATTTTTTTTTTTTTTTTTTTAGCCATGCATTGATATCCATCAAACAATTATAGCAGGAGCTCAGGGCAAGCGGCTTTGCTTTGTTGCATAATGTGGGTAGTGCTACTGTGATGACTGCTTAACCCCTTCATGCCCATTGCCAGTAAAGTGTCACTAAACCCAATAAAAATATTGGATATTCTTTATGCGTGCTGATTTGGATACCTTAGAATTGTTGGACATGACAGACTGAAATAAAGTATAGGGGTATCCACATTGAAGTTTGTGCAGGACTATTCTTCTGCAGGCTAGTCACGTGACTATGTAGTGCCGGCTCCATGTTTATAGTAAGTGTGATTTAAGACCAAAACCAAAACTGATATATTTTGCTGCTTACCAATTCGTAGATGTGGTTAGCTGCATTCGTTTTCCTTTTTTTAAAGGCTTGTTTCATCTGTTTCCACCTTGTGATCTGGCCAATAATACACTCTAGTCTAGATCAGTGGTTCTCAACCTTCTAGTGCTGTGACCCCTTGATAACATTTCCTGAGTTATGGGGACCCCTAACAACAGTAAAATTCTTTTTGTAGCGTGCGTTGTCAGCACCCAAGGCAAGACAAGTAATTTGCGCCTCTAACCCGCGGACATTTAGCGCTCCCTTAGTCCCTTCCACTCGTACAGTATTAAAACCTCTTATGGTACATTTTAGGATGTACAACTCTTTCTCTTTGTTCTCCTTAATTTCCCTTTTATCTCTCTCTATCCTAATTTCTTGTTTTTTTTCCCCCCATCCTGCTCTCTAGCCCTCTTTCTTGTTCTTTCTCATTTTTCCTCTCCCTTTTTTTCTTTGTTCCTCCCCCCTTCCATGTATTCTCTTTTTTTTTTTTTTTTTTTTTTTTTTTTTTTTTTTTTTTCCTTCTCTTACTCCTTTGGGGGGGGGGGGTCGGAATGGGATGAGTGGCAGTGCTGGCGGGGAGTTGGGATGAGTGGCAGTGCTGGCGGGGAGTTGGGATGAGTGGCAGTGCTGGCGCGGGGAGTTCTGATCAGCCAACTTAGGTGCTCTTGATCAAGGTCATCTGCTGATCTGAGAACTGTAGTGGGGACTTTTAATGGCAACTCTAATCCCAGGTAGTGTTACTCACTGTGTCTCCGACTTTGTGGTGTCTCGCAGCAGTGACACCTATGCCGAAATCTGAGGTCACCTCCAGCCCCTCCCACTTCACATTCATCACCAGTTAGCTGACCTCTAGTCTCTGTCCCCTAGGGATGCCGCGAACTGAGTGGGTGGCCGCGGGCTCCAGGAACATACCCTGCTGGCCAGTTGCAAAAAGGCTGGGAGAGCGGTGCTTGCTTCAGGAACATCCCAGGATTTGGTGACCCCTGGCAAATCATCATTTGACCCCTGAGGGGGTCCCGACCCCAGGTTTAGAACCACTGCTCTAGATGAAGGGGCAACAGCATTGTCCAGTGAAGGGGGTGGGGAATTGGATACAGATTTAACTGATTTAAATACACTAAACACGTTTTCAGGTGAACTCCAGCTAACACTTTTTTTTTTTTTTTTTTTCTTTCAAATACTTTATTTCTACCTCCAAGGGCAAGTCCAGATTCTTGTAACAATCATATATAAACAATAACATAACACATATTATCACTAATCGATCATCACAAAATAATAATCACATCCTTCACAGCACCCTCCATATACCCCTGAGGAGGATACCCTGCCAATATTACAGCGAGCAGGGGGACCACCCCCATTTGTTGTATCTGGAGTAGCCATATCCATTTTCCCTTTTTTTTTTTTTCAGGGTTATAAACAAAAACTAAAAGGAGGAAAGAAAAAAAGAAAGAAGGAAGGAAGGGGGGAGAAGAACACACACAAATTTTTAAAAGGGGAGAGAAGGGAAGACGGGGGGTACCCTGAATAAATAATGGATAATTATATTTTGGTTGTAATACCTATATCTGACCATCATGAGTTAAGCAAGATCAGACCTTATTCAGAAGCAATAAACATGTTCCACTGTCTCCATATCTCTGAATACTTTTCTTGTTGATTTTGTGCTGAAAGTGTAAGATCTTCCATCTTATTTACCGTATCTCTTCTACTTTATGGAGCCAACATCCGACTGTCGGAGGTAGCGAATACATGTTTTGGCCGCATTTGCTAACACTTTTATCAGCAGTTGCAGCAACTGTTTATTTAATTTTTTTCCTTTTGCGATAAAGGTTTAAAAAAAAAAGGAAAATAAAAGCTGATCATTGTGAGCACCCCTGTCCGTATGTAAATGGTTTGTCCTAAAGTGATTGTAAATGATCACCGTGTAAAACGACCCATTGAGTTTAACCACCTCAATACAGGGCACTTAAACCCCCTCCTGCCCAAGCCATTTTTCAGCTTTCAGCGCTGTCACACCTTGACTATTGCGCGGTCATGCAATACTGTACCCAAATGAAATTTTTATATTTTTTTTCCCCCAAAAATAGAGCTTTCTTTTAGTGGTATTTGATCACCTCTGTGGTTTTTATTTCTTGTGCTATAAACGAGAAGAGTGACAAGTTTAAAAACACAATTTTTTTACTTTTTGCTATAATAAATATCCAAATTTTTTTGGACACTATTTTGGGACCATTCACATTTATACAGCGATCAGTGCTATAAAAATGCACTGATTACTGTATAAATGTGACTGGCAGGGAAGGGGTTAAGTGTGTCCTAGGGAGTGATTCTAACTGTAGGGGGCGGGGACTCTCAAGGGGAGGAGACCGATCTGTGTTCCTCTGTACTGGGAACACACCATCGGTCTCTCTTCTCCTGACAGGACATGGATCTGTGTGTTTACACACAGATCCACGGTCCTGCTCTGTTACCGGGCAATCACAGGTGCCCGGCGGACATGTTCTGTAAAAAAACAGGCTTTGTTTTCGGGTTTAGATGCACTTTAATCTACGTCGATGCTTTGCACAGTGACCATGCACTGCAATACGAACTAAAAAATCAAATTGCTGGTAAATTTATGTGTGGGTGGCACCTTGCATCTAATTATAGTTCCAAGATTGGAATGTGATAACTATACCCTATACCAGGGATATGCAATTAGCGGACCTCCAGCTGTTGCAAAACTACAAGTCCCATCATGCCCCTGCCTCTGGGTCATGCTTGCTGCTGTCAGAGTCTCGCTATGCCTCATGGGACTTGTAGTTTGGCAACAGCTGGAGGTCCGCTAATTGCATATCCCTGCCCTATACCAAATATCTTCTTATAGTTAAACCATCCTGTGTACTGGTTTATAATCAACTAAGCTGTAGAATTAAAACTGTGGCTCATAAAATAAGCCAGCGCAAGGGTCAGTAACCCCTAGCAGTCAGTCTGAAGATGATGTGCAGCTGCCACTAAAGCAAAACATGGCTGAAAGAGGCCAAAGGAGATAAGTAGTATGGAGATGTAGAAGATAATGGGGATATATCTAGCTCTATATCTATCTCTCAGTAACCCATAGCAGCCAGTCTGAAATAAAATTAAAGGAGAAGTCCAGTCTGAGCTTTTTAGGCTGGGCTTCTCTTCTGGGTCACAGGAATGCCATTCGTTTTGCAGTCCTGTGGCCTGTTTTCAATGGAGAGCGGTCTGAAGTCCGCTCTCCGCTGACGTCACTGCCATCAGTGGAGGCACTGCGTCATCCCGACTTCCAAGTCTGGACCTGCCAGCTGCCTTGATTGATGGCAGTCTCAGCGAGACACTGAGATGGCCGCTCCCCGCCCCTCCACAGCTCAGCGCTCCAATGACAGTCAGCATCGCTCTGCTCGGGAAGGAGTGAGAACCGAGCCATCGGCGATGTTCGGTGGCTCAGTTCTCAGTGCAGAGATGATGTTTTTAGAGTCTGTTGGTGTTTATTTACTTTTAGTTTTTTGGCATTAAAAAGCAAAAGTTTTACAGTGTTGTGTTTTTTTTTTTTTTTTTTTTTTTTCTGTGTGTGCCCAATGTCTGTTTTCTCGCTGTAGGTGGACAGGATTGTGGAGCAGCTGCTGCAGTTTATCCAGAGTTATGACCTTAATGGGCTTCTGGAATACTGGGGATATCTGGAGCGACGCCTTTTCAGCAGATTGGAGGATGTGTATCGGCCAACTGTCAACAAGTTGAAGACTAGCCTATTCCGCTATTACCTTGTCTGCACAGTACAGGTAGGCATTTTTCATTTTCTGCATATGACAGAGCGATTGCGTTATGAATGTTGTGATAAAGTAACTAGCCATTGGACAGGATTGCACATTCTAATTTGTGACGACATTGTGCAACAAAGTAAAAAAATGTCATCCGCGCACCAAGGATTCCTTGAAAGGGTCCAAAGCTTTATTTCTTTATCGTACACCACGGGACACAGAGCTAGTCATTACATAATGGGTTAAGGGTCACCAGCGGTGATTGGACACTGGCACAACCAATGGAAGACAGTTCCCCTCCATATAACCCCTCCCATCAGGGAAGTACCTCAGTTTTTTTGCCAGTGTCGAAAGGTGTTGGACGCGTTAGGAGGTGCTAAAGGAAAGCTCTACCAAAGAGACCCTCTGGGGGTAAAAGAGCTATGCTTTCGGATCCATCCAAGACGCCTACAAATGAGCTGAATCTGGATGGGATCCGGGCCTCATCCATGAGGCGTCGCCTGTAATGTCTCTCTTCGGAGGACTGGGCTCTAAGATCCAGCACTTTCGCTATTTCGCTATAAAGTCCTGGTAAGAGTCTTGTACAAGGCCCAGGGGAGAGGTATCCTTTAAATAGGAACCCATATCCCTGAAGGTTGGCATACATAGCCCACCGTGAAGGGTGAAGTTTGGTATCTGTCTGAAATCTTTCAGCAGAAAAACCTGCGGCGTGGATAAGGTGAGATTAGAAGGTCCATAACTAGGTTGGGACCTTTTTCAAAAAATGGATGTCTTCTTTTTTTCCACCACTGGGGGGAGTAAAGAGCTGAATATACTCACCTCACTCTGTTCAGTGTCGGCTTCGGCGAAGTACACTGCTCGTCACCTCCGCTGCTGAGCTTGCTGGGGCACCCCGATCCTCCTTTCGGTGGCCGACCAGACACCTGCAGATGCAGGTAAGTGGGAACAAGGGCTGATGAGAGTCCTCTCTCACTATGGCCACCGCCATAGCGCTAAGGGCCGCGCGCGCGCGGGAGCACGCTTTATCGGAGGGGGGGGGGGGGGGGCGAAGGCGGGCACGTGGCGCGCGCAGGCACAGAAACGGCGCCAAATTTAAAAGACTGTCAGTGTGAGAAGCACTGCAGCAGCAAGCAAGCTCGTTAGTTCTCTTGTTCCTGGCAGAGAAACACAGCAGCTATACAGGGACGTAAGACTCCATGTGGTTGGATTGGGTACTTCCTAGAAGACATCCATGTTATGCATAGTTATGTGTTAAAAGTTGCATACTTAATGTATTTGCTAAACTGAACACGGTAGTATATGCATTTAGGTACCTTGTATTTTGTCTAAACAGTAAGCCTTCCAGGGGAAGTAATACGGACAAAAAGAGATAAGAAAGCACCACCGCCTGAGAGGAGGCTCTAGCTGTGCTGACTCGGTACCTTCCTCTCCTGTGTTGCCAAATGCACCTGTACAGGATGAGCCATTACCTCTGTCAGGTATGGCGGCTTCCCCAGTGAAGCCTGGGCCTGTATATGTCACTGAGGACACTTTATCAGCTGCCCTAAATAATCTGGAGGAAAAAATTGCTACCTTAATCGCTAAGTCCTCTAAAAAGGACAATAAGCGAAGCAGGTCTCTTCCAGTATTGGACCTCCCTTCAGAAGTACCTGAGGGAGGAGGATGAGGAGGAGGAGGCTACATCAGCAGAGGATGAGGAGCCAGATTTTAAGGTCACAGGTACAATGCTATAGCAGTGCATTTAAGTTAACCTCTGCGGAGGTAACGGAATTACCTGTCTCCTCCCTAGGGTCATTAAGATCCCTGCAAGGTGCATGCTCCTTCCCGGTTCATCAGTTACTAGAGGATCTAATATACGCAAACTGGCAACATCCAGATAAGCGTTTCTCACCTCCAAAAAGGTTTAACATTCTTTATCCTATGGGGGAAATTTTTTTAAAGAAATGGAGCCTGCCTGCGGTAGTTGCGGCTATTTCTTGTGTAAATAAAAACCTGACATGTCCGGTGGATAATGTACAAGGGTTTAAAAGATCCTTCTGAGAGGAAGTTGAAATCCTCCTTCCTTTTGGCCGGCTCAATTACCCAACCTGCAGTAGCAGCAGTCGGTATGTGTCAGGTCATCAGCCAACAGGTAAAGCAGGGGCTGAAGGAACTGCCTTCAGAGCAGGCTAGAAATTGGGAAAATTTGCCTAAAGCCTTATGCTTCACAGTGGATGCCATGAGAGATTCTATCATACAGGCATCACGCCTTACACTCCAGCTGGTACAGATGCGCAGAGTACTTTGGCTTAAGCATTGGTCAGCGGAAACCCCATGCAAAAAGCTGTTGGCAAGTTCCCGTACCATGGCGAACGCCTATTTGGGGAAGATTTAGAAAAATATATACAGAAGATATCAAGTGGTAAAACGACTTTTACCTGAGAGAGAGAAAAACAAGAGATCTTGTTTTAAACGCTCTCTCCCCAGCTCCCGGGAAATCTGACTCCAACCAGTGGCGGCGGCCTGTTTTAGCCGCCCACAAAAGCCAAGGGGCAAGCTCAGAAGAACAAGAAGCCGTGGGGTGCAAGAGCTAATAAGCAAGCCCCCAAAGCCTCTCAGTGAAGGGGCGCCCCCGCTCGGCCGAGTGGGAGGAAGGCTTTATCAGTTCTGAGCGACTTGGGGGTCAGAAATCCAGGACAATTGGGTAGTATCCACAATATCCTCAGGGTACAAACTGGAATTTCGAGAGATCCCACCTTCTCAATTCCGAGGTTCAAGACTCTCCAAGGATCCACAAAAAAGAGAATCCTTCTTCAAAGGTTTGAATCACTTAATGGCTCAAGGGGTAGTTACAGACGTACCCCAAAAAGAGCGAGGTGCAGGTTTTTACTCAAACCTCTTTGTGATTCCAAAGCCAAATGGAGATGTCAGACCCATCCTGGATCTAAAATCCCTAAATCGGTTCCTGAACGATCGCCATTTTCGAATGGAAACGATCCGATCCGTGGCCGCCACTTTAAAGGGCGGAAAATTCATGGCGCCCATAGATATCAAGGACGCACATTTACACATACCCATCCTCCCCGCTCACCAAAGATTCCTAAGGTTTGCGGTAGAAGATCGCCACTTTCAATTTGTGGCTCTGCCTTTGGTGTAGCCACCGCGCCCATAGTATTCACAAAGGTGCTAGCTCCTCTGTTAGCAAACCTAAGAACACGGGGCATTGCGGTAACAGCCTATCTAGACGATCTACTAGTAATAGATCAGTCAAAGGAGGGATTGGGTCACGCTGTACACACTACAGTAGGATACCTGGAGCATTTAGGATGGATTATAAATTTACAAAAATCCTCTCTCCAGGCCCAAAGAAGGATAGTGTACCTGGGCATGATCATAGATACAGCCCAAAACGGGGTATACCTGCCAGAACCGAAGATACAGTCTCTGAAAGACCTGATCCACAAGGTCAAAGCAAACAAGAGGCCGTCTATTCGCCTTTGCATGAGACTATTGGGAAAGATGGTAGCCTCCTTCGAGGCGGTCCCTTACGCCCAGTTTCATTCGAGACTACTTCAAGGCAATATTTTAGCTTCCTGGAACAGGAAGAGCCAAGCTCTGGATATACCCATGCGCCTGTCCTCACAAGTACGCCACAGCTTCGATTGGTGGCTAGAAGCCAGGAATTTACGGAAGGGAAAGTCCTTCCTCCCAGTGGCCTGGAAGGTGGTATCTAGGGATGCCAGCCTATCGGGCTGGGGTGCAGTATTCGAGGAGGCTTCTACCCAGGGAACCTGGGCCAAGACTCAGGGGATCCTGCCCATCAATGTGCTAGAGATCCGGGCGGTATATCTAGCCCTCAAAACCTGGACATACAGGTTACAGGGCTACCCAGTTCGGGTTCAATCCGACAATGCTACTGCAGTAGCTTACATCAATCACCAAGGAGGCACCCGCAGTCGGGCAGCCCAAAGAGAGGTGAACCGGATCCTGGCATGGGCAGAAGAGCATGTACCTTGCCTTTCTGCAATCTTCATTCCAGGGATAGAAAATTGGCAAGCAGACTACCTGAGTCGTCAGCAGCTGCTACCAGGAGAGTGGTCTCTTCACCCCGAGATCTTTCAGGCCATATGTCTGAGATGGGGAAACCCAGATGTAGACCTGCTAGCTGCCAGGTTCAACAAGAAATTGGACAACTTTGTGTCCAGAACGAGAGATCCTCTAGCCTACGGGACAGACGCTCTAATAATACAGACGCTCTAATAACTCCATGGAATCAGTTCTCACTGATCTATGCATTCCCTCCGATCCCTCTTCTACAAAGACTGCTTCGCAGGATCAAGGAGGAGGGAATACCAGTAATCCTAGTGGCCCCAAACTGGCCCAGGAGGCCTTGGTACGCCGAGATTGTAAAAATGGCGATAGGAAGGCCCTGGAAGTTTCCACTTCGACACGACCTGCTGTCACAGGGTCCAGTATTCCACCCTTCCTTACAAAGGCTAAAGTTGACGGCCTGGCTGCTGAGACCCACATTTTGAAAAAGAGAGGGGTCTCTGGTCCGGCTCTTTCTACGCTCATTAATGCTAGAAAGCCAGCCTCCAGACTCATCTATCAGAGAGTCTGGAGAGCATACGTTTCCTGGTGTGAATCCAGATGTTGGAATCCTCAAATATGAAATAAGTAGGATTCTTGCTTTTTGCCAGTTAGGAGTGGATATGAATTTAGCCCTTAGCACCATCAAAGGGCAAATATCGGCTCTATCAGTCTTCTTTCAGAGACCATTGGCATCTCACTCCCTAGTTCAGACATTCATTAAGGGGGTACTGAGGATAAATCCTCCAGTCAGGTCTCCCTTGTGTCCATGGGATTTGAATTTGGTATTGTCAGTGTTGCAAAAGCAACCTTTTGAACCTATTCGCCATATTCCTTTAATTATATTGAGTAGGAAGTTGGCCTTTCTGATTGCTATAGCTTCTGCTAGGAGAGTATCAGAGCTAGCAGCTCTTTCTTGTAAAGAGCCTTATCTAATTTGTCACAAGGACAAAATCGTACTACGACCCCATCCGGCTTTTTTACCTAAGGTGGTGTCGGCTTTTCACTTGAATCAAGACATTGTTCTGCCTTCCTTTTTTCCAAACCCGCGGACGGCGGGGGAAAAATTATTACACTCTCTAGATCTAGTGAGAGCGGTAAGGGTGTATCTGCAAGCAACCGCTCAGATACGTAAAACAGATGTTTTGTTTATTTTACCAGATGGGCCCAAGAAGGGCCAAGCGGTATCAAAATCCACCATTTCCAGGTGGATTAGACAAGTAATTGTTCAAGCTTATGGTTTAAAGAACAGGACTCCTCCTTTTCCTGTTAAGGCGCACTCTACCAGGGCGATAAGTGCTTCATGGGCAGTGCACCACCAGGCTTCGATGGCTCAGATCTGTAAAGCTGCAACTTGGTCTTCAGTCCATACATTTTCCAAATTCTATCAAATAGATGTGAAAGGACATGAGGATTCCGCCTTTGGGCGAAGTGTGCTGCAGGCAGCAGTATAGGGCTTCTGGTCCGCAAGCGGCCTGTTTTGATCTGTGTCTCCCCCCCTTCATATGAGCATTGCTCTGGGACGTCCCATTATGTAATGACTAGCTCTGTGTCCCGTGGTGTACGATAAAGAAAATAGGATTTTTATAACAGCTTACCTGTAAAATCCTTTTCTTGGAGTACACCACGGGACACAGAGGTCCCCCCCTTCTTATGGGAACCTTACTGCTTTGCTACAAAACTGAGGTACTTCCCTGATGGGAGGGGTTATATGGAGGGGAACTGTCTTCCATTGGTTGTGCCAGTGTCCAATCACCGCTGGTGACCCTTAACCCATTATGTAATGACTAGCTCTGTGTCCCGTGGTGTACTCCAAGAAAAGGATTTTACAGGTAAGCTGTTATAAAAATCCTATTTTCCGTGGTCGCATGAAAAACATACAGCAATGTTTCAGAGCCACGCCAGGCCCTTCGTCAGGAAAGTGCCTGACAAAGGGGCCTGGTGTGGCACCGAAATATTGTTGTATGTGTTTCATGTGACCACGGAAATAAATCTTTGGACCCTTTCAAGGAATCCTTGGTGTGCTGATAACATTCCTTCACTTTGATTATTCACGGTTTCCAGCCTATGGTCATTTCAGCACCCAGCACTACTGAACAGCCAGTTTCTTGAATATGTGCCTGGGGAACATTGCGTTTAGATTTATCATTGTGCAAGAGTCTCCCTGATTATGGCATACAGTCAATCATACTAATGTAGAAGGAAACCAGTGATCTGTGAAATCGTTATCTTGTTTTCTATTCAATCCTTCATTTTCTATTTTCACAGTAGTTTGCCAGGACATGAATTAAGTGGTAAATGTGCACATGGGGTTAAAGCAAAACTCGCAACTCACCCAAAATAACAAGATAAAAATGAATCGCTCCATTAAAACATGAAATTAAAAAATTAATCTTTTGCTGCAATAATCGCCTTCAATCCATAGTTTTCCCAGAGTCTTATGGCCAGCATCATTCAACCCATTTCCTCTGAGCACAGGTTGTTTCACGACCCATCCCCCAACCCGTGAATAGACAGGGAAAGGAGAAGCAGTAAAGTGATGAGCTCATCTGTCGGTCTGTCTACTCCTATCAGTATGCTTCTTGTTGATACATAAACGGACTGGATCCTTGTGCTGCTTCTTCCTCTCGTGCTCCAGTTCAGCTGAACAGGGACTGCAACAGGCTGATATCAAATTAGGCACTTAAACTGCTTGCATATATAAGATACGTTTTTAAAGCCTAGGTGCAGCTGAAATAAAAAATTGAAAAATCAGCACACGAGGCATAACCTACAGTCAGTAGAGGCCAACACTTGTGCTAATGTGTCTTCTTTTAGTTGAAATCCCCACCTCCACCGCTGTAATCTTATGGTGCGGCGGGAGTTAATATAGCTTATGGGTCTTCATCAGGAGGCCCTGACTATGCCCACTCTTTCTGCACAGCTGCTCCATTAGTAGAAGCTGTATTACAGACATATGAGGGTGAAAGGGAACAGGCAAGCTTCAACATTCTCAGCAAGTGTTTAAAGTAATAATGGAGGGGAAAAAAAACGAAATCTTATTTGAACACGTAATACTTGCCTGCTCTGTGCAATGGTTTTGCACAGAGCAGCCTCTATCCTCCTCTTCTGGGGTTCCCAGGTGGCGCTCCTGGCCCCTCCGCTGAGTACCCCATAGCAAGCCACTTGCTATAGGGACACTCGTGCAGGCTTGATCGTGAGCCGCACTGTCTGCATTTTAATTGACACACGCATTGTGACTTCTGCTCACAGGATTTTTTCAATGGCTCTTGCTGCTGCTGAGCCTCCTGTGAGAAGTGGGGATAGAAAAGCAGCACTGCTGCAGGTGGGCACAGCATTGGATCGAGATTGGGCTCGGGTGAGTGTAGGGGGTGGGGGGCGCAGAGAATGCAGTAGACTTGAAAACCTTTTTATCTTTATAACCAATTTTAGCTTTGCCTGAGGCAGAACACTTTAAGTTTTGAGTGGAGTGGGACACTGAAAGCTGTTCCAGAGATGCGCGAGTAGCTGTAGGTGCCTGCTTTATAAACTGTAAGCAACTTATTTTAGTTAAAGCTAAGTATTTTGCCTTCCCCAGTTCCTCCTTTCACCACTTATCAATATTAAATGAAACCTTTCAGTTGTTGTTGTTACATGCCTAATGTCATCACTGAGTCTCTGTGCTTCTCTATGCAATGCAGGCAGATTATGACTGGTGGGAGGGGCTGGCGGGGCTCCCAGAAAACATCACAGCATCCTGTCTCGGTAACTCACGCCAGAGCCCTCCTGATACAAGCAGTTGGCTGGTTCTTTGGGATGAGTTGTACAAATAATCTGCAATGAGAGGAAGTCTATTTGGAAGAGTAGGCATTTTCTAGGCAGGCTGCATTTGCATTGCCTCAGCTCACACCAACTTCTGATGCTGAGCTAATGACTGAAAATAACTGAAATACAGTGAATGATCAGGGTGAGCCAGGAACAGTCGGGATGGGGAGGAAATTATGCTGGATGTCCTTAAGCCAGGAAAAGTTGTGGGCGCTATCTATTTTGAGGCATCTTCTAATGCACACTGTGAGAAGGTCACATTGTGCAGTGAAATTTAAGAAATCCCAGTACAGGAGTAGAGCCTGTATAATTGTGTGCGACTGAAAGGAAAGGTGAACTTCAGCTTGGGGCCAGAGCCAAGCTTTTGCTGCCTTCGGAACTGAGGAGCCAAATGGCTGTCAGTGATTTTGCAGTGCCAAAAGCAGCATTCCATTTATTCTTGCAGTCTTGTTTACATACGTGTGTCTAAGACCACAGTTTTCTAGATTGCAACTTGGTACAAGCAGGTAAAGATACGGTTTAGCAGTGTTTGTAATATCCCTAACCTTGCACCTTGCATGTTCTGGAATAGGCACACTTTTGTTAGGTATAGTAACAAATTGTAATGATAGGTTTATCCTATAAAAAAAAAAAAAAAAACCCTATAACCGTATCTCTGTGCTGTGGTTGCATTGCAGAGCAGTCGGACAGACAAGGCACAAGACTTCTTCCAAAAACAAGCGCCAGAGCTGCAAAACCAGGCTGAGTGGAAAGAATGGTTCGCGCTCCCTTTCCTTCCAGCACCGGATGCCAATCCGACCTTCTCCACATACTTTTCCCGGCAGTGGGCGGACACCTTCACTGTATCGCTGCACAATTTTCTGAGCGTCCTCTTCCAGTGCATGCATATCCTTTTGTCAGAAAATTACCAAACAAGCAAGATGAGTCCTGAGATTGCTGGCCACACGACATGCTTTAAAGTGGAACTTTATATGTGTGTGTGTGTGAATGTGTGTGTGTGTGTGTGTGTTTGTGTTTTATTGCTCTGTGTTTCAGCTGGGGTGGAAAATGGGTACAAGTAATCAAGGTTTTCCAAGAGGGAGTACTGGTGATAAATGTATAAGGTCTTGTTCCAATGGGGAAGCTAAGCAGAGCAGGCGGATGACACATCCGTGTCCACTGAGTTTCTGTAAAGGAACAGCGACTGCCCTCTGATCTGCCTAAATGGAAGAGGATGGATCCCCCTGCCTTTTTTTTTTTTTTTTTTTTTCAGCGGACCGGATCAGATGAGTTAGTCGGTGTGAACGGACAAGAGTCTGTTTACACCTGCCTATCCATAGGTCTCCATGGACTTATCCGATCAGGTCCACCTGAAAAACTGACAGGTGGACCTGATTGGATCACCCGTCTGAAAGGCACCTTAGCCCAGGTTCACACTGGGCTGCGAGAGTGAAGCCGTGCGAGTTCAGCTGAACTCACACGATTTCGGCCGCGATTACAGGGACATCTGTGCAGGTTTCTGCACAGATGTCAATGTAAATCGCGGGCCGAAATCGCAAAAAGTAGTACAGAAACTACTTTTTGAAATCGGTGCAGCGCCGCAGATGCGGTGTCGCACCGATTAGGACGGTGCCATTTGCGGCAAATATCGCACGGCTTCACTCCCGCAGCCCAGTGTGAACCTGGGCTAAGAGAGGGAATTCTGTTCAATTTGGGGAGATTTGCCCTCACATTGTACCTCCTGTTACTGTGTTGTTGATGGTACTAAAAACAAGCACAAGCATTTTTAAAAAACACGCTGACCGTGATAAAAACTTAATTCCGGTTTTAACTCTTCCTTACTATATGAAAAAAAAATAACTGCTGGGAATTTCACTTTAGCCCACAGAAGAGAAGCCAGTTTGAAGTTTATTGGCCTCTGTCAGCAATATTCTTTTTTTCAAACAGAAGTGTTGGGGGGGGGTATAGCTTTAAAATTCCGAAATAGAATGTAAACTTCTCTTACAGACTAGAGGGTATCTAATTATGTTCAGCCAGATATCTTTTATAATGAACTGGCTTGGCATTGACTTATGATTTGATGTTTTGTACCGATTTTTGTCATAATTCTGAACGTGAAATGTCTGTGTATCACTTGTTATTTGTTGTCTTCTCAATAAAGACCAACCTTCTTGTTAAATTATGTTCAGCCAGTCTTGTGATTCACACACCCGCCGTATAGCGTAGCCTGTTGGGTGGCATCGCACTCTTTATTCTTCAGCCATAGAAGTTTCCTGTGTCATCTTCCTGCTTATTGATGTTTGTCCAGTAATCGGGGAAATTACACACATAAATATTCATTATTGAATAGTGATGTCACCCTCCTGGCTATATGGTGTGTCAGGGTGGGTTGAATATAGATACAAATCCTTTGGCAGGTAAAACATTTCATATATATGTATTTAGCTGTTTGCATAGAGTTTTCTCTTGATAACTCATTAAAGTAGTAAGGCTACTTTCCCACTGGTGCAGGGGGGCATTAGCGGTAAACCACCGCTAGTTTTAGCGGGGCTTTTTAGCTGTTATAGCGGCGCTTTTCAGCTGCTAGCGGGGCACTTTTAACCCCAGATATCGGCCGAATAAAGGGTTAAAGGCGCCCCTGCCGTAGCGCTTTGATTTCAATGGGCAGGGGCGGTATATACACCGCTCCCGCATGGCCCCAAAGATGCTGCTTGCAGGACTTATTTTTATTTTTTTTCTATCCTGCAAGCACACTGCCCCAGTGTGAAAGCGCTCAGGCTTTCACACTGTGGTGGCTTGAGAGGCGCTTTTCAGGCCCTGTTTTTAGCACAAAAACGCCTGAAAAGCACCCCAGTGTGGAAGGGGGTCTACAGGCTGAAGGTGTTTTTTTTATTTATTTATTTTTTTCTACCTTCATGGATTCTATGCATTTAAACTACCTGTGTTCAGCATCCCCCCCCCCCCCCACAATACTTGCCAAGCCCCATCTCGATCCATCGATGTGCACGAGAGAAGCGGCTCTCTCCATTCTCATTGGCTAAGCCACAGTCATTGGCTCTCGCTGCTGTCAATCACCAGGCAGTGAGGGGGAGGCAGGGGGCAGAGCCAAGACACACTGTTTGTCTTATGGACACACAGAGGCCTCTTCGGAGCGAGCACCCCACCAGTGCCCCCATAGCAAGTGGAAGATCAGGGTTGCTCTGTGAAAAACCACTGCACAAAGCAGGCAAGTATAACAGGAAAAAAAAAGTGAGCCTTTTAATGCTGATTGGCCATCAAAAATGGCCAATCAATTCCTTCAATTCAGTATAATTGCCATTCATGCTGCCCCCTTCCCACCCCCCATATTTTTGTTGGCACGTCCAGAATAAGGACATTTTATCAACAGATGGTGAAACATAATAGAAGCACTGTATATAAAGCATAGTCATTTGCATAATCAGTAGCCAAAAGGTAAATGTTTCATCGTGATTTCCTAACCCTTCATTCTTTTACTTTTCTTAACCTGCCTGCACCTGTCCCAACTATTCTTAGCTTTGACATGGAATATCAGAGGATTCTACACATCCAGGAAGAGAATGAGGCACTGAGACAGAAGGTCAGTATATGTGGGTCTACTTGTCTATGGAGAAGTATTTCACAAAGTGGATTCCCAGCGTCGGGTGTCTAGTTGGCGCTGGTCTTTTAAACACTTCACAGTAGAGTCTTGCTTATCAGTGTAGAAATGTGTTTTTGCCCAGAAATTTATTCTCACAAATTACTTATAGATGTTCCAAGTAGAAATATAGGAAAATTCTTCATCTCACTTGCTTTCTTGTGCTCTCTATTTTGCTCTCTTGCTCACATTCACTAGCGCTGCCTCTTCCTGGCTCCAACACTCTATTGTACATCCTTTTTATCCTCTTTTCTCTCCCTTTTCATTATTTCTAATATGACAGTGTAAAACTATTGCTGTTTTTCCATTACCTTTTTTAATGTTTGTTTTGTTTTTTGTTTTTCTAAACATTTTAACCATTTGGAAAGGTTTCTGCATTATACATTTTTAATCCTTCGTAATGTGTCCAATCGGTCATCACCAATAATAGGAATATTCTTTTTGCTGTAAAATATTTTCTTGGGGTCCATTGAGAGACAGGAAGCCTTTAACCTTTTTTTGAGGTATACTTCCTGTATTAAACTATAGGCAAGCCCACCATAACCCCTCCTACTACCAGCATATTTTAGTTTTTGCTAGTATCCTAGGGGGATTAATGACTTCTCTAGCTCTGCTGAGAAAAGTCTAACCTAATTTTGCTAGAATCCTTCGTCCGTTCGTCAAGACATTACTCTTCATAGCTTCTAGAGCTGGTCTCTTAGATTTGCATCTGGCGTGACCATCCTCAGCCTGGTTTTTGGAATGCCATGTCTGGATCCTGCTGGACTGGGTTCCACATAAAGAGCTGGTACCAAGGTAGCCGCAGAGTGCTTTCCCGGCCAAGAACTGCTGGCATTGCCCTAGAGCTTTGCTTGTTCCTGAAGACGGCTCCTGCGCCAAATGGCTGCACAGGAGGTTGGCTACTCCACACTGGCACCATTCAGAGAATGCATTGCATTTTCTGAATGAAAGCAAAGCATTCTCTGATTGGACGAGGTGGAGAGCATGACATCAAGTATGCGCCTTCTCTCAACCTTCCCATGCTCCTTTTCAGCCAAGCAAGGAATTCCCTAACTTGGTGGATTTTTAAGCTAGCCTTGACAATGGGTAAGTCATATGTCCCATATCACTGGAAAGTGATAACCAATGCCAGCCTTTATGGCTCTGAAGGAGTGTTCCAATCCCTCACAGTTCAGGGAACATGGTCACCAGAAAAAGTCAAGCTCCTCATGAACATATTGGAGCTCAGAGCTATAAGGATGGCTTCTAACCACTGGGCACCAACTTCTTCTGAAACAGCCAGTCAAGGTCTAGTCAGACAATGCAATGGGTGTCACCTACATCAATCACCAAGAGGCACCAGGAGTCATGCAGCCTTGAAGGAAGCAAGCCAGAATATCTCCTGGACAGAGAGAAACCATGCCCATTGATCTCTGCTGTCCACATCTCAAGAGTGAACAATTGGAAGGTGGATTAGCTCAGCCTTCGCTGCCTGGACCTAGGGGAACGAGCCCTACACCCCAAGATATTCAACCTCATGAGTCAGAGATATGGGGGGGGGGGGATCCCAGGCACTCGTATCCTTGCCTTTTCGGATTAAACAAGTTACTTTCTTTATCGTACACCACGGGACACAGAGCTAGTCATTACATAATGGGTTAAGGGTCACCAGCGGTGATTGGACACTGGCACAACCAATGGAAGACAGTTCCCCTCCATATAACCCCTCCCATCAGGGAAGTACCTCAGTTTTTTCGCCAGTGTCGAAAGGTGTTGGACGCGTTAGGAGGTGCTAAAGGAAAGCTCTACCAAAGAGACCCTCTGGGGGTAAAAGAGCTATGCTTTCGGATCCATCCAAGACGCCTACAAATGAGCTGAATCTGGATGGGATCCGGGCCTCATCCATGAGGCGTCGCCTGTAATGTCTCTCTTCGGAGGACTGGGCTCTAAGATCCAGCACTTTCGCTATTTCGCTATAAAGTCCTGGTAAGAGTCTTGTACAAGGCCCAGGGGAGAGGTATCCTTTAAATAGGAACCCATATCCCTGAAGGTTGGCACACATAGCCCACCGTGAAGGGTGAAGTTTGGTATCTGTCTGAAAACTTTCAGCAGAAAAACCTGCGGCGTGGATAAGGTGAGATTAGAAGGTCCATAACTAGGTTGGGACCTTTTTCAAAAAGTGGATGTCTTCTTTTTTTCCACCACTGGGGGGAGTAAAGAGCTGAATATACTCACCTCACTCTGTTCAGTGTCGGCTTCGGCGAAGTACACTGCTCGTCACCTCCGCTGCTGAGCTTGCTTGAGCACCCCGCTCCTCCTTCCGGTGGCCGATACAGACACCTGCAGATGCAGGTAAGTGGGGACAGGGGCTGATGAGAGTCCTCTCTCACTATGGCCACCACCATAGCGCTAAAGGCCGCGCGCGCGGGAGCGCGCTTTATCGGAGGGGGGGGCTGAGGCGTGCGCGGGCACGTGGCGCGCGCAGGCACAGAAACGGCGCCAAATTTAAAAGACTGTCAGTGTAAAAAGCACTGCAGCAGCAAGCAAGCTCGTTAGTTCTCTTGTTCCTGGCAGAGAAACACAGCAGCTATACAGGGACGTAAGACTCCATGTGGTTGGATTGGGTACTTCCTAGAAGACATCCATGTTATGCATAGTTATGTGTTAAAAGTTGCATACTTAATGTATTTGCTAAACTGAACACGGTAGTATATGCATTTAGGTACCTTGTATTTTGTCTAAACAGTAAGCCTTCCAGGGGAAGTAATGCGGAGCCATTACCTCTGTCAGGTATGGCGGCTTCCCCAGTGAAGCCTGGGCCTGCATATGTCACTGAGGACACTTTATCAGCTGCCCTAAATAATCTGGAGGAGAAAATTGCTACTTTAATCGCTAAATCCTCTAAAAAGGACAATAAGCGAAGCAGATCTCCTCCAGTATTGGACCTCCCTTCAGAAGTACCTGAGGAGGAGGATGAGGAGGAGGCTACATCAGCAGAGGATGAGGAGTCAGACGGATCAGGGATATCGGATGAGCCTTTTTCGGTATCCCAGATTTTAAAGTCACAGGTGCAATGCTATGCAGGAGCCGTGCGAGCTGCATTTAGGTTACCCTCTTTGGAGGTAACAGAATCACCTGTCTCCTCCCTAGGATCATTAAGATCCCTGCAAGGTGCATGCTCCTTCCCGGTTCATCCGTTACTAGAGGATCTATTGTACGCAGACTGGCAACATCCAGATAAGCGTTTTTCACCTCCAAAAAAGTTTAACATTCTTTATCCTATGGAGGAAATTTTTTTAAAGAAATGGAGCCTGCCTACGGTAGATGCGGCTATTTCTTGTGTAAATAAAAACCTGACATGTCCAGTGGATAATGTACAAGTGTTTAAAGATCCTTCTGAGAAGAAGTTGGAATCCTTACTGAAATCCTCCTTCCTTTTGGCCGGCTCAATTATCCAACCTGCAGTAGCAGCAGTCGGTATGTGTCAGGTCGTCAGCCAACAGGTAAAGCAGGGGCTGAAGGAGCTGCCTTCAGAGCAGGCTAAAAATTGGGAGAATTTGCCTAAAGCCTTATGCTTCACAGTGGATGCCATGAGAGATTCTATCATACAGGCATCACGCCTTACACTCCAGCTGGTACAGATGCGCAGAGTACTTTGGCTTAAGCATTGGTCAGCGGAAGCCCCATGCAAAAAGTTGTTGGCAAGTTTCCCGTTCCATGGCGAACGCCTTTTTGGGGAAGATTTAGAAAGATATATCCAAAAGATATCAAGTGGTAAAACGACACTTTTACCTGAGAGAAAGAAAAACAAGAGACCTTGTTTTAAACACACTCTCTCCCCAGCTCCCGGGAAATCTGACTCCAGCCAGTGGCGACGGCCTTTTCAGCCGCCCAAAAAAGCCAAAGAACAGGCTCAGAAGAACAAGAAGCCGTGGGGTTCAAGAGCTAATAAGCAAGCCCCCAAAACCTCTCATTGAAGGGGCGCCCCCGCTCGGCCGAGTGGGGGGAAGGCTTCGTCAGTTCTCAGCGACTTGGCGGACAGAAACCCAGGACAAATGGGTGGTATCCACAATATCCTCAGGGTACAGACTGGAATTTCGAGAGATCCCATCTTCTCAATTCCGAAGTTCAAGACTCTCCAAGGATCCACAAAAAAGAGGATCCTTCTTCAAAGGTTTGAATCACTTAATAGCTCAAGGTGTGGTTACAGAGGTACCCCAAAAGGAGCAAGGTTCAGGTTTTTACTCAAACCTCTTTGTGATTCCAAAACCGAACGGAGAAGTCAGACCCATCCTGGATCTAAAAAATCTAAACCAGTTTCTGAACGTTCGCCATTTTCGAATGGAAACGATTCGATCCGTGGTCGCTACTTTAAAAGGCGGAGAATTCATTGCGTCCATAGATATCAAAGACGCATATCTACACATACCAATCCTCCCCGCTCACCAAAGATTCCTAAGGTTTGCGGTAGAAGATCGCCACTTTCAATTTGTGGCCCTGCCATTTGGTGTAGCCACCGCGCCCAGAGTATTCACAAAGGTGCTAGCTCCTCTGTTAGCAAACCTAAGAACACGGGGCATTGCGGTAACAGCCTATCTAGACGATCTACTATTAATAGATCAGTCAAAGGAGGGATTGGATCACGCTGTAGACACTACAGTAGGATACCTGGAGCATTTAGGATGGATTATAAACTTACAAAAATCCTCTCTCCAGGCCCAAAGAAGGATAGTGTACCTGGGCATGATCATAGATACAGCCCAAAACAGGGTATACCTGCCAGAGCCAAAGATACAGTCTCTGAAAGACCTGATCCACAAGGTCAAAGCAAACAAGAGGCCGTCTATTCGCCTTTGCATGAGACTATTGGGAAAGATGGTAGCCTCCTTCGAGGCGGTCCCTTACGCCCAGTTTCATTCGAGACTACTTCAAGGCAATATTTTAGCCTCCTGGAACAGGAAGAGCCAAGCTCTGGATATACCCATGCGCCTGTCCTCACAAGTACGCCACAGCTTCAATTGGTGGCTAGAAGCCAGGAATTTACGGAAGGGAAAGTCCTTCCTCCCAGTGGCCTGGAAGGTGGTATCTACGGATGCCAGCCTATCGGGCTGGGGTGCAGTATTCGAGGAGGCTTCTACCCAGGGAACCTGGGCCAAGACTCAGGGGATCCTGCCCATCAATGTGCTAGAGATCCGGGCGGTATATCTAGCCCTCAAAACCTGGACATACAGGTTACAGGGCTACCCAGTTCGGGTTCAATCCGACAATGCTACGGCAGTAGCTTACATCAATCACCAAGGAGGCACCCACAGTCGGGCAGCCCAAAGAGAGGTGAACCGGATCTTGGCATGGGCAGAAGAGCATGTACCTTGCATCTCTGCAATCTTCATTCCAGGGATAGAAAACTGGCAAGCAGACTACCTGAGTCGTCAGCAGCTGCTACCAGGAGAGTGGTCTCTTCACCCAGAGATCTTTCAGGCCATATGTCTGAGATGGGGAAACCCAGATGTAGACCTGCTAGCTTCCAGGTTCAACAAGAAATTGGACAACTTTGTGTCCAGAACGAGAGATCCTCTAGCCTACGGGACAGACGCTCTAATAACTCCATGGAATCAGTTCTCACTGATCTATGCATTCCCTCCGATCCCTCTTCTACAAAGACTGCTTCGCAGGATCAAGGAGGAGGGAATACCAGTAATCCTAGTGGCCCCAAACTGGCCCAGGAGGCCTTGGTATGCCGAGATCGTAAAAATGGCGATAGGAAGGCCCTGGAAGCTTCCACTTCGACACGACCTGTTGTCACAGGGTCCAGTATTCCACCCTTCCTTACAAAGGCTAAATTTGACGGCCTGGCTGCTGAGACCCACATTTTGAAAAAGAGAGGGGTCTCTGGCCTGGTTCTTTCTACGCTCATTAATGCTAGAAAGCCAGCCTCCAGACTCATCTATCATAGAGTCTGGAAAGCATACGTTTCCTGGTGTGAATCCAGAAGTTGGAATCCTCTGAAATATGAAATAAGTAGGATTCTTGCTTTTTGCCAGTTAGGAGTGGATATGAAATTAGCCCTTAGCACCATCAAAGGGCAAATATCGGCTCTATCAGTCTTCTTTCAGAGACCATTGGCATCTCACTCCCTAGTTCGGACATTCATTCAGGGGGTACTGAGGATAAATCCTCCAGTCAGGTCTCCCTTGTGTCCATGGGATTTGAATTTGGTATTGTCAGTGTTGCAAAAGCAACCTTTTGAACCTATTCGCCATATTCCTTTAATTATATTAAGTAGGAAATTGGCCTTTCTGATTGCTATAGCTTCTGCTAGGAGAGTATCAGAGCTAGCAGCTCTTTCTTGTAAAGAGCCTTATCTAATTTGTCACAAGGACAAGATCGTACTACGACCCCATCCGGCTTTTCTGCCTAAGGTGGTGTCGGCTTTTCACTTGAATCAAGACCTTGTTCTGCCTTCCTTTTTTCCAAACCCGCGGACGGCGGGGGAAAAATTATTACACTCTCTAGATCTAGTGAGAGCGGTAAGGGTGTATCTGCAAGCAACCGCTCAGATACGTAAAACAAATGTTTTGTTTATTTTACCAGATGGTCCCAAGAAGGGCCAAGCGGTATCAAAATCCACCATTTCCAGGTGGATTAGACAAGTAATTGTTCAAGCTTATGGTTTAAAGAACAGGACTCCTCCTTTTCCTGTTAAGGCGCACTCTACCAGGGCGATAAGTGCTTCATGGGCAGTGCACCACCAGGCTTCGATGGCTCAGATCTGTAAGGCTGCAACTTGGTCCTCAGTCCATACATTTTCCAAATTCTATCAAATAGATGTGAAAGGACATGAGGATTCCGCCTTCGGGCGAAGTGTGCTGCAGGCAGCAGTATAGGGCTTCTGGTCCGCAAGCGGTCGGTTTGATGGGAGGGGTTATATGGAGGGGAACTGTCTTCCATTGGTTGTGCCAGTGTCCAATCACCGCTGGTGACCCTTAACCCATTATGTAATGACTAGCTCTGTGTCCCGTGGTGTACTCCAAGAAAAGGATTTTACAGGTAAGCTGTTATAAAAATCCTATTTTTTATTTGTGGCCTAAGACCCACTATCACTACTGGCATTGGATACTCAAATAATTCCCTGGACTCGATTCAAGAATAACATATACCTTTTCATCCATTGTAATTTATGCCTCTTCTGCTCTGCAGAAATCAATCAAGAGAAGAAGCCAATGGTTCTCATTGGACCAAACTGGCTTTGAAATAAAGTCCTAGCAGTCTGTCTGTATACCAGGTTCTTCTAACAGGCCAGACCTGCTCTTTCAGGACTCCCTATTCCATCCTGCTTCTCAGTCACTGGCTTTAACATCGTGGCTGTTGAAGCCCAGTTCTTGAGGGGCAGCAGAGTATTTGTCATTTTCTGTTTTGTGAAGAGCAGAATCTTCCAGAAAGATCTAATGCACTTGGAGATCCTTTTTTACCTGATGTGAGCGCAGGCACTCGCCCTTTTAAAAACCTTTTATTCAAGGTGTATTTCGGATCATGCCTCCCTTGCAACACCCGGTGCTTCCTTGGGACTTTAAAGAGACAAAAAAAGTAATGGGTACCTGCTTTGTGCAAGCTGGGTACTAAGGAGGCACCCGTGCATGCTGGTTCATGTTGTATCCTTTACCAAGCTGTGTGCGTCATACACAGCAGTGGTACGTCACGCCCTGCTTCCTTCTCACAGGAGTTGAAAGCCAGAAGTGAGGGAGTAAAGCTGTAGCCAGGGACAGCACTGGAGAGGTGATATGGAGCCAGGAAAATGTTTGGGGATGGTTAGGGGGTAGGATAGTTAGCGACCTCAAAGTTACAACTTTTATTAGTAAGGGCTGCTATTTGTCCTACCTTCACAACCTTGCAAGTGACCTCTTGTTTCAGAATCCACCATCGTTGGATGGATAAGACGGCTCATGGTGGGAGCTTACACTTTAAAGGACAAAACTTATTTTGTACTTTCTCACTCAATCAGACCTGTGGGGGTTTCCTGGTCATTCAGACATCAGGCCTCTGTTGCTGAGCTTTGTAAGGCCACCCACCACCTGTTCTTCTGTGCATACTTTTTCAGATTTCTACCAGGTAAACATCCTGTCCTTTAATTGGAAAGGTGAAGATGCATCTTTTGAATGCAAGTTTCTTGCAGCTGCACCCTGAGACTGGATTAGTTGACCCTTGTAATTGTTTGGCCTGCTGGCACAGTCCTGTTTATCTAGTTGTTGCCCACCCTTATTGCTTGGGGAAGTTCCAGGATTAATGAATATCAAGCTTGTGTCATGTACAGTAGGATTAAGATAAAAGGATTTTTTTTCTTACCTGTAAATTCCATATATTGGAGTACAGGACACAGAACACACTCCCCTTCTATATTGTGGTGTTCTGCATTGCTTACTACAAAGCTGAGGACTGGGATAGGGCTAAAGAGGGAAGCCCCATGTCCACTAAAGCTTTGACAAATGCATTCACAGGTGACACGTTCTCTTTTATATAGGCATCAAGGATCTATTTTGCCGATCGAACACTCATCACAGTACCATAAAAGTGATCACCTTTGCTTGATAGTTGTGAGCTAACTGAAGAAAATGGTAACAAGCTCATGACTTCTGAAGACCCTCTTGTTTACCAGGACCCTTTGGTTACTCCATTGACTGAAGCCTTATGTGTCCTCAGGCAACCTATCTCCATGGAAATAAAAGCTAACCGAGAAGGATGCTTTTTTGTGAAGTTTTATTTTAAGTGACTGTATAAAAAAAAAGTAATCTTGAATTGTGTGTTTGACTCCTGTCTCTGTTCTTTAGATCTTTGCTCTTCAGGCGGAAGCTCACAGACTGAGAAAAGAAGGTGACGATGGCCCCATAGTGCATCACAAGCTGCCTCATTATGTCTCCAACATGGATCGGCTGGGGGACTCTGAGCTGTACGTGAAGTACTGATGAGATGCAGGTTTAGTTACCTGTTAACTTTATTTACCTAGTTTAGCTTTAAGTAATTCTTCTGTGCCCAACGGTGTAAATTGGACACCGATTTCAGTGCCTGCCCCACGTGTGCTTATAGTCTTCTGTTACTAATCTAGATGCAAGGATGCGCACATACACAATAGACCTAGTTTAGATTTGAGTTCAGCTGCTTGCTTGTATTGGATCAAGCAAGGAATCTAAAGTGAAAAATTACTGGGTGGGACACATACAAAATATAAAAAAACACATTCATGGGAGGAATTAATCCCTTGACACCAGTGCTACAAGACTAGCATGCTAATCATATGAAACTCCAGGTGCTTCATAAAGGATTTGGTCTATTTTTCATCTTTTATAGTAACATGGTATCAAGTCAAAGGCATGCTGGATCAACGGTCCAGTCCCAAAAGTCCTCTGGATTCCTCTCCTCCTTGCTCCCGCAGAGTAAAAAAGCTGTGCCTTCCAGGCCTCCGCCAGCTACCATATCCTCACCAACGCAGAGTTCCACTGCTCTGCCACTCAAGAAGGAGCCAGCAAACAATCAGGTAAGATCACAGATGTAAATACTGCTGGTCCGGCCGTTTGAGAACCCTAATGTTTTTGATAGACTCTTGGGTAGGCATTTTTTTTTCTGCAAAAAGTAAGATGAAGGCCTCGTTAACACCATGGTGCAAAGACGTCAGTTTTTCTGCATGCGTTGTGCAGGGGCTCAAGAAAACGGTTCTCTCTGTGCCCTGTTCACACCACAACGTGCAGAAATCTGCAACTTGTATGCAGTTTTCTGCACGTGGAAAAAATTTACATGAAATCGGCATTGGTGTGAACAGGGCACATGACTGACTTGTATGAAAACTGATCTCGACATGCATAAAAACTGAGTGAAACAAACATGAAAACGGATGGTTCTCCTATCCGTTTTCATGCACGTATGGTGTGAACAAGCCCTAAGGTAATGTTTTAACCACCAAGTCTGGGCTAATTTTGACATTTCTCTCGTACATGTAAAAAAAAAAATTTTTTTTTCTGTTTCAATATTTTTATTGAAAAGTTTTTTTCCAAGAATAGGATCCACAATGCAGGTGGTGCACATCAAAACATTGGGAACAGGTATAAAAAGGGAATCCAATATTATACCACCAGCTACTCCCGACCCAAAGGGATGACAGATAAAGTAGGAATTCAACATAAAGAAAAGGTTCTTGTAGAGCAAACAGCCATCCCACTCGGAAAACCCCCTACCAGGTTAAAACACTAGAACCCAAACTTCCTCACCACCCATCAGCACGCATGGGCCTTGAGTATACGTAATGCACAACCACAAGTGGAAGCAACACGGTTAAATAAAAAGGGGAAGTGTGAATCCAAGAAAGAAAATGGGGGGGGGGGGAAGGGGAAAGAAAAGGAACAAAACAAGGGACGAAGACTGAGACCAAGCAATAGAAAAAGGACTGTCCGAACACCTACCTCCACCGCCCACACTCCTCAGTCAGCTGGAGGTTGGAGATAATTAATCTAAGGATCCCAAACACGGGTAAACTTAGCAGTTTTATCCAGCAAGATATTGACCATTTTTTTTTGTTGAGCAAGATCCATGTCAGTTTATTTTTCATAATGGCTAAATCTACCACTGGTTTCTTCCAAGCAGTTGCTATAGCGATTTTTGCCGCAAGAAACCTAAAGTGGGTTACACTTTGAATGTGCTTGGGAACATAAACCGCAGGCTAGTTAAGAAGAGCCACCTTAGGGTTTTTATTTATATATTAACTATGGTCACAGAAAAGATCAGGGAATGAACTCTAATCCAAAACCGACAAACCTTGGTACAGGTCCACCATACGTGGAACATCGTACCAGGTTGATCACATCCCCAAAAACAAAGAAAGCCCCCTGGTACATTTTCCAGAGGCAGTCAGGCACCAGGTACCATCTGCAAAGCACCTTCTATCCTCCCTCTGCAAGGGCTGTGTTCATAATACCCTTATATGTACGAGGAGACTACTTCCACCAGTCTCTCAAATCAATCTCCTCCCCTAAGTCCCGCTCCCACGCCAAACTATAAGGCAATTTTGCAGATGGGTAAACAAACCATTTGTACAGCATTGAGCATGGAATACATCTGGACTCAGAAGCAGTGCGCGTAGTAAAATCAGCTGTAGATCTCTGCAACTGCTGCAGTATGAGACTGGACAAATTCCTTTATGGTCAAGGAAATCGCCATATCTATACAGGCCCTTATCAATCCACCACTGGAATTCCTGTTCACATAGACCAGGCGTAAACGCTGGGTTGTTGAACAGAGGGGGCACCGGAGTGTGTGGGGACCAAAGAGGCACAGCCCTACAGGATGAATCCCAGACCTGCATAGAATAAGGACACAGGATCGACGGACGCTGCCGAAATGGGATCCACATCAAAAGGTCAATGGGAAGAAGCCTGCAAGCCTGCTCCTTCAGGACCACTTACTCCAGTCTGCACAGGGAGAAATATATCTGAGCCACCTGTGCTGTTCTATAGTATTTAAGGTCTGGGACCCCCAAGTTCACGCAAAGTATACAGTGCATTTTTTCTTTTTCTTCTTCTTTTTTTTTTTTTTTTTTTTTTGCTATAAAAATTGTTTGGAACAGCCATATTATTATTATTATTATTATTATTATTATTATTATTATTATTATTATTATTATATATTTTTTTTTTTTTTTTTAAGCAGAGACCCTGGAGAGTAAAATATTCTTTGTTGCAATTTTTTATTATGTCATACAATATTTACGCAGCAGTTTATCAAACCCAAATATTTAGAGAAAAAAATACTTAAATGAGGTTTAGTGAGCACTAACACAATATAATACCCAAATTGTTGGTAAAACATAAAATATTATGTTGCGCCGAGTAAATAGATATCAAGCATGTCATTCGGATGTTTTTTTGTTTACTGTGTATCTTTTAAACAGAATTAACACAGCCACTTTGCTGTACCTTGCTGTTATAGTGTATAGATGGTTTAGTATTCTGTTACTATATCATCTGATCAGTATTCAATAATGGTTCTTTTCTTCCTTCAAGGCCCAGAAAACTAAAGAGGTGCTCATCCTACCCAAGGAGGTGAAGAGTGTGCAAAGTGTGCAGAGTGCTCTTGGTGTTCCCAGTGCTAGCGATCCGACCTTATTGCAACAGAGACAGAGACGGCTGCAGGAGAGGAAAGAGCTCCTCTCTAAGATGCAGTCTCAGGTGAGCAGAGTTCATTTTTGGCTGACTTTTTAGTGGCTGATATTCCAGCCATATCGTGAATGTTATACGTGTAATGTGAAAAATCCGCGCTATCTCCCTAAGCTATACTAGTGTCCTAAGTGTTAACACACTAAGTCAAAATATAGTGAATAAATTAGTGTATGTATATGCTAGTCATACAACAAGACTATAACACATAAATGAATAAAAAATGATGGTGCTGCAAATAAAAAATTAGCTGGAATATTCAGCTAGAAACATATGCAATAATATAATAATAAATGCGCAACCCTGTGGGTGGCAGCCAACGTGCCAAGGTAATGTATAATATGTGGAATTATATAAACCCAAACAGTAAAGAAAATAAATGAACTGATAAGTGAATGTGTAAAAACACACTTGGGAAGTCCATTCACTTCTGCTGTCCAGCTGTCACTGCAGCAGAAAAAAACAAACAAAAAAAACTTCACATAGGCAAAAAAGGAGGAAGTGTCCTTTGATGAAGTAAAACAACCAGCATATAGCAAAAAAACTGTAGATCTTCAACAGTTGAACTTCACTTCGGCAGAAATATGCAAACAGGAGGCTTACCAGAGCATGTGGGTCCCTGTCACGGGGACCAAACGGGCTCAGCAAATACACCAGGTCCAGGTGTCAGCGATGCGGTCCTATGAGTCCTCACTCCGATCACCGGTCTCCGACTGTTGGTGCCCCCTTGGGCCGTAGGAACACTCGTACAGCGTGGTGAATACCAATGTTAAAGGGAGAAATAAAGAAGCTTCATGGTGTAGTAAGTCGGTAAAAAACCAAATGCCCTTTATTGAAAACAAGCGGGTAGGCTGACATCCATGCAAGGAGAAAAACAAAAAAAACTTTTCAAAACAGCACTGCAACCCTGCCGTGGCGTGAGCCAATCAGCTGGGGGCGTGGTGACGTCAGGGTCCTGGGCTCCACCCTACGCTGCGTTTCTCCGTTTCTCCCAGACGACGCCTCGACCCTTTTTACTGCTAGGCGAGAGTGCTACCCACTACACCACTGTGCCGCCCATTATGTATTCATTTTTGGGTTTTGCACAATTAATTTTTGAGTGTGTATATATAAGTTTATGAATTGAGTATTTAATTCTTAGAGATGGCAGCATATGTATACCCATATTTAGATCATTTTATATTTCATTGTCAATTTTTTTTTCAAATTTGGTGTAGTAAATAGTTGGGTGAGCGCAGAATAACCAAACAATATAAATAATTTACATAGCTTAGGGACAAGAAAATCTTGAAAACATGTATAAAATTCCAAAGGTAACTATACAATCCGGGGGCCTTAGTGGGGGCAAGATGTTTTATGATCTCCTCAATATCACTGGTGATGGTTGCCTCCAACATGTCTGTCTGGTCAGAGGTTAGGGAGGGGAAGGGGATATCGCTGAGAACGTTTGTCAACTCCTAAGGTGTGTGTGATTAGTAGTAGATGCATATAGAGATGTTAAAAAAAAAGTGCACAATTTACTGGTCACCAAATCCAGGGTCCTTAACAAGATGACCAGATACGGACTTTAGAGATAATACTGTTGGGGGGTTTATTGTCTAGGTGTTCAAGACAAGCCAGTAACTGCCCAGCGTGCTCCCCGTGCTCATATATTCTCTAAAATATTCTCTATTCTCTTTCTGTAAAATATGACTTGCTCAGCCTTTTCTGACGTTAACCGATGTTACTCTTTTCTTTACTCTGCTTTGGAAAAATTGTGTTTTATGTGCCTTTCTGATAAGGCCCTACTTGGACATTTGTTTTTCTTCTTTGTTGAAAATGTTTGTAAAAAAATTTTTCTATGTTAAACACTCTAATATAAAAAAAACCCCAAAAAGTCTGAATGAGAAAAAAAATCTGGCTAACTGATTTAGGCTTGCTGGAAATGACATGCATTGCATATATTTTGCAGTGACACTTTGCTGTGGTGTGTATCTTCCATATAGATCTGAAATTGTGTGAAACCAAGCACCTAATTTTTATTGCGGCTACACTCCAAGCTTTATACATAACATTTTTTTTAAAGTTTCCCTGTAGCCAAAAATTGGGCCTGTACCTAAGGGCTTTGAGCTTTTGTCAATGGCATCAACTTGAGACCCTTCTGAGCTCATTCAGGAATGGTGCAGTCGACCTCCTGGCCTGCATTTGACCTATTTCAAGAGGGTTTTGCACTCCCATAGGGATACAAAACCACCTTGAAACAAACAAAAGCCAACCGAAACAGGCCTTCAAAGTCACAAAAAAAAGCTGTGCCTGAGGTGGAAAAAAAGATGGTAAATACCTCTCCCAAAGCCAGCGCTACCAGTTGCTGGTATAATGAACAAAAATCACTGCCCAAAAGCTCTTCGGAATCCAACACTTCGGAAATGTGTCCTTTGTCCCTGTTGCACTCACTGGTTTGTTGCTACTAACCCCTACATCACAACAGCAAAGTTTGGATAAGCACTGGATGTCCATACACCGCAGCATAGACAAGATCAATTGTATCTTTAATTCTTACAGCAAAGCACAGAGAAGAAGCTTGAAATTTCAGAGCCAGAACCTGAGCTTCGCCCTGAAACCCAGCAGGACCCGGTAGAGGCATTGATAAGGGGTGTCGGGGGAAACCGTGCAAGAGAAGAGAAACCTGAGCAACCCTTCATTGTGCTGAGCCAGGACGAATATGGAGAGCACCACTCGTCCATCATGCATTGCAGGTATCTGCTGGGTCCCCAATATCTAAAACTATAGTAGAATAGTGTGTCGAGAGCAGAATGCCTGCCAAAGAGTTCAACACACGGTTAACTATTCACATATCGAAGTTTGTATTTTAACACCATGTTTTCTTTTTAAAGCAAGTGGTAGCGTCACCTACAATCATGTGGACTCGATTTTTATGGACTAGACCCCTGTGCCCAGCCTGAGGCCTTTTGACACCTACTATGCTGCCCTCGGGCCCCTGAAGCTCTTTTCCAAAGTGCTTACTCAGGCCAGCGAAGGAAAATATTTAGAGGTGCACCAAATAGTTAAAAAAAAAAAAAAAAAGTGTGTGTGTGTGCGCGCGCGCGCACACACTTTCACTTTGTGTAAATGAGGAAAGTTTAACCACTTAAAGAGTCCAGCGATGCGGCTGCCTAGAGTGTCGCTCCTTTCCGCCGGCGCCTCCATTGCCACTCTGGGCCCCCAGCCATGACGGCTTTCAGCTTCACAGCCGGGCACGCACTGCGCATGCGCGAGCAGCGCTGCCCTCGGAGTGGACAGACGATCTTCTGGGACCTGTCACGTGTTCCAGGAGATCGCCTAGAGGGAGGGGCCGCCTAGGTGGACAGGAAGAGTCGCCTAGGCGGCCTGTAGGAGGAAGTGGGACAGGAAGTCCCACTCCCCCCCCCCCCCCCCCCCAATTGCATCTAAGGGGGATTTTGGGTGGAACTCCGCTTTAAGCTTGTGCCCTTCTTCAGGATGGAACAAAATTAATGCCAAGTAATCCCACATCTCCTTTTTATATCACATTTTCACACACCAAGAATCAATTTGGTAATCATTGAACAATTAGGTCAGAAAAATAAATTTGCATAACTTCATCCTATTCTTAGAGAGACAGCCTGACAAGGTGTAATCACTTAGTAAGCACTCCAACATTATCCTATTATGAAAACCTATGTAAGATAAATATGCACATATTAAAAAATATATATTATATTCGAGTATAAGCCGAGTTTTTCAGCTGAGTTTTTCAGCACATTTTTTTGTGCTGAAAATGCCCCCCTCGGCCTGTACTCGAGTCTTTGTCCATCTTCACATTTGTGCGCCTGATCCTGGCCAGCGGTAGGTCCCCTGGACCCCAAACTTGGCACACATGTAGCTACACTCTTCATCTACAAGTGTGCAAAGTTTTTGTTGTCCAGGGGACCTACGGCCGGGGAGCACTGATTTTTCAAACCCGGCACCCCTTCCATAGACTCCCATGTTAAACGTCAGTCTAGTCACACAGCGCCGGAGATCAGGTAGGGAGATTGAGCACAGTGAGGCATGGGCACAGTAGGACACAGTGAGGCATGCAGATGGACACCCTAGGCTTTTACTCGTCAATACGTTTTTTCCCATTTTTTGGTGGTAAAATTAGGTGCCTCGGTTTATACTCGAGTATATACAGTGGTGTGTGTGTGTGTGTGTGTGTGTGTGTGTGTGTGTATGTATATATAATATGTGTGTGTGTATGTATATATTTACAAATTTTTATCCTTATCACCAATGGGAACATCCCATGAATTTTTAAATATAAATATCCAAAATATGTACATCCTTTACCTATAAATAAATCCCCACTATATCACCAACAAGTGTCCCCTCTGAATCTACTCTTACACTATATCCCTGGGGAGCAAATAGAAAAAATATATTCTAAAAAAATAAATGCAAATCAAATTCGGTACAAAACCCTCGGTTGTAGTGTATCCAAACGATTTATCCATTGAACTTCTTCTAATTTTCAAAGTTTTAATTCCCGATTTCCCCCTTGTCTATTTATGGAAACCCCGTCAATTACCATATACCGGAGTTGTGAAACCGTGTGGCCCATTTCAACAAAATGTCTTGCAAGGGGCAATTTTGTTAGTTTATCCCTTTATTGAGTATTTGTGCCTAGCTATTCTGTCTTATAAATGATTTTAAGTGCTGCAATCCCTTGACTGATTTCTATCTATCTTCATGCACACACATAAATATATATACACCGTAATTGTATTATATGCAACTTTTTAATTCATATCATGAATTTAAATGACTATGAATTTGTCGGCCATTATTGGCACCTTTTTTTTTTTTTTTTTTTTTTTAACGCAAGAAAAGCTCAAGAAAAATGTATCCCTTTTTAGATTCTATGTATGTCTTTACACTGGTCCGTTGCACATCCGTTGTGGTTTTAAAAATCTTTCTTGCTGCATTTTTGGTCAGTTAAAAAAAAAACTGCACCAGAAATGCTCACCGTTAGAATGCATTAAAAAACGCAGCAGGAACGCATTAACAATGCACCCGTGTTACGTTTTTTATGTGGTTTTTGAGTCACATGACCTATGAAAAACACACCATAAGCACAGTAAAATTGTGTGTGTTTTCATTATCGGCACCATTTTCTCGTATTGGCAAAATGCCGATAACGCCATTTTTGCCTGATATGTTTCGGCCCCTGAAATTTTGGTGCATCTCCTAAAAATATTATTTAGATTGGGTTCTGGTAGTTAAAAGGTTTGGTTTATTTGGCTTATTTCATATTATTTTATTTATTCTTTGCTGTCCTTTTCTCTTTTCCCTTTTTTTTTTTTTCTTTGACCTTTTTATAATAGATTTTGCTGAGAGAAATATCAAATGTCACAAGTAGTTTTACGGGGCTGTAGGGAGCACAAATGTGCTAGCACTGTAATAGTGATCTATAGCACTTTTATGTAACGCGTTTCCTGGCTGTTACTGCCCCCTCAAGTATGTCTCCAATAACTGTAGCATGTTTGCCATTTCTGACTACTTTAGTTGTATAGTTTAAATTCCTGAAGGGTTTTTGTAGCATTACATATGCTAAATATTATGCACGCCCCTTTTGGTGTTGTCAGGGAATGTCAGAAAATTACACTATTTAGGATCCCACAATCTTGATTTAAAGCCCCCCAGAGCTCTCCATCCCCCAGCATCTATCTTTTTCTTGTGTGCTTTTATATTACCTTTTAGAGATGTCTTCAGGTCAGTCTTGCAGCACACAGGGTTCTTTTTCGGTGGTGAGTGGTCCTTGATGCAGATGCTTTCTGCAACATTGTGTACAACTGCAAGGATCATGACACCTTGCACTCAACCTTTCAACCTTTCATCCTTGCATGCACCATTTTGTCACTAGCCACCCAGTATCCTTCAACCCAAAAAAATGCAGTAATTACTGCAGGGGACAGTGCCAGAGAGGAGGTGAGTATTGCAACATTGTGCTTTTTTGCTGACATTGAACTATATTGTATATTTCTCTAAAGATTGTACAAGAGTGCATAAATATATTGAGGCAAACTGAAAAAGTTTCTCTTGTAATTGAAATAAATCATCAATCATCTTTACTATAAGAGCCTGTCTTGAGAACACATACATTGATGCTGGTTAGTTTGCTGCTTTACGACACTCAGATGATTTAGAGTATAGTACCTTAGTGATAATTTACCCTATTTATTGTATTTGACCCATTTTCCCATGACCATTAATTATGTTTACATTGGAAAATTAAGGTATGTGACAATGCATCCAATGAGACTAAGCATTTTGGCGGTGGCTGCTTGACTATAGCATTGTTTTGAGACACTCACATTCTTAGTCTATATACCCTTATTGGTGTATGATGTTTGGGCAGAAATTGAATTATTACTTGGATTAGCTTGTATTGAGCAGCATGAACTTTTCGCTAAAACAAACCGTTTCTGTACTTCCTTCCCACAGGGTGGATTGCTCGGGAAGAAGGGTAGCCAGTTTGGATGTTGATGGGGTGATTAAAGTGTGGTCCATTGATGGCATCATGCAGACCAAGGCATCTGCCATCTCCAAGTCCGCTCTGCTGTCTCTGGAGTGGGCAACAAAGAGAGACAGACTGGTAAGTGCACAAGAGTTTAAAGGAGTTGTAAACCCTTGTGTTTTTTCACCTTAGTTCATCCTATGCATTAAGGTGAAAAAAATTCTGTCACTGAGCAGCCCCCCCAGCCCCCTGTTTTACTCACCTGAGCCCGTTCGTTACCCCGCCGGAGACGCACTCTACCTCTCTGGCCGAATTTCAGAAATTCAGGATGGAATCCACCTGGTTGGTGAATGCTTCACTTCATCAGGGTGATTTCCTGGCATCTGTGAAAATTAACGATGGCTTTTCACAGATACTGATTTTCCACCCTCACCAGCGCAGTGGAGAATTGCCACTATCCCTTTGTGGCGTTACTCTAAGGGCGTATCCATGGGCCTAAGAATGTTTTTTTTTTTTTTAACAAGAAAAATGTTTATTCAGATTGAACAGTACAAGCGATGCATAGACACAGTTAGTCATAGAAAAAAGCATTATGCAGATTTATCCTAGGTTAGATGTCCTGCAGATATAAACAGGAGGGAAGTGTTGAAAGGCTAGTATACACAATACAGCGAGATATCGTTATGGAAACAAGAAATCCCAACAGGGTTGGTCGGGGAGGTCCAGGGGGGAAGGGGGGGGGGAAGGAGGGGAGCAGGAGGAGTGAGGAACGGGAGGGGGGGGACAGGGGGGGGCAGGGAGGGACCTCATCTAATCAGTCAAATACACCTTGAACAGATAGCGAATAGCTCACTGGGGATCTAACATTGGGCCGTTGTTCTCATTGTCACCCATGAACTCGGTGCCCCAAGAATCTATCCACCCCGACCATATCTTATCAAATTTAGTAGGACAGTTTCGACTAGCAAAGGTGATCTTGTATAGTGGCAGCACCGAGTTCAATACCAAGCGCCACGAGGACACCGTAGGAGGTACCGCGCTCTTCCAGTGGAGGAATATCTCCCTACGGGCATAAAAAGTAGCGTATCTAAGGAAGAGTTTAGTGTATTTACCCCTCACCCCAGGATTAAAGACATTCAGCAGTAGTGATTTAGGGTCAGTTTCCAAATCCAGAGAAGTCACCCGAACGAGGTCATCCACCACTCCCGACCAATAGTCTCCGAGGCGGGGGCAGGACCAGACCATGTGGAAAAAGGGGGCAGCCTGTAGGCCACATCTGGGACAAGCCACCGGGGTGCTAGGGTTCATAATTGTCAACCGTTTTGGAGTGAAATAGGCTCTGTGGAGGAATTTGACCTGCATAAATCGGTCCCTAGCCGAGACCATAGTGGTAACGAAGGAGGACACACATGTCTCCCATTCATCCTCTGACAGATCAGGAATGTCCATCCTCCATTTGTCCATAGTTTTTTCCAGTTTCTTTGTGGGAGTAATGGACAAACGGAGGTATAGGGAGGACAGAGGTTTGTCTATGATCTTGGCATTAAGAAACCCCTCCACAGAGTCTGATTCCAGCGTGAGAGGTGATGGGAACTGTTTCCCGTAGGCATGCCGGAGCTGGTAGTATCGGAACAACATCCATCCCGGTAGTGAGTAGGCAGCCTGGAGATCGGAAAAAGATCGCAGCCTGCCACCCCTGACAATGTGCCTCAGCTTCACTATACCCTTTCTCGCCCAGATCTGCGGATCCGGGACGGAGTTCATGTGCGGCAGATTAGGGTTGCCCCAAAGGGGAATATGAGGTGAGAATGTCTCGGGGGAGCCGAAACGGGATCTGGCCCTGTGCCATATCGTGATGGTTGTACGCATCAAGTCCGTGATGCCAGGGTGGGACCTCGCCCCCCTGAACACCACGTTACTAAGGGAGGAATATGACCCCATTATGGCCGCCTCCAGAGTCACTGCCGGGTTGTCGCGGGGTTGGGAGAACCACCATCTAACCGTCACCAGGACGGCCGCCCAAAAGTAGACCTGGAAGTCCGGCAGGGATAGTCCCCCCCTAGCAATGGGAAGCTGAAGGGTGGAGACAGCCAGCCGCGGGGGCCCCCCATTCCAGATAAAGGAGGATATTATACTTTTTAGCTTGGTAAAAAATGAGGCGGGGGGGATCAGAGGGGAATTTCGGAAGAAGTAGAGAAATTTAGGCAAATACACCATCTTAATCAAGTTCACCCTACCCACTGGTGAAAGGGGGAGAGTCCTCCAGGTTATACATTTCTGCGAAAAGGTTTTCCGCAGTGGTTGGAGATTCAGCTCATAGTATGAGGACAGCGGGGTCCTGACCGTAACTCCCAGATATTTAAATTCAGGTGTCCAATTTAGGGGGGTGCTCGTCGGCGGGTGAGGGCCCGACGCATGCAGCGAGAAGAGGAGTGATTTTCCCCAATTAACCTTAATGCCCGAGAACGAGGCGAATATATCCACTATTTGAAGTGCAGGTGGAAGGGAGGAAGTATCTTTGAGGAAAAGGAGGGTGTCATCGGCATAGAGGGATATTTTATCCGTAACTGCACCTATCCGAATCCCCTCTACCGAGGGAGCAGATCTGATGCGGGCCGCCATGGGTTCCATGGCTAGCGCAAACAGACCGGGGGAAAGCGGGCAGCCCTGCCTAGTGCCCCTAGACAGGGGGAAAGGTAACGACAGCGAATTATTTGTGCGTATACGGGCTGTGGGATTGTGGTATAGCATCTGAATCCATCCAATAAATCGGGGGCCAAACCCAAATTTATGCAAGACTGCCCAGAGGTAGCGCCACTCAACCAAGTCGAAAGCCTTCTCGGCGTCTAAGGAGGCTACCACCTCTGTGCCGCCCTCACTTGCCCTGGAGAGATGAGTGAGGAGACGACGGATATTAATATCAGTTCCTCTGCCCGGCATAAAGCCAGACTGATCTGCATGTACCAATGCGGTGATCACAGTGTTCAGTCGTCCGGCCAGTATTTTGGCCAGCAGTTTGGCATCTACGTTGAGGAGAGAGATTGGGCGGTACGAGGAACACTGTTCAGGGGCCTTGCCTGGCTTAAGGATGACAACAATCACCGCCTCAGCCATTGTCGGGGGGAGAGAGTTCTCCTCCGCGGCCTTTTGGAGCATAAGTTTAAAGGATGGGAGAATTTCTGTTGCATATGCTTTAAAGAATTCGGCAGGGATGCCATCAGGACCCGGCGTTTTGCCGCCTTGCAAGGACGCTACCGCTCGTTGAAGCTCCTCCAATGTGATAGGGCCATCCAATGCCTCCCTGTACGAGGATGTCAGGCACGGAAGCTCCGTCTCATCGAGATAGGCTGTAAGCTCTGCATCCGTGCAAATCATCCGAGAGCTGTAAAGCTCCTGATAGAAAGATGCAAATCTGGCATTAATAGCACTGGGGTCCGTCAAAGCCGCCCCATCAGAGTCACATATCACCGAGATGGTCACTGGAGAGGAGTTCTCCCGTGCCAGCCATGCCAGCATACTACCCGTCTTCTCCCCATGTTCAAATATTCTTTGGGACTGATGCAGAAGCGCATTTTTTGTGGCCGCTGTTCGGAGCAGGAGAACATCCCTCAAAGCTGCCTGGAAATCTGAATAAACCCTGGGGGACCCAGTATTTGAGTATTCTACTTCGAGTGCAGCCACCCTCCTCTCAGCCCCCAGGGTGTCCTCTCTCAGATCCCTCCGGACCCCACGAATGTGGGACTGCAAACTACCTCTAGTAAACGCCTTAAATGCGTCCCATGACGTGGTCAGAGCTATAGAGTGGTCCAGGTCCTGCCAATAACGTATCGCCTCGGATCTATATGGCTCCGAGATCCTCGAGTCGGATAACCAAAACCTAGACAGTCTCCACAGGCTCTCCCCCGGTGCACTGGAAACACAGAGTTTCAATGCAAGCGGCGCATGGTCAGAAATGCCACGGGGGAGAATAGAGATGTCCCGAACCCTAGAGAGGACAGACCCCCCAGCATAGGCAAGGTCTATACGTGAAAGGGTCTTGTGTGAAGCCGAGTGGCAAGTATAAGCCCGCTGGGAAGGGTTACGCCACCTCCACACATCAGTCAGGTTGGAAGCCTCCGCCCAAGATAGCAGCTCCGAAGATGAGCTCGCTACGGGTGAAAGTCTGTCCACTCCAGAGTCCGGGACGAGATTAAAGTCGCCCAGTATCACCACTTTATCTGTGGCAAAGGTGGCTATCTTAGAGATCAGTTGATTAAGTAGTCGCGCGGAGGCCGGAGGGGGCAGGTACACTCCCACCACCACCAACTCCAACTGGTCCACTATAGCATGCAGTATAACAAAACGGCCGTCTGGATCTAGTTCTAGTGCCAGCAGTCGAAACGGTAGGGATTTACGTACAAGAATGCTGACCCCTCTGGAGTAATTGGTATGCGTAGAGTGGTATAGATGCCCCACCCAAGGTCTCCTAAGACTCAAAAGCTTGCTGCCCGTTAAGTGCGTCTCCTGCAGTATGCAAATATGGGGGTGATATTGTTTAAGAAATTGAAACACCAGTGACCTCTTCACAGAGGAGTTCAGCCCCCTGACGTTCCAAGATATTATATTACATTCAGCCATAAGCATCTAGGATCACATATTCAGCCCAGTATCTAGCCTTCATGGGTGGATGCAGAGTCCGGACCACCACAAAGGTCAGGACAGAGCATCTCAAATATTCAATGACATACATAAATACATCGCTTGTGAAAAATCGATAAAAAAACAAGGTATAACAAAACATTATACCGTTGCCGGCAGCCGATCAGGATCATCAGCCTGGTTCTCCATCTGGGCAGGATGTTTAGGCGAGGCCGTGGCTGCGGCCCTGCCTGCATGGTCCAGTTTCGCAGCCTTTTTGCCTGTCTTCCGTTGGGAGCTGCCCCTTCTCATACCCCAGGAGTACTATTGAGGCTGGGGGCACACAGGAGGAGGGGGGGAGGGGGGGTCTCCCGTAGCAGGCCTGCTTACTGCCAAGGCCGGATCCCACGCCGGGTGTAGCAAGATGGCCGCCGACCTCCACAGCTAGGCCCAAGCCGCGGTGTTTCCTAAATGCGGTAGCCGCGTATCGGATCGCGGGCTCGCGGAGGCCGCCGTACAGCCGGAGAGCGGCGAATCCGCGGTCGCAGGTGTGTGGGCCTCCAGGGGGGTCCGGTTACCTGGATTAGGAGGCGAATCTGCGGCTGCGGCCCTGTCCGTGATGTCCGGTCTCGCGGCCCCCTCCCCGGATTTCAGGCAGACTTCCTCTCCCTCACAGGCCCCCAAGTCCGGGGGGACACAGGAGAGTTGTTAGGTTTGATTTGTTGCAGATCTGCACCCTATAAATTAGGGATTTTGGCACCGGTCCTGGGGAGCTCAGACAAACACGGCTGCTCCCAGCACCATTCCGGACACGCCCCGGGCCTAAGAATGTTTACTGAAATATTGGCTCTGGTTCTAGGGTTCTTGAGGACCCAGAATATCCTCAATGTGAGCTCCAAGTACTTGTGCAAATGCTTGTTTCGGCACCAATGCCGATATTGGTATCGGTGCAACGCTACTGGAAAGGTTAATTTTGGATGTTGAAACTTCAAAAGTCAGCCCTGGCTCTGACTCAACATCTGGAGTACTAAGGTTTTGCCTGGTATGAGTCTGGTCATTTTCATCCCCACCATGGTGTCCTGGGGTGCATTTTGGCTTTTCTTCAGTCTGGTTTGGAGATGTCTCCGGCTTTAAGTACCCTCAAAGAACAGATCATGGCCATGGCTGTTTTGTTTCTGGGACCCAACGTGTGTTTTTTTTTTTTTCTGCAGACTTTTTCTGTGGAACCTCTCTGAGAGGATCCCTTGTCACTCCACATGAACAAGGTTGTCTTTTTCTGGTTGCCATTGCTTCGGCTCCGCTTTTCTCCAGGGAAACTTACCTGGTTCTTTATCTGGATAAGGGGGCGTTTTGTCCTCTGTACTTTTTTTTTTTTTTTTTACTTAAAGTGGAGTTCCAGGCAGAAATTTAACTCCTCGTTTTCAGAGTCTTGCATTTAACACTTCTTTAACAGAAAACTGAGCTTATATAGTCAAATTCGGTATTTTGAAAGCCGTGGGCCTGTTTTGATATTGAATTGTAAAAGCAGCGGTTTTCTGTCAGATTAGCAAACCTGTGAGATCAGCAGGCTTGCCACTGCTTTTAAAATTCAACATCTAAACTGCTTACCGCCTTTTTTTTTTTTTGCTAGTGTGCATTAACCTGAAGGTTGCAGCATAACGCAGTAGTCATGAAAATTTTTAAGTCTTTGGTGTCCTGTGATGTACTCCTATGAAAAGGATTTTACAGGTTTAACCAAAAATCTATTTTTTTTTTTTTTTTTTTTTTCTGTTTCAATCGGTTTTATTAAGGGTTTTTTTTTTTGTTTTTTTTTTTTCTTTCTTTTTTCTTTCTTTTCAAGATATAAAAGAAATACAAAATATAGTAACAATAGTAAGTTGCTAATGTAACATACACAGCAGTATTGGTACACATAAGGCAACAAGGAACAAAGTTGGACTGCTTAATAGTTCGATTAAAGGTCTAGGTAGTGATTGTTGGCTGACTCACATCAGTTCTATGATGTGAAGGACCCTGATTGGAAGGAAAACAGTGCCTTTCCAAGTAATAAACGTAAAAGCCCTTAACCTAAGGCATCAAAAAAACCTGAGCATTAATTAAAACATATATTTTCATCTTATAACCAGTACCCTTTTAGGGTCATGTCTAGACATCTGTTCGACCATGTATTTGGGTCCAAGGACCCCTCTACCAATACCAGAAGGGCCATGAACATATAAAAAATACATTTGAGAATTATTTTTTTTTCCTTTTTAATATATGAAGTTCAAGAAGATCCTTGCTGATCGGAGCAGACGGATGACACATCCGTGTCTGCTCAGTTAATGCAAAGGAGACACAGACAGATCCTGGTCTGCTCCATTGGCGGCTGGGAGTGAATGGAGTCCACTTTCCATTTACACCCAACTACCTCCTTTTCCGCTCCACCTAAGAGGACAGAGTCCTCTCGTTTTTTTTTTTTTTATAGCAGACCCGGAGCCAGGTGGGTGTAAATGGATGGTCCATTTACACCTGTCTGTCCATAGGGAAGACTAGACCTTCCGATCACCACCTGAAAAGTGATCGTCACCTGACCTAATTATAATGCCGTGTGAAAGGGGCCTTAGTGTTTAAGTGGAAGTTTTTTTTTTTTTTAAGGTAAATGCAGAATCGGTGCAGATTCCTGGCTCAATTTGCTGTAGTGATACAGGCGGTCCCCAGGTTACAAACAATATAGGGACTGTAGGCTTGTTCTTAAGTTGAATCTGGTTGTAAGTTGGAACAGGTACATTTTTTTAAGTGTAGCTCCAGCCAAAAAAAACAAACTTTTTTTAAGCTTTTGGATAGCATAGGGAAGGGTTATCACCCCAATAACATTTGTTTTGGTGTCTGTGCCCTTGTTCCAAAGATTTCACCTCACTTTCTGTCCCAATTGAATTTTTTAAATTTTGGGTTATTAGGGAAACAGGGATTGGTGATAAAGCATCAGTGGAGAGGAGACACCTTTTTCCCATATTAACTCTTACAGGTGAGAATTTCCCTTCCATGGGGTAGATTTCCTCTCACTTCCTGTTGTCTCCCTCCGTTTGTAAGTAGGAGTTGGATGTTTGTAAGTAGGGGACCGCCTGTTATGGAGATCCATATCTTTATGTAAAATTGTAGGCTGTAGTGTTGGATCACTTGGCTTCAATATGAATTTCATGTGTTTTTGTTTTTTTTGTTTTTTTTTTTCCTTTTTTCCTTTTTTCCTTTTTTTTGTTTTTTTCTTGTCCCTCTCCGATGCAGCTCTTACTGGGCAGTGAGGTTGGTACCGTCCGCCTGTATGACACGGAAGCAAAGAAAAACTTGTGTGAGATTAATATTGTTGAGGATATGCCAAGGTTAGTGCTATTTGTATTATATATTTTGTCACATAACTGTCTTTGCTCTATACTTTTGGGTTATTTGAAACTGGAGGACAAAATTGTGATGTCTTTGAAAAGGCCCCTCCCTTCTTTCCCGGCCCTCTGATACTTCCCTTACCAGCGTTTTCCTGACACTTCTTCCACTGCCTTGGCCATGGAAGACACAAAGTGCTTCAAGTTATGATGGAACAAATGAGCTTCTGTCTTGTGATAGTGCTGAGTTCTAGCAGCCCGTTGACGGAGAGAATTACATCACTGATGTACATGGTGTTGTAGTGTTATGATCTGTACACACATTTTGTAGAACACATTTGTGTATGTAAAGGTTGATTGTAGTTTTATCAGAATCCTTCATAAACAGACATGTTTAATATTTGCCTTCTCAGGATCCTATCTCTGGCGTGCAACCCCAGCGGGACTTCCTTTGTATGTTCTGCAGCAGCACCATGCTCACCAACTCAAATAGAACCATCAGTCCCTGGTTTAGGGGAGAATGGGACCAACCAAGTGCCAGGGAGATTACTACTGTGGGACACAAAAACCATGAAACAACAGGTAAGGCTATCTTCCTGCTATCACTTAGACCTGTTCACAAAAGTGAAAGTGCAATTGAATTTGCAGAAATTGATATTTCTCGTCCAATGAGAGACACAAGAGGTAGTTACTATTAGGGTTATAACGCTGTCTACAGGAAAATCTGACACTGGCAAACACTGCTAGTGTCCCAGGAGGAGGAATAAATGTATTTTTGCAGCCCTGTTGAAGAACTTGGTTGTTTGAGAAATCTCTTAATCACCATTATAGAACTTCTGGTGCTGTTTCAGCTGCTCTGGACCAGAGGCATACATCAACCACCATGAAGGAACCAGAAATCTAGCTGCAGGAAGAAGAGTAGAGCAAATCCTGTCCTGGGTAGAGCTTCATGTTCATCTTTGTCAGAAGATTAATAAAGGGACATATTTCCCGAGCATCGAAGAACTAGGGGAGAGCTGCTGCTATTCTGATTGCTCCCATCCTGCGAATGCCTTGTTTACAGCGTTGCCCTCTGGGAAGGTGATTTAGAAGCATTTCCTCTCGTACTACCGGGCTGCAAAACAGTTTCTTTCCACAGTCTGTACATTTTTTGAATGCTAGAGGCTTTTTAGGGTTAAATTAAATCTGCAGTTTGTTTTTATGCAATGTATGTGTTGGTTTTTATGAAGATAATGTGAGGTATGTGATGGCTCTTTATGTAAGGAGGCTGCATCTGCATTTTATTTTATGATTTTTACTAAATTATAAATTATTCTGATGTCACAAGATCAGTGGTACCAGTCAGTGTCCCTGACCACTGTACTGCCCTAGCAGTATCCCTGACCTACTTGAGCCCCCTCGCAGTGTCCCTGAACACCATTGCAGCAGGCATCCTATCCCTGATCACTGCCACACTAGTGCAGTGTTGCCCCTGCCTCTACTCACTCTGGCCTGTTTTTTTACCCTGATTCTGCCTGCTGCCTGGACCAATTCATTGCCTGTTTGCTGATCATGTTTGCCTGCGGCCTAAACTGACCCATCTGTGCATTTTGCTGACTACATTTTTGCAAGATGCAAGGCCAGTGAACATGGCATTCCTGGGGCAGCCAAGTACCAGTAGGCTCTGCTTGTTTGGCTTATAGGATCTGGGACTGCTATAGGTGATGCTACACTAAGCTATATTCCCTAACCACTCGTGTAAAGGTGACCATTATGGTACATTGGTTTTGAGACAGTTGGTTGATTTGTGTAATACACAACATACAATGTTTAGTATGTAATCGGCTCAGACAAGTTTCACACATGTGGTATTGCCATACTCTTGCAGGAGTAGCAGAATGAGTTAGGAGGTGTAATTTGAAGTATGCCAGTCTTTGTGTGTGAGAAATTATCAAAAATATATATTTTTTTCTGCATTTTGAAAAAACTTGTGGCAAAAAAATGACAACTCACCATGCCTCTTAACAATACCTTGGGTTGTTTGCTTTCCAAAATGGGGTCATTTTATGGGTGTTCCCACTGTCCTGTTTCTTCATGGCCTCAAAATACGATGGGTTGTCGGAAAATTAGCATAATTTATGCCCCTGGAACTCTTGAATGTGCTTCCTTGGACTTTGGTCCCCTCTGTGGCCAGGCTGTGAAAGTGTCACATGTGGTATCGCCATACTCTGAAGAAGTAGAATTCATTTTTGGGTGTAATTCTAAGTATTAAAGTGTTACTAAACCCAGGACCCTGCATTCACTATATCTGGTGATCACAGTACACAGAACATGGAATTGCAATTATGTTAGTAAATATAAACTGCTAAATACCTTTTCTCATTAGCAGTTAGAGCAGTCTTGTGACTTCTATCAGTGTCTGGTTAAATTTTGTAGGAGGGGTTTTCATTCTCCCCTGACCCTCTGCCTGGACAGTGCTGATTGGCCCTGTGCTGATAACATACACTCTCTCCCAAGAAAAAAAAAAAAACTCTAGCAATACACACTAAACTGAGCATGTGCAGCTTGTCCCCTAGCTCTGTAACATCAGGAAATGTATTGGGGACAGTGGAAGAAGAGGAGGATCAGAGGAGACAGGATTAAACATCCTTTTTGCACATTGCAGGAGGATTACCCCTTAGGTTCTTCCGCGAGTATAACAAGCATGCTTTACTGAATATACAGACTGATTTTACTGTTGTGGGTTTTGTAAAACTTTAAGATATGTGTTAGAAATACTGTATCTTTTTGATTGACAACTTTGTCTAAAAACAATTCCAAAAACTTGTGACAAAAATTGCATTTTCGGAAAAAACTTTGCAGCGTTTGTGTACAAAATAGGGTAATTTTATGGGTTTTTCTACTGTTCTGATGCTCTAGGGCAGTGATGGCGAACCTTTTTGCCCGAGTTCCCAAACCGCGATGCAAAACCAACTTATTTCTTTCAAAGTGCCTACACAGAATTAAACCTGCCAGTGGCTCTGTACAGAGGATGGGACTGATCATCCCTCTTAATGAGCCCTAAGGGACCAAAAACGTATGATTCTGCCAGATTCGCTCAGAATGCAGGGATCAGGAATGCATTGTGCAACGTACACTGATCTACCCGGCACGGGCACTCGCCTAACCCATCACGGGCACTCGCCTAACCCGGCACGGCCACTCGCCTAACCCGACACGGGCACTCGCCTAACCCGACCAATGCTTCCTGCACTACTCACATCCCCATCCCCCCACACACAGTACAATGTAGACCGGAGGATCCATCTTCCTCCTTACCTTTCCAAGGCCTCATCGTCCAGCTCTCCCTGGGCAGTATTGTAGGAATTCTGCCATCCAGCTGCGCCTCGATATCCCCGCCATCCAGCTGCGCCTCGATATCCCCGCCGCCGGGAGGTCAGCTTGCAGCCACTGCACCTCTCCTCATGGATAATCTGCTCCAAGCACCGCCCCTCCCCCCTTCGCTTAGGACAGACTGAAGCAATGTCATCCTGGAGTAGGGGGAGCTACCAACGTCGCTGGCACTGATACAAGGAAGGGAGCCGGCTCCTCTGTGACTGCCTGGCTGAGGGATTCCCCTGGTTTGCCGACAGATGGCTTGGCGTGCCAGCTGTGGCACCCGTGCCATAGGTTTGCCATCACTGCTCTAGGCCTCCAAAAATGTGATAGTCAGGAAATTAGACATGTAATTTAGGCTCCTTGAAAACCTTTGATTTTGGGCCCCTCTTCTTGTTCAAATTATTTTATTTTCAATTCGGAAAATAATGCACAAATTGTATAAACTCCTCAAGGAGAGATCGCCCAATGATCATGTGAAAAAAATATTGCGTAGAAAAGTTGTCAGATAAAGAAGGGTCATAGTGCAAGCGTGCATTTATGGTTTAAATGTAGAGGAACAAGCAACGAAACAAGCCAACAATTAGGAGACAACTGTCCAAAAGGGGGGTGCTAGATGCCCCTTCCCAGCCATAACTCAGTATTATGGAGGGGCAGATGTTTCCCTAGAGCAAACAGAAGTACCAGGAAGAGGAATCAAATGTAAGTTGGGTAGGATGAGTTCCTTTGGGTGTTGTAATGTCCACAGGTAGTTATTAGGCTGAAAAACAAAAGGCCCCTGTAACTCAAGGCTCCAGCAAGGTTGTATCAAAATCAGGAGGCAAGAAGTTATCAATCCACGGCTGCCAAACTTTCTGATATTTGTGGATTCTATCGTGCAGGGTTGCCTCAATCTTGGCATGGACCATTGCCTGCGTGATCCTGCTTTAAGTCACTAGGATACAAAGGATTGAAGGTTTACACGACCAAGCTATAACTGACAACATCTCAGGCCTCACCACAATACACAGCAGATTAGACATAATTAGATGTAAGAATGCAATTCACGGGTTAGTGAAAACCTGGCTTTAGTTTATGCCACATTGCCAAATTTTACTAGGTGCAGATGCAAATCTCAGTTCCAGTAAAGTCCAGACATTAAGTATGTATTCCATTATCTCTCCAGCTTCAGTTCTCCCTGGAACCATCACCTATCGCTGTGAACTGCACATCATTTAATCACAATGGCAACTTACTTGTGACCGGGGCTGCAGATGGCGTTATCAGATTGTTTGGTATGTTAAAAATGTTCTAAGCCTAAAGCTGGCCACATACATTACAGTCTATTTGTAGTTTAAGGGCCTACCAGGGGGAGGGGTGGTAAGGAGTCAGTGACTTTTAATTAATTATCCTATACCCTTTATAATTATTAAACATTATGTGTAAAGGCTGAGCTCACCTTTTGACCCATGTATCTAGGATGTAACATGGTCCCCCCCCCCCCCCCATGGCCAAATGACCACCGTTGCAGGGTTTTGCAGGCTCTTGTAAAAATAAACAAATTCGCGTTTTTCCCTGTTTTGTAGAGGTGAACTTGGCCTTCTTGGCCTTTAAACCCTGAAGAAGGGTGAGTCCCTGGAACGCATTGACTGTTCTATGGTATTGTTTGTGAACGAATACTAATATTGAAAGTTTTTGAACTCTGTTGCTCTCATTAGACCTTATATGCGTGAATCATATAAAATGCCTGCAAGATTTAAATAGCCCCAACCAACCAGTCACAACCCCAGGTTTGTGATTGGTTGTTTGGGCTGTTTACATCTTGCTGTTTTATATGATTGTCTAAGGAAGGGGCCCTGAAATATTTCACTCTGGTTTGTTACCAATAAATGACCTGGTTTATAGGCTACATTGTGTTCTGGTGACCTGCCTGCTGTTTTCTGTCTGCATCCCCACACTGGGAAGAAGAGCAATGAAACCTGATAGGCGATCTAACCTCTTTATCAAAAAAAAAAAACACATATCCTTAACCACTTGACAACCAGGCCAATTCTGGCACTTCGCTCCTACATATAAAAATCATAATTTTTTTACTAGAAAATTACACAGAGAACCCCCAAACATTGTTTTTTTAGCAGAGACCCTAGAGAATACAATGGCGGTCATTGCAACTTTTTATCTCGCACGGTATTTGTGCAGCTATTTTTCAAACGCGTTTTAAAAAAAAAATTCAAACGCACATTTTTTAAGGCAGTTTCATGCCTTAAAAAAAAAAAAAAAAAAAAACAGTAAACTAGCCCAATTTTTTTTGCATAATGTGAAAGATGAAGTTACGCCGAGTAAATACCGAACATGTCACGCTTCAAAATTGCACACGCTCGTGGAATGGCACCAAACTTCGGTACTTAAAAATCCCCATAGGCGACACTTTAATATTTTTTTTACTGGTTTCATGTTTTGAGTTACAGAGGAGGTCTAGGGCCAGAATTATTGCTCTCGCTCTAACATTCGCTACGATACCTCGCATGTGTGGTTTGAACACCGTTTTTATATGTGGGCGGGACTTGCGTATGCGTTCGCTTCTGCGTGCTTGCACATGGGGACAGGGTTTATTGTTAATTTTACTTACATTTTTTTATTTTGACACTTTTTTAAAAAAAATAAAAAAAATTTGATCACTTTTATTCCTATTACAATGAATATAAACATCCCTCGTTATAGGAATATGACCTGATCGGACCTCTTTACAGTGAGATGTGGGGTCAATAAGACCCCACATCTCACCTCTAGGCTGGGAAGCCTAAAATTACAAAAAAATAAAAAACGATCACCGCTTCCTAGCCGAGGCGGCGCCGTTTTTTTTTTAATGCAGAGGCTGGGCGTGATGTCATAACATCTGGTCCACCGGAAATCTCTATGGTAAAGAACCGGGGCCGGCGGATCCTGTCAACCACTCACCGATCGCACAGGTGAGTCGGTAGAAGCACCGGCCGTAAGAACGGTCAAGCAGCGGAACATTCATTCATCATTCTTGTGGTGTAGGGAATCGCCGGCTGAAAACGGCAATATCTGAATGATGCCTGTAGCTGCAGGCATCATTCAGATATACCACCACAAACCCGAGGACGTCCATGGACGTGAGGCTGTCGGCAAGTGGTTAAAGCACAACTCAAGCTCAGACTTTTTCTCTAGTGTTGGACAGAGTGGTGAAGGATTTGAACTCTTGTCAGGTGTTCATTTGCCAACTCTAACCATGTTGGAACAAGTTCACCTCGTTGTTGGGACAGGACGTGATGGGAAATTTCCTTTGTCTACAACAAAGAAAAAGATGCTTGAATATGTAAGTGCACCCGCAACATATATCGTCTTGGGTGGAGAGGGGTGGGTTTAATTTCTCTGCATCCTCATTGCATTGTGGGAGTTTTTTAGTTCTGTCACTGGCCTGTGACATTTCCATGAGGAGTACTGTAATATTTATCATTGGTTTCCTCTGGTGGATTCTCCATTGTAATTTATATGCAAACATGGGGTGGTGACAAAAGTAGCTCAACTTTCAAAGACCATGCCTATTACTGTAAGAGGGCCTAGTAACACTGTTGCTCAGCGGTAAAACATTTTAAACACATTACTACAATGCACAGCAACACATGTACTGCAGTTGGAATGGCGCCATGAAGCGGTAATCCACAATGGTAACTCGCTTCCATTCGCTGCATCAGAGAAAATTGTGCAGATACAATTTTCACTGCATTCTGGTGTGTTGAATTCATTGAGTGTGCTGCCTTAAAGCCTACTTTGTGGAGTCTGCAGTCCGGGTTCCTTAACAGCTCCTTCACTGGGTGCCAGCATCGACCGATCCCATCATTGCCTACAGACTCTATTTTGGATCCTGAGAGAACCTTAGTGCTGAGCAGGTAATGGGGAGTGTCCACACCACCTGTAAGCAGAAGAATGTATAGACTTGGGACCAAAATGTCATGTGAACCGTGGACATAGGTGAGTAAAAGCGGTATTTAGGTAGGGTTTTTATTTATGCTAGTGATTAGTAAGAGAAAGGGGTGTGGGGGCAGGGGAAATCCGGAATTCGGCTATAAAGCAACTCTTGTAACACGCATTATAGCATTCGTTAACATGTGCTCGTTAACGCATAACAATGCATTAGATATATTTGAATGAGCCCTAATAGTTCTGGTGGACTTTGTGTTGCAAACTGTGATGGTCTTTCTTCTCGTAGACATGCAGCAGCATCAGTGCGCCATGAGCTGGAAGGCGCATAAGGGGGAAGTTTATTCTGTTGACTTCAGCTATGATGAGAATGCCGTATACAGCATTGGAGAAGACGGGAAGGTGAGCATTGAGCTGTATTGTGCATAATACAGCATGTGTAGCCATACTGCCTGTGTGTTTTTATACCTATCCCCCACCCGCCCTTTGCCTTCCAGTTCATCCAGTGGAACATTCACAAGAGTGGTCAGAAAGTTTCAGAATATTCACTGCCATCTGACGCCACCGGCCCCTTTATGCTCTCCGGTTACAGCGGCTACAAGCAAGTCCAGTTTCCCAGGGGCAGGCTCTTTGCCTTTGACTCAGAAGGCAATTACATGCTCACCTGCTCGAGCAATGGAGGAGTTATCTATAAGGTAATTCCCTTTTATCATGTTATCTCTTTTGTGACATTCTGGTGCTTTATACGTCACTATTGTCTCAAAATTATTTCTTCCTACAATGTTTAAAGCTGAAATTTTTTATTCTGCCTATATTTTGCTTTCCCTAATCCTCCCACCTCCTTCCCTTTGAACATATGAGTGTGTTGTTTAAAAGACAAACATTTTTCCCTTAACCCCTTTCCTGCAATCAGTACAAACAAATGGCCACTGCCCACACCTATAACTGGCCTTTGCAGCAAGGAGCACATGGAAGGGCGACCAAAGAAAATTCCCAACCAACCGAATTATCCTGTCAGTATGCGCTAAAAACAGGGGTTTAGTTTGCACATATTTGCAAATACATGTGTAAGCTACAGATCCACTTCATGACACCCCAGTATTATCTGCTGTTCTAGCTCTAAATTTTGAGAGCCACCATAGTAGAAGCACATGCATTAGAATGGATAGGCAGAGGGTAGGTGAGCCTGGAGGAAGCCCACCCCTCAAAGGCCGAGGGGGCACACTGGGCAATATAGCATAATGGCAGCAAAGGTGTCGTCCGGTGCATCCCCTCACCAGTATTCACAAATGGCTTCTCTTCACACCTATACCTTGCCTTTTGCAGCAAGAAGCACACGAAAGGGTGATGCATGTCAAACAAAACCAAAGAAAATTCCCAGCTTAACCACTTCAGCCCCGGACCATTTTGCAGCTAAAGGACCAGGCCATTTTTTGCTATTCGGCACTGCGTCGCTTTAACTGACAATTGCGCGGTCGTGCGACGTGGCTCCCAAACAAAATTGACGTCCTTTTTTTTTTCCCACAAATAGTTTTCTTTTGGTGATATTTGATCACCTCTACGGTTTTTATTTTTTGCGCTATAAACAAAAATAGAGCGACAATTTTGAAAACAATTCAATATTTTTTACTTTTTGCTATAATAAATATCCTCCAAAAATATATTTAAAAAAACATTTCTTTCTCGTACATCACGGGACACAGAGCGACATAGTCATTACTAATGGGTTATATAGATACCTTCAGGTGCTGGCACTGGCAACTTCCAAAACCGGAAGTACCCTCCCCTATATAAGCCCCTCCCATCCGGGAGCACCTCAGTTTTTTGCCAGTGTCTAAGGTGTTGGCCAAGAAGAAACATGTGTTTTTCACTGAGCTTGCGTACAGGTTCTTTTGGGCCTCAGTAAGCTATTCCGGATCCGACCAAAAAAGCTTCATAGCTAAACGGTCGGTACCCGGGCCTTGCAGAGAAGAGCAAGGTTTTGCCTGTAATGCTTCTCTTAGGAGAGCTGGACCCTGGGATCCAGAGCTCTGGTCATACCCATGACCAAGATGTTTTCTGTGCAGGGTGCTATACAGGTCCAGGGGAGTGGAATCCTTGGGAACCCGGTCCCTGAAGGTTTGATTACAATGCCTGCCGTGATAGGTGAAGTTTGGGCTTTTGTGGACCAAACAAAGTCCTGCGGCGGGGAACAGGTAAGTGGGGGGCCCCCAGGAACTTGGTTCTATTGGGGGACCCCCAAGCCTAATTTGTCTTTCTGTCTGTTACCTAACGGTATTCCCGCTAATATCTGTGTATGCCTGTAACTACTAAAAAATGTAATAATTTTAATAGTGGGCAAGAAAAAAAATATATATATATATATTTTAATATATTAGACTGCGGTACCTGTGTTAATCCACTAGAGGCCGCTGTGGAACGTTTCTTGTCATGTGGACTAGTTTCTTTTTATCAGAGCAAGTCCAGGCAGATGGTGAGTTCTCTTGTGGGAAACTGCTTCCTCTGCCATATTGCAATGCTCGTCCATCCCCCGGCCTGCGGCAAAAGGGGCCCTGGCTCTTGTCCCTGGTTTCCTTTTCAAAGTTAGCGCCGAAGGCGCACGTGGCCGTGCGCGTGCACGCCCCTCTATATATAGAGGTGAGCCGGGAAAGGGGGCGGAGCTTGGGGGATGACGCTCTGTGCGCGCCGCAGCGCTTCTGCGCATGTGCGGGCGTCCCAGCATGTTAAAAACCACAATTATGTGTTGTGAGCTGGCTATGGAGTGCAGAGACAGAGCTGGCAACATTTAAAAAAGGCATACAGCAAGCGGTTGATGCAGGCATCCCCATAGAAAGGCACATTAGTAGACACCAACTGTTTTTATAGCAGCATTTGTGCTAGACTATTGTCAGTAAGTGGTGTATTTCGGCTGGAATACCTCAGCTTTGGGCTTAGGAATAATGCCGTCTAAAAACTCCGGGACTAAAAATTCCAGGAAGCATAGGGGGTCTCCATCGGGCTCTGAGGATCTTGGGCATGCTTTGGCTGCACCAATCTCCCCTGAAGAATCAGAGGTTAGTGACCGTAGAGCACCCTCAGGAGTACCTGGTACTGTGGCTGTCCTCAGTTCACCTGCTCCTGTGTATGTAACAGAGGAGGTTTTTTCCTCAGCTCTGGGAGGGCTGGAAGAGAGATTGTCAGCATTGATCGCTGCTTCCCTGTCACAGGAAAAAAGCGCTCGATCTCCGTCTCCTCCCTCAGAGTGCCTGTTAGCAGAGCAACAGTCCCATACAGGGATCGACCTGCCTGAAGGGGATCAGGATGAGGTTGATTCTGTTGTAGAGGAATCAACAGTGGAAGAGCCATTCTCAGCATCACATGCTGAAAGGTTATGGGTTCAGTCCCTGACTAATATGGTCCGATCAGCATTTAAAATGCCCCTTGCGGAGCCATCATCCACTTCTGTCTCCTCGTTTGGGTCGCTAAAAGCTCCCCAGACTGTTTGTTCCTTTCCGATCCATCCTTTGCTGGAAGGGCTCATTTACCAGGATTGGGAGCATCCTGATAAAATATTTACTCCTCCCAAGAGATTTCAAGTGGTCTATCCCATGGAGGATAAGTTCATCAAAAAATGGAGGGTCCCTACAGTGGACGCAGCCATCTCTTGTGTGAATAAATCACTGACATGTCCAGTGGATAATGTCCAAATGTTCAAGGACCCAATAGATAAAAAATTGGAGTCCTTATTAAAATCTGCTTTTTCTACAGCAGGATTGGTGACACAACCAGCAGTGGCAGCTATTGGGGTCTGCCAAGCAGTGAAGGATCAGTTGAAACAGGTCTTAAGGGACTTGCCAGATCAGCAGGCTCTTGCCCTAGCTGATCTACCTAGAGCCTTATGCTTTGCGGTGGACGCTATAAAGGATTCAATCCATCAGGCCTCCCGCCTTACGCTGTCTGTAGTACATATGCGCAGGCTTTTATGGCTCAAAAACTGGTCTGCTGAAGCTCCCTGTAAAAAATTGCTGGTCAGCTTCCCATTTCATGGTGAACGCTTATTCGGGGAAGACCTGGACAAATATATCCAGAGAATTTCCAGCGGTAAAAGTACACCCCCTCTGTCTCAGCAGTAGTGGGCCCTGATTCAGCCCCTCCTGTTTGATGGGGGGGGGGGGAGAACTACCTCCTATCCTAAATAAAGAAGCTGGGGACATGAAACATATCCCACATAAATGTGGGGGGGGGGGAGTAGGAGGAGTGCCCCCACCCAGCTGTAGTTTCGGCTGGGGAAATGGGTGGAAGTGCTGGGTGAATGGGTATGAGTGTTGTGTGAGTGAATGCAAGCACTTAAGTATTACTGAATAAGGATAACCGAATGAGTCCTGTGAAAATCACAGTTAAATACTCTCGATACACCTTTGGTATTAGGGTTTTGTGTTTCTTTTTTTTTTTTTCTTCTCCTCCATTGAGGAACTGGGACACCTATGTGGCCATGTGGCCACAAGCTGTAGGCCTTATTAGGCTTGAATGTTATTTCGAGACTATATTGTTTATGCTCCCGCTTCACGGTGTAATACTGGTATATTGCTACTGAATACAAGAAAATGATGTGTAAGCGTGTATGTTGATATGCTCTGTAATTTTTCTCTGTTCAATGGAAAAATCAATAAACATAAATTAAAAAAAAAAAAAAAAGTACACTTTTGCCGGTTAAAAACAGAGTTAGAGGTCCCTCTTTTAAGAGGCCTGCTTCTCCAGTCCCTAGGACATCGGCTGTGAAACAGTTCCGACGGCCTCCTCGGTCAAATCCCGGAGGTAAAAATCAGGGACAATTGCAGGGTAACAAGAAGCCCTGGAGCAGGAGAGGTACAAAACCTCCCCCAAAGTCAAATGCATGAAGGGTTGCCCCCACTCAATCGGGTGGGGGGAAGACTTCAGTTGTTCACAGAGACCTGGCGGGACACGATCAGAGACAGATGGGTGCTCTCCGCAGTAAATCTGGGATAAAAATTGGAGTTAAAAGACTCCCCTCCTTCCCACTTTATAAGGTCAAACGTGCCAAGGGATCCCCAGAAGAGAGGATCCCTCCTGTTGGCACTAGAACAATTATTGCTCCAAGCAGTAATTATAGAGGTTCCCCTGGAAGAATGGGGGTTTGGGTTTTACTCAAACCTCTTTACAGTCCCGAAGCCAAACGGGGACGTGAGGCCCATATTAAATCTAAAAGGGCTAAACAAATTCCTACATATCAGGACTTTCCGGATGGAGTCGATCCGGTCTGTGGCCACTGCCCTACAAGGGGAGGAATGGTTAGCCTCGATCGACATCAAAGATGCTTATTTGCACATTCCCATCTTTCCAGCCCACCAAAAATTTCTACGCTTTGCGGTAGAAGGGCGCCATTTTCAGTTCAGAGCCTTACCCTTCGGTCTGGCCACAGCACCACGAGTGTTCACAAAAATTCTGGCCCCATTATTGGCCAATCTAAGAACACGAGGTGTAACGATAATGGCATATCTAGACGACTTGTTGCTGATAGACCACTCAGTTGAAAAACTAGAAGTGGTTGTTCACGAGACAATCAAGTATCTGGAATATCACGGTTGGATTATCAACCGAGACAAGTCAGCCCTAAAACCAGTCAAAAGTCTGGAATACTTGGGGCTAAGGCTGGATTCAGACCAGAGAAAAATTTTCTTGCCTCAAGAAAAGGGGTCGTCTTTGAGAGATTTGATCCACTTAGTGGGTTCAAAAAGACAGCCATCCATACGCCTGTGCATGAGGCTGCTGGGAAAAATGGTGGCATCATTCGAAGCAGTACCCTACGGTCAATTCCATTCAAGGAATTTGCAAAGGGCCATACTGTCAGCCTGGAACAAAAAAGTTCAGGCTCTGGACTTACCAATGTCCTTGTCCCCTTCCGTTCGCAAGAGCCTCCGCTGGTGGTTGGTTCCCCAGAATCTGGAAAGAGGGAAATCCTTCATTTCGATTTCTTGGAAGGTGGTCACTACAGATGCCAGCCTTATAGGCTGGGGAGCAGTACTGGAGCAATGGTCTCTCCAGGGCAGATGGTCGGATGCGGAAAAGGCCCTGCCCATCAATCTCTTAGAGATACGAGCAGCCCGGTATGCCCTAGTAGCATGGACATCCAAACTCCAAGGGTCCCCTGTCAGAATTCAATCGGACAATGCCACAGCAGTGGCATATATCAATCATCAGGGGGGCACCAGGAGTCGTGCAGCCCAGAGGGAAGTAAATTACATCCTGAGATGGGCAGAAAGATATGTCCCAGCCATATCTGCGGTATTCATTCCAGGAGTGGAGAATTGGAAGGCGGACTTTCTAAGTCGCCAACAATTATGCCCAGGGGAATGGTCCCTTCATCCCGAGGTTTTCCGGACAATATGTCAGCGGTGGGGAACACCGGATGTAGATCTGCTAGCATCCAGATTCAACGCAAAAGTGGACAGGTTTGTCTCTTGGACAAGGGATCCCCTAGCTTGCGGCTCGGATGCCCTAGTGTTCCCTTGGGATCAGTTCAAGCTGATATATGCATTCCCACCGCCACAATTGTTACCTCGATTACTCCGCAGAATCAGGGTAGAAAAGAAACCAGTGATTCTGGTGGCTCCAGCGTGGCCCCGAAGAGCATGGTACGCGGAGATTGTAAAGATGTCTGTGGGGAGTCCTTGGACCCTCCCACATCGTCCGGACCTGCTTTCGCAAGGACCGATATACCACCCTTCCTTACCAGCCCTAGGTTTGACGGCCTGGCTATTGAAGCCCACATTCTAAAAAAGAGAGGGCTCTCTAATGCTGTGGTATCTACCATGATCAATGCCAGGAAGCCGGTATCCAGGCAGATCTACTATAGAATCTGGAAGGCGTACATCGCCTGGTGTGAGGCCAAGAAATGGCATCCACGTAAATACGTAATAGGTAGGATTCTGGACTTCCTACAATGGGCTGTAGATAGGAAGCTTGCCTTGAGTACTATCAAGGGTCAGATTTCGGCCTTGTCAATATTTTTTCAAAGGCCCTTGGCTTCGCATTCACTAGTCAAAGCCTTTATACAAGGAGTGATGCGTATTAGTCCTCCGGTTAATATTCCCATATGTCCATGGGATCTAAACTTGGTTCTGTCGGTTCTACAGAAACAACCATTTGAACCATTACAGCATATTTCTTTGGTTCTTCTCACCAGGAAATTGATTTTTCTAGTAGCCATTTGTTCGGCTAAAAGAGTGTCGGAATTAGCAGCTATGTCCTGTAGGGAGCCATATCTGGTTATCCATAAGGACAGAGTAGTGTTACGCCCTCATCCAGCCTTTCTTCCTAAGGTGGTATCGAGGTTTCATTTGAACCAAGATGTGGTTCTTCCTTCTTTTTTCCCCAAACCTAGTTCGGTAGAGGAAAAGTTATTGCATTCTTTGGATGTAGTAAGAGCAGTTAAAGCTTATCTAAAAGCCACTGCTCAGATTCGCAGAACGGATACTTTATTTATTCTGCCGGAAGGCCCCAGAAGGGGTCAGGCAGCGTCAAAATCTACTTTAGCCAAGTGGATTCGACAGGTCATAATGCAAGCCTATGGCTTGAGAAGGAGACCGCCTCCGTTCAAAGTTAGGGCGCACTCCACGAGAGCAGTTGGAACTTCGTGGGCAGTGCATCACCAGGCCTCCCTGGCTCAAATCTGTAAGGCCGCAACATGGTCTTCAGTACACACGTTTACTAGGTTCTACCAGGTGGACGTTAGAAGTCAGGAGGATGTCGCCTTTGGGCGCAGTGTGTTGCAGGCCGCAAAAGATCCTCATGTCTGATGGCGCTCAGCTTATGTATGGTGTACCCCCCCCTCGTTGGGCATTGCTTTAGGACATCCCATTAGTAATGACTATGTCGCTCTGTGTCCCGTGATGTACGAGAAAGAAAATAGGATTTTTATAACAGCTTACCTGTAAAATCCTTTTCTTGGAGTACATCACGGGACACAGAGCTCCCACCCCTCTTTGGGGACACTTATTGCTTTGCTACAAAACTGAGGCGCTCCCGGATGGGAGGGGCTTATATAGGGGAGGGTACTTCCGGTTTTGGAAGTTGCCAGTGCCAGCACCTGAAGGTATCTATATAACCCATTAGTAATGACTATGTCGCTCTGTGTCCCGTGATGTACTCCAAGAAAAGGATTTTACAGGTAAGCTGTTATAAAAATCCTATTATTTTTTCCTCAGTTTAGGCCGATACGTATTCTTCTACATATTTTTGGTAAAAAAAAGACGCAATAAGCAAATATTGATTGGTTTGTGTAAAAGTTATAGCGTTCACAAAAAAAGGGGTTTGTTTTTTATGGCATTTTTATGAATTATTATTATTTTTTACTAGTAATGGCGGCGATCAGTGATTTTTTTTATTTTTTTTTTTTGTGACTGCGACATTATGGCGGACACATCAGACACTTGACACATTTTTGGGACCATTGTCAATTTCACAGCGATCAGTGCTATAAAAATGCACTGATTACTGTGATAATTACACTGGCAGTGAAGGGGTTAACCACTAGGTGGCGCTGTAGGGGTAAGTGTTCCCTGCATAGTGTTTCTTACTGTAGGGGGGATGGGCTGTGTGTCACATGACACTGATCTCTGCTCAGAGTACACGGAGCCGAGATCAGTGTCCTTGTCACTAGTCAGAGCGGGGAGATGCTTGTTTACACAAGCATCTCCCCGCTCTATACCTCCGTGAGACGATCGCGGGGACCCCTGCGGCGATCGAGTCCGCGGGACCCGCGGTCTGACTCACGGGGATGGCGTTTAAAGGGGACGTACAGGTACGTTGATATGACTGTCCGTGCCATTCTGCCGACGTAACTGTACATGGGCCGGTCCTTAAGTGGTTAAAGAGGAGGTCCGCCCACCGCTGCAAAAATGTAAAAGCCAGCAGCTACACATACTGCAGCTGCTGACTTTTAATAATAGGACGCTTGCCTGTCCTGGAGTCCAGCGATGTCGGCACCGCAGCTGATGCCACTGCCATTGTGGGTAAGGGAGCCCGTTGGTGTAGCATTACAGCTTCGTGCCGGGAACCTACTGCGCATTGCGGGACGCACCGCTGCGCTCGCCTACTGGCCCGGCGGTGGAGGGAAGGAGGAGGGAGCCGAGCTGTGACATAATGTCCTGCCCCGGAAGTGGGAACAGGATATCCTTACAGTATGAGCTAAAAGTAGGGGTTTAGTTTGCACACATTTGCAAATACATGTGTAAGCTGCAGCACCGCACCAAGGCACCCTACTATCATCTGCAGTCCTAACTAAATTTTGAGAGACTTTATAGTAGAAGCACATTATTATGGATAGTCAGAAGAGGGGCTAGCTAATGCTGGATGTCCTCCAGCCAGGAAATGAGGTGGACTGTGTCTGACTTGCTGCAACTTCTAGTGAAAAGTTCACAGTGTGCAGTGAATCAGGGTGAGAAATTGTTCAGCCTTAAAATGCTAAAATGAATGAAGGGGGGCGGGATATATGGTTAAAACCCATGTGTGTTTTTGTTTTTTTTGTGACACAGCAGATCTGTCTATGCAGCTGCGTGTCCTAATAGAGAACAATGGGATGCCAGCATTGAGCAGGCAACAAGTCACCCCTTATAAATGGGGCGTTGGCCCTTGCTATAGTCTCTGACATTGTGACTTGCTACAATGTTGCATTCTGATCACTGAGAAAATCCTTCTTGTCTGCCTGCGACACACTAAGACCACTTTCACACTGAGGCGCTTTTCAGGCACTTTCACGCTAAAAAAAGCGCCTGAAAACGTATTTCCATTAAAATCAATGAATGCTTTCATACTGAGGCAGTGCGCTGAAAAAACACCCCTCTCCATTGAATTGAAAGCGCTTCAAAAGCGCCTGAAAAGCGCTTCAAAAGCGCTCAGTGTTTTACTGGCAGTTTAAGCGCCTCAGTGTGAAAGTGGCCTGAGGGCATAATTGCAGCCTAGGCAAAGTTACTGTAGCTTAAGGATGAATTATTATTATTTATTTTTTTTTTTAACAAGAAAAAGGGATGGATTTTTTAATGATAGAAGGCACTTTTCTGAAAAGGTATATTGTGAAATGTCCGAATTTGTTTTCATGCTTTCAATTTGTAAATTTGTCCACTTTAAAGTAAAATACGATAAATTAAATCTGAGCAAGTAAATCAGAAACTAATGCTTGTAATTGTATTTTTCTTCCTTTGCAGCTTAACAGTGATGGTAGTACATTAGAGAACTGCCTGTCTCTGGGTGGACACAGGGCTCCGGTCGTTACGGTGGACTGGAGTACGGCGGTGGAATGCGGCACTTGCCTAACAGCCTCAATGGATGGGAAAATCAGACTGACCACTTTACTGGCCCAAAAATCCTAACTGCATCTCAGACCTCTTTTGTATTTTATAACCGAGGCAAATTGTTGCATCTTTGCCGCGATCCTAGCTTAGGGAGCAGGAAGTTCAGATTTGTGGAAATCTCTAGACGCAAATGTAGCAGCACAGATCTGGCCATTGTACATTCCAGCATGGGTAGAAATTCAACAGTATTATTGGACTTTGTGATTCAAAGCTTCTGAAAGAAGAACTGTACTTGTTCCCTGTAGCAACCAATCACCTTTTAATTCTACCCTTTTGCAATAGTAATATGGAAGGAACAATATGGTGGGTGCAAAGAACGTGTGTGTTGGGTTTTGTTTTTTTTTTAACCTTTTTTCTATGTTCAGGTCTAACACAACCCTCATCATTTAGGTAACCTTATCAGGTTTCAGGCTACCAGTTCACACAGTGTCTTATTTATGAACAAAAGCTCCCCAAATCGGTGGCTCGTTGATTAGTGGATCGTTTCTAGAATAAAATCACCAATGTGGATATAGTATTTTAGCCTTGGGAGAAGGCTGAACTCGTTTCTTTTAGCTCAGCAGTGGGTTTCCCGCTCTACCACCTCTGCAGCATTATGAAGAGAGGTCCTCTTTATACCCCAGCTTGCTGAATTTATTTCCACTGTAGAGGATGCAGTGGGAAGTGTGTGAATTCTGCTGCAGGGGGAGGGCAGAGGCAGGAATCTTTCAGTAAAAGGTCTCCACAGCAATGCTCTGTAAGACAACTTGTCGATTATTCAGGCGAGTACAGTTTGCCTAGTACTGAAATGACTGTTGGAGATAGGTGACCTGTGGTTTTTTTTTTTTTGGTTTTTTTTTTTTAAGTGGAGGTGTATATGAAGAAACATCCCTTTACTGGGATATGATTATTAAAGAGCCAATAAATATGACAGGTGCAATAGTCTGCATCACTATTGTAATTGCAGGACTTCTAATTCCTGCCCAGTTCTGCTTCAGTGCTTTCAGCAATCGGCCTTGCCACCAGTTCTGCCACAGCGTCTCTAAAGGCACTTTAATATCATAATGACTTTGCAGGGGATAGATGGTTATCATTTGAGCAAGACTAATGCTGCGTACACACTATCGGATTTCCCGTCGGAAAAAGTCAGATGTGAGCTTTTGAACGGAAATTCCGACCGTGTGTATGCTCCATCCGACTTTTTCTGTCGGAATTCCCGCCAGCAAAAGTTTGAGAGCAGGTTCTCCATTTTTCCGACGGAAAAAATTCCTATTGGAAATTCCAATCGTCTGTAGCAATTCCCATGCGCAAATTCTGATGCATGCTCGGAAACAATTTGACGCATGCTCGGAAGCATTGAACTTAATTTTGTCGGCTTGTCGTAGTGTTGTACGTCACCGCGCTCTTGACGGTCAAAAGTTCAGAGAACTTTTGTGTGACCGTGTGTATGCAAGCCAAGCTTGAGCGGAATTCCGTCGGAAAAACCATCCAAGGTTTTTCTGATGGGAAAACCGATCGTGTGTACGCGGCATAAGACTATTGTGCAATAACCAGTAGTGGCCAACCAGAATCGCCCTTTAACTTCTCTAACATCAGTTGCAATGCTGAAATTTCTTGCACGGTCTCTGTTTGGAAGATAAGAGCTCCTACAAAGAGAGCCTCTACTGCAAGATATATGTAGAGTACCATTGCTGAGTTGTTTTAGAAAATGCTACTTACCTGACCCTCTTTGGTTACAGTACTGGGTCACTGGTCCAAAACAAGTATGATCAAAATTGGAGTGAGTTCACAACAACTGATCTGCATACTTGTTGTATGAAAGTCAGTTTGACAGGCAGGCATCCATCATTTTTCAGGAGACATCAGAGATGGCTGCTCTGTATTTCTTCCGTATGAGTTTCCTTTAAGGTAGTGTTTGAACTTGTACTTTAAACTACCATAACTGTGTGATTGGGTTCTGCAGGCATTGGTATCTTGTGTCCACGTCCTGCAATGCATCATTCATGAGGTCATATTTTTTCAGTTCCTTGTTACCCCCAGTTAGGTATCTAAATATGACTGGCAATCAAGTGAGTACCACAGATGGACCCAGTGCCCCTCAGTATTAAAGTGGAGCTTCACTCTCCCAATCAATATTGGTTATTTTTAATCCTATCCTTATGGTGCTAGCATTAGTAAATGGATAGAAAAGTATATCATATTTACTTGTTTTAAAAAAATATATATATATTTTTTTTTTGCATTTCTTTGGTTACTTCCAGGTTTCTTGCCTAGGCAAATGTCATATATCCCAGGAGTCTTCAGAAGGGGAAGAAAGAAGGGTGGCTTTTCTCAGCTAAGCACACCCTCCTGCATGCATGCTTGAGCTAAGGGCAGATATATGCTACAAGAGTCACCTGCCCTTACTCAAGATGGCCACAGTCAGAAATGCTAAGGGGGTGTTTTTCAATGTGATTTTTCAACAAAATGAAGCATAGAGACATGGATGGATGGGGGAGTTTTCTTTAAATATTACAAATGAATTAAATGGCGTTTTTGGTTATGCTCAGATGCAGTGAAGATCCACTGTAAGCAGTCAGCTGCGCTTCCTCAGTATGAGAACACTTGTGCAGAGGGGTGTGGCTGTTCTACAATTCTGCCAATATAGAGCAATGTAGGAGTTGGACAGGAAAGCCAAATTTTGTGTTTCGGCTGCTGGGGGGAAAAAAATCGAATGCTTTTCAGCATTTTTTGAATTTTTAACAATGAATGCAAGGCTTCCTCTGACTGGCCGAGGTGGAGTGATACGTGGATGATGACATGATTTTCATCCCAATCAGAAGAAGCCTTGTATTTGATCATAAAAATAAAAGGTTTTCTATAAATGGCTGAGAAGTAGCCCAGCTGAATTATGTTCTGGCAGCAGATGGGAAGTCCCTGCACTGCTGCCAGAACTGCATACTATATGTAGCTGTTGCTACAACATTATGATACAGCGCTGACAGCGACTGCATCACTTAGATGTGGCAATAGTTCATTTGGGCCAGATTGGCCCAAACAAATTTATTTAAAGCGGTTGTAAACCCAGATAAATTTTTTTTTTTTAAATCACCTGCAAGACAAAGCCATAATGAGCTAGTATGACTAGCATACTAGCTCATTATGCATCACTTACCTTAGATCGGGACCCCCGAAGCCATCCTCGTCCCCCGCTCCGTCCGCAGCCATCGCTCCTCAGATACCCGGAAGGTTACTTCCGGGTATCGCCGCTGCAGCCAATCACAGCGCCGCTGCGGCGCTGTAATTGGCCGGAGCGGCGAAGACGTCACTCCGCGCATGCGCGCGGGAGCTGTCTATTCCGGCAGAGCCGGAATTGTGAATGGGATTAACCCTGTGAATGCACCGTTGTCTACGGCGCGCATGCGCCGTAGACATCGGTGCATGTCTTTTTTTGCAAATATCTCCTAAACCGTGTAGGTTTAGGAGATATTTCTTGCACCTACAGGTAAGCCTTAATCTAGGCTTACCTGTAGGTGTTTTTTTACAAAGTGGGTTTACAACCACTTTAAAGTGGTTGTAAACTTTTTTTTTTTTTTTAAACAAAAATAACAATCATGCCTATACTTACCTGCTCCATGGTTTTGTACAGAGCAGCCCCGATCCTCCTCTTCTGGGTGCTCCAGGCCCTACCTTTTCATCGGGTGCCCCCATGGAAAGCAGCTTTCCCTGGGGGCATGAGTCCCGCTGCTGCGTCCATTGATAGACGGCCGGACCTGAAACCCCCCATAGAAAGCATTAAGGTGAAAAACCTTAAAGCGGTTGTATACCCCTCTTGCACTTTTTTTTTTCTTTATACCTATAGGAAAGCCTATAATAAGGCTTCCCTGCAGGTACAATTAATATCTCCTAAACCTGTATGGTTTAGGAGAAATTCACCTCACGTGCTGACGTCTGGCGGATGCTTCCGGACGTCATTGCCGCTATGGCCACTCACAGCGCTAGAGCCGCGAACCCAGAAGAAAGGCAGAGGGAACATGTCTGCTCCCTCAGCGGTGACCAAGAGTCAGTGCGCGCTCTTTGTTCTAAGGTAAGTATTTCATAATGAGCTAGTATGCGGTGCATACTAGCTCATTATGTCTTTGCCTTACAGGTTTTTTTTGGGTGGGGTTCAGGGCATACAGCCGCTTTAAGGCTTTAGAACCACTTTAAGTAAAGTGCTTGTAAAAGGTGATGTTCTTAGGTGTGTTTTGCCTTTACTGACTGTTTTGTAACCATTTTCTATGATTAGGTAGGTAATACAAATGAAAGGGGGGTTTCCATTTAAAGCTAGACTTTGACCCCTCCATACAGCAACACAGGCTATTGTCTTCACCATCTGCTAAATGGAAGAACTGATATCACTGACTGTAGACATTCCATGAGCCGTACTGAATGAAGAAGTGTATAGAGGCATGATGATATGCAAATTTTGCAACCAGTATCCTCCATAAAGTAATCATCTTTTACAAAAATGTATGTGACTCCTCTAGTTAAAGGGATCAGAAGACTAATAGTAGCCAGTAAACATCACCGTAGCTATTTGCTAGAAGTACTACCTGCAGCGCTGGTGAAAGTTTCCACTTGCATAAAACTTCCCAGGTGAGGGGGGGCTGATAAGCATTCTTGACCATCAAAAAACTTTAAGTACAACTTTAAGTACTTTAAGTACAACAGTCCAAGTTTTTTTTTTTTAAACAAAGAATGGTAAAAGTCCTATCAGATTTTTTAATTTTTTTTGCTGATTGTTTTCCATAAAGGAATTTTGCTCCTTGCACTCAAGTCCCAACATGAAGTGATAGTAAATCTTCATCTTGGCTTTTGATTTGCTCCAACGTCCTGTTGGGTCTACAGAACAGAAAATGAAACCTGCCTTCTGGGACACATAACTGACATTGTAAACCACAATCTTCTGCTCACGGTGAAACGTTTTAAACGTTTCTTTCGAAAAGTTATAAAGGAAAGATTGGGACGTGAAAAAGTTGCGCGGGGGGGGGAAAGCAGAGAGTGGTTACTGATGGTCACCAGCTCTCTGCTCAGGATGCTGTGAGAACTGAGCGATCAGCGGTGTTTGATCGCTCTGTCTTGGAGGCGTCGGGGGACTGATGCTGCATCCACCTAGTTAAGTTTTTGGTTCTGAAATAAAAAATACTTCTCTTTTAAGTGTAATCTATAGTTGGGCTTGAATGTGTGGAGATCCTGACAAGAAAAGTGTTAAGCAAAGGATGCCTTTTTTTTAGACTCTAATCTTGTACATTTGCCAGGGACGATCGACTAAAACATCTCAAAGTAATTTCTAGTAAGTGAACCTGTTTTATAAAAATTCCTAACGGCATATAAGCACTTAATATTGTAATTTAACCACTAGCATTGCATATAATTATTTCTCGTTCTCGCAAAGGAACAGGTGTCCCCATTGGAAGAATTTTTGGTGCCTCTGATGAGTGGTTACCTGGGCAAAGAGGGCGAATCTCTCCATAGTGGACATAGATTAGTATTTCTCTGACAGGGGTGCTTTCACAATTTAATAATGAAAAAAGTTCTGACTTTAGATGCACTTTAACAGCACACTATCTTCTATGGAGGAATAACTTGCCTCTATGTCCAACATGACACGTGGAATCTGGTGGGTACAGCCTGGGTCCATGTATTGGCACGGTCAGTCTCGATGAGATATTTTACCCCTGCCTACACAAAGATTCAACTATTGCTATTGTGTGGAGCAAAAAGAAGGGGTGTCTCTTCCATGTAGATACAAATAGTCCTCTCTCTCCCTCTCCCCATCATTTAAATTGAAGAGCCCCTTTTAAGTACACTCAAGCAACTGAAATTATGCTTTTCTTCCTCTGGCAAAATAGAACAAAAATGGCAGATTTGCTGTATAAAAGAGTGTTAGCCAGTGTTCATATCATCCAGGCAGTGAGCTTTTGTATTTTGAACAGTATTTGTTATACATGGGTGCAGCCATCATGTATTTCAGTCGGATTCATAGAAAAACGCCTGTGACGCTGGGACTTTTAGTTCCACAGCTTTTGCTGGAACTACTTTCTTCCACCTTCATAAACTGCAATATATTTATATTTGTTGAGTTTTTTATTTGTTACTTTGTTTTAAAGATACTCTACAAAAGTGTTTTATTTAACTACTATTTTCCTTTTTATTTTATTTTTTCCTACACCATGAACTGGAATTTTTCAGCACTTGCATCATCTAGTTGTAACATGTTCTAACATTAAACTTGGCAACTTCCTAGACAATACAGATGTGTCTGATCCTTTCTTGGGGTAGTACAGTCGCTTAGTAATTAGCATTGTCATGTTGCAGTGCTGGGGTCCTGTGTTCTGTTCCCTCTGCATCAAATGTCACAAGCATACATGTAAGTAAAAGTGAAACGATTTTTTTTTACATATGTTCTGCGATGACTAGCAATAACACAGAGGTCTTTGTTTTTTTTTCCTTTGCCCGCCATAATATAATTTAATTATCTGTTGATCCTTCTAGTAGATGGGATAATTTCCACTTTTTTTTTTTTTTTCAGCAGGCCAAACTGCATACAATGGTCAACTTGCCAAACTTACAATAGGTGTTGCCTTAACCACTTGCCGACCGCTCACGGTATATATACGTCGGCAGAATGGCTCGTACAGGCACAATCGCGTACCTGTACGTGGCCCTTTAACTGCCGATGTCGGGGCGGCGCGCTCGCGACCCCCCCCTGCCTTCCCCGTGAGTGGGGCCGCGGGAATCCCCGCGATCGTCTCACGGAGGCTCGGAGCGGGGAGATGTGTGTGTGTGTGAACACAACATCTCCCCGCTCCTCTACTGACAATGTCAGCGATCTCCGCTCTGTGTAATCAGAGCGGAGATCGGTGACGTGTCAGTCGTAGCCACGCCCCCATACAGTAGTAAACACTCCCCTAGGCACACTTAACCCCTTCAGCGCCCCTAGTGGTTAACCCTTTCACTGCCAGTGTCATTTTCACAGTAATCAGTGCATTTTATTGCACTGATCGCCGTGAAAATGACAATGGTCCCAAAAATGTGTCAAAAGTGTCCGATGTGTCCGCCATAATGTCGCAGTCACGAAAAAATTGCTTATCGCTGCCATTACTAGTAAAAAAAAAAAAAAATTAATAAAAATGCCTTTAAAACTATACCCTATTTTGTAAACGCTATAATTTTTGCGCAAACCAATCAATCAATAAACGCCGATTGCGATTTTTTTTTTTTTTTTTTTTAACAAAAATATGTAGAAGAATAGGTATCAGCCTAAACTGAGGAAAAAAATGTTTTTTATATATATTTTTTGGGGATATTTATTATAGTAAAAAATTTCATTTTTTTTTCCAAATTTTCGCTCTATTTTTGATTATAGCGCAAAAAATAAAAACCGCAGAGGTGATCAAATACCACCAAAAGAAAGCTCCTATTTGTGGGGGGAAAAAAGGAAGCCAATTTTGTTTGGGAGCCACGTCGCACGACCGCGCAATTGTCAGTTAAAGCGACGCAGTGCCGAATCGCAAAAAGGGGCCTGGTCATAATGGCCTGTATTGGGCCGGGGCTTAAGTGGTTAAAAAAAATAGCCCCTAGTGAACGATGTCCGCCAACCGTGTGACCCCAGTGTTTACAATGCAGCATGGCATGGGCCCCGTCAGACAGCAGTGGGCCTGTGTACAGGATATGTTGGACACACCTGTCTGAAAAAAAGTGTGGCTTGCATAATATGCCGTGGCAGAATTTGAGTGGTTGTTTCATTGCTCTGAATATTGGCCATGCCTTTAAAGAGACGCAGAGTTTCAATAATAATATGTGACGCAAAGGTTCAGTAATAAGTGATGCAAAGATCAGGAGTAGATGATGCAGAGTTCAGGGGTCAGTAGCAAATGATGCAGAGTTCGGTGATCAGTAGTAGACAGGGTTAAAGGTTCAGGACTAAGTGACGCAGCGTTTGGGGGGCAGTAGTAGAGGACACAGATTTAAAGGTTGGGGAGTAAGTGACAGAGTTCAGGGGTCAGTAGTAGATGACAGAGTTAAAGGTTCAGGCGTAAGTGACGCAGAGTTTGGGGGTCAGTAGTAGATGACAGTTAAAGGTTCAGGAGTAAGTGATGCAGAGTTCGGGGGTCAGTAGTAGGTGATGCAAAGTTTAACAGTAAGTGAATCGGGTCAATAGTAAGTGATGCAGAGTTCAGATGTCAGTAATAAGTGACATACAGTTCAGAGATCCGTAATAGATGATGCAGAGTTCAGTAGTAGGTGATGCAGAGTTAAGGCGTAGAGGGTGCAGAGGTAAGTAGAAAGTGAGGCAAAGTTTAGGGGTCATGAGTAAATGATGCCAAGCTCAGATGTCGGTAATAAGTGACTCAGAGATCAGTAGTAGATGATGCAGAGTTCATAAGTAAGTGATTCAGAGGACAATAGCAAGTGAGGCAACGTTTAGGGGTCAGGAGTAAGTGACGCTGAGTTCAGAGATCAGCATTAGACGATGTAGAGCTCAGGGGGTCAGTTCAGAATTAAGTGACACTCTAACCCACACAGCCCTCCCCTGAACAGCTGCCACCATGCGTTGGTTCCTTCTGTCTGTTCTGGGCTCTCTTCCTCTTTACCTTGGGTCTGGTAGGCAGAGCCAGCAAGCCTGTAATTGGCCTTCGCAATGGCCAATCACAGTCCCCCGCCTCCTAGCATTAGACTGACTCTAGATCTCTTCTTCCATTACAAGTGCTAGCAGTGGTTCTCCACTCCTGTCCTCAGGACCCACTAAACAGTCAGGTCTGCAAGATAACTGAAATACATCATGGTGATATCACTTGTTGCTCAGTGATTGCAGTATTCTAGTGTAGCGGCCTCACCCCTCTCTCTAGTTTTATTGGTTATACGGCTGTTGTCTAGGGGTACCTTGGGGGAGGAGAGAGAGAGACCCCACGGCCCATGTCCCCCATAGCTTAAAGCCAGAAGATTGGGTTTTGTGTAGGTGTCCTAGAGTCAAGTCCAGTACTTCGTTCCTGACTCCTTTTGCTCCTAGTAACCAGAGTTCCACACAGTGAATAGGTCCAACACAGTTTTATTCTTCTTTGCGTACAAACATACAGTTTCTTCTACTGAGTAATAATGGGGATAGATCGAGGCACAATCCTTTCCCTTCTGTTGCTAACCACTGTGGTATCACCAGTGGTAAATAGTCACTGCCCCTGACTATGTGAGGTAGAATGTGAATTACCTTCGCTAGCACTGCCCCTGTCAGGGGAAGGAAATCCGTCCAAGGGAGAAACCGGAGGCCTCTCTGTCACCAGCGATGCTGCACCGGACTCTTCAGAGAAGTTCCGCACACCAGTCCTCACAAACTCAGACATGGGCACCCAAGGAGTTAGGGCCCCCTCGGATTCCTCCACCCTTGCGGAACTCAGTCGAAGGTACTGAGCCCCAGGCCTCGGCCATAGTACCTCACCCCAGGCTAAAGGTGCCTGGAATGGACTCCATCTCTCGCTCCGGCCAGGTCAAGGGCACCTGAGCCCGGAACTCCGGACTGCCCGCACCCAAGCTGAATGTGCCTGGGTGCGGCCGAGTCCTCCGACTGCCACTCCGGATTCTGAACCCTGTGGTCAGGGCATCCGCCCCCTTTATCCCCTCTCCCTTCGAGCCACAGCGGGTTCCCCGCCCCACCAGCTCCAGGGGAGGACAAAAAGGTAGTCTTGCGGTGTGAGTTCAGCTCCGACCCCGGGCAACAGCGCCACCTGTGGACCGCAAGGAACCTCACACCACCAGAGTCCTCCAAGAACCATACAAAGGTCTCGGATTCCTTAGCAATTTGTGCATCTGGGTTACACTACCACCCAGATGCCTCCCTTAAATTCAAACACCCGCTACACTAGTCTGCATCTCCCCAAGGTAATACTTAAAATCTGGCCCGTTAGTGGGCCCTGATGCAAGGAGTTGCGAACCACTGTGCCGAGGTATCTTTGCTGCGGCTGCAAGTGTCAGTCTCTGCTACAGCAAAGATGGAGAACAGAACGGCATTTCTTTATTGGTGTGTAATGTGTGGGGGCACAGTGGGCCCTTGTGCATCACAAATGTTGCACTGATGAAGGGTAACCCTCTGAGCTGTGCAATTTTACATTGATTTCCAGCTTCCACGTGGCTCCCATAGGTAACTATGCTATAAAATCCATACTGTGGAACTTTGAATTACGAGCATAATCTGTTCCAGGAGAATGCTCATAATCCAAAGCACTCGCATATCAAAGCGAGTTTCCCCATAGAAGTCAATGGAAACGAAAATGATTTGTTCCACATTGACTTCTATGGCATGCAATACTGCATGTGGCCAGAGGTGGGGGTGTGCCGGAAAGGCTCGGGGACAGCTCGGCTAAACTGGGAAAGGCTCGGGAATGGAGTATTTCTGAGTTTTTCGGATCGTCTCCGGTGCCCCCGCACCTCTGGCCAAATGCGGTACTGCACACTGTTGTGGCTTGAATCCTGCTTGTTTTGCGAGACAACGCTGGCAAACCGAGTCAGGATTTAAAAAAAAAAAATGCTTGTATTGCGAAACGCTTGTTAACTGCGTTACTCGCAATCCGAGGTTTCACTGTACCTGAAATTCAGCTTAAAGGGGACGAGGATTTCCTCTTACTTCCTGTTTGGCTATGGGACAGGAAGTAAAGTGAAATGCCACGATTGGAAACATGCTGAAAAAAAAAAAAAAATGATGGGGGTTATAGCCCTTCCTTGCTCTATCCATAGTGAAAAACAATTTTGGACTATAAATCGACCTTAAAGTAATTGTAAGGCTTTTTTTTTTTTTTTATGACAAACATGTCATACTTGCCTCCACTGTGCAGTTAGTTTTGCACAGAGTGACCCCAATCCTTGACTTCTGGGGTCCCGCGGTGGCGCTGGTAGCTCCTCCCTGCATTGTAAAACCTTCTAGGAGAAGTGCTCTCCCAGGGGGTTACCTTGCGGGCGCGCTCCCGAGTCCAGCATTTGGCAAACATTCATTGATGGACACTGGTGAGGTTGCATTGATTGACACTGGTGGGCTGCTTTTGATGGGCACTTTTTTTTTTTTTTAAAGGTGGGGTATTAAGGGGCAGGGGCAAGGGCAAATGGGGTGGAGCCAGGAGGGCGGCAAAATGAGGTTTCGCCTAGGGTGTCAAAAATCCTTGCACCAGCACTGAGTACTTTAGGCACATATTTTACGTGGGAACTTCTGCTAGTTCTGCCAGCAAGAACCTGCATACTGTGCAGAAAATCTGCGTTTTCCTTTGAATGAGCTCTCAAATGTTTCTTCCGCTATTTTCTGGGTTGCCTTCCCACCATCATGCAGGAATGATAGCCAATGGAAGAGAAGTGCATCTGTAACCATAGAAGAGTGGAAAAATCTGAATAGTGCAGCACTTGTCACCTTTTTCTCATTATTTGACATTTGTATAGATGGAGAAATAAAATGAGGAACATTTGCCATCAGTAAGAAAGACACAGAGCGTTTCTGAATCAGAGCAAAATAGTCTGCAATTCCACCTATTCCCGTTCAGCAAACAGCGCCACCTGCTGTCAAGTTAGTTAGTTGCACATTGAAATTTATTTCAGCTTTACAGATTGCCTTCCCAGAATCCACTGCGCCCTCCCAGGACAGGAGTGGGCGTGGCAGTGTAGAATTGTTGGAACGCGGAAGTGGCTGTGTGCAGGTGAGAGGAGCACGTGGGCTGAGCTGGGTGGAGAAGGACGATCAGTGGCTGCTGCATTGATAAAACTACGAAGGGGTTCATGAGTTATGCTTTATAAGAGGTGGACTTATTGCTTACCAAGAAATCAAAATTACCCCAGGGCTACAGGGGCAATTCTATTTCTGAGCTGCCTGTCCGTAGTTTTCACTGCTATCTTTATAGGGTGCTGCTAATATTCTGCCCACCCTAAGGTTGCACACAAACGTTGCGGGTGCATTCATGTAAATGGGCTGCTGTACCCGCAAGAAATGCGGTGAAATAAGTCCTGGACTTTTTTTTAATGATTAATCTGCAGCACTTTGAGGTGACACCCTGCGATTTGGTATGTGCGAAAGCGTGCTGCCTTTGCTGATGTGTAGGGGTGCTAAAGAGTAGCACCTTCAGGGCGGGAGCACCCGTGTTTGTGTGCGCTAAACACATAAATAATAAATAAAAATGGTGAAAATTAAATGAGTAATTGAGTCCATCCAGTGAAGTGATATCCAAGGTGATCCCACAATGATAATAAATGAAAATGCACCAAGAAATGAGTGATATTCAGAAAAGATACTTCCACCTCTTAGAATGGCCGCCTACCGACTCCCTATAATCTCCTATTGCGGGAGATCACACATGCTTTCAGCTCTGTACCCAGCCAGGGCCTTTGGTGAATTCAGGGAAAATCGCACTTCAAGATCTTCCACCGCCCCGATTGGGCACAGTCCTACAGGAAACTCAAAGAAAAATAAAAGCCTACATGGCATAATATCTTTGTGGCATTTATTGGTTTAACCACTTCCTACCAGATGGACGTCCTTTGAATTTGAGCCGGGATATCTGAATGATGCCTGCAGCTACAGGCATCATTCAGATATCGTTTTTTAGAGCCGGCAATTCTGTGCACCGTAAGAATGATCATAGCGGCTGTTCCGCCGCTTGATCGTTCTTACAGGTGGCGAGAGGGGACACCCCCCTTCCCGCCGCCCTCCGGTGCTTCTACCGACTCACCTGTGCGGATCCGCTGGCCCCGGCTGCCTACTATAGAGATTTCCAGCGGACCAGATGGTCGCCGGAGTCTCTATGATCGTTCGGAGGCTGGGCACGATGTTATGACGTAAAATTTTTTTTAAAGTGTCAAAGTAAAAAGTTTAAAGTAAAATTAACAATAAAAAAGCTCATACGCAGAAGCGAATGCATACGCAAGTCCTGCCCACATATGAAAACGGTGTTTAGAACACACACGGGAGGTTATTGCAGCGAACGTTAGAGCGAGAGCAATAATTCTAGCCCTAGACTTCCTCTTTAACTCAAAACATGTAACCAGTAAAAAAAATGAAAGCGTCGCCCATGAGGATTTTTAAGTACCGAAGCTTGGCACCATTCCACGAGCGTGTGCAATTTTGAAGGGAGACATATTAGGTATCTATTTACTTGGCGTAACTTCATCTTTCACATTATGCAAAAAAATTGGGCTAACTTAAAAAAAAATTCATTCATGAAACCGTTTTTTTTCCCCCAAAAAAATGTGTTTGAAAAATTATTGCGCAAATCCCATGTGAGATAAAAAGTTGCAATGACCGCCATTGTATTCTCTAGGGTCTTTGCAAAAAAAACAAACATATATAGTGTTTGGGGGTTCTATGTAATTTTCTAGCAAAAAAATGAGGATTTTTACATGTAGGAGCGAAGTGTCTGAATTAGCCCGGATGGGAAGTGGTTAAAAATGTAGTACACTTACAAATATACAAGCAGTTTGTGGCATAAAAACAAGCCGGCCGGCTCAAAGTTGCAGCCCGTCACTCTGGGACCTGCACGAACGCGGTGACATCAGCACGTCGCTCCACCCTCTGCGTTTTGTCACAAATTACGTCGTCCTGGGGCACCATTATTTATGTGATTAGCGCGACTTATTTGTGAATAATATATGATTTCTAAATTAGATTTTTAAAGGGGGCCCCTAGGAAGATTATGCTATAATGTGCAAGTTTAACTTCCCTGTCAAATAAAGCCCTCCAGTCCTCCATCTGGTCCCAGGCGCTTACATCTTCTCCTGGTCTTCCTTCCAGGTTTACTGTTTGGCTGATTAAATAGCCAGGCCACAATGACGTCACTCACACACCTGCGCGCAGGAATCGCTTCTTCATGGGCTGGCACAGAGCGATGCCGCAAATGTACTCTAAGCTGTGCATACACGGCTTAGTGTAGATTACCATAGACCGGTAGGGAGGGTCTCTTCTGTCATAAAAACTCTACCTGTCAGCGGTTTTAAAAAAACATTTGAGTTTAAAGTGGTTGTAAACCTTCGTGTTTTTTCACCTTAATGCATCCTATGCATTAAGATAAAAAAACACCTTGCAGTCACAGAGCCCCTGTTTTACTTACCTGAGCCCTGAATCTCCGTAGGCGTGATCCTGCGTTGCTTTCCCCAGGTCTTGTCGGCTCTTCATTGGATAGATTGATAGCAGCGCAGCCATTGGCTTCCGCTGCTGTCAATCAAATCCAATGACGGGGCGAGTCATACAATCGGCGACTATGGACGCTGATCATATGGCACGGGAGCACGCCCGCAAGCTAACCCCCTTGGGAGAGAGCTTCCCAGAGGGGGTTAGCTCTTGCAGGGGGAGCCGCGAGAGCCGAGAAGAGGACAATCGGGGCCACTCTGTGCAAAACGAACTGCACAGTGGAGGCAAGTATGACATTTTGTTATTTAAAAAAAATAATAGCTGACCCTTTAAAACCCCTTTTTAATTGCACTTTAAGTCTTGGGGATGATGAATATGCTGTAATACTTCACCCCCTGGTCCTCCCCCTGGCAGCTAGTGCTCTCCTGTTCTCTCTGATGCTTGGGTTGAGGGCATGCCTCTGGTGTTCTTACAATGCAGCACTACTAGTCCTGCATTATACGACGATGATGTCAGAATGCGACTGTTAGAGTGGTAAAAAAAAGAGCATTTTTGGGGGATCGGCAGTTAGGAGAGTTTGAATCTTAAAGGCGATTAATATAAATAAAACCGCTTTAAAAAAAAAAAAAAGGTAAAAACTATTTTATAAAAAAAAAAATTGGTTTATGATGCACAGTGCTTTTGCAAACTGTCATGCGGTTAGGGTTTACATCTTTATTTGCAATGTAACTGACTGCAAATAATTGAATATCGTTGTATGTGAATAACCCAGTGTAATGGATGACGATGGGTCCAAGGCAAAAAAGAGGGTCCTACCACAGTGGATGACGGAGGACAAAGTAGATACAAAGAAACCATTTTCAACAAATGTGAAGAGAAAGAAGTACAGGTAAGACTTGACTTGCTACTTTCTTGACTAATCACCACGTAGTTTCACCACCACCTTATAATCACGCCATTGTTAAAGAAAAAAGAAATGCCAGGTTATCAGACTCAGTAGAAAATATGGATGGCCAATAGACCCTTTTAATTCCAGTAATCAAGCTGTCATTAGACATGGATCACAGGCAAAATACACAGATCCATGCAGAGCAGCTTTGTGCCTTGTGATTGATGTGAACCAATCGCTGCATTTAAACAAAAAAAAAAATGTAAACACAGCCCTCCCCATCTGATTCTGCTGCCTATTGCTTCTTCCTATGTAAGTATCTGCTCCCACTGACCACCAACAAAAAGAGGGCTCACTAATCACAAAGGGTACACTGACCATCAAAAGGGAAACATAGCAGCGGGTGGGTAGATTGACCATATAGAGGCACACTGGCGATTGGTGTTATGGAGGCAAAAGCACCACTGACCATGAGCAAGCGATTACTTACCTGAGCCCGATAGTTCCTGCGCCGGAGACGAGCACACCCACTCCAGCCGGTGTCTCAGGTCCTGATTGGATAGATTGATAGCAGTGCAGCCATTGGCTCCCGCTGCTGTCAATCAAATCCAATGAGCTGGGGGCAGAGCTGAGTTCTGCTGTCTGTGTCAATGGATGCAGCAGGACACGAAAGCGCACCCGCACGGGTGCCCCGAGGGAGAGCGCTTTACAGACGGGGCACTCGAGAATAGGAGGAGCCAGGAGCACCGCTGAGGGACCCCAGAAGAGGAGGATCGGGGCCACTCTGTGCAAAACCAACTGCACAGAGAAGGTAAGTATGACATGTTTGTTGAAAAAAAAAAAAAACACAAAAAAAGGTTTACATATCCTTTAAGAGGCACTCACTACCAGCCACCACCATAAGGGGGCACTGATCTCTGCCCACTGAAATCTGCAATCCGTCCTGTGCATTACATGGTCCTGATGTCCTAAACAATTTTGGGGCATACTGTCCGGGCATTTTACTGCGAGTGTTACATGGACACGGGGGAATGCTGCTGTAATATCAAAGCTTCCAGGCAGTTATTGATTGCACCTGAAGTGCTGTTGTGCAATGAAGCAGTATAGCCAGCTCATCAGATAGCAGTGGGGACATCAGTATATTATATATAGGAAGGTGAGTCAGCGGTAGATATTTGGTCGGTTGGACTATTATAGTCCATTTAGTTCATACCAAAGCCTCGTACACACGGTACGATTGTTGGCCAACCGAGCATCTGATGTTTGTCAAAAGGGCGTGTGCCAGGATCTTGTCTTGCATACTAACTGTACACAATTTTCGTGCCACAAACACAAACGTAATGACGTACTACGAGGAATTTCAGCTATTGAGTGCCACCCTTTGGGCCCCTTCTGCTAATTTCATGTTTGGTGAGCATTGATTCCGAGCATGCGTGTTTGTACTTTTGACTTTTGTGTGACGGATTTGTGTACTGACCATACGAAAATCTGACGTGGAGCCGTTGTCCGCCAAAAATTTACTAGCCTGCCATCCAACATTTGTTGTCCGAAAAATTAGAAAACAATTGTCTAAAGGAGCGTACTAACGGTAAGAATTTAGGACAGCAGTCTGTCAACAGACAATCCCCTTCCAACAATCGAACCGTGTGTACAAGGCTTAAGAGTGGTCCTTGGAGGGGACACATTGGGGAAGAGAAACAGGGAGGACGTGTTTCTGCAGAGCTCCAGGGATCCTCCGTGAATCCACAGCCATCCTTCGCAGGCATCGCCGTTTTGAGGCCCGGATTCATCCACACTAACCCCTGGACGCACTCTATAGCTGCCCCGGAGACCTACAAGAAAATTGCGCGGAGAAATCCGCGATGGGCCTGTGACTGGCTCCACAACACTGAGGCCCGCCGCCATCTTGGGGCCTGCACATCCGCGGCCTCTCCAGTCTCCAGCATCCCCGTACTGAGACTTCCTCCGTCCCCTGACACCCGTGGGAACACCAGGCGGAAGCTAACCTGCAGGGATCCTTCGGTGGGCTCCGGGCGAAGCGATCGGTCGTCCTGCGGCCTACATTCGCGGACGCGGCCTCAACTCGAATCCACAGTGAGTACCGCGCCGCCCGCTCCAAGATACCCCCCCAGACTGCTTACCTCCAGGCCTGGTCACTACCTGTCTGGCCACTAAGCACCCGCCAAGCCACCTATAGCCTTCGGTGTTGATCACCTCCTTCCCCAGCACTCGAGGCCGCGGCTTCGGCCTACTCCAGGAGGACGGCGGCCATCTTGGTACACCTGGAGACCCCTTTGTGCTCTCCTCCAAGCAGATTCCCAGCACAATAACTCCATCTGGACGCTGACTGGGCTGTGTATACCTTCCTGGGAGGGGGAGAGGAGTCCTGATCTGAAAGGATCACCTGTTAAAGTCCACGGTCTGTCCTACCCTCATAGATCGGCGACCATCTTGCTACACCCAAAAGCCATAACATCCCAACCCTACTAGAACCAGGCCTCCCTACTATTATAATAAGATTTCTGCAATTTTAACCTCCCCCCCACAGCAAGCACAGAGGTCCCTCATTACTGGACGTTGCTATACACAACCAGTGGACTACTATAACCTCATTACCTCCTCCCTATTTGACATATACGTCTCCCCCCCTTTCTGTTTTTGGGGTACGTCAGCTCACACGGCTTCCTCCCTTACTGAACCGGTACAGTACACAAGATCTCGCCGTGCACACAGCCCGCCAGCTCCCCCAGAGTGACTATACTCATTCAAGATAGACTGGCACTCCACCAACCTACGCTTTGCTAGTAGGATGTAAGTGACCAAAGCCTTACCACACCCATATAAAGCAGGCCAGATACCCACGGCTATATCACTTGATTATCAGCACAAATACTTTGAACCCCCGTGGGAACAGTCCGTGCATGCGTACGAGAAAGAATACTCGCTCCGGCCGATCTATCCACAACCTAACAAACTTTCTTCTAGAAGCCGAGAATAAATACCACATGATGTCTCAGAGCGGCACTGGCACCAACAAACAAGCGGCCTCGGGGAAGAAATTACTGGACCCCCCCCCCTCGGAATCAAACTGTGAGTACACTTTACCCCTCTCTAAAGCCGATTTAGATGCAAGTCTAACATCCATGTTTGACAGATTGGTTGATAAAATAGAAAGAGAAGTGCATAAGTCCACTACCGCTCTATCTCAGGAGATTGCTTGCATAGGCAACAGAACTGATCTATTAGAAACAAAACATGACGAACTTTCACTAGCCCATAATGATTTAAGAAAGGACTATGAAACATTGGCGGATGGTTTTGCGTTTATGCAGGCACAACCTTGATAATAGAAATCGTAGACATAACATCGGAGTACCGGAATCGGTCACCGATCTTATGCCTACTATATCGAGGGTCTTTCATAATCTCCTTCCTGACAAACCCCCGTCAGCCTTCACCTGTGACAGAATCCATAGAGCCCTCCGCCCCAAACCTACACCTGATAAACCGCCTAGAGATATCATCATGTGTATGAAGGATTTCCTCGTTAAGGAAGACATCATGCGGGCGGCCAGGAACTCTCCTAATATTGACCTAGATGGTAAAAGACTTCAAATATTCCCTGACATCTCCCCAGCCACATTGGACAGGAGACGAAGGATGAAGGAAGTCACCAAAGTTCTACAGGAAGCAAGGATTAGATACAGATGGGGCTTTCCTTTCAAACTCACCATTCCACATAATGGCTCTACATATACGGTTTATAACGTAATAGAAGGAAAAGAACTACTGGTGAAATTGGGCCTGCTGGAACCGGAACCTCCTGGCCGACCACCAGCAACCCCCAGTTCTTCCCCGATATGGTCCACACCATCTTCACGCCGCAACCAGAGAGATCAAAGACGCTGGAGGCAATCACACCAAGAATAGAACTTCCCATCTACGCTTTCACTCCAGTTCTCTGTGTATTCGACGACCCCAGTGGGAATGATAAGAGAATCAAACAACCCGAAACATTCTCTCCAAAGACTTCACATTCTACAATGATCCCGGGGATATTGCATTAATTACACAACTCCCTCCTCCACATAATTCCAGAGGTTCTGCGTATAGAAGAATCAGCAGAATATCTGAACAGTACGGTAATATACTCCTCAAAGAAGACCTAGGGGACTTAATTTTGTGGTTCTGTTATCATCCTATTCAACTCTCCTAGCAGTCTGAAGTTTCATAATAGGAAAAGGGTTTTTTTTTTTTTTTTTTTTTTTACTATCCCCCTTTTCATAGGTTATCTGGAGATCTGTCTTTTGGAGCAATGTGGTAGCTATACTGAACGTCTAAGTATTATCATTTACCTTTACCTCCATAACTTCAGAAAAGTTTCTCCCCACTGCGGATTGCTTTTATTGTCTCCCTTACATAGCGAGCTTTTTATATGACGCAATACCTCTCTACCCCCCTATTGGTAGACACGCACTTACAAGTTTTTCTAGGATGCCTGCTACATCCATTGTTGCTTAGTTTATTCCTCAGACCTGCCCTCCGGGATGGAACCACAGCTCTCATCTTTAGAGACGTGGTGCCCCTCCAGGTTTGCAGGATTTGGACTTATTTGTCCTAATGATGTTTATTCAAGTTTTCTTGACAGGTTTTATCCTGTCCCATTGTCATTTTTGTTTTTGTTTCTCATTTTTGAAATTTTAGCCCATAAGGCTTCTACTGTGTTCATTGTACAAAAAGGAAGTAATGTTAACTACATACAAAAAACGATGTTTGACATAGATTTCAAAGCTCTAGACTACTCTGGTAACTGCATAAGATACAATGCCCATCTCCCTGCTTGTATACCAATCCCCGTTCTTTCAATACCGCTGATCATAATCTTAGCATCAGACTTAATCACTAACTCTATCCATAACGTATTGTATACTTCTGATCCTTGCCTATTTTTCCCCCATCACGACAATATTAACCCCCACACCCTAGACCCCACCAATGGGTATTAAAATAATATCGCACAATGTGCAGGGATTTAATTCCCCCCACAAACGTAAAAAAGCTTTTGAGCACTATAAGAGAATAGGGGCTGACATCATACTCATCCAGGAATCCCACTTTTGCGCATCCAACCACCCTAAATACTTCAATAAGACATACAACCAAGTATTCTATACAACATACAACAATAAGACAAGAGGAGTCGCAGTCTTCATACGCAATTCGATTATATTCGATGTACAAAGTATTTTCAGAGATACTGAAAGCCGATATATTATCTTAAAAGGCACTATTGACAATAGGGCCATAACAATAGCATCAGTATACGCTCCCAATGAATCTCAGTCCTCTTTTTTCATTAACTTTTTTGAGACTCTAGACCGATATGCCTCCCCCCACATTATCCTGGGAGGGGATTTCAATCTAACCTCACATCCGGCCCTGGACAGGAGCAGAGTCGCACCATCTTCTAAGGCATTTCCGAAGTCCCTGAACCGTTCCCTCAATCACTTTCAACTTATAGACTCATGGAGGGCCCACAATGTCGGCGTCAAAGCTTACACCCACTATTCACATCCCCATAATGTTTATGCCAGATTAGACTATATCTACTGCACCCCTATCCTGTTGGCGAACTCCTTTAAAGCGATCATTCACCCCTGTCCATGGTCAGATCATGATATTACATCTCTTGAGACAGCATATATTGGTCTTAAACCATCCCCCTTCAACTGGAGGCTAAACGACTCCTTACTCTCTGATCCCACAATTGCTCAATCTGTCTCCACTCATATAGAGAACTATTTCAATGAAAATATTAATGACGAAACCCCTCCCTCCTCTGTCTGGGTTGCCCATAAAGCAGTCCTACGTGGGCAACTAATTTCTCTCGCTGCAAAGAGAAACAAAGACAGGCTCTCAGACACTAGATGTCTCACTAAGGACCTAAATAGACTGTACAATAAACTTCAACAAGCCCCTTCCCAGGCCTTAACTGATCAAATCAAATCCAAACGCCTGGCCTTAGACCAAATTTTATCAGCCAACACTGAGAAATCCCTCAGATTTTCTAAGGCTAAATTCTTCCTCCATAGCAATTCCACCTCCGCTATGTTTGCCAGAAAACTAAATCAAGCTAATAACCCACCCCATGTCTATAAACTTAGAGATAATGCGGGGAACACTGTTACTCATCCACAAGAGGTGTTGAACATCTTCTCCTCCTTTTACAAAGACCTCCTTTCGGGGCCTCAACCCCAACCTAAACAGCCCTCCCAAATTTGGCTGGATGATATCCCATTACCCTCCCTCAACTCCCAACAGATAGAATCTCTTAGCGCACCATGTACAGATTTAGAAATAATTAACATAATTAAATCCCTGAAGACCTCTACAGCCCCAGGCCCGGACGGCTTCTCCTCTGCATACTATAAAAAATTTGCGTCTCTTTTAGCCCCCAACCTATCTAAACTCTTCAATTATGTGCTAGATGGTCATCAATTCCCAGAAGAAATGCTCCTAGCGAACTTATCGTTAATACCTAAGCCACTCAAAGACCATTCTCTTCCACAAAATTTCCACCCCATTTCAGTTCTTAACAATGACTTAAAGATCTTTGGGAGACTTCTTGCTGATAGGTTAGCAGCAGTTATTACTAATATAGTGCACATAGATCAAACAGGATTCATACCTGGACGCCAAATAACTGACAATATTAGGCTGGTAACCAATATCATACAGGATGCCAACATACACTCCAAAGAGCTATGCCTCCTCAGCCTGGATATTCATAAAGCTTTTGATAGTGTATCCTGGTCTTACCTCAATCACATCCTACCTAAATTTGGCATCCCTAATAAATTCATGTGTGGCTTTAATGCTCTATACCACTCCCCCCAGACCCGTATAAAAATTCCAGGTCATAACTCGGAATTCTTTCCTCTAAGTAGGGGTACTAGACAAGGCTGCCCACTATCCCCACTAATGTTCGCACTAGCAATGGAACCTCTTGCCCACAAAATTAGGAACAGCCCGGATATAAAGGGAGTTGTCAAAGGTGAAGATGAGTTTAAGATAAGCCTCTACGCAGATGACGCGTTAATTTTTCTCACCGAACCTCACGTTTCCATTCCCTCCCTTCTCAAGGAACTAAAACTGTTTCACGACATATCAGGTCTAAAAATTAACATGAACAAATGCTCGGCTCTACCCATCAATCTCCCCGATCACTTAAAGACCATGTTGAAAAATAATTTCCCATTTATATGGTGCTCTCAATCTTTTAAATATCTGGGCATCTCTATCACCCCATCACACAACCTACTTTTCAAAACCAATTATATTCCCTTATTCAATAATATATCCTCACTCCTTAAGACCTGGTCAACCTTCCATATATCATTCCTAGGCAGAATTTGCGCTATTAAAATGACAATCCTCCCCAAACTGCTATACTACTTCCGTTCCCTCCCCATTAACATCCCCAAATCCAAACTAGCTTCGCTCCAAAGGGAAATCAACAAATTTATATGGTTTAACAAGAAACCCAGATGCAGCTATGCATATATGCATAGACCTCAATCCATGGGCGGGATGGGTCTCCCTAACCTATGGCATTATTTTCTGGCCGCCAGACTTGCCCAATTAGCACAATGGTTCACGCCCAATCAAAATATCCCATGGAAAAAATTTGAGGAGTCCTCAATTTCCCCTTTGTATTTGCAGGGGATCCTTTGGTCCAAAACAACCTCATACAGCAAACTCTCAAAATACAACATAATTGTGGCACACTTCTACCAATTGTGGCTCAAAGCACAACACACTTTTGAATTGTCTTCACTCACTCCTCCCCTTGCTTCCTTTCTAGGCGACCTGAGATTTACCCGTACTCACGGAGATTTCCACTCCTTCACCTATTGGACCCATAATAAGCTCACTACACTTAAATCTTTACAAATAAATGGGGAGTTCTCCTCATTCACCGCTCTGCAAGATAAATATAGTATCCCCACATCCGAACTTCAACACTATAACCAAATCAAAGCCTTTTACGCAGAACATTACTCTCTCACCACCAAGCCCCCTGTTACAGTATTTGAACGGATTTGCATCTCTGCTTCTAGAGATAAAGGTATCATATCCCGTCTATATAGCTATCTAAACACTTTTCATTCACTCGACAAGTCCGGTCAGATGCTCCATTGGGAAACATGGAATGTCGGATAATCTCCGGAGGAGTAACATAGCTATCTCTTCCAGAGAAACTCCCATTAAAATATACTCTAGATGGTATCTCACCCCGTCCAAGCTCAACACCTTTTATCCTTCTATTTCTCCATACTGTTTCAGGGGCTGTTCAGAACCAGGCACTATCCTACACACATTCTGGAGCTGCAAACACCTGCATCATACATGGCGCAATGGTGCAGAAATTTTTGAAAATACCTTGAAACAGAAAATCCCAATCTCCCCACAGATCTGCCTTCTATATGCTGATATACCCAATGTTCCCATCCCTTGCAAAAGACTTTTCCATACTTTATGTAGCTCCATCCAATGGATGATTGCCTCCAACTGGAGATCAAACAATCTGCCTTGGGTGCAGGTGCTAGCTCGGATGGAGACGATAAAACTTTCGGAAAGAATCTTTCACACACTTCACGATACCTTCCAGGTTTATGTAAGGAAATGGTCATATTGGCCTACAACATAACTCATTAACTTATAACCTGAATTTCCACCCACACACTCTAGCAAATTCATGCAATCTTGACCTATAGTGCCTACCCTTTATATATGTAACATACACCCATGTAAGAAATTTTTGTACCAGAAAACTTTTTATATAATCACTATCTTCATGTATGAGCTCGATTATCTCCTCTTCTTTTGATTTTTTTACTATTGATTACCTTTATAAACACTCTACGTAACTGTACATCTGAACTTCCTAATAAAAAATGTTGTAAACAAAAAAAGAGTGGTCCTTGGCAGATTTTTTTTTTAGTTATTTTTTTGACAAATACCGTGTAACATAAAAAATTGCAAAACCCACCAAGTTATTTTCTAAGCCCTCTGCTTTAAAAAAATATATATAATGTTTCGGGGTTCTAAGTAATTTTCTAGCAAAAAAAATGAAATTATTGTTACATGCAAACAAAAAGTGCCAGAAAAAGCCTGGTCCTTAAGTGGTTAAGTGACAGCTGGGGCTGCTTGCATAACATCCAAGATGGCGGCGCCCAGTCACAGTCTCAAGGCTCAACACAAGGGAGATTTGTACATCTAGATAACATGAATAAAATATGTTAAATGCACATATAATCTTGTGAGGAAATTGTTGTTGAAATGAGTGGTCTGGTGATAGGGTCACGGCAAGGATGTTTTCTTGGGATGAAAAATATCCTGGACTGCCGCACTCTGGTAAAGGCGTTCTTTAATGAAGATAAAATCCAAATCAAAGCACAGCATACAAAACTTGAAATGAAGACAGGGACAAGGCTAACGCGTTTCACATCACAGGATGCTTACTCATAGCTCATGGATGTTTTCTTGTTTAAGTAAATTTACTTTTTGTTTTACATGTCCAGATCTCCCAGGAAGTCAACAGTTTACTGCATGAATGAAAAAGAATTGGTTGACTACGCACTTGAGATCATAAACAAGGTAACTATTTGTAAAAATAAAAGTAACACATGAGTGAAACAAATAGCCTGAAAGGCTTTTTGTTGCAGATCCAAAGACTTATACATAACCAATTACCTGGTCACTTTACTGTGTGGCTGAATGTACCTACAGCTAATGCAGGGTTTAGCAAAGGCTTTGTGGCATGTTTTATCTGTTTCCAGAGAGACAAATAAAAAATAATAATATAGCATATACAATTGCAAATCAAGTCATTTTGTAATTGAATGTGCGGCCATACACTGTTCGAATTTTGAAAGAATTTTCTTTCGAAAATCGTATCGAAGAATTTTCGGACGAATTTCGCACCGTTAGTGGGCTGCAGCAACAGCTGATTTTCGTGCGGCAATCAAATTTGAGGAATCCGACATGTTGGAAATTTTTTGAAAAACAAACGATTTTCTGATCAATGATGGGAGAATGTAATAGAAAAAAAAATGCGCATGTGCAAGAAAAGAATATTCCCAGAGAGAAACGAATATTCCCGGAGAGAAAAGAATATTCCCGGCAACATGAAGGTTTGGTCGGCCGAATTTCGAAAATCAATGGTGGCATCATCGGATCACAAAAAAAACGAACTTTCTGATTTTGAAAAGAAAATTTGTTCAAAATTCGACCGTTTATGGCCTGCTTTACATTTCCTTTTCAATCTGCAGTGCTGTATTGTTCTTTAAAATGCAATGTTGCTACCCGGAGACGTTCTGTACACAGGTGGTGTACAGTACACCCCCTGGATATGTAATTTCCTGATTGTGTGATTGGCTGACTGATTTTCCCAGAAGTCTGTACTAAGATACAAATCAGATTTTTGGCATCCCCTTCAACAAACATGTAATTTTTGGTGGGATACTCCCAAAGGGAAATCACATCTAAAGGGGTGCAGACCTTGCCACTTTCTTCATTAGAACCCTGCAGGTGCAGAAGCTGATTGATGATTATAAAACCACTCCCATTAGATTCACTTAGGACTTGGACACAGACAAACACAACTATTTCTTCAGAATAACAAAAGGTAGGCATCTGCAACAAAGTAAAATCCTTGCAATGTCACCTGGAGTGGAGTGTTTTTTTCTCAACAAAAGTGGAGTTACTCTATAAGGTTTATTAAGTACTAGGTATTAGACTGCTTTCACACTGAGGCGCTATTGCGCTAAAAATAGCGCCTGGCTGGCGGGACGCTAAAAAAAGTCCTGCCAGCCGCATTTTTGAGGCGCGGTAGGAGCGGTAAAAATACCCCTCCTATAGGGCCCCTGCCCATTGAAATAAATGGGGTCGCGCCTCCAAACCGCCCGCAAAGCGGCGTTTTTGCGGGCGGGTTTAACCCTTTTTCGGCCGCTAGCGGGGGTTAAAACTGCAACTCTAGCGGCCGAAAATTGCGGCAAACACAACGGTAAGCAGCGCTTTACCGCCAGCGCACCAAGCACCTCAGTGTGAAAGTAGCCTAAAGATCAGGAAAAAGTTATAGGATTCAGGGGGTTAAAACAACTCGGTCACCAGAAAAAAAATCTGCAAAGGAAGATGATTAAAACCCCAACCCTCATGAGCCCCCACAATGTCATTCTTTTTTTTCTGATTTCCATGGGGGCACTGGGTTGGGGGGGAGGTGCCTGGAGCATCGACGGGGGACCCCAGAAGAGGATCGGAGCTTCTCTGTGTAAAACCTTTACACAGAGCAGGTAAGTATAGCATGTTTGTTATTTTAATGAAAAAAATAAATAAAGCTTTAATGTCGCTTTAAAGTGTTGCCTATGGAAAACTTTGGGTACCATATCACAATTTCATGGGTGCATGCAATTTCAAGGCTTGACATGTTTGGTATCTATTTACTTAAAGTAACCCCATCTTTTATATTTTAACAAAAATTAGGTAATAAATTGTGTTTGCACTCAAATTCATTTGTTCCTAAAAAATAAAATGCTTTTGAAAAAAAAGTTGCCGCAATTAATGTGCGACATAAAAAATTACAACTGCCCATGGTTTCAGAAAATATATACCTTAAACGAATTTTACAGCATAAAATTCAGATTGCGAAACGTGTGCAAAAAATGAAAAAATTGCTCCTGTAGAAAATTGGTTAAAGAAGCACTGACGCCAGACCTCACTTTTGAAATGAAGGCTTTGCAGCAGTACAGGATAAAAGGCACTTGCATGTTTCCCCACTCTTTGAAAAAGAAAAAAATATTTCCTTATGTTTTGGCTCTTTAGAAAGAATCTGATCATTTCCTGGAAGTGTCCATTCCTGACTGTATCGCCCCACTCCTTGCTACTGTGTAGGCAGACAAGAGGAGTCTGCAGCTTCTTAGCAAATGTTATGATTTCAGTCAAGATCAACTAATTCTTATCTGTGCATCCGTAAAGTAATAAAACCAAAGTGGCAGTTAAAGCAGAGTAAGGCAAGGTTCACACTGGTGCGATGTGGGAATCATAGTGATTCCTGTGCAGGATCCCGCATCGCATCAGAATCGCAGGCAGTTCACACTGCGCTCTGTGACCTGCTGCGGGTGTCACTGTAAAGTTAATGACACCCCAAATGGGGTTGAAGAACGCAGTGTGAACTGTGGAATCAGATGGATTCGGATCGCATAGGTCTGAACACCAATGCTATTCGATTCCAGTGTGGACAAAAAAAGGGTCCTGCACCATTTGGGTGTGAATGCGATGCGTTTTCAGGCATACAAACTGTATCATATGCAGTGTCTGCAATTGAATTACTGTGAACCCAGCCTCATTGTGCACAAAAAATGTAAACAAAGCAGGAGCTGATCAGAATGTGTGCAGAGTGGAAGAGGTGACTCTGCTGGCACGATTCAGTGCTCTGCTGTGAGTAAGCTCCTACTATCTTCATCTCTGACCTCTCATCATATAAATGACAGACTGTATAGTGAGGTTCAAACTTAAAAAATAATACTGATGGTATACAGAAGAGCATCATTTGAGTGACAGCTCTGAGTCTACTGGGGGCTGCTGATGCCAGGCCTGTTTTATATTATAATAGCATCAATATTCACAGTAAAGTGAGTAAATGTGCAAAACAAGGTCATTTGTTGTATAAAAAAAAAACAGTCACTGCCCCTACCTATAACTGGTCTTCACAACAAGGAGCACTGGAAGGGGGGAACGCATGTCAAAAAACACACAGAATTTCCAAGCTCAACTTACCAACCAATCAGCAACCAGCCGAATTCACCTGTCTAACAGTGCATTAAAAACAGGGGTTTAGTTGCACGCATTTGCAAATATATGCGTAAGCTGCAAGCCCCATCAAGGCTCCCTGTGTACTGCGGAGCCTTGATGGGGCCTGCAGCTAACGCATGTATTTGCAAATGCGTGCAACTAAACCCCTGTTTTTAACGCACTGTTAGACAGGTGAATTTGGTTGGTTGCTGATTGGTTGGTAAGTTGGTTGGTGAGCTTGGAAATTCTGTGTGTTTTTTGACATTTGTTGTATAATCTTATTTGAAGATTGTTGCTGATTCTAATAGTATAGGAACTGGATCCTTAAAAAATAATAGAATGAACAACCCTTTATAGATGTTTAGGGAATTATACATTGGAGGAAAGTTATCAAAACGGGAGAAGACAAAATCTGGAGTAGCTGTGCATGGCAATAAGTCTGCTTCTATCTTCAGCTTGTTCAGTTAAACTGAAAGGAAAGACTATGTATAGGTCTGCTTAAAAATGCTGCTTCCCCCTCCTCCTACCTTTGCTGTATACTGCTGGTAAAAAAAGATGTGTGTAAATACTCTTTTTTTTTATCTGCTCCAGTCATGTGATGCAGAAGCTCCAGCTCTCTTGTGTCATGAGAGCCAGACATCACCAACCAGTTTCCATTGCTCCTCCAATGTCAGCAATCCCTCCTCTCCCCTGCAGCAGCCTGTCCATGACACAGGGTAGGCAGAGCTCCTGTATCACGTGATCAAACTGGAACAGATTGAAAAAAGGGTATCTTTTTTGTCCAGGTTCTAGCTGCTCCAATTTTGATAAATTCCCCTAACTTTGATAGCAGAAAGGTAGAAAAGAAATCTCACACTGCCCTTATGCCAACTGTAATTTTGTTTCTACTTTAGAGCAAAAAAGAGGGGGGCAGTGAAGCGGAAACTGCTATAGAAGGAGATAAGGTGGAATCCTGCAAAGACGGTGACAAGAACCCTCAGACTCCTCCAGAAGGAACCCGCAGCCCAAAATGGACACCATCACCTCCAAAAAAGTTGTCAAACACCAACCTGCCCGAGACTCTATCTGATGAAGAGGACGACCCCTTAAAATATGTCAGAGAGATCTTTTTCAGCTGAGTAGTGTACATATGGTGGACCTTTAATTCCTGATTCCTATTAGGGTATCAAAGTCACAGAGTAACATAACTGTAAGGCACAAGGTGGGTGGTCAACTGAAAAGAAAGTGATTGGATATCATGCAGCAATAACAATCCAACAGAATCAAAATTCTATCCAAAATCATAAAAAAACAAACAATAAAAACAGTTTGCAGTCTGTATATACATGTGGACAGTGTTGTAATAAATATATATATATTTTTTATAGTAGGCTACGTCTTAAATGGTGTGACTACATTTCCATATTAGGTATATTTGCTTTAGCATACAAATATCTACCTGGGTGTGGCTTGGAATGGAGCATCCTGTTTTTCTCTGGGTGTCTTAATCTATTTGTTCAGTTTCTTCTTCCTCTAAGTTCCAAGCAGCAATGGCCTATGTTGATTTGATCTCTGAGTTGAAATGTTCCATATGCCTGGAGATGTTTTCAGATCCTGTTATGCTGAAATGTGGTCACAGCTTCTGCCGGGTCTGTATAGCTTGTGTGCTGGATACACAAGGGAGACAAGGAGTTTGTTTCTGCCCTGAGTGCAGAGAGGAATTTCAGCCCCGTCCTGGCCTGCAGCGGAACATAAACCTGCGTAAAATAGTGGATTGTTTGCGGTCTTCATCAGAAACGGCGATCAGCCCTGCTGTTTGTATCCAGTCCCCCGGACCTGCTGCTGCCAAGTCTTGTCTGCCCCAGGAAGCTGATAAAGACTTGAGCGTTCAGTGCAAGTTACCAGAACATATAACCAGCTCAACCTTTTCCATGGAGAGCAACAAATGCACCGTCTATGAGGAGAAGCTCTTATATTTTGATAAGGACCAGCCTTATGATTGTCCATGTATGTTGAATAAGGAACACAGAAGATATTGCATGGACCCGTTGACTAGAGCCTTAGAAAGAAAAGGAATTGAAAATGCCCTACTGGAGTTTAGCGAGGGAAATGAAGAGGTAATAAAGGATCTTCAAGATGACCTTGGAAGATTAAAGAAAAGCGTAGATACTAAAACAGAGAGATTGACTACTGTGTTTAAAGACGTCAGGAGACACTTGGGAGATCTGGAGAATAAAGTCCAGAGGGAAATTGCCAGACAAGAAGAGCAGGTTGTACACTCATTCAATGAGGTGATCCAATACCTAGAAATAAGGCATGACAAACTGTCCAGGAAAGGACAACCCTTTGAAAAGCAGTGTGACATTACCGATCCGCCGCCTCGCGTACAAACGTCAGCCAAGAAATCAGACACAGTTGCCTTGGAGTGGGAAAGGGACAGAGAGATGTTTCAGAAGCTTGGTTTTCATCACCCTGATCGAAGCTATATAGATCAGGCTCTGATCGAAAGCGTTTTACACAAAGGTTGGACTGATCTAAAGAAAGTTGTGGATCTTTGCTTTTGTACACCAGAACGCGCCAACCTATTACTTGACGTAAACACAGCAGGTAAAAAACTGTGCATATCAGATGACATGAAAACTGCATCCTGGACCCGTAAAAAGCAGTTTCGCCCAGGGTTCCCAAACAGATTCCAGCGGCTCCCTCAGGTGTTAAGCACTAGGACATTTTCCTCAGGGAGACATTACTGGGAGGTGGAGATCCTAAAAGAATATCAGTGGGGGATAGGCATGTGCTATCCCAGCATGGACAGATTAGGACCTTTTTCGCGGATTGGATTTAATAACAAGTCCTGGTGTTTGATGAGATTTTATAGTAAATATGACGTATCTCATGACCTTCGTCTGGACCATCTATCTGGAATTACCATTAAGAGGTTCAGGGTGTACCTGGATTATGAAGCTGGAGAGCTGTCCTTTTATGAGCTGTGTGACCCGATCAGACACCTACACCTTCACCGCCACTTTCACCGAGCCCCTTCACGCTGTACTATATGTGGAGGAGAGTTGTATACAGATACAAGACCAACCACAAAGAGAAGTTGTAAGCTCTTGTAGTATGTGGTAGCTTATTGCAATTAATCTGAAGTATTCCTGTTTATAAGAAATGATTGCTATATTTTTATTTGCCATTGTTCAATCAATTTATCACACCTTGCTTAAATGTTAAACTACTCATTTTCATTCCTCCATTTGGCAGTTTTGGACTACACTCTTTTTTGAGGCCTCCTTCGAACAGCCATTTAGCTGCATACACTGGATTCCAGTGGCAAGAATCATCAGATTCTTGCAACCAGAATGACAGGTGCATGCAGATAGTGGGGGCCGCTTAGCTTATATAAACTAGTAACAAGCTGACAGCGGCCACCGCTGTTCGCACATATAGCCGCACACCAAGCAGTTACCTGTGGTTAAGGACTGTGTCCAGGTTCCAACATCCATCCCTAACCTTAGTTAACCCTGTGGTGTGCGGCTATATTTATTTATTTCAGGTACTTATATAGTGCCATCAATTCACGCAGTGCTTTACATATAAATTGTACATTCACATCAGTCCCTACCCTCAATGAACTTACAACCTAAGGTCCCTAACACACATTCATACATATACTAGGGCCAATTTAGACAGAATCCGATTAACCTACCAGCATGCCTTTAGAGTGTGAGAGGAAACCAGAGCACCCGGAGGAAACCAACGCCCCTTTTTGCTGCTAGGTGAAAGTGCTATCCGCTACACCACTGTACTGCCTATGCAACCTGTCATTAGCTTATATAGGCTGAGCAGCCACCGCTATTTATATGTACCTGTCATTCCAATCGCAAGAATCTACTGATTCTTGCTGTTGAAATCCAGTGTATGAGCCTATAGTGTAGACCCTAACAATGATCTTCTCAAATTTTCTTCCTTTTGGTCTGTTAAATATACTATTAATTGTTTTGCTATATCTGTTTGATTAGTATAAAACATTTATGTTGATCCTGCCAGAAATCTTGCAAGCTGTAACTTCCTGTGTTCTATACCTGTGCTGCACAGTTAGTGAGATGTAACTGCACAGCTATAAGTTACACTGCTCCCAGCTCTCTTTGTGGACTGCAGAACCCCCCCCCCCCCCATGTTATGGAGAAGAGAAGGAGACGCTCTGTTGCCCTGAAAAAAAAACAATACTGTTAGTGAGCACCCTGATAAAATCAAAACAAATCTAACGATTGGATGGGATAAGCTGCAATATTTAACATTTTTGTTCTTGGGTTTATAGTGAAGTTTCCCTGGTGAAGAGAAGCAAAATTGAAATATTGGGGGGGGGGGGGGGGGGAAAGCATACTTCACTATGTATATGCAATACATATCCATAATGATATACATTATTACTTGTTATGTTTGTGTGTCATAACAGTTGTATTAATCGCTTCAAGACAGGGGTACGCATATATGCGGCCTCTCGGCAAGAGAGCCTTAACGCAGAGTGGCCGCATTTATGCGTACCAGAATGTAAACAAAGATGTGCCGAGAGCGCACGATATGCTTTCTCTCGGCACAGTTGCTGGTGGCTAACGGAAAGCTTCCGATCTCTATTTGCGATCGGGAGCTTTCTGATCATGTGATCGCTGTGACAGCCAATCACAGCAGTCATATGATCAGAAACCCTGCTTCGCCTCCTGGCAACAGAAACCTCTTAAAGGCGAGAGGTGCATGTGTTGTGGAGCTGGGAAATGTACTGCCCGATGGAAAGGCTACAAGTCCCAGTGTTCCCTAGGTTTACAGTGCCATTCCCTTCTGTATTGCTGAGATTCTGTTTCCTGAAGGATCCTCTGCATCTGACGCTTCTGGTAGTGCTTCATGGTTCCTTTTGCTGGTCCTCACATCATTCTTGTGTCCCATAATAACATAGGGGCTGGTGAGAGGAACCACACAGCAGATATCCAATGTACAAGATCCTTCAGGAAACAGTACCCCCAGAATACATAGGAGATGATCAACGGAGCACATGGGTAATAAAACCCAGTTGAAGTTTCCTATATTGGAACTGTAACACAGTCAGGCTACATAGGCAATAATGAATTTGAACACCTTCTTGTTTCCTTTAAACTGTACTATTTGTTGCAGCTAGGATTAAAATACTCTGTGCTGGCTGCAAGCTGGAGAGCTGGACCACTACGCAACACAGGCCACAGCAGTTGGGTCTCTAGTGGTCAGATAAGCCACCTGCATTGCTCTCCAGTCAACAGTGCTCCATAAAAACAAAGGAAAAACCCACATTTTACTGTTTATGCAGCCCGACTGCATTATAGAAAGAAAAGAAGAATATTTAATTGGGCTTTAAGAGACTTCTTTTGCAGGGAACCTGCGTTTTTATTGTTGTATCAAGGTGACAAGGTCACTTTTAAAGGGAATATATAGAGCAGTCTTATGTATAATCATGGCTGCAATACTATGCCAGGGGCTTGCACTTTCGGAAACCAGTCGACAATAAAAAATTCTGTATTTCTGTTCAGACAGGACCTTTTAAAAGAAAACTAATTGTGGGGAATATCTGTGGTTTTTCTTTTTCTGAAAAGGCTAGCTGCCTGGCTCTCATTCTTTTGCTTTAATACATTGAGTCACACACTTGTTATAGAGTCACCGAGTTATAGATGTATATAATTTACAGGTCTATCTCACTAGCTGTAAGACATAATCTTCAAAATTAAAAGAAAAAAATGCTTGAAATATATCACTCTGTGTGTAATGAATCTATATAATATAATATGTTTCACTTTTTAAATGACTGAAATAAATGATCTTTTTGATGCTATTCTAATTTTTTGAGATCTACCTGTGTATATAATTTTATTTTTATTTTTTTACAAATACATGTAATCTATGACAAAAGAACTGCAGAGCACTATGAATTAAAATGATATACCGTATAATATATACTCGAGTATAAATCGACCCGAATATAAGCAGAGGCACCGAATTTTACCACAAAAAACTGGGAAAACTTATTGACTCGAGTATAAGTCTTGGGTGGGAAAATGAAGCAGATAATGGGTAAACAATGCCTGCACTGTGCCCATCTGCAGCCTCACTGTGCCCATCTGCAGTCTCACTTTTCATTACTAAAACAGCGTGTGTCTCCCGCTGTGTAATGCAGTCTGTTCGGCCGTCCATTGAAACAAAGCCCCGCCTCCTCCTCATTCGTTCATGATAGAGGAACACTGATACGATGCTGGGAAACTTCATCAGTGTTCTGCCTATCACAGACGAGGAGGAGGCGGGGCTTTGTTACAAAGGACGGGCGAACAGAATGCATTACACAGCGGGAGACACACACTGTTTTAGTAATGAAAGGTACGGCTCACTCAAGTATAAGCCGATGGGGAGTTTTTCAGCCTAAAAAATGGGCTAAAAAACTCGGCTTATACTCGAGTATACAGGGTAAATGGTTTTTGGGTTAGTTCCATTTTCTTGTTGTTTATAAGTTTTAATTCTGAATCTACTTTTTTACACTTTTTGTTATAGAAATACACATTTTAAAGTGGGAGTAAACGCCCATCTCTGACTTGTACCTATAGGTAAGCCCTATTACAGGCTTACCTATAGGTACTGTAAATATCTCCTAAATGTGCAGCGTTTTGGAGATATTTACTGTATATGCAGCCAGTGACGTCATCGGTGCATGCGCTCTAAAGGAAGTCCTGTGCCGTAAAAGGCGGCTCCCCCGTGTATGTGCGGGAGTGACGTCATTGCGGCTCCGGCCAGTCACACAACCGAAGTCTGGGGACCCGTAAGGAAAACCGGTGAAGATGGAAGCGGCCTCCAGTGATGACAGCACATCGTTGGAGGGCTTCGTTTTCAGGTAAGTTTCACATAATGTGCTAGTATGTGATGCATGCTAGCACATTATGACATTACCTTTAAGGTCAGAAAAAAAAAACACCCAGCGGTTTACTACCGCGTTAGGCCATAAAAAGGCCAGAGCATTGTGGGTTAGAAAAAGATACACATTACATACAGTATCTCACAAAAGTGAGTACACCCCTCACATTTTTATAAATATTTTAGTATATTTTTTCATGTGACAACACTGTACTTTGTCGCAGTTTGTGGGCTTAGCACTATATGACCATATAGTGTGACCAAACCCCTGTATATATTTTTATGTATATGTTCAGGTGTTTTTAACTAGCCTTGCAGGATGAATGTAGCTCTTGAATGTGTGCGCTGTAATCTGTTTTGTGCTGTTTTTGGTCTTATGGCTGCACCATCTTGAATTTAAACGCATTTTAGGGTGTGCCCCCAAATATGTTTTTGTAACACTGAAGAAATTACATTTTGCTACAATGTACAGTAGTGAGTGTACAGCTTGTATAACAGTGTCAATTTTCTGTCCCCTCAAAATTACTCAATACACAGCCATTAATGTCTAAACCGCTGGCAACAAAATCGGTTCGCAGATTGCAGTGCGAACTGTGAAATGGTGCAAGAATCGGATCGCATAGCTTAGAACACCCATGCGATCTGATTCCAGTTGCGGACCAAAAAAGGGTCCTGCACCATTTTGGTGCGAATGCGATGCAAATTCAGCCATGCAAACTGTATGGCTGAATTTGCATCGCACAGACATTACATGTGATCTTCCCAGCAATGTGTTGCGAATCACATGCGATGTCTGGCATCACACAAGTGTAAACCAAGCCTTAAAATTGCCAGAGCCTGTGAAATAATGAGAAACTTTTCATAAAACTCTCCACAGGCAAAGAGTTAAAAGACTTTACATGTTATTAGTTTAGCGTGAATGATGGCTCTAGACTTATTGCTTTCGTACCAGCGTGCGCAGCTGTAACTAATAAGTGTAACATTATTATTTTCCTACGTAGGCACACCCAACCCATGCTTTTATGTACATATTTGAATTTACATGTAGGGCGTTAACCAACTTTTTTTTTTTACACTTAAATGATCACTCCACTTTCTTGGGAGAAAATATAGCATATACAATTGCTACACAAGTCATATTGTAATTGAATGTTATTAAAAATTGCCTTTACTTTTCAATCTGCAGAGCTGTAATTGTCAGTAAAGTTCAATGCAATATGGAAACCTGGAGGCGTTCTGTACACAATTAGTGTACAGAATTTCTCCAGAAATGTAATTTCCTGCTTGTGCGATTGGCTTACTGATTTTCCTAGAAGTCTGCACTAAGATACAAGTCAGCTTTTAGGCATATTCTGGAACAAAAATGTAATTTTTAGTACTCCCAAAGGGTTCATCACTTAGGGGGTGCAGACACTGCCACTTTCCTCATTAGAACATTGCTTGTGCATAAGCTGATTAACAATGAAAAAGTCCCCCCCTCTGAACATTAAATCAACAAACCAAACAGCTTTTTCTTCAGAGCAGAAACAGTGAGGATTCTACAGCAAAGTTTGTCCAAGGCTGGGTTCACACTATTGCGAATTGGATGCGGGATCTCCACATCAAATTGGCAATAGCAGGAGAATGTGAATGGCTATCTATGGAGCCGGTTCACATATCTCCGATGCAGCTCCGGTGCGAATTTGCACAGGAGCCCTGTGTGTCTTTTGGTCCGATTCAGGTCCAAATTCAGCCCAAAATTTGGGCTGAAATCGGACCTGAAACGGTGAACCAGGACGCACAGGACCCCTGCTGGGAGCCGCATCGGCATCCAGTGTGAACAGAGCCTAAAACCTTGCAATGTACATTGATCACCTAAAGAGGATTGTTTAATTAAAGTTACTCTTTTGGCGGCTGATAGCATAGTAGATCTGATTCTTTTTCCAAAAGACCTCACCTATAGACCGAATATCATGGTTTAAAATAAAAGCAACCCTTGCCATTCAAGGGGCCCGACTACAAGGGTATTTTTTATTTATTTTTTAATCCAGCTTTAACCCCTTTCCACCCACCACCACCACCTGGCCCTTTAAGTGGACTGAAATACCAGGAGGTGGAAGTGAGGATTCTGATCACGTGACCGCTGTGATTGGCTGTCACAGCGCTTACATGATCGAAAGCTTCCAATCACAAGTATGTATTGGGAGCCTTTCGTGACACCTCAGTCACTGTGCTGGGAGCGCACTCTCGGCACAGTAAACGGTTTACATATATTTGAGGCTGCTCAGCGTTAAAGCCCACCCACTGAGAGGCTGCTTTTTATATATATATATATATATATATATATATATATATATATATATTAGGGCTGTTACTGATTAAAATTTTCGTGTTCGATTAATCGATTTTTTTTAAATCGATTAATCGACTAATTTCGATTAATTATAACGCACATAGATCCAACTACTTTTAGCTGATCTCCTTGCAGGCCGATTCCCAGTGCAGCTACCAACCACTGGAAAAATCAATAGGATACAAAAAACACACAAAAGGCAGCGCTCAATGGGAATAGCATTAAAACTTTTATAGTCTTTAAGTAGGTAACAAAATAAATATTGCACTGGAGATAAAATTAATGTAGCTACATAAACTGTAAAAATGGTGCGAGTAATTCCAAACGGTAGCAAAAGCAGTCATAAAAACATGTAGCCAAGTATGATACTGGTCTAAAAATGTGTACAAAGATACCACTGCTGAATCCAGATGAGAAGGGGCTAACATCAGTCCGTCGGCATGTAGATGTCCCGTGAAGGGAACTATCACAACTCCCAGTGGATGGCTGTAGAATCCCAGGTTGATAGAGGGAAGTGTAACAGCCCTTGCGTGTGGCAGATAGTAAGGTCCCGCTGGCATGCAGATATGAAGGCACAGCAAAGGAGCCCTTCAGATGGACACGGCAAGCCCAAAGAATTTTGATCGATCAAAACAATCGATTAATCGAGGAATTAATAGTTAATTTCCACAGCCCTAATATATATATATATATATATATATATATATATATAAAGTTAGCCTTTTTTGTCAGTTAGATATATGCTTGTTAAGTCTACAGGGTTGCCTTAACCCTCACTTCCCGGGTCACCGGTGCTCTTCTTTGCCTTCCAATGCCCGGCTGGGCACTCGCCAACCTCACATACAATGCAGGCCTATTGGTTCTCCATTTTGTATTTTTACTACAACTTATACAAACATTACATACTCACCAAAACAGATGTGGTTAACAGTGCAGATTATTTTATCACTGTCATAATGTTCCAAGCATCAATATTGGTATTTATTACATACATATTCAGTATACCTGTAGTGTTCATCAGCACCCGCATACCCTGATGAAAACTTTTATCTGCTGTATGACCGGTTCTACAATAAAGTATATTATTCCATGCTATAAGTGGGTGGCTATTCATCATTCTACTTGTGCTTCTGTAGACAGTTATGAGAAGAATGCTATCTGTGGCTTAGATAGCAAATAAAACTTTCTTACCCTTTAAAGTGGTAACAAAAAAAAAAAAAGGTGCTTTGTCACTTTTACCTACAGGCAAGCTTATAATAAAGTTTACCTGTACGTAAAATAAATATCTCCCAAACCTGCACCTCTTAGGAGATATTTGCACGTTTTGCAGGTGGTGGCGTCACCAGCTCATGCACACTGTGCTGTGAATTGAGCGCATAGTGAAAGAGCTCTGTGCCACGACCGTGACTCCTGAGCACATCGGCCAGAGCCCACAAAACCATAAGGAAGTTCGGGTGAAGAAGCCCTTTCAGTGGTGACAGCATCTTACTGGATGGCTTCATTTTAGACCCCTTTCACACTGAGGCGCTTTACAGGCGTTTTTGCACTAAAAATAGCACCTGTAAAGCACCTCTCAAGCCACCCCAGTGTGAAAGTCCGAGTGCTTTCACACTGGGGCGGTGCGCTTGCAGGACAGGAAAAAAAGCCCTGCAAGCAGCGTCTTTGGGGCGGTGCGGGAGCCGTGAAAACACCACTCCTCCACCGCCCCTGCCCATTGGAATGAATGGGCAGCACTGCCGAAGCGCCTGCAAAGCGCTTCGGCAGTGCCGCAACATGGGCACTTTTAACCCTTTATTCAGCTGCTAGCGGGGGTTAAAAGCACCCTGCTAGCGCCTGAAAAGCGCCGCTAAAAGTAGCGCTGCTTTACTGCTACCGCCCCAGTGTGAAAGTAGCCTTACAGTCATTACTTTACAACCACTTTAACAGGAAAACAGCCTATACGTTACTAGGGAGGGTGTTGCTAAGCACATGCTCCATGGTTTCTCAATTTATTGGAGCAATTTTACCATGATCCATTCCCTGCAAAAAGGGGAAAAAAAAAAAACTACCTGTCCCCCCCCCCCCCCATCCCTAAACAGTTACCTGAGCACTGGTATTGATTTAGCACTGTCCCGGATGCAGCCTTGCTCTCCTCTCTTCATGTTCTCTCAGAAGACATAGGCAGCAGCAGGGGCAATAGGCTCCTTCTGCTGTCAGTCAAACAGCGGTGTGTATACCGCTCCTTTACCGCTGCTGCCCATTGAAATCAATGGGACAGCGCGGCTATACCGCCCGCAAAGCGCCTCTGCGGTGGTTTTTAACCCCTTCTCGGCCGCTAGCGGGGGTTAAAAATGCCCCGCTAGCTGCCGAATAGCGCCGCAAAAACAACGGTATGGCGGCGCTATACCGCCAGCGCATCCAGCGATTCAGTGTGAAAGCGGCCTAACTCCACTTTCATGGAAAAAAAATAGCAAATGAAAAAAAAAATAATATATAGCATATACAACTGTGACTAAAGGCATATTGTAATTGAATGTTATTAAAAATGACCTTTCCTTTTCAATCTACAGCTCTGTCATTTTCTGTAAAACTGCAGTGCGATATGGCAACCTGGAGGTGTTCTGTACATCGATGGTATACAGAACAGCCCTGAAAATGTCATTTGCAGCTTGTGTGATTGGCTCACTGATTTTTCCCACAAGTCTGCACTAAGAGACAAGTCAGATTTTTGGCACTCCTGCAGAAAAAAAAGTCATCCAGGAGGGGCGCTCCAGGCTCCTCCTCCTCAGCAAGTGCCCCTATGGAAAGCCGCTTTCCATGAGGGCACTTGCTGAACAGCAGGAGCCTGGAGCGCCAGCGGGGGACCCCAGAAGAGAAGGATAAAACCATTGCACAGAGCAGGTAAGTGTGACAAGTTTGTTATTTTAATATATAAAAAAAAAAGCTTTAATATCGCTTGCACCTAGCCTTTGTGCGTCCACAGCAGATATCCAGCAAATTCTCTTCATAGGGGAAGAGCGCAGAGATATGCTGGAAAAGCTGGTCCAAATAAATAAATTCTGGCCACTGGGACTGCTGTAATAAACTATATTAGCATTAGCTACATCCAGTAAGAAGTGTTTCGAGAGCAATATTAGCGGCTTCCTCTTGGGTAAGAAAAAAGAAAAGAAAAGCCTTGTATTCACTGATAAAAATCAAGACGACTTCTGAATGGCAGGGATAGTATACAAGCGACTCTCTCAATATCCAGCTGCAGAGGTGAAGTCACTGGTAACACTGCTGGAACACAGCTTCACTTACTGTATGTAGCTAATGCTAGTACAGTCCATTTAAGCAGCTCCAGCGACCTGACTGTTCTGGCATGGAAATTGTTTGGGCCAGCTTGGCCCAAAAGACCTATTTAAAGTGAAAGTAAACCAGGAATTCATTTTTCAGCCTTGCAAAGCATGGAGGTACCACTGCAAGGGTATTTGTTCTGGTGCCTGGAGTTGACACAGATCAGCTTCTGCTGCAGCTTCTAACCTTGTGACTTGCTACAAAGTTACAATGTTGGAGTTTGATCACTGGGGAAAAGGAGACTGAAGAAATGCTTCTTCCTTCCTGCAGAAGACTAATGGCATCATCTCCCCCCAGGCAAAGTCACTGGACTGGAGCCCAAGGGCTACAGTTTATGATAACAGGTGGAGCTTTTCTGAACAATTAGGATGTAGCAGATTGAAATCTATTCATGCAGATTTGTAAAGTTATGAAGTCAACTTTAATGTGGGGGGCCTTACCTGACATGCAAGTATTTTGGGTAAAGTCAGTGATTTAAATTGATCAAACTGCATTTAAAAGAGATTTTCACTCTGGTTGCCAGAATCTGTATTATTTATAAAGCATGTTTAACATGAATTAATGCAGCAGGAGGAATGAGACACCCCTTTAGTAAGTTTTGTCATGTGTATAGTGGTGATTTCCTAATCTGTACATGCAAATCTATGTGTTTAGTTTCACAGGCAGTTAATCCCATTTGGAGTTAAAGATAAAACTGCTGAGACTGGAATTTGGAATTCCCCTAAGCAGGCTTATGAAAGGCAGCTACTTTCGTTTCTCTTTCCTGGAACTGTATTCACTTCTCACTTCTTTTAAACTGCTGTCAACAAAAACAGTTCTTAAAGGGGAGTTTCAGTGTAGCTGCTGGCTTTTAATAAACATACACTTACCTGTTCCACTGTCTAGCGACGCTCCGCTCTTCTCCCCCCCTTCTCCGCCGGCGCCTCCATTCTAACTGTGGGCACCCGGCCGTGACAGCTTTCGGCTTCATGGCCGGGCACTCACTGCGCATGCACGAATGGCGCAGCGCTCTCTGAGTGGACAGGCGATCGCCTGGGACCTGTCACGTCGCAGGTCATCGCCTACCGGGAGGGGCCGCCAAAAGGCGATATGACGTATCGCCTAGGTGACCCCAGGGCGGAAGGAGGAAGTGGGACAGGAAGTCCCACTCCTACTGAAGCCCCCACTCCCCCCCCAAAAAAAAAATTACATGGCAAATGTGGCATGTAAGGGGGCGAGGAGTGGATTTAGCGGAAGTTCCAAATTTGGGTGGAACTCCGCTTTAAGTCAAATATGGTGTTAGCCTTCCATAAAAAAAGAGGTCAGACGTTTCTTGTAGTTGGCCACCAGGTTTGCACACATCTCACGAGGGATTTTGTCCCACTCCTCTTTGCAGATCCTCTCCAAGTCATTAAGATTTTGAGGGTGACGTTTGGTAACTCAAACCTTCAGTTCCCTCCACATATTTTCTATGGGATTAAGGTCTGGAGACTCCAGGACCTTAATGTTCTACTTATTGAGCCACTCTTTTGTTGCCTTTGCCATGTGTTTTGGGTCATTGTCATGCTGGAATACCCATCCACAACCCATTTTCAATGCCCTGGCTGAGGGAAGGAGGTTCTCACCCAAGATTTGATACATGGTATCAAAAGGTACATGGCCCTGTCCATCATCCCTTTGATGCAGGACGTTGTCCTGTCCCCTTAGCAGAACAATACCCCCAAAGCATAATGTTTCCACATCCATGTTTGATGGTGGGGATGGTGTTGTTGGGGTCATAGTCAGCATTCCTCCTCCTCCAAACACGGCGAGTTGAGTTGATGCCAAAGAGCTTGATTTTGTCTCATCTGACCACAACACTTTCGCCCAGTTCTCCTCTGAATCATTCAGATGTTCATTAGCAAAGTTCAGACAGGCCTGTGCATGTGCTTTCTTGAGCAGGGGGACGTTGCGGGTGCTGCAGGATTTCAGTCCTTCACGGGGATGATTCCTCACCGTTTTCATGATCATTGAAACTCCACGAGGTGATCAAGCATGGACTGTGGGAGATTGACAGTTATTTTGTGTTTCTTCCATTTGTGAATAATTGCAACTGCTTGATTGATTGCTTCTGTGGACAGGTGTCTTTTATACAGGTAACAAGCTGAGATTAGAAGCACTCCCTTTAAGCCCTGGTTCACACTGGTGCGATCTGACATGCGATTTGACATGTCAAATCGGCGATATTTGCCGCAAATTGCGGTCAATGGCACTGTCCTAATCGGTGCGACGGTGCGACGCTGCACCGATTTCAAAAAGTAGTTTCTGTACTACTTTTTGCGATTTTCGGGCCGTGATTTACATTGACATCTGTGCAGAAACCTGCACAGATGTCCCTGTAATCGCGGCCGAAATCGGGACTGACAGGCGGGAGTGAAATCGTGCGAGTTCAGCTGAACTCGCACGGCTTCACTCCCGCAGCCCCAGTGTGAACCTGGGCTAAAGAAGGGCTCCTAATCTCAGCTCGTTACCTGTATAGAAGACACCTGAAAGCCAGAAATCTTGCTGATTGATAGGGGATCAAATACTTATTTCACTCATTAAAATGCAAATTTAATGCCTGGTTCACACTGGTGCGATTTGACATGTCAAATCGGCGAAATTTGCCGCAAATTGCATCTGCGGCGCTGCACCGATTTCAAAAAGTAGTTTCTGTACTACTTTTTGCGATTTCAGCCGCGATTTACATTGACATCTGTGTCAGATGTCTCTGTAATCAAGCTGAAATCGGGACTGACAGGCAGGAGTGAAATCGGCTTCACTCCCGCAGCCCCAGTGTGAACCTGGGCTAATCATAACTTTTTTTAAATGCGTTTTTCAGGATATTTTTTGTTGTTGTTCTGTCTCTCACTGTTGAAATAAACCTACCATTAAAACTATAGACTGATAATTTCTTAATCAGTGGGCAAACATACAAAATCAGCAGGGGATTAAATACTTTTTTCCCTCACTGTATTTATATATATGTAGCGCCCCCCCCCCCCCGTCCCCTTGTAAATAAAACGGCTGGTTTGTCTAGGGGTATGTGGGAGGAGGGTGAGGTTCACTATGGCCTATGTGCAGAGGTGAAAGCCAACACTTATTCGGGCCTGTGTTCTGGATGGAGCCTCCGCTTCTCCTTGAAGTTTAACTGTCAGTAATAGAGCCCCACATCATAAAAAGTCCAACACTTCTTTATTCTTCTTGACAAGTGAACAGCATCAGTTGAACTTTTAAATAAACAGACAGGGTGTGGATATGAGTAGGTCCAGGCACAGTGAACTCCCCCATTCCTTTTAGTGCAAATAGGCTTGGCGCACGGTCTCTGCCACCGAGCGTGAGGTTGGTCGCTGCCACCGACCGGGTGAACTATTGAGGCCCCTGCCACAGGCCTGAGAGCAGGTCTCTGCCACCGACCTGAGTTGATTAGATGAACCGCTGCCACCGGTCATAGAACATGAATCACCTTCCCTGATGAATTGGCCCCTGTTTGGGAAAGACATCCATCCGGACGGTCTCCAGAGGTCCACCCGGCACTGGCAATATGCTGTACCAGCTCTTCCAGAGGATCACCTCTCTGGTCCCTTACGCCCTGGATTCAGGCACCCGACACCCGGGGCACCTTAGAACGATCCCTCCCTCGCGGGACCAGGCCTTCGGTTGAGTACCTCACCTTAGACTGAAGGTGTCTGGGATGGAACACGAACTCCACGTGTACAGGCCAAGGGCGCCTGGACACCGATCACGGACAGCAGCCCTCAGGCTAAAGGTGCCTGGGACTCCGACCTCGTGGTGAAGATGTCCGCCCCCTTTATACCCTCTCCCAACAAGCACAGCGGGTTCCCTGCCCCACAGTACAGCTGCTGTGAGAGGTCAAAAAGGGTACGGCACTGCAGTGGTGGTTCAACCCCGGCTCAAAGCGACAATGCCGCCTACTGGGCCACGGGGAACTAAACACCACCGATGTCTTCACACAAATGAAAACACAGCCCTACTCTACCAATCAGTGCATCAGGGTCATACTACCACCCAGATGCTGCCTTTAAATAGTACATACCCGCTACATATATATATGATTTCACACATTTTTCGTAATGAACAGAATCAAAATCCAAATCAAATCATTCCTCCTGTATTGAATTGTATTGAACTGTACTGTCTGCCCTCATATTGTAAAGCGCTGTGCAAAGTGTAGGCACTATCTATATAAAGCCTGTATATTAGTAATATTAATATTTGGTGTGACCACCCTTTGCCTTAAAAACAGCATCAATTCTTCTAGGTACACTTGCACACAGTTTTTGAAGTAACTCGTGGGTAGGTTGTTCCAAACATCTTGATGAACTAACCACTGACCAAATTTCCAACTCTTTGCAGAAATACAGCCCCAAACATGCAAGGAACTTCCACTTTGTTTTACTTTTGCCTGCAGACACTCATTATTGTACTGTTTTCCAACCCTTCGGCGAACAAACTGCCTCCTGCTACAGCCAAATATTAAAAATTTTGACTCATCAGTCCAGAGCACCTGATGCCATTTTTCTGCTCCCCCAGTCCCTATGTTTTTGTGCATAGTTGAGTTGCTTAACCACTTCCATACCGGGCTTTTTATACCACTTCCATACCGGGCCTATTCTGGCACTTCTCTCCTACATGTACAAATCATCATTCTTTTGCTAGAAAATTACTCAGAACCCCCAAACATTATATATGTTTTTTTAGCAGACACCCTAGGGAATAAAATGACGGTCGTTGCAACTTTTTATCTTGCACGGTATTTGCGCAATCATTTTTCAAACGCCTTTTTTTGGGGGGAAAAAAATGGTTTCATGAATTAAAAAATAACAAAACAGTTAAGTTAGCCCAATTTTTTTGTAAAATATGAAAGCTTATGTTACGCCGAGTAAATAGATACCTAACATGTCACGCTTTAAAATTGCGCACACTCATGGAATGGCGCCAAACTTCGGTACTTAAAAATCTCCATAGGCGACGCTTTGAAAATTTTTACAGGTTACCAGGTTAGAGTTACAGAGGAGGTCTAAGGCTAGAATTGTTGCACGCGCTCTAACGCACGCGGCGATACCTCACATACAGTATGTGGTTTGAACAGCGTTTACATATGCGGGCGGGACTTACGTGTGTGTTCGCTTCTAAGCGCGAGCTATTGGGGACGGGTGTTTTAAAAAATATATATATTATTTTATTTTTATTTTTTTACTTTTTTTTTTTTATTATTACACTTTTTTTTTTTGATCACTTTTATTCCTATTACAAGGAATGTAAACATCCCTTGTAATAGGAATGGTGTGTGACAGGTCCTCTTTATGGAGAGATGCGGGGTCAATAAAACCCCACATCTCTCCTCCAGGCTGGAAAGCATGAAATCGTGAAAAAAAATTCACTGATCTCATACTTACAGCCGCAATGGCGGCTTTGTTTACATTTGAGGACCCGGGCGTGACGTCATCACATCGCGCCCGGGCCTCCGACGATCATAGAGATGACGGCGGGAGGGGGGGATGTCCTGTATATGGTTGTAAGAGCGAGCTGGGACTTTCATCCAGTGATCCACGGGGCACAAGAGGAGGATTAGAACGGTACATCTACCGGCAAGGTGTTTGTCTGTGTGAGTGTGTGTCTCTATGTCATCCATATCCTGGAAGAAACAGATGCTAGCCTCATCTGCCCATAGTTAAAATGGCTGCCCACACAGCACATGTGAGTGCTGTACTAATAAATCATTCCATAGCAAATGCAGCCCTTTGTTCAAAGTGAACTTCCTAAATCTCATTAATAATATCTTTGGCTGCTGCAGCTTTTTTTACATTTTATTTCCCCTTTGGCTGCAGTTCCTCTTTAGGTGGTTAAAAGAGCTTGAATGGCACATCTTGAAATCCCCGTCTGCTTTGAAATCCTTGTCTGGGTAAGACCTTGCTGATGCGGTATATCTACCTTGTGTCTTGTTACTGAGCTTAGTCTTGCCATGGTGTATGACCTCACCTTAGAAGCAGAGTTTGGCTGTTCCTCACCCAGTATTAAGCATCCTACACAGCTATTTCTGTTTCAGTTAATGACGGTGTTTCAACCTTTCAAACGACAGAAGACTGGTAGCATCTAGTGGCACAAAGGAGTTACTGTAGGGACAGCTCCAGATTGAAGGTGAGTGTTGCAGTGAAAGCAACTTTGCTATTTGCTGGCTACTGGATGTTGAAGTTTTTTTTCTTAAAGGGGAGGTTCACTGGAATATATTTTTTTAAAAGCCAGCAGCTACAAATACTGCAGCTGCTGACTTTTAAAAATAGGACACTTACCTAAGCGGGACTCTAAACCCGGAAGTGGTGCAAATACCTGTTTTGTACAGGTATTTGCACCCCCTCCCCCCTGAAATGTGCCAAATGTGACACCGGAGGGGGGGAGGGTTCCAAAAAGTGGAGGTTCCATTTTGGGTGAACCTCCGCTTTAAAGTAGTTGTAAAGGCAGAATGTTTTTGATCTTAATGCATTCTATGTATTAAGATCAAAAACCTCTATATAGCAGCCTCCTCAGCACCCCCTGATTACCTACCTGAGCTGAGCCCCATCTCTCTCCAGCAATGTCCACCAGTGTCTTAGCCATCCGGGACTCTCCTCCTGATTGGCTGAGACACAGCAGCGGCACCATTGGCTCCCGGGGTTGTCAATCAAAGTCAACTTGCCAATCAGGGGGCAGGGATGAGTTGGGGCTCTGTGTCTGAATGGACACAGGGAGCTGGGATTTGGCTCGGGTGCCCCCATAGCAAGCGGCTTGTTGTGGGGGCACTTGACAGGAGGGAGGGGCCAGGAGCAGCGAAAAGGGACCCGTGAAGAGGAGGATTGGGGCTGCTCTGTGCAAATCCAACTTCACAGAGAAGTTGAGTATAACATGTTTGTTATGTATTTTTTTGTTAAAAAAAAAGACTTTACAATCACTTTAATCTACTTTACTGTTTTTTTTTTTATAGATGTAAGCCTTTGAAACACTGTCATGAACAAACCAAATGTGTTTTAACCGCTTGCCATCCAGCCACCACAGTTATACTGCGGCAGGTTGGCTCGGCTGCGCGAATCGCCATACCTGTACGTCGGTCGCTTAAATAGCTATAGCAGGCACGCACGCGTCGCCGGAGCCGATGCGCAAGGTAGGAGGCCGCGATGTCCGCCAGCCACCCGCGATTGCTACACAGAGAGCCAAAATGGAGATCTGTCAATGTAAACAAACAGATCCCCGTTCTGTCAGGGGAGTACAGAGTGATCGTCTGTTCCTAGTGATTAGGAACAGCGATCTCTCTGTATTCCGTTAGTCCAATCCCCCCACAGTTAGAAACACCTCCCAGGGAACACATTTAACCCCTTGATCGCCCCTAGTGTTAACTCCTTCCCTGCCAGTGTCATTTATACAGTAATCAGTGGCTATTTTTAGCTCTCATCACTGTAATAATGTCACTGGTCCCCAAAAAGTGCCAAAAGTGTCCGATCTCTGTCCACGACAATGTCACAGTCCCACTAAAAATCGCTGATCACCGCCATTACTATTAAAAAAAAAAAGTATAATAAAAATGGCATAAATATATCCCCTATTTTGTAGACACTATAACTTTTTCGCAAACCAATCAATATACAGTACGCTTATTTCGTTTTTTTTTTACCAAAAATATGTAGAAGAATACATATTGGCCTAAATTTATTAGGAAATTGTTATTTTTTGTTTATTTTTTGGATATTTATTATAGCAAAAAGTAAAAAATATATATTTTTTTCTCTAATTTTTTTCTGAGGTGATCAAATACCACCAAAAGAAAGCTCTATTTGTGGGGAAAAAAGAACGTCAATTTTGTTTGGGTATAGCGACTAGGCTTGTGCAATTCATTTCGTAACGAATTGAAATTCGTCCGAATTTAGCAACTTTCGGACATTCGGAAGCATTCGAATTTCCGAACAAAGCAATTACGAATAAGACCGAATCCGAAATAAATTATACCGCAAATAGCGAATGCCCGAATGTCTTCGGCATAATTCGTTATGAAAAAGTTACGAATGTACGAATCCATACGAAGCACAATAACACTCACTCTGCTCTGCTCTCTGCTTCTCCCACATCGTGCTGAACTCCCTCTCAAAATGGTGTACAGGGGCGGAGGTTATAGCCGCATGTAAAAAACGAAAGTAAAATACGAGATTTCGAATCCATTCGAAGCACAATAACACTCTGCTCTGCTCTCTGCTTCTCCCTCACCGTGCTGAACCCTCTCAAAATGGTGTACAGGGGCGGAGCCTATAGCCGCATGTTAAAAACGAAAGTAAAATACGAGATTTCGAATCGTTACAAATAACCGCAATGTATTTAGAAAAGTACAAATCCATTCGAAGCACATTAGGCATAATAGGCAGCGTCGTTGTGAGAGAGACACGGAAAATTACGAATCAACGAACCCAAAAAAAGTTACGAAAGTAGGAGTTGTGTCCAGAATCAACAAAAAACAACGTACTCTACCGAAAGTACGAAGCCAAAAAAAGTTACGAAAGTAGGAGTTGTGTCCAGAATCAACGAAAAACAACGTACTCTACCGAAAGTACGAATTATAAAGCAACAAAAAATTCAACGAAAAATGTCGCTTGCAAAAATACGAATGAGTCCGAACACGAAAAATCCCGTCTAGCAAAATTACGAATGATTACGAATCAACAGGACCGGAAAGAAACGAACCGAAACGGAACGAATTTTTCCGTTGTGCACAAGTCTAATAGCGACGCAGTTATGTATCGCAAAAAATGGCCCATTTCACCTAACGCCGATATACGTCGGCAGAATGGCACGGCTGCGCAAAGCAACGTACCTGTACGTTGCTTTGAATTTGGCGCCGTGCGGGCGCGCTCGCGCCGCCGCTGACGCGCGTGCTCCGTGAGCGTGCCCGCAGGTCCCACGGACTCCATGTCAGCCGGGTGCCCGCGAACGTCTCACGGAGAGGCAGAACGGGGAGATGCCTATGTAAACACTTATTAACAGGAGAAGTTGGGAAGCTCCCACCCTCCATACAGACCGATCGCACCACCTGCCCTCTGCTATGAAAGGTAGGAGGGGAAAGGGAAATGAGCACACTGATTTACAGGAAGGAAGTGCTGGCTGCTATGTAAACAGTGGGCCACCATGTAAAGGGAGGGCACTGAGATGTAACAAGGGGTGCTATAATATAAAAGTGATGGCTGTACTGTAAAAGGGGGACTTTGTTGCGAAGGGGGATTGCATTATAAAGGGGGTGCTATTATGTAAAGGGGACTGCATTGTAAAAGGGGGGTATTTATATGTGAAGGGGGGCTGTAATGTAATGTGGGGACTGCAATGTAAAGGGGCTGTGATGTAAAGGAGGCGAGACTGTGATATAAAGATAGGGGACTGGGATGTAAAAGTGGGGAACGGGGTTGCAAAGGGGAGGACTGTTATGTAAAGATGGGGGGATGCAATATAAAGGGGGCAGGCTGTAATGTAAAGATGGGGAAACTACGATGTTAAGGCACTCTGATGCAAAAAGGAGGGACTGTATTGTGAAGAGGGGCTGTGATGTAAAGGGGGGGACTGCGTTGTAAAAAGATTGCGCTGTGATGTAAATAGGGAAGCAATGTAAAGGCGGGCTGCGATTCAAATGGGGATAATGTTATGTAAAGAGAGGACTGTGTTGTAAAGGGGGCTAAGTAATAGAATAGGGTCCAGTAGGGGTCAAGATCGCATGTTTGTTCTAACAGTTGCACTTGTCACTATCCGAATACACCAATCAGTGGCTGCAGCCAATGATCAAGAAACGTTTTCCAACATGTTCCTTTTCTAACATGTCCAAGGTGTCCTCTGACAAAATTCAGTCAAACGACGACTTCTGTCAAGCAGGGATTGCCACACACCGATTGAAATGTATCCAGTCCCTGCTCAACTGGCCAAATTTCGATCAGTGTATGGCCAACTTTACACTCCATCTGTCTCTCTCTCTCTATGTTTTTATCTGATCATCTGTTTCTTTCTATCTTTCTCTGCTCTGTCTCTTCTGTTCCTCTCTGTATAAGGCTCCTTTCACACCAGCAGACTGAACGGGTCTACCTGTCCGTTTTTCAGATGGACCCGATCAGACCCCCTATTGTTCTCTATGGGGAGGTGGATGTAAAAAGACGTGTCAGTTTACACCAGCCTGCATTCGATCCGCCAAAAAAAGATGAATGCCGATCCGTTCCCCATCTGTCTAGCGGATCGGATTGGATGACAGTTGGATGAAAAGGGACCACTCCATAGAGAACAGCGGGCTGTGTCCGTGTCCACTCTGCATTGCAGAGACGACATGGACCTGTCATCAGCCTGCTCAGTGGGAAGCAGCGGACAGATCCCCTGCTGAGCAGGCAGATCCGCTTGATGGAGTCTGCTCCATGTAAAAAGGGCATTACTCTTTCTCTCCCACTGTTCTTCTCCATGTCATTCACTCTGTCTCTCTCCTTTATGTTTCTCTCTATTTCTCATACTCTACCTGAAAGGGTCTTGTAAAAAGCCCCCCTAATGTTTAAACTGCTTTGTGCGATGTTATTGAAACCTAAGGCTGGTGTGACGGGAGTAATTTTGGGTGGGGGGCTTGTGGAACTCAGCTTACCTTGGAGAGCTCTGGAAACTCTGTGTCCAGCATCCCTGGCCCCTCCTATGTGTAAATCACCCTGTGTCCATTAGGGGCACAGGGTGGTTTATTCCCCTGTGAGGCTCTGTGGAGGTTGGCCATGTTTATGTGAAATTTAACCTGCGCCACAAGTAAGAGAAAGGAAGATTCAGGCCTGGCAATTTCTGGCTGCGTAGTTCGTGGGCGTCGCAAGTCTGGAAAAGCCTGCGAAGTAAGTGCAGCAAAAGAAAAAGAAAGGGGAGGAGCCCCGCTAAGTGAGAGCTCCTCGTGGTGTGTTTGGTGACAAAAGGGACAATATCTATTGGACTATTGACGAAGCGACATGTCTGCTCCTTCGTGGAGACCTGCTTCACCGGGATCTTGTATTCTTTTGCCCGGTCCAACCATGGATGTGACCCCTATTGCTGCCTCTTTGACTGACACAGGAATCCGGCTGAAGCCCAGAGGCCGTTTCGCCCTTTATGCATGCAGAGATGCAGAGGCCTTGGGCATGATCTGTGTAAAGTGTCAGGGACTGATTGTGCATCTTAGGCCTTTCGGGAGATGTACCCGCTGTGGGGAATTCCTGTTCAAGGTAGAGCAGCCAACAGAGAAGCCAAAAGTCTACTGAGTGAATTGGATCTCATGTGATGTTACTCCTGAGGGGGAGGTGTGTGCTATCACCGCCATTCCCAAGCGCAGTCCCGCAGAGGTGGTGGAGGTAAAGACTGAAGCTCCAGCCATTGAGGAATTTGAGGCGGAGTACCCAGCGGATGCTGCATCAGTCACAACGGAGCCCTTCCTTCCGCCTGCTAAAAGGAAGGTAGGACTCATAAAGGCTTCCCGCAGCCGCGGTGGAGGCCCACCCCAGCGCCCACCTGACTCGGATCGTCCAGCCGGAGAAGTTTCAGAAGGATCCATGATGGTCAAAGGTGGAGGTCGGCTGGGGAAAGGAACCAAGATCAGTGTTCTTTCTATTAGGGACGCTTGGGTACCTGACCCAAGGGAACTGTTGAAAGATGATCCTGTGTCCACGAGAGTTTGCCTGCCAGCAGAGATGTGGGACTCTTCGGACATAGATTCTTCCTCTGATATGGGACATAACGCAGAGATTGATGAACTGTTTGTCACTAAGGGATGGGACAAGATTTCGTTGACTTCTCCCCGTAGTGTAAAGGGATCGCCCATGGACTCTGGGGATACTACACCCCGGGTGGAAGCCCCTGTTTGTGCTGGAGAAGTTGTCTCCGTACCTGTGTTGCAAACTCCGGTGTCTCCCGTGCCTGCTGTACCGGAGGGCCGTTCACCGTTGAGGCCTCCTATGCCACAGTTGGAGCCTGTGCACCCTAGGAGATCTCCGGATGCTATCGTCCTGCCAGGAGCTGGAGATCGGGTGACCATGCCGCCTTTGGCCCGACTGCAACGGCTTTTGAACCAGAAGGTTGCAGCGGACTATGGATGGGAGTACCCATACGTCCCAAAGAACTTGTTGTTTGAAATCGAAGCCTCCCGAGAACGATGGTACAGTGACTTATCTGGGATCGTTTGGAGGTAAAGAAAGGCCACAGGTACCTTTCATGTTAGGCCGTAATGGCTGGAAGTTACAAGGGCTGCCAGAAATATTGGACTTTTGGTCGCCACATACACGCGGATCGGGTCGTAATCTGCAGTAAGGACAAGGATGATGTGACTTATTCGATTGAGACTTTGGATAAGGACTGGAAGTCTCTGACTCTCCCTAATCCACGCTTTTACCTGAGTGGTACTTGTTTTTTTTTACCGCTTCGGGGACAAATGCCTTGAACTGCTGTGTTGACTCTATTCCCGGGGATTTTGTTTTTTTGTTGTTCCCTTCCCTTTTTAAGGAAAAGAAAAAAAAGACTTTGGGGTAGAGCTAGTCAGGGCCAAGCTGGAAGCCGCCGAGATCAACAAGGGGATCCTTTTATTGTGGTGCGTTAGTGCGCACTTAGGCTAAGAAAATAAAAAAAGATATATGTGTGCTGCCACTAGGTGGTAGTGGTCTGCAAAACTTTTGAAGCACTTACCCAGTACTACTATTTAAAATACATTAGGCTTAGTGTGTGTCATTTAGATGAAACAAATGATCTCTTCTAGGAGAGGTGGTTTGGTTCATGTACATACAGTAGTGATAGAATGTTATTTATTTGTAGGATATCTGTTTTCTTTCCCATGCAGGAGACCATCAAGCAACTTACTGGAGATTGGGTGGGATCTAGTTGCGATAGGATGGTGGGAGGGAATATTATTATATTTTTTTTTTGTGAAAAATGTTTTTGTCTCTCTTCTTTTACTGAAAATTCACTTCTTTGATTCAGGCACTCTGGTAGTTTTTTTTGTTGTGTTTTTCTTTGTACATAGTTCTGAAGGTAAGTTTGCGCCTGCTCAGGATTGACTGTGCAAATTTATCTCCAGACACTGGGGACAGTGTCTCTTTAAGAAGGGGGAGTGTGTAGCGGGGGTCCCAAATTTAGGGATTGCTATACCAAATTTAAGGGTGATTCGAGTGGTAGTTGGCTCGAATCTTTCAATTTGCTGGACTCTGCCTTGCTGCTGTTTTGCCTGGTGTGCAGTTCCCCTTAGAAGTATGGGTGGCGCTGTCACTTGTACTCGGGGTTGAACCACAGGTAATGGGGCAGTGATTTGGTGTCCTCTCTTGGCAGCCGTGAAGTGTTCTACCTGCTGTGCATGCCGGGAGAGGATACATAAGGGGCAGACGCCATCAGAGAGGGGTCGGTTCTTTTTGGTTCCAGAGTCGGAGTCCTGGTGCGGGGCGCATGGCCTTCCAGGCCATGGGGCCACGTGCACTTCAGTCCCAGGCACCTTTAGTCCTGGGACTGCAACTTCAGCCCTGGGCCCAGCACCTTTAGCTGGAGCCCACTTCGGGAGGAGGAATCCCAGGGTGCTGCCTTGCGAGGGGACCCGTTTCTAGAAGAGGAGGCTGGGGGAGGACCGTTCCGAAGGACTGGTGAGAGATCACAGTGAAGAAAGGGGCCCAGTAACTCTCTGGAGGGATGTCATCCATCTGAAAACAGAGATCTAAACAACGGGACCAGTAGGAGGTTTGGGACACTATAGATTCTGTGGCAGAGGATCTCCTGAACGCATCTATTAGGGAATCTAATAGACTGTTCGAGTTACACGCCGGCTGCTAGTGCCTTTGGGTAACTATCCGGGTGAGCTATACCCACTCGGGATCGAGTGGTGAAGAAACAAGAGTGCCTGAATTGATCTGTCTTCCTAACACCTTTCTCTTCTCCTCATTTTGTGGATGTTCATGCATAAAGAAATAAACTCTATGTTGGAGTTGACGCTGGTGTGGACCTTGGAGTTACTTGGGGTATAGAGACTTTTGTCCTTACATTCTAGGGACGGAAGCCAACTCTGAGGGGAGCCCCGCTGCAAAGACCCGTAAGTGAAAACAAGTGTTCTTAACCTCTGCAACCCAGGGGAAACGGGCATGGTGGAGACCGGGTGCCTTCTTCTCCTGTGATTGAGCCAAACAGTGGAGAAGGAGGGCCGGGTGCGCTACACCCCTATAACATTTGTTTTGCTGTCTGTGCAGTGTGCACCTGTTCAGAACATTTCACCTCACTTTCGTCCCAATGACAAATGTTTTTTGAAAATTTGTTTTTTTTTATTGAAACAAGGATTGGTGATAAAGCATCAGTGGAAAGGAGACACTTTTCCCATATTAACTCTTACAGGAGAGAATTTCCATTCCTAGGGGTAGATTTCCTCTCACTTCCTGTTGTCTCCTTCCGTTTGTAAGTTGGATGTTTGAAAGTAGGGGCCTGCCGTATATACTCTGTAGAAATTTGGCCCTTAGGTGTTGGTGTTGCCACAACACTGTAAGCCCTCACAGTTACTCTTGGTGGGCGCTGGAACGCCCTGCTGTGAACTATTATATCAAGAATTGTAATTACATGCCATTGTTGAACAGTGGTAGGAAAAATTGGGCCTTTGGTGGTGGTGCTGGTGCCACAACACTGTAAGCCCTCACAGTTACTCTTGGTGGGCGCAGGAATGGGCCCAGCTGTGTAATATTAGATCAAGAATTGCAATTACATGCCCCTGTTGAACGGGGGCAGAAAAATTGGGCCTTTGGTGGTGATGGTGTTGCCACAACACTGTAAGCCCTCACAGTTACTCTTGGTGGGCGCAGGAATGGGCCCTGCTGTGAATTGTTAGATCAAGAATTGTAATTACATGCCCCTGTTAAACAGGGGCATAAAAATTGGGCCTTAGGCACTGGTGCCACAACACTGCAACCCCTCATAGATACTGTACTTGGAGCGCAGCAATGAGCCCTGCTGCAAAGTATTGCATCAAAAATTGTAATTACACGCCCCTGTTAAACAGGGGCAGAAAAATTGGGCCTAAGCCACTGGTGGCGATGCCCAGAGCCAAAAATGTTCTTACAAGCTATCAGCATGATCATTGAGGAGAAAGAGGATAGTCACTCAGCATAACAGGATAGTCACTCAGCATCAGCATAGGCAGTCTTGAAGGGATCTGACATTTCAAAAAAAAATATTTGGTTACATCAGCATCAGGTGCTTGGTAGCTGGTGGTGATCCAAGACTGATTTATTTTTATGAATGTCAGTCGATCGACCGAGTCGGTGGACAGGTGCACCCTGTGATCGGTTACAAAGCCTCCAGCAGCACTGAATGTGCGTTCTAAAAGAACGCTGGATGCAGGACAGGCCAGTAGCTCAATTGCATACTGGGCAAGCTCTGGCCAGTGATCCATCCTTAAGACCCAGTAACCCAGAGGATTTTCGGTGGGAAAGGTGTCCAAGTCTGATCTTGCCCCTAGGTATTCCTGCACCATGTAAACCAGATGCTGGCGATGGTTGCTGGAATCGATCATACCTTGGGGCTGCGTACTAAAAAATTGTCTGAACGCATCGGTCAGACGGCCACCTTCTCCACCGCTCCTTCATTGACTGATCGAAGCCTCGGCAACACGTTGCCCAGGACCAGGAATTTGTAACCTCCCAGTCTCTGGGAACGCGTTGCACAGACCTTTCTGCAAGGCCTCCCGAAGATGCTTCATCCTCTGCTCCCTCTGCGACGGCAAGATAAGGTCCGCAACCTTACCCTTGTAACGTGGATCAAGGAGGGTTGCCAGCCAGTAATGATCCCTCTCCTTGATCGCACGAATACGAGGATCCCTGCGCAGGCTTTGCAGGATCAGGGAGGCCATGCATCGTAGGTTTGCTGAGGCATTTGGTCCGGAGTCCTCTGGGTCACTCAGGATGACATGATCCGCAGCCACCTCCTCCCAGCCACATACAAGCCCATGGGTGTCTTGGGACTGTAATTGATTCCTTGAAGACTGCTGCTGACGCTGAGTGCTAGGCTCCACCTCTATGCTGACACAATCCTCCTCCTCCTCCTCTTTCTGTGTGATAGCCGGGCCAGCAGGAACACTGTCTGGATAAAGGGGGCCTTGAGAGGTAAGGAAGTCCTCCTCTTCCTGCCTCTGTTCTGCCTCAAGTGCCCTGTCCATTATTCCACGCAGCGTGTGCTCCAACAGGTGGACAAGAGGGACGGTTTCACAGATGCATGCACTGTCACTGCTCACCATCATCGTGGCCTCCTCAAATGGTGCCAGGACAGTGCATGCATCCCTGATCATGGCCCACTGGCGTGGGGAAAAAAATCCAAGCTCCCCAGACCCTGTTCTGGTGCCATATTGCAACAGATACTCATTGATGGCCCTCTGCTGCGTGTGCAGCCGCTACAGCATGGCCAACGTAGAGTTCCACCTGGTGGGCATGTCACAGATTAGGCGGTTCATGGGCAGGTTGGATTCCTTTTGCAGGTCAGCCAGGCGAGCACTGGCATTATATGACCGGCGGAAATGCCCACAGAGTTTCCTGGCCTGCTTCAGGACCTCCTGTAAGCCCTGGTACCTGCCCAAGAACCGCTGCACCACCAAGTTAAGGACGTGAGCCAAACAGGGCAGTTGTCCCTGTCGGAGGGCGGAGAGGAGGTTGGTGCCATTTTCGCAAACCACCTTTCCTGGCTTAAGCTGGCGTGGCGTCAACCACCTCTGAGCCTGCCCCTGCAGAGCTGACAGAATCTCTGCCCCAGTGTGGCTCCTGTCCCCCAAGCCCACCAGCTCAAGCACCGCATGGCATCTTTTTGCCTGCGTACTTGCGTAGCCCATTGAACGCCTACAGAGCACCGCTGGTTTCCGAAGACAAAGCACAGGTAGAGGCCATGGAGGAAGAAGAAGAGGAGGGGGTGGAGGAGAGAGGTGTGTCAGAATCACCAGTAGTAACATTGTGGAGGTGTGGTGGCGGAACAACCTCCAACACTACTGCACCTTGTCCTGCATCCTTCCCAGCTGCCAGCAGAGTCACCAAATGCGCCGTGAAAGATAGGTAACGTCCATGTCCATGCCTGCTGGACCATGAGTCATCGGTAATATGCACCTTACCGCTGACCGCCTTGTCCAGCGAGGCTAAGACATTGCCTTCCACATACCGGTAGAGAGCCTAAATCGCCTTCCGTGAGAAAAAGTGGCGTTTGGGAACCTGCCACTGAGGAACCGCACATTCCACAAACTCACAGAAGGGGGCAGAGTCTACCAACTGAAAAGGCAGCAGTTGAAGTGCTAGCAAGTTAGCCAAGCTAGCATTCAACCGCTGGGCATGTGGATGGCTGGGAGCGAACTTATTTTGGCGGTGCAGCAGCTGGGGCAGGGAAATTTGCCTGGTACAATCTGACGTCGGTGTACCAATAGCAGATTGCCCGCAAGTACTTGGCTGTGACACACCTAATTCTACACCTTCATTCCTCTCAGTGCAGGTTTCAGAGAGAACTGAAGGTATAGTGGGGTTGGAGATCCCAGCTGATGAGGAGATACGCCTGAGACATATGTTGCAAATGGCAATGGTGCCATCTGCTGCACACGTTTGAAAAAAGGCCCACACCAATGAACTTTTGGAATAACGCGCAGAGAAAGCAGCGCCCTGCACATGTGGAGCTCTGCGGTGTGATGCTCTTAAGCTGGCCCCTGGAGGGCATCCTGCCTCGTTGGAGATGTGCCGCCTCCTCCTCTCTCCTATCAGGCACCCATGTGGAGTCAGTGACCTCATCATCCCCTCCCTCCTCTGCACTGGAGCAAATCTGGCAGTATGCTGCAGCTGGGGGAACATGACTGCCAGATAGTTGTCCTTGTTGGGCACCCCCTCTCTCTGGGCTCACGTTACTACCCCCTCTCTCTGGGCTCACGTTACTGCCTTCCTCTAGCTGGGTTCCATCATCGGAGCCTTCAAAACGCTGGGCATCCTCCTGGAGCATGTACCCAACACTGTGGTCAAACAGTTCGGGGGACTCCTCAGGAGGACATGGTGGGGCTAGGGAAGAAATGACTGATGCCATTGAGCCGAGGGAAGAGCCCGCTTTGGCAGCTGCTTTGCCAGACAAAGTACCCTGAGCCTGGGTGAGAGAGGATGAGGAGGATGAGGACGGCTTGGTCTACTCTACTCTACCAAGTCTTGGGCATGTTGTGGCTCAACATGGCCAGCTGCCGAAAAGAAGGACAAGTGTGTCCCACGGCCACGTGCTGATGAGGATGCACCGTGTCCACGAACAGCACTGTTGCCTCTAGACACAGAGCCTGCTTGCCCTCTTTTATTACCTTGCGACTGTCTGCCTCTCCTTGTTTGCCTTCCAGACATACTAATGGCCTGCAGTGAGATGTAGCTGCACAAAGGTGGGATGTATATATATATATATATATGTATATATATATATATATATATATATATACTGATTATAATGCAGCTATCAGAATCAACTGCCTGCTGTGGTATTATTATGAGAAAAGCAGCAATTGTCTTCAGTTAGTTTTAGGTGAACACTGTGCAGAGGACACAGTACACTAACTGAAAATACTTGCAGCTCCCTGTCTGTGGTTTTATTATGAGAACACCACAAATTGTATTCAGGTTCCTTTAAGGGCCAGTTCACACCAGACGCAGTTCCGTGTGCTTTTTTTCTGCACAAAGTGCATGCACAGTATTTTCCATGTATTCCAATGGCTCTTGTTGGCTCTAGTTCACACCATGCAGTCAGTTTCCGGTCAGTTTCTGCAACGGAAACTGACCGGAAACTGACTGCATGGTGTGAACTAGAGCCAACAAGAGCCATTGGAATACATGGAAAACACTGTGCATGCATTTTTAGTGCAGAAAAAATGCGCACAAAACTGTACGGAACTGCGTCTGGTGTGAACTGGCCCTAAGTGAACGCTGTGCAAAGGAAAGAAATACTGCAGTACACTAAATGAAATTAATGCAGCTCCCTGCCTGTGGTTTTATTATGAGAACACCACTAATTGTATTCAGGTAAGCTTTAGGTGAACGCTATGCAAAGCACACAGTACACTAAGTCAAACACTGCAGCTAGCACAATCACCTGCCTGCCTGTCACAGTATAGAGAATAACAGGAATGGATCTAGCTAAACTGAATACAGTGTATAAATATATATATATACACACACAACACATAGGATGCATATATATCCTCTACACACTGTAACTGCAGCTAACGGACTCACCTGCCTGCTCTAACTCAATATAAATGACACCGTCTCTCTCTCTCTCTGTAAGCTCTCTCTTTAACTAACACCGCAACACACTACACAAGGCCGCCACGGAGGCGGCCTTATATAGGGTGGGGCGTGTACTAAACCCCCTGAGACATAATTGGCCAAAGCCACCCTGGGTTTGGCCAATTATGGCTCTCTGTTTTTTGCGCGCTGTGATTGGCCAAAGCATGCGGTGCATGCTTGGCCAATCATCAGCCAGCATTGCATTGCGATGCTGCAGTGAATTATGGGCCGTGACGCGCCACTCGAATTTGGCACGAACGGCCCATAATGTTCGCAATTCAACAAACAACCGATGTTCAAATCGAACATGGGTTCGACTCGAACTCGAAGCTCATCCCTATTACCTACCAATAGTGTCAAATTCAATATTTGCTCTGTCATCCCAGAACACGTCACATTCCTTTGTCAAGGTCACTGCTGAACACGGATATAAGAGCTTGCCAGAAAGTGACTTTCACTTTCATTTACTTCCATGCATTGCTGTTCACCATGGCATCTGCAGATCTGAGAGAGGAATTGGACTGCCCTATCTGTCTGAACGTTTTCAGTGAACCCATAATGCTGAGATGCGGGCACAACTTCTGCCGTGACTGTATTGTTCGAGTGCTGGATACCAAAAAGCCATCTCGAGTTTATTCCTGCCCTGAATGCAGAGAAGAGTTTTCAGAACGTCCTGCACTGCAGAGGAACATAATCCTGCGGAAAATGGTAGAGAGTTTCCTGTCTGCTCAGCCAGATCAAAAGCCTGAGGTTTTCTGCACTTATTGTGTGGACTCTCCTGTACCTGCTGTTAAATCTTGCTTATTATGTGAAGCTTCTTTGTGTGATAAACACCTGAAAGTCCACAGCAAGTCACCAGAACACATCTTAATTGTCCCTACTTCCTCCTTGGAGAACTGGAAATGCTCCATTCACAAGGAACTTTTGAAGTATTACTGCACTGAAGACTCTGCTTGTGTCTGCATAACCTGCACTTTGGCTGGAGAACATCGAGGACACCAGGTGGAGACACTGGAGAAGGCTGCAGACAATAGGAGGAAGAAGCTGTTAAATATTCTGCAGGAATTAGTTGAAAAGAGAGAGAGGACTGAAGAGAAGGTCTGGAGTTTGCAGGAACATAAGAGAAAACTGCAAGAAGAAGCATCCGAAGCAACAGAGAGAGTCACTGTCCTGTTTAAAGCCATTAGGAGACAGCTGGAAGATTTAGAGAAGAGAGTCTTGAGGGAGATAACCAGACAAAAAGACCAATCTTTTCTCCCAATCACTGATCTGCTGCAGAAGGTGGACATTAAGGCAAAGGAACTGTCCAAGAAGATAGATCATTTTGAGAAGATGTGCGACACGCCTGATCCGCTCACTCTTTTACAGGATTCAGATGCAGATGATACAGGTGACACTGAGGATGGTGATGATGGGCTCAGAAACAGACAGGTCCATGGCATTGGAGATCTGGATATAACTCTAATCTCCAAATCACTGAACACACTATCTGATGTATTAGCTGGTATTAATCAAGGGATATATGTGAAAAGAATAGTGGATGTTGTATTAGATGAAAACACAGCTGGTAATAACATATGTATATCGAGCGATGGTAAAACTGCATATGAATCGAAATTCCAGAATCGCCCGGTGACCAAGGTCAGATTTCATTATCCCCAGGTGATGAGCACCACAAGTTTTTCTTCTGGTCGACACAGCTGGGAAGTAGAAATCAGTAAATCAGATGATTGGAGAATTGGGATGTGTTATCCTAGCATAGACAGGGAAGGGCAAAGCTCAGGCCTCGGGTACGATAAAAAGTCCTGGGGTTTGCGGAGAAGGTTTAGTAAAAATTACACAGTAAGGCATGACAATAACATGGTGACTTTACCTCATAATATATCCAGCGATAAAATTAGGGTGTGTCTGGATTATGAGGCTGGCCAGCTATCCTTTTATGAGCTGGGTAACCCAATTAAACACCTCCACACCTTCACCACCACCTTTACGGAGCCCCTCCATGCCGCAATATGTGTCTGGGGTGGTAGTCTGAAGATATGTGGATAGGAGTATACTAGAGCTGCACGATTAATCGTTAAGAATGAAAATTGCGATTCTTTTCCATTCCCGATCTTCAAAACAGCATTTCACGATTCTTAATAACAAGTGCAGAGAGTTATCACAGCTGAAAAAAAACAGGCAGCCTGCCAAGTTTTTTTACAACATTGTGGATAAGTATAAAAATGCACTGATTACTGTGTAAATGACACTGGCAGGAAAGGGGTTAAACACTAGGGGGCAATCAAGGGGTTAAGCGTGTGCTAGGGAGTGATTCTAACTGTAAGGGGGGATGGTCTCACAACAACATGACAGAGATCACTGCTCCCGATGACAGGGAGCAGTAGATCCCAGTCATATTGCTAGGCAGAACAAGGAAATGCCTTGTTGACACGATTGCGCGCGCCCACTACCCCGCAAATTAAAAGGGACACAAAGGTAGGCCCATTTGCCCACTGCTGCCATTCTGCCAATGTATGTCGGCAAGTGGTTAAAGACTAAACCTTTTTCTGCCACTTGTTAAAATTAAGTTAAAGCGGAGTTCCACCCAAATTTGGAACTTCCGCTTAATCCACTCCTCACCCCCTTACATGCCACATTTGGCATGTCATTTTTTTTGGGGGGGAGTGGGGGCTTCAGTCGGAGTGGGACTTCCTGTCCCACTTCCTCCTTCTGCCCAGGGACCGCCTAGGCGACTCGTCATATCGCCTAAGGCGCCCCCTCCCTGTAGGCGATCACCTGGGATCTGTCACGTGTCCCAGGCGATCGATCGCCTGTCCACTCAGAGCGCTGCGCCGTTTGCGCATGCGCAGTGAGTGCCCGGCCGTGAAGCCGAAAGCTGTCACGGCCGGGTGCCCACACTATGAATGGAGGCGCCGGCGGAGAGAGGAGCGATGCTCCGGGCGTCGCGTTGCTGGACAGTGGAACAGGTAAGTGTATGTTTATTAAAAGCCAGCAGCTACACTTTTTGTAGCTGCTGACTTTTAATAAACATAAAAAAAGGCTGGAACTCCCCTTTAAGTTAAAATCAATATTTATTGCTAGAAAATTACTCAGAACCCCCAGGCATTATATATATATTTTTTTAGCAGAGACCCTAGAGAATAAAATGGTGGTTGTTGCAATATTTTGTCACACTGTATTTGCACAGCGGTCTTTCAAACGCAATAAAAAAAAATACACTTAAATGAACTGTAAAAAAAAACTAAACAGTAAAGTTAGCCCAATTTATTGTATAATGATGTTATCGTGATCTTTATTCTGAGCAAAAAAATCGTGATTCTCATTTTATCCAAAATCGTGCAGCTCTAGAGTACAGTGGAACCTCGGAGTGCGAGTAACTCGGTTAACGAGCGTTTCGCAATACGAGCACTGTATTTTAAAAAATCCTAACTCGGTTTGCGAGTGTCTCACAAATCAAGCAGGATTCAAGCCAAAGCGGTGTGCAGTACCGCGTTTGGCCTGAGGTGGGGGGGGCGCCGGAGCCGATCTGAGCCGTTCGAAAATGCTTGGAAAACCCCGGAAATATACTCCGTTCCCGAGCCTTTCCGATGTTTTCTGAGTTCAACCGAGCTGTCCTCTGGCATTTCTGGGTGTTTCCGAGGCTCTCTGGCGCCCCCCACCTCTGGCCACATGTGGTATTGCATGTCATTGAAGTCGATGCGGAACAAATTATTTTCGTTTCCATTGACTTCTATGGGGAAACTCGCTTTGATATGCGAGTGCTTTGGATTACGAGAATTCTCCTGGAACGGATTATACTCGTAATCCGAGGTTCCACTGTATAAATATATTAAAAAAGGCCAAAAGTTACTATTGCTTGAATGCTTTACTACTAGATGTTCATTATTTTTGTGTAGTTGATCCTAATTATATGCTGAAGAATATATTACATTTATAGGATTAGCCTGCTAAAAATGAATATTTAGTTATAGGTCAGTATTAGTGGGCTGACTCGTCCCCTGACTTCTTATATGTCTTGGGTACTCCAACAGTGACATCTTGCTGTAATTCTTGGCTCTGCTCCTGTTCACCTGGGAGTTCCACCATCATGTGTTCCAGCACTTACTGTTACATTCTCCATATTATAAAATCAAAATTCAACAGGGATTGAGGGAACATAATAGGCACAGCGGATGTGCAATAATCCTATTAGTAGAATCTTGAGAGATAAAAGAGAATTTCAGAGGTATTAAAATGTATGTATAGACAACATTTTTTTTAAATTTTTTACATTTTTTAGACAGATCAGTGAAGGGTTAGATAAAGGAATAGGATGTTTTTAACATGTGACTGTAATTATTTATGTCTATACAATAAAATAAAAAGTGGATATTCAAAAAAAAAAAAAAAAAACACTCTTGCCAGGTAATTTGTTTGTTGGCTGTGTACCAAAGGGGAAATTTTCCTTCACTTCCTGCCACAGAGATGCAATAGGAAGTTGGAAGAAATTTCCCACAGTTAGGTGAATTCTCCTCTGAGACAGTTGTTCCTTGAACATTTGCCCCCATTCAAAGATTTCCCCTAACTTCTTGTTCTGGGGACATCTTTAAAATGTTGGATTTTCCCTGATGCTCTTTCTCAGTGACAATGGTCACCAGTACAAATAGAAAGGCAAATCCCTCTTGGGTGGACATAAACAGGAGAAAAACCCAGGGTCTAACCCCTCACCACTCCATTCAAAACGTAAAAAATTGTTTTGGTTACAGATCCACTTTAAAGGGCCGGACACACAAGCCAAATTTCAGACCGTGTGTATGGCAGCTGGTCTGACAGAAGCCAGCCGAACCTCTGGCCTCTGTCAAAAATGGTCTGCCGATCGGCACCGGTGTATTCTGTCTGGGGGCCGTCCCCCTGTCAGAACACAAAAGCTCAGCGGGGAAGATTGATGTACTAACAAACATCGGATTGTTGGTACAGGATCTCCTCCCGAGATCGTCAGTTTTTTTTTTTCATAACTCTCCAGCATCTACCAGACCCTTAAAATATTACCTTCTCCATATCATAAAAGAAAAAACACAGCGAGTGTGCTGACCTGGGATCTAGAGAGGAAGTTCGGACCAAACCTATGTTCGGTCCAAATTTTACATGTCTTTAGTACGTCGAACGACCAAACTAAATACGGTGTTTGACCAAATCAAGCCTGTAGCTGCAGTGGAAAGTGGAAGATTTAGGGGGAGTATTACTACTAAATGTGACTGCTTCCCGCCAGGGTTGCCAACTTTCAGTAAATTTACAAACCGTTTGTAAAATCTATAATTGTTGCATCTGTCCATGAATGTCAGTTACAGACATGCAGCCTACATGTCCGCAATGGACATTCAAGGAAAGATGCAAAAAGTATGGATTTTACAAACTGTTCGTAAATTTACAGAAAGTTGGCAACCCTGCTTCCCGCTCAGACTGACATCAGGGCTTGACTATACCAAGGCACATGCCCTCATTAACAAAAAAAAAGTGAAGTAAGCTTTGACAAATCCTATATTTAATAATAAAATCAAAAATGTAAACCCATGGTCAATCACATTGTCCAACGATGCCGATCCATGTCAATCATGAAGAATGACACCCTCCACATCCCCGACCTTATGAAGGAAGATACGATCCAGGCTCAATGCCTGTTTACCATAAATGACAGCTCCCTAGCTGACAGCTGAATATAAACAAAGGGGCAGGGTATACCCAGAGATTGTTTTTTTTATTGTATTTATCAGTTCCACTGGTACAGTAACAGGCAGTGAAAGATCACAGAGAAAGTTTACTAAACAGAATTGAATTTGATCAAGCACATCACCCAAGATCCCCCGTAAATGTTATGAGGTTTAAGGCGCTGAACGCTGGAACTTGACAGATAGTAACCGACGGTTAAAAACGTCCGTTGTGCTGCGTTTACATGACGCGTTTATGCGGGTTTAGCCGCGTTTGCATTTAGAAGCCATTGAAAATGCCTATAAGCGAGTTACCACGTTTAGGCACGTTTGCACGCTGTTACAAGCATTTGGAGTTTCAAATGCCAATAAACTTCCATCCTGAAAGCAATTTTTTGCCACTAAACTCAGGGGTACATGGACAGATAAGATAACATGGAGGAGAGTTCAGGGGCAGCTGAAAAAAACACCCAACTGCTCCTAAATGTCATGAGAAGATTGGATTTTAACGTGTATCCTAACACAGGGTGACGCTGTGGATACGCTGGTAATAGTGCGCCAACGTCCCGATATATGCAAATTCTGAACTAGGAACTAGTGGTTTTGGACTTTATAGGCTGTGAGGTTGGGGACCATTAGCTCTCGTAGTAGATGCGTTTTTCCAGTGATTCAAGCCAGTCAGGAACTCTATTTAAAGGGCATGGTAGCCCACTTTTATTTAAAAGCACAAAAAGTTCACAAATACATAAGTAGCCCTCACAGGGGGCTCCACCATTACTGTATCTTGCATACTCAACAGTTTAACCTTCTGGCTTTCATTCTAGCAATCCGGCTGTCTCAGGCCTTTAGCCTAGGCCTAAAGTCTGCTCCTCAGAACAAACAGAGTTTCCTAGAGATAAGCTCACTCCTCGCTTACTCCCGGTCAGCACCTTCTTGCTTATTTCAGCAATGACGTCTGCCTCCTGCAGACATGCATACTCTGGCTGCACCCATGCAGCATAGATAGGTGGACTCCCATCTTCCTGACTGGGTGCATGGTTCCTACATCACCATTGTCTAGATAGATGGGCTGACCTACTATTGTTTCAACAAGGCCTTTGAAAGTTATGTATATATGCTTCTGAGGAAGCGTTCACAGTAACGTGCAACATGTCGAGCAAGCCCTCTGGATCCACTTGCCGGTTATCAATTTTATAGCTACAACATTAATTTTTCCCCTTTTACTCATTTGAGTTGTTTTAAGGAGAATGTACTGTACTGTATGATAATTATAATGATAGCCCATGTGGACCAGTCATAACGATTGATCAACCAGTTTGATATTTTATGATTGTCTTATGTGCCAACTTTTCTATATCAATAAACCTCTAGTTTTTTACCCCTATTTATCTGTGTGCCTATAAAGTCCAAACCACTAGTTCCTAGTTCAGAATTTGCTCCTAAATGTCAGTTTATCTGCAGCAGTGTACAGTGGGGAGAACAAGTATTTGATACACTGCCGATTTTGCAGGTTTTCCTACTTACAAAGCATGTAGAGGTTTGTAATTTTTATCATAGGTACTCTTTAACTGCGAGAGACAGAATCTAAAACAAAAATCCAGAAAATCACAGAAGAAGGATGAGTACAACCCCAAAAACACCATCCCAACCGTGAAGCATTGAGGTGGAAACATCATTCTTTGGGGATGCTTTTCTGCAAAGGGGACAGGATGACTGCACCGTATTGAGGGGAGGATGGATGGGGCCATGTATCGCGAGATCTTGGCCAACAACCTCCTTCCCTCTGTAAGAGCATTGAAGATGGGTCGTGGCTGGGTCTTCCAGCATGACAACGACCTGAAACAAACAGCCAGGACAACTAAGGAGTGGCTCCGTAAAAAGCATCTCAAGGTCCTGGAGGTGCCTAGCCAGTCTCCAGACCAGAACCCAATAGAAAATCTTTGGAGGGAGCTAAAAGTCCGTATTGCACAGCGACAGCCCCAAAACCTGAAGGATCTGGAGAAGCTCTGTATGGAGGAGTGGGCCAAAATCCCTACTGCAATGTGTGCAAACCTGGTCAAGAACTACAGGAAACGTATGATCTCTGTAATTGCAAACAAAGGTTTCTGTACCAAATATTAAGTTCTACTTTTCTGATGTATCAAATACTTATGTCATGCAATAAAATGCAAATTAATTACTTAAAAATCATACAATCTGATTTTCTGGATTTTTGTTTTAGATTCCCTCTCTCACATTTGAAGAGTACCTATGATAAAAATTACAAACCTCTACATGCTTTGTAAGTAGGAAAATCTGCAAAATCGGCAGTGTATCAAATACTTGTTCTCCCCACTGTACGTGAGGCCTAACACTCCAGCATCTACCAAATTTGGGTGGAGCACCTTTTGTTTATGTATAATTTTTTTTCAAAAGTGTTGCTTTTTTCACTTTCAATATCTTATAAGAATTATAGGATACATAGCATAACCCGAGCAAGTATATAGAAGTAACAAGCATAGAATGTTTCAGAGTGCATCCGTAAGTCATTAGAGACAATCCTGGGCGTCCACTCCTTAGGGCAAGGGGGGTCAATTTCCCCCCCCTGGAATCGTAAGAGACTGTTGAAGTCAGAGTGAAGAAGACACTTGCCCCCTGTGTTGCAATAGCCGCCGGGGCGGCCAGGCTCTGCGGCAGCCGTGGACTTTTTTTTCGAAGTCTTCTGCTGGCTGGGGCTGCTCAGTTCTCAGTCTTTTCCGACTACACATCCGATCCGTCCCTCCTTCCTCACCCCCGGCCCGAGCATCGGAATGGCTCTGCCAACTGCCGCTCGGGCCTCTGTTCCGTGATTGGCTGCTGCCTCAGCCTGCCTCTACCTGTGTAAATAAACTTGTGCCTATGCCGATCCAGCCGGCGCGGCGCCGGCTCTTCCCACAGGTCACGTGAGTGGCGTGCAGTGGCCGAGACAAGAGAGAATACGCTGCCTGGCCAGTGCCTGCCCTGGGGAACTACAGGTAAGGACTGTTCTGCAATTGACCTTATGCATGTTTAGGGATTGACATGGGTCTCTTCTCTTTTCCCTCCCTTGGAGCATCGGGCCATGTGAGCTGGATATCCAGCTGGGCCCGTTTATCTGTATCTGTGCTTATCCCCCTATTTTTTGACATCAGCCACCTGCCCTGTCTGTTGTGTGCCACCATCTTGCTCAGGCCATGATTTCCCCTTGATTTGTGCGGTGTGACCATATGGGCGCCCAGGGTCATCTATGTTCCTCCACGGATGACCCTATTCTAGCGCAGCGTCATCCTTGGTGACAGGCACGTTGTCCGCTTTAGGCTGCTTTCATCATCCCCAATGGAGGATGTGTTCGCACATCCTCTGTTGGTTGGTCATTCCAATGGGGAGTGTCCGCTTGCGTCTGTCCCGCCCGCTGTGACGGTGAGCGGCTCCTCCCCATGCCCTGGTGCATTCTGGTTTCCGCAGTCCTCGGCGTGTGTTGTGTCCTACGGGCTGACGTCATGCGCTCTTAGCCCGCATTGCGGTCGGTGATGTCAGACGCTGACCGCAATGGCGGACAGTATATAACCTGCTCACACGCTGGTTGCAGCAGTGTGGGCTGGTGCAGCCTAAGCTGGTGTCTTGGACATCGATAGGTAAGGTTCAGCTAAATTATGTTTTTTCTGGTTTTTCTTTTTTGGTTTTCTCTATATACCCTTTTTTTTTTGCTTATAACCTACTTCTTAGTCTGCGCTACTAATAAGGGATCATACCAAATGTATATGATGTTTTCTATTTGGTTAGAGTGGGCTCTTGTCCCACTTTATTTTGGACTGTCGGACCTGTAATTATTTATTGTTTCCATCTTCATTATTGACTTTGCTATATATATATGGAGACTATTGTCCATGATGTTTCATTTCGTCTCTTTTTTATATGGAACAACTTTAAATATTTAAATATCTATTTACAATAATATTGCTTAAATGCAATACACGTCCTGTAATACATCCAGTCCATCAATTTCTCTTGATGAATTTTACTTTTTGATTTTGTGTGCTTATTTTTGGAGGATATAGGCACGCCATGCTATTCATATCTATAAACTAAACCTATTGTGGTTTCTTTTAGTGGCTTCCACAACAAAAATCGGTCTTTCTCCAAGCAGACAGCCTCACAATATCTGCAAGTGAACATATCTTTGTTCACTTGACTATATGTAAGTCAACCTTATTTACTGCATTTTTGAACTCATAGTAGACGGATTTTTCCGTCCTCTGTGGTTTGCTCATTGGTTTACCAATCTTACTGCAATTTTTTTTTTTTTTTTATTTCTATTTCTTTTCCTTTTCTTTTTCTTTCTTTTTACTCTTGTCTTTGTCTTTGACATATAGCTGGTCCCCTATCTACTGTTCGCTGTGGTCACACAACCGCGCCTTTCTTTATAAGGGTTGATCGTAGTTCTTGATCCTGTGTTTCTTGGTGGTGCTCTGCAGACAGTACGAGTGGCTTGGTAAGTGACAGAGGGAGGGATTTGACCCTGCAGTCTAACCCTGTCTGTATTTAATTTGTCTAAATATGGTTGTTTAGTTATTCAAAGGTATAATCTTGTATTTCTTTTTTCTTTTTTTGTATAGTCATACTTGACAAACGTTGATGGTCTTCGCATACCCCTGAGGAAGCTTTTTTAAGCGAAACATGTTGGGTTTCTATGCGAGTTCTTGTATTCCATCCAAAACGTTATGTATTATGACCACCATCTCTGTATGACATACTATGCATTGAATATACTTAGGATCTGTGCTTTTTTATATTTCTTGTAATAATTTGTACCAAATAATAAATTATATATTTTTAGAAACTCTCTCTCATTGATTTATCTATGCACCACAAAAATCCCTTTTGTCCTACCTTCCCTTTACTATAAATTGCTTGGGATGAGGTGCCTATTTTGATGAGTGTTTCACCAATGAATGGACAATCCAAATATGATATGATGACCTTATGCAATGTCAAAGAGATATACTGGGAAGCCGGTCTGTTTCCTTCCGCCTCTCTGTTTCTTGCACAAGTTTACAACTAGTTAAATTTTCTTTATTTGTTTAAAATGCAACAATAGCCCCCCCCCCCCTGCTAATTTGTACCGATAATATGGAGATAGGAATGTATGACAAACAACGCAAAAAGAAAGTTCGGGGGTTCTTGGGAGCCTAGAGCAAAAAAAATAAAAATAAAAATAAAAGTAAATAAATTGTTAATTCAGGGTTTTAGAAATGTGTGACTTGAGTATTTTTTTTTATATATGGTAAGAAAACACTTAACTTAACAAAGGTTATTTAGGGTCAAGAATGTAATCATTAGTGGCTGTTACAGGTGTAAATATAAAGAAAAAACACTTACCGGTACATTTTTTTCATACAGGCTAACAAGATACATGCACAGGGCACCATGATAAATTGGGCACAATTATTTCACCTACTTTTTAATTTTTTTTATTAAAGCAGGCCTGATTTTTTACCAGCCCCCCCAACGCAAATATGATTAAGCCCCTCCCCTTCATGACATTGTCAAAAAGGGAGCGAGCATGGATGACCTTAAAATGATGCCCCCCTGGAAAAATTTCAGCGGATGCCCATGGAGACAATATAAATAATTGATAGTAAAGAGCAATAAGTATGTCAAGTTGCATATCGGTTGCATAGTAAAGATTCACAACGTAGAAAAGGGGGGGGAGGATAAATCGCATGCTTTTTGTACATCGGGAAACACTTGTGGATTAGATAGATGGGTCGGGTCCACTGTGCAGAGAATGACCAGGAAACATTTAGGGGGACCAAGAGAGAAAGAAGAGAGTAGAACAGTAAAGAGAAGGAAAGTAAAGGAAGGGAACATGAGGAGGACGTTGGGGACGTCCAGGTCAGATGTCTATAGTAATGTATAGCTTTCTCAGCACATGGAGGAATGAGCGTATTGTATCCATAGGGGTTGCATTCTTTTCAAATTTAGCCAGTGTAATTTTATGAGATCTCTTTATTTAATACTAAGTTGTACCCTCTAGCTAATTGCTCGTGTAGCGGCCTCACCCCCCATCCCCCTTGTAAATAAAACGGCTGGCTTGTCTAGGGGTATGCAGGAGGAGGATGAGGTTCACTACGGCCCATGTCCTCTAGTATGTAGAGGTGAAGGCCAACACTTATGTTACCTTCGGGTCTGTGTTCTAGACAGAGCCTCTGGCCCTCCTGCAGAGGCGAAGTTTGACTGTCAGTAATGGAGCCCCACACCATAAAAAGTCCAACACTCCTTTATTCTTCTTTCACATGAACAGCATCAGTTGAACTTTTAAAACGAACAGACAGGGTGTGGATATGAGTAGGCCCAGGCACAGTGAACACTCCTATTCCTTTTTCTTGCGAATAGGCTTGGCGCACGGTCTCTGCCACCGACCGTGAGATTGGTCGCTGCCACCGACCGGGTGAACTGTTGAGGCCCCTGCCACAGGCCTAATAGCAGGTCTCTGCCACCAACCTGAGTTGACTAGATGAACCGCTGCCACTGGTCATAGAACATGAATCACCTTCCCTGATGAATTGGCCCTTGTTCAGAAAAGATATCCATCCGGACGGTCTCCAGAGGTTTACCCGGCACTGGCAATATGCTGCACCAGATCTTCGGTTGAATTCCTCCTCTGGTCCCTTACGTCTCTGGATTCGGGTGCCCAACACCTGGGGCACCCTAGGACAATCCCTCCCTTGCGGGACCCAGTGGAAGGTACTGGGCCCCAGGCCTCCGGTTGAGTACCTCACCCCAGACTAAAGGTGTCTGGGATGGAACACGAACTCCACGTGTACAGGCCAAGGGCGCCTGGACACCGATCACGGACAGCAGCCCGCAGGCTGAAGGTGCCTGGGACTCCGACCTCGTGGTGAAGATGTCCGCCCCCTTTATACCCTCTCCCAGCAAGCACAGCGGGTTCCCCGCCCCGCAGTACAGCTGCTGCGAGAGGTCACAAAGGGTACGGCACTGCAGTAGTGGTTAAACCCCAGCTCAGAATGACAACGCCACAGCCGCAGGGAACTCAACACCACTGATGTCCTCACACGAATAAACATAGCCCTGCTCTATCAATAGTGCATCTGGGTCATACTACCACCCAGATGCTACCCCTAAATAGTACATACCCGCTACACTCTCCCCCCAGTGATTTGACACTGGTCCCCAGTGTCTGGAACAAGCCATTTCTCCAACGGGAGGTAATATAGCAAGATCCAGAGACTTGCTGAAAATTCCAAAAATAAAAAGTTTTGAAAAAAAAACTAGAGTTGTGCCTGGGCCTGACATGAAAGGGAAGGGAACCAAACGAACACACAACAGTAAACATTTCAAAGTCACATCATTGACATTTTTTACCCCGCCCACATCACTGACTAAAACCCGCCCCATTCTCAGCGGTTTTGATGGGATGTTCTCCTGCAGAGGGGAAAAGAAATGTTAAACACACAAATCCCTGACACATATGTTCGTGTGGGAACGAAAAAACTCCTCCTAAGAGAAATTCTTTCCTTCCAGAAGTGTGTGTGTGTGAAAAGTGAATGTCGTTGCACAACACTGCCACCTGGTGACAGCGCTGCGGTCATAGCACTTGTCGAATCTTGAGACAAAACTTCTCTGTGCCCCGGCTCTAACTACCCCAAAGTCCATGATGACTTTGTTGGCTGGAAGAAAGAAGAACAAACAACGAAACAGTCTCCATTCCTCCAAAGAGCACAAACACCCCTTGTAAATAGGGCACAGTCACTGATTTTCCCAGAGAAAAGCAAACACAAACTCCAGAAAGTTCCATCAACTTGGGAAAAAGGACAAAGGAAAGGAGTCTTTTTCTCCTACAGATAGAATCTGGGATGCGGCAGAACAAGGGGCTTCAAATGTTGATCCATGGTCTCAATCTGATACTCGCCATCTTCCTTATCTTTCCGGTGTATCAGCACCTTATCCGCGTGGATGTGCCGACCCAGCATCCATTCTGCCTTGCAGTCCTTAAACCTTTGTGATGCCCGGGGAGAGCAGGCGAGGTACCTGCGTGCGTGTGGCACGTTAATATGTGTCCATACGAAATCGTTGTACCAACGTTCTCGATAGACTTCGACCTCATACAACAGGTCCTTTGGTAAGTATGGATATTCCCATCCATACTCATGAGCAACCTTCTGGCCAAACAAGCGTTAAAGCCTGGCCAAGGGAGGCATAGTAGTGTTGTTCCCCACACCCAATAAGACAATACAATCCGGATGGAAAGGGGCCTTGATCACTTCCAAATTGGGTACAGGTGCCAGCAGCGACAGTCTCTGACCCCCCGTGTTAGATGCAGGTGGCACCGGAGATCGAAGGGCAGACTGGGGACGGGGCCCCTCCTCAGGCGCTGGTGCCTCCACTCGGGATGTACTATCCCCTGCGGACATAGGTGAGTCCCTTTTTGCACGGGACGAGGACAGAGGTATCTTGTCCCAGCCCTTCTGGCAGAAAATCTTATCGATCTCTGCATCGTCTCCAATGTCGGAGAGCGACTCCAGGTCAGAGGTGTCATACATTTCGGCAGGCAGGTAACCCCTTGTAGACTCGGAGTCACCCCCCTCAGCGGGCTCCACCAACTGCAGACTCCCGACACCTCCAACCCCACCGACAGTCCCAACTCCTGGCTCACCTGGGCCTGTAGTAGTATTGCGATGTCCAGGGCTCCTATCTCCGGGTCCATCCAGGCCAGGCAAGCAGCGGGCGAAGCTCCTCCACAGCCACAGGAAGCTTTGACCAGGCCGACCTTCCATTTCGACAGTGGGAGCAAGGGCCCTGTGGTGACCGAAGCAGCATCCTCGGATTTCTCTTCTTTGATGGAGACCTCCTCCAGGGTCCCGGCAGTGCGCGTGGGAACGGCTGTCCAAGCAGTGATTCCTCCTCCTTGAGTAGTGGCGCCTGTGCGGTCGAGGTAGATCGCTCTTGGCTTTTCAAAGGACGGTTCCACCTCGAATCAAAACTCTCCGCAGGCTTCGCAGCGCCCGAATGACTTCAACTGCACCTCTAGTCCCGAACAGCCGGGACAAATCATACCCAGGGCCTCAACGTCTCTGCAGGAATACTGGGCGAATCTTCCCTGGGGGTTGAGCCGGATCCCCGTATCCGTAACCGGAGCATTAGTCAAAGCCATCTTCGTGGTGGTTGAAACTGGAAACCACAAGGCATTTTCAAACATGGTCACGGCTTGTTGCTCAATCGCGCACTGCGTAGTTCGTGCCACAGTCCCCTTGTGATCCTCCTCACATGGCTGGACTCCTCCCCTTTGACGCTTCAGCTCGCGGGCTTTCTCCAAGTCACGCACACGAACTGTGCAAGGAGGTTGTGCCTCGTGGCAATTTGACCAATATGGCCGACCTACTCGGAACTCCATTGGGCAGACACGCTTAAACTCCGTTAGCTTCGGCTCCATAACACAATCCCGGACGAGCCCCCACGTGTAGCGGCCTCACCCCCCATCCCCCTTGTAAATAAAACGGCTGGGTTGTCTAGGGGTATGCGGGAGGAGGATGAGGTTCACTATGGCCCATGTCCTCTAGTATGTAGGAGGTGAAGGCCAACACTTATGTTACCTTCGCGTCTGTGTTCTAGACGGAGTCTCTGGCCCTCCTGCAGAGGGGAAGTTTGACTGTCAGTAATGGAGCCCCACACCATAAAAAGTCCAACACTCCTTTATTCTTCTTTCACATGAACAGCATCAGTTGAACTTTTAAAACGAACAGACAGGGTGTGGATACGAGTAGGCCCAGGCACAGTGAACACTCCTATTCCTTTTTCTTGCAAAACGGCTTGGTGCACGGTCTCTGCCACCGACCGTGAGATTGGTCGCTGCCACCAACCGGGTGAACTGTTGAGGCCCCTGCCACAGGCCTAATAGTAGGTCTCTGCCACCAACCTGAGTTGACTAGATGAACCGCTGCCACCGGTCATAGAACATGAATCACCTTCCCTGATGAATTGGCCCTTGTTCGGGAAAGATATCCATCCGGACGGTCTCTAGAGGTTCACCCGGCACTGGCAATATGCTGCACCAGATCTTCGGTTGAATCCTTCCTCTGGTCCCTTACGCCTCTGGATTCGGGTGCCCAACACCTGGGGCACCCTAGGACAATCCCTCCCTTGCGGGACCCAGTGGAAGGTACTGGGCCTCAGGCCTCCGGTTGAGTACCTCACCCCAGACTGAAGGTGTCTGGGATGGAACACGAACTCCACATGTACAGGCCCAAGGGCGCCTGGACACCGATCACGGACAGCAGCCCGCAGGCTGAAGGTGCCTGGGACTCCGACCTCGTGGTGAAGATGTCCGCCCCCTTTATACCCTCTCCCAGCAAGCACAGCGGGTTCCACGCCCCGCAGTACAGCTGCTGCGAGAGGTCACAAAGGGTACGGCACTGCAGTAGTGGTTCAACCCCAGCTCAGAATGACAACGCCACCTACTGAGCCGCAGGGAACTCAACACCACTGATGTCCTCACACAAATAAACATAGCCCTGCTCTACCAATAGTGCATCTGGGTCATACTACCACCCAGATGCTACCCCTAAATAGTACATACCCGCTACACTTGCTTGCTTCTCCCTAAAATAATACGCAGGAGGCACAGGGATGGTTTACAGGAGTAAGAAAGAGCACAAGGAAGCCACAAGGAAGCCATTACCTGTATTTACTAAAAGCACAAGGGATGGTAGGGTAGTGTTTAGATTCAGTGCCATCTTAAGAGCATTATAGGCCCCCGGGCAATACATTGCACTGGGGCCCTGTCTACACTTTCATGCACGAGAATAAAAATGCAAATTATCAATAAGGCTATATTTATTGGTACTTCCAACAAAATCAGTGTTTAAACATTAACACAACGTTTGGACAATATAACACAAGCATGAAAAGCAAGAAATTGAAAAACAAGAAATTACAGATTGAAATGGGACAGTGGCTGCATTTGATGACAAAGTGGCTGCGTTTGATGACACAGTGGCTGCGTTTGATGACACAGTGGCTGCGTTTGAAGGGCACAGTGGCTGCGTTTAAAGGGCACAGCGGCTGCGTTTGAAGGGCACAGGGGCTGCGTTTGAAGGGCACAGCGGCTGCATTTGAATGGCACAGCGGCTGCATTTGAATGGCACAGCGGCTGCATTTGAATGGCACAGCAAATTACAGGGTGAGGCCAAGGGTCAGGTCAGGTGCAGTGCAGTCACTCACACTCACAGCAAGGCAGGCTCAGCTCAGTCAGGCAGCTCTTCTCAGAAGTGCTCTGCTGTCCACTCGCTCCCCTCCCTCTGAGCCACGCTGAGTCTGAAGATGGCAGAGGTGGGTGGAGCTAGTTTTCCAGCCGCTGCCGCGGAGCGCTCTGAATCCTGGGGCAGCACGCTCTGAATGCTGGGGCGGCACGCTCTGAATGCTGGGGCGGCATGCTCTGAATGCTGGGGTGGCCGCGGCCTCTGATGTCACTGGTTGCTAGGCGCCGGGCGGCCGGCGATTCTAGCAACAGTGCAGTCGAGTGAGCGGCGTGCCACAGCTTCAGCGCCCCTTCTCTTAGCCCCCCGGGCAAGTGGGGCCCCTGGGCAACTGCCCAGTGTGCCCATGCGAAAAGACGGCCCTGGTTAGATGCATGTATGCAGTTACATAGTTAGTCAGGTTGAAAAAAGACACAAGTCCATCCAGTTCAACCATAAAAAAATAATAATAATAATAATAATAATATTATACAATCCCACATACCCAATTCTATACCCACAGTTGATCCAAACGAAGGCGAAAAACACCAGCAGAGCACAATCCAATTTTCTACAGCAGGGGAAAAAATTCCTTCCTGATCCCCCAAGAGGCAATCGGATATTCCCCGGATCAACTCTACCTATAAATGTTAGTACCCAGTTATATTATGTACATTTAAGAAAGAATCCAGGCCTGAAAGAATTCAGTCTTTGAAAACATCAATTGCCGCCACTGTGCCCATTAAACGCAGCCACTGTGCCCAAACGCCACCAGTTTGTCCCCAAATGCAGCCAGTGTGTCCCCAGATGCAGCCAGTGTGTCCCCAGATGCAGCCAGTGTGTCCCCAAATGCAGCCAGTTTGTCCCCATATACAGCCAGTCCCCCCCCCCGTCCGCGCCGTCCTCGATGTCTTCTCCCGCCCTCGTTGTGGCTTCAGCCAATCTGGTTACTGGTAACCAGATCCGGTGAACCGGATTGGCTGAAACGCCTGTCAGTCTTCTCCAAGGAACGCACCCCCCGTGCGTCCCTTGGAGGAGTTTTTGGAAGCCGATTACAGCGTGAGAGCTGTATTCGGAAAGCCCATCAGAGCCGCTGGCTCTGATAGACACTTCCAAATCACACCCACCGCCAGCCACTGCTCTAATTCATATGGCCGGCACTCACCAGGAGGCCCGCCATCTGAATAGTGGGCGGCAGAGGCAGCGGCGACAATACACAGATTCATGCAATGCATGAATCTGTGTATTGTCTTTCAGTGGCGGTGCAGGAGCGAGAGGGGGCGGCGCTCCGGCGCCCTCTATGGATGCACCGCCACTGGGTTTCAGTATCAGCGAGTAGGTAAGGAGTTGAAGATAAAAAGGTCATGGACAAGGGTTAGATTGTAAAGGCAGAGCAGGCATTCCAGAGTGTCAGAGAGAGTGGTTCTTCAAAGTGGGGAATATAGAAAAAGGATTGTGTGGATTGTGGCTGCTGTCAAAGGAAGGAGAGTGCTGAGTTTGGAGGTGAAAATTAGATAGCAGTTAGCCAGGATTAGGTGGAATTTTCCTAGAATTTAGGAGAAGCAAGAGGGTAAGGGAAGTAAGATGTGAGTGGGATTTATATGAGCACACATGCCCCAGTATTCAGGAGTTTATTTCAGCACATGTGTTCAGAATTAACAGGAGGTGACGAGTGCAGTAAGGAGAGGGCAGGTGTGAGGGTGACATATATGTGTGTGTGTGTATGTTTTATATATATATATATATATATATATATATATATATATAGTGTAGCGGGGTGCCACTTTGCAGTGTGTTATAAGACTATTGTTCTCTTAAGAATAACCCCAGCTCCCTCCGGAGTCTCTTTAACATATTGCAACAACTGTTGTTTAACTATATGGAACGGTGCATTGTGGAACTTGTAGTACAGGGAGAAAGGGACTCCATTGCCATGGGTATCAAATAGACTACAGTACCCATAGTGCAGCTGTACTCCCAAAGTGCATTGCATCATCGCACAGACTTCTGGGGGAGGTTACTTAAAGGAAGGGAGGAGCTATCCTCGCTCTCTCTGGACATCGCCTTCTATCAAGCAGGAAGCCTGTGTTGAGGCCTGCTGCCGGAGCGTGTAGGCCTAAAGCCTGGCCCTACAGTTGTGAAGCAGGATCACTCAGCCCAGGGAGGTATCCTTTCCTAAGTGTCCATCTCTCGCTCTACAGAGACCGGAGTCGTCCATCTACCGACATCCAGTGCAGTTGTGTGAGGAACCGGAGACTGCAAGTTGCGGAGAGACTGCCGACCGGGACACCAACAGCGTAACGTACCAGAGGGACGAGGCCTGTTTTGGTGAAAGGGCATCTGCCCGGAATTAATTAACTGTTGCGTAGGCCTGTGACTTTTGAAGACCTGCCATTATTAGAGTAGTGCACCACACGCAAGGACATAGTGCATCTCGCAGTGGCTGCAGGTTTAAGGATTGGCGTTTGCACCGTCAGCGTGTTATATATTTATAAACATTGTGGATATTCAGTTTTTGCCTTCTTTTCATAACCTGATGGATTGCAAATGTTTTATGTGCACCAACAAATGCTAGTGAAGACTCTACTACTGGAAGAAACTTTACACTGAACTTAGTCAGGCCTGACTAGAGCAGATAGTACCGGCACACGTGTACAGTACTGCCCATTAGGGGGAGCTCGCGGGCACAGTACTTTAAATACATAAACAGTGCACACTAGAACTGTTATTTTTGTGGTTTGATTCATTCCAACTAAATATTGTCTGCTATGCCATTGACTCTTGCAGGGCCCTGTAAGAGTCGACTGTACTGCTGTTTAACTTTGCTATATTTTTTTCTCCTACCAAGTAAACTTTGATTATTGGTTAAGCAGAATACTGTGTGGAGTTTATCTGTTACCCTGTTGGACAAGTGGCCATCACAAGGTAACCTCTTTATTTACAATTTTATTATTGTATGACATTATTGTGTTTCCCAATTAACAGTGGGTTCCACGATCTCTTGCAGACCAGTTGTGCCAAGGGAGGGTTCGAGACAGATTCCTGGGGTTGATAGCCAGAGTACAGACCCAAAACAAAACCAGCAGCTCTCTTAACTGGGGGTAGTGCTACAAGAGTTACTGTGTGTGCCTCAGTTCGCAGGCGTTTTGGATCCAGCCTACTCACCATTGATATAAGTATGAGAGAAGGCTGGGTTCTCATTAACTTCTGGGCAAGACATGCTGTGAATCGTGTAGAGGGGGGCCCTGTGGTTCTGGTGTGAAAACATCCAAGCATGGGAAACACCAGAGTGGACCACTACCTTACCGAGGTATGCCTGGGCAGCCATTCAGTTGTGGGTCAGGATATGGACTCTGTTCACATTGAACTCTATTGCTAAAGGACATTTAAATAAAGCTGCATCAACTGTTCTGAAACTGGTCAGAAGTTATTCAAAAGGGGTGCATGCTGAATCTGGCATATCAAATGAACCAGGGCATGTAAAGCACATGTGGGGTATGAAGCTCAGCTGCTACAGAAGGTCTATTCAGCACAGAAGGAGTGTAGTTCCTATGGGCCAAGCACTAGTTCAAGACACAAAGCATCCAGTCGTTAGGTGTGGTACCTGGTAAAGGTGACAGGTCATCTGGGTTAAAGGTACCCCCATGTGCAGGGCAAGTAGGCCCCACCCACAGGCAGGAAAGGGGAGGTCTGACTGGTTGCTGAAGACAGCCACAGATGTTAAGTTTAGCTCAAGGTGGAACATTCTCTACCCTAAATGTTAATTATATTATCTATTACATAGCATTATGTGTGATTTATCGAGTACAGTTCAAATTCCTTGGTGTACTATGTAGAAGGCGTCATATAGATATTGTCTGATCTATGACACATTATGTGTCATGATGCTTTATCGAGTTTTTGTTTGCACACTGCCTTTTGAAAGGTACAGTTCAAATTCTTTGGTGTACTGTGTAGAAGGCATCATATAGATATTGTCTTAAATGCTGTAGCCTATAAAAGTAAATCTAAACCCTAAGTGGATGATACCTAGCTAAACTTTAGTGTATCAAACGATTGCCATTTTCCCTATAAAATACCATATTCGCCTTTGATTTATTATATGTTTATTTTTATTTATTTTTTTGCTGATCTACTACAATCTACCTCACCCACTTCCTGTCTACATGCGCACACACTCCAGTGTCAGCTGTGCATACATTTTCTGGAATGGCTTCCTTATAGTGACGATGGTGTCAAGCGTCTGTGGTAGTGAGCCCTTGTAGATTGCCAACTCTGGGTTCCCCAGGGCCAGAGTCTAAGCACCAGCCTGCTTCTTCACCAGGCCCCCTGATGGTGGGGATGGATTTGCAGCAAGCTGGAACCAGGAAGCCCCCAGGAATGCCCAGCTTAGGATGCGGAGACCCCTTGCATGTGTAGTGGGTATATACTTTTCTATCATGTTTAAAACTGGCAGAGACACCAGTGATGTATATTTCCCTGCGGCCCAGCAGGTGGTGCTGTCCCTGTGGGCTGTTTTGAACCATCACTGCAGTGCCGTACCCTTTTTGGCCTCTCGCAGCACCTGTACGGCGGGGCGGGGAACCCGCTGTGCTTGCTGGGAGAGGGTATAAAGGGGGCGGACATCTTTGTCACGAGGTCTTCGAGTCCCAGGCACCTTTAGCCTGAGGGCTGCTGTCCGTGGTCGGTGTCCAGGCGGCCTAGGCCTGGACACGAGGAGTTCGGGAGCCACCCCAGACACCCTTAGTCTGGGGTGAGGTACTTTGTTCCAGGCCAGGGGCCCAGCTACTTCCACTGGGTTCCGCCCGGGAGGGATCGTCCTAAGGTGCCCGACGGACTGGGTACCTGAATCTAAGACGTAATGGACCGCGCGGGTGGCCTTCCCGTAGATCTGGTGCAGCAGATTGCCAGTGCCGGGACAGGGCCTCTGGAGACCGTCTTGATGGATGCCTTCACCAAATAGGGGCCTTATTCACACGGAAGGTGGTTCATGTTCCATGACCGGTGGCAGCTGTTCAGCTGGTCGGCTCGGGTCAGTGGCAGAGGCCTCAACAGTTCACCCGGTGGGTGGCGGCTGCCAGTTCACGGTCGGTGGCAGAGATCGTGCGCCAAGTCTATTCGCACGCTAGGGGGAATAGGAGAGTTCATTGTGCCTGGGCCTACTCGTATCCACACCCCCTGTCTGTTCGTTGAGGGAGTCTAACTGATTGTGTTTCATCCTGACATTGGAAAATAAAGGAGTGTTGGACTTTAATTTGTGTGGGGCTCATTTACTGGCAGACACTGTTCCACAGAAGAAGCGGAGGCACCGAACACCGACCCGAAGGTAAAGAAACTTTGCTCACACCACACAAACATCTGCGGTGAAAGCTTGGCGTGGTTAACCCCGCACTCTCTCCTCCAAGGTACCCCTAGACTGCTGCCAAAAATAACCGATAAACAAGAGAGAGAGAGAGTGGAGGGCGCTACACATGCATATGCAGAGTACAACATCAGCAAATCCAGGAGACAAGCTGAGGTCAGGACTAGGGATGGGCCGAACACCCCCGGGTTCGGTTCGCACAAGAACCTTCGAACGGACCGAAAGTTCGTGCGAATTTTCGAACCCTATTCGTTACAATGGACGCGAACGTTCGAAATCAAAAGTGCTAATTATAACGGCCAATATGCATGTTAATGTCATAAAACAGGTTTGGGGACCCGGTTCCTGCCCCAGGGCACATATATCAATGCAAAAAGAAGTTTAAAAAAACTAACGTTTTTTCGGGAGCAGTCATTTTAATGATGCATAAAGTGAAAAAAAAAGTTAAATATTCCTTTAAATTTCGTACCTGGGGGGTGTCTAAAGTATGCCTGTGAAGTGGCATGTGTTTCCCGTGTTTAGAACTGTCCCTGCACAAAATTACAATTTTAAAGAAAAAAAAGTCATTTAAAACTGCTTGCGGCTTTAATGTCATGTCTTGTCCTGGCAATATGGCTGAAAATCCTTGAGAAAAATGGCATGGCTACCCCATCACCCCCCCCCCCCCCACCCCAGCCCCTTTGGTTCTTGTATGGATATTAAGGGGAACCCCGCACCCAAAATAAAACCCTATACCTACAACCCTATATACTCTGAACAGCAGTATACAGGCGGTGCAAACAAGACAGGGACTGTAGGTTTGTTCTTAAGTAAAATCTGAACAGGTACATTTTTAAGTGTAGCTCCATCCAAAAAAAATCTATTTTTAAGCTTTTTGGAGAACATAGGGAAGGGTTATCACCCCTGTAACATTTGTTTTGCTGTCTGTGCACCTGTTCAGAACATTTCACCTCACTTTCTGCCCCAATGACAAATGTTTTTGGAAAAGTAGGGTTTTTATTGAAACAAGGATTGGTGATAAAGCATCAGTAGAGAGGAGATACCTTTTTCCCAAATTAAATCTAACAGGATAGAATTTCCCTTCCTAAGGGTAGATTTCCTCTCACTTCCTGTTTTCTCCTTCCGTTTGCAAGTAGGAGTCGTTTGTAAGTTGGATGTTTGAAAGTAGGGGCCTGCCATATATACTCTGCAGAAATTTGCCCCATTAGATGTTGGTGTAGCCACAGCACTGTAAGCCCTCACAGTTACTGTTGGTGGGCACAGGAATTGGCCCTGCTGTAAATTATTAGATCAAGATTTGTAATTGCATGCACCTGTTGAACAGGGCAGAAAAATTGGGCCTTTGGTGGTGGTGGTGGACGGTGTTGCCACAAGACTGTAAGCCCTCACAGTTACTCTTGGTGGGCGCAGGAATGGGCCCTGCTGTGAATTATTAGATCAAGATTTGTAATTACACGCCCCTGTTAAACAGGGGCTGAAAAATTGGGCCTTTGGTGGTGGACGGTGTTGCCACAAGACTGTAAGCCCTCACAGTTACTCTTGGTGGGCGCAGGAATGGGCCCTGCTGTGAACTATTAGATCAAGATTTGTAATTACACGCCCCTGTTAAACAGGGGCTGAAAAATTGTGCCTTAGGCACTGGTGCTGGTGCCACAACACTGCAACCCCTCACAGATACTGTACTTGGAGCACAGCAGTCAGACCTGTTGCGAAGCATTGCTTCAAAAATTGTAATTACACGCCCCTGTTAAACAGGGGCTGAAAAATTATGCCTTAGGCACTGGTGCTGGTGCCACAACACTGCAACCCCTCACAGATACTGTACTCTGAGCACAGCAATGAGACCTGTTGCAAAGCATTGCATAAAAAAATTGTAATTACACACCCCTGTTAAACAGGGGCTGAAAAATTGTGCCTTAGGCACTGGTGCTGGTGCCACAACACTGCAACCCCTCACAGATACTGTACTCTGAGCACAGCAATGAGACCTGTTGCAAAGCATTGCATAAAAAAATTGTAATTACACACCCCTGTTAAACAGGGGCTGAAAAATTGTGCCTTAGGCACTGGTGCTGGTGCCACAACACTGCAACCCCTCACAGATACTGTACTTGGAGCACAGCAGTCAGACCTGTTGCGAAGCATTGCTTCAAAAATTTTAATTACACGCCCCTGTTAAACAGGGGCTGAAAAATTATGCCTTAGGCACTGGTGCTGGTGCCACAACACTGCAACCCCTCACAGATACTGTACTCTGAGCACAGCAATGAGACCTGTTGCAAAGCATTGCATAAAAAAATTGTAATTACACACCCCTGTTAAACAGGGGCTGAAAAATTGTGCCTTAGGCACTGGTGCTGGTGCCACAACACTGCAACCCCTCACAGATACTGTACTCTGAGCACAGCAATGAGACCTGTTGCAAAGCATTGCATAAAAAAATTGTAATTACACACCCCTGTTAAACAGGGGCTGAAAAATTGGGCCTTAGCCACTGGTGTGGTGGCACCCAGAAACAAAAATGTTCTTCCATGCTATCAAGGAATGGATCATTGAGGAGGAGGAAGAGGATAGTCAGTGAACATAACAGGACAGTCACTCAGCATCAGCATAGGCAGTCTTGAAGGGACGTGACATTATAAATTATTCAGTTATATCCGCTTCAGGTGCCTGGTAGCTGGTGGTGATCCAAGACTGATTCATCTTTATGAAGGTCAGTCGATCAACCGAGTCGGTGGACAGGCGCACCCTGTGATCGGTGACAAAGCCTCCAGCAGCACTGAATGTGCGTTCGGAAAGAACGCTGGATGCAGGACAGGCCAGTAGCTCAATTGCATACTGTGCAAGCTCTGGCCAGTGATCCATCCTCAAGACCCAGTAAGCCAGAGGATTTTCGGTGGGAAAGGTGTCCAAGTCTGACCTTGCCCCTAGGTATTCCTGCACCATGTATATCAGACGCTGGCGATGGTTGCTGGAACCGATCATACCTTGGGGCTGCGGACTAAAAAATTGTCTGAACGCATCGGTCAGACGTCCACCTTCCCCACCGCTCCTTCTGCTACTGACCGAAGCCTCAGCAACTCGTCGTCCAGGACCAGGAGTTTGTAACCTCCCAGTCTCTGGGAATGCGTTGCACAGACCTTTCTGCAAGGCCTCCCTGAGATGTCTCATCCTCTGCTCCCTCTGCGACGGCAAGATAAGATCCGCAACCTTACCCTTGTACCGTGGATCAAGGAGAGTGGCCAGCCAGTAATGGTCCCTCTCCTTGATCCGAAGAATACGAGGATCCTTCCGCAGGCTTTGCAGGATCAGGGAGGCCATGCAACGTAGGTTAGTTGAGGCATTCGGTCCGGAGTCTTCTGGGTCACTGAGGACGACATGATCGCCAGCCACCTCCTCCCAGCCACGTACAAGTCCACTGGTTTGTTGGGACTGTACATCATCTCTAAAAGACTGCTGCTGCTGATGCTGAGTGCCAGGCTCCACCTCCATGCTCGCACAATCCTCCTCCTCCTCATCCTCTTCCTGTGTGATGGGTGGGAGAGAAGGAACACTGTCTGGATAAAGGGGGCCTTGAGAGGCAAGGAAGTCCTCCTCTTCCTGCCTCTGTTCTGCCTCAAGTGCCCTGTCCATTATTCCACGCAGCGTGTGCTCCAACAGGTGGACAAGAGGTACAGTGTCACTGATGCATGCACTGTCACTGCTCACCTTCCTCGTGGCCTCCTCAAATGGTGACAGGACAGTGCATGCATCCCTGATCATGCTCCACTGGCGTGGGGAAAAAAATCCAAGCTCCCCTGACCCTGTCCTGGTGCCGTAGTCGCACAGGTACTCATTGATGGCCCTCTGCTGCATGTGCAGTCGCTGCAGCATGGCCAACGTTGAGTTCCACCTGGTGGGCATGTCACATATAAGGCGGTTCTTGGGCAGGTTCAACTCCTTTTGCAGCTCAGCCAGCCGAGCACTGGCATTATACGATCGACAGAAATGCACACAGACTTTCCTGGCCTGCCTCAGGACATCCTGTAAGCCTGGGTACCTGCCCAAGAACCGCTGCACCACCAGGTTGAGGACGTGAGCCATACAGGGCACATGGGTCAGCTGCCCCTGCCGCAGGGCGGAGAGGAGGTTGGTGCCATTGTCAGAAACCACCATTCCTGGCTTAAGCTGGCGTGGTGTCAACCACCTCTCGGCCTGCCCCTGCAGAGCTGCCAGAACCTCTGCCCCAGTGTGGCTCCTGTCCCCCAAACACACCAGCGCAAGCACGGCATGGCATCTTTTTGCCTGCGTACTCGCGTAGCCCCTTGTACGCCTACAGAGCACCGCTGGTTCCGAGGACAGAGCACTCGAAGAGGCCATGGAGGAAAAAGAAGAGGAGGGGGTGGAGGAGAGAGGTGTGTCACAACCAGTAGTAGCATTTTGGAGGCGTGGTGGCGGAACAACCTCCAACACTACTGCACCTTGTCCTGCATCCCTCCCAGCTGCCAATAGAGTGACCCAATGGGCCGTGAAAGACAGGTAACGTCCCTGTCCATGCCTGCTGGACCATGAGTCAGCGGTAATATGCACCTTACCGCTGACCGCCCTGTCCAGCGAGGCATGGACATTGCCTTCCACATGCCGGTAGAGAGCCGGAATCGCCTTCTGTGAGAAAAAGTGGCGTTTGGGAACCTGCCACTGAGGAACCGCACATTGAACAAACTCACGGAAGGGGGCCGAGTCTACCAACTGAAAAGGCAGCAGTTGAAGTGCTAGCAATTTAGCCAAGCTAGCATTCAACCGCTGGGCATGTGGATGGCTGCGAGTAAACTTCTTTCGACGGTCCAGCAGCTGGGGCAGGGAAATTTGCCTGGTAGAATCGGACGTCGGTGTACTGCTAACAGAGTGCCCGCAAGTACTTGGCTGTGACACACCTAATTCTACACCTTCATTCCTCTCAGAGCAGCTTTCAGAGAGGACTGAAGATATAGTGGGGTTGGAGATCCCAGCTGATGAGGAGCAAGGAGAGGTCCGCTTTGTTCTTTGGTGTGGGTCTTTAATGTGCGCTTGCCAACAAGCTGCATGGCAGGTCGACATATGTCTGGTCATGCTTGTGGTGCCCAAGCGGCTGATGTTTTGGCCACGCGAGATACGCTTGAGACATATGTTGCAAATAGCAGTGGTGCGATCTGATGCACTTGTCTCAAAAAAGGCCCACACCAAAGAACTTTTGTGATAACGTGCAGAGGCAGCGCCCTGCACAGGCGGAGCTCTGCGGTGTGATTCAGTTGGTGTGCTGGCCGCTAGCTGGCCTCCGGAGGGCATCCTGCCTCGTTGGACATGTGCCGCTGCCTCTTCTTCCTCCTCCTCCTCCTCCTCTCTCCCTTTAGGCACCCACGTGGACTCAGTGACCTCATCATCCCCTCCCTCTTCACCACTGGAGCAAACCTGGCAGTAAGCTGCAGCTGGTGGAACATGACTGCCAGATTGCTGTCCTTGAGCATCCCCTCTCTCTGCGCTCACGCTACTGCCTTCCTCTAGCTGGGTATCATCATCCGAGCCTTCAAAACGTTGGGCATCCTCCTGGAGCATGTACCCAACACTGTGCTCAAACAGTTCGGGGGACTCCTCAGGAGGACATGGTGGGTCTAGGGAAGGGGTGCCTGATGATGCCATTGAGTACGCGTTGGCAGCTGCTTTGCCAGTACCCTGAGCCTGGGTGAGAGAGGATGAGGAGGATGAGGAGGGCTTGGTCATCCATTCTACCAAGCCTTCGGCATGATGCGGCTCAACATGTCCAGCTGCCGAAAACAAGGACAAGCGTGTCCCTTGGCCACGTGCTGATGACGAAGCACGACCACGTCCACGACCAGCACTGTTTTCTCTAGAAACAGAGCCTGCTTGCCCTGTGTTCTTGCCTCGGGACTGTCTGCCTCTCCTTGGCGGTCTTACAGGCATTGTAGTGGGTAGTGTATATTGTGCTGGAGTCACACAGCACACACACTAACTCCTGCAGATGGCTGCCTTAGATGACAGCAACAGGGCCTTACGGCAGATAGAGGCTGCCTTAGATGACAACAACTGGGCCTTATAGCAGATAGAGTGACTGAGGTGGTTTTATGTGTGCTGTACTAACACAGCACACACACACACACACACGCTAGCTCCTATAAATGCCTGCCTGCCTTAGATGACAACAACTGGGCCTTACGGCAGATAGAGGCTGCCTTAGATGACAAAAACTGGGCCTTATAGCAGATAGAGTGACTGAGGTGGTTTTATGTGTGCTGTACTAACACAGCACACACACGCTAGCTCCTATAAATGCCTGCCTGCCTTAGATGACAACAACTGGGCCTTACGGCAGATAGAGGCTGCCTTAGATGACAACAACTGGGCCTTATAGCAGATAGAGTGACTGAGGTGGTTTTATGTGTGCTGTACTAACACAGCACACACACACACACACGCTAGCTCCTATAAATGCCTGCCTGCCTTAGATGACAACAACTGGGCCTTACGGCAGATAGAGGCTGCCTTAGATGACAACAACTGGGCCTTATAGCAGATAGAGTGACTGAGGTGGTTTTATGTGTGCTGTACTAACACAGCACACACACACACGCTAGCTCCTATAAATGTCTGCCTGCCTTAGATGACAACAACTGGGCCTTACGGCAGATAGAGGATGCCTTAGATGACAACAACTGGGCCTTATAGCAGATAGAGTGACTGAGGTGGTTTTATGTGTGCTGTACTAACACAGCACACACACACACACACGCTAGCTCCTATAAATGCCTGCTTGCCTTAGATGACAACAACTGGGCCTTACGGCAGATAGAGGATGCCTTAGATGACAACAACTGGGCCTTATAGCAGATAGAGTGACTGAGGTGGTTTTATGTGTGCTGTACTAACACAGCACACACACACACACACACGCTAGCTCCTATAAATGCCTGCCTGCCTTAGATGACAACAACTGGGCCTTACGGCAGATAGAGGCTGCCTTAGATGACAACAACTGGGCCTTACGGCAGATAGAGGCTGCCTTAGATGACAACAACTGGGCCTTATAGCAGATAGAGTGACTGAGGTGGTTTTATGTGTGCTGTACTAACACAGCACACACACACACACACGCTAGCTCCTATAAATGCCTGCCTGCCTTAGATCACAATAGGACAGAAGGTGATACTGCAATGCTGTACTAACAGCATGCACACACCAGACTAACAGAATCACAGCAGTTAGACTCAGCAGCAGTGCAATCAGCAGAATGAATCAGTGATGCAATCAAATGATCAGTATTCAGTACAGTAATGATAATGAATCAGCATCAGCATCAGCAGCCTGCCTATATCAGAATCAAGCCGGAACACAGTGCACTAGGCCGACGGCGCGGCGGCCTTTTATACAGTGGGGCGTGTACTAAAGCCCCTGAGCTATAATTGGCTACAGGCGTCCTGCCTGTAGCCAATTATTGCTCTCCTCGCTGCCGGCGCTGTGATTGGCCAAGCATGCGGGGTCACAGTGCATGCTTGGCCAATCATCAGCCAGCAATGCACTGCGACTGGCGCAATGCATTGCGGGCCGCTCGCATCACACGAATGTGATGCGAACGGCCCAAATAGTTCTGGGCTCGCCGAGCGGGCGAACGCCCGATGTTCGATTCGAACGTGGGCTCGAATCGAACACCGGGCCCATCCCTAGTTAGGACTGGCAGCAAGCAAGCACAGATAGTGGACTAAGCTGGGATCAGTACACAGGTAGTCAGGTACAGGATACACAAGTAGTAAGCATCTGGGCGCTCAGAGAACTGTGAAAGTTGCTCCGGCAACGTGGGCTACACTGAGCATGTCTTAAATAAGCAAGAAAACTAGGAGGCGGGCCAGGAAGTGATGGGAGGAAAGGAAATAAAAGCCTGCAGTATAGCAGGTGACACCCATAGATGAGCACAGCCAACCACACATGTGAAAGGTAAGAAAAGCACTGCAGCAAGGAGGTAAGAATACATAGGCAGGAAACTGCAGGCTAACTTGTGACAAATGGTGAACCATGCCTGCTCAATGTGTGCCGTCATGGCCACTTACAGTCTCCACCAACATAGCGTGTGACAGGTTGACAGTTGGGAAACAGGGACAGAGCGATATCAGTTCATAAAAGGGAATGTCTAAACAATGTAATTATTGTTGCACATTAAAAAATAACTGACTATACAAAGTAGAACTTCAAAAAGATTGTTAAAATCCAGAGACCAGCTGTATTTTAAAAATAATAAAAACAGCTTTTGCTGTTACACACACCTTCAATCAGCAGCTGCCCCTTGTAGTATTTCCTTGACTATTGTATAACAGATGTATTCCTGGTCTGCCAACCACGTTCTACCCCGTACCTTACTTATACTTAATCAATGAGACCACACCTTTTAGTTTGGAGTAAAACATGGCCGTAGCAGCCTCCTTTATTATAACTGTTACATCAGTTATCAAAACATCAAACCATCAGAACATAATCAGAACCCATGTTCTCAGAATATTGCCTCCTGGTGTTGGTCTTTGCAGGAACCTCAAAATGACCATAATCATATTAATTGTAATAATATTAATCATATCAATCTTAATCATATGAATAACAACCCATGTGACACTGCGGTACCTTAAATGGTCATAGGCCTCAAGCCGACCAGCTGTTTAGAGACGACCACTGACCACAGTGCCCCCAATATCAAACTCTTCCAGCTAAACCCCTGTTAGCTGGAATACACCCTCAGAACCCATACTACCGATAGGTCCTGACCACTTGCTTTTTGAGGTACTTCATTCTCCCGCGAAGACCAAAACACCCGCCACAGCACCCAAGGGAAAACACCTTTACCCTTTGGTGCCTAAGGGCTCGTTGGATCCCATCCTGCAAACCCAAAGCCCACAAATCACTCCCCACTTCATTCAGATGGACACCATCCCTCCGTAGATACCGCCACGTATCCACCTCCAATTCCAAGTGTCGTACCACCAACCCCCCGTTCCGGACCACAAACTTACCCATATCACGATTGATTTTCCTGTGAGCCCGATTGATGCCATCCACGGACCTTGCCCCCCTCCAAGCTGTCCGGGCCACCATGTCAGACCAGACAATTATCGTGTCCGGGAAGGACATCCTGAGCCGCAGGAAATCAAATTTCATGTCCCTCGTCACCTCTAACATGGACCTACTGCCCAGATCATTGCCACCTACGTGCAGTACTAAAACGTCAGGTGGCCTGTCCAAACGAGCAAAACGGTGCACCTCCGGAACCATCCTGCTCCACAACATTCCCGGAACTCCCAGCCATCGGACACATGCCTCAGGTCTCAGGAACCCCAGCTGCCGACCCTCATATCGAACGTCAGCCCTCTTAGCCCCCCAGAACACAAACGAATGGCCCAGTATCCAGACCAAAGCTTCCGTCTCACCTGAAAGTAGAAGAAGAACAATAACTCCCATGAGAAAATTCCCAAAACCCAACCTGTACAACTCAGCAGCCTGAATATAACCCCAGGCATGCACCCAAAATTACTCAAGCCCCACTATTAGCTGGGGGCGAACGTACAGCCGGAACCTCCTGGATTCCCACCGGCCTATCCTCTTAACAGCTTCCTCATCCATCCCACATCTGGCTGCCTCTGTAGCTGCCCCTATCCTGAAGGAGTGAGAGGAGAACTCCTTATCACGGAGTCCCAACGCCTGAAGGCACTTTCGGAACACCGCAACAAATTGATATCTTGAAAGTGGGGTCCCGTCCTCGTGCGTCAAAAAGGAACCCACACCAGACGGGCGAACCTCCAAGTACCCCTTAACAGCCCTCACTGGGCACAACAGAGAACCTGGAACCGGAAAAACCTGCACCAACTTACCTCTGCCCATCTGGTCCGTCTTAGACTTCCTAAGCGCCAGTGACACCCCTTCCTCTGTCAAACCCACATCGCTAACCAGCAAACCCCCGTGCACTGCCTTGGACGGGCTGACCAACTCACCTATCCGGAATGCTCCAAAGAATGCCAAGGAGAAAGCCACCGTTAACAGCAAAACCTCGTACCCGGACGAGCATAGGCCCTGTAACCGCCCCATAATCCCGACCAGCAGATCAAATGATACCGGCCGCCTGCCGTCCGTGTTTGGGCCCCCCCGACCATATCCCTTGAATGCCTGCCGCACCCAAAAATCTTTTGTAAAGTCAGGGCAGCCCTGCCATTTAAACAGAAAGGCCAACCCTGCCAGCTTCTTACCCAAACAGGACCTGGACACGCGAGCCTCCATGTTCCTGGCCAGGAAATACAGCACCAATAACCTTACATCGGGACCTACCAAATCAACTCCCGCTTCCCGACCCATCTCTCGCCACTCCAGCCACACCTTCTCATACGCCACCCATGTGCCCGTACTCACCGATTTTCTGATCCAACCTGACACTATTCCAACAGAATCCTCCACAGCCAGCCTGGATAAGGGACCCCACGTTGATCCGCCTCCGGTGCCAACTCCCGGAACCTGTCCCACTGAAAGCGAGACAGCGCATCAGCTATGACATTGTCCACCCCCGGAAGGTGTACCGCATACACAAACACATTGAGCTGTAAGCATCTCAACACCAGATGGCGCAGCAGCCGCACCACAGGTGGGGGGAGGATGCCGACACCTTGTTAACCTCCCTGGTGGTATGATTCTGGAAGATTTTAGGTGCTGAAAGCGGTACCATTATTTTGCATTGAAATTTGGCGTTTTACATTGTAGGCCTGTAATTCTTAGTAATAACGCACCTAAATCTGTCCAAACCAGAGTCTAGTAGACATCTCGGGTATGATAAAGTTTGAAACACAAAATCATAAATTATAATATAATAAATAATAACAAATAATAATTGAATAATAATAATACTTTTTTAATTCAATCTTATTTTATTATATTATATGCAAGAGAAAGACAGAAAAAGACATACTTCGTCTTAAACATTACAAACAATGATAGGATACACCATCGACAGGCATCATGTATGGCAAAACAAAGCAGGGTTAAGTTACACATATAAGGATTGAGCACCTGTGTAGGAGGACCTCCGTGGGATTTTTGTAATATCAGTCCCTGTACAAAAATAAATGAGGTAAGGAAACCTTTATCTGTATTTCTGCGAAGGGGATCCTAGTTCCCCCGTATGCAACTTATCAGATGAGATTATACACAAATCTGTTTGGAGAATATGACGTAGGGTCACTCATTGGGTTATTGGCATTAAGTAGATCGAAGCCCTGGTACGTTGTCTCACTGTATTCCTAGAGGTGTAATTAGATATAGAGAAAAGAAAAAAAAAAGAATCAGGGTCAGGGGCAGATAGAAGGGGACAATTAGGTAGGGGACAGGAATCAGAATCCCAATCACTCCATCACGGTCCCACGGCGGACCCGTCCAGGTCACGTCCCGCCCAGGACACAAACTCAGAGGAGTATCGGAACACGGACCACGAAGTCCATGTGAGAGAGAACTGTTCACTTTTACCGCTTTCCTCCGCCAGCAAGCGTTCCAGGTCTCTAATGTGGTCCACCTCAACAGCCCAATCTCCCAGGGAAGGCATGGTTGTCGATCTCCAATGACGGGGAATCACTATTCTGGCCGCCGCCAAGAAGTGTCGCAATACATCATTTCTGATGGATTTAAATGACCCCGGGATTATAGACAGGAGGGCCACCTCAGGTGAAGGCTGGATAGAGGTCGCCATCAGTTTGCAGTAAAGTGTGAAAATTCGCTGCCAGAACCTCCGCACCGGAGGGCACTCCCACCAGATGTGGAGCGTGGTTCCCCGGGAGTCGAGACACCGCCAGCAGGCATCCGACACTTCCGGATTGAAGTGATGAATAGATGATGGACATCTGTACCATCTCGTTATTAGTTTAAACCCCTTCTCTTGGGTCTTAGTGGCTAGGGATAATTTGTGTGTGAGGATGAAAAATTTTTGCCAGTCAATAGGGGAGATAGGGTGATGCAGATCTGTCTCCCAGGCCACCGTGTACGGTGGAAGGTCAGGGGAGTGGATATCGAGCAGAATGGAGTACAGTTGAGATACAACATGTGTTGGAGGCTCCACCTGCATGAGCAGTTCCTCGAATCTCGTCAGTTCAGCAAGAATTTCTGTAATAGACGGGAAAGTCCGGATGTAGGAGATAGTCTGTTGCCTCTGAAGCCACTGCATGGGGTGACGGGGGGTCGGACCGGCAGGGGTATCTGACCGTAAAGTGGGGTCTGCACGAAGGACCTGGGCAAGTCGTCTATGATCCTCCTTTCGCCATGGTCCGAATCTTGTTACAGACATAGCTGGTGGAAAGGCCGGTGTCCCAAAGAAGGGAGTCATAGGCCCCATGTGGTTTGATAAGCCCCTTCTGGACAACATGCGGTCCCAGATCCGAATCGTTTGACGGGTAAGGTCATTGAGAGGGCCTGAACCCCCCCGGACCGTGGGCAAGGTCCACGGGAGAGTGGAGAGTTCAATTGGGTTCATGTGGCCTTCTAATTGGACCCAAAGTTTGGTGGAAGAGTGGTGAAACCAGTCTAGTATGCGGGTAAGCACCGCTGCTTTATGGTATAGGGAGGCAATTGGGGCTCCAGCCCCCCCCCCCCGAGCCTTTGGGAGAGACAGTGTTTCATACCGTATCCTTGGACGGGCCGCATTCCAAATAAATTTGGAAAACAGCTGGCGTATTTTCTTGAAGTACGAGTTGGGTATGTGAATAGGGATGGTCTGAAACAAATATAAGAACCTAGGGAGAACGTCCATTTTCAGGGCATTCACTCTACCCAGCCAAGAGAGCTGTTTGGACGCATAGTTGGTTAAATCTGCTTGGGTCCTAAGGAGTAGGGGGGCAAAATTCAGGGAAAAAAGTTGGGAAGCATCCGCCGGTATTTGAATTCCGAGATACCTTATGGAGGGGGAACCAGTTTTGAAGGAGAAAGTAGACGCTAGTCGTCGTAGGGCCGATGTGGGCAGAGATATGTTAAGGATTTCCGATTTATTGTAGTTAACCTTGAAGTTGCTAACTTCTCCAAATTTCTGAAACTCCTGCAATACCGAGGGCAAAGATGTGTGTGGATGTGTCACGAACAAGAGCAGATCATCTGCAAAAAGAGCGAGTTTCGTATGTGTGGGCCCGACTGTTATGCCTTGGATAGAGGAATTGTTACGTAGAGCAGTAGCCAAATGTTCCATAGTGAGAACATACAGGAGGGGGGATAGTGGGCATCCCTGTCGTGTCCCGTTGGATACAGAAAAGGCTGGAGAGAGCGAGCCATTCAGTCTAATCCTAGCATACGGAGAGGAGTAAAGGGACATTATTCTCGCCATCATATTAGTTCCCACACCTATTTGTTGCAGGGATAATCGAAGGAACTGCCAGTCGACTCGGTCGAATTTCTTCTCGGCATCGACTGTTAAGAGGCATAGTGGGATATCGTGGGACCGGGCATAGTTGGTTAGAAGAAGGGTCTTCAGGGTGTTATCTCTAGCCTCACGGCCACTCACAAAGCCGACCTGGTCTAAGTGTATTATCCCAGGCAACAACGGTTGTATTCTATTGGCTAGAATTTTAGCAAAGACTTTCAGATCGACCCCAATCAAAGAGATCGGCCTGTAGCTTGCACATAGAGTAGGGTCTTTGCCTGGCTTTGGGATGAGGGATATGTGGGCCTCAAGTGTTTGTGAGGGGAACAAGGAGCCCTCCGACAAAGAGTTGAACATCTTAGTTAGAAAAGGTGTGAGGAGGGCGGCAAAAAGTTTGTAAAACTTAGGAGTGAAGCCGTCTGGGCCCGGGCTCTTTCCACTCGGCGTACCCGCTATGGCTTTGGCAACCTCCTCTTCTGTGATTGAGACTTCCAGATCAGCGATGATGTCATCATCTAATGTGGGGAGCGCGGTTTCTGAGATATATGACACCTGGTCTTCCACCCTGGAAGAAGGGGAACCAGTCCCTTGAGTCTTAGATATATTGTACAGGGACTGGTAGAAGTCCCTGAATTCCTCTGCCATCTTAGTGGGTGAGGAGACCAATTCTCCCTGCGCCCCCCGAATATGAGGCACAAAGGTGGAAGTCGCTTTTGGGTGCAGGGCGCGAGCCAATGGCCTACCACATTTATCTTGAAACTTATATTGATGGAAAGCGAGCTTATCTGCATATGTGCGTGCAGAGGCTTCATAAAGCTCTCTGAGTTGTGATCGCGCCTTAGAAACGTCCGCCAGTGTTGTCACTGTCGGGGATCGTTTGTGTTCAGTTTCTAAGTTCCTAAGCTTTTGGTTTGCTGCCTCAATGGCGGCTGAGCGCTCCTTTTTAAGACGCGTACCCATTTGGATAAAGGCACCTCGTAGAACCGCCTTCAGTGCCTCCCACTGAAAGGGCAACGATGTCGTATCTGAAGCGTGGTCCACAAAAAAGTTAGATATTGTATCCGAAACCCTTTTCACACATTCTGGATTCGTAAGCAACGAATCGTTCAAGCGCCATGACCACTCCCTATTCGGAGTGGAGGGGAGCGAGAATGTCATATGTATAGGAGAGTGGTCAGACCAGACCATTGGGTCTATGGTGCAGTCCGGGGACCAGTCTAGACAGCTATGGTCACTCATTAGGTAGTCTATGCGACTATAGGTTTGATGGACATGGGAGAAGTGGGTATAGTTGCGGGCCGTGGGGTGCAACACCCTCCAAACATCCACTAGACGCAAATCGTAAAATGCCCGTTTTAGAGCCCTCAGTTTGGGGAAGGAGATACACGATCGCGAGGTGGAGGAATCTAAAAGTGGTTCAAGAGGGGTGTTAAAATCTCCCCCCAGTACGAGCTTACCCTCCATGAATCCCGACAGAACCCTCAAGTATTGTAACGCGGCCGATACTTGGTTAATATTAGGGAGGTAAATGTTGGCTACCGTAAATTTGGTACCCCATAACATGAATTTCACAAAAACATACCTCCCCTGTGGGTCCGAGAGATGATCAAGTACCTCTATAGGGAGCGTCTTATGAAAAGCCACAGACACACCCCTGGCTTTCTGGGTTGGGCTAGTGCTGTGGAACCACCTGTTGAAATATCTGCTGGAGCAGGAAGGGGTGGAGGCAGAGTGAAAATGTGTCTCCTGGAGAAGAAGCACATTGACCTGGCGTTTGTGCATTTGATACAGGATTTGTCCTCTTTTGGTGGCAATATTAAGCCCATTGACATTGTAGGAACAGAATTGTAGCCTAGGGCGAGAGATCACTGTGTGAGCCATGACGGAGCGACAGGGGGGGAGGGTGAGGGGAGGTGAGAGAGAAATAAGGAAAGAAACAGAAAAGGGGGAAAACACAGCAGGGGAGGAAGAGAGGAGGTAGAGCGATGTGGGGAAGAGATTGAACAGAGAGAGCACCTGGGGAAGGTGGCTCAAAAATACTAAAGTGTGCGCAAAAACGTAACACTTCGTGAAATATCACGTAGTAGGCACGAACTGTGCCAATCCTATTTAGGGGGAGAGAACGGGGTTAGAACAGCTGAGTTGTGTTCCCGACAACCTAGCAGGCATAAATAACATAACTGTAAAGTAACACACCCAATGACCGTGGTATTTAAAGCTCACCTGTCTAGTCACTAAAGAGCAATGTCAGAATAAATACCATTGGTACGCTTGAGTACAATAAACAATCAAAAATGACATAAAAAAGAAAAAAGAACATCAGTGAAGAACAAGGTGTATACAAACTGGTGGCAAGATAAAGGCACAGGTATTCCCGCGTAATCATGCGGGGGTAGGAAACATCAATTGCTACATTTATAGCAGCATTAACTATGATTGTCATCACGGCTCAGCTCAGATATCTGTGTAAACGCACAGAAGGTGTCAGTGCCAAGGTCAGCCAGTTTCAAGCCCCAAGGACATAAATGCCCAGAGCCCAAGGGAAGACCCGGAGGTCCCCGGACAGGCCAAAGGGCTATGTCCGGGAAACCCCAAGCCAACCCGCAGAGCCAGAGCCGTGAGAGAACATATCAACATCACTGGCCGCTTTTCCAGAACCCCATCAAGTACAACCGCACCAGCCGAGGGCAGCGAACTGCTTTTCGAGCCATGTGAGACAACTAAACTGTCAGCAGCATTTAAATAACAACGTTAGCAAGAGTCAGTGGGCTGAGAGTGCAAGTACACTGTGAAGACATAACAAAACAGGGAAAACAGAAGGTGGACCTGGCCGGAGTCTCATAAAAGAGCTGTATCCACCTAGTAGGTAAAAGGACATAGCAGAAAGAACCATTTCAGGTCTCAGACGACAGAGTCCGGATCAATCCTCTGGTGACGTGGCTCGCCGCTCTCTGGGCCCAGAAGGTACCGATCTAGACTGAGGGCGTCCTCGACGTTGCAGAGGAGGGCCCGGTAGCCGCTGACGGTCATCTGGGGGGTCCAACCAGTTCGGGACGACAACAGGGTCCCGGCCCAGGAACAGGAAGAAGGCAGGAAGCTGGTCCGGGTCTGAGAGGACAAATTTGTGGTTATCTTCCCGGGTCACTTTGATGCTGAATGGGTGACCCCAAGTGTACGTGGCGCCTACTTGGCGAAGCAAGTCCAGCAGAGGGCGGACCATTCGCCGCATGTACAGCGTGTTGCGGGAAAGGTCCGGATAGAGGTGTATAGATGATCCGTGAAAGTCTAGTGGCCCCAGGCGCCAGGCCTTGCGCAAAATCTCCTCCTTTAGGGTATAGTAGTGCACCCGGCAGAGGACGTCACGAGGGCGGTCCCTGCGATCCCCTCCTATGCCTCCCACTCTATGTACTCTGTCCAATTCAATGGGAGATGTAACTTCCCTGCCCAGGACCTGGTTAAGGATAGCAATGACAGTGGGTTTGAGATCAGTACCTGAGGTCGCCTCCGGGACCCCCTGCAGCCGGATGTTGTTCCTGCGACTCCGGTTCTCACTATCTTCTATCCGGAGCTGGTGTTGCCTTAGACGGGAGAGATGAGCCGTAGATGCATTTTCAAGCGCCGTTATGCGGGCTGAGTGGTCTTCTTGGGTGGTGACCATAGCAGAAACCGTGACCTCAGACGCGGAGACCCGTTGTTTGAGGGCATTTAGTTCAACATGGAGAGAAGTTTCCATTTTGGAAGCCCAGGAATCAAAGTCGGCTCGGAAGGCAGACAGTATGGCAGTGGATGTGGCGCCTGGGGAAAGCGTCTCCGCTGAGACAGTGCCCTCGCCAAGGGCAGTGGGATCCATCAGAGGAGTCGGGTGTGTACCCGGGCCGGTCCCACCGGCAGAGGAAGCTGCTGCAGTCGGGGGAGGAGGTTGTGATCTGCCTGAGGCTCGGGTTGACGAAGGTTTATCCTTCCCTGTACGGGAGTCCTGCGATGTTGTGCGTAGCAGGTACCGTTGAATAGTACCTTGTTGCAGTTCAGCGGAGTCAGCAGAGGTAGAGCTGGAAGCCGCCATCAGCCGGTTGGGCGTGATTGGTTGGGAACGTAGCCTGCAGTCGTCGGGAGAGCACAGAGCTCAGCGGTGCATGTCTTCAGCCCTCCATCCTCAGCCACGCATCATCAAAGGTGGAACGGATGAGCAGAGGATGCGACCCGTGTTGCAAATGGGGATCAGTGCTTACTGTGATGTTACTGTCCTTTTGGAGTGCCTGTGCATGTGCTGCAGCACAGCGACACGGCAGTTTAGGCAGTACCGGTGGCCGAGGAGGGAGTGGATGGAGGTCAGTGGTAAGAGTTAGCACTGAGTCCGGGTGGAGCAAGATGGCCGCTACACTCCTTGTCAGTGTGTGACTGGAGGAGTGCGGGGAGGGCGAGATGGATGAGGTATAGGCTCAGCTGCCCCGTAGGCCAGAATAGCCAGGATTTGATGTATAGGGTGAAGCAGGTTCAAGTGGGCAGGGGGGGAACCCAGCAGCACTATGGTCGGGTGTAGCAAGATGGCCGCCCCTTAAGCCTATGGGATCAGGGCTCCCACCAGGTACTCCCGTCTGCCAGCCAGGGGGGGGATTAGCCTAGGTCTAATGTCCTGTATTTCACCCCTGCCCCGCTTACCCTGTGTGGGATGGTCCTTCTTGCTGGATGCTGCGTTGGGTGTAGTGGGAGCAGCAAGATGGCCGCCGACTTCCAGAGGTAGGCCGGAGCCGCGGACTTTCCTAAGGCTGGCCGCCGCGGGTGTGTGAGGCCGAACGGTCCGGGATCTCTCAGGCAGCTAGCTCCATCCAGTGCAGGCACAGGTGTGGCCGAGCCTCTCGCCGTAAACCCCGCCGACCGCGGCACTCCAGGCCGGAGGATGCAGATGTTATTGTAGGCCGCAAGATGGCTGTCAGGCTCCGGAGCCGACCACGGGCCAGGAAGAAGACCGAGGGGGCTCCTTACTGTATAGACACCCCCATCCAAGCCTGGATGGAGACGCAGGGTGTCCTGTGGGTATCCGTAGACCCCCTGGGAGGTGTTGGAGGCTTTGTGGGCCCCAAGATGGCGTTGGGCCCGAGCTGCATGAAACTGGCCTGGCAAGTTCTGGACGGCCGGCCCAAAGTCAAAAATGTACACCGGATTGCAGGTAGGAGACCCTCAGGAGCAATGGGGGTAGATTTGGAGTATCTTCCAAGTAATAAGTAGCGAGGATGGCTATGGATGTAAGGTATGGGTGCAGAGCTCAATGTCTGCACGTCTTCCTCAGTCGGCTCCAATAATAATACTTTTTATTCAATAAATTTTAGTAAATAATATAATCAAAAACACTGAATTTTTTTTGTTCAAACAAGGGTGCAATATTAGAAGTCATATTGCTTCAGTATACGTCTCGGGTATGAAAAAATTTAAAACAAGGTACAGCACAAAGTCCTACATCGCAATCGGGACAATAGAACCGCGTTTCTTTACGGATTTTCCTTCCGGTGTCGTCACGCTTGGAGCAGCAAACCACACACATCCTTGTGGGTGCTGACTTCCTTTCAGTAGGTGGAATGTGGTCCATAAAGTGACGACCAGTCAGGCGTTCCGGGTTCACAACGCCAGCAGCCCGAGGTCCAGATCTGCTTACAGTCGTTGGCGTCTGGTGCTTTAGAAAAATTAGTTCGGCAACCTTCCACACAAAGTCTGCATGGATCATAGGCCTGTCACTATTTTTTTTCAGAAGAATGAAAGCATTCCACAGACACTGTTCCAGAAGATGCCTGAATATTTTTTTATAATATTTCTTCTGTTGCTTTCTCATCGCAGGATAAAGGGTCATGGCCTGGTCAGCCCTGTCCACACCTCCCATGGTGTTGTTGTAATCCAACACGACCTGTGGCTTCATGACATCTTTTCCACCTTTGGTATGTACCATTACAGTAGAAGTGTTGTGGATGGTACTCATAAGGCACACGTTTTTTTTGTCCTGCCATTTCAGTGCCATCATTTTGCCTTTCTGCCAGGCAACTATTTCTCCTGCCCCAAGCTTTTTTTGGGCAAAGGTTGGCGGCATGTCACGCCGGTTAGGCCTAACGGTCCCATAGGCATCCGTTTTGTTCAGGATAAGGAACTCAAAGAGTTCTGGGGACGTGTAAAAATTGTCTGTGGTGACACAGTAGCCCTGATTCAGCAATGGCTCAATCAAAGAGAGAACCGAAGCAGTTGCCATTCCAAAACTTCTGAATCGATCGCTGAATTTGGTCCCTTTCCCGGTGTACAGGACCGAATTCCAGATGTACCCAGAGCTGGATTCACACAGCATAAATGACTTCATGCCAAAACTAGCTCGCTTTGATGCTATGAACTGTATCCAGCTTAGTCTACCTTTGTAGGCCATAAGACTTTCGTCGATACTTATTTCTTTCTCGTACATCACGGGACACAGAGCGGTATAGTCATTACTATGTGGGTTATATAGATACCTTCAGGTGCTGGCACTGGCAACTTCCAAAACCGGAAGTACCCTCTGTCATGGATATGCAGTAGTGTTTGTCTGTCAGCTTACCTTCCTTCCCATGTGTTCATCTTAGAGGCCAGAACCCTTTTCACCTGGCTTCCTTTATAATCTCCTCCCAGCCTGACTCCACCCCAGGCCCTATCACAGAACACTATATTAACCTGTGCACTGCAAGCCTGCTTTGCTGATCAACGTGTTTGTTAGGCATTGTTTGTTTGGGTTCCTGCCTGCCGTGTGCTTCGTCTGTCTCTCTGTTACGTTATTGGCTTGTCCCCGACTATCCCTGTCTGCTCGTGACCCTTGACCTTCGGCTCGTTCTTTCGTTATCCTTGTCTGCTTGTGGCCCCTGACCTTCAGCTTGTTATTCGGTTCTCTCATATCTTGTGCTGCTGCTTCCCCTCTTTTCCCCTTATCCTACGGGGCGTGAGCTAGGAAACTCCAGGGGCCGCGACCTGGTCCCAGCCTGCAGCATAACATCCTCACCACTAGAGGCCCTGGAGAAGACCTGCTGGGTCTTAGACTCCGCGCCCTGGGGAATCTTGGCTCTAGCTTCCGTTAGGATCCCGGTTGTGCTCCTCTGGTCCCGCTTTCCACAACCACCCAGTTTCCTATCCGCAGCAGTCAGCCATAGGGTTCACTACCTTGCGGTGCACTCCTGTCCCCCTACGGTGTGCATCTGTCACCTGGCCACAGGTGACCTTGACACCCTCCCCTATATAAGCCCCTCCCATCCGGGAGCACCTCAGTTTTTTGCCAGTGTCTAAGGTGTTGGCCAAGAAGTAACATGTGTTTTTCACTGAGCTTGCGTACAGGTTCTTTTGGGCCTCAGTAAGCTATTCCGGATCCGACCAAAAAAGCTTCATAGCTAAACGGTCGGTACCCGGGCCTTGCAAGAGAAGAGCAAGGTTTTGCCTGTAATGCCTCTCTTAGGAGGGCTGGACCCTGGGATCCAGAGCTCTGGTCATACCCACGACCAAGATGTTTTCTGTGCAGGGTGCTATACAGGTCCAGGGGAGTGGAATCCTTGGGAACCCGGTCCCTGAAGGTTTAATTACAATGCCTGCCGTGATAGGTGAAGTTTGGGCTTCTGTGGACCAAACAGAGTCCTGCGGCGAGGAAAAGGTAAGTGGGGGCCCTCAGGAACTTGGTTCTATTGGGGGACCCCCAAGCCTATTTTGTCTTTCTGCCTGTTACCTAAGGTATTCCTGCTAATATTCTGTGCATGCCTGTTACTACTGAGAAAATGTAAAAATTTTAATAGTAGGCAAGAAAAAAAAAAAAAATGTAAGACCGCGGTACCTGTGTTAAACACTAGAGGCCGCTATGGTTCTTTTTCTTGTAATGTGGATTTTTTTCTTCCGAAGTCAAATCCAGGCAGTTGGTAAGTTCTCTTTGGGAAGCTGTCTCCTCTGCCCTGTTGCTGCGCTCATCCATCCCCGGGCCCTGCGACAGGGACCCTGGCTCCCATCTAGCTCCTTATTTTTTTCAAAAAAGGCGCCGAAGGCGCACGTGCCCGCGCGCGAGCGCGTGCACGCGCCTCTCTATATAGAGGCGATCTGGAAAAAGGGGCGGGGCGGGTGGATGATGCTCGGTGTGCGCCGCGGCGCTACTGCGCATGTGCGGGCGTCCAGCATGTTTAAAGGCACAATCACAGCTGGCTATTGAAGTGCACAGACAGAGCTAGCAACAGTAAAAAGGCACACAGAGGCGGTTGATGCAGGCATCCCCTAGAAAGGCACTTTAGTAGACACCAATTGTTATATAGCAGCAATTGTGCTAGACTATTCTCAGTAAAAGTGGTGTATTACGGCTGGAATACCTCAGCTTTGGGCTTAGGAATATGCCGTCCAGAAGCTCCGGAACTAAATCTTCCAGGAAGCGAAGGGGGTCTCCATCGGGCTCTGAGGATCTTGGGCATGCTTCTGCTGCACCAGTCTCCCCTGAAAATTCAGAGGTTAGTGACCGTAGAGACCCCGCAGGAGTACCTGGTACTGTGGCTGTCCTCAGTTCACCTGCTTCTGTGTATGTAACAGAGGAGGTTTTTTCCTCAGCTCTGGGAGGATTAGAAGAGAGATTGTCAACATTAATCGCTGCCTCCCTGTCACAGGGAAAGCACGCCCGATCTCCGTCTCCTCCTTCAGAGTACCTGTTAGCGGAGCAACAGTCCCATACAGGGATCGACCTGCCTGAAGGGGATCAGGAGGAGGTTGATTCTGTTATAGAGGAATCAACAGTGGAGGAACCTTTCTCAGCATCTCAAGCTGAAAGATTATGGGTTCAGTCTTTGACTAACATGGTCCGATCAGCATTTAAAATGCACCTTGCGGAACCATCAACCACTACTGTCTCCTCGCTGGGGTCGCTAAAAGCTCCCCAGACTGTCTGTTCCTTTCCACTTCACCCTTTATTGGAAGGGCTCATGTACCAGGATTGGGAACATCCTGATAAAATATTTACTCCCCCCAAGAGATTTCCGGTGGTCTATCCCATGGAGGATAAGTTCATCAAAAAATGGAGGGTCCCTACAGTGGACGCAGCCATCTCTTGTGTGAATAAATCACTGACATGTCCAGGGGATAATGTCCAAATGTTCAAGGACCCAATAGATAAAAAATTGGAGTCCTTATTAAAATCTGCTGTTTCTACAGCAGGCTTGGTAACACAACCAGCAGTGGCAGCTATTGGGGTCTGCCAAGCAGTGAAGGATCAGTTGAAACAGGTCTTAAGGGACTTGCCACATCAGCAGGCCCTTGCCCTAGCTGATCTACCTAGAGCCTTATGATTTGCGGTTGACGCCATAAAGGATTCAATCCATCAGGCCTCCCGCCTTACGCTGTCTGTAGTACATATGCGCAGGCTTCTATGGCTCAAAAACTGGTCTGCTGAAGCTCCCTGTAAAAAATTGCTGGTTAGCTTCCCATTTCATGGTGAACGCTTATTCGGGGAAGACCTGGACAAATATATCCAGAAAATTTCCAACGGTAAAAGTACACTCTTGCCGGTTAAAAACAGAGTTAGAGGTCCCTCTTTTAAGAGGCCTGCTTCTCCAGTCCCTGGGGCATCGGCTGTGAAACAGTTCCGACGGCCTCCTCGGTCAAATCCCGGGGGTAAAAATCAGGGACAATCGCAGGGTAATAAGAAACCCTGGGTCAGGAGAGGTACGAAACCTCCCCCAAAGTCAAATGCATGAAGGGTTGCCCCCACTCAATCGGGTGGGGGGAAGACTCCAGTTGTTCGCAGAGACCTGGCGGGACACGATCAGAGACAGATGGGTGCTCTCCGCAGTAAGTCTGGGATACAGATTGGAGTTAAAAGACTCTCCTCCTTCCCATTTTATGAGGTCAAACGTTCCAAGCGATCCCCGGAAGAGAGAGTCCCTCCTGTTGGCACTAGAACAACTATTGCTCCAAGGAGTAATTATGGAGGTTCCCCTGGAAGAATGGGGGTTCGGGTTTTACTCAAACCTCTTTACAGTCCCGAAGCCAAACGGGGACGTGAGGCCCATATTAAATCTAAAAGGGCTAAACAAATTCCTACATATTAGGACTTTCCGGATGGAGTCGATCCGATCGGTGGCCACTGCCCTACAAGGGGAGGAATGGTTAGCCTCGATCGACATCAAAGATGCTTATTTGCACATTCCCATCTTTCCAGTCCACCAAAAATTTCTACGCTTTGCAGTAGAAGGGCGCCATTTTCAGTTCAGAGCCTTACCCTTCGGTCTGGCCACAGCACCACGAGTGTTCACAAAAATTCTGGCCCCATTATTGGCCAATCTAAGAACGCAAGGTGTAACGATAATGGCATATCTAGACGACTTGTTGCTGATAGACCACTCAGTGAAAAAACTAGAAGTGGTCGTTCACAAGACAATCAAGTATCTGGAATCTCACGGTTGGATTATCAACCGAGACAAGTCAGCCCTAAAACCAGTCAAAAGTCTGGAATACTTGGGGCTAAGGCTAGATTCAGGCCAGAGGAAAATATTCTTGCCTCGAAAAAAGGTGTTGTCTTTGAGAGATTTGATCCACTTAGTGGGTACAAAAAGACAGCCGTCTATACGCCTGTGCATGAGGCTGCTGGGAAAAATGGTGGCATCATTCGAAGCAGTACCCTACGGTCAATTCCATTCAAGGAATTTGCAAAGGGCCATACTGTCAGCTAGTGATGAGCCGAACACCCCCGGGTTCGGTTCGCACCAGAACCCGCGAACGGACCGAAAGTTCGTACGAACATTAGAACCCTATTAAATACAATGGATGCGAACGTTCGAATTCTAAAGTGCTAATTATAACGACTATTATGCATGTTATTGTCCTAAAAAGGGTTTGGGAACCCGGGTTCTGCACCAGGGGACATGTATCAATGCAAAAAGAAGTTTTAAAAACGGTCGTTTTTCGGGAGCAGTCATTTTAATGATGCATAAAGTGAAAAAAAAAAAGTCAAATATTCCTTTAAATATCGTACCTGGGGGGTGTCTAAAGTATGCCTGTGAAGTGCCACGTGTTTCCCATGTTTAGAACTGTCCCTGCACAAAATGACACTTCTAAAGGAAAAAAAAGCCATTTAAAACTGCTTGCGGCTTTAATGTAATGTCTGGTCCCGGTAATATGGATGAAAATCTTTAAGAAAAATGGCATAGCTACCCCATGACCCCCACCCCCCTACCCCAGCCCATTACCAGCCCCTTTGGGTCTTGTATGGATATTAAGGGGAACCCCGCACATAAAATAAAAAAGGCCCTATATACTCTGAACAGCCGTATACAGGCGGTGCATACAAGACAGGGACTGTAGATTTGTTCTTATGTAGAATCTGTTTGTAATTTTGAACAGGTACATTGTTTAAGTGTAGCTCCAGCCCAAAAATCTATTTTTAAACTTTTTGGAAAACATAGGTAAGGGTTATCACCCCTGTAACATTTGTTTTGCTGTCTGTGCCCCTGTTCAGAACATTTCACCTCACTTTCCGTCCCAATGACAACTGTTTTTGAAATGTGGTGTTTTTCTTGAAACAAGGATTGGTGATAAAGCATCAGTACAGAGGAGACACCTTTCTCCCATATTAATTCTTACAGGAGAGAATTTTCCTTCCTAGGGGTAGATTTCCTCTCACTTCCTGTTGTCTTCTTGCGTTTGCAAGTAGGAGTCGTTTGTAAGTTGGATGTTTGAAAGTAGGGACCTGCCGTATATACTCTGCAGAAATAGGCCCCTTAGTTGTTGGTGTTGGCACAACACTGTAAGCACTCACAGTTACTCTTGGTGGGTGCTGGAACGCCCTGCTGTCAACTATTATATCAGGAATTGTAATTACATATAATTGTTGAACAGTGGTAGTAAAAATTGGGCCTTTGATGGTGGTGCTGGTGCCACAACACTGTAAGCCCTGACAGTTACTCTTGGTGGGTGCAGCAATGGGCCCTGCTGTGAATTATTAGATCAAGAATTGTAATTGCATGCCCCTGTTGAACAGGGGCTGAAAAATTGGGCCTTTCGTGGTGGTGGTGGTGGTGGTGGTGGTGTTGCCACAACACTGTAAGCCCTCAGAGTTACTCTTGGTGGGTGCAGGAATGGGCCCTGCTGTGAATTATTAGATCAAGAATTGTAATTACATGCCCCTTTTGAACAGGGGCTGAAAAATTGGGCCTTTCGTGGTGGTGGTGGTGGTGGCGTTGCCACAACACTGTAAGCCCTCAGAGTTACTCTTGGTGGGTGCAGCAATGGGCCCTGCTGTGAATTATTAGATCAAGAATTGTAATTACATGCCCCTGTTGAACAGGGGCTGAAAAATTGGGCCTTAGGCACTGGTGGCGGCACCCATAAACAAAAATGATCTTCCAAGCTATCATCATCAATCGTATCATTGAGGACTCGGAGGAGGAGGATAGCCAGTCAACATAACAGCACAGGCACTCAGCATCAGCATCAGTCTTGAAGGGATGTGACATGTTAAAATCAATTAGTCTGTTATATCAGCATCAGGTGTGTGGTAGCTGGTGGTGATCCAAGACTGGTTCATCTTGATGAAAGTCAGTCGATCAACCGAGTCGGTGGACAGGCGCACCCTGTGATCCGTGACAAATCCTCCAGCAGCACTGAATGTGCGTTCCGAAAGAACGCTGGATGCAGGACAGGCCAGTAGCTCAATTGCATACTGTGCAAGCTCTGGCCAGTGATCCATCCTCAAGACCCAGTAAGCCAGAGGATTTTCGGTGGGGAAGGTGTCCAAGTCTGACCTTGCCCCTAGATATTCCTGCACCATGTTTATCAGACGCTGGCGATGGTTGCTGGAACCGATCATACTTTGGGGCTGCGGACTAAAGAATTGTCTGAACGCATCGGTCAGACGGCCACCTTCCCCACCGCTCCTTCTTTGACTGGCCGAAGCCTCAGCAACTCGTTGTCCAGGACCAGGAGTTTGTAACCTCCCAGTCTCTGGGAACGCATTGCACAGACCTTTCTGCAAGGCCTCCCGGAGTTGTCTCATCCTCTGCTCCCTCTGCGACGGTAACATAAGGTCCGCAACCTTACCCTTGTACCGTGGATCAAGGAGAGTGGCCAGCCAGTAATGGTCCCTCTCCTTGATCCGAAGAATACGAGGATCCTTCCGCAGACTTTGCAGGATCAGGGAGGCCATGCAGCGTAGGTTAGCTGAGGCATTCGGTCCGGAGTCCTCTGGGTCACTAAGGACGACATGATCCGCAGCCACCTCCTCCCAGCCATGTACAAGTCCACGGGTTTCTTGGGACTGTAAATCATCCCTAAAAGACTGCTGCTGTTGATGCTGCTGAGTGCCAGGCTCCACCTCCATGCTGACACAATCCTCCTCCTCCTCCTCCTCCTCCTCCTCGTCCTCGTCCTCTTCCTGTGCGATGGGTGGGACAGAAGGAACACTGTCTGGGTAAAGGGGGCCTTGAGAGGCAAGGAAGTCCTCCTCTTCCTGCCTCTGTTCTGCCTCAAGTGCCCTGTCCATTATTCCACGCAGCGTGTGCTCCAACAGGTGGACAAGAGGTACAGTGTCACTGATGCATGCACTGTCACTGCTCACCATCCTCGTGGCCTCCTCAAATGGTGCCAGGACAGTGCATGCATCCCTGATCATGCCCCACTGGCGTGGAGAAAAAAACCAAGCTCCCCTGACCCTGTCCTGGTGCCGTAGTCGCACAGGTACTCATTGATGGCCCTCTGCTGCGTGTGCAGCCGCTGCAGCATGGCCAACGTTGAGTTCCACCTGGTGGGCATGTCACATATAAGGCGGTTCTTGGGCAGGTTCAACTCCTTTTGCAGCTCAGCCAGGCGAGCACTGGCATTATAAGATCTGCGGAAATGCACACAGACTTTCCTGGCCTGCCTCAGGACATCCTGTAAGCCCGGGTACCTGCCCAAGAACCGCTGCACCACCAGGTTAAGGACGTGAGCCACACAGGGCACATGGGTCAGTTGTCCCTGTCGGAGGGCGGAGAGGAGGTTGGTGCCATTGTCGCAAACCACCATTCCTGGCTTAAGCTGGCGTGGCGTCAACCACCTCTCGGCCTGGCCCTGCAGAGCAGACAGGACCTCTGCCCCAGTGTGGCTTCTATCCCCCATACACACCAGCGCAAGCACGGCATGGCATCTTTTTGCCTGCGTACTTGCGTAGCCCCTTGAACGCCTACGGAGCACCGCTGGTTCAGAGGACAAAGAACAGGAAGAGGCCATGGAGGAAGAAGAAGAGGAGGGGGTGGAGGAGAGAGGTGTGTCACAACCAGTAGTAGCATTTTGGAGGCGTGGCGGTGGAACAACCTCCAACACTACTGCACCTTGTCCTGCATCCTTCCCAGCTGCCAAAAGAGTGACCCAATGGGCCGTGAAAGAAAGGTAACGTCCCTGTCCATGCCTGCTGGACCATGAGTCAGCGGTAATATGCACCTTACCGCTGACCGCCCTGTCCAGCGAGGCCAAGACATTGCCTTCCACATGCCGGTAGAGAGCCGGAATAGCCTTCCGTGAGAAAAAGTGGCGTTTGGGAACCTGCCACTGAGGAACCGCACATTGCACAAACTCACGGAAGGGGGCCGAGTCTACCAACTGAAAAGGCAGCAGTTGAAGCGCTAGCAATTTAGCCAAGCTAGCATTCAACCGCTGGGCATGTGGATGGCTGGGAGTGAACTTCTTTCAACGGTCCAGCAGCTGGGGCAGGGAAATTTGCCTGCTAGAATCGGACGTTGGTGTACTGCTAGCAGAGTGGCCGCAAGTACTTGGCTGTGACACACCTAATTCTACACCTTCATTCCTCTCAGTGCATGTTTCAGAGAGGACTGAAGTTATAGTGGGGTTGGAGATCCCAGCTGATGCGGTGCAAGGAGAGGTCCGCTTTGTTCTTTGGTGTGGGTCTTTGAGGTAGGCTTGCCAACGAGCTGCATGGCAGGTCAACATATGTCTGGTCAGGCATGTGGTACCCAAGCGGCTGATGTTTTGGCCACGCGATATACGCTTGAGACATATGTTGCAAACAGCAGCTGTGCGATCTGATGCACTAGCCTCAAAAAAGGCCCACACCAAAGAACTTTTTGAATGACGGGCAGAGGCAGCGCCCTGCACAGGCGGAGCTCTGCGGTGTGATTCCGTCGGTGTACTGCCCTTACGCTGGCCACCAAAGGGCATCCTGCCTCGTTGGAGATGTGCCTCCTCCTCATCCTCCTCCTCCTCCTCTCTCCTATTAGGCACCCACGTGGAGTCAGTGACCTCATCATCCCCTCCCTCCTCATCACTGGAGCCAATCTGGCAGTATGCTGCAGCTGCTGGAACATGACTGCCAGATTGGTGTCCTTCTTGAGCATCCCCTCTGTCTGCTCTCACGCTACTGCCTTCCTCTAGCTGGGTTTCATCATCAGACCCTTCGAAACGCTGGGCATCCTCCTGGAGCATGTACCCAACACAGTGCTCAAACAGTTCGGGGGACTCCTCAGGAGGAGGACATGGTGGGTCTAGGGAAGGAGTGACGGATGATGAGTCTGACATTGATACCAGGGAAGAGGACGCTTTGGCAGCTGCTTTGCCAGTACCCTGAGCCTGGGTGAGAGAGGATGAGGAGGAGGAGGAGGGCTTGGTCATCCACTCTACCAAGTCTTCGGCATGATGTGGCTCAACATGTCCAGCTGCCGAAAAGAAGGACAAGCGTGTCCCATGGCCATGTGCTGATGACAATGCACCGCGTCCACGACCAGCACTGTTGCCCCCAGACACAGAGCCTGCTTGCCCTCTTTTATTGCCTCCTGACTGTCTGCCTCTCCTTGTTTGCCTTCCAGACATTCTAATGGATGGCCTGCAGGGAGATGGGGAAAAAAGCAATAAGGGCTACCTTCAGGTGTCCTTCTCTGTCCCTTTACTTAAGGATTTCTAAATATGGTTGAGGATGATTGCTTTCGCACAGAATAGCACAATGACAATTTCCCTGACTGTCCAAAAAAAAGGGATTTTTATAACAGCTTACCTGTAAAATCCTTTTCTTGGAGTACATCACGGGACACAGAGCGACTTAGTCATTACTAATGGGTTATATAGATTACCTTCAGGTGCTGGCACTGGCCACTTCCAAACCGGAAGTACCCTCCCCTATATAAGCCCCTCCCATCCGGGAGCACCTCAGTTTTGTAGCAAAGCAATAAGTGTCCCAAAAAGAGGGGTGGGAGCTCTGTGTCCCGTGATGTACTCCAAGAAAAGGATTTTACAGGTAAGCTGTTATAAAAATCCCTTTTTCTGTTTCGTACATCACGGGACACAGAGCGACTTAGTCATTACTAATGGGACGTCCCAAAGCAATGCCAAATGAGGGGAGGGATACACTATACATAAGCTGGGCGCCATCAGGCATGAGGCTCTTTTGCGGCCTGCAACACACTGCGCCCAAAGGCGACATCCTCCTGACTTCTAACGTCTACCTGGTAGAATCTAGTAAACGTGTGTACTAAGGACCATGTTGTGGCCTTACAGACTTGAGCCAGGGAGGCTTGGTGATGCACTGCCCATGAAGTTCCAACTGCTCTTGTGGAGTGCGCCCTAACTTTGAACGGAGGCGGTCTCCTTTTCAAGCCATAGGCTTGTATTATGACCTGTCGAATCCACTTGGCTAAAGTAGATTTTTGATGCTGCCTGACCCTTTCTGGGGCCTTCCAGCAGAACAAACAAAGTATCCGTTCTACGAATCTGAGCAGTGGCTTTAAGATAAGCTTTAACTGCTCTTACTACATCCAAAGAATGCAATAACTTTTCCTCTACCGAACTAGGTTTGGGGAAAAAGGAAGGAAGAACCACATCTTGGTTCAAATGGAACCTCGATACCACCTTAGGGAGAAGGCTGGATGAGGACGTAATACTACTCTGTCCTTATGGATAACCAGATATGGCTCCTTACAGGACAAGGCGGCTAATTCCGATACTCTTTTAGCCGAACAAATGGCTACTAAGAAAATCAATTTCCTGGTGAAAAGAACCAAGGAAATGTGCCGCAATGGTTCAAATGGTTGTTTCTGTAGAACCGACAGAACCAGGTTTAAGTCCCATGGACATATGGGAATACTAACCGGAGGGCTAATACGCATCACTCCTTGTATGAAAGCTTTGACTAATGAATGCAAAGCCAAGGGCCTTTGAAAAAAATATTGACAAGGCCGTCTGACCCTTGATAGTACTCAAGGCAAGCTTCCTATGTACAGCCCACTGTAGGAAGTCCAGAATCCTACCTATTACGTACTTACGTGGATGCCATTTCCTGGCCTCACACCACGTGATGTACGCCTTCTAGATCCTATAATAGAGCTGCCTGGATACCGGTTTCCTGGCATTGATCATGGTAGATACCACAGGATTAGAGAGCCCTCTCTTTTTTAGAATGTGGGCTTCAATAGCCAGGCCGTCAAACCTAGGGCTGGTAAGGAAGGGTAGTATATCGGTCCTTGCGAAAGCAGGTCCGGACGATGTGGGAGGGTCCAAGGACTTCCCACTGACATTTTTACAATCTCCGCGTACCATGCCCTTCGGGGCCACGCTGGAGCCACCAGAATCACTGGTTTCTTTTCTACCCTGATTCTGCGGATTAATCGCGGTGGGAATGCATATATCAGCTTGAACTGATCCCAAGGGAACACTAGGGCATCCGAACCGCAAGCTAGGGGATCCTTTGTGCGAGACACAAATCTGTCCACCTTTGCGTTGAATCTGGATGCTAGCAGATCTACATCCGGTGTTCCCCACCGCTGGCATATTGCCTGGAAAACCTCGGGGTGAAGAGACCATTCCCCCGGGCATAATTGCTGGCGACTTAAAAAGTCCGCTCTCCAATTTTCCACTCCTAGGATGAAAACCGCGGATATGGCTGTGACATACCTTTCTGCCCATTCCAGGATGCAATTCGCTTCCCTCTGGGCTGCACGACCCTTGGAGTTTGGATGTCCATGCTACTAGGGCATACCGGGCTGCTCGTATCTCTAAGAGATTGGTGGGCAGGGCCTTCTCTGCTTCTGACCACTTGCCCTGGAGAGACCATTGCTCCAGTACTGCCCCCCAGCCTATGAGGCTGGCATCTGTAGTGACCACCTTCCAAGAAACCGGACTGAAGGGTTTCCCTTTTTCCAGATTCTGGGGCACCAACCACCAATGGAGGCTCTTGCGAACGGAAGGGGACAGGGACATTGGTAAGTCTAAAGCCTGAACTTTTTTGTTCCAGGCTGACAGTATGGCCCTCTGCAAGTTCCTTGAATGGAATTGACCGTAGGGTACTGCTTCGAATGAAGCCACCATTTTTCCCAGCAGCCTTATACACAGGCGTATAGATGGTTTTCTTTTTTGTACCCACTAAGTGGGTCAAATCTTTCAAAGACGACACCTTCTCTGGAGGTAAGAAAATCTTTCTCTGATTTGAATCCAGTCTTAGCCCCCAAGTATTCCAGACTTTTGACTGGTTTTAGGGCTGACTTGTCTCGGTTGATAATGCAACCATGAGATTCCAGATACTTGATTATCTTGTGAACGACCACTTCTATTTTTTTTCACTGAGTGGTCTATCAGCAACAAGTCGTCTAGATATGCCATTATCGTTACACCTTGTGTTCCTAGTTTGGCCAATCGTAGGGCCAGAATTTTTGTGAACACTCGTGGTGCTGTGGCCAGACCGAAAGGTAAGGCTCTGAACTGAAAATGGCGCCCTTCTACTGCAAAGCGTAGAAATTTCTGGTGGGCCGGACAGATGGGAATATGCAAATAAGCATCCCTTATGTCGATCGAGGCTAACCATTCCTGCCCTTGTAGGGCGGTGGCCACCGATCGGATCGACTCCATCCGAAAAAGTCCTGATATGTAGGAACTTGTTTAGCCCTTTTATATTTAATATGGGCCTCATGTCCCCATTTGGTTTGGGGACTGTGACAAGGTTCGAGTAAAACCCGAACCCGTTTTCTTCCAAGGGAACCTTCATGATTACCCTTGGGGCAATAGTTGCTCTAGTGCCAGAAGGAGGGATCCACTCTTCTGGGGATCGCTTGGCACATTTGACCTTATAAAATGGGCAGGAGGAATGTCTTTTAACTCCAGCCTGTATCCCAGACTTACTGCGGAGATCACCCATCTCTGATGGTGTCCCGCCAGGTCTCTGTGAACAACTGAAGTCTTCCCCTCACCCGATTGAGTGGGGGCAACCTTTCATGACTTAGGGGGAGGTTTTGTACCTCTCTTGACCCAGGGTTTCTTGTTACCCTGTGATTGTCCCTGATTTCTGCCCCCTGGATTTGACCGCGGAGGCCGTCGGAACTGTTTCACAGCCGATGTGCCAGGGACTGGAGAAGTAGGCCTCTTAAAAGAAGGACTTCTACCCTTGTTCTTAACCGGCAAGAGTGTACTTTTACCGGCAGAAGTTTTCTGGATATATTTGTCCAGATCATCTCCAGATAAGCGTTCTCCATGAAATGGGAAGCTAATCAGCAATTTCTTACAGGGAGCTTCAGCAGACCAGTTTTTGAGCCATAGAAGCCTACGCATATGTCTACAGACAGCGTAAAGCGGGATGCCTGTTGGATTGATTCCTTTATGGCGTCCACCGCAACACAAGGCTCTAGGTAGGTCAGCTAGGGCAAGAGCCTGCTGATCTGGTAAGTCCCTTAAGACTTGTTTCAACTGATCTTTCATTGCTTGGCAGACTCCAATCGCTGCTACTGCAGGTTGTGTCACCATGCTTGCTGTAGAGAAAGCAGATTTTAGTAAAGACTCCAATTTTTTATCTATTGGGTCCTTGAACATTGGAACATTATCTACTGGACATGTCAGTGATTTATTTACACAAGAGATGGCTGTGTCCACTGTAGGGACCCTCCATTTTTTTTTTTATTTTTTTTTTAATGAACTTATCCTCCATGGGATAGGTCACTGGAAATCTCTTGGGGGGAGTAAATATTTTACAGGATGCTCCCAATCCTGGTAAATAAACCCTTCCAATAAAGGGTGGATTGGGAAGGAACAGACAGTCTGGGGAGCTTTCAGCGACCCCAGCGAGGAGACAGTAGTGGTTGATGGTTCCGCCAGAGGCATTTAAAATGCTGCTCGGACCATGTTAGTCAGAGACTGAACCCACAATCTTTCAGCCTGAGATGCTGAGAAAGGTTCTTCCACTGTTGATTCCTCTATAACTTTATCAACCTCACCTGATCCCCTTCAGGTAGGTCGATCTCTGGGACTGTTCCTCCACTAACAGGCACTCTGCAGGAGGAGACGGAGATCGGACGCGCTTTTCCTGTGACAGGGAAGCAGCGATCAATGCTGTTAATCTCTCTTCCAATCCTCCCAGAGTTGAGGATAAAACCTCCTCTGTTATATATACAGGAGCAGGTGGACTGGGGACAGCCGCAGTACCAGGTACACCTGCGGGGTTCCTACGGCTACTGACCTCTGAAATTTCAGGGGAGATTGGCGCAGTACAGCATGCCCAAAATCCTCAGAGCCCGACGGAGACCCCTTTCGCTTCTTGGAAGATCTATTTCCAGAGCGTCTGGACGACATATCCTATAAGCACAAAGCTGAGGTATTCCCGTCGTCATACACCAATTTTGCTGGTAATAGTCTAACACAGTTGCTGCTATATACCCGCTGGTGTCCACTAAAGTGCCTTTCTATGGGGATGCCTGCATCAACCGCCTCTGTGTGCCACTGTTTGTTGCTAGCTCTGTTTGCATCCAGCTGACACTTGTACTGTGTCTTTATACAAGCTGGGACGCCTGCACATGCGCAGAAGCGCCGTGGCGTGCATCGAGCGTCATCCACCCGCCCCTTTTTTTTCATAGGAGGCGTGTGCACGCGCCCGCGCGCGCGCCCGTGCGCCATTGGCGCCCTTTTCGAAAATCAAACAGGGACTAGGAGCCAGGGCCCTTTTTGCCGGAGGGCCTGTGCGGTGGATGAGCGCAGCAACAGGGCAGAGGAAGTGGATTCCCACAGAGAAACTTACCAACTGCCTGGATCTTTTGACTTGAGAAAACCAAAGATCCACATGACAAGAAAAATGGACCACAGCGGCCTCTAGTGGTTTAACACAGGTACCGCGGTCTCCTTTTTTTTTTTTTTCTTGACTACTATTAAAATTTTACATTTTCAGTAGTTACAGGCATACACAGATATTAGCGGGAATACCGTTAGGTAACAGACAGAAAGACAAATTAGGCTTGGGGGTCCCCCAATAGAACCAAGTTCCTGGGGGCCCCCACTTACCTGATCCCCGCCGCAGGACTTTGTTTGGTCCACAGAAGCCCAAACTTCACCTATCACGGCAGGCATTGTAATTAAACCTTCAGGGACCGGGTTCCCAAGGATTCCACTCCCCTGGACCTGTATAGCACCCTGCACAGACAACATCTTGGTCGTGGGTATGACCAGAGCTCTGGATCCCAGGGTCCAGCCCTCCTAAGAGAGGCATTACAGGCAAAACCTTGCTCTTCTGCTGCAAGGCCCGGGTACCGACCGTTTAGCTATGAAGCTTTTTTGGTGGGATCCGGAACAGCTTACTAAGGCCCAAAAGAACCTGTACGCAAGCCCAGTGAAAACACATGTTACTCTTTGGCCAACACCTTAGACACTGGCAAAAAACTGAGGTGCTCCCGGATGGGAGGGGCTTATATAGGGGAGGGTACTTCCGGTTTGGAAGTGGCCAGTGCCAGCACCTGAAGGTAATCTATATAACCCATTAGTAATGACTAAGTCGCTCTGTGTCCCGTGATGTACGAAAAAGAAACAAGGATTTCAAAGATGGTTGATGAGGAATGCTTTAGCACAGTATAGCACAATGAGAATTTCCCTCACTGTTCTTCCCTGTCCCTACAAACAAGGTTTAGCACAGTGAAACACACTGACACTCTCCCTACCTATAGTTTTCTGTCCCTATAATTTTTTTTTTTTAAAAGATGGTTGATGAGGAATGCTTTAGCACAGTATAGCACAATGAGAATTTCCCTCACTGTCCTTCCCTGTCCCTACAAACAAGGTTTAGCACAGTAAAACACACTGACACTCTCCCTACCTATAGTTTTCTGTCCCTATAAATTTTTTTTTTTAAAGATGGTTGATGAGGAATGCTTTAGCACAGTATAGCACAATGAGAATTTCCCTCACTGTCCTTCCCTGTCCCTACAAACAAGGTTTAGCACAGTAAAACACACTGACACTCTCCCTACCTATAGTTTTCTGTCCCTATAAAAATTTTTTTTTAAAGATGGTTGATGAGGAATGCTTTAGCACAGTATAGCACAATGAGAATTTCCCTCTGTCCTTCCCTGTCCCTACAAACAAGGTTTAGCACAGTAAAACACACTGACACTCTCCCTACCTATAGTTTTCTGTCCCTATAATTTTTTTTTTTTAAAGATGGTTGATGAGGAATGCTTTAGCACAGTATAGCACAATGAGAATTTCCCTCACTGTCCTTCCCTGTCCCTACAAACAAGGTTTAGCACAGTAAAACACACTGACACTCTCCCTACCTATAGTTTTCTGTCCCTATAAAAAATTTTTTTTAAAGATGGTTGACGAGGAATGCTTTAGCACAGTATAGCACAATGAGAATTTCCCTCACTGTCCTTCCCTGTCCCTACAAACAAGGTTTAGCACAGTAAAACACACTGACACTCTCCCTACCTATAGTTTTCTGTCCCTATAATTTTTTTTTTTTTAAAGATGGTTGATGAGGAATGCTTTAGCACAGTATAGCACAATGAGAATTTCCCTCACTGTCCTTCCCTGTCCCTACAAACAAGGTTTAGCACAGTAAAACACACTGACACTCTCCCTACCTATAGTTTTCTGTCCCTATAATTTTTTTTTTTTTAAAGATGGTTGATGAGGAATGCTTTAGCACAGTATAGCACAATGAGAATTTCCCTCACTGTCCTTCCCTGTCCCTACAAACAAGGTTTAGCACAGTAAAACACACTGACACTCTCCCTACCTATAGTTTTCTGTCCCTATAAAATTTTTTTTTTAAAGATGGTTGATGAGGAATGCTTTAGCACAGTATAGCACAATGAGAATTTCCCTCACTGTCCTTCCCTGTCCCTACAAACAAGGTTTAGCACAGTAAAACACACTGACACTATCCCTACCTATAGTTTTCTGTCCCTATAAATTTTTTTTTTTAAAGATGGTTGATGAGGAATGCTTTAGCACAGTATAGCACAATGAGAATTTCCCTCACTGTCCTTCCCTGTCCCTACAAACAAGGTTTAGCACAGTAAAACACACTGACACTCTCCCTACCTATAGTTTTCTGTCCCTATAATTTTTTTTTTTTTAAAGATGGTTGATGAGGAATGCTTTAGCACAGTATAGCACAATGAGAATTTCCCTCACTGTCCTTCCCTGTCCCTACAAACAAGGTTTAGCACAGTAAAACACACTGACACTCTCCCTACCTATAGTTTTCTGTCCCTATAATTTTTTTTTTTTAAAGATGGTTGATGAGGAATGCTTTAGCACAGTATAGCACAATGAGAATTTCCCTCACTGTCCTTCCCTGTCCCTACAAACAAGGTTTAGCACAGTAAAACACACTGACACTCTCCCTACCTATAGTTTTCTGTCCCTATAAAAATTTTTTTTTAAAGATGGTTGATGAGGAATGCTTTAGCACAGTATAGCACAATGAGAATTTCCCTCACTGTCCTTCCCTGTCCCTACAAACAAGGTTTAGCACAGTAAAACACACTGACACTCTCCCTACCTATAGTTTTCTGTCCCTATAAATTTTTTTTTTTAAAGATGGTTGATGAGGAATGCTTTAGCACAGTATAGCACAATGAGAATTTCCCTCACTGTCCTTCCCTGTCCCTACAAACAAGGTTTAGCACAGTAAAACAGACTGACACTCTCCCTACCTATCCTTCTCTTTCCCTAAACTAAAGGAATCCAGGTTAAGCAAGAAAAAAAAATGTCACTGTCCCTGCCTATGCTTCTCTTTCCCTGCTCCGGAACACACTACACTAGGCCGCCGTGCTGGCGGCCTTTTATAGTGTGGGGCGTGTACTAAACACCCTCAGCAATAATTGGCCACAGGCATCCTGCCTGTGGCCAATCATTGCTCTCCTCGCTGCCGGCGCTGTGATTGGCCAAGCATGCGGGGTCACAGTGCATGCTTGGCCAATCACAGCGCCTGGATGACACTGCGATGGCGTAGTGCATTGTGGGCCGCGAATTAGGCGCGAACGGCCCAAATCGTTCGTTGTTCGGCGAACGATCGAACAGCCGATGTTCGAGTCGAACGTATGTTCGACTCGAACACCGAGCTCATCCCTACTGTCAGCCTGGAACAAGAAAGTTCAGGCCCTAGACTTACCAATGTCCTTGTCCCCTTCCGTTCGCAAGAGCCTCCGTTGGTGGTTGGTTCCCCAGAATCTGGAAAAAGGGAAATCCTTCAGTCCGATTTCTTGGAAGGTGGTCACTACAGATGCCAGCCTTATAGGCTGGGGAGCAGTACTGGAACAATGGTCTCTCCAGGGCAGATGGTCGGATGCGGAAAAGGCCCTGCCCATCAATCTCTTAGAGATACGAGCAGCCCGGTATGCCCTAGTAGCATGGACATCAAAACTCCAAGGGTCCCCTGTCAGAATTCAATCAGACAATGCCACGGCAGTGGCATATATCAATCATCAGGGTGGCACCAGGAGTCGTGCAGCCCAGAGGGAGGTAAATTGCATCCTGAAATGGGCAGAAAGATATGTCCCAGCCATATCCGCGGTATTCATTCCAGGAGTGGAGAATTGGAAGGCGGACTTTCTAAGTCGCCAACAATTATGCCATGGGGAATGGTCCCTTCACCCCGAGGTTTTTCGGACAATATGTCAGCAGTGGGGAACACCGGATGTAGATCTGCTAGCATCCAGGTTCAACGCAAAGGTGGACAGGTTTGTCTCTTGGACAAGGGATCCCCTAGCTTGCGGCTCGGATGCCCTAGTGTTCCCTTGGGATCAGTTCAAGCTGATATATGCATTCCCACCGCCACAATTGTTACCTTGATTACTCCGCAGAATCAGGGTAGAAAAGAAACCAGTGATTCTGGTGGCTCCAGCGTGGCCCCGAAGAGCATGGTACGTGGAGATTGTAAAAATGTCTGTGGGGAGTCCTTGGACCCTCCCACATCGTCCGGACCTGCTTTCGCAAGGACCGATATACCACCCTTCCTTACCAGCCCTAGGTTCGACGGCCTGGCTATTGGAGCCCACATTCTAAAAAAGAGAGGTCTCTCTAATCCTGTGGTATCTACCATGATCAATGCCAGGAAGCTGGTATCCAGGCAGATCTACTATAGAATCTGGAAGGCGTACATCGCCTGGTGTAAGGCCAAGAAATGGCATCCACGAAAGTACGTAATAGGTAGGATTCTGGACTTCCTACAGTGGGCTGTAGATAGGAAGCTTGCCTTGAGTACTATCAAGGGTCAGATTTCGGCCTTGTCAATATTTTTTCAGAGGCCCTTGGCTTCGCATTCACTAGTCAAAGCCTTTATACAAGGAGTGATGCGTATTAGCCCTCCGGTTAATATTCCCATATGTCCATGGGACTTAAACCTGGTTCTGTCGGTTCTACAGAAACAACCATTTGAACCATTACAGCATATTTCCCTGGTTCTTCTCACCAGAAAATTGATTTTTCTAGTAGCCATTTGTTCGGCTTAAAGAGTGTCGGAATTAGCCGCTATGTCCTGTAGGGAGCCATATCTGGTTATCCATAAGGACAGAGTAGTGTTACGTCCTCATCCAACCTTTCTTCCGAAGGTGGTATCGAGGTTTCATTTGAACCAAGATGTGGTTCTTCCTTCTTTTTTCCCCAAACCTAGTTCAGTAGAGGAAAAATTATTACATTCTTTGGATGTACTAAGAGCAGTTAAAGCTTATCTAAAAGCCACTGCTCAGATTCGCAGAACGGATACTTTGTTTATTCTGCCGGAAGGCCCCAGAAAGGGTCAGGCAGCATCAAAATCTACTTTAGCCAAGTGGATTCGACAGGTCATAATGCAAGCCTATGGCTTGAGAAGGAGACCGCCTCCGTTCAAAGTTAGGGCGCACTCCACGAGAGCAGTTGGAACTTCATGGGCAGTGCATCACCAGGCCTCCCTGGCTCAAATCTGTAAGGCCGCAACATGGTCTTCAGTACACACGTTTACTAGGTTCTACCAGGTGGACGTTAGAAGTCAGGAGGATGTCGCCTTTGGGCGCAGTGTGTTGCAGGCCGCAAAAGATCCTCATGTCTGATAGCGCTCAGCTTATGTATGGTGTATCCCCCCCCTCATTGGGCATTGCTGTAGGACATCCCACATAGTAATGACTATGCCGCTCTGTGTCCCGTGATGTACGAGAAAGAAAATAGGATTTTTATAACAGCTTACCTGTAAAATCATTTTCTTGGAGTACATCACGGGACACAGAGCTCCCACCCCTCTTTGGGGACACTTATTGCTTTGCTACAAAACTGAGGTACTCCCGGATGGGAGGGGTTTATATAGGGGAGGGTACTTCCGGTTTTGGAAGTTGCCAGTGCCAGCACCTGAAGGTATCTATATAACCCACATAGTAATGACTATGCCGCTCTGTGTCCCGTGATGTACTCCAAGAAAAGGATTTTACAGGTAAGCTGTTATAAAAATCCTATTATCTCTGTCCAGCACATAAGTCTACTGGAAATTCGACAGAATAAGTTGGTAAATCTCCCAAATTTTTTCAGCTTAGGAGCTGGATGAGAACTCTCATCAAAGTCTTCGTTATTTGCAAAATGCAAATATTTCATGATAAGAGAAAATTTATATTCGGACATAACTGTGCCAAAAAAAGGCATGGCCAGCAATTTGTTGGTGGTCCAATACCACTTCTGCAGGGGTTTCCCCACCACTCCCTGTAGAATTATAAGGCCCAAAAAGTTCCATATGTCCTCTCTGGTTACTGGCTCCCATTTTCTGCTCCTTGAAAAGCGATGATGGGTAGCAGCTTGTTGCTCCTGATAGCGATTCGTCTCCAAAACAATTTTGGAAATAACTTCATCCGTCAGAAAGTGCTCGAGGTATGCCAAGGGGTTATTGTCCTCAACTTCAACTTTCATCCCAGGTGCTCCTGTAAATGGAAGTCTGGGGGGCGCTGCGTGCTCCGTACCGCAATCAATTGAGCGCCAAATCCACACATCGCTGGGCACAGTCGCAGGATCGTCGCTAAAATCACTTTCTGCGTCCGATGAAGAGCTTCCCCATGAATCGCTGTCGCTCAACTCCTCTGCAACCCATTCTGAGTCGCTGTGGCTGACTTCCAGCAGGTCATATAGCGACTTTGAGGTGGAGGCGCGTTTTTTGGATGCCATGGTCGCTGTGCAGTTTCCAGATACTAAGTACAGTAAAACTGCAGACAAGGGCACTGGAGAAAGCACTGGGGGCAATCTAAGGTCAATTTATTTAATTTTTTATTGTAATCCAATAGGATTACATTGTATCAGTGTGTTTTGTGTTTTATACATTTTGCCACCGGTTCCGCCCCCCTGCATTGCGACGCTCGCAGGGAAGGGAATCAGGGGAACACACAGTGCGTCAGGCGGAAGATCCGGCCGCCGTACACTGCGGGAATACATCGCGGGATCCCAGAGACAAGGTAAGTCACCTCTTCCAGGATGCAGCGAGGCAATCCCGAGTGTGGCTTGGGGTTACCGCTTTAGGTACTGAAATCTCACCCCGAGCCACACTCGGGAATACGGCCAGGGAGGTTAATGACCTGCACCACCCCCAGGTTGTCCCCGTGAAACCGCACCTTTGAGTCTCTGAAACAAACCCCCCACAGTTCCACCGCCAGTACCACCGGGAACAGTTCTTGGTGAAACCAGCATCAATCCATGCCTGAGGCCAGGGGCCCGCACTCCACTTTCCCTGAAAGAAAGCCCCAAAACCTGACCCCCCAGCTGCATCCGTGTACAGTTCTAAATCAAAATTGCTAATTGGGCCAGACATCCATAACGCCCTCCCATTGAAGGACTCCAGAAATGAATGCCAAACTTGCACGTCAGCCTTGTGCTCCCTGCCCAAACTCACAAAATGTGTGGGAGACCGTACCCCAGCCGTGCTAGCCGACAGCTGTCGGCAGAACACCCTGCCCATTGGCAGGATGCGGCACGCGAAATTGAGTTTTCCCAGCAGCGACTGCAACATCTTAAGCTGCACCTTCCTCAGCCCCACCATTACTCTCAGCTCCCCCTTGAGAGCCTCCAACTTGTCCAATGGTAGGCGGCACTCCATGGCCTCCGAATCCAGGACAATGCCCAAAAACGTGATAACCGTGTGAGGTCCCTCAGTTTTCTCAGGCGCCAAAGGGATCCCAAACCGCTCTGCAATGTGCTCCAAGGTGGCCAGGAGCACCGCGCAGATCCTGGATGAGGCTGGACCCACGCACAGAAAATCGCTAAGTAGTGAATAATTGAATTCACCCCCGACACATCCCTGACAACCCATTCCACAAATGAGCTGAACTGTTCGAACAATGCACACGATATGGAGCATCCCATAGGTAAACACTTATCCACATAGAACGCATTGTCCCAATGACATCCCAGGAGGTGAAAGCTATCAGGGTGAACCGGCAACAATCTAAACGCCGCCTCTATGTCGGCTTTTTGCCATCAACGCCCCCTGCCTGTACCGGCGAACCCAGCCCACTGCAGCATCAAAGGAAGTGTAACTGACTGTACATGCTTCCGGATCAATCGCGTCATTGACCGACCCACCCTTCGGAAAAGACAGGTGGTGAATGAGGCGGAACTTGTTGGGCTCCTTCTTTGGGGCAACCCCGAGCGGGGAGACCACCAAATTCTCCAAGGGGGGGAAGGGAAAGGACCGCCCATGCGGCCTAAAGTAACCTCCTTGAGCAGTTTCTCTGCGACCACAGCAGGCTGCTGCATGGCCGACCGCAAATTGCGCGCGATCGGGGGGATAACCTGCAAGGAACATGGAATGTGAAACCCCTCAGAAAACCCCCGATCCAACAATACGGCCACCCCCCTGTCCAGATACCCACCTGAGAAACAGCCGCATCCTTTCCACCATCACCGGAGTCCTCCCTTTTGTGCCCAGCGTCTCCGGCACGACCCTTACCTTGCTTAAAGCATCTAGCCTGTGTTTGGGAGCCTCCGCAACCGGAGCACTCATGCTTGTACCTGCAGGACCCCCCAAACTTGCATGTGCCCTCATTAAATTGCCAGCACACCCCCGTTTTCTTACCAGCCGATTGTCCTGGGGATAAGGTTCCACCGCCCCCCCCCCTGAAAAAACTGACTAGGAGCCCTCGGCGAGGTCATCAACCGCATCCATAAGCTGATGTCCTTATTATCCCACCGCAGATCTGGCCGCACTGCTCTTCTCTGTCTGAACTGTTCGTCATATCGGAGTCACCCCGTGCCCCCGTACACCCTGTAGGCCTCTCCAATGAAGTCCTGATAGCCAAATAGTGCTGAACAGTGTTCCGGATTCTTCTGTCCTATAACACTAGCCATGATGGCGAACGCCTGCAGCCAATTCGCAAACGTCCGTGGGATAAGCCTGTATCTCCTCTTCTTCTCATCCTCCTTTTTAGAATCATCTGGCTTAACCCTGTCCAGATGAAACTTTTCCAATGGTAACAGTGAGAACATCTCCACATACTCACCCTTCCATATCTTCTCCCTCACTTCAGGTTTCAGGTGTGCTCCCAGCGGTGCCTTCATAACACACATACACCTCACATTTTGCAGCATCAGCCAACTTAATGATATCCTGCCGTGCCGCCTGTTCCACCGTGCTACCCATCTGTGTGGCCCCCAAAGCCACGGTAGCCACCCCTGCCGATTCCCCCACCGCAGTAGTCGACGCAGGTGGAACCGACGCTACCACCGCAGTCATGGGCCCTGCCGGTGGAACCCACGCCACTGCCGGGCTGACCTGCCCACCATCCCCCCTCTCAAATTGGCTGACCAAGGACTTGATACCCGCAAGAAACCCCTGCAGCCCATCCAGCCGTGCACCTCCCCCATCAGGGACCGTAACCCCCCCAGCCTGCCCACTACCTGGATCCAGCACCTGCACCGCTAAACCCTCACCCACAGCAGGCCTAACCAACTACCCCCAGTATGGCCCCCAGAATGAGTAAGTGAAAATGACTTACCGGGCTGCCTGGAAGAAATCCCACCAGCCGATCGACTCGACTCCACCGCTGCCACTGACCGTCTGGGTCTCCGATCCTCCTCCGACAGCACACCAGACTGCTCCTCACCACCAGAAGAAAGCTCACCGGGCGACTTGTCCCTAGAAGCCGAGGGTCCTGCACCTGATCGATCCATCCTCCGCGCACCAGACCCGCACACCGATTGTTTAGCCGACTTGCCACCACGCTGTTCCCCAGCACCGCTGTCATCTCTCGCTGGCTCCCTCACTCCTGAACCTGCCTGCACCAGCCCATGATGTCCGGCCGAGGGGGGGGATGCCCGGACACCGCAGCCCCCGATAACCCACGCTGGGGCCCCGAACCCACCGGAGACCCCCGGGGGGCGGGGCCTGCACTCTCTGACACCATGCGCCGCGCGGGCCTGTTGGCTGCACCGGAACTCCCGGCGCGGCCCCCGCCGAGCTCCGAACTTGAGGGGGATTCTTCCCGGTACCCCCCACCCTGGGCAACGCAGCACGCTTGGCCGGGGGGCCCGAAGGGGCCCTAGGGGGACTCCCAGTCTGCCGCTGAGCTCTCGGGGAGGGGCCTGGTGAGAAGCGCTCCGGAGGTCTGGACCTGCGAGCTCACCCAGCCTCTCTCCCCACGGTACCTGCTGATCCAGACGGACCCGACAGCATTGGCCCCAGGGTCTCCTGGAGCCAATCCTCGCCCCGTGTAGCAGCCTCTGCCCGCAGTTGGGCCAGAAGTTTATCCACAGATGACATGCTGCTGCTATCAGGAACTTTCCCCCACGCTGTGTTGTCTTAGGGGGGCGGGGACTCCCTTTTATCTGGCCTTTTCCCCTCCTTTTTTCACTTCATTTTAGCCAATCATTAATCTCTTCACATCTCATACCCTGTTCACTCAGTCATGCCAGCCCTCCGCCTATGGCATTCTGTCTTTCTGCTCCGGGCTTTTCTTTCTGCCACTAGATGTTGCAAGTCTTCCGGATGACGACAGCCTGGGGTGAAAATACTACAGTTCTGAAAGGCTCACACATGTCATTTAATAAACACCATTCAATGAAGCTGTAAGCTCTGCCCACTTTTACTGTAGGAGGAGAAGAGTAAGGACTCATGATGTCATCCCGCAACCCCTTAAAAGGATGGAGAAGCAGCACGTTGAGAATCTCCTCTCTCTGTCGCTCTGCTTCTTTGTTGGTCAGCCCCCTTCGCTGTGTCGTCGTTATGGCATGTGTACAGATATGTTTAAGGACTTTGCCTGCCCATTGGGGTCCTGGCACATCTGTGCACGCTCGTGGAAGGACTTACCTGTATCTGAGCATCACAAACTGAAGGCACTATTTAATTCATGACCATGAAGGCTTCTGGGATGTTTCGGCCTTATTTTGGTCTAGGCCAGAAACCAGGAGGCAACTGGATAAATGTAAAAAAAAAGTTTAAAACAAGTAAATATAATATACCTTCCTATCTATTTACTAATGCTAGCAGCGAAAGGATTAAAATAGTTCACGTTGATTGAAAGAGTAAAGTTCTGCTTTAAAAGTGGTGTCTAAATATAGTGTAAGATTAGGGGTTGTTAGCTCTCGTGGTAGATGCCTTTTTTCCAGTGATTCAGGCCAGTCAGGAACTATGTTTAGGGGCATGGTAGCCCATTTTTATTTAAAAGCACAAAAGTTCACAAATAGATCAGTAGCATTCACAGGGGGTTCCACCATTCTTGTATCTTGCATACTCAACAGTTTAGCCTCGTGGCTTTACCTTCTTGCTATCCGGCTGTTTCAGGCCTTTAACCTAGGCCTTAGGTCTGCTCCTCAGACCCAAACAGTTTCCAAGAGTTAAGCGGTCTCCTCGCTTACTCCTGGTCAGCACTAGTGATGAGCCGAACACCCCCGGGTTCGGTTCGCACCAAAACCCGCAAACGGACTGAAAGTTTGCACGAACTTTAGAACCCTATTAAATACAATGGATGCGAACGTTCGAAATCTAAAGTGCTAATTATAACGACTATTATGCATGTTATTGTCCTAAAAAGGGTTTGGGAACCCGGGTTCTGCACCAGGGGACATGTATCAATCCAAAAAAAAGTTTTAAAAACGGCCGTTTTTCGGGAGCAGTCATTTTAATGATGCATAAAGTGAAAAAAAAAAGTCAAATATTCCTTTAAATATCGTACCTGGGGGGTGTCTAAAGTATGCCTGTGAAGTGCCACGCGTTTCCCGTGTTTAGAACTGTCCCTGCACAAAATTACATTTCTAAAGGAAAAAAAGCCATTTAAAACCGCTTGCGGCTTTAATGTAATGTCTGGTCCCGGTAATATGGATGAAAATCTTTAAGAAAAATGGCATAGCTACCCCATCACAGCCCCCCCCCTATCCCAGCCCATTACCAGCCCCTTTGGGTCTTGTATTGATATTAAGGGGAACCCCGCACACAAAATAAAAAAGGCCCTATATACTCTGAACAGCCGTATACAGGCGGTGCATACAAGACAGGGACTGTAGGTTTGTTCTTATGTAGAATCTGTTTGTAATTTTGAACAGGTACATTGTTTAAGTGTAGCTCCAGCCAAAAAATCTATTTTAAGCTTTTTGGAAAACATAGGGAAGGGTTATCATCCCTGTAACATTTGTTTTGCTGTCTGTGCAGTGTGCACCTGTTCAGAACAGTTTACCTCACTTTCCGTCCTAATGACAAATGTGGTGGTGGTGGTGGTGGTGGTGTTGACACAACACTGTAAGGCCTCACAGTAGTCTTGGTGGGCGCAGGAATGGGCCCTGCTGTGAATTATTCGATCAAGAATTGTAATTACATGCCCCTGTTAAACAGGGACAGAAAAATTGGGCCTTAGGCACTGGTGCCACAACACTGCAACCCCTCACAGATACTGTACTTGGAGCACAGCAATGAGCCCTGTTGCAAAGTATTAGCATCAAAAATTTTAATTACACGCCCCTATTAAACAGGGGCTGAAAAATTGGGCCTTAGCCACTGGTGCTGGTGCCACGACACTGCAACCACTCCCAGGATACTCTAGTTGGAGTGCAGGAATGAGCCCTGCTGCAAAGCATTGCATAAAAAATTGTAATAACACGCCCCTGTTAAACAGGGGCTGAAAAATTGGGCCTTAGCCACTGGTGGCGGCACCCAGAAACAAAAATGTTCTTCCAAGCTATCATCATCAATCGGATCATTGAGGAGGAGGAGGATAGTCAGTCAACATAACAGGACAGTCTCTCAGCATCAGCATCAGTCTTGAAGGGATGTGACATTTGAAAATAAATTAGTCTGTTATATCAGCTTCAGGTGTTTGGTAGCTGGTGGTGACCCAAGACTGGTTCATCTTTATGAAGGTCAGTCGATCAACAGAGTCGGTGGACAGGCGCACCCTGTGATCTGTGACAAATCCTCCAGCAGCACTGAATGTGCGTTCTGAAAGAACGCTGGATGCAGGACAGGCCAGTAGCTCAATTGCATACTGTGCAAGCTCTGGCCAGTGATCCATCCTCAAGACCCAGTAAGCCAGAGGATTTTCGGTGGGGAAGGTGTCCAAGTCTGACCTTGCCCCTAGGTATTCCTGCACCATGTATATCAGACGCTGGCGATGGTTGCTGGAACCGATCATACCTTGGGGCTGCGGACTAAAGAATTGTCTGAATGCATCGGTCAGACGGCCACCTTCCCCACCGCTCCTTCTTTGACTGACCGAAGCCTCAGCAACTCGTTGTCCAGGACCAGGAGTTTGTAATCTCCCAGTCTCTGGGAACGCGTTGCACAGACCTTTCTGCAAGGCCTCCTGGAGTTGTCTCATCCTCTGCTCCCTCTGCGACGGTAAGATAAGGTCCGCAACCTTACCCTTGTACCGTGGATCAAGGAGAGTGGCCAGCCAGTAATGGTCCCTCTCCTTGATCCGAAGAATACGAGGATCCTTCCGCAGACTTTGCAGGATCAGGGAGGCCATGCAGCGTAGGTTAGCTGAGGCATTCGGTCCGGAGTCCTCTGGGTCACTAAGGACGACATGATCCGCAGCCACCTCCTCCCAGCCACGTACAAGTCCACTGGTTTCTTGGGACTGTAAATCATCCCTAAAAGACTGCTGCTGATGATGCTGAGTGCCAGGCTCCACCTCCATGCTGACACAATCCTCCTCCTCCTCCTCTTCTTCCTGTGCGATGGGTGGGACAGAAGGACCACTGTCTGGGTAAAGGGGGCCTTGAGAGGCAAGGAAGTCCTCCTCTTCCTGCCTCTGTTCTGCCTCAAGTGCCCTGTCCATTATTCCACGCAGCGTATGTTCCAACAGGTGGACAAGAGGTACAGTGTCACTGATGCATGCACTGTCACTGCTCACCATCCTTGTGGCCTCCTCAAATGGTGCCAGGACAGTGCATGCATCCCTGATCATGCCCCACTGGCGTGGTGAAAAAAACCCGAGCTCCCCTGACCCTGTCCTGGTGCCGTAGTCGCACAGGTACTCATCGATGGTCCTCTGCTGCGTGTGCAGCAGCTGCAGCATGGCCAACGTTGAGTTCCACCTGGTGGGCATGTCACATATAAGGCGGTTCTTGGGCAGGTTCAACTCCTTTTGCAGCTCAGCCAGGCGAGCACTGGCATTATAAGATCTGCGGAAATGCACACAGACTTTCCTGGCCTGCCTCAGGACATCCTGTAAGCCCGGGTACCTGCCCAAGAACCGCTGCACCACCAGGTTAAGGACATGAGCCACACAGGGCACATGGGTCAGTTGTCCCTGTCGGAGAGCGGAGAGGAGGTTGGTGCCATTGTCGCAAACTACCATTCCAGGCTTAAGCTGGCGTGGCATCAACCACCTCTCGGCCTGCCCCTGCAGAGCAGACAGAACCTCTGCCCCAGTGTGGCTCCTGTCCCCCAAACACACCAGCGCAAGCAAGGCATGGCATCTTTTTGCCTGCGTACTTGCGTAGCCCCTTGAACGCCTACGGAGCACCGCTGGTTCCGAGGACAAAGCACAGGAAGAGGCCACGGAGGAAGAAGAAGAGGAGGGGGTGGAGGACAGAGGTGTGTCACAACCAGTAGTAGCATTTTGGAGGCGTGGCGGTGGAACAACCTCCAACACTACTGCACCTTGTCCTGCATCCTTCCCAGCTGCCAAAAGAGTGACCCAATGGGCCGTGAAAGAAAGGTAACGTCCCTGTCTATGCCTGCTGGACCATGAGTCAGCGGTAATATGCACCTTACCGCTGACCGCCCTGTCCAGCGAGGCCAAGACATTGCCTTCCACGTGCCGGTAGAGAGCCGGAATCGTCTTCCGTGAGAAAAAGTGGCGTTTGGGAACCTGCCACTGAGGAACCGCACATTGCACAAACTCACGGAAGGGGGCCGAGTCTACCAACTGAAGAGGCAGCAGTTGAAGCGCTAGCAATTTAGCCAAGCTAGCATTCAACCGCTGGGCATGTGGATGGCTGGGAGTGAACTTCTTTCGACGGTCCAGCAGCTGGGGCAGGGAAATTTGCCTGCTAGAATCGGACGTCGGTGTACTGCTAGCAGAGTGCCCACAAGTACTTGGCTGTGACACACCTAATTCTACACCTTCATTCCTCTCAGAGCAGATTTCAGAGAGGACTGAAGGTATAGTGGGGTTGGAGATCCCAGCTGATGCGGTGCAAGAAGAGGTCCGCTTTGTTCTTTGGTGTTAGTCTTTAAGGTAGGCTTGCCAACGAGCTGCATGGCAGGTCAACATATGTCTGGTCAAGCATGTGGTGCCCAAGCGGGTGATGTTTTGGCCACGCGATATACGCTTGAGACATATGTTGCAAACAGCAGCTGTGCGATCTGATGCACTCGACTCAAAAAAGGCCCACACCAAAGATGTTTTTGAATAACGGGCAGAGGCAGCGCCCTGCACAGGCGCAGCTCTGCGGTGTGATTCCGTCGGTGTGCTGCCCTTACGCTGGCCCCCCGAGGGCATCCTGCCTCGTTGGAGATGTGCCTCCTCCTCCTCTCTCCTATTAGGCACCCACGTGGAGTCAGTGACCTCATCTTCCCCTCCCTCCTCATCACTGGAGCCAATCTGGCAGTATGCTGCAGCTGCTGGAACATGACTGCCAGATTGGTGTCCTTCTTGAGCATCCCCTCTCTCTGCTCTCACGCTACTGCCTTCCTCTAGCTGGGTATCATCATCAGACCCTTCGAAACGCTGGGCATCCTCCTGGAGCATGTACCCAACACTGTGCTCAAACAGTTCCGGGGACTCCTCAGGAGGACATGGTTGGTCTAGGGAAGGAGTGACTGATGATGACATTGATACCAGGGAAGAGGACGCTTTGGCAGCTGCTTTGCCAGTACCCTGAGCCTGGGTGAGAGAGGATGAGGAGGATGAGGAGGGCTTGGTCATCCACTCTACCAAGTCTTCTGCATGATGCGGCTCAACACGTCCAGCTGCCGAAAAGAAGGACAAGCGTGTCCCATGGCCACGTGCTGATGGCGATGCACCGCGTCCACGACCAGCACTGTTGTCTCTAGACACAGAGCCTGCTTGCCCTCTTTTATTGGCTCCTGACTGTCTGCCTCTCCTTGTTTGCCTTCCAGACATTCTAATGGCCTGCAGGGAAATGGGAAAAGCAGCAATACAGGCTAAGTTCAGGTGTAATATGGTCAGGAGGCACACTCCGCCCGCTGTAAGTGCCGCAAAATCCTGTTGGTGTAACACACCAGGAAAAAGCAGCAATACAGGCTAAGTTCAGGTGTTATCTGGTCAGGAGGCACACTCCGCCCGCTGTAAGTGCCGCAAAATCCTGTTGGTGTAACACACCAGGAAAAAGCAGCAATACGGGCTAAGTTCAGGTGTATAATGTGCAGGAGGCTTAGCAACAATGACACTGACACTGTCCCCTGCCTATCCTTCTCTCTCCCTGCACACAAGGTTTATCAAAGTATATGACACTGACACTCTCCCTGCCTACCCTTCTCTCTCCCTGCACACAAGGTTTAGCAAAGAATATGACACTGACACTGTCCCCTGCCTATCCTTCTCTCTCCCTGCACACAAGGTTTATCAAAGTATATGACACTGACACTCTCCCTGCCTATCCTTCTCCCTCCCTACACACAAGGTTTAGCAAAGAATATGACACTGACACTCTCCCTGCCTATCCTTCTCTGTCCCTACACACAAGGTTTAGCAAAGAATGGATTTGACACTGTCCCTGCCTATCCTTCACTTTCCCTGCTCCGGAACACACTACACGAGGCCGCCGTGCTGGCGGCCTTTTATAGTGTGGGGGGTGTACTAAACCCCCTCAGCTATAATTGGCCACAGGCATCCTGCCTGTGGCCAATCATTGCTCTCCTCGCTGCCGGCGCTGTGATTGGCCAAGCATGCAGGGTCACAGTGCATGCTTGGCCAATCACAGCGCCGGGATTACACTGCGATGGCGCAGTGTATTGTGGGCCGTTCGCGTCACTCGAATTTGGCACGAACGGCCCAAATCGTTCGTTGTTCGCCGAACGCGTGAACAGCCGATGTTCGAGTCGAACCTATGTTTGACTCGAACACCGAGCTCATCCCTAGTCAGCACCTTTGTTGCTTAATCACCAATGATGTCTGCCTCCTGCAGACATGGATACTCTGGCTGCACCCATGCAGCATAGATAGCCTCTGACTCCACTCAGAGGGATGGGAGAGTCCACCTGACTCCCCAGGCACAGACTTCCTGCCTGTTGGGTGGAGCCCTGATCCATAGTCATGTCAGAACTAAATAGTCCAAGACACAGCTGTTCAATCAGCATGTCTTTCTCTACCAAATCTGGCGTAAACCAACACTCTTTAAGGACGCACAGGGTCCCACCATCACATATCCTCCCCCCCCTGTTTCGAACCGGAGGGAGGAACACATAAACCCGTCATTATAAATGGGACACCTCTGTGCCAGCCATTGGCTGCGTAGGCCCATTTCTTCTTCCGGGTATGTTTCCACCAACACTTCGCTTTGACGCCTCTGTACCAACTATCAGTAGCAGGAGTCCTAATCTGCCCAACCTTTTTTCTAAAGGGGCACTCCACCCACATCTTCTTCCGGGTGTGCTTCCACCAGCACTTCTTCCTGAACCGTGGGCTCCCACTAATCTCTCTTATCCCTTCTACCTTCTGGCCTCAGGATCCTCCTTCTTTCTCCCACAGACCTACTCTCCCAGGACTGTTGGGGATCCCCTTTCATGAACTCTGTCAGGGACTGGCCATCCTCACTACCTGACGCAACATTAATCAACAACATTTGTTTCTCAGGTTCACTAAGCCCTGTGTGGTTACTCTTGGCAACCAAACCATCTAGGGTCACCACCATATCCTTCCGTTTAACCTCAATATTATCATTGGGACCTCTTGTCCCTTTGTTTGCTAGGACAGTGTCTATGGAGGGACCACCTACAGGCAAGCAGTTACTCCCTATGGGACAGTCCCGCAGTTTCACATCGCCCCCTGTTGTCCAACACTCCAATAGCAATTGCCCTACCAATGCACATTTTTCACCACATTTTTCCACATCAATCTCTTTACCATTTCTATGTCCATTGGTACCTCAACCAATAGCTCAGTTGTCTAACAGTGCTCTACAGTGCCTCTCATACACTTTTTTTCGTTACAGTTACCATCACTGTTATTTCCTGTCAAAGTGTCTCTGGGTACCTCAAACTGCACCTCTCTGCGCGTGATGGACTGAATTCCCACTACTGCCACGTCCGTTCCAGGCCCTTCCTTTACATGAGGTGTAGCAGGTGAGACCGTACGCGCGCCACGTACCAACCACTGCTCAGCCGCACCTCGGACCGCACCAAACAGTTTCCAAGAGTTAAGCTGTCTCCTCGCTTACTCCTGGTCAGCACCTTTGTTGCTTAATCACCAATGATGTCTGCCTCCTGCAGACATGGATACTCTGGCTGCACCCATGCAGCATAGATAGCCTCTGACTCTACTCAGAGGGATGGGAGAGTCCACCTGACTCCCCAGGCACAGACTTCCTGTCTGTTGGGTGGAGCCCTGATCCATAGTCATGTCAGAACTAAATAGCCCAAGACACAGCTGTTCAATCAGCATGTCTTTCTCTACCAAATCTGGCGTAAGCCAACACTCTTTAAGGACGCACAGGGTCCCACCATCACAATAGTTTACAGTGGCTGACTGATTACAAATAACCTTTTGAAATTAAAATGCTATTTTATGAAGGTTTTTTTTTTAAAAAATAACAAACATGTCATACTTACCTCCACTTTGCAGTTCATTATGCACAGAGTGGCCCCGATTTACCTCTTCTGGGGTCCCTCAGCGGCGCTGGTGGCTCCTCCCTGCATCGAGTGTCCACGTTGGAGAAGCGCTCTCCTTGGTGGACACCTGTGCGGGCACGCTCCCGAGTCCTGCATCTGTGTCCATTCACACAGAATGCAGGACTCAGCCCCACCCCCGGCGCCGCGTCATTGGATTTGGAGGCAGCAGCGGGAGCCAATGGCTGTGCTGCTATCTATCTATCCAATCAGGACACAAGACACCAGCTAGAGATGGTGTGCTCGTTCCTGGACAGAGGATTACAGCGTCCAGGTAAGTTAAACGGGAGGGGGGGGGGCAGGGGGGATGCAGCACTAAAAAAGAATGCATTAAGGTGAAAAACCATGAGGGTTTACAATTACTACATGTGGATAATAATAAAAGTTACAGAAACAGTTTATAGAAATATATTATTTTGCATGGTACCTCTAAATTCTGATGTTATGTTAACCATTTCAGCCCCGGAAGAATTGGCTGCTCAATGACTGGGCCATTTTTTGCGATTTGGCACTGCGTCGCTTTAACTGACAATTCTGTGGTCGTGCGACGCTGTACCCAAACAAAATTTACATCTTTTTTTTCCCACAAATAGAGCTTTCTTTTGGTGGTATTTGATCATCTCTGCGATGTTTATTTTTTGCGCTAAACAAAAAAAGAGACAATTTTGAAAAAAAACCCACAATATTTTTTACTTTTTGCTATAATAAATATCCCCAATTTTTTATAAAAAAAAAGCTATTTTTTTCTCAGTTTAGGCCGATATGTATTCTTCTACATATTTTTGGTAATAAAAATCGCAATAAGCGTACATTGATTGGTTTGCGCAAAAGTGATAGCGTCTACAAAATAGGGGATAGATTTATAGCATTTTTATTATTCATTTTTTTTACTAGTAATGGTGGCGATCTGCTATTTTTATCGGGACTGCGACATTATGGCGGACACATCGGACACTTTTGGGACAACTGCCATTGATACAGCGATCAGTGCTATAAAAATGCACTGATTACTGTAAAAATGTCACTGCCAGGGAAGGGGTTAACACTAGGGGCGATCAAGGGGTTAATTGTGTTCCCTAGTGTGTTTCTAAATGTAGGGGGATGGGACTGACCTAGAGGAAATGACAGATCGTGGTTCCTAGCTATTAAAAACTCACGATCTGTCTTTTCTCACAGAACAGAACAGGGATGTGTGTGTTTACACACAAACATCCCTGTTCTGCCTCTTGTGCCCGCGATCATTTACGGACACGAGCATCGGAACCCCCGCGATGCAGCACCTGCTATACCGCTTAAAAGGGAGCGACGTACAGCTACGACGGTTCACGGGATCGTGCCAACGGCGGCGGGTCGGCAAGTGGTTAAAAAAAAAAATTCTCTACAGAAGGACAGCACCATTCTTTAGGCTGCTATCCCCGTAGAACCTGCTGGATAGGATGTGTCCGTTGTTCCTTGCCTCGACCTCCTCAAGAACCTCAGCCCGTTTGACACGCTAGGTTGAACGTATAAACATGCAATTGCACAGAAAACCATGGAAAGTAGCACTTGGCACTCAGCATGCTGGTTGGAGGGGATAGTGCAACATAACATAAGCTTTACAGAAAAAGTAGAGCAACAGGGGGCTTTGTCTCCTTCGCAACGTTGCCATAGTCCAGTACCTGGCTACACTTGCTGGCTCAGAGGTGACACAATCATGTAAATCCTTGTGCTGTGAAGACAAATGTCTGACACAGAGCAGCCCCAACTGCAGCCTTTGACTGTGTGTCTTTCTAAAAGGTTACAACAGCCTTTTTCAACCAGGGTGCCTTGAAGTTTCTTCAGGGTTACCTTGGCAAAATGCCTAAAAATTGATCAAACATTGTATACAAGCCAGCAAGTTTATCAAGCCTGCCTTTTAGTTACACAAAGCCACAGGTTTTCATTATGCCTTTGTAGACACTGGCATCCTAGCAACCAATAACATCATCAGTTGATAAGGAGGATGTCTGTTGCCTCCATAGCAACCTTGTTTGACACTCCTGTGCCCCTACGTAGTCTTTGTAATGATTAGGGTTGTGATCTCTGAATCTGCACATGCAGATCTATGCACATTTAATAAATTTGATGGCCAATGCTGGAATTAAAGCGGAGTTCCACCCAAAAGTGGAACTTCTGCTTTAAGCACTCCTCACCCCCTTACATGCCACATTTGGCATGTAATTTTTTTTTGGGGGGGGGGAGTGGGGGCCTTGGTAGGAGTGGGACTTTCTGTCCCACTTCCTACTTCCACCTACGGACTGCCTAGGCGACTCCTCCTCTCCCCCTAGGTGGCCCCTCCCTCCAGGCAATCTCCTGGGACAAGGGACATGTCCCAGGAGATCGCCTGTCCACTCTTAGAGCGCTGCGCAACTCGCCCATGCGCAGTGCGCGCCCGGCCGTGAAGCCGAAAGCTGTCATGGCAGGGTGCCCACAGTGTGAGGGGGGGAGAGGAGCGACTCTTCGGGTGGCCGCATCGCTGGACCGTGGAGCAGGTAAGTGTCTGTTTATTAAAAGTATGTTTAATAAACATAAAAAGGCTGGAACTCCCCTTTAACAACTTTTCCAACAATTAACAGCAGCTACTTTCAGGTTCTCTTTCCTGGAATTGTTTTCATTTTTATTTTTTTATTTTTTTTAATTGTCCATGAAATCATCAGACTACCCAATTTTGAAGGCAAACCTGTCTGGTTTAACATGTTTTTTTATCAACTCTATCAATTCTTTATCTCCGATCTGTAAAAGACTGGGTTCACACTTATGTAATAAAATAGATGTAAACTTAATCTTTAACGTGCACAAGTAGCCAAAAAACGTTTATTTTCGTTTTGAATACAGTAAAGAATAGTTGAAATCCCTGTTCATTTTTTGTCCCATTGGGGGGGGGGGGGGGTTTCCTTTTACTTTTTTCGTTTTCTTTTACTGTGATGGAGTTGAACTGTGTTTTTGACACGCAGGACTTTTCGTGTGCTTTCAGAAAACGTGCCAAATAGCTGGACTTACCGTATTTATCGGCGTATAACACGCGCCGGCGTATAACACGCACCCCAAGTTTAGCAGGGAATTTTAGGGAAAAAAACTTTTAGGAGGGAATTTTAGGGAAAAAAACTTTTAGGAGGGAAGTTTAAGAAAAAAAAAAATGTACATTTAAATGCAGCCTTACCAGTGTCATTTGCAGCCTTGTCACAGTGCAGCCTTGCCAGTGTCCATTGCAGCCTTGCCCAGTGTCCAGTGCAGCCTTGCCAGTTTCCTGTGCAGCCTTGCCAGTGTCCAGTGCAGCCTTGCCAGTGTCCAGTGCAGCCTTGCCAGTGTCCAGTGCAGCCTTGCCAGTGTTCAGTGCAGCCTTGCCAGTGTTCAGTGCAGCCTTGCCAGTGTTCAGTGCAGCCTTGTCACATTGCAGCCTTGCTCCCCCCCCCAGTGTTTATTGCAGCCTTGAATTTTAAATATGGCGCCGCCGACATCGCCGCTGATACAGGGCGGAGCGGGACGAACGCCGCTGAGAACGCAGGGACTGGGCAGAGCCGAGATACACATAGCCGAGTGTATTCGGGTGTACTCGGCTCTTCTCGGCTTCGCTCACAGTCACGCCGAGTCCCGCCCTATGATGGACATATCACAGGTCCAATGGCGGGACTGGGCGTGACTGTGAGCTGAGCCGAGAAAAGCCGAGTATAGCCGAATACACTCGGCTATGTGTATCTCGGCGGCGATCGCTCCGCTCCGCTCACAGTCAGCGGAGATCACCGGGCATAGGTGAGTATCGGCGTATAACACGCACCCACGATTTTCCCCTGATTTTAAGGGGAAAAAAGTGCGTGTTATACGCCGATAAATACGGTAATAGAAAGTCTATGGGAGAGTGCGGGTAACCTGCGCTGCACCTGCACTGAGGTCAAACCACAGCAGTATGAAAGGGCTCTTACACACTTGTTAATGAAATAGTTGTATCCATTGGAAGGTTCGGCCGAAAATGGTGTTATCTGCATTTTGCAAATAAGAGAAGAAGGTGCTGATAATGGCACAGAAAATGCACGTGATTTTGTTATGATATTACCGCGGTTTAACTGTCCTTATGGTGTGTTTTTCTCAAAAACTGCATCAAAAACATAACAGGGGTGCCTTATTGATGCGTTCTTGCTGCGTTTTTAATGCATTTCAACGGGGAGTTGGTGTAGTTTTTTTACCCGACCAAAAATGCAGCAAGCAGGAATTTTAACACCACAATGGAAGCGCACTGGACCTGTGTGAAGACATACAATATATTACCAATAGTATTGGGACACCTGCCTTCACATGCACATGAACTATTGGCATCCCAGTCTTAGTCCGTAGGGTTCAATACTGAGCTGGCCCACCCTTTGCAGCTATAACCGCTTCAACTCTTCAGGGAAGGCTGTCAACAAGGTTGCAGCCTCCGCTATAATTCATACCAAAGATGTCCTATTGGGTTTCGATCAGGACTCTGTGCAGGCCAGTCAAGTTCCTAGACCCCAAACTCTCTCATCCATGTCTTTATGGACCTTGCTTTGTGCACTGGTGCACAGTCATGTTAGAACAGGAAGGGGCCATCCCCAAACTGTTCCCACAAAGTTGGGAGAATAAAATTGTCCAAAATGTCTTGGTATACTGACACCTTAAGAGTTCCCCTCACTGAAACTAAGGGGCCTAGCCCTTAAAAACAACCCCACACCATAATCCCCCCTCCACCAAATCATTTGGACCACAGCACAAAGCAAGGTCCATAAAGACATGGATGAGCGAGTTTGGGGTGGAGGAACTTGAGTGGCCTGCCTAGAGTCCTGACCTCAACCCAATAGAACACCTTTGGGATGAATTAGAGCAGAGACTGCGAGCCAGGCCTTCTCATCCACATCAGTGCCTGACCTTACAAATGCGCTTCTGGAAGAATGGTCAAACATTCCCATAGACACTTCTAAACCTTGTGGACAGCCTTCTCAGAAGAGTTGAAGCTGTTATAGCTGCCAGGCGTGGGCCAACTCAATATTGATTCCTACGGACTAAGATTGGCATGCCATTAAAGTTCATGTGCGTGTAAAGGCAGGCCAATACTTTTGGTAAGTGTACATAGAATTTAAAGGGATACATTTTTCTTGAGTTTTTCTTGCATTAAAGGTGCCAATAATGGCTTACAATAAATTCATATCCATTTAAATTCATGATATTAAGTATAACTTTGAATATAATACAATCATATATAAAAATATATATATATATTTTAAAAACTGTCATTTTCGGTTAAGTGCATCCTGCATTTTTGGTACCAAAATTTCCATTTGGTGCACCTCTAGTATAAATTTCAGTTTTGTTTCACTTACTTTCTGACAATGGTTTCCAGGACATGTGGAAAGGGTAAGGGCCAGTTCACACCATATGCAGTCCAGTGCGTTTTTTTTCTGCATCAAAAACGCATGGAAAGTAGGTTATATGGTTTTCAATGCCATAGTTCACACCAGCGCTTGCAGTTCCAGTGTGTTCCAGTTCCAGAAAAAAAAGTAGAACATGCTGCATTTTACCTGCACTGGACTGTACTGGAAAGCTGTAAAGCGCATCAAAAACGCACTGGAACACACTTGTCCTTATTTAGGGTTAATAAAAAAAAGAGGGGTAAAAAAAAAAGCACTGGACTGCATTAAAAACGTACCAAAAACGCACTGGAACGCGTCAAAAACGCGCATGCAAAAAAGCACCTGGAACGCATCCGGATTGCGTTTCTATGGTGTGAACTCGCCCTTAACCTACCTGGGGACACAGACAGCAATAACAACCTGGGAGTGGTACTAATCCTTCCTTATTCTTTTCAAAACTATTTCCTTTTTTTATTCCCTATTCTAGGAAGACGTGTAGACATGAAGTGGCTTCAAACAGGCTAGCAACGAAGGATAAAAAAAAACATGTGAAAACTGTTTGTATACAGGCAGCTCATAGAAAATGAATGGGAGCAGATCAGCTGCATGGACTCCTCTGCACAGCCAAGTTTGACAGGTGTGCAGGGACGAGTGTATGGACCTGGTCCTGGATGTGCAGGCTCTGCATTGGGGTCTGCATACTTGTCAAACTCGGCTGTGTGATTGAGTCAATGTAGTAGATGAGCTCATATTCACTTGTGTATGGGCTGCCTGCATGCAGCTCAGTGGTTAAAAAGAAGTAAACAATCTTGCTGCTGCACTGTACTGAGCGCCTATGTGTGAGCTGATAATCAACCTTCGACTAGGTGTGGCGGAAGGTGGAACACACCCTTCTAGCTTATCAGAAATAATTCACTTTCCTGATCATTCCCTTGCTTTCAGCTATGGCTTCCGAAGGTCTGAGAGAGGAGTTAAACTGTCCCATCTGCCTAGACATTTACACCGATCCCGTCATGCTGAAATGTGGCCACATCTTCTGCCACGTCTGCATTGGAAATGTTCTGGATTGCCAGGAGGCTTCTGGAGAATATTCCTGTCCTGAATGCAGGCTACAGTTCGAACATCGTCCCTTGCTGGAGAAGAACAGAAAACTGCGTAACATTGTGGAACATTTCATGTCTCTCCACATTGAGCAGGATGCTTTGGTGAGCAGTAAGTCGCCAGCAGATGTCTCAACTGAAACCTGCACTTCACAATGCTCTGTGCATAAGAAATCCCTGGAGTTTTACTGTTTCAATGATTCCCAATGCGTCTGTACAGACTGCTGCTTCAGTGGAAGACATGGGGGGCACCAGGTGGAGCTACTGAATGAAGCCTTTGAAATAAAACAAGAAGCAATGAAAGGCGTCCTGCAGGTCCTGACCACAAACAAAGCAGAAAACTTGAAAAGAGTTCAAGGTCTACGTGAATCAGTGACTGAGGCCCAAGAAAAAGTTTCTGAGGAGACAGAGAGAGTCACTACTTTATTCAGAGACATCAGAAGTCAGCTGGAACATCTGGAGAAGAAAGTCCTTGGTGACATCTCCTGGCATGGAGAGCAGACGGTTCATTTGGTCTCCGATTTGATCCAGCAGCTTGAAATGAAAACAGAAAAGTGTTCGCAGAAGATTAACGATGTAGAAATAGTGATGAAAGTCACTGACCCGCTGGCCTTCCTACAAGCAGCAGAATGCACAAAGCTTGATGAAGACCACGTTGTAGAGGATTTAAAGAAGGAAGTCAACACAAAACCTAGTTTGGTTGTTGTAGGCCTGGTTTCGGAGACATTACAAACAGGGTTAGAAAACATTATGGCTGATGCAAAGAAAATGCTTTCTTTGAAGGAAGAACCAGAAGAAACGAGGGCCATCAAAGCAATAGACGAGTCTACAAAATCAGCATCATTGCTTAATAGCTCTTTGGGTCAAATTTCAGATAACCCGACGCCCTACCACAGTGTTGATGTTGAGAAGAAAATCTTACAGTCCCATCACAGCCAAACCCAAGATCCAGATATGACTCCTGCAGCTTCTGTGGTGCAAAAGCCACATCTCTTATTCGGAAATCCATATTCTTTTTTTTAGTAAGGAACAGCAAGAATGGCTTAGCAAGATTCCAGATGTAACTCTCCCGGAGTGGTAAAGTTGACTGGAAAACAAGCATACAAAAAAGGACCCTTTGTCTGAGGTAGGAACCCTCCAAGCTTCCCACCTCAATCAGTTTTGGTCTCTTTTTTTTATCCCCTGCAGACAAGAAAGGGATAATCTAACTGATTTCTGGGGGCAGTCACTGACAGTTCTTGCTTCAGATGCATTTATACACAGTGGGGGTTATTTACCTAAGGCAAATCCACTTTGCACTATCAGTGCAAAGTGCACTTGAAATTGCACTGAAAGTGCACATAGAAGTGCAGTTGCTGTAGATCCAAGGGGGACATGCAAGGAAAATTCAAAAACAGCATTTTAGCTTGCACATGATTGGATAATAAAATCAGCAGAGCTTCCCCTAATTTTAGATCTACCCTTCAGATTTACAGCGACTGCACTTCCAAGTGCACTTTCAGTGCAACTTCAAGTGCACTTTGCACTTGTAGTGCAAAGTGGATTTGCCTTTCGTAAATAACCCCCATTGCCTGAGATTTTTTGCATGCATAAAATAGATGTTCCTCTTAAATAAATGCAATGAAAACAGAGGGAGCCATGTGTGTTCCTACCAAGAATTGAAGAATAGTCACCAATCAGCATTGCGTTCGTTTTTGAATCTGAGGTAAAATATATCAATTTGTTTGTAACTACACCTTGATGCATAGACTGTTAATTGTAACTCAAGGTGGGTCATTCTCTACCCTAAATGCTAACAATACTATCTATTACACAAAGTGATGAATCCTAGTACCAATGGTACTAATATAACTTTTTAAAAGCTTCCAGGAGTAAGTTGTTTGCACAGTTTATTTTGAAAGGTAACATTCAAATTCTTTGGCATACTATGTATTGTGTATCAGTTAAATTATATCTTCCACGTTGTAGCCTATAGTAGATCTAAACCCTAACTGGAAGATATTTAGATAAACATGAGTGTATCATAATTATTTGACATGTTATTTTTTTTTTATGAAATACCGTTTTCACATTTTGCATCTTATTTAATGTTTTTTCATCCTTTTTTTTCCCATCTCAGTGCTGCTGATCTCCCCCGTAGGGTGACCACATTTCCAAACTACCATTCAGGGACACCCTCCCTTCCCAAAAATCAGCTTGTACTGTAGCGAATCACAGCACAGTGATTGGACACAAGGCGGGATTTATGATTTCTCCAATCACAAACAGGGGGTGGGATTGTGCTCCTCCAGGCTTTCCCGGCCAGGACAAGTACTGTCAGTGAGTAAAGCGGTGATGTGGCGGCCTTTTTTGGGGGCATCAGATTGGCCTGGGGGGGGGGGGGTGGCTGTGTCAGTTTTATTCAGGGACACTGTATTGTCTTGGAATGAATGTGCCCGGGACAGACCTGCAAAATGCGGGACTGTCCCGGGCAATCCGGGACACGTGGTCACCCTACTCCCCCGGCCCCTTTCATTTACTTCCTGTCTGCATGCACTCCAGAGTTGACTGCACATCATTGTTGTGGGACAGCTATCTTATAGTGACAATGGTGAACCATTGGCTGCTTACAGTTTTTACCAGGGGAGTTTATGACAGGGTGACATTTGGGAGGAAGGGACAGAGCGATTTCAGCTCATAACAGGAAGTGCCTTACAGGGTAACTCCAAATTAACTGCCCCCACCCCTCCAGACCTGCACATAGCAGCTGTAATGCCCTGTGCTGCTGGTGTAGCAGTCTGTACACTGTAAATCACAATACACAACTCCGTAGTAAATGTCCAGAATATTGCTTGGAATGGGACGTGCTCATTTGTCTGCGCAGCCACATGACCATGCTGACCAATGGGAAGCACATATGAGGCTTCTTCTGGTAAGGTGTGCCAGAAGAAAGAAATACATCCCACTGGTCAGGTCCTGCTGTCCAATGAGGACTGGCCAGGCAAGGCAAGCATTATGATGGAAGAATTTAAAACCATCCAGCGCTCAGTCCAAGGAACTTCTCAAAACGACCATGGCAAGTAATTATTACCTTCTTGCAGCCCTCATCAGACTGGGCAATCTGTAATAAACTGTAAAAACACACACAAGCGGGTGCAAATACCTAGTGCATGACCACCATAACCATTTATTAGAAACGCAAACAATAACATACTCGCAAACGTAGAAAAAAAATCAGGCTCATCAAAAACACCGCTTCAGCAAGTGGGACGGGTATCCTCATCCAATGACACTCGGTGGAGAAGCTTACGTGTTTCGGACAGGCCCCCTTCCTCAGAGCTCCATTATGTTGGAAACTCACTCTGGGGCTTCGTATTGAGGTGTATGGTGTATGGACCACTACATAGGCATCACAGGTCTGCAGGTGCTGCTAGGATAATTGGAGTTAGTTTATATTTAATTTTTTTGTGAAAGAGTTATATTATCCTTTAAGGGCTCTTTCACACGGACACGGATGTGTGTGGGGGTCTGCTTTGCTCAGTGGGGATAGCTCCGTCGATCCCTGCTGAGCAGGCAGATGACAGGTCTGTCTCCGCACACTGTTCAGGGACCGACCTGTCAGAGCGCCGCTCTCCTCTATGGGGGATCGGATGACGACGGACCATAGAGTCCGTCGTCATCCGATCCGCAAGACGGATGGAAAATAGGGGTTTCCTCCATCACACTTTGGCGGATCGGAGCGGGTCAGATGTCAGCGGGCATGTCACCGCTGACATCCGTGGCTCCATAGAAGTGCACGACGCGTCCGTTCAGGTCCGCCTAAAAAACTGACAGGCAGACCTGGACGGTCCGTCCGTGTGAAAGGGGCCTAAGGCCTCATGCACACTGGGTGTTTTTGGACGTTTTTACAGCAGCTGTTTTTGGCAGTAGACGTTTTTTTTTCTACAGTCATTAAACTCTCCATCATGTTATCCTATATGTCCATGCACACATAGGCTGTTATCGGCAGTTTTGGGCAGTGGCGTTTTTGAGCAGTAAAAAAAACCCCCAAAACTAGTGGGTTCTGAGAGACGTTTTTCAGCTGTAAAAACGCTCTAACGCTGATAAAAGTCGATAAACGCTCAAATACGTCACTCACCTGCGTTTTTTTTTTTTCAATGGATAAAAAACGGTAAAAAACGCTAACGCGGAAAAACGATAAGAAACGCTGTTGAAAAAAGCTAAAAAAAAGTTGAAAAACTCACTGCAAAGCTATTGGCGTTTTTATCACGTTATTTGTACGTCCAGTGTGCATGTGGCCTTAAAATCTCACTAAATGATCCAGCTTTAAAAACCCCCCTAATCCCGCTCACTACCTTTTTACTGAAAAAAATAAATAAAAATAAAAAGTAAAATTCTGTTTTTTATTTGATTGTTTGAGTCCTCCGCATGCGCCCCACTACGGCTCTTTTACAACTTCTGTTTACTGATAGAGCAGTGCTCATACACTATATTATATATAATAAAGAAACCCTGCGCTTATCCCACCACCTCTCAAAAAGCGATTAATAAAAATGATTAATAAAACAATTCGTGATAGATGAAGAAGGCGCCAACCCAATGAGTTTGAACACAAGTCTGAATACAAAATAAAGAAAAAAAAAAAGACTGGGGCGCTCCTCTAAAATGCCAATATGTGTAAACACAATACTTGAACAGTGTATCCAGATCAATATAAACAACAATTCAATATGAAAAAATTGTAATCCAGAAAAGTACAATATATATATATATATATATATATATATATATATATATATATATATAGGAAGGCTGGTATGCCAGCCTGAAATTATGGGAGGAGTTCGAGGGGTACTTATACAGACCATCCACCAGGGTCAGTGTCGGCTGTAGTGCGCGGTATTCGTCGTCATCAGCCGACGCCTTACGACTCGCAACGTTCGCGTAGTTGCTTTCGTACCTTCCAGCTTCGCTCGCAGTTGATCGTATCCCCGCTCGCGGTCGCAGGTAGGACCGGCCGTTACTGTTCGTACGAATCGTAGCGCCGGTACACGTTTCTTCTTTTACAAAATCACACGGTCCATAACCCCGTGTTTTCCGTCTGCATCGTATGTTTATCGACTAGTCCAGTTGTTTTCGTACCCTGTCACACCCACGTTGCCACCGGTAACGGTCCGCCCAGACACTACGGCTCTCAGAGCTGTTGTACGAATTACTCGCAGCTCGCAAAGCTCTCGCCTCAGTCGCACATCCGATACCCAGTCGTCGGACTGGTATCCCACACTGCACTTCCTTATCCCTAGTCACTGATGCCCTACACCTCCTACGATACTCTCCCTTCACCTTACTGATGCCCCACACCTCCTACTTACACCATACACCAAACAGTCTGGGCCGGCTCTTGTCGCTAACAATCGGCACTACAGGCCGGACCCTCGACAATCACAAGCCCCTTCAACTTCGAAAACAACGAACACCCGTCCGAATCCAGCCGTATCTCCGGCGCTACGATTCGGACCCGGGAAATTCAAGTCCCCGCCTTGCACCCGTTATCAGCCCGTATACAGGCACAGCATCGGCTTAGAGATTCGGATCTCTGGCATCCACGTTGGTTCCGAGCACAGTCGCACCACCGGCTCATCGGCTCGGACCTACAAACATCGAACCGCCAAACCATCCGAATTCAGTCGTAGCATAGGCTCAAACTTTCGAACCAATGGCATTCCCAAGCAATCCGAATCCAGTCGCTTCACCGGCTCAATCGACTCAGATCTCTAGCAACAGACCCTCCTATCCGATCCGAACCCAGTCGTAGCATCGGCTCAAAGGTTCGGATCCTCCGCTTACATGGCCGATCTGGGCCCAGTCGCACCACCGGCTCGTCGGCTCGGGTCCACAAACATCGAACTTTCGAGCTGATCCGAATTCAGTCGTAGCAGCGGCTCAATTTTTCGGCTCTATGGCATTTTCAATCGGTCGAGTCACAGTCGCACCACCGGCGCATACCGCTCCGATCTTCAGCAGTAAACTTCTTTAACCGATCCGAATCCAGTCGTAGCATCGGCTCCAAGTTTCGGATCCTCGGCTGAAACAACCAATTCGTTCGCGGCCCATACCCGGCTCTAAACAGCTCCGACCCATACCTCCGATACAACGTCGAACGTCTCAGAACGTTACGAATCCAGCCGTAGCATCGGCCACAATGATTCGAACCCCAAGCCGCTATACACACGCATTACTTACCACTCCCGTTTCATCACGAAACGGCCATCCCCACACACTTGAAAGTCACAAACTCTTCTTCTTTCGTCTCCTTAAGGCATTTGTTCCTCGCAAGCGCTGCGAGCATTCGACGAGTGGTTGCACACCAGCCACTCACCTCCTCCAGTAGTCAAACGGCTACTCACCGATTTCTCTATCCCTTTCCACCACACACGTCAGTTCAGATTGAGTTTCCATCCCGTCCACCCTGCAATCCAGGTCGGACGATATTTCCCGATAAAAAAAAAAAAAAAAAAAAAGAGGGGCAGGGGGTCTTACACACTTCTTCACCTGGAGCTACCTACCGCTCCCACAACTCTTCAGGCCTCCAAAAAAATAAAATAAAAAAAAATATATATATAATAATAATAAAAAATATAAATAAATAAATTAAAAAAAATAAATAAATAAATAAATAAATAAATAAATAATAAAAAAAAAATATATATATTTAATAAAAAATAAATAAATTAATAATAAAAAAAAAAAAAAAAAAAAAAAAGAAGAGGGGCAGGGGGTCTTACACACTTCTTCACCTGGAGCTACCTACCGCTCCCACAACTCTTCAGGCCTAAAAAAAAAAAAAAAAAAAAAATATAAATAAATAAAATATAAATAAATAAAAAACAAAAAAAAAATAAAAATAAAAATATATATATATATATTTAATAAAAAATAAATAAATAATAAAAAAAAAATTATATTTATATATATATATATATATATATATATATACATATATATATATATAATAATAATAATAATAATAATAATAAAAAAATAAAAAAGGATTATATATATATATCTCCATGTCACCCTCCTCACAGGTCCCGGTCGACCCATGTCTCGACCTCAACCAAGACAGGGCTCAAGTCAGGTGCGTAAACGCAAGGCCCCTCCTTGCTTTCTCTCCGCACTCTTTCACGACATCCGAGTCTTCACATACACAATTCGACCGCTCATCAGGCGCTAGCAACTGTCACATACCTCTACGCACGACACTCTGTTTTCGAAGCCGATCCGAGATCCTTCACTACGCAGACAAGGTCACCAACATCCACCTTGCTGGCAGTGCAGGAGTTGGCAGACCGACCACACGTCACTGGACTACAGATCGAAACATTCCTACTTAGCATACCAGACTTCAGCTACTCGCCCCAGTACGCCCTGGGGGCTCTGGTTCATCAGTCTGTGCCAAGCACAGGCGGCACCCGAGCTATCGGTTACCTAGCCAGTCACCTCCTGGCTCACCTCGGTTGCCACGCAGTCTTTTGAGTTTTCTAAATTTCACTCAACAAGCGCTCGTACGCAAAACTTGGCTATCCTCTGCGCCTGTCATTCCTTATTCTGTTCATCCTCCCTTCCTTCTCCCTACCCACTTTCGTACCTCCTCTATCCCCTCCATACCTGGCATCTCACTCTATAAACATACATTCCCCCCCCCCCTTTTTCTTTCTCGTTTCTCCAGCCCCCAACATATCGCAGACCGACTGCGATGACTTTACCTTCATCCCTCCATCACCACGTTCGGGTTCAGCGGACGACTCCACACAGTCCCTCAGGGCTGGACCATCCCCAGGCTTACGGCCGAACTACGCCATAGGGGCATCGCCTACCCGGCCACGGCCAGGAAAACCAAGCTGTTAGGCTGCCGTTCCATAACCAGCGGCAACTCTACCAGACAAATTCCGCTGCAGTCGATATCCTCGGCATGTACTCAGCTACACGCCTCAGTGACCACACTGGCAACCAGGCCTGGATGCTTTCCTAAATGTACATAATATAACTGAGTACTAACAGTCTAGGTAAAGTTGATCCAGGGTAAATCCGATTGCCTCTCGGGGGACCGGGAAGGAATTTTTTCCCCTGCTGTAGCAAATTGGATCATGCTCCGCTGGGGTTTTTGCCTTCCTCTGGATCAACTGTGGGTATAGCATTGGGTATATGGGATTGCACGATATTTTTATTTTGTTTATTTTTATTACTTTAGTGTATTAGTGCAGGGGGCACTACAGGGTTCCACACCAGACTCATTACACTGCCTGACTCATTCCAAAACTACCCAGTCAAACTCCTGCATACCCTCACAGGAGTTCTCCCGATGGTTTAGAAATCTTGTGAGATCTAAGAAATCCAAGAGAGGTCTTTAAAACCTTGACGTGCCCATAACCGTGAAGAAAGTAGGAAAACCGGCACAGTTCATCTCCTTCCTGGTAATCGTTCTAGACAAACGCGCCATGCGGGCCAGCCCACCTCTCGGTAGATTGACCCACATCAGGGCAGTCATCCATACGTCTACCGACACGCAGGGGGGCACTAACCCACAGCTACAATCCCTACTGGGCATGCTCAAACCACGATGAGGATCGTCCCTCAAGGGCGTTCCTTTATCGCACGCTTCTTAGTGTTCCTCTCCCAGGCACGAGACATTGTCCAAGTCATTAAGCTAGACACAGCCTCCGTAGCAGGATCTGGCCATGGGGGACCAATTCCTTGAGACCGGATAGGTAGACCCTTGTTTATCCCATCAGCATCCTCTTCGTCGCCTCAGATGACCACGGACGTAGCAGCTTCCACAAGCTTCGCTGCAATTTTTGGCCATCATTGGTTTCAGGAGATCCGATCCATCAGAGATGCTCACAATTCCGCTTTTTAGTCAGTCCTCCTCTCTATTTGAGATCTATCCCATAGTCGCAGCAACACTAGTACGGGGCAGCCCCGGGCAGGACAGACCGCCATGTTCGCCACAGACAACCAGGCTACAGCCACAGTCATTAACAAAGGCAGGTCAATAAATCATTATCCGTCATGTCCTTCCCACGCAGGCTGTTGCTACTTTCCCTACAACGTCAGCTCAGTAGCCTCAGGGTCCACATCCCTGGCCAATGCAACACCTCGGCCGACGCGCTATCCCGCCTAACCATGCCACATCCTTTCACAGAAGCCTGGAGCCGACTCGTCCATGTCCGGCATCCCACATTAGTCCCAACCAACTTTGGAATCGGATAACACCTCCATGGTGCTACCTCCCTCATCAATGCATCCTGATCCGCCAACACACTACAGGTGGCGGCAACCACACTCCAGTACCGAACGCTTACCAGTGACCAGCACCATTCTCCGGGACATGTCTGCTATCCTTCACGTTCCCCCTTCGGTCTATGGCCCAGCCTGGTAAATCAAGCAGCCATTTACCTAGCCTTGTTACGGTCTCACGGCCCGGCGAATTACTATCACCAGCCCTAAATGCCGAGTACTACTCGGGCACCACCCGACTTGCCACCGAAGTCATTTCATCCTACACCCGACGGTATCGGAAACAATACAACCCGGTCCCGGAGTAGACATTAAACCTTTCAGGACACATAACCCCATGGCCGTTCTGGTGCAATCGGTAAACTCGGCTGTCCGATCCATCAGAGGACAGCCCTCTACTACCTTTCCCAACTGTACCCCTAAGCGGGAAACAGTTCATCAGCCACGTCAGAACACCCCTGAGCATCTCGGGCCTTAACCCAGGGTGTTACTCAGGACTTGCTTTCGCATTAGAGCAGCCCCAACAACATCACGAAACAGAGTTCCTGACCACGCAATAAGGAAGATGGGCAGGTGGAAATCCTTGTGTTTCGCCCGACACATTCCCGATCCTCAGGCAGAAATATCACGAGCCTTTAACAGTCTCGCTCTATAGTGGTTTACCTGTCATAATAGAACAATTCCACCCTAACCTTGTGTGACTTTTTGGCCCCTTTATTTGGCATACCGTACAAAAGGCCAGGCCACACTTCAGGTCTTATTTGTGTTGTTAGTCTTGTGACGTGTCTATGTGATCCATATCTCTTCAGACAGAGGGCTCCGACCATAAATAGGAAGGCTGGTATGCCAGCCTGAAATTATGGGAGGAGTTCGAGGGGTACTTATACAGACCATCCACCAGGGTCAGTGTCGGCTGTAGTGCGCGGTACCCACCCACCCATATCTCCCTTTTCTAGGGCACTCCTCTACAACCAATTCTCAGCAGAATTATCTATTACTTCTATTCAGGTATGGCCCCTTTATTTGGCATACCGTACAAAAGGCCAGGCCACACTTCAGGTCTTATTTGTGTTGTTAGTCTTGTGACGTGTCTATGTGATCCATATCTCTTCAGACAGAGGGCTCCGACCATAAATATATATATATATTTGCTACAAAAATAAAAGTCCATTAAATATATGACAGTTCAAAAATACTTTTGGTATCCAAACACAAAGGGTTCATTCTTAAAGTGAATATCCAGTGTTTAAAACGTGTCTTGGACAAGACATAAAAACGGTGCTTTAGAAGAAATCTTCCACCACATAAAAAAAAACACACGCCTCTTACCGGACTGATATGATCTCAGATTATAGAGAACTCACTCACTTAAGGCATAATTGGAAAGTCAACAGCAGGAAGGAGACTCCCTCTGTTCCGTTGAAGTGATCCCACAATGTTAGATGGATGGTACTCGCCTAGTCCTCACTCCCAACATGTGTAGAGACAAAGGGAGACTACGTAGATGATTACATTCACATACTGTATATATGCACAAAAAAATGGAAAAAGACTCTATAGTCTCTCTTTTACAAAAGAACTAATAGAAAGCCAGAATCATGACGACAGGTCACAAGTTCCCTCCAATGCCGCGTACACACGACCGTTTTTAATGTCATTGAAAAAAACAGAATTTTTCTCGACGTGATTTTTCGTGTTTCCTCTCAAGCCTGCCTTGCCTACACACTATCGTGAAAAAAATTGTTCGAGTAAAGCGCGGTGACGGAGAACACGTACGACGGCACTATAAAGGGGAAGTTCCATTCGGATGGCGCCACCCTTCATGTTAGTAAAGTTTGTTGAGCGACGATTCGCGCTTTTCAGCCTTGTGCTTTTCAGTCCGTTACAGCGTGACAAATGTGCTATCTCCATTACGAACGCTAGTTTTACCAGAACGAGCGCTCCCGTCTCATACTTGATTCTGAGCATGCGCGTTTTTTTCACGTCGTTAAAGCCCACACACGGCCGTTTTTCATGACGAGAAAAACGACGATCTAAAAAACGACGTGAAAAATTAGAGCACGTTCCAATTTTTTCATGCCAGTTTTTCACGTCGTGAAAAAGGCTCTGAAGCCCCCACACGATCATTTTTAACCACTTAACGACCGCTCACTGTATATGTACGTCGGCAGAATGGCACCGACAGGCACAATCACGTACAGTGTACGTGATTGCCTTTGTACAGTTGGGGGGTCCGATCGGACCCCCCTCCTATACAGTGAGCGGTCAGTATTCGTTGGGGAGCGATCCGACATGAGGGGGCGGCCATTCGATTCCGGCCACCCCCCCGCAATGGCTCCCGGCGAATGGAAATGCTCCCTCTGCTGTGTAATGTTTATACAGGCAGAGGAAGCAGGAGGAAGTGATGTCATCTCTCATGCGGCGCTCACATATACCGAGCGCCGTACAAGAGAAGACACACAGGTCAGTGCACTAACACTACACTGACACCAGGACACATAGGCACACAAATCGCCCCCCCAGGCCCCCCCCCCAGCCCCCAGTCACAGTGTCATTGATTGCAGTGACCATTTATTTACTGATCACTGCAATCAGTGACATTTGTGACTGTAAAAGTGTCACTACATTTAGTTTTAGGTCCAGTGTAGCCCCCTAACCCCCCCTAATAAAAGGTTTAACCCCCTGATCACCCCCCAGATAACCCTTTCACCCCCTAGCACCGCCGTCGCTAAGCGATAATTTTTCTGATCGCTGTCTTAGCGTCGGTGATGCAGATCGGTAGCCAGTAATTTTTTTTAGGTTCGCCGCAGGTTTTTATAGCGTCGGGTACCCCCATAAATGATCTAATAAAGGTTTAACCCCCTTAATCGCCCCCCAGGTAACCCTTTCACCCCCTATCACGACTGTCGCTAAGCGATCATTTTTCTGATCGCTGTCTTAGCGTCGGTGATGCAGATCGGTAGCCAGTAATTTTTTTTAGGTTCGCCGCAGGTTTTTATAGCGTCAGGTACCCCCATAAATTATCTAATAAAGGTTTAACCCACTTGATCGCCCCCCCAGGTAACCCTTTCACCCCTATCACCACTGTCGCTAAGCGATCGTTTTTCTGATCGCTGTCTTAGTGTCGGTGATGCAGATCGGTAGCCAGTAATTTTTTTTAGGTTCGCCGCAGGTTTTTATAGCGTCAGGTACCCCCATATATTATCTAATAAAGGTTTAACCACTTGATCGCCCCCCAGGTAACCCTTTCACCCCTATCACCACTGTCGCTAAGCGATCGTTTTTCTGATCGCTGTCTTAGTGTCGGTGATGCAGATCGGTAGCCAGTAATTTTTTTTAGGTTCGCCGCAGGTTTTTATAGCGTCAGGTACCCCCATATATTATCTAATAAAGGTTTTAACCCCCTAATTGCCCTAATTGCCCCTAGTTAACCCTTTCACCAGTGATCACCATATAAGTGTTACGGGTGACGCTGGTTAGTTAGTTTGCTTTTTATAGTGTCAGGGCACCCGCCGTATATATAACCCAATAAAGGTTTAACCCCCTGATCGCCCGGCGGGTGATATCAATTAGGTTTTAGCGTCAGAGAGGGTCAGCCTCACACCCCAGGCAGCGTCAGGTTAGTGCCAGTAACGCTAACACCCACGCGTGAAGCATACACCCCCCTTAGTGGTATAGTATCTGATCTGATCAATATCTGATCTGATCAGATCTATACTAGCGTCCCCAGCAGTTTAGGGTTCCCAAAAACGCAGTGTTAGCGGGATCAGCCCAGATACCTGCTAGCACCTGCGTTTGCCCCTCCGTCCAGCCCAGGCCACCCAAGTGCAGTATCGATCGATCACTGTCACTTACAAAACACAACACACATAACTGCAGCGTTCGCAGAGACAGGCCTGATCCCTGCGACTCCAGTGCTGTAGGAGGTGATTTCACCACCACAGTTAAAAAAAAAAAAAAGCATATATGCCGAAGCATTGGGGCAGCAGGGGCGGAGGAGCGATTTTGCTCCTAATGCCGCGTACATACGGTCGAAATTCCGACGGAGGCTTGCCCGTGGAAAAGTCCGACCATGTGTGTGCGGCATAACTTTTTTGCGGGAGGATGCCCCCATGCTTCGGCATATATAAATGGTGCATGTATGCCCATCATTAGAAGTGGGTGGATGAAGGGCGGTATTCTAATGGTGGGCATACCCACCGATCAATCTCTTTTTTCGTTCAGCCAACTGGCTGCATGAAAAAAAAGATTACAATACATGTCCAACAAGGACCAGCAACGTACTGGTATGTTGCTGGACTTTGAATGTTTATACCAGAATGATGCCTGCGGGTTTAGGTATCATCTTGGTATCATTCTTTTCAGCCAGCGGCCGGCTTTCATGTAAAAGCAATCCTAGTGGCTAATTAGCCTCTGGACTGCTTTTACAAGCAGTGGGAGGGAATGTCCCCCCCCCCGGATATAAAAAGCGCTATTGGGAAATTGGGAAAGCATTTTATCACACCGATCTTGGTGTGGTCAGATGCTTTGAGGGCAGAGGAAAGATCTAGGGTCTAGAAGACCCCAGTTTTTTCAAAAAAGAGTACCTGTCACCTATTGCTATCATAGGGGATATTTACATTCCCTGAGATAACAATAAAAAAAAAAAAAAAAAATATGGAAGGAACAATTTAAAAATAAAATAAAAAAGCAAAATTAATAAAAAAAAAAAAAAAAAAAAAAAAAAAGCACCCCTGTCCTGCTCTTGCCCAATGGCGAACGCAAGCGTCGGTCTGGCGTCATATGTAAACAGCAATTGCACCATGCATGTGAGGTATCACCGCAAAGGTCAGATCGAGGGCAGTAATTTTAGCAGTAGACCTCCTCTGTAAATCTAACGGGGTAACCTGTAAAGGCTTTTAAAAATGTATTGTGAGGGGGTTAGCTCGGCAGCGGGTGTGTGTGACCCCCGGGATGGGCTCCCCACACAAAAACAGGCCCAGCAAACGGAGGTTGTGGTTTTCAAAATCAAAAAGGTGCGGTTTATTTTCTATTTACAGTGACAAAACACAGCAAAGCAAAAGAAACATAAACAAAATAAATCCTGGTCAACTTGACCTCTGACTAAACATACAGGTTTCCTAACTAACAACTGGGATCAGCCTAGTGCTGTCCTAGTCCCTAAGTCCCTGGTTTTAAATGTCCAAGCAAATAGCCACACAGGCTTTGTCTCACCGCACAGGGGTTCACTCTCCCTAGACAGTCCACACAGGTCTGGGTCCAGGCATGAGCTAACATCTAATGAAGCTGGGAGTTCTTATAGAGGCCTAAATGAGCTGACAAGCTTCAGCTGGTCTCATCAACTCCCTGTCTGCACGACGCCCCACACTCTCCCTAGAGGTATGAGTCATCCATGAGCCCACTAGCCTTATACAACTCTCCACCTAGTTGTATAAGTCGGCGTAAAGCCTGAATCTGGGCGAAATATATCTACCCCCCTGGATGCAACCAGGTGACTTTACCTTCCTGCTGTCACAGTATGTAGTTTGTCGCCAATGCGCGTTTGTGCGAAATTTTAAAGCATGTCGTGTTTGGTATCTATGTACTCGGCCTAAGATCATCTTTTTTATTTCATCAAACATTTGGGCAATATAGTGTGTTTTAGTGCATTAAAATTAAAAAAAGTGTATTTTTTCCCCAAAAAATGCGTTTGAAAAATCGCTGCGCAAATACTGTGCAGAAAAAATCTGTAGGGCCTTTGCTTTAAAAATATATATAATATTTGGGGGTTCAACATAATTTTCTTGCAAAAAAAAAAAATGTTTTCGTGTAAACAAAAAGTGTCAAAAAAGGGCTTTGTCTTCAAGTGGTTAGAAGAGTGGATGTAAGCTTCCTAATGTTGTGTATAAAATGCCAGAACAGTTCAAAACCCCCCCCCAAATGACCCCATTTTGGAAAGTAGACACCCCAAGCTATATACTGAGAGGCATGTCGAGTCCATGGAATATTTTATATGTTGACACAAGTTGCGGAAAAAAGACAATTTTTTTTTTGCACAAAGTTGTCACTAAATGATATATTGCTCAAACATGCCATGGGCATATGTGGAATTACACCCCAAAATACATTCTGTTGCTTCTCCTGAGTACGGGGATACCACATGTGTGAGACTTTTTGGGAGCCTAGCCGCGTACGGGACCCCAAAAACCAAGCACTGCCTTCAGGCTTTCTAAGGGTGTAAATTTTTGATTTCACTTCTCACTGCCTATCACAGTTTCGGAGGCCATGGAATGCCCAGATGGCACAAAACCCCCCCAAATGACCCCATTTTGGAAAGTAGACACCCCAAGCTATTTGCTGAGAGGTATTGTGAGTATTTTGCAGATCTCGCTTTTTGTCACAAAGTTTTGAAAATTGAAAAAAAAAAAAATTTTTTTTTTCCTTTCTTCATTTTCAAAAACAAATGAGAGCTGTAAAATACTCACCATGCCTCTCAGCAAATAGCTTGGGGTGTCTACTTTCCAAAATGGGGTCATTTGGGGGGGTTTTGTGCTATTTTGGCATTTTATGGCCTTCGAAACTGTGATAGGTAGTGAGGAGTGAAATCAAAAATTTGTGCCTAGAAATCCTGAAGGCGGTGCTTGGTTTTCGGGGTCCCGTACGCGGCTAGGCTCCTAAAAAGTCCCACACATGTGGTATCCCCGTACTCAGGAGAAGCAGCAAAATGTATTTTGGGGTGCAATTCCACATATAACCATGGCATGTGTGAGCAATATATCATTTAGTGACAACTTTTTGTAATTTTTTTTTTTTTGTCATTATTCAATCACTTGGGACAAAAAAAAAAAAATATTCAATGGGCTCAACATGCCTCTCAGCAATTTCCTTGGGGTGTCTACTTTCTAAAATGGGGTCATTTGGGGGGGTTTTGTACTGCCCTGCCATTTTAGCACCTCAAGAAATGAGATAGGCAGTCATAAACTAAAAGCTGTGTAAATTCCAGAAAATGTACCCTAGTTTGTAGACGCTATAACTTTTGCGCAAACCAATAAATATACGCTTATTGACATTTTCTTTACTAAAGACATGTGGCTGAATACATTTTGGCCTAAATGTATGACTAAAATTGAGTTTATTTGATTTTTCTTATAACAAAGAGTAGAAAATATCATTTTGTTTCAAAATTTTCGGTCTATTTCCGTTTATATCGCAAAAAATTAAAATCGCAGAGGCAATCAAATACCATTAAAAGAAAGCTCTATTTGTGGGAAGAAAAGGACGCAAATTTCGTTTGGGTACAACATTGCATGTCCGCACAATTTACAGTTAAAGCAGCGCAGTGCAAAATTCTGACATCACCTCTGGTCCTTTAGCTACAAAATGGTCCGGGGCTTAAGTGGTTAATGACCATTTTAAATTTTTTTATTTTTCTCGTCATTAAAAATGGTCGTGTGTACGCGGCATAACCCTTTTATTGCTTGCTAGAGACTGTCTTTAAATTGGAGTTCCACCAAAAAGTGAAAGCTCCGCTTATCTGCTTTCTCCACCCTCCGATGTCACATTTGGCACCTTTTGAGGGGGAGCCGATACCTGTCAAACACAGGTACCCGATCCCACGTCCGTGTATAGTCGCAGCGGTTTTGAAAGAACGGGAAGCTCTGTACAGAGCTATTAAGCCCTGTACACACGGCTGGGAATCCCGTCTATGTGAAAAACGTCGGTTTTCCTGATGGGATTCCTGGCAAGCTTGCCTTGCAAAGCCGTGTATACACACGGCCATTCAAAAGAACCGCCGTTCTTTTGAATGGCAAGAACGTGGTGACGTCAACGACTATGACGAGCCGGCGTCTCGTCACATTCGGCTCCCCATCGCAGATTTTTCAGAAACGGATGTTCCGTCGCCGCCATCTTGCTACACCCCACACTAACGTTGTATGCTACTGCGCATGCGTCAAAGTGTTATCGAGCATGCACGTTTTTTCTCCCCTCCCCGGTCGTGTGTACGAGGCTTTACTGTCCAATCATTCTGTGCAGTTGAGGCTGCAGAGATGGAGATTGAGGGTTGTGTCCTCAATCTCCTTTCTCAGTCTCAAAGGTGAAACATAAAAAGTCTGTTTAGACCCCCGATAACTGGGCTACTAAAAAAAAAAAAAAGGGAAAAAAATAATAAAAACTGAAATTGTAAAAAAAAGTTAATAAAATAGTAAGAAATAATGAAAAAATAAAATAACAAAACAAAAATAACTACTGACACTGTCCACTGCATTACTGACAAAGTCTACTGACAGATACTTCTCACAGTTCTGCTGACACCAGTGGCAGAACTACCAGGGTCGCAAAAGTCACACTTGTGATTGGGCCCTGGCGTTTCGCCACTGTGGGGGGCCCCAAGACTGCAGGAAGTGGGCTGGTGCAGAACATGTGAAAGGGCCCCATGATGGGAGTAAAGTGCCCAGCATCAATGGAAAGGGCCTCAGGGTTGGAGCGAAGGGCTCTGGCTGGGGGTCAGGGAGGCCCTTCATGGTTTCTTGCACTAGGGCCCTGAAGGTTCTAGTTAGGCCTCCGACAGAGGGCATTGTGTGGTTTACAGAGAAAGGATAGATACCAGTTTGGTGTGCTGGAACTTTTCTACAGAAATATAGAAGTTCTATGCACAGAAAATATGCCAGTGGGGTATGCTGTGCTAGGTGAACTGTGCATTCCACCAGACAGGGGGAAATACAGTCCATATACAGTGGGTGGAGTTCAGATTCACCAAAGGCGGATAAAGGCTTCACTGAGTTTCCCCATATCACCTACAGAGTTCAAGTTTTTTAAATTGTTATTTAGATGGTGAGGAGGTTAGGGCAGGGCTCCACCCTATGTAGAAGGTTTGAGTAGTAGAAAGACTTGCTGCAAACATAGCTGAAAAGTTTACAGGGACAGAGGACTTCCCACCCAACATAGTATCATTTTTACCTTGTGATCCTGCCAGTAACACACTTCCTGTCCTAGGGGACAACAATTTCTCATTATATGTAGGAACAGTGTTGTCACCCTGACTAGAGGACACCACTTGTTCTCCTTATCTCCATGACATAGTCTTAAGAGATAGCTGGGAACAATGTAACTGATAAGAGTGCGACACAGGCATAGAGCACAAGTAGACAGAATTTCTGGGCAGGATCAACAGACATTTTTTAACTTATGGAAGAGATATAACAAAAAGGCTTTCAATGGCATTTTAACAGATCGAAATTGACCAAATAAGAGAAGTTCATTGTTGGGCTTCACAACCTTTTTAACCTTTTGCTTACCGGGGGACATTTTGACATTTTCACATTCACGTTAAAATCGCCATTTTATTTACTTAAAACCCACATTTTTTTCTGAAAGCAGAGACCATGGGGAATAAATTACTGGCTGTTGCAATTTTTATGTCAGATTTGCAGATCTGTTTATTAAATACAACTTTTCAGGAAAAATTACACTTAAATAATGTTAGTGCACACAAACACAATATAACATCAATTTTTTTTGTGAAATATAAAATATGATGTTGCATCGAGCAAATAGATAATAAACATGTCAAGATTTAAAATAATGACAAACTACAGTACATAAAATTGTCCATAGGCAACACTTTTAAAGGCCTTTACAGGTTATCAGTTTAGAATTAAACGCAAGCTATAGAGCTAAAATTAATGCTCTCACGCTGACATTTGCGGTGATACTGTACATGTGTGGTGCAATCATGATTTACATATGCATGCCGGACCTACGTGTGTGTTTGCATGTGAGCACGGGGGTGCTTTTCATTTTTTTTTTCTTTTTTATTTCTATTTATTTTATTAACATTTTTTTTTACACTTTATTTTTTTAACATGCTCCTGAACAAGCCCCCTTGTGATAGATTTGGGCAGGGGCAGGTACTCTTTATGGAGACATCAGGGGACTATTAGACCCCTGATGTCTCCCCTGTCCTCCAAGTCACCTGATCAAACACATGTTGTTTGATCAGCCGCTTCCCTGGCTGTAACAGCCAGAGAAAGACAGTTCTAAAACCGGAAGTGATGAAATCCTCTTCCGGCTTCCATCATCATAAAGGAGATCAGGAAACGGATGTTCCTCTGACTGCTTATCATGGTCCCTGACCGCCCCCTTAAAGCACTTGAAAGTCCTCCGTAAACTTTGCAAAAATAATTCAGTTCTGATTGCCCTGTACAGCTGTAAATGGATAAACCTATGGCTATATATTGACCCGGTCATGTAAGAAATACAGGGGCTTCTAAAAAATGCTTTGTTGCATGACTGCGTCAATACCGCCTGTGCTGCAGATCCAGAAAATGCATGCTGTAAATGAGTGCTAGAGTTCCTTATCTCTAAACTTGTTCTGTGACAATTGGCATTTTCAGAATCAATGGTCAAAAGTGGCACTCTCCGTTTTCTTTAAAGCAAGGTTCCATGCCCCATGCTTGCCTTTTCTGGCCACAGTTTCCCTCAGTGGTTGAGAACAAAATTCAGCCGGTTCAGCAAGGACCACCCGAGATTCGATCCATGGATGGGCAGGCTGATTGTACCCAAGTCTATCCATCGATCGACTTGGTACAACCAGCCTGTTGGATTTTTTACGTACATTTACTGCGGGCGGCTATAGCCATTATCATTGGGGTTGCTTTAGTAAAACAGAAAGTGCAAAATCTGATGTAGCTCTGCATGGTAGCCAATCAGCTTCTAACTTCAGCTTGTTCATTTAATCTTTGCTAAAAAAAAAAAAAAAACTGGAAGCCAACTGGTTTTTATGCAGAGCTGCACCAGATTTTTCACTCTCCAGTGTTAGTAAATCAACCCCATTGTGTTCAAGTGATTTTCTTTCCTTAAGAAAATTGGGTCATCTATGGGCTGCTTAAAGGGTCAAATTGGGTCATCAATGGGCCACTGTGTGTTTTTTTTTTTTTTTTAACCAGCAATGTAAAGCCATAATGTGCTAGTATGCATTCCATACTAGCATATTATGTGAAACTTATCTTAGAACAAAGCCTTCCAGCGGAGAGCTGTCACCACTGACAAGGCTTTCATCTTCACCCGGTCTTCCTTCCAGGTTTGCGGACTCCAGCTGTATGAGTGTCCGGAGCTGCGATGACATTACTCCCGCACATGCGCGCGGGAGCCCCCATTTACAGCACAGGACTCTGAAGGAAAGGCCTGGGTGGCCGTTCCTGCAGAGCGCATGTGTCGGTGACGTCACCGGCTGCATGTACAGTAAATGTCTTAGACCCCTTTCACACGGGACGGATCAGTAATAATCCGCCCCGTGAACTTCCACTTGCTCAGCAGGGATCGCTCCGTTGATCCCCGCTGAGCCGGCGGATGACAGGGCGGTCCCTGCTCACTGTGCAGGGACCGCCCTGTCAGATCTCCACTCTCTCCTATGGGGGGGATCGGATGAACACGGACCATCTGTCCGTGTTCATCCGATCCGCTCTGCAGACATTTAGAAAAATAGGAATTTTTCTATCCAGAAAAACGGAGCATTGCAGACACGGATGAGATCGGGTGTCAGCGGATGTTCATCCGCTGACACCGCAATCTCATAGGGACCAATGTATGTCCCTTTTTCATCCGTAAACGGATGGATGAAAAAGCGGACATACGGTCCGCTGGTGTGAAAGGGGCCTAAGGAGATATTTACACTATCTAGAGGTAAGCCTATAGGTACAAATTATGCATGGGAGTTTACTCCCACTTTAAGTAATCTAGGCCTTAACGTATCTCCTCTTCAAAATCAAAGCATTCATCATTTTTTTTTTAACACATCATCGCCTGGCTACTTATATTTAATTATACAATACAACAAACAGCTTCTGAAGAACTGACATATAAAGTGAAAACAGTGCATATTATGTTACTGAGAATACTATTGAAAACGTATATATACATATAAAGAAGAAACCCAGTCATAATGGCTTATTAAACCCGAAAATGTTATACCAGTTTGACTGCAACCAAAACCTTTTTCCATTTCTGAGTAAAATGTAACCTTTGTCAGGGTTTACCAGTGTAATTTATTGCAGCTTACCAGGCTTTACCAGTGGCTGCATTTGTTTTTTTCCCACAAGATTTTTATTTTTACCTCATGATCATGCCAGTGAAGCACTTCCTGTGTTAGGGTGACAACACCCACTTACTGTACTGTATTTGTGGAGCAGCAGCTTTGTCATCCTAGCAGAGGACTACAGAACACCTCTCCTGTCATCTCCATAACATAAGGAGAAGGTGTTCTGTAGCTCAGCATGATGTTCTGCAGTCCAGCATGGGAGAACCGGGAAGAGAAAATAACAGTGTTTAAAGGAATAGTTAATCTTTACCACAAAACTGCCTATGAAGATAAAGGGCATCTGTAGATATAAACAAACTGTGAAGGTCTGACTAAAGACGAATAATAGCCTTGCTATATGTGTAGGCCATTTACATACATTATGAAGCCTGACTGGAATACTCCCAGGACGTTGCCAAGTACTCCCAGGATGTTGCTAAGTGAGGCCTACCTAGTCAATGAATATTTGACAGGATGCTGCAGGGAGATGAACACTATGAAGTAAAATGAGGTAGGTTGCAAACTGACCATGCTTCATATTGTACCCCGATTATGGGTGTAACACAAAACATTGGTAGCAGTGGCGGCCCTAGCCATGCGTCTGGCCCCCTAATCTACAAGCTGGACGCATGTATTAAAACGGGGAGGGGGGGTTTAAGCATGTGATTAGAGCCAGAGGCTTTAATAATCTTCAAAAAAGGATGGGCTCAGGGCGCAGAGCACAAAGGGAGGGAATATCTCCACAAAAGGGTCACAGTAATAAAACTGTGACGGAGGTTCTAACCCTCCTCAACTTTATCCAGACCAAAAGCAAAAGGCTTTGGCTGGAGTTGGGCTTCAAATTCTTTATGCAAATTAGTGGCAAGTTTTGTGCAAAAAGGCCATATCCGTAGACTATATCCAAATCCTGCACCTTAAATACATATAAAGTAATTGAAAAGAAGGATGGAGAAGATGTCACAACTTAAGAGGGAAAGATCCGCCTGTCTTAACTCTTACAATCTCTCTGGCGAGGTTGGTGTTGCGCCTTATGATACAACAGAGTAGAGGCATGCCACTCAATGCCAGCAGAACAGCCAGGAAGCCAGGGGTCACTTGGGAAATATCAAATAGGTCCCAAGTTAGGAAGACAAAAATGATCATTCCAAGGCTTAGTCCAATCAGGCTAAAACCATTTAGTCCCAGGGCAAATGTCCACAGGATCTTTTCGTCAGAACGTTGACCAAATGCCATTGGTATGATTCCCATGGTGACAAAAACCAATGAAGAGTAGGTCAAGATGATGGCCACGACAATTCCATATTGATTGGTTCTTCCGACCAAACTCAGATCCTTCAGCTGGGTTTGACATTGACAGTCCTCAATAGTTTTGTTGTACAAGCAGTAATTATAGAAGCCAATTTTCTGGCAACCACTGACAATAATGTCACCACCTCCAATGATCAGAGCATAAATGAGAAGGGAACAGACCAGACTCTGCAGAAGGATAGTCAAGTAACCCAACCAACGGGGGCTCCAAAACATCTTCCTTCCAAAGTAAGACCAATCTAGGAAAGAAATAAAATGGAGGAAATATTATTTCACTGGAAAGGGTATTCTACGTTTAGGCTGGGTTCACAGTATGTGCGGAGCGGCTTGCAGCAGGGGGTCCGGTGCATCCTTGTTCACCGTTTGAGGTCTGAATTTTAGGCTGAATTCGGACCTGAAAACTGAGCCAAAGATGCACAGGACCCTTCTGCTGTGCGCTCCATGGTCGCTCCGGAGCTGTGTAAACCGGCTCCATTGAGAGGCGGTCACACTCTCCTGTCATGTGAATTGGATGTCGGTAAACCCGCCTCCAATTTGCCTCAGTGTGAACCCAGCTTTGTGGGCACACAGTTTTAGATCACACAGTTTTCAAATATTTTGTTTACTAGCCTATCCTCTCCTTATATGTTTAAAAAATTCATGTTACCAATCAAAAAACTGCAAGTAAAAGCACAGAAAATCCTTTCAGATCCTTACATAACCTTTTATGTAGCTACCTGGGGTGGAGACCCCGGAGTGAAGGAGAATACTGTAAAGTGTCTTCTGAGTGACAGAAGTCTATTGACATCATGCCCAAGATGTAGGGCCCAGCGGCAGTCTCTGGGCTTTTGGATGTCAACACAAGGTAAGCTTTTACAGGTACAGTCAATAAAAAAAATAAGTTAAATGCACATATATTTCCTATAGTACCACCACCTGTAATGATAGTGAAAAGATAAAGCTACATAAGGATACTGTTTTTAAGAGAGACAGCTGTGAATTTTGAATGATTGCAATGATGACCTTAAAGTAAAACTTTGCTTTACCCATGCAGGTATGTGACCCTCTTTCTTCTGCACTGGTGATTGGTTGCTCAGGCACCCAGGGCTGTAACATGGGTAGGCCAGAGAGCCCTGTGTAACAAGTCATGACTTGAATCTTACTTTTGCTCCCTGTGGCCAAATTAAAGTGATGCTAAGCCTTTTTTATTTTATTTATTAAAATAACAAACATGTCATTCTTACCTGCTTTGTGCAATATTTTTGCACAGAGCAGCTCTGATCCTCTTTCTCAGGTCCCCTGCTGGTTCTCCAGGCCCTTACTCTTTGGTGAGTGCCCCCGCGGAAACCTGTTTTGTCATGGGGGCACCCGTGCGTGCTCGCTCTCGAGCTGCTCTGTCTGCATCTATTGACACAGAGCAGGCGGCTTGCCCTCGCCCTGTCACATCATTTGAATGACAGCAGCGGGAGCCAATGGCTCCCGCTGCTATCAATCTGCCCAATGAAGAGGGAGACCGCAGAGATAGCTGCTGCTCTCGTGCACTGGATTGCACTCGTGGATTGGAATTTGGCTCAGGTAAGAAAAATGGGGGCTGTGGGGATCCTGCAGCACAGAAGGTTTTTTACCATAATGCATAGATTGCATTAAGGTATTAAAAAGCTTAAGGCATTAGAACCAAATGACGAAGGGGCGGTGTGGCTCTTGTTCTGGGACGACGTGCGCCCGCAACGTGTTGCTAGGACACGGCGCGACCCCGATTTCTGTAAAGAGCTGCGGCTCTTTAACCATGTGACCGAATGTGTCCAATCACAGCCGGTCACATGTAAAACACAGAAATGCTGGTAATCGTCTCTCATCGCCTCACACTGACAGAGTGTGTGGCAAGGAGAGCCGATCAGCGGCATAACCTCGCAGGGGACATCGAGACATGTAATCAGGGCACTGATCATCAGTGCCCTGATTACAATAAAGAGCCACCAGTGCTGCCTATCTGTGCCTCCCATCAGTACCCACCAGTGCCGCCTATCAGTGTGGCATATTTGTGCCTCATCAGTGCCCATAAGTGCCACCTCATCAGTGCAGCCTATCAGTGCCGCCTCATCAGTGAAGGAGAAAAACTACTTATTTACAAAATTTACTGACAGAAACGAATAAACCTTTTTTTTTTTCAACATTTTCGGTCTTTTCTTTTTTCTTTTAGTAAAAAAAACAAAAACAAAAAAACCCAGCAGTGATTAAATACCACCAAAAGTGTGACAACACTAAAAGCTGAAAATTTAAACTGAAAATTGGCCTGGGCAGGAAGTGGGTGAATGTGCCCTGTAGGCAAGTGGTTAAGAAAAGGGCAAGAGAAATACTTAGTGCAACTGTTTGAATATTTCAGTGGAAAGCACCCAAGTGGGAACATGTCAAAAGGGGTAAGTACAAGTGTGTGCTCCGAGAATGTTGTTACCATGGTTCAATAAATTCTACAGAAGGTGGTGGGAAGGCAGTGGCGTCGAGAGGGGGAGCTGGAGCCCCAAATGGGTCCCTGAAAAGCCCCGGGTCTCAGGCATGCATCACTCTATTGTTAGCCCAGAGCGCGGGGACCGATCTGATCCCGAGCGCCGCTGAGTGACATAGCAGGTCCCGCCTTCTGGAGCCTGCAGCACCTATGATGGACGTCCCACTGGTCCAATGCCGGGACCACGGGATGTGTAATGTCCATCATAGCAACAGCGCTGCAGGCTCCAGAAGACGGGAATTACAATGCGGCCGCCGCACCACATCACTGTGAGGTCCCAGGTCGGCGCTCGGGCGGGAGGCTCTCCTCTCCGGCTGCCTGCTGTGATGATGGGCACGCCGCACACTGCACACCACGGCTGAGCTGAGCTGCTGAAGGACACATGAAGTCTGTCTCCTGGTCAGGTAGGTCAGCGTATGTGTGTCACTACCTTCAGTGTATGAATGTCAGGTAGGTCAGTGTATGAATGTCAGGTAGGTCAGTGTATGAATGTCAGGTAGGTCAGTGTATGAATGTCAGGTAGGTCAGTGTATGAATGTCAGGTAGGTCAGTGTAATGGTCAGTGTGTCAGGCAGGTGAGTTTAGTGGTCAACATTGATGGGCACTGGTAAGCCAGGCAGCAACCAGCAAGTGAGCTTACCCCTGCCACACATCTCCACCGCCCAGCCAAAAAACCCCACACTACTAAAGGGTCTGGGGTCTACAAACTCTTTATGCTGACCATATTTACATATGTATCTAAAATACAAAGCTGTAGAAAGTCAATAGATTATGTACAAAGGCTTGCCAAGACTTGTTTCTCAGCACCTAACAGACTCAAACTAGTGGAGGAGAGACAAAATTAAGAGTGCTCATGATTTGGAATAGGGACAAAGGAGCTAAAAATAATTATAATCCCTGCTTTCTGCACTTCCGTCCACACAAAATTTTCTTGGCTTAGTTTTCCTTCCAAACGCCTCTGTTTACATGAATCATTCTGAAAGTTCAGTGTATGGTCACGTCGTAGTCAAGATCAGTTATAAAGTTACTCACTGTTCAGCCTTCATTGCTAAATTTCACTTATCGAAACACCAGCTGACATGGAGCTACTCATCAGGAGATCTGAAAAACTCACCTTTGTCAGCCATAGTCATGTGTTCTGTTATGATCTTCCTTCAAAGTCTGGAGTCACTTTCGTGTCATGTTCTGCTGGACAAGAGAGAAAAAAACAAACAAAAAAAATAAACACACACATTAGTTTGAACGTTGAACGTTTTCCATAGACACTCCTCATCGCCCCTCTAGGACATCAGAATCTGTCCAATGGTCTAAACATCTCAAAATTGGCAACATCGGTTTAGATTTTGTGATCACTTTCAATGGGCTACTAATCCATTGAAACACAGAAACACAGTTCATAGTACCTATATAGTGTACACCAAAGAAAATTAAAGACCAGTATGACAAAGGTAAAGGCTATAAAACCATCTCCCAGCACCTTGATCTTCCTGTGACTACAGTTGCATATATTTTTAAGAAGTTTAAAGTGGTTCTAAAGGCTGAAGGTTTTTTGAAGGTAAAAAATCTTCTGTGTTTAGCTCCTCCGCAGCTCCCGCTAAGGCGCCATTCACACCCGAGCGATTTTCTGCTTAAAGCTCTAAAGCGCTCAAAAAGCCAAATCCCATTAATTTCAATGGCCCCTGTTCATATCTGAGCGTTCTGTCTCCTGAAGCAAGATTGGAGGCAGATTGGGTCCCATAGACTTCAATGGGAGCGCCTGAAAACGTGCTATATAAGAATTTTTACAAGCGTTTTGTCGCAGGTTTTCTGCTTAAACAGCAGCTCTAATCTCCTCTACCTCTCCTCCCCCTAATGCTTTTTTTTAGCTAAACAAAAACACCTGAAGCTGTAAAACGCTTGTAATAGGCTTCTAGAACACCTGTAATATACTTCTAAAAATGCTTAAAAACACTCAAATAAAAATGCCTAAAAGTGGCTCTGCTTAGTTGTGAATGCAGCCTCATACTTATCTGAGCCTGATCTCGATCCAGCGATGTGCACAAGAGCAGCTGTTCTCCCGGCTCTCTACCTCCTCATTGACAGCAGCAGGAGCCAATGTCTCAGAGCCAATCACAGCCAGTGAGGAAGGAGAGGGGGGCGGGGGCTAAGCTCCATTCTGTGTCTCAATGAACACACAGAGTGTAGCTCTGGATTGAGCACGCACAAGTGACCCCATAGCAAGCAGCTTGCTATAGGGGCACACAGCAGGGGAGGAGCACAGAGTGTGGGCAGGTGACCTGGGGAGAGGGAGATTGGGGCTGCTCTGTGCAAAACCATTGCATAGAGCAGGTACGTATAAAACATGTTTATTTTTTTTCTTTAGTATCATTTTAAAGTGTTACTAAACCCAGGACCCTGCAGTCACTATATCTGGTCTCCCAAAGTACATAGAACATGGAAAGACAAACGTTTTAGTAAATATAAACTGCTAAATACCTTTTCTCACTAGCAGTATATAGCAGTCTTGTGACTTCTATCAGTGTCTGGTTATAGCTTGTAGAGGGAGTTTTCATTCTCCCTGGATTGTCCTATGAGGCTGCAGGACCCCTGATCCTTTGTCTAGACAGTGCCGATTGGCCCTGTGCTGATCACATGCACTCTCCCAAGAAGAAAAGAAAACCTCTCTAGCAATGCACACCAAACTGAGCATTTGCAGTTTGCTCCCCAAGGCTCTGTTCTATCAGGAGGTGGTTTAAGGACAGTGGAAGAAGGGGAAGATCAGAAAAGACAGGATCAAACAGCCTTTTTACACAATGCAAATGATTAACCCCTTAGGTTCCACAGTGGGGCACAATAAAATCTCAAGATTGAAGTGCCCTGATCTGATCCCCCCCCCCTTAAAACTAGTATATAGTGGGGTCACCTATATAAAAAAAAAACTAACATTTTACAGATGCTGGCAGAGCATGAATGGTAAGACATAAATCATTGCTGCTTATGACTGTCGATGAAGAAAGGAGTAATTATGATGATAATAAAGATATATTTCAACGTATACATTTTGTGTCGTCTTTGTAATATCTAAGCAGTCTACAACCATTACATCCTTTGTTTTTATCAGAATATCTCAATAATATATCATACAATGAACAGCTGGAGCAGTTTGATCAAGAAAGGTTGGCCAAACCACCTGTTGGCATGTGGTGAATTCTCATTGGGAGCTATTGAAATCACGTTTTCATTTGTTTTATTTCAAATATTCTGTTAAACCAAAAATCTAAAGTAAAGCGTGATTTTTATTAAACAAACAACTTTAGATGCCAATTACCTTGGTCAGTTTTTTTTTTTTTTATTATTATGGAAGGGTACCAACAAATTTGTCCACATTGTATATACAGTGCCTTGAAAAAGTATTCATACCCCTTGAAATTCTCCACATTTTGTCATGTTACAACCAAAATATAAATTTATTTTATTGGGATTTTATGTGATAGACCAACAAAGTGGCACATAATTGTAGTGGAAGAAAAAGAATAAAATGGTTTTCAATTTTTTTTTACAAATAAATATGTTAAAAGTATGGCATGCATTTGTATTCAGCCCCCCTAAGGGCCCTTTCACACGGGCAGATCCGTTTTTAGACATCCACTTGCTCAGCGGGAATCGCTCCGTTGATCCCCGCTGAGCCGGCGGATGACAAGTCCGTCTCTGCACACTGTGCAGGAATGGACGGGTCAGATCTCCGCTTTTCTCTAGGAGGGGAACGGATGAAAACGCTGAAAGGTGTGTGAAAGGGCCCTAAATCATTACTTTGTAGAACCCCCTTTCACTGCAATTACAGCTGCAAGTTTCTTTGGGGATGTCTCTACCAGCTTTGCACATCTAGAGAGTGACATTTTTGTCCATTCTTCTTAACAAAATAGTTCAAGCTCTGATTGGATGGAGAGCGTCTGTGAACAGCAATCTTCAAGTCTTGCCACAGATTTTCAATTTGATTTAATTTAGGTCTGGACCTTGACTGGGCAATTCTAACACACGGATATGCTTTGATCTAAACCATTCCATTGTAGCTCTGGCTGTATGTTTAGGGTGGTTTTCCTGCTGGAAGGTGAACCTCCGCCCCAGTCTCAAGTCTTTTGCAGACTCAAACAGGTTTTCTTTCTTCTTCTAAGATTGTCCTGTATTTGGCTCCATCTTCCTAATAACTCTGACCAGCTTCCCTGTCCCTGCTGAAGAAAAGAATCCCCACAACATGATGCTGCCACCACCATCTTTCACAGTTGGGATGGTGTGTTGAGGGTGTAGTGCAGTGTTAGTTTTCCACCACACATATCATTTTGCTTTGAGGCCAAAAAATAAAAATTTTGGTCTTATCTGACCAGAGCACCTTCTTCTGCACATTTGCTATGTCCCCCACATGGCTTCTCGCAAACTGGACTTCTTATGGCTTTCTTTCAACAATTTATTTCTTCTTGCCACTCTTCCATAAAGGGCAGATTTGTGGAGTGAACGACTAATAGTTGTCCTGTGGACAGATTCTCCCACCTGAGCTGTGGATCTCTGCAGCTTCTGCAGTTACCATGGCTCTCTTGGCTGCTTCTCTGATAAATGCTCTCCTTGCCTGGCCTGTCAGTTTAGGTGGATGGTCATGTTGGTAGGTTTGCAGTTGTGCCATACCCTTTCCATTTTAAGATGATGGATTGAATAGTGCTCTGCGAGATGTTCAAAGCTTGGGATATTTTTTTATAACCTAACCCTGCTTTAAGATTCTCTACAACTTTATCCCTGACCTGTCTGGTGTGTTCCTTGGCCTTCATGATGCTGTTTGTTCACTAAGGTTCTCTAACAAACCTCTGAGAGCTTCACAGAACAGCTGTGTTTATACTGAGATTAAATTACAGGTGGACTCCATTTACTAATAAGGCGACTTCTGAAGGCAATTGGTCCTACTAGATTTTAGATAGGGGTATAAGAATAAAGGGGGCTGAATACAAATGCACGCCACACTTTTCACATATTTATTTGTAAAAGAAATTGAAAACCATTTATCATTTTCCTTCCACTTCACAATTATGTGCCACTTTGTTTTCTCCCATAACATAAATCCCAATAAAATAGATTTACGTTTTTAATTGTAACATGACAAAATGGGGAAAATGTCAAGGGGTATGAATACTTTTTCAAAGCACTGTACACATATGCAGGAAACTAGTCTTTTGTTTCTCTGTAAATGGTGCCTTGTTAACTGCTAACTAGCTGGGCTTGTAGTTACAGAACAGCTGAAACATTCCGCAGCCCCCACCTTACACAGGGGGGCCTTCAACAGCCTCGGGTTCTGTGGGGATGTCATTCTTGAGAGAGTTTATCTGACTTGTTTTTCTGCAGACTGATTTCTTCTATTCATAGGTCAGGGCTGTCAGTGGAAAATTGCTGTGACTGCAACTTTATACTTCACCAATGTGAATGTGCACCATCCAGCTGAGACTGACAGACAAGAATCTCTGCCATTTAACATACAGCTCCACCACTCTGCACAATGGACTTGCAAGGCTGGAACAAATATTCTTTTTTAATGGGAACATATAATTTTTTTTAAATTTGTTTTAGATCAACGTGTAAAATAAACCAAATTGATGTATATTATCTTATTGGTATCTATTCATCTTATTAAAAACCTTGTTTCTATGTATTATTTGTAATTACAGTATATTTGTACATGGGGGCACTTCACTGTTATGCCACGTACACACGACCATTTTTCATGACGAGAATTTTTATTTTTATTTTATTTGGTCATTAAAAACGATCGTGTGTGGGCTCCAGAGCATTTTTCACAACGTGAAAAATGGGCATTAAAAATTTGGAACATGCTTTAATTTTTCTCGTCGTTTTTCTCGTCATAAAAAACGGCCGTGTGTAGGCTTTAACGACGTGAAAAAAACGCGCATGCTCAGAAGCAAGTGATGAGACGGGAGCGCTCGTTCTGGTAAAACTAGCGTTCCTAATGGAGATAGCACATTCATCACGCTGTAACAGACTGAAGAGCACGAGGCTGAAAAGCGCAAATCGTCTCTCACCAACCGAATGGAACTTCCCCTTTATAGTGCCTTCGTACATTTCGTACGTCACCGCACTTTGCTCGAGCATTTTTTTTCATGATAGTGTGTAGGCAAGGCAGGCTTGAGAAGAATCACGTTGAGAAAAACGTTTTTTTCAATGACGTTAAAAACGGTCGTGTGCACGCGGCATTATAAGAGAAAATTGACAATATGGAAGCTACCATGGCCAACATGTTTTGGAAGGGGTGCTTTCCAGGACTCTTACCTTGTGCTTTCCTCACCAGTCATTTACCTGGAACAAGTTTGTGTGTATTAGGCGTTACGACACCCGATATGCACATTCTTCCTCCAGGTCAAATAATCACCAGTTAGTGAAGGATAGAAACGACAGTCCTGGAATCTGAACTTTAAAAAATAAGTCAGAAATGCTTCCAGATTACTTTACTAAAAGTTCCTTTTTAGAAGGGTGCCACATTTTCTGATATAATACAGGTGAGCACTACAAATAAGTGTATATATACAGTGGGTACGGAAAGTATTCAAACTCCCTTAAATTTTTCACTCTTTATCATATTGCAGCCATTTACTAATATCATTTAAACCGGAGGTTCCGCTGATTTATTTTTTTTAAAAGCCAGCAGCTACAAACACTGCAGCTGCTGACTGTTAAAATATGGACACTTACCTGTCCAGCGCGCCCGCAAATGTCGGCAGCCGAGGTCGAGCAATCGCTCATTCCTCGGCGAGGGAATCGGGAAGTTAAGCGTTGCGGCTTCACTGCCTGGTTCCCTACTGAGCATGTGCGAGTAGCACGACGCGCCGTCACTGGTTCCCCGCTCTCTCCTGGGAACAGTGTGTTTCCAAGAAGACAGCAGGGGTGTGTGTAGGGGCGTGACCCCTGCACGAGTCTGTTCCCGGAAGTTAGTGCAAATACCTGTTTTAGACAGGTATCTGCACCCCCCTCCCCCCTGAAAGGTGCCAAATGTGACACCGGAGGGGGGGGGGGGGAGGGTTCTGAAAAAGCGGAAGTAAAATTTTTGGGTGGAACTCTGCTTTAAGTTCATTTTTTTCTCATTAATGTACACACAGCACCCCATATTGACAGAAAAACACAGAATTGTTGAAATGTTTGCAGATTTATTAAAAAAGAAAAACTGAAATATCACATGGTCCTAAGTATTCAGACCCTTTGCTCAGTATTTAGTATTTGCACCCTTTTGATCTAATACAGCCATGAATGAGTCTTTTTGGGAAAGATGCAACAAGTTTTTCACACCTGGATTTGGGGATCCTCTGCCATTCCTCCTTGCAGATCCTCTCCAGTTCTGTCAGGTTGGATGGTAAACGTTGGTGGACGGCCATTTTTAGGTCTCTCCAGAGATGCTCAATTGGGTTTAAGTCAGGGCTCTGGCTGGGCCATTCAAGAACAGTCACGGAGTTGTTGTGAAGCCACTGCTTCGTTATTTTAGCTGTGTGCTTAGGGTCATTGTCTTGTTGGAAGGTAAACCTTCGGCCCAGTCTGAGGTCCTGAGCACTCTGGAGAAGGTTTTCGTCCAGGATATCCCTGTACTTGGCCGCATTCATCTTTCCCTCGATTGCAACCCATCGTCCTGTCCCTGCAGTTGAGAAACACCCCACAGCATGATGCTGCCACCACCATGCTTCACTATTGGGACTGTATTGGACAGATGATGAGCAGTGCCTGGTTTTCTCCAACATGCCGATTAGAATTAAGGCCAAAAAGTTCTATCTTGGTCTCATCAGACCAGAGAATCTTATTTCTCACCATCTTAGAGTCCTTCAGGTGTTTTTTTTAGCAAATTCCATGCAGGCTTTTATGTGTCTTGCACTGAGGAGAGGCTTCTGTCGGGCCACTCTGCCATAAAGCCCCGACTGGTGGAGGGCTGCAGTGATGGTTTCTACAACTTTCTCCCATCTCTCGACTGCATCCCTGGAGCTCAGCCACAGTGATCTTTGGGTTCTTCTTTACCTCTCTCACCAAGGCTCTTCTCCCCCGATTGCTCAGTTTGGCCGGACGGTCAGCTCTAGGAAGGGTTCTGGTCATCCCAAACATCTTCCATTTAAGGATTATGGAGGCCACTGTGACCTTTGGAACCTTAAGTGCAGCAGACTTTTTTTGTAACCTTGGCCAGATCTGTGCCTTGCCACAATTCTGTCTCTGAGCTCTTCAGGCAGTTCCTTTGACCTCATGATTCTCATTTGCTCTGACATGCACTGTGAGCTGTAAGGTCTTATATAGACAGGTGTGTGGCTTTCCTAATCAAGTCCAATCAGTATAATCAAACACAGCTGGACTCAAATGAAGGTGTAGAACCATCTCAAGGATGATCAGAAGAAATGGACAGCACCTGAGTTAAATATATGAGTGTCACAGCAAAGTGTCTGAATCAGGACCATGTGATATTTCAGTTTTTTTTTTTTTTATAAATCTGCAAAAATGTCAACAATTCTGTGTTTTTCTGTCAATATGGGGTGCTGTGTGTACATTAATGAGGAAAAAAATGAACTTAAATGATTTTAGCAAATGGCTGCAATATAACAAAGAGTGAAAAATGTAAGGGGGTCTGAATACTTTCCGTACCCACTATGTATGTATGTATGTATGTATGTATGTATGTATGTATGTATGTATGTATATATATATATATGTGTGTGTGTGTGTGTGTGTGTGTGTGTGTGTGTGTGTGTGTGTGTATATATATATATAAAAAAAGTGATATAATAAATATTTAAATATAATATGATATCAATATTGCCAGCTTAACTGACTCCAGGCTTCTTTAGAAAATAATAAAAGTCTGCAGGGGCCGCCCGGGCCCCCCCCCCCCCCCATCCCAAGAAAATTGGGCACCAGCCACCACTAAGAAGGACAATTGGGGCCCAGTGAAGTCAGGGACAGGACGTGGCTTGAACCTGGGCGTAAGGTATTTTTCTTGAATTGCATTTTATTTATTTTTTTCAAAATACAGTGTTTTGTGACACAGTTGTGATGTTGGAGACCGTGGAAGGAGTTGCCGCGGGGTCTAGGTATCTGACATTCCTTGAATTTTGGGATGTAGAAGATTCATGGGCAGGGGTAGAGAGCGAAGATCGTCAGCCTCTGAACTGTGTCACCCCTCTGCTGTGATTCAGTGTAGTTCTAATTTGCACTGTCAGCTATTACTGATACACTGAGATGTATTCTGCATACATACCATATCTGTCACTAGATAAGGTTCCCTCCAGTGTAAAGTCCTCTATGCTTCATACACAGTCCATATATCATGAAAGATCCCACAAGAAAGGACAGCTGGGTGGCCCAAATCTTAGAACATATTTTTCTTGTATATACAAGTTAGAATAGATTTTTTTATTTTTTTTGGAAAAACTCGCTTTAAGGTTTTATCTTTTTCGGGATAATACAAGAAATACGCCCGGGGCATGATGGGTCCGTGCCGTCACAGGTGGCGGGGCCTCCAGATGGCGTCATCTGATGACCACGCCCCCATCGTTATCTAACACATTCTTGACATCGGCACGAACAGATCAGCGGGAAGCAGCATCGGAGGAGGGTCATCAGTGGGTGCCGCGACAGAGCAAGACTAACACCGGACAAAGAAGACAGGAGAAAGAAAAAAAGAGCGCAAGAAGAAGTGGGAGAAAGAAGAAGTGGGAGAAAGAAGATGTGGGAGAAGATGGAGGAAAAAGCGGGGAAGAAGATGTTTTTAATAATAGACTTGTCAAAAACTGTCTACTGTATTTTTTCACACTACACTACTTTTTTTTGTGGTGACTGGGTAGGGGTACCCTTACTCATTCACATGGGGGGGGGGCGGGATCTGGGGGCCTGCAGACCCCAACAACCACCGGGCAAGGGTTGTCGGCCCTAGTCCCCATCAAGATCAAAGCATCCATTTCTTACATTTTGGCGTGTGGGGGTCCCCTCCGAATCCATACTAGACCCAAGGGCCTGGTGTGGACCTGAGGGGGGGACCCCACGCTGTTTTGTTCACAATTTTTTTTTTGCCGGAAATTCTTTTCTTTACATTTTTACATTTAGTGGGGAAGCCCGCTGACAGCTGATGACTCATCGGTTGTTAAGAACACTGCGGCCGGCTTCCCGGCCCCCTCCTTAAAAACCAGTTATATACAGTGAATGTACAGCTAAAAAAATAAATAAAAAATTGCGTTAAAAACGCGGTACTTGCGTTTTGGATGCGGGTCCATTGAAGTCTATTACATGTAAAACGCTGCATTTTACAGGGAAAAAAAATCCCCGACCCTTTTCAAAAACGCAGAGGCATTGATGTAAACACGTTCCATAGGAACCCATGTTAAAAAATTTCCCTGCATTTCTGCAAAATGCATGAAACGCATTAGTGTGAATGGAGCCTTAGAGTTATACCTCTTTGACACAGGGGCGGATCCAGAGTCTTTTCTCGGGAGGGGGACTGCCAAAAAATGATTTTTTTTTGTGGGAAATTTATCGGGGAAATGGTTGGTGTCGGCGCTTCAATCATCCCGGCACCATGGTTGTTATGGTGTCAGGATGATTGAAGTGCATTATTTCTATTATTACATTGTAATATGAAATTAAATAGTTCAATGCAGAATCAGTGGGAGCCCCGAGTGTGTCACTTGCCACCGTCGCCTGCAATTAGTGGGAGCCCTGAGCGTGTCACTTGCCACACGTTGTGGATTGTCACTTGCCACATCACCTGCCACATCTTGTGGATTGTCACTTGCCACACCTTGTGGATTGTCACTTCCCACATCACCTGCCACACCTTGCGGATTGTCACTTGCCACATCACCTGCCACACCTTGCTGATTGTCACTTGCCTGCCACCAGATGCAGATTGTCATGTGCCACGTCACCTGACACAATTTGCGGATTGTCACTTGCCACGTCACCTGCCATATCTTGTGGATTGTCACTTGCCTGCCACCAGATGCAGATTGTCATTTGCCACGTCACCTGACACAATTTGCGGATTGTCACTTGCCACGTCGCCTGCCACACCTTGCGGATTGTCACTAACTTGCCTGCTAAGGTGTAGTTTTGGTTGTCTCTTGCTGTGTCCCAGACTCCCAGAGTCAGGCAGCAGAGAGATGATGTAATCTCTCTGCTGTCTGCACAGTGAGGGCAGAAGTCACTGCAGGAATGTAGGGCAGGCACGGGCGGTGAGAGATGATCTCATCTCTCTGCTCCCCCGCTCCCGGCTAGCTGATTGGCCAGCTGCCACACTGAGCCTGCTCTCTCACTCTCACCTGCGCTGCCAACACACTGAGCAGCACGGTCTGCCCACGAACCGCGCCGCCCCCCCCGACAACAAACCGCGCCGCAAGCGGAGCCGCCCGCTTTCTTACCCGTCTGTGGAGCCGCACGCTATTGCACCTGCCCACAGAGGGGCCCGACGTGACTCACTGATGTCACTCATTACTAGACGCCAAGCGGCCCAGGCGTTAGCAGCGAGTGCAGGGAAGAGGCTCCACCCACCTCCTCCTCCGCTCCTGGTATCGTGTCAGTGCGCCACGTAACTACATTAGACGAGTCTCTCTCTCAGCACCGCTGATCGGCTGATGTGAGAAACTGAGAGAGAGACTCAGAGAGGCAGCGGCAGCCGCAGAACAAGTACTGTATATACTCGAGTATAAGCCGACCCGAATATAAGCCGAGACACCTAATTTTACCCCAAAAAACTGGGAAAACGTATTGACTCAAGTATAAGCCTAGGGTGTCCTAGGCTTATACTTGCCTCACTGTGCCCATGCCTAGACTGATGTTTAACATGGAGGTCTATGGAAGGAGTGCCCGGCTTTGAAAAATCGGTTCTCCCAGACACCAAACTTTTCAAACTTATAGAGGAGACATGGGGCTACATGTGTGCCAAGTTTGGGGTCCAGAGGACCTACGACCGGCCGGTACCGGGTCCGCAAAATCACTGGAGAAATTACCGTTTAACATTGGAGTCTATGGAAGGGGTGCCCGGTTTAAAGAAATCAGTGCTCCCCAGCCGTAGGTCCCCCAGACACCAAACTTTGCACACTTGTAGAAGAGACATTGGGCTACATGTGTGCCAAGTTTGTGGTCCAGGGATCCTACGGCTGGCCAGTACTGGGTCCCCAAATTTCGGGAGATCAGGCACAAAAAAAAACAAAAACAGAGCAAGCAAGTGACAGATGGTCTCGGGGGGAGGGGCAATTGCACTGTTGCCCCCTGGATCCGCCACTGCTTTGACATGGCTTGTTTAGCTGCATACACTGGAATCTAGTGGCAAAAATCTGCAGATTCTTGCGGCTGGAAGTACGGGAGCATGCAAATAATGGCAGCCACTCAGCCCATAGAAACTAATTACAGGATGACAGTGACTGACTTAGACATTTGTCTCTAACTACAAGTAACTGCTTGGTGTGCAGCTACATGTGAACAGCCTTGGATTTATCAAAACCATATAATATTAGGTCAAACCTAAACAATTTATATGCAATGAGGAAGGCCCTTGTACTACATAGTTCAACATAAATCTAAAAGGAAATTGAACAAGAAAATTGTATAATGTATGGCCAGCTTAAAGTGGTTGTAAAGGTTCCATTTAAAAAAATAATAATAATAATAAAAATAACAAACATATCATACTTACCTCCACTGTGCAGTTCGTTTTGCACAGAGTGGCCCCGATCCTCCTGTTCTGGGGTCCCACGGCAGATAGATAGATTCCTCCCTGCAATAGATAACCCCCTCTGAGAAGCTCTCTTCCGAGGGGGTTACCTTGCGGGCGCGTTCCTGTGTCATACATTCGGCATCCATAGCTGCCAAATGTATGACTCGCCCCCGCCCCCGCATCATTGGATTTGATTGACAGCAGCAGGAACCAATGGCTGCGCTGCTATCAATCTATCCAATGAAGAGCTGAGAAGCTGCGGAGAGAGCGAAGCGGGATCGCGCCCACAGAAATTCGGGTGTCAGGTAAGTAAAACGGGGGGGCTGGGGGGGCCGGACACTGCCAGGTGTTTTTTCACCTTCATGCATAGGATGCATGAAGGTTTACAACTCCTTTAAAGAGGAAGTTAACCCAGGCATAAAAACAAAACAAAAAACACCACCTGCAAGGCAAAGGCATAATGAGCTAGTATGCATGGCATACTAGCTCATTATGTAATACTCACCTCCATCGAAGCCCCCGCAGCCATCCTCTTCCAACGCCCGGGCAGCCGACATCTTGCCCGGGGGTTTCTTCTGCGTATCGCAGCTCCGACGCTATGATTGGCCGGAGCTGCGACAACGTCACTCCTGCGCATGCGTGCGGGAGCCGGCAGTGACGGCCCGGCCTCAATGAGGACCGGCACACTACAGTGTGCCTGCGCCGTAGACAGCGGCGCCTGTGATTTTAGTAAATATCTCCTAAACCGTGGAGGTTTAGGATATATTTCAAGCACCTACAGGTAAGCCTTAATCTAGGCTTACCTGTAGGTTAAAGTGGTTGTAAAGGGTTTACAACCACTTTAAGCCTGTAAATAGTTTATATAGACTGAGGTGTTGCTGCCATTCGCTTGCACCTGCTGTACAAGTCACAAGAATCTGCTGATTCTTGCCGCTGCAATCTGATATATGTGGCTAAACCGCAGTGTGAAGGAAGCCTTAGTGCAAGTTTGTGTTAGGTAGGGAAAAAAAGGCACACTACAGGCATACCCCACTTTTAAGTACACAATGGGACCAGAGTGTAGCGGGTGTTAAATTTAGTGGGGTGTATCTGGGCCATAGATGGCCCAGATACATTGATTTCAGGGATTTATGGACATTTTTGGAGTGTGGGAGGTATGTCCTCTCGCGGCAGTAGTACGGCGGGGCGGGGAACCCGCTGTGCCTGCTGGGAGAGGATATAAAGGGGGCAGACATCTTGCGCACAAGGTCCATTCCCCAGGCACCTTCAGTCTGGGGGCTGCTGCGGTTCGTCTGTGCCCAGGTGCCCTTGGCCTGGGCGCGTGGAGTCGAGTTCCATCCCAGGCACCTTCAGCCTAGGGTGAGGTACTATACCAGGAGGCCTGGGGCCCAGTACCTTCGACTGGGTCCCGCAAGGGCAAAGCATTCCTAAGGTGCCCCAGGTATTGGGTGCCTGAATCCTGGGCGTAAGGGACCGGAGACGTGACCTCCTCGTAGAGCCAGCGCAGCATTTGCTGGTGCCGGTGGAGGCCTCTGGTGACCGTCCGGATAGATGTCTTCCCCTGACAGGGGTCGTTTGTTCTAAAGGAGGTACTTCATGTTCTTATGGTCCGTGGCAGGGATCCATCTTCCTCAGGTCAGTGGCAGGCCTCATCCAAGGCCTGTGGCAGGCACCTCAACGTTCACCCAGGTCAGTGGCAGGGACCAAATTCACAGTCGGTGGCAGCGACTGTGTGCCAAGCCTGTTTGCACTAAACAGAACAGGAGGAACTTTAATTCATCAGTTGTGCCTGGACCTACTCTTCCCTACACCTTGTCTGTTCTTTTAAAAGTCAACCAGTTTCAAGTCAATAAAACAGTGTTGGACTTTTCTTGGTGTGGAACTCGTGTTACTGGAAGCTAAGTGTCCCTGTCAGTGTCAGTGACAATCATCCTCCATAGGAGAAGCTGAGGCTCCGGCCTAAAACGCAGACCTGAGTGTAAAAGTTTAGCTCATATCTCTGCATCCTACATCAGAGAGCCGAGCTGGTGGTGTGCATCTTTCCCCCTTCTCCCAGATACCCCTAGACGAGTACAACAAGCCATGAAGAGAGGGGAGAAGCTGGGGGAGGACCGCTACAAGAGCATGTATGTAAAACAAAGCAATACCTTTTTTCGCTTCTGGGGTGTCAGGGACTGTAGTGGGGGGGGGGTCAGGGACTGTAGTGGGGGGGTCAGGGACTGTAGTGGGGGGGTCAGGGACTGTGTTTCCAAGTAGCGGAGAATCTGAACTATCCGTGCACGGATTACTCAGCTGCAGCTTTAGCTTGAGAGCCACTTTACATACACTCACGGGTATGTCCTTACTCGCGAGTGTATGTAAAGTGAGTGTATTGTTTTTGAGCCCTACTAGGGGTATACACAAATTTTTCCTTTCACTTTTCATGATAACAGTAATCAGGACAAATAGAGAGGGCGAATCTCCCCAACAGGGTCACAGACAGAAATAAAATCTGACGGGTGTTCTAATCCTTCTACACTCTATCTAAAACAAACAAAAAAAAATAAAAAAAATAAGGAAAATAAAAAAAAGTTGGCCAAAGTAATACCAGGGGTTAAAGAAAATAACGTTGCCTTATTTACCAACATTTGTTTTTAAAAGTTAACTGCCTTTCCCAAGTAAATTAATCAGCTTTGTGTTAACCAAGTCACTCTGGGAAGTCAGTAATGAAAGGGTTAACATTACAAGCCTTCAGCTCTCGACATTACTTATAGAAAACTGGCCCTGTAGTAGTGAGTTTTTAGGACTTGTAATATATAACATACAATAATAATAAGCATAAGAAAAACATTTGATACACGAAGTTGTCATAGAAGCACTCACCGCCTGTATGAACTTGCAGCTTCTCTGACTGCCTGCAGACTATGGACTTTTTCCTCTAAGTCACATGGCCTGGTCAGCTGACCATGTTTACATGCAGCCTTGTCTACATGTGAGTGAGCATGTCACAAGAGACAGATTGATAGATGAACACTGAAATCTCCCTAAGGGCATACAGAGTCACAGACAGACCAAAAAACAAACAAAAACAAAACTGACAAGAGTTTTAACCCTTCCCTACACTATTCAAAATGAAAAAAAAAAGTTTTGCCATTAGTTATACTTTAAAACAAAGTGCACTTATCCAGGGCCAGAATGTGAGGGGGGGGGGGGGGGGCAGGTTTTGTGCATGTGAAAGTAGGCGAGTCACTTGACCTCCGGAAAATTTACCCCCCCTTCATCACCAGGCCATTTTTTGCGATATGGCACTGCATTATTTTAACTGACAATTGCACGGTCATGCAACAAATGAAATTATGTCCTTTTTTTCCCTTTCTTCTTTCTTTTGGTGGTATTTGATCACCACTGCGTTTTTTTTTTCTCCCGCTATTAACAAAAGACCGACAACTTCAAAAAAATATTTATATATTTTTTACTTTCTGCCATAAAACATATCCAATCATTTTTTTTTTTTTAAATCAAGTCTTTTTGGTATGTCGCTACCAGCTTTGCACATCTAGAGAGTGAAATGTTTGCCCATTCTTCTTTGCAAAATAGCTCAAGCTCTGTCAGATTGGATGGAGAACGTCTATGGACAGCAATTTTCAAGTCTTACCACAGATTCTCAATTGGATTTAGGTCTGGACTTTGACTGGGCCATTCTGATGGCGTGTACACACAACCGTTTCTAATGTCATTGAAAAAAACGTTGTTTTTCTCGACGTGATTCTTCTCAAGCCTGCCTTACCTACACACTATCGTGAAAAAAAATGCTCGAGTAAAGCGCGGTGACGTACAACACGTACGACGGCACTATAAAGGGGAAGTTCCATTCGGATGGCGCCACCCTTGATGTTAGTAAAGTTTGTTGAGCGACGATTCGCGCTTTTCAGCCTCGTGCTTTTCAGTCCGTTACAGCGTGACGAATGTGCTATCTCCATCACGTCGTTAAAGCCCACACACGGCCGTTTTTCATGATGAGAAAAACGACGATGTAAAAAACGACGTGAAAAATTAGAGAATGTTCCAATTTTTTCATGGCCGTTTTTCACGTCGTGAAAAATGCTCTGAAGCCCCCACACGATCATTTTTAATGACCATTTTAAAAAAATTCATTTTTCTCATCATTAAAAACGGTCGTGTGTACGCGGCATAACACATGAATATGCTTTGATCTAAACCATTCCATTGCAGCTCTGAATGTATGTTTAAGGCCATTTTCCTGCTGGAAGGTGAACCTCCGCCCCAATCTTAAAGCGGAGTTTCACTCATTTAAAAGTCAGCAGCTACAAAAAGTGTAGCTGCTGACTTTTAATAATCGGACACTCACCTGTCCCATATTCCAGCAATGCGGGCGAACTAAGCTCCTTTCCCCATTCTCTCTGCGGCGGCCGTATTGTAACTGTGGGCGCCCAGCTGTGGCTTCACATTCAGGCACGCACTGCACATACGTGATCCGCATTGCGCGCTGTGAATGGCTGGGCAATCTTCTGGGACCAGAAGATGGGAGAGAGGGGGTAGAGGTGAACTTCCCTCCGGCGCCGTGGAGCCCCGGGAGGCAGTGGGAGCTGGGTGCCTCTAAAAAGAGGGTATCCGCTCCCCCACCAAAAAAATGACATGCCAAATGTGGCATGTCAGGGGGTCACCATCACTTAAAGCTGAAGTTCCATTTTTGGGTGGAACTCCACTTTAAGTCTTTTGCAGACTCTAACAGGTTTTCTTCTGAGACTGCTTCAACGCATAGAGCAAGGGTCCTTCTCTGCAGCATGCTGGAAAGGAGACAGGCTTTACTACTCCGGCTGTGGCTGGTTTCTAAAGAAAACAAACTGTAAGAATTTGCACACTTTTTGTATTGATGCACCTGAAATATATTTATTTGATTCCAAAGCAATGTTCAATTAGGCTTTAATACTAACGATAACAAAACAGAATGTGATACCTGATATGACTTCTCAGGGCCAAAATTGCATTTTAATACTGACTATGCCATTAAAAAAACCACTTGTGACATTACAGTATTGACTTAAAAACACATTAGTTATTATGGTATGTGAATCTTGACAGACATCAAGCATTTAGCAAGAGATTACCAGGCTGAGCTCTACAAACAGCTAAAATGGAACTAAATCCTCCTCTGTCCTTTACAGCCAAGAAAGCTGCAATTTTAGCCCATTTGATCTGAAGTTGCTATGGGGCTGCACATGTGATCAGTTATGACACCAGGCATTTGATGGCTTGAAAGTTTGATTGAGAGCACAAGCAACTGTGATAGTTATCATGTATGTGGGGCCTTGAATGTAATGGTTTTGGGAAACAGTTAAATCGATGCATTTATTTCCACTTTAAGGACAGCTATACTATTGATTCAAGTGGTCCATTAATGGGTGCAGCTGACATGGTCCTATGCTTACCTTCATCCAGCGATCTTCACTGTGTGGTCCTGCCTGGAGCCACACAGCCTTGCTTCAGAAAGCATCCCCGCTAAGTCCTCTTTACTCTGCACTTGCACAGTGTGGCCTCATTCATTCCTATGGGTAAACTCTACTCTGCTGGATGGCTGAAACCTGCCATAAATATGGCTCACCATCAGTGGCCGCTGGTGGTTTTTTGCTTGGGGGGGTGGGCAAACAACCCCCCCGCGGCACCTCAACTCCTCCCCCGCCCCCGGCGATCGTTGGGGACACCGGGCAAGGCTGCGGCAGGCATCTAGCAGTGTCTTCCGTGTCCTCTTTCCCTCTGAGATCATGGTGGCTTCCGCCATGCGTCTCCTCCTAGGCTTCCAATATGATCGCCTAACCTTTCAGCCAATCAGGAAACGGGTAACAGACCCGCGCTTCCTGATTGGCGGAGCGGAGATTCAGTTTTAGAAAAGCAAATATTTATTTGCTTTTCTAGCACATCTGTGTGGACTCAGAGCGCAATGCTCTGCACTCCAAGTTCACTCTATTTTGAAGCCTATTAGAGCCTATGGCTCTAATCAGGTGCTTCAAAAAAACACCCCCCGCCGCTGTAATTCAGGCGCCCAACATCCGAAAAGGGTCTGGACGCCTAAATAGGGTGTAGCAATGATGGCCATGGATAGATTCATGCAATGCATGAATCTATTCATTAACCATATAGGGAAGTGGGGAGGATAGAGGGGGCGGCGCCATAGAAATGAATGAATCTTCAGCACACATGCACAGGATGAAGATGACCTGGTGGGAATGCTTTCTGAAGCAAGAGCAATGTGGCTTCAGGCAGAACTTCACAGTGAAGATTACTGGCAAAAGAAGCAAGGTATTTCTCCAGGTGGCCTGCACATTGGGGAAGATAGGGGGGGCGCATGCCTTCAAGGTCAATTTGTACCAAAGGTACAGGTTTCCTTTAAGGCAAGAACTAGACTTCTGTTGTGTTATGTCATGTGTTTCTGTAAGGCACCACAATGACTTTTAACAGACCTGCACCTTTTTTTCTAAGCACACTACAATGTACAGAAGGTATTATGGTGGGCTAACACAAAGGTCCATTGTGGCGCATAGGAGATGTGCATTATGGCACATATGCATGTGGTTTATTATGTGTTACCAAAATGCACAGGTGTCAAACTGGTCTTAGTACCTGCTGCATGCCCACTGAAGCTTCCTTACCGCCTCGTGAAAAGGATGCTAACTAACATTTACAAGCTGAGACAAAATAATGGCTGTGTGTTTTTCTTTCTCGTACATCACGGGACACAGAGCGACATAGTCATTACTAATGGGTTATATAGATACCGTCAGGTGCTGGCACTGGCAACTTCCAAAACCGGAAGTACCCTCCCCTATATAAGCCCCTCCCATCCGGGAGCACCTCAGTTTTTTGCCAGTGTCTAAGGTGTTGGCCAAGAAGTAACGTGTTTTTCACTGAGCTTGCGTACAGGTTCTTTTGGGCCTCAGTAAGCTATTCCGGATCCGACCAAAAAAGCTTCATAGCTAAACGGTCGGTACCCGGGCCTTGCAGAGAAGAGCAAGGTTCTGCCTGTAATGCTTCTCTTAGGAGAGCTGGACCCTGGGATCCAGAGCTCTGGTCATACCCACGACCAAGATGTTTTCTGTGCAGGGTGCTATACAGGTCCAGGGGAGTGGAATCCTTGGGAACCCGGTCCCTGAAGGTTTGATTACAATGCCTGCCGTGATAGGTGAAGTTTGGGCTTCTGTGGACCAAACTGAGTCCTGCGGCGGGGAAAAGGTAAGTGGGGGCCCCTCAGGAACTTGGTTCTATTGAGGGGACCCCCAAGCCTAATATGTCTTTCTGCCTGTTACCTAACGGTATTCCCGCTAAATATTATGCATGCCTGTAACTACTAAAAAATTTAATAATTTTAATAGTGGTCAAGAAAAAAAAAAAATATATAGACTGCGGTACCTGTGTTAATCCACTAGAGGCCGCTGTGGAACGTTTCTTGTCATGTGGACTAGTTTCTTTTCATCAGAGCAAGTCCAGGCAGATGGTGAGTTCTCTTGTGGGAAACTGCTTCCTCTGCCATGTTGCAATGCTCGTCCATCCCCCGGCCTGCGGCAAAAGGGTCCCTGGCTCTTGTCCCTAGTTTCCCTTTTCAAAATAAGCGCCGAAGGCGCACGTGGCCGCGCGCGTGCACGCGCCTCTATATATAGAGGTGAGCTGGGAAAGGGGGCGGAGCTTGGGGGATGACGCTCTGTGCGCGCCGCAGCGCTTCTGCGCATGTGCGGGCGTCCCAGCATGTTAAAAACCACAATTATGTGTTGTGAGCTGGCTATGGAGTGCAGAGACAGAGCTGGCAACATTTAAAAAAGGCATACAGCAAGCGGTTGATGCAGGCATCCCCATAGAAAGGCACATTAGTAGACACCAACTGTTTTTATAGCAGCATTTGTGCTAGACTATTGTCAGTGAGTGGTGTATTTCGGCTGGAATACCTCAGCTTTGGGCTTAGGAATATGCCGTCTAAAAACTCCGGGACTAAAAATCCCAGGAAGCATAGGGGGTCTCCATCGGGCTCTGAGGATCTTGGGCATGCTTTGGCTGCACCAATCTCCCCTGAAGAATCAGAGGTTAGTGACCGTAGAGCACCCTCAGGAGTACCTGGTACTGTGGCTGTCCTCAGTTCACCTGCTCCTGTGTATGTAACAGAGGAGGTTTTTTCCTCAGCTCTGGGAGGGCTGGAAGAGAGATTGTCAGCATTGATCGCTGCTTCCCTGTCACAGGAAAAAAGCGCTCGATCTCCGTCTCCTCCCTCAGAGTGCCTGTTAGCGGAGCAACAGTCCCATACAGGGATCGACCTACCTGAAGGGGATCAGGATGAGGTCGATTCTGTTGTAGAGGAATCAACAGTGGAAGAGCCATTCTCAGCATCACATGCTGAAAGATTATGGGTTCAGTCCCTGACTAACATGGTCCGATCAGCATTTAAAATGCCCCTTGCGGAGCCATCATCCACTTCTGTCTCCTCGTTGGGGTCGCTAAAAGCTCCCCAGACTGTTTGTTCCTTTCCGATCCATCCTTTACTGGAAGGGCTCATTTACCAGGATTGGGAGCATCCTGATAAAATATTTACTCCTCCCAAGAGATTTCAGGTGGTCTATCCCATGGAGGATAAGTTCATCAAAAAATGGAGGGTCCCTACAGTGGACGCAGCCATCTCTTGTGTGAATAAATCACTGACATGTCCAGTGGATAATGTCCAAATGTTCAAGGACCCAATAGATAAAAAATTAGAGTCCTTATTAAAATCTGCTTTTGCTACAGCAGGCTTGGTGACACAACCAGCAGTGGCAGCTATTGGGGTCTGCCAAGCAGTGAAGGATCAGTTGAAACAGGTCTTAAGGGACTTGCCAGATCAGCAGGCTCTTGCCCTAGCTGATCTACCTAGAGCCTTATGCTTTGCGGTGGACGCCATAAAGGATTCAATCCATCAGGCCTCCCGCCTTACGCTGTCTGTAGTACATATGCGCAGGCTTCTATGGCTCAAAAACTGGTCTGCTGAAGCTCCCTGTAAAAAATTGCTGGTCAGCTTCCCATTTCATGGTGAACGCTTATTCGGGGAAGACCTGGACAAATATATCCAGAGAATTTCCAGCGGTAAAAGTACACTTTTGCCGGTTAAAAACAGAGTTAGAGGTCCCTCTTTTAAGAGGCCTGCTTCTCCAGTCCCTAGGACATCGGCTGTGAAACAGTTCCGACGGCCTCCTCGGTCAAATCCCGGAGGTAAAAATCAGGGACAATTGCAGGGTAACAAGAAGCCCTGGAGCAGGAGAGGTACAAAACCTCCCCCAAAGTCAAATGCATGAAGGGTTGCCCCCACTCAATCGGGTGGGGGGAAGACTTCAGTTGTTCACAGAGACCTGGCGGGACACGATCAGAGACAGATGGGTGCTCTCCGCAGTAAGTCTGGGATACAAATTGGAGTTAAAAGACTCCCCTCCTTCCCACTTTATAAGGTCAAACGTGCCAAGGGATCCCCAGAAGAGAGGATCCCTCCTGTTGGCACTAGAATAATTATTGCTCCAAGCAGTAATTATAGAGGTTCCCCTGGAAGAATGGGGGTTCGGGTTTTACTCAAACCTCTTTACAGTCCCGAAGCCAAACGGGGACGTGAGGCCCATATTAAATCTAAAAGGGCTAAACAAATTCCTACATATCAGGACTTTCCGGATGGAGTCGATCCGATCGGTGGCCACTGCCCTACAAGGGGAGGAATGGTTAGCCTCGATCGACATCAAAGATGCTTATTTGCACATTCCCATCTTTCCAGCCCACCAAAAATTTCTACGCTTTGCTGTAGAAGGGCGCCATTTTCAGTTCAGAGCCTTACCCTTCGGTCTGGCCACAGCACCACGAGTGTTCACAAAAATTCTGGCCCCATTATTGGCCAATCTAAGAACACGAGGTGTAACGATAATGGCATATCTAGACGACTTGTTGCTGATAGACCACTCAGTGGAAAAACTAGAAGTGGTTGTTCACGAGACAATCAAGTATCTGGAATATCACGGTTGGATTATCAACCGAGACAAGTCAGCCCTAAAACCAGTCAAAAGTCTGGAATACTTGGGGCTAAGGCTGGATTCAGACCAGAGAAAAATTTTCTTGCCTCAAGAAAAGGGGTCGTCTTTGAGAGATTTGATCCACCTAGTGGGTACAAAAAGACAGCCATCCATACGCCTGTGCATGAGGCTGCTGGGAAAAATGGTGGCATCATTCGAAGCAGTACCCTATGGTCAATTCCATTCAAGGAATTTGCAAAGGACCATACTGTCAGCCTGGAACAAAAAAGTTCAGGCCCTAGACTTACCAATGTCCTTGTCCCCTTCCGTTCGCAAGAGCCTCCGTTGGTGGTTGGTTCCCCAGAATCTGGAAAGAGGGAAATCCTTCAGTCCGATTTCTTGGAAGGTGGTCACTACAGATGCCAGCCTTATAGGCTGGGGAGCAGTACTGTAGCAATGGTCTCTCCAGGGCAGATGGTCGGATGCAGAAAAGGCCCTGCCCATCAATCTCTTAGAGATACGAGCAGCCCGGTATGCCCTAGTAGCATGGACATCCAAACTCCAAGGGTCCCCTGTCAGAATTCAATCGGACAATGCCACGGCAGTGGCATATATCAATCATCAGGGTGGCACCAGGAGTCGTGCAGCCCAGAGGGAAGTAAATTGCATCCTGAAATGGGCAGAAAGATATGTCCCAGCCATATCTGCGGTATTCATTCCAGGAGTGGAGAATTGGAAGGCGGACTTTCTTATGCCCCGTACACACGATCGTTTTTAATGTCATTTTTTAAACCGACGTTTTTCTCCTCGTTTTTTTTCATGTTTCCTCTCAAGCCTGCCTTGCGTACACACCATCATTTAAAAAAATGATCAAGCAAAGCGCAGTGACGTTCAACACGTACGACGGCACTATAAAGGGGAAGTTCCGTTCGAATGGCGCCACCCTTCATGTTAGTAACTTTTTTGGGCGACGATTCGCGCTTTTCAGTCCGTTACTGTGTAATGAATGTGCTATCTTCATTACGAACGCTAGTTTTACCAGCGCTCCCGTCTCATACTTGATTCTGAGCATGCGCGTTTTTTTTCACGTCGTTAAAGCATACACACTATCGTTTTTCACGTCGTTAAAAAAAAACGACATGAAAAACGACGTGAAAAAAGAGAGCATGTCCGGAATTTTTAATGGCCGTTTTTCACGTCGTTAAAAATGCTCTGGAGCATACACACGATCATTTTTCAGGGCCATTATTTAAAATGGCAGTTTTAACGGCATGAAAAACGATCGTGTGTACGGGGCATAAGTCGCCAACAATTATGCCCAGGAGAATGGTCCCTTCATCCCGAGGTTTTCCGGACAATATGTCAGCGGTGGGGAACACTGGATGTAGATCTGCTAGCATCCAGATTCAACGCAAAAGTGGACAGGTTTGTCTCTTGGACAAGGGATCCCCTAGCTTGCGGCTCGGATGCCCTAGTGTTCCCTTGGGATCAGTTCAAGCTGATATATGCATTCCCACCGCCACAATTGTTACCTCGATTACTCCGCAGAATCAGGGTAGAAAAGAAACCAGTGATTCTGGTGGCTCCAGCGTGGCCCCGAAGAGCATGGTACGCGGAGATTGTAAAGATGTCTGTGGGGAGTCCTTGGACCCTCCCACATCGTCCGGACCTGCTTTCGCAAGGACCGATATACCACCCTTCCTTACCAGCCCTAGGTTTGACGGCCTGGCTATTGAAGCCCACATTCTAAAAAAGAGAGGGCTCTCTAATTCTGTGGTATCTACCATGATCAATGCCAGGAAGCCGGTATCCAGGCAGATCTACTATAGAATCTGGAAGGTGTACATCGCCTGGTGTGAGGCCAAGAAATGGCATCCACGTAAATACGTAATAGGTAGGATTCTGGACTTCCTACAATGGGCTGTAGATAGGAAGCTTGCCTTGAGTACTATCAAGGGTCAGATTTCGGCCTTGTCAATATTTTTTCAAAGGCCCTTGGCTTCGCATTCACTAGTCAAAGCCTTTATACAAGGAGTGATGCGTATTAGTCCTCCGGTTAATATTCCCATATGTCCATGGGATCTAAACCTGGTTCTGTCGGTTCTACAGAAACAACCATTTGAACCATTACAGCATATTTCTTTGGTTCTTCTCACCAGGAAATTGATTTTTCTAGTAGCCATTTGTTCGGCTAAAAGAGTGTCGGAATTAGCCGCTATGTCCTGTAGGGAGCCATATCTGGTTATCCATAAGGACAGAGTAGTGTTACGTCCTCATCCAGCCTTTCTTCCTAAGGTGGTATCGAGGTTTCATTTGAACCAAGATGTGGTTCTTCCTTCTTTTTTCCCCAAACCTACTTCGGTAGAGGAAAAGTTATTGCATTCTTTGGATGTAGTAAGAGCAGTTAAAGCTTATCTAAAGGCCACTGCTCAGATTCGCAGAACGGATACTTTGTTTATTCTGCCGGAAGGCCCCAGAAAGGGTCAGGCAGCATCAAAATCTACTTTAGCCAAGTGGATTCGACAGGTCATAATGCAAGCCTATGGCTTGAGAAGGAGACCGCCTCCGTTCAAAGTTAGAGCGCACTCCACAAGAGCAGTTGGAGCTTCATGGGCAGCGCATCACCAGGCCTCCCTGGCTCAAATCTGTAAGGCCGCAACATGGTCTTCAGTACACACGTTTACTAGGTTCTACCAGGTGGACGTTAGAAGTCAGGAGGATGTCGCCTTTGGGCGCAGTGTGTTGCAGGCCGCAAAAGATCCTCATGTCTGTTAGCGCTCAGCTTATGTATGGTGTATCCCCCCCTCGTTGGGCATTGCTTTAGGACATCCCATTAGTAATGACTATGTCGCTCTGTGTCCCGTGATGTACGAGAAAGAAAATAGGATTTTTATAACAGCTTACCTGTAAAATCCTTTTCTTGGAGTACATCACGGGACACAGAGCTCCCGCCCCTCTTTGGGGACACTTATTGCTTTGCTACAAAACTGAGGTGCTCCCGGATGGGAGGGGCTTATATAGGGGAGGGTACTTCCGGTTTTGGAAGTTGCCAGTGCCAGCACCTGAAGGTATCTATATAACCTATTAGTAATGACTATGTCGCTCTGTGTCCTGTGATGTACTCCAAGAAAAGGATTTTACAGGTAAGCTGTTATAAAAATCCTATTTTAGCATTGGGTAAAATTAGTGGGGACAAATTACATGCCTGTGTACTAAATTGTGAATAATTTTTTTTAAGGATGGGCTTGTATTAATACACATTGCAGGAAATTTGTAAATGCTCATTAGCTGTAAATGGGGGGGGGGGTTCTTCTGGAAAAACAATGGAAATGGTGACCCATTATCTACCTCAAGAGGCAAAACAGAGCTAACTATAATTCAAGCACAATTTGGAATCGGGGGAAATTTGTTTTGGAAGTGGCGCCAGGCTGACCCGCTGTCCTGGTTTCTTGGATGTGTTCCCAGAATTATAAGTCCTGTGTTTTGAGATGTCCTCTTTTGGTGCTGTAGCAACAAGTTGGTTCCTGAACTGCAGGGGAGTGCCCCCTACAGGTGCCCCACCTTCACTTTTCTGTAGTCCAATCAGGACGTCTTTCCAGGTGCTCACTGGGAGCATAGGATACTGTCTGTCAGCTTGGTCTTCCTGTGTGCAGGGGCATAACGGTCTTCCCAGCTTCTTTTGTAGCAGTCCATTGGCAGATTGACCTTTGCCCTTTCGGGGGGGTGTAACACTGGTGCTGCTAAAAGACTTTGATTTTTGAGAGCGGGCCGCCATTTTTGGTAATGTATTCCGAACGTGCCTGCAGGAGACATGAAGGTACAATGTAAAAGTGGAAATCTAGTTAAGAAAATGTTCCTTGTCTTGATATTTCTCAAGCAAATTATGATCCATTTAGACACCCCAATTCACAGCCCCAGGGTCTGGTGTTGTTCGGGGCATGGCGTGGTGGGCTTGGTAGTGTGAGTTGGGGCCTTTTCTGACATTGGGAGCTGCGATGCACATCAGGGGTCTTCCCTCTTCTCCCCTCCCCCTGGGGGACGGGGCGGTCGCCCAGCTGCGCATCGGCGCCACGCATCCGGCGCGTCATGTCTGACGTCCACCCTGGTCGACGTCATCACATGAGCGCCGTGTTTTACATCTGGCGGTTAATATGAGGGAGTGAGTCTTTTGGCGCCACTCGCCGGCCGTCCGCTGCCTGGGAGATTTGCGCCTCTCCTCCCTCATACTCGCCAGCGTGACGCTGGCGGCTACAGGGTTTTCGCGGTGAGGCAAGCATTTCCTTTCTGGCACAGGCACCAACACACATAGTCAGGGGTTGAGGAACCAAGAACATCTTACATTGGGCAAAATGCACCTTCAACTCCTTCCATTCAGGTAAATTCATTGTCCCTAATCGCACACTCCTTTCCTTCCTTCCCCTTTCTTACTTTTCTTTATGCACATTTTTGTTGGCACACAGTCCCCTCTATTCACTATGACAGTGTTCCCTATGTTGGAGCATTTTTATTGTTTGCAACACAGCTTCACTATCACATATCATTGATAGCGTTCACAATGTTGGAGTATTTCCATGTCTCCAACATAGCTTCACTATCATACACCCTAGGCTGCGCCCTCCCTTTCTCTTCTTTTCTTCCCCCCCCCTTTTTTCAATCCCCCCACGATGGTGCTTTTATGTTGGAGCATCCTCATTGCCCTCAACAAGCTCACCATCACATATTTACCCTTTTTCATTTTTAAAATTTTCTCACTTTTCATTGATAGCGTTCTTAACGTTGCAGCAATTTAACACACAAATTCTTTGCATTTCACATTCATTTTCAGATGGTCCAGGAGTCTTTCTGCATGTGCCCCTTGACCCTGGTGAAGATCACATGCTCACACAATGATGCCTGCCTTCTTGCTGCGCCACCTGTTATGCCGCCTCAGCTCCCATGTCGGACTGTGTCCCCAGCCGCCTACATGCCCCCTGCCATGCCCATACCATCACCCGACCTGTAAGTATGGGCTGTTGATTTAAGTGCATATTTCTCTCCCCCTTATATATAATTTTTCCCTTACAAGCCTAACCTATCATTTGATACAATGTTCTTGTATTATAGACATCCATTAACTATCAACTCCTGATGAGCGGCATGACAGCCGTGAAACGCGTCGAGCTAGCCCCTCTCACCAGCCATGGTCTGATTTCACTTCATAGAGAATCACAGAAACCTAGTGATGATGTCACTGAGTCTAACTAACTGAGTCTAACATTAGGTATGTAGTAAGGCAAAATATCATATTCATTTGGCAGATTACATCAGCGGATTCTTGCAGCTTAAATGACTAGGGCATGCGATTAGCAGCTGCCGTTCAGCCTATTTAACTAGTTGCAGACTTTGGGCATGCTACATACTTCCAAAAAAACTTCATTATTATACACAGCGCGTGGGTAGCACGTCCAGTCTCTCTGCCCTGCTACTGGGACCCCCCCCCCCCTCCTAGTATACTCTAATTGTCGGCTGTGATTAATCATACAGTATACTCAGAGAAGAAGTCGGCACCTCTAGCTGTCAAAAAAGCAATCCGAATCAGTGTTTATAAACAACTTCTCCAGACTTATACAAAAATACAACATAACATATTGTTACATTTGTATCCTTCTGTTTATTCATCTGCAGATCAAAGGGTGAAATTAGATCTGCAGATGATGTTCAGTAAAAGCAAAATAACAAGTAAAAAAAAAAGTGTTTTTGTTTTAAATAAAATGTTCCTGTTTAACCAATTATTAGGCCTCTAATCAGCCCTAATTAACTCCTTAGTCTCCTTCTCTCTTCAACTATTATTTTTCTGCCTATTTTTATGTTTGTTTCTATTTTATTAACTATTAATATTTAAACAGTTTTTTTGTTTTGTTGTTATTCTTAAGATATAACTTTGCAATGATTTGTACAAGAATCATAATTTTTGTGTCATTCTAAACAGGACAAATTACAGAAAAAAAATGTGCTCAAAGAAAAAAATGAAAAAGTGCGTTTGGTTTAGCTGCGGTTATGAATGGATGTCCAAGCCTGGGACGCAGCTGACATCTGTCCCTAATAACTTCTAATCGCATGACCCGGTCATTCCAGCTGCAAGATTACACTGGTTCTTGCAGTTGGAATCTGGTGGCCACGTGTATATCGCCATGTAAAAGACACTTTAAAGAATATATTTACCTTTGGAACATGTTACATGTTGCACCCATTTTACGGGTGGAACAGGTAACATGTTCCAGCATCTGGAGCCTCTTCCCCCTTTATCCCCCTCCCTGTGACAGCGGGCGGGGAATCTTCTCCCACTGTCACAATTTGAAGACATGGTGGTCATGCAAGGCTCTGCCCCCACAGGGCCACGTCATTCATTCACAGTGTCTTGTGAATGCATGCCTACAAGTACTGTCAGCCATTGCGGCTGACGTCTTGTAGTTCTCAATGAGCTGCGAGGGCGCTGGTGAGTCTATTGATCTTCCTGCTCTCAGGTAACTGCCTGCCAGTACAAGGTATGAGCAGACAGCTATGCTGAGAGTCAGGAGCCTAAGATTGCACCTGCGATCTGCTGATGGTGGGTGCAATGTTCTGCAGACCCTTTAGTAAAAAAATAAAAATAAATGCACATGAATTTATAATTTTTTTAAAGGTGAATTTATCCTTTAAATAACTTAGGCTTTATCTTTAAACGGCTGTTTAGCGTCATACTTTTTCAGGTCAGGGTGCTAGAACTGTAACCTCTTTGTATAACCATAATGTGATTTTGCTCAATTATATATTATTAAATGATTAAAAGAAAAAAGTTACCAAATCTTTGTGGCAGTGGTGGGATGGAGAAATATTTCTTCATCTGTAACAAGGGCCTTGGCTTGTGAGGAGTTTGTCACAGCTGGGAGAGAGATTTCTCCTTTCATACTCGCTGTTCCATCCTTGTCTCTGCGGCTCCCTGCACAATCTTCTCTGTCCAAAGGTGCTGAAGATGTGTCGTCCTGCCTCCACCGCACATAATTTCCTTGAGCTGTTACTGAGACAATCAGATTAGTGGCAATTATAAAAAGAAAATGCAAAGAAATTGGATATATGAATCTCATTTCATATTATGACTGTTAACAGTTCTTAGTAAAGACAATTTAAAGGTTTGCTATAGCCAAAAATATTCTATTCTGGTAACTGTATGTGGTGCCCTGTACAGCAAAGCTTGTTTTTTTCAGGCAGGGTGTATGCATGTGTTTTACTTTATGAGAGCTTTATACAGCGGATAAAATAAGTATTGAACACGTCACCATTTTTCTAGGTAAATATATTTCCAAAGGTGCTATTGACATGAAATTTTCCCAACATGTCGGTTAGGCCCGGTTCACATAGGGGCGACTCGTCAGGCGACTCGTTCGCCTAACGAGTCGCGTCCCGCTCTGTTAAATGGAACCGTTCTAATAGGAGCGACTCAGGTTGCTCCGATTTAGAAAAAGGTTCCTGTACTACTTTTGGGGGCGACTCGGGACGACTTGCATTGACTTCTATACAGAAGTCATTATGCAAATCGCCTGAACCGGGCCTCTCAAGTCGCCTTGAGATCGCGCCGCCAAGTCGCCCCCAAAGTCGTGCCGCCCCTGTGTGAACCGGGCCTAACAACCCATGCAATCCATACATACAAAAAAACAAAAACTAAATAAACTCAGAAAATAGGTTATGTGTAATAAAATGGAATGACACAGGGAAAAAGTATTGAGCACATAAAGAAAGAGAGGTGCAAAAGGGCATGAGAGGCCAAGACACCAATTGAAATCCATCAGTAATGAGAAAGCAATCCTGCCCCTTTTCAGTGCAGATTAATATCAGCTGGTTCAGTCTCAACATCTGGCATATAAAAAGGTGTCTCATTACCAAGGTGTCACACAAGAAACAACTCATGATGGGTAAAAGCAAAGAGCTCTGTCACGACCTTTGCAACCTAATTGTTGCAAAACATACTGATGGCATTGGTTACAGAAGGATTTCTAAACGTATGGATTATGGCCCCGACAGTGCTCACTGGAACATTCAGAAGTGGAAAGACCATCATTTCACCATAAATTGGCCACAACCAGGTGTTCCTCACAACATTTCTGACAGATGAGTGAATAGAATCAGAAGAGTTGTCCAAAAGCCAAGGACCACTTGCGGAGAGCTTCAGAAAGACCTGGAATTAGCAGGTACAATTGTTTCAAAGAAGACGATAAGTAATGCACTCAACCGCCATGGCCTGTATGCGCCCTCACTGTGCAGGACTTCATTGCTGAAGAAAAAGCAAGTTGAAGATTGTTTAAAGTTTGCTGCACAACATTTAGACAAGCCTGTGAAATACTGGGAAAATATAGTCTGGTCAGACGAGACAAAAATTGAACTCTTTGGATGCCATTATACACACCAAGTCTAGAGGTCAAATGGCACTGCACATCACCCCAAAAACACCCCATACCAACAGTGAAGTTTGGAGGTGGGAACATGATGGTATGCAGTGCTGTGTCCAATAAGGCCTAGGCCTAGGGCGGCACTTTGTAGAGGGAAGGTGGCAAAAAAAGCTGCCCCCCTCCGCACGGAAAAAAGGCCCCTCCCCCTGCACACAGAGGGCTGGCACTACGCTGGCTTAGAGCGCACATCCTGTGTCGATCCACCCGCTCTGGCTCGGCTCGGAGGGCGGGGCGGTCCACTGAAGGGCTTGGCTCAGCTCGGCTTGGCTCGGGGGGCGGGGTGGTTCGCTGACCGGGTGCACGTTAAAGCACCTTTTCCACAAATTTAAAACAATCTGCAAGGAGGGGAAGCAGGAGGAGAAGAGGATCCATTTCTGCCTTCAGTGCCCTGGACTGCACCGGAAACTTTAGGTCAGTCAGTGCATGACAGCTCCATGCCAACTCTGCAGATCGTAATGTAAGGGGGAACACTGGAGACTCTGATGTAAGGGGGCTCTGGTGATTAGAAACCACCTTACATCAGAGTTCCCCTTTACACCAACCTGTCTGTATACTACCCTAGCCTGTCTATATGCTACCCTAGCCTGTCTATATGCTACCCTAGCATGTCCATATGCTACCCTAGCTAAAATGGTGACGTGTTCAATACCCCGCCCCCCTCCCCGGAGCCTCTGTACTGACAGGAAGTGAGGTGATGCTAAGTCTGGGTGCCATTTTAACGTGGCACTGGGGACAATTAGGCACTGTTCCTTTGCTGTTTACAATAGGGCTTGGGACTCAATTGGTAAAGTTGTATTAATAAACAGAGATCTTCATTAATTTGTGTCTTTTAAATCTTCAAATTTAGGAAGGCTCTATTGTGTTTTGACTTGTAGACAGTTTTCTTACCAGATCCATACAGATTGTTCAGAACTTCCATGTCATTGGGAGCTAGAGGTGGAGCAGATCCGCTTATTCCCACAGATAGATCATGCCTTACAACTGCCCCTGCCAGCACAGAGCTTGCAGTATCCCTTTCCAAGGGTGAGTCTCCAGCCCACAGGCTTCCAGAACTAAACAAGAAAATGTAAATAGATATATTTTTGTCAAGAGAACAAGTGCGTTTGTTCCATGTTCTTAGAAATCCAACAAGAAAGAAATGTATTGAATGTGTCTCTTACAGGTCCTTTTTTCTCAGACAATAGGTGCAGGAACTCCCCCTTTCCAAGTCACCCCTTTTCTCCGCCCATACCCACCTCCCAGTACCGTCCCTTTTAGACAATATAGAACCAAGTATCATTTTGTGGTGCTAAGTAATTTGTATGGAATTTGGTAATGATATCAAGAAAAGCAGTAAAATAGATTCCCTGCAGCCAGCAACAATAGATCCCCCTAACAATAATGGACCACCCACAACAAAATTTCCCAGCCAGCAACAATAGACTCCCGGCAGCATCAACAGATCTCCGCACAGCCAGCATTAATAGTCTCTCTGGCTGCCATCAACATAAGACCCCTCCCCCAACAGTAGATCTCTTGCAACAATAGGTCCCCCACCAGCAACAATAGACCTCCCCAGCAACAATAGACCCCACCAGCAAAAATAGATCCCCAGCAGTGAGCATCAATACCCTGCAGCACACCCCAGCACCCCTTGCTGTTACATACAGTCAGTCCAGGAGGTGCTGGAACTGCTTTCCTCCGCGTTCCCGCTGAAAAAAAGCCCTGGTCTCTTACCTGGAAAGCTTTCCATCGCTGTACAAAGCTGCAAAAGGGCCTTTCACTATAAATACAATAAAAGTACAATGTCATCAAAAGTATCTAAATCCATTTCACAGAACAAATGGCCAATTCTGGACAAAAAAACATGTGGAAACGAAAAGGTACAGGTTGTTCAAAGTAGCCAACCAGATTATCTTTATCAACTTTTAAATTCAAGTTCAAGAATGGATTTATGCATCCGACTGGTTGTTTTGAGCAACCAATGTCTTTCCTGCTCCAGATTTTGAATGGAGCTTAGAAGGATAAAGTGTACGTACGAGTCAAAAACTTTTTCTAGTTTTGGATGAAGTGTGGAAGGATGTCAGGTTTTAGGCCCCTTTCACACTGGGGCGGTTTGCAGGCGCTATTTTGCTAAAAATAGCGCCTGCAAACCGAGCCTAAACAGCGGCTCCTTTCTCTCCAATGTGAAAGCCCCGAGGGCTTTCACACTGGAGCGGTGCGCTAACAGGACGTGAAAAAAAGTCCTGCTAGCCGCATCTTTGGAGCGGTGAGAGGAGCGGTGTGTTTACCGCTCCTTCCCATTGAAATGAATGGGATACCGCGGTAATACCGCCCGCAAACCGCGGCTGTAGCCGTGGTTTGCGGGTGGTATTAACCCTTTTTCGGCAGCTAGCAGGGGTTAAAACCGCACCGCTAGCGGCCGAATACCTCTGCAATCGCGTCGGTATAGCGCCGCTAAAAATAGCGGCGCTATACCGCCACCGCCCTCACCGCCCCAGTGTGAAACCGGCCTACTGCTGTCGGGGTTATCAACAGAGAGATTTCACTTTAATTCCTGTCCCTGCTGGTAATGGTTTCACCAGACAGGATAGAAGAAAGGAAACAAGGGTGCACCAGCCTAGTGCATTATCGTTTAGGATAGATTTTATTAAAAAAGCATAGATACTACTTACAAGTGTAGTAGAAAAAAACTTGCAGTGCAATGATATTCCAAATAGATGGCAGCTGAGACATGAGCTCGAAACCATACTCCACAGACGCACCGCACATATGAATGGAGCCACTGCCGGCTTACGCGTTTCAAAGTCATACACTTCTTCCTCAGAGCCCAGCAGTGCTTCCACCTCATGAGACATGAGGTGGAAGCACTGCTGGGCTCTGAGGAAGAAGTGTATGACTTTGAAACGCGTAAGCCGGCAGTGGCTCCATTCATATGCGCGGTGCGTCTGTGGAGTATGGTTTCGAGCTCATGTCTCAGCTGCCATCTATTTGGAATATCATTGCACTGCAAGTTTTTTTCTACTACACTTGTAAGTAGTATCTACAGTATGCTTTTTTAATAAAATCTATCCTAAACGATAATGCACTAGGCTGGTGCACCCTTGTTTCCTTTCTTCTATTCTGCACTAGGACGCCCCTGTCCATGAAGGGCTGCAAAGCCGGTGTTAGCATCGTGCAAGATTGACTGCTAGAGGATCCACTTGTGCGCAGGAGTTTTTGTGTGCTGTTTTCACCAGACAGGATGTGAGGGAAAATCGGCAACAGGGACATAGACAAATAAAAACCTTACAGGGGTTCTAGCCTTTTCACCCCTCTTTTTTTTATATATATCCGCATTGCTATTGGAGAGTTCCCCTCACTTTCTACCTGCTAAACTGTTGTCGGTAGCAAAGGAATTAAAGGCGAAAGCTAATGGAACCCTGGATAGCAGTAAAAGAGGTTCTAGCCTTTCCCTACTTCATTCAAAGCTTTGTAGCAAAAACTAAAAACTGAAATTGCCTGGGGCTACAGGATTCTTCTTTCTATACCACAGACTGTCAGACCCACCTGACTTGTGCACTCCGTCTCCAGACTCATAGCCATGCAATGAAATATTAGATACGTGGGTGTCACTGCCATCCTGCGGGATGATGTAGTAACAGCTTGGCTCCGGGGCGCCATTTAAAGGAAATCTTTGGGGCAGAAGGCTTTTAAATAACGGGAGAGGTCTATTCCAGTGGAATCCTGACAACACAAAACATATATTTAGAAGACAATAAGCCAAAAACATCAGAATTAGCACAATATGTCCCCTCTGCACAGGGCATCAGTGACACAGAAGGCATTGAAATGAAAGGACAGCATAAAAAACAGGCAACCAGCATTACAAAAGATCTTAGCATTGTCAATCCTCTTATTTCCCTTTTCTTTTTTTTCTTTTTTATTTAATATCGCTACTCACCTTTTAAACGGCTTGTAAACTTGATTGCATTCTGTTCACTGGCATAAGAATGAGACTGGATGCATTTAAAAGAACAGATAGTATTATATACTACAAGGCTATACATAGTAGAGCACACATAATGTAAATTAATACCAACGTAAAGTGTATTTCTAAGTTGTAAAGTCTTGGATAGTGTGAGGAAGGGTTAGACCCAGGGCCGGATTTCCGAATAGGCGCTGTAGCCTACAGGCGCCCTTCCTAGAGGGGCGTCCGTCTGTACATAGCTGGATCTAGGGCGGAGCTGGTTTCGGCTGAGCCTCCCCCAGATTTCAGTTGTGCCCCCTCCCAGTCCAGCCCCCCTATTGGACAGGAGAATTGTACAGCAAGAAGAGAGCTGGGAAAAGGTGTGGGCTTTCTGTACTCTCCTCGCTCCTGTCAGTAGAGCGCTCCTCCATACAACGGATTACACAGGGACCTCTTAGATCGCATGGTACACAGCTTGATTACCCATCACCCCCTACTCGCACCCCCTACCACCCCCGGAGCAGGTAAGTGTCAGTAATCAAGCCGTGTTTACCATCCGATTCAAGAGGATCCTGTCTTATCTGCTGTATGGAGGAGCACTGTTATTCCAGCTCTCTGTCACTGCTGACATTTCTCAAGTCTGGACTTGCAGCAGGTGTGGGTACAATGTTCATGGGGGGGGGGCACAGAGCGCCTGCACCTCCTCACTACTCCTGTAAGATTGGGGGGGAGAGGGGCTGTTTGTGCTGGAAAAGGAAGGGTAATGGGGGGGGGATTTGTGCTAGGAGGAGGAATTGGGGGGGGGGGTAAACTTATGAGTATAATTGGGGAAGATTTGGCCTTGGGTGGGGAGAAATTTGGGGGGGAGGGCAGTGAATTGTGCTGCAAAGGGTAATTTGGAGGGGGTTGAGCTAAGAGGATGGATTTGTGCTAGGAGGAGGGATTTGGGGGGGGAGAGGATTTGTGCTGGGGGGAGGGATTTGGGGGGGATTTGTACTAGGAGGGGGATTTGGGGGGAGGGGATTTGTGCTGGGAGGGGGGATTTGGGGGGGAATGGATTTATGCTAGGAGGGGGGATTTGGGGGGGAATGGATTTATGCTAGGAGGGGGGATTTGGGGGAAGGATTTGGACTAGGAAGTGGGATTTGGGGAGAGAGGGTTTGTGTTGGGAGGGGGGGATTTGTACTAAGAGGGGGATTTGGGGGGGATAGGATTTGTGCTGGGAGGGGGGATTTGATGGAAAGGATTTGTGCTAGGAGGGGGGATTTGGGAGAGAGGATTTGTGCTAGGAGGGGGGATTTGATGGAAAGGATTTGTGCTAGGAGGGGGGATTTGATGGAAAGGATTTGTGCTAGGAGGGGGGATTTGATGGAAAGGATTTGTGCTAGGAGGGGGATTTGGGAGAGAGGATTTGTGCTGGGAGGGGGGATTTGGGAGAGAGGATTTGTGTTGGGAGGGGGGATTGGAGGGGATTTGTACAAGGGGGGACTTAGGAGGGAGAGGATTTGTGCTGGGAGGGGGGATTTGGGAGAGAGAATTTGTGCTGGGAGGGGGGATTTCTACTAGGAGGGGGATTTAGGGGGAGAGGATTTGTGCTGGGAGGGGGGATTTGGAAGAGAGGATTTGTGCTGGGAGGGATTTGTACTAGGAGGGGGATTTGGGGGGGGGGGGAGAAGATTTGTGCTGGGAGCGGGGATTTGAGGGAAAGGATTTGTGCTAGGAGGGGGAATTTCAGGGAAAGGATTTGTGCTAGGAGGGGATGATTTGTACTCGGAAGGAGGATTTGTGGAGAGAGGATTTGTACTTGCAAGGGGGATTTGGGGTAGAGGATTTGTACTATTTTATCAAGAAAAAAAAATGGTCTGTCTTTTTTTTTTTTTTTGGGAGGGGGGGTGCTTCAGAATTCTCTGCCTATAGGCCCCTGAGGTGTAAATCTGGCCCTGGTTAGACCTCGGCAAGTCTTCTAATGTTGTCTTTGTCTCCATTGGTGACATTCACCCATCTTTTTTGAAAGGTTATCCATAGTCAATGAGACAGAAAGTCAAAATCCCCATCAAGGAGGACATTGCTCAACAGTGAAATCTGCAAATCTCACTTCAAATCTCTAGCAGTCAGAGGCGGCAGTGCAGACATACAGTTACAAGGCTGTAGGTACAGATGTGCCCAGGCACCTTCACATACCGTACTTGGTGTACAGTTTGGACTTCCATTTTCCACCTCCCGCACTCTGCCCTATCTAATGGGGGGGGGGGGGGGGCGCAAACTTTCTGCTCCACTCACGTCTCACCTGTCTCTTCCCTTGTATGAAGGCTCTTCTGAGCTTGATATAAGGTCATGTTTGATATTTTTATTATATTATTGGAAGTGTCACCTAATTATAAAACTCCTTTGCCCGATTTCTCTGTTCCTTTTCAACAAATTTTGACAAGGTAAGAAGAACAAGTTTAACCTGTAAAACCTTTTTAGTAGCGAGAGTCTGCCTATCCAGAAAGACGTTCTGCACATCCTGATACTGTAAAATTCAGATACGTTAATGCAGGCTAATCTGTTCTATTACATTTTAGGACTTACCACTCTTAGAATAACTCACCTTGGTGCTGATGACTTCTCCATTGGAATCGAACACCAGGTATATAACAGACACCTTTGTAGAGACACAAAAAACAACAACATTTTGATGAGCTATTTATATGCACACATTTAGGGGTTGATTTACTAAAGGCAAATAGACTGTGTGCTTTGCAAAGTGCAGTTGCCCTCTGCAAGAGAAGTTGCTCCAGAGCTTAGTAAATGAGAGAAAGCTCTGCTGACTTCCATCTTCCAATCATGTTCAAGCAAAAATGCTGTTTTTTTTATTTTCCTTGCATGTGATTGGGTATTCTTTGCGAGGTGAATCTTTACCTCATTTGCCAAGCTCTGGACCAACTATTTTGCAAAGTGCACAGTCTAGTTGCCTTTAGTGAATCAAACCCTTAGGGTCCATGCACACTGCGCATAAATAATTGCTGCTTCTACGAGAGTTTTGCATTTTTTTCTCCTGCCTGTAGAAGCAGCTCAATGTTATTCATGGGGGGTTATTTACGAAAGGTAAATCCACTTTACACTACAAGTGGAAATGTACTAAAAGTGCACTTGGAAGTGCAGTCGCTGTAGATCTGAGGGGTAGATCTGAAATCAGGGGAAGCTCTGCTGATTTTATTATCCAATCATGTGCAAGCTAAAATGCTGTTTTTTATTTTCCTTGCATGTCCCCCTCGGATCTACAGCAACTGCACTTTCAAGTGCGCTTGTAGTGCAAAGTGGATTTGCCTTTAGTAAATAACCCCCTAGGTGTCAATACGCATTAGAGCTTTAAGAGGCATATTTCAAGAGGAGAGTATAGAGGCAAGAAAAAATAAAATAAAAAATCACACGTTTTTGAGGCAGAAAAAAAAAACGCAAAACGCTCATAAACACGTCTGAACACACGTTTAGGAGCGTTCAGCGTTTTCAAGTGTACAGTATCTCACAAAAGTGAGTACACATTTTTGTAAATATTTTATTATATCTTTTCACATGACACTGAAGAAATTACACTTTGCTACAATGTAAAGTAGTTATTGTACAGCTTGTATAACAGTGTAAATTTGCTGTCCCCTCAAAATAACTCAACACACAGCTATTAATGTCTAAACCACTGGCAACAAAAGTGAGTACACCCCTAAGTGAAAAGGTCCACATTGGGCCCAAAGTGTCAATATTTTGTGTGGCCACCATTCTTTTCCAGCACTGCCTTAACCCTCTTGGGCATGGAGTTCACCAGAGCTTCAAAGCTTGCCACTGGAGTCCTCTTCCACTCCTCCATGACGACATCACAGAGCTGGTGGATGTTGGAGACCTTGCGCTCCTCCACCTTCCGTTTGAGAATGCCCCACAGATGCTCAATAGGGTTTAGGTCTGGAGACTTGCTTGGCCAGTCCATCACCTTTACCCTCAGCTTCTTTAGCAAGGCAATGGTCATCTTGGAGGTGTGTTTGGGGTCATTATCATGTTGGAATACTGCCCTACGGCCCAGTCTCTGAAGGGAGGGGATCATGATCTGCTTCAGTATGTCACAGTACATGTTGGCATTCATGGTTCCCTTAATGAACTGTAGCCCCCAGTGCCGGCAGCACTCATGCAGCCCCAGACCATGACACTCCCACCACCATTCTTGACTGTAGGCAGGACACCCTTGTCTTTGTACTCCTCACCTGGTTGCCGCCACAAACGCTTGACACCATCTGAACCAAATCCGTTTATCTTGGTCTCATCAGACCACAGGACATGGTTCCAGTAATCCGTATCCTTATTCTGCTTGTCTTCAGAAAACTGTTTGTGGGCTTTCTTTTGCATCATTTTTAGAAGAGGCTTCCTTCTGAGATGACAGCGATGCAGACCAATTTGATGCAGTGTGTGGCGTAGGGTCTGAGCACTGACAGGCTGACCCCCCACCCGTTCAACCTCTGCAGCAATGCTGGCAGCACTCATACGTCCATTTCCCAAAGACAACCTCTGGATATGACGCTGAGCACGTGCACTCAACTTCTTTGGTCGACCATGGCGAGGCCTGTTCTGAGTGGAACCTGTCCTGTTAAACTGCTGTAAGGTCTTGGCCACCGTGCTGCAGCTCAGTTTCAGGGTCTTGGCAATCTTCTTCTAGCCTAGGCCATCTTTATGTAGAGCAACAATAATTTTTTTCAGATCCACAGAGAGTTCTTTGCCATGAGGTGTCATGTTGAACTTCCAGTGACCAGTATGAGAGAGTGAGAGTGAGAACACCAAATTTAACACACCTGCTCCCCATTCACACCTAAGACCTTGTAACACTAACGGGTCACATGACACCGGGGAGGGAAAATTGCAAATTGGGCCCAATTTGGACATTTTCACTTAGGGGTGTACTCACTTTTGTTGCCAGTGGTTTAGACATTAATGGCTGTGTGTTGAGTTATTTTGAGGGGAAAGAAAATTGACACTGTTATACAAGCTGTACATTCACTACTTTACATTGTAGGAAAGTGTAATTTCTTCAGTGTTGTCACAATAAAAGATCTCACTTTTTTGAGATACTGTATGTAAATACTGCATAGAACATAGCATGGGCACATGTTCATTTTAAAGACAGAGCACAAAGACAAGAAGGGCATATATGAGTAGATCCTTCCCATGACATTCTTTTTATTCAGTAAGTAATAGTGTGGTAGGGCAAATACACAGATACTCCACAGAAATAAGCTACAAAGTCACATTATGGTTGCGTAAGGCCCCTTTCATGTAGCTGCAAACAGAGCGATTAGCTGCGATTCCGGGACAGATGTCAGAGCCTGGACGCAGCAGACTACATCCAGGCTCAGACATCTGTCCTGCAACCGCAGCTAATCAGCATGTGCACGGCTACATGCAATCAGCAGCGGCCGCTGTCAGCCTGCCATTCGTTTAACCACTTGACCACTGGGCACTTAAACCCCCTTAATAACCAGACCAATTTTCAGCTTTCAGTGCTCTCACATTTTGAATGACAATTACTCAGTCATACAACACTGTACCCATATGAAATTTTTGTCCTTTTTTTCACACAAATAGAGCTTTCTTTTGGTGGTATTTAATCACTGTTGGGTTTTTTATTTTTTGCGCTATAAGAGAAAAAAGACTGAAAATTTTGTAAAAAAATGTTTTTTTTTTCGTTTCTGTTATAAAATTTTGCAAATTACTATTTTTTCTTCATACATTTTGGCCAAAATGTATACTGCTACATATCTTTGGTAAAAATAAGTACAAATTGGTGTATATTATTTGGTCTTTGTGAAACTTATAGAGTCCACAAGCTATGGTGCCAATATCTGAAAATTGATCACACCTGAAGTACTGACGGCCTATCTCAATTCTTGAGACCCTAACATGCCAGAAAAGTACAAATACCCCCCAAATGACCCCTTTTTGGAAAGAAGACATTCCAAGGTATTCAGAAAGAGGCATTGTGAGTTTTTTGAAGTTGTCATTTTTTCCCACAATTCTTTGCAAAATCAAGATTTTCTTTTTCTCTTTTTTTTTCTTCACAAAATTGTCATATTAGCAGGTTATTTCTCACACACAGCATATGCATTCCACAAATTACACCCCAAAACACATTCTGCTATTACTCCCGAGTATGGCGATACCACATGTGTGAGACTTTTACACAGCGTGGCCACATACAGAGGCCCGACATGCAGGGAGCACCTTCAGGCGTTCTGGAGCACCCAGGCCAATTCTGACATTTCTCTCCTACATGTAAAAATCATCATTTATTTGCTAGAAAATTACATAGAACCCCAAAACATTATATATGTTTTTTTAGCAAAGACCTTAGAGAATATAATGGTGGTTGTTGCAACTTTTTTATCTCGCACGATATTTGCGCAGCAATTTTTTTAACGCGTTTTTTACGGAAAAAAAATGTTTTGTGCTTAAAAAAAAAAAAAAAAAAACAGTAAAGTTAGCCCAATGTTTTTGCATAATGTGAAAGATGAAGTTACGCCGAGTAAATAGATACCTAACATGTCGCCCTTAAAAATTGCACACACTCGTGGAATGGCGCCAAACTTCGCTACTTAAAAAATCCCCATAGGCGACGCTTTAAATATTTTTACTGGTTACATGTTTTGAGTTACAGAGGAGGTCTAGGGCCAAAATGATTGCTCTCGCTCTAACGTTCGCAGAGATACCTCACATGTGTGGTTTGAAAACCGTTTTCATATGTGGGCGGGACTTACGTATGCGTTCGCTTCTGTATGCGAGCTCACGGGGACAGGGGCGCTTTAAAAAAAAAAAAAAAAATTATTCTTCATTTTACTTTATTTATTTTAGTTTGACATGTTTTTCCGCCCTAAACATTATTTTGATCACTTTTATACCTATTACAAGGAACGTAAACATCCCTTGTAATAGGAATATGGCATGACAGGTCCTCTTTACAGTGAGATATGGGGGGGGGGGGGGGGTGTCAATAAGACCCCACATCTCACTTCTAGGCTGGGAAGCCTGAAAAAAATACAAAAAAAAAAAAACAACAATCCTGGCTTTGATCGTAGCGGTGAGTCGGTAGAAGCACTGGAGGGCGGCGGGGGGGGGGGGGGGGGGGACATCCCCTCTCGCCTCCCGTAAGAATGATCAAGCGGCGGAACAGCCGCTATGATTGTTCTTATGGTGTAGGGAATCGCCGGCTGAAAAAGCTAATATCTGAATGATGCCTGTAGCTGCTCCCATCATTCAGATATCCCCGCACAAAGTCAAGGACGTCATATGACGGCCGGAGGGCGGGAAGTGGTTATTGCAGAGTATTGCCGGGCATTTCGGAGTATTGCCGGGCATTGCGGAGTATTGCCGGGCATTGCGGAGTATTGTCGGGCATTGCGGAGTATTGCCGGGCATTGCGGAGTATTGCGGACTATGGCAGGGTATTGCGGTGTATGGCAGGGTATTGCGGTGTATGGCAGGGTATTGCACGGGTATTGCACAGGGTATTGTGGAGGGTATTGCACAGGGTATTGTGGAGGGTATTGCAGAGTATTGTGCAGGGTATTGCAGAGTATTGTGCAGGGTATTGCAGAGTATTGTGCAGAGTATTGCGCAGAGTATTGCGCAGGGTATTGCAGAGTATTGTGCAGGGTATTGCAGAGTATTTTGCAGAGTATTTTGCAGGGTATTGCAGAGTATTTTGCAGGGTATTGCAGAGTATTTTGCAGGGTATTGCAGAGTATTGTGCAGGGTATTGCAGAGTATTGCACCAGGGTATTGCAGAGTATTGCACCAGGGTATTGCAGAGTATTGCACCAGGGTATTGCAGAGTATTTCGCAGGGTATTTCGCAGGGTATTGCAGAGTATTGCACCAGGGTATTGCAGAGTATTGCACCAGGGTATTGCAGAGTATTGCACCAGGGTATTGCAGAGTATTGCACCAGGGTATTTTGCAGAGTATTGGCAGGGTATTTTGCAGAGTATTGGCAGGGTGTATTGCAGAGTATTGGCAGGGTATAGCACAGGGATGGCTGAGCAGGGATGGATGGATGGATGGATCTGTGACTGCAATTGTCACAGATCCAGCCCACAGTGCTGCTGCTGCCATCCGCTCCCTCCCCCTCCCCTCTCACACTGTACCGATCGGTACAGAGAGGGGAGGGAGGAACCGGCGTCATCAAATGACGCCGGTCTGTTTACAAGTGATTGCTCCGTCATTTGACGGAGCGATCACGTGGTAAACGGCCGCTATCAGCGGCGATTTACCGCGATTCGTGATCCGCCGGGTCCTCTGGACCCGGCGGTCACGGAGTTTCCCGTGTGCGCGCCCCAGGGGGCGCGCGGGAGCGCGATTCTGGGAGGACGTTATATAACGTCCTCCCAGAGTTAAGCAACCACCTTGTCGACGTTATTTGTCGGCAGGTGGTTGTTAAGTGGTTAAATGAGCTGAGTGGCTAACGCTAATCGCATAACTCAGTCATTCCTGCAGCAGGAATGCGCAGATTCTTGCCGCCGGAAGCCACAACAAACCAGCAACGTGAAAGTGGCCTTAATGCACAAATTTTCATGAGTTGACAAATGCTGCGCTATAGTGACTTTATCAAAAATATATTGTTACATGGTTAATACTTGAATCCCTTGCCACCCATGCTGCTGATCCCTGCTGTCTTCACACTCAGGCCTCTGTGGCTAAAAAGTCTTTAGCATACCTGGCCCCCCTCTAAAGGTGTAATTCCTTCTTTCGACCTCTATGTCACTCTGGGGGTAATGGAGAGTGCAAAATCTGGGGCAGCTATGCATAGAAACCAATCAGCTTCCAGGTTGTTTTTGTCAAAGCTGCATTGAACAAGCTGAAGTTAGACGGCTCTTTACCACATGATCAGCTGTGTCCAATCACAGCTGATCACAGATGCAAATAAAAGCCGTTATCAGCACTCCTTTCCTCATGCTGACAGCATGAGGTGAAGAGAGCCGATAGCCAGCTTCTCTAAAAGGAACATGTACACTGATAATCAGGGCACCAATTATCAGTGTCCTGATTATCAGTGCTGTCCCGATTATCAGTGTGGGGAAAGGGAATTACCGCTCCAGGTGGATATGCTTACACAATCAGTGTCCTCCCGGCAATGCACAAGGCAAATTGAAAAAGAAAATTGATGGACAGCCGCACTCCAAAAAACCGTAAATGGTTGTCTTTATTGTAAAAAAGGGGAATAAAAGCACTACAAATCACAGCAGAAAAAATGCAGGGATGTACAGCCTACGCGTTTCACACTTCGAGTGAGTGCTTAGTCTGCTGTGATTTGTAGTGCTTTTATTCCATTTACGTTTTTTGGAGTGCGGCTGTCCATCAATTTTCTTTTTCACTTTCCCAATTATCAGTGTCCTGATTATCAGTGCTGTCCCAATTATCAGTGTCCCGATTATCAGTGCTGTCCTGATTATCAGTGCAGTCCCAACAGTGCTGTAAAGCAGTGCCCACCAGTGCTGCCAATCAGGGCCTTCTCATCAGTGTCACCTATCAGTGCCGCCTACCATTGCCTATCAGTGCAGCCTAATCAGTGCCCACAAGTGCCTCCTCATCAGACTGCATACATACAGGACATTATTGTGTGTTGTAGTAGTGTGCAATAGAAAGATTGGTTTTAATACAGGTTATCAACAAATATGCGAGTCTAAAAGTTCAGTACACCCAAAACTGATATTTCAACGTTTGGTAGATGCCTGAAGAATTCAGCCCTCTGGCAATCGTTTCTATCTCTCAGGGACTTTATTGATGAGATCTCCTCATTATGATGGGTTCCCCAAATCTTTGCTGTATTTCTTATATTTTTTTGGGAGAAGACTCAGGAGTCATGACAGGCAGGTCTCAATGATGAAGCATCCATGACATGTAAGAAGCCAGGGGCTTACTCAGCCTACCAGTCTCAACTTACAATTAAACAAAAAAAGGTTGGTGGACTAAACACTTTATGCCCCATACACACGATCGTTTTTCATGCCGTTAAAAATGCCATTTTTAAAAATGGCCATTAAAACCGATCGTGTGTATGCTCCAGAGCATTTTTAACGACGTGAAAAACGGCCATTAAAAATTTCGAACATGCTCTATTTTTTCACGTCGTTTTTCATGTCGTTTTTTTTAACGACGTGAAAAACGATAGTGTGTATGCTTTTACGAGGTGAAAAAAAAACGTGCATGCTCAGAATCAAGTATGAGACGGGAGCGCTCGTTCTGGTAAAACTAGCGTTCGTAATGGAGATGGCACATTCGTCACGCTGTAACAGACTGAAAAGCACAAGGCTGAAAAGTGCGAATCGTCGCTCAACAAACTTTACTAACATGAAGGGTGGCGCCATCCGAACGGAACTTCCCCTTTATAGTGCCGTCGTACGTGTTGTACGTCACTGCGCTTTGCTTGAACGTTTTTTAAAATGATCGTGTGTACGCAAGACAGGCTTGAGAGGAAACAAGAAAATAAACGACGAGAAAAACGTCGGTTTAAAAAATGGCATGAAAAACGATCGTGTGTACGCCGCATAAGGCCTCTTGCACACAATAAGCTAGAAGTGTAAATAGGTGCATTTTAGGTTAATTTTTTTTATATATTTATCTTTTGATGGGTGTCTGTGGATCACTGCCTGTGTCTTTGAGATAAGAGATTCCAGGACATCTTGTTTTGTTTCTTTTATCAACTATATGATCAGGCTAAGGTCATACAAGGATAAAAAGAGTGAGAGGGAGTTATCTCACTCCTGGGTATGAATAACCAGCTGATGTAATCTATATAGGAACACTAAAGCCTCGTACACACGGTCGGACTTCCATCTGACTTTTCCGTGGATTTTTGTCCGAACGGAGTTGGCCGGGAACACCCATAGCATACACACCACAGGACTTTTCTGCAAACTTTTTCAAAACGTTTTCCAACATCACGTGGTTTTTCTGCTCTTTACCGCCACCCTTTAGTCAACTTCTGCTATTGTTGGTTGATTTTAACATTATTTGTTTTGTCCATCGGACAAAAGTCCGATGGTTTTCTGTACACACGGTCGGACTTTGCTCCATCGGACTTTTGTTGGCCAAAAGTTTTTCCGTTTGCAGACCCAACTTTTGTCCAATGAAAACCAAAAACAGTTTGTCCGATGGAGCGCACACACGGTTGGATTTTTTGTCAAACTTGCTCAAAATGAAGTTTGTTGGCAAAAAGTCAGACCGTGTGTACGGGGCTTAACACTAAAGTATACCATATGGCTAAAAGTATATGGATCACCCAGTGAATGGTACTGTTAATACTACAAAATGCAAAGATATTTTAGACAATTAGACTTATGGTCCGCCCTATAGCACTTTCAGCTTCGTGGCAACCGTTTGGGTAAGACCCTTCATAGTTTCAGGATGGCTTTACTCCTGTGCACAAAGCCACCAATACATGGTTTGGTGTGAAGGAACTGTACAAAGCGCTGAACTCAGACCTATTAAACACCTTTGGGATGAACTGGAATGACAATTGCAGGTCAGGACTTATACTTTATAATGGGTAAAACAATTTATAGCCCAACTTCAGCTAAGGCTTTTTAACCACGGCCCGCCCTACAGTAGTTTTACTGCTACAGAGGGAGCTCTTCAGCGGGTACCGCAGACTCAATGTCCTCTGGGACCTGCCGATCATTCAGTACAGAGGCAGTAAACAAGGCAGATCGCCGTTTTGTCAGTAGGGAAGACATGGATCCTGTGTTCCTGCAGAGCAAGGATCCACGTCTTCTTCTAGTAAAAGTACCTCCCACACTGTACAAAAACACAGGCGCACAGTTAACCCTTTGATCGCCCCTGATGTTAACCCCTTCCCAGCCAGCGTCATTAGTAAAGTGACAGTGCATTTTTTTTTTTTACTGATCACTATATTAGTGGCACTCTCCAAAAAAGTGTCAGTTAGTGTCCCGACTGTCCGCCACAATATCACAGTCCTCACTGATCACCGCCATTACTAGTAAAATTAAATAAATAGAAATTCCATAAATATATCCCATAATTTGTAGGCGCTATAACTTTCGCGCAAACCAATCAATATATACGATTATTGGAATTTATTGTTAACAAAAATATTAAGCAGAATACATATTGCCCTAAATTGATGAAGAAATGTTTAAATATTTTTTATTGGCTATGCTTTATAGCCAAGTAAAAAATGAATTTATTTTTTTTCAAAATTGTCGGTTTATAGCGCAAAAAATAAAATCTGCAGAGGTGATCAAATATCACCAAAAGAAAGCTCTATTTGTGGGAAAAAAAGGACATCATTTTCAGTCATGTACAGCATCACATGACTGCGCAATTGTCAGTTAAAGAAATGCAGTGCCGTATCGCAAAAAATGGCCTGGTCATGAAGTTACAGTTACAGCAACAGCAATATAATTAAAAGCTGACTTTTGTAAGCAGTCTAATGTTAAATGGTTTGTACCTTACCCTATAAATGAAAACTTTGCTGGACAGACTGACCTCTTAGGCCTCATGCACACTGAATTTTCTAAAAAACGGCCATAGCGTTAGCTGTAGAAAGCTGTAGCATGAGTTTTTCAGTGTTTTTACAGTAGCGTTTTTTTAGCGTTTTTAGCTTGTTTTAGCAAAGTTATATGCTCAAAAATGCTGATAAACGGCGATTAGGCTGCGTTTTTCACAGGATTTGGGCGTTTTTAAGCTTTATTCAGAGTTAAAGCATTTTTACAGCTGAAGAACTGGGGCAGCTTTGGACAGCAGCATTGTCAGTCTGGGGGGTAGAGGAGTGTTAGATGTATTAGAAAATATAAATACAGTTAGGCAGACCATATATGGAGCAAACCTTTTTCCTGCAACCATGGGCACTGTTGACAGGGGAATCCCTCCCGCCGAGCCATTGTCTTCTCCTGGCGCGGGGGTGGAGCAGTGTCCCCCTGCCAAGAGAACTGAACAAGCCGAATTTAGAAGCCGATTGGCTACTAAGCACCGCTTTACCTAATTTTGTTTTCTCCAGTTTTAGTAAATCAACCCCAGCATGTCATTTTTGATTTTGCTAAGAGTTCCACTTTATCTACTGTTGGAAAATGACAACGCTCATACACAAAAATAAAGTTGACCGAAGCTGGAGCTATAACTTATCACAGCAGTAGAATAAACTGAACAATATTTAACATTATCTTTCCTGTAAAGCCTCGTACACACGGCCGAGAATCTCGTCGTAAAAAAACCTGTCGTTTTTTCTCGACGAGATTCTTGTCAAGCTTGACGGGATTCTTGTCAAGCTTTCCTTGCATACACACTGTCAATTCCAAATCTCGTCATTGTAAAGCGCGGTCACGTACAACACGTACGACGGCAGTATAAAGGGAAAGTTCTATTCCAATGGTGCCACCCCTTGGGCTGCTTTTGCTGATCTCGTGTTACCGCGTGTTAGTTTGGGGAGAGACGATTCGCGCTTTTCAGCCTTGTGCTTTTCAGTCCGTTACAGCGTGACGAATGTGCCATCTCCATTACGAACGCTAGTTTTACCAGAAGGAGCGCTCCCGTCTCATACTTGATTCTGAGCATGCACGATTTTTTACGACTCGGAAAAGCATACACACGACCGGTTTTCTCGTCGGGAAACAGGCCGACAAGAATCCCGACGAGAAAAATGAGAATCCTGACGAGAAAATAGAGAGCGGGTTCTCTATTTTTCTCGTCGAGATTCCCGGCAGTTTTCTCGACGAGAAACCATACACACGAACGGTTTTCTCAGCAAGAAAGCTCTCTCAACAGTTTTCTTGTCGTTTCTTGCCGAGAAAACTGGTGTCTTGCCGAGAAAGGTCCCCCTGCGGATTATGCCCCCCCTGTACTGCACAGGCGCGAAAATAGCCGAACATGTAGAGCTGAGAGCAGTGGCGGCTGGTGCTCAAATTTTTTGGGGGGGCGCAAACAAACTGAAAAAAAATCATCAATTGCCGCCACTGTGCCCATTAAACGCAGCCACTGTGCCCAAACGCCACTAGTTTGTCCCCAAATGCAGCCAGTTTCTCCCCCATAATGCAGCCAGTTTCTCCCCCATAATGCAGCCAGTTTTTCCCCCATAATACAGCCAGTTTTTCCCCCATAATACAGCCAGTTTCTCCCCCATAATACAGCCAGTTTCTCCCCTATATGCAGCCAGTTTCTCCCCCATAATACAGCCAGTTTCTCCCCTATATGCAGCCAGTTTCTCCCCCATAATGCAGCCAGTTTCTCCCCCATAATGCAGCCAGTTTCTCCCCTATATGCAGCCAGTTTCTCCCCCATAATACAGCCAGTTTCTCCCCCATAATACAGCCAGTTTCTCCCCCATAATACAGCCAGTTTCTCCCCCATATGCAGCCAGTTTCTACCCCAATATACAGCCAGTTTCTCCCCCATATGCAGCCAGTTTCTCCCCCATAATTCAGCCAGTTTCTCCCCCATAATTCAGCCAGTTTCTCCCCCATAATTCATCCAGTTTCTCCCCCATAATGCAGCCAGTTTCTACCCCAATATACAGCCAGTTTCTCCCCCATATGCAGCCAGTTTCTCCCCTATAATGCAGACAGTTTCTCCCCTATATGCAGCCAGTTTCTACCCCAATATACAGCCAGTTTCTCCCCCATATGCAGCCAGTTTCTCCCCCATAATTCAGCCAGTTTCTCCCCCATAATTCAGCCAGTTTCTCCCCCATAATGCAGCCAGTTTCTACCCCAATATACAGCCAGTTTCTCCCCCATATGCAGCCAGTTTCTCCCCCATAATGCAGCCAGTTTCTCCCCTATATACAGCCAGTTTCTACCCCAATATACAGCCAGTTTCTCCCCCATATGCAGCCAGTTTCTACCCCATAATTCAGCCAGTTTCTCCCCCATAATTCAGCCAGTTTCTCCCCCATAATACAGCCAGTTTGTCCTCATAATACAGCCAGTTTCTCCCCCCCCCCCCCCCAGCCCTGCACTTACCTTCCTCGAGTCAGCGCCGTCCTTCTTCCGTCCTCGATATCTTCTCCCGCCCTCGATGTCACTTCAGCCAATCAGGTTACCGGTAACCAGACCCGGTGAACCTGATTGGCCAGGGAACACACCCCTGTGCGTCCTCTCATTAGGTATTTAGAAGCCGATTACAGCCCTCAGGCTGTAGTCGGGAAGCCTATCAGAGCCTGCTGGCTCTGATAGGCACTTCTAAAGGCCAATCAGACGCTGTGACTCAGATGGCCGGCGCTCAAGGGGCCAGCCATCTGAATAGTGGGCGGCAGCAATACATAGGTTCATGCAATGCATGAACCTATGTATTGTTGTGGTGAGTGACGGCCGGGCCCAGAAGCGAGCGGTAGCAGCGCTTCTGTGCCCACTATGGTCACGCCGCCATGTGTAAAAAAAAGACATAAAAAAAATAAAAAATAAATCTTAAAGGGCCCGTTTTTATTTTTTGATTTTTTTAATTATTTTTTTTGGTGACCACAGGAGGGGGGGGGGGGGCGGCGCCCGGGCGCCCCCTATGGACGGGCCGCCACTGGCTGAGAGTCAGCTCTAGATGGCGCCTGCGCACACCAAATTGTGCTACACTTCTGACATCCAGGCTCTTTCCTTACCATCCCCGTGGACATGGAGGATGTTAAAAAAAGACCCAGGAGGCTGAGCGAGCGAAGCGAGAACGTGAGGCCGACTGGCCACTTACAGCGAGGTCCACGCAGGCGCCGTCTAGAGCGGACTCTCAGCTCTACATATGTTCGGCTATTCTCGGAGGCTCAATCAGGTTTGTACTGCGCAAACTCCGCGCCTAACTCCGGGCATAATCCGCCGGGGGGACCTTTCTCGGCAGAACACCGGTCCTGTGTACGAGGCCTAAGAGTTAATATGGGAAAAAGGTGTCTCCTCTCCACTGAAGCTTTATCACCAATCCTTGTTTTCACAACAACCCAACATTTTCAAAATCCAATTGTCATTGGGACAGAAAGTGAGGGGAAATCTTCTGAACAGGGGCACAGACAGCAAAACAAATGTTACAGGGGTGATAACCCTTCCCTATGTTCTCCAAAAAGCTTAAAAACATTTTTTTTGGCTGGAGCTACACTTAAACAATGTACCTGTTCCGACTTACAAGCAGATTCAACTTAAGAACAAACCTACAGTCCCTGTCTTGTTTGTAACCCTTGGGACCGCCTGTATGTATTTATTCAGATATGGCAATATAGTAGGGATCACATGGATGTCCTTATCTGTGGTGACACTGACTGGCGGGTGACAGAATAAGATGGGAGAACGATTGACTGCTACATGATCACTGGTGGATCCGCACTGCTTTTTGCTTACTTCTGCTAGATAAAAACCTGCAAAACACTCAGACAATAATAACTATTTCAGCTGTTACTGTACTAGGTCATATAAACAAGGACATTTTTAAATCATGCATGTCAACTCCGTGGGTAGATATAAGCCTTTAAAGTTCCAAAAACCTGGGCTTAGTTCCCACTAGGACATGGAGTTTGTATATTGTGCTAACTAGTCTTTCCTGCATACTTGTTCCATGTCAGTACCTCAAATATTTAAAGTGTTACTAAACACAGGACCCTGCATTCCCTATATCTGGTTTTCCACAGTACACAGAACATGGAAATGCAATTATTTTAGTAAAAATATACTGCTAAATACCTTTTCTCATCAGCAGTATATAGCAGTCTTGTGACCCATCAGTGTCTGGTTAAAGCTTGTTGGAAGAGATTTAATTTCCCCCTGACTGTCCTATGAGGCTGCAAGCCCCCTGACCCTCTGTCTGGACAGTGCTGATTGCCCCTGTAATGATCACATGCACCCTCCCAAGAAAAATAACTCTCTAACAATACACACCAAACTGAGCATGTGCAGCTTGTCCCCTATGTTCTGTTCTATCAGGAGATGGATTGGGGACTGTGGAAGAAGGGGAGGATCAGAGAAGACAGGATCAACCAGCCTTTTTACACAATACAGAGGATTAACCCCTTAGGTTCCACAGTAAGTATAACAAGCATGCTTTACTGCATATACAGACTAATTTTACTGTTGTGGGTTTAGTAACAGTTTAAAGTGAATCCCTCTGCAAAACCTATTTTTGGCTAGAATAATGAAGGGTTAGACCATCTGCCAGGTTTTAATTGCTGTCTGTGTCACTTAAAAGAGCAAGAGGTGAGTGAAAAATCTTCCAGTGGGGACACTTTTTCAGAGTACAACTGATAAATGCATTTTCAAGTGCAACTTCAATTGCGGTGTGATTCTAACGTGATTTTACACAGCTGTGATTTCTGTTCTGGCTAATTTTGTGACATTAGAAATAGGTGTATCTCGCACTGGAATCGCATGGCATATGAACACCTATACATTTTCATGGATGTTTCTGTTAAGTCTATGGGGCTCAAACATGCACAGGAATTTTATGGAAATCACGTTTGCAGCGCATAGGTGTGAACAACCTCCACAGAAAGTCCTGTTATATCCCTTGACATGTGAATCTATGCATTCTGGAACGCATCAGAATCGCATCAGATTCACAACATCATGAACCAGGGCTATGATGGGAATTCTTCTTACTTTGTGAGATTTCCTCTAAGGCCGGGGTCACACGTGCGGCCGAGGGTTCATGCCTGGGGTCCAGTGCAAGCCTGTTTACGGGTTCAGGTGCGATTCAGGTCCAAATTTTTGCCTGAATTTGCACCTGAATCAGACCCAAACACGCACAGGGCCCTTTTGCAATCCGCTCCACGGCCCACCGGACCTGTGTTAACTGACTGCATTGAAAGCCAGTCAAGTCACACTCGCCTGTCATTCAAATCGGATGCAGTGAAATCTCATCCGATTCGCATATATGTGAACCCAGCCTTAGTTTCTGTTGAGTTTCTGGGACAGGATATAAGGAGAATTTTCCCCCGAGGCATTAACAAAGACAAAAAAACTGATAGGGGTTTATTCCTTTTTTCCAACCCAAACAAAAAACTAAATTGGCTATAAGTATATTTTAAGCAAGAGAGTTAGCATGACAGCCAGGCCTATCACGAAATAAAGTGCGATAAGTAAATCATAAAATCAACACTATTAGTGTAAAGAAAAAAGGGGGCATACTGCGCTGAGATAAACACAAAAAAGCAGCCGCCAACACTGCTGTAGATAAAGCAATAGAAAATGTGGATATAAGTGTAGCTCAAATTTTTTGTTGGTCTAAGTACAATAATAAATCATACATAGATAAAATTAAAAAACGTGGTTGAATGTGCTACCAAAACAAAAACCAGTGTGGAAACAACAACCAAAAATACAAATGAATCTTATGGTTATACATATAAAACGGGGTTGCAGTGATAATTAGTGATAATTATTAAAGCAGTAAATATTAACTATGAAGACTCAATATTCAAAATAAAATAAAGTCCAAGGAGAAATAAACATTCATCTGTTTTAAAGGTGAAGTGAAGATCAATCCCAAATAATAATGTTCATTAGTGATATAAACTTGAAATTCAAATACGGAGTGCTGTGAAAACCGCCACCAATAGTGAGTTGAAGGAGGCTTACCGGAAGTCTCAGACCTGGAGAAGCATATGCCACTCAGGTCGAGAAAAACTTGGGGGTTTACAAACCCAATATAGATGGTCTGGAGAATTAATATTCTAATAGCTAGTCTTAACTAGAACGGCGGTGAGGTTTGGTCACCGTTTGGTCACATATACGGCGGTGTCACCATAGGTGACACGCCGTTCTAGTTAAGACTAGCTATTAGAATATTAATAAACCCATTAAAACCTTACATGACATGTACCCAATCTAACCACACAGGTGTCACCATATTTTAACCAATTTTAACCAATTCCTCTAATATAAAGAACCGGAAGTGATGCAATGGTGGTCCACTTCCGGGGTCACTGAGGTAATTTTATCTATCTATTTAGTGCGATGTGTGGAGGACAGAGTCCATACCCCAGATGATGACTGATTAGTCGAAACTAGTCGGGTGGACCTGTCTACACATATCGCTCTTGTACCTGAATCTATGCCTTTTATACCATCTCAAATGTGAGTGTTTTATTGTTACTCCTTCTTGCTATTAAAACCTTTCCAAACGGTATCACGCTATGTGAGTTTTTTTACTTTCATACGTACAAAATACGGATACCGAGCCTTTTGTATACGCTTATGAACACGTGATCAACATATTAGATGTCCCATGAGATTGAAGTGGAATAAGAAACCCCTCAGACTCCAGACCATCTATATTGGGTTTGTAAACCCCCAAGTTTTTCTCGACCTGAGTGGCATATGCTTCTCCAGGTCTGAGACTTCCGGTAAGCCTCCTTCAACTCACTATTGGTGGCGGTTTTCACAGCACTCCGTATTTGAATTTCAAGTTTATATCACTAATGAACATTATTATTTGGGATTGATCTTCACTTCACCTTTAAAACAGATGAATGTTTATTTCTCCTTGGACTTTATTTTATTTTGAATATTGAGTCTTCATAGTTAATATTTACTGCTTTAATAATTATCACTAATTATCACTGCAACCCCGTTTTATATGTATAACCATAAGATTCATTTGTATTTTTGGTTTTTGTTTCCACACTGGTTTTTGTTTTGGTAGCACATTCAACCACGTTTTTCAATTTTATCTATGTATGATTTATTATTGTACTTAGACCAACAAAAAATTAGCGCTACACTTATATCCACATAAAATCAACACTTGTCATGAGTCGCCATCTAGTGTCCAAATTCAAGACTTTTTATTTTAGTATAGGCAATAAGATCCCAAGCATAAAAAAAAAAAAAGTCTCAGACTGTGAAGATGACAGGTTCTTTATTAATCTGAATACCATTTACATTTAGTTATTAAAGTGTGTTTAAACCCTAAAAATGACGTTTTCTTATTTGCTTCTTTTTGTTCTGGTAAATATATTCCGTGTTTTGTTATAAATGTTTGAAAAGTACAGAAAAATACATGTTATTCCCTCCAGAAATCCAGTAAGTAAGTTCCTTTACTCTAGGTTCACATCTATGTGGCTGCGGTTGATGCATTTTTCCGGCGCATTTTTTTGATGCGTTTTTGCATGCAGTTTTCATGTGTTTTGCGTTTTTTTTCTCGCTTTAACAATTTGTGTATAGCTGGTTGTTAAGGAGCGGGCCGGGAAGACAGCAGCCACGTCCCTAACAACCGATGAGTCATAAGCTGTCAGGGGGATTCCCCCTGACAGCTGAAAGTAAAAAAAAAAGAAGAAGATTTGGGGGAAACCCGGCGTGGGGTCCCCACCCCAATCTATTACCTTCGGGTCTGGTATAGATCTTGAGGGGAACCCCACACCCAAATTAAAAAAAATGGTGTGCCCCCCCCCAAAATCCATACCAGACCCTTATCTGAGCATGCAGCCTGGCAGCTCAGGAAAGGGAGGGGATGGGCAAGTGCCCCCCCCCCCCATGAACCATACCAGGCCAATCTTTCCAAAAACGCACAGATGTGAATGTGTACCATAGGAAACCATGGTAAATGGACTGTAGTGTGTGTTTGCAAACTGCAAAACACGCTAAAAAACGCATAGGTGTTAAGCTAGTCTTAGTGAGAAGACAATGCTCCAGTGGTATAGTTTCAAAAAAGAACTCCTATCTTTATTGCACACTTTTCATTGCACCTTAGAAACTGATGGTAATTTCCAGCTGAACACTTATCTTGTTAATGGACGCTGATTTGATGTATTGCACACGGACTGAGATATATTTTTTTAAATGATATTTATTGTATGCTCCAGTGTAATCCCAAATAGTAATATTGGCCCTGCCCAAATCACCTCTGTGGACTAGAGAACACCTCCCCATGTTATAGAGATCAGGAGAGGGGGTGTTTTGTAGTCCCAACACACTTCCTGTCTTAAGGTAACAATGCTGCTCCTCTATAGTTCTTTGAATAAATGTCACCCTATGATAGGAAGTGTGTTAATGGAGGGTACACTAGGTGAAAATAAAGGAGAACAAGCCCAAAGAGCCCCCCCCCCCCCCCAAAAAAAGGAAAAAAAAATGCAGCCACCACATCTAAGGACTGGTAAGCTGCAATATATAAAAAATGTTGTTCTTGGGTTTAGATACATTTTAACACTGTATATGATGCATGGAATAAGTCTAGCGACCCACAAGAATGTATAAACCAAATGACATTGACACATACCTTCTTTGCATTCAGATCTTGGAGCAGCGGCTCGCTTTGCTTTTTAGACCAGGTAGCTTTATTTTGTTTACATCCTTTTCGAGTTTTTTTTGGATTCTCTAAAGAACTTTCTTTCACCTGGCAAAACAAAAAAAATATAAGCGATCATATACACATCTGTGTCCCCCTGCCAGGCACAGAAACAGTTCCGTAAAAGCTGAATTCAGACACAAGGGGGTTGATTTACTAAAGGCAAATAGACTGTGCAGTTGCTCCAGAGCTTAGTAAATGAGATAACAAGAAAGGAAAGCAGCCGCAAGGATTGGGACATCCACACCGTTAATTAGAAAAAAGCACACACTGAGTAATGATCATAAAAATCCTGAATAGGAAATGATATATAGAAATTATGTATATACATTGGATTAAAATGTCCCAGCAAAGTTCATGCATCCAATGGGGTGCTATGATAGCACTAGTGGCAGTTCCCTTAGGAGTGAAGCAGTCTCTGGAAAACAAAGGAAAAACGACAAGGTGTGCCAAACTAAGTGCAGTATGTTTGGTAAAGGGAAATTTATTAAAACTACAGCCGAATGGCTACTCACTTAGGGGGTTATTCACTAAAGGCAAATCCACTTTACACTACAAGCGCACTTGGAAGTGCAGTCGCTATAGATCTGAGGGGGACATGCAAGAAAAATAAAAAACAGCATTTTTGCTTTTACATGATTGGATGATAAAATCAGCAGAGCTTCCCCTCATCTCAGATCTTCCCCTCAGATCTAAAGCGATTGAACTTCCAAGTGCACTCGTAGTGCAAAGTGGATTTTCCTTTAGTAAATCAACCCCATAGTGTCTGATAAGTTATGGCATGTAATTCCAAAAAGGTCCGTGGTCACTTGGGGGAGTCCAAGGCTGTGTCCCAGCGGGCTGCAGCGGTGTAACAGCAGGGTAGATGGAGAAGCCGGCCAGGTTCCCGCCTTGCGGTGAAGAAACCAGCGTGAAACGCACTCGAGACAATCTGAAACTGGAAGTGACGTCGGGACATGTCAGATGACGCGTTTCAAATGATCTGCCTTTTCCTCAGATCCTCATATCTCAGATCTGAGGAAAAAGCAAATGCTTTGAAACGCGTCATCTGACACATCCCCACGTCACTTTCGGTTTTGGATTGTCCTGAGTGCGTTTCACTGTTTGCTGTAACTACTTATAAAGTGTGAGCTAGAGTTTGGCCTAAATTTGTTAGTGTATCTAAATCTGCTAATAAATTTAACATTGCTCTTCCCTCCAGGACTGACAATACTGCTGTCTGCTGTGCCTTCTGTGCTCATTCCTCCAGAGAGGTGTCTCACTAATACAGGAGGTGTGTTACTGGCCAGAGCACCTGGTGAATACAGAGGGGGGGGGAGCCAAAGAAAACTGATGCAGCCACCACATCTAATGAGTTGCAATACAATACATTTTTGGTTTTGGGTTTAATACCGCTTTTTTGGATTTATTAAAGGCAAAGAGAATGTGCACTTTGCAAAGTTGCACTATAAAAGAGCAGTTGCTCCAGAGCTTCGTAAATGAGCAGATACTCTGTTGACTTCCATCATCCAATCATGTGCAAGAAAAAATGCTGTTTTTTTTATTTTCCTTGCATGCGATTGAGTATTCTGTGCAAAGTGAAGCTTTACCTCATGTACTAAGCTCTAAGGGCAACTGCACTTTGGAAAGTGCACAGTCTATTTGCCTTTAGTGCGTCTATCAGGGCTGCTTTTACACATACATGGCCCGGTCAATAGATAACACAGTTAGTTATGCAGTGCTGTGTGAGCTTTCAGTTTTATGAATGAGAGAACAGCAGTCACAGCACATACCCCGAGGGCACTCGGAGGAGACATGGCGGCGGCGGAGGGGAACGAGGAGTGCTTCAATCTCAGGTAAGTGATTCATAATGAGCTAGTATGCTATGCATACTAGCTCATTATGCCTTTCTCTTGCAGGGTTTTTTTTTTTTTAAGAAAATTTATAGAGGGTTTACTTCCTCTTTAAAGCCTTGAAATAGATTTTATATGCCACAAAATGCATTTGATTTGGTCGGAAACATTAAAGAAAGCATCTACCAGAAACAAGCTTTCTTGCTTCTAACTTAGGGCAGGTGATCCCCCTTCAGACTCAATGATGCACTCATCTTCTCTTCTTGAGTTGTTCCCAAACCTTTGACCTTTGTGTGAGCAAACTACCTATACATTTTTAAGCCTAGGAGAGTTTGCTTTGTGTTGCGGTTGTCCTTTTCTAGAGGATCTACATGACACACAAGCAACCAATTTTTTCATAAAGAGAGGTCAGCAACAGGCTTTCAACTCTATTTTGCCCTCCACATCATTAACCCCTAAGAGTCTCCGCTACTTAAATCACCAAATCAAAGGCACCCCTGCAAAGAAAAAGGGTTACCCCATCTGGGCCACCAACCTTCACTGTCTTAAGGAGCCATGCTGGCTGAAATATCCTCAGTATTCAGCACATTTCCAGGTGTGTTGGATGTCTGGTCCCCTATTGTGGTCTGTGGTTCCACCCCCCAGCCCCTACATCACTACTGTGTCCTATCATAGGAAGAAACCACAGTGTGCAGAGGGGGACCAGGTATCTTACACTCCCAAAAGTGTCAAATGATGAGAAAATTTCAGCCAGTGTAGCTCATGGAAATAGCAAAGATCAAGTATTAGCCCTTTTCCTATAGCGATGCTTTTGATTTGGGTATTTAAAAAAAAACAAAAAAACAACAGTTATTTTAATGCCCATATTGCCTTCTTGTATTCAAAACCTCCATCATTAGCACAAATGATTCTATATATCGCACTGCAGAGAGCGTGTTGGAAAGAGTTATATATAGTGGGTACAGAAAGTATTCAGACCCCCTTAAATTTTTCACTCTTTGTTATATTGCAGCCATTTGCTAAAATCATTTAAGTTCATTTTTGTTCCTCATTAATGTACACACAGCACCCCATATTGACAGAAAAACACAGAATTGTTGACATTTTTGCAGATTTATTAAAAAAGAAAAACTGAAATATCACATGGTCCTAAGTATTCAGACCCTTTGCTCAGTATTTAGTAGAAGCACCCTTTTGATCTAATACAGCCATAAGCTGTTTGATTATATTGATTGGACTTGATTAGGAAAGCCACACACCTGTCTATATAAGACCTTACAGCTCACAGTGCATGTCAGAGCAAATGAGAATCATGATGTCAAAGGAACTGCCTGAAGAGCTCAGAGACAGAATTGTGGCAAGGCACAGATCTGGCCAAGGTTACAAAACAATTTCTGCTGCACTTAAGGTTCCTAAGAGCACAGTGGCCTCCATAATCCTTAAATGGAAGATGTTTGGGACGACCAGAACCCTTCCTAGAGCTGGCCGTCCGGCCAAACTGAGCTATCGGGGGAGAAGAGCCTTGGTGAGAGAGGTAAAGAAGAACCCAAAGATCACTGTGGCTGAGCTCCAGAGATACAGTCGGGGGATGGAAGAAAGTTGTAGAAAGTCAACCATTACTCCAGCCCTCCACCAGTCGGGGCTTTATGGCAGAGTGGCCCGACGGAAGCCTCTCCTCAGTGCAAGACACATAAAACCCTGCATGGTGTTTGCTAAAAAAACACCTGAAGGACTCCAAGATAGTGAGAAAAAAGATTCTCTGGTCTGATGAGACCAAGATAGAACTTTTTGGCCTTAATTCTAAGCGGTATGTGTGGAGAAAACCAGGCACTGCTCATCACCTGTCCAATACAGTCCCAACAGTGAAGCATGGTGGTAGCAGCATCATGCTGTGGGGGTGTTTGTCAGCTGTAGGGACAGGACGACTGGTTGCAATCGAGGGAAAGATGAATGCGGCCAAGTACAGGGATATCCTGGACGAAAACCTTCTCCAGAGTGCTCAGGACCTCAGACTGGGCCGAAGGTTTACCTTCCAACAAGACAATGACCCTAAGCACACAGCTAAAATAACGAAGGAGTGGCTTCACAACAACTCCGTGACTGTTCTTGAATGGCCCAGCCAGAGCCCTAACTTAAACCCAATTGAGCATCTCTGGAGAGACCTAAAAATGGCCGTCCACCAACGTTTACCATCCAACCTGACAGAACTGGAGAGGATCTGCAAGAAGGAATGGCAGAGGATCCCCAAATCCAGGTGTGAAAAACTTGTTGCATCTTTCCCAAAAAGACTCATTCATGGCTGTATTAGAGCAAAAGGGTGCAAATACTAAATACTGAGCAAAGGGTCTGAATACTTAGGACCATGTGATATTTCAGTTTTTCTTTTTTAATAAATCTGCAAAAATGTCAACAATTCTGTGTTTTTCTGTCAATATGGGGTGCTGTGTGTACATTAATGAGGAAAAAGAATGAACTTAAATGATTTTAGCAAATGGCTGCAATATAACAAAGAGTGAAAAATTGAAGGGGGTCTGAATACTTTCCGTACCCACTGTACATACTGAACAAAAGTTGTACATGCTACAATGTACTTGAGCTGTAACCCAGTGGTTCTAGGTATAGAGTTGTGGCATGATTTTCATAACGTCACCCATTATCTCTTTAATGGCTAATGATTTCCTTGCTCTTCGGAAGCATAAGTAGCAATATGTAAATACCCTGGGTTTCATAATGCAATCTTTGCACTAAACTTTTCAAAATTGCTTTGTAACAACATTAAGAAAAGGAGTTTCATTTTATACTTGATTTGTTTGCAATGGTATTAATAAGCTGCAAGAATAATGCAATCTAATGTAATAACAATTACATTTAAACATGTATTTGTTCCCCACCTGCCATGGATTATCCTCCTTACCCGGCTAGCAAGCAATAAAATAAAAAATACAATTAGATAACATGCATGCCTGCCTTAAACAATGTAACAGTCTTAATAGAAGTTAAAAAAAATATTACAGTACTTTACACAAAACAGAAAAAGCACCCGTTGTTCTTACATAGGAGGTGTAAATGAAGATCAATGAACAGAACCACTGGAAGACACAACAATTTCTCTGCTTTCTAAATAAGATTTGACTTCCACCAGTTATTCTGATTTTACAACTCCTTCTTGAAGAAGAATTAAGACAATCCAAGAAATAGGAATGACAACACTCAGGCCATTCATTTGGCCAAGTGGAGATTATTCATTCATGCTCTGAGCATTGTGCTGTTTGTAATTTTTATAACATTATATTATGTGACCAGCAGGTGATGCTCTTGCAACGGTTTATTTGCTATTGGGTCCTTTCATGTATGTGATTTATAGGTATGATGTTCGAACATACACGTCATTGCATAATAGTAGCCCTTGATGGCCTGTATTATGATCGTTTACTAGCTTCAATATTTCAGTCACAATCACGGACCTGTTGCGGACGATACTAAGCTAAGCAGGGCAATAACTTCTCCACAGGATGTGGAAACCTTGCAAAAAGATCTGAACAAATGAATGGGGTGGGCAACTACATGGCAAATGAGGTTCAATGTAGAAAAATGTAAAATAATGCATTTGGGTGGCAAAAATAGGAATGCAATCTACTCACTGGGGGGAGAACCTCTGGGGGAATCTAGGATGGAAAATAACCTGGGGGGCCTAGTAGATGACAGGCTCAGCAATGGCGTGCAATGCCAAGCTGCTGCTAACAAAGCAAACAGAATATTGGCATGCATTAAAAAGGGGATTAAGCCCAGGTTCACACTGGGCTTCGGGAGTGAAGCTGTGCGAGTTCAGCTTTAAAGCATGTTTTCTTTTTCGTACATCACGGGACACAGAGCGACTTAGTCATTACTAATGGGTTATATAGATACCTTCAGGTGCTGGCACTGGCAACTTCCAAAACCCGAAGTACCCTCCCCTATATAAGCCCCTCCCATCCGGGAGCACCTCAGTTTTTTGCCAGTGTCTAAGGTGTTGGCCAAAGAGTAACATGTGTTTTCACTGGGCTTGCGTACAGGTTCTTTTACGGGCCTTAGTAAGCTGTTCCGGATCCGACCAAAAAAGCTTCATAGCTAAACGGTCGGTACCCGGGCCTTGCAACAGAAGAGCAAGGTTTTGCCTGTAATGCCTCTCTTAGGAGGGCTGGACCCTGGGATCCAGAGCTCTGGTCATACCCACGACCAAGATGTTGTCTGTGCAGGGTGCTATACAGGTCCAGGGGAGTGGAATCCTTGGGAACCCGGTCCCTGAAGGTTTAAATACAATGCCTGCCGTGATAGGTGAAGTTTGGGCTTCTGTGGACCAAACAAAGTCCTGCGGCGGGGAACAGGTAAGTGGGGGCCCCCAGGAACTTGGTTCTATTGGGGGACCCCAAGCCTAATTTGTCTTTCTGTCTGTTACCTAACGGTATTCCCGCTGATATCTGTGTATGCCTGTAACTACTGGAAAATGTAACATTTTAATAGTAGTCAAGAAAAAAAAAAAAAAAAAAAAAAAAAAAAAAGGAGACCGCGGTACCTGTGTTAAACCACTAGAGGCCGCTGTGGTCCATTTTTCTTGTCATGTGGATCTTTGGCTTTTTCAAGTCAAAAGATCCAGGCAGTTGGTAAGTTTCTCTGTGGGAATCCACTTCCTCTGCCCTGTTGCTGCGCTCATCCACCGCACAGGCCCTCCGGCAAAAAGGGCCCTGGCTCCTAGTCCCTGCTTGTTTTCAAAAAAGGCGCCGAGGGCGCACGGGCGCGCGCGGGCGCGTGCACGTGCCTCCTATGAAAGGAAAGGGGCGGGGCGGGTGGATGACGCTCGATGCGCGCCGCGGCGCTTCTGCGCATGTGCAGGCGTCCCAGCATGGATAAAAGACACAGTACAAGTGTCAGCTGGATGCAAGCAGAGCTAGCAACAAACGGTGGCACACAGAGGCGGTTGATGCAGGCATCCCCATAGAAAGACACTTTAGTGGACACCAGCTGGTATATAGCAGCAACTGTGTTAGACTATTACCAGCAAAATTGCTGTATGACAACGGGAATACCTCAGCTTTGTGCTTAAAGGATATGTCGTCCAGACGCTCCGGAAATAAGTCTTCCAGGAAGCGAAAGGGGTCTCCATCGGGCTCTGAGGATTTTGGGCATGCTGTACTGCACCAATCTCCCCTGAAATTTCAGAGGTCAGTAGCCGTAGAAACCCCGCAGGAGTACCTGGTGCTGCGGCTGTCCCCAGTCCACCTGCTCCTGTATATATAACAGAGGAGGTTTTTTCCTCAACTCTGGGAGGATTGGAAGAGAGATTAACAGCATTGATCGCTGCTTCCCTGTCACAGGGAAAGCGCGTCCGATCTCCGTCTCCTCCTTCAGAGTGCCTGTTAGTGGAGGAACAGTCCCACACAGAGATCGACCTACCTGAAGGGGATCAGGATGAGGTTGATTCGGTTATAGAGGAATCAACAGTGGAAGAACCTTTCTCAGCATCTCAGGCTGAAAGATTATGGGTTCAGTCTCTGACTAACATGGTCCGATCAGCATTTAAAATGCCTCTGGCGGAACCATCAACCACTACTGTTTCCTCGCTGGGGTCGCTGAAAGCTCCCCAGACTGTCTGTTCCTTCCCAATCCACCCTTTATTGGAAGGGCTTATTTACCAGGATTGGGAGCATCCTGATAAAATATTTACTCCCCCCAAGAGATTTCCAGTGATCTATCCCATGGAGGATAAGTTCATAAAAAAACTGGAGGGTCCCTACAGTGGACGCAGCCATCTCTTGTGTGAATAAATCACTGACATGTCCAGTAGGTAATGTTCCAATGTTCAAAGACCCAATAGATAAAAAATTGGAGTCTTTACTAAAATCTGCTTTCTCTACAGCAAGCATGGTGACACAACCTGCAGTAGCAGCGATTGGAGTCTGCCAAGCAGTGAAAGATCAGTTGAAACAAGTCTTAAGGGACTTACCAGATCAGCAGGCTCTTGCCCTAGCTGACCTACCTAGAGCCTTGTGTTTTGCGGTGGACGCCATAAAGGATACAATCCAACAGGCCTCCCGCTTTACGCTGTAGACATATGCGTAGGCTTCTATGGCTCAAAAACTGGTCTGCTGAAGCTCCCTGTAAGAAATTGCTGATTAGCTTCCCATTTCATGGAGAACGCTTATTTGGAGAAGATCTGGACAAGTATATCCAGAAAATTTCTGCCGGTAAAAGTACACTCTTGCCGGTTAAGAACAAGGGTAAAAGTCCTTCTTTTAAGAGGCCTACTTCTCCAGTCCCTGGCACATCGGCTGTGAAACAGTTCCGACGGCCTCCGCGGTCAAATCCAGGGGGCAGAAATCAGGGACAATCACAGGGTAACAAGAAACCCTGGGTCAAGAGAGGTACAAAACCTCCCCCCAAGTCATGAAGGGTTGCCCCCACTCAATCGGGTGGGGGGAAGACTTCAGTTGTTCACAGAGACCTGGTGGGACACCATCAGAGACAGATGGGTGATCTCCGCAATAAGTCTGGGATACAAGCTGGAGTTAAAAGACACTCCTCCTGCCCATTTTATGAGGTCAAACGTGCCAAGCGATCCCCAGAAGAGAGGATCCCTCCTTCTGGCACTAGAACAACTATGGCTTCAAGGTGTAATCATGAAGGTTCCCTTGGAAGAAAACGGGTTCGGGTTTTACTCGAACCTTTTCACAGTCCCCAAACCAAATGGGGACGTGAGGCCCATATTAAATCTAAAAGGGCTAAACAAGTTCCTACATATCAGGACTTTTCGGATGGAGTCGATCCGATCGGTGGCCACCGCCCTACAAGGGCAGGAATGGTTAGCCTCGATCGACATAAAGGATGCTTATCTGCATATTCCCATCTTTCCGGCCCACCAGAAATTTCTACGCTTTGTAGTAGAAGGGCGCCATTTTCAGTTCAGAGCCTTACCTTTCGGTCTGGCCACAGCACCACGAGTGTTCACAAAAATTCTGGCCCCACTATTGGCCAATCTAAGAACACGGGGTGTAACGATAATGGCATATTTAGACGACCTGCTACTAATAGACCACTCAGTGGAAAAACTGGAAGTAGCTATTCACGAGACAATCAAGTATCTGGAATATCACGGTTGGATTATCAACCGAGACAAGTCAGCTCTAAGACCAGTCAAAAGTCTGGAATACTTGGGGCTAAGGCTGGATTCAAATCAGAGAAAGATTTTCTTACCTCCAGAGAAGGTGTCGTCTTTGAAAGATTTGACCCACTTAGTGGGTACAAAAAGAAAACCATCCATACGCCTGTGCATGAGGCTGCTGGGAAAAATGGTGGCTTCATTCGAAGCAGTACCCTACGGTCAATTCCATTCAAGGAACTTGCAGAGGGCCATACAGTCAGCCTGGAACAAAAAAGTTCAGGCTTTAGACTTACCAATGTCCCTGTCCCCTTCCGTTCGCAAGAGCCTCCATTGGTGGTTGGTGCCCCAGAATCTGGAAAAAGGGAAACCCTTCAGTCCGGTTTCTTGGAAGGTGGTCACTACAGATGCCAGCCTCATAGGCTGGGGGGCAGTACTGGAGCAATGGTCTCTCCAGGGCAAGTGGTCAGAAGCAGAGAAGGCCCTGCCCATCAATCTCTTAGAGATACAAGCAGCCCGGTATGCCCTAGTAGCATGGACATCCAAACTCCAAGGATCCCCTGTCAGAATTCAATCAGACAATGCCACAGCAGTGGCATATATCAATCACCAGGGTGGCACCAGGAGTCGTGCAGCCCAGAGGGAAGCGAATTGCATCCTGGAATGGGCAGAAAGATATGTCCCAGCCATATCCGCGGTTTTCATCCCAGGAGTGGAAAATTGGAGAGCGGACTTTTTAAGTCGCCAGCAATTATGCCCGGGGGAATGGTCTCTTCACCCCGAGGTTTTCCAGGCAATATGCCAGCGGTGGGGAACACCGGATGTAGATCTGCTAGCATCCAGATTCAACGCAAAGGTGGACAGATTTGTGTCTCGCACAAGGGATCCCCTAGCTTGCGGCTCGGATGCCCTAGTGTTCCCTTGGGATCAGTTCAAGCTGATATATGCATTCCCACCGCCACAATTGTTACCGCGATTAATCCGCAGAATCCGGGTAGAAAAGAAACCGGTGATTCTGGTGGTTCCAGCGTGGCCCCGAAGGGCATGGTACGCGGAGATTGTAAAAATGTCAGTGGGGAGTCCTTGGACCCTCCCACATCGTCTGGACCTGCTTTCGCAAGGACCGATATACCACCCTTCCTTACCAGCCCTAGGTTTGACGGCCTGGCTATTGAAGCCCACATTCTAAAAAAGAGAGGTCTCTCTAATCCTGTGGTATCTACCATGATCAATGCCAGGAAGCCGGTATCCAGGCAGATCTATTATAGGATCTGGAAGGCGTACATCGCGTGGTGTGAGGCCAAGAAATGGCATCCGCGTAAGTACGTAATAGGTAGGATTCTGGACTTCCTACAGTGGGCTGTGGATAGGAAGCTTGCCTTGAGTACTATCAAGGGTCAGATTTCGGCCTTGTCAATATTTTTTCAAAGGCCCTTGGCTTCGCATTCACTAGTCAAAGCTTTCATACAAGGAGTGATGCGTATTAGCCCTCCGGTTAGTATTCCCATATGTCCATGGGACTTAAACCTGGTTCTGTCGGTTCTACAGAAACAACCATTTGAACCATTGCAGCACATTTCCTTGGTTCTTCTCACCAGGAAATTGATTTTCTTAGTAGCCATTTGTTCGGCTAAAAGAGTATCGGAATTAGCCGCCTTGTCCTGTAAGGAGCCATATCTGGTTGCCCATAAGGACAGAGTAGTATTACGTCCTCATCCAGCCTTTCTTCCTAAGGTGGTATCGAGGTTTCATTTGAACCAAGATGTGGTTCTTCCTTCCTTTTTTCCCCAAACCTAGTTCGGTAGAGGAAAAGTTATTGCATTCTTTGGATGTAGTAAGAGCAGTTAAAGCTTATCTAAAAGCCACTGCTCAGATTCGTAGAACGGATACTTTGTTTGTTCTGCCGGAAGGCCCCAGAAAGGGTCAGGCAGCATCAAAATCTACTTTAGCCAAGTGGATTCGACAGGTCATAATACAAGCCTATGGCTTGAGAAGGAGATCGCCTCCGTTCAAAGTTAGGGCGCACTCCACAAGAGCAGTTGGAACTTCATGGGCAGTGCATCACCAGGCCTCCCTGGCTCAAGTCTGTAAGGCCGCAACATGGTCTTCAGTACACACGTTTACTAGATTCTACCAGGTAGACGTTAGAAATCAGGAGGATGTCGCCTTTGGGCGCAGTGTGTTGCAGGCCGCAAAAGATCCTCATACCTGATGGCGCCCAGCTTATGTATAGTGTATCCCTCCCCTCATTTGGCATTGCTTTGGGACGTCCCATTAGTAATGACTAAGTCGCTCTGTGTCCCGTGATGTACGAAATAGAAAAAGGGATTTTTATAACAGCTTACCTGTAAAATCCTTTTCTTGGAGTACATCACGGGACACAGAGCTCCCACCCCTCTTTTTGGGACACTTATTGCTTTGCTACAAAACTGAGGTGCTCCCGGATGGGAGGGGCTTATATAGGGGAGGGTACTTCCGGTTTTGGAAGTTGCCAGTGCCAGCACCTGAAGGTATCTATATAACCCATTAGTAATGACTAAGTCGCTCTGTGTCCCGTGATGTACTCCAAGAAAAGGATTTTACAGGTAAGCTGTTATAAAAATCCCTTTATACAGCACAGTGCTTGTGCTGTGTAATTTGGTCCCCTGTATCACCTGAAATACTTGGTTGATCCTCTATAAACTGACCACGGTTTATTATGGCTGCTGAGCCCTGACATTGTGGTCAGTTTACGTGCCTCCGTCATTCACAGCTCTCCTCTCTGCTGCCCTCTGTCCTCCCCCCTTCTCCCCTCCCTGTCTGTCAGCTCTGTGTCAGGACCCAGCCCCTCCTCCTACTGCTGAAATAACTGCTTATAACTTTATATAATCCTGTTTGTTCCCTAATGCTGTGTGCTCTCTGTGTTTTATATAAAAAAAAAATGCTGTGTATACCCTGTGTAGCCCTCACCTGACTGGCTGGCTTTCTCCTCTATTCTCCCGACTGACGTCAGCGGGGGATTTTTGACCCCTCCTGCTCTAGCTGTCAGATTGGGAGAGGGCAAAGCCGGCCGGTCGCGTGAGGGCCGAGCGGCGATCTGAAATCAGGTACACGCAGCATTTTTTTTTTTAATAAAACACAGACAGGGGCACACAGCATTAGGGAGCAAACAGGATTATATAAAATTATTAGGGTTGTCCCGATACCGATACTAGTATCGGTATCGGGACCGATACCAAGCATTTGCGCGAGTACTTGTACTCGCGCAAATGCTCCCGATGCTTCACCCGATGCTTCACCCGATACTTTTTTTTTTTTTTTGTGGCCGGAGAGGGCGGGAGGAGTCAGTGGCTGGGGAGGGCAGGAGAGAGGGCGGGGGAGTGCGGGCGGAGTCTGGCCGGAGAGGGCGGGAGGAGTCAGTGGCTGGGGAGGGCGGAAGAGGAAAGTGCGGGCGGAGTCTGGCTGAAGAGGGCGGGCACAGTCGGTGGACGGAGTCCGCGGGCGGAGAGCGAGTCCCTCACCTGCAGTTGAACCTGGTAAGCTGGCAGGGGTTCAGGGCGCAGCCGCATCAGGATCGGTGACCGGTGCTGTCACATTCGGTCGCCGTCAGCGGCTGAACGTCCCCACGCCCATCTTGGTACACCCTGCACTCGGCTGCAGTAAGCAGCAGCAGACATCTTGTTACACCCAGCCCGAGCTATATGGGCTGGGTGTAACAAGATGTCTGCTGTTGCTTACTGCAGCCGAGTGCAGGGTGTACCAAGATGGGCGTTGCAGCAGTTTTTTTTTTTCTTAAATCCTGTGTCATTTCCCCCCCACCCCCCGCAGCATTTCAGTGCCAGCCACCTATCAGTACCCACAAGTGCTACCTATCAGTGGAATCAGTGCCATCTACCAGTGCCACCTATCAGGTGGCACTGGTAGATGCCACTGATTGCACTGATAGGTGGCACTTATGGGCACTGATTGCACTGATAGGTGGCACTTGTGGGCACTGATAGATGGCACTGATTGCACTAATAGTGCAATCAGTGCCATCTATCAGTGCCCACAAGTGCCACCTATCAGTGCCCATAAGTGCCATCTATCAGTGCCCATAAGTGCCACCTATCAGTGCCCATAAGTGCCACCTATCAGTGCCCATAAGTGCCACCTATCAGTGCCCACAAGTGCCACCTATCAGTGCCCACAAGTGCAACCTATCACTGCCCACAAGTGCCACCTTTCTGTGCCCACAAGTGCCACCTATCAGTGCCCACAAGTGCCACCTTTCTGTGCAATCAGTGCCACCTATCAGTGCCCACAAGTGCCACCTATCACTGCCCACAAGTGCCACCTTTCTGTGCCCACAAGTGCCACCTATCAGTGCCCACAAGTGCCACCTATCAGTGCCCACAAGTGCCACCTATCACTGCCCACAAGTGCCATCTATCAGTGCCCCCAAGTGCCACCTATCAGTGCCACCTATCACTGCCCACAAGTGCCACCTATCAGTGCCCATAAGTGCCATCGATCCGTGCCCATAAGTGCCACCTATCAGTCCCCATCTTTCAAACCGTCACATGACATTGAAAAAAAGTATCGGTAATCGGTATCGGCGAGTACTTGAAAAAAAGTATCGGTACTTGTACTCGGTCTTAAAAAAGTGGTATCGGGACAACCCTAAAAATTATGACAGTGGCTTGGATGATGGCGGTCAGCAGAGCTTCTGCTCATTTACTAAGCTCTGGCGCAATTGCACTTTGCAAAGTGTTCAGCGTATTTGCCTTTAGTAAATCAACCCTTATGTGTCCATGCATACATAGGCTTTTAGAGGAGTGTAGGAGCTGCAGAGTTTAGAGGCAATATACAACTTTACTCAAACAAGTACAAACTGAAAATATAATCCCTTTATCACTTCTTCTAATCTGCTTGTGATGTTCAGTGTAAAAAAAGTTTGCTAGGTCGAGACCTAGTTACATGACATGCTGCACTGAGACTTCTGTATTCCAGGCACTCAGTTACAAGCAGAAGATGCACAGCAGTTCAAATCTAATATTTGAAACTAGACCTCAGAGGTTGCAATGTGAAACATCCCCAATGAGACAGAGGTTAGAAGCAGACTCTCTATTTCCTAAGGCAAGGCACATTTGGATTAATTATATGTCTTACTTTTCTGTCTCAATAAGTATTCCGCTGCAAGCGTTCTACAATCAGAATCCTTGGAGGAATTGTATTAGAGAAAGTTATGAATTTTGCACAAGATGCTCAGAATGGTTGTTTATAGATCTAGTGAGCTGCATAATGATTCACGTTTCTGCACTTCCAAGAGGCTTGTAAAGATTTGTTGAGCAAAACCCTTTTAAAGCGGTGTTCCACCCAAAAGTGGAATTTCCGCTTAAACCACTCCTCGCCCCCTTACATGCCACATTTGGCAAGTCATTTTTTTTTGGGGGGGGGGGAGTGGGGGCTTCAGTAGGAGTGGGACTTCCTGTCCCACTTTCTCCTTCCGCCCAGGGACCGCTTAGGCGACTCGTCATATCGCCTTTTGGCAGCCCCTCCCTGTAGGCGATCACCTGGGACACGTGACAGGTCCCAGGCGATCGCCTGTCCACTCAGATTGCGCAGCGCGGCTCGCGCACGCGCAGTGAGTGCCCGGCCGTGAAGCCGAAAGCTGTCACGGCCGTGCGCCCACAGTTAGAATGGAGGCGCCGGCGGAGAGGGGGGGGGGAGAGGAGCGTTGCTGGACAGTGGAACAGGTAAGTGTCTGTTTATTAAAAGCCAGCAGCTACACTTTTTGTAGCTGCTGACTTTTAATAAACATAAAAAAGGCTGGAACTCCCCTTTAACCTCCTCTCTTTATTTGGTCTTTGTAATAGCTGAAGTGGACCTGTCAGAGAAACAAATGTTTTATATCTACTATGCTGGTCAGTTACTTTCATTAACTCAATCTCGAGGTGGGAGTAGAAGCTTTTGGTGCCAATGTTTTAGAAGATAAAGTAAGAACACCATACCTCCCAACTTTTGAACTTCAGAATGAGGAACGCTTGAGGGAGGAAGTGACCTGCGACGCGCGTAGGTTGGCAAAATGGGTGTGGCCAAATGCTTAAGAGTGGGAGGGGCTGAAGGGGCATGGTTTTAAAAAATGCGCTTCCTTGTACTTATAAAAAATGCTTTGCTTGCTGTGCCAACAAGCTGGAGTCTTACAGACACAAACCCCAGCACAATCGTTTCGTACAGAGTGCAAGGTTAAGGAACGCATTACGTACAGAGTGCAAGGTTTAGGAGTGTGTTATGTACAGAGTGCAAGGTTCAGGAATGAAATTCATACAGAGTGCAAGGTTCAGTAATGCGTTACGTACAGAGTGCAAGGTTTAGGAGTGCGTTTCGTACAGAGTGCAAATTCATACAGGGTGCAAAGTTCAGGAATCAAATTCAGGTTCCGGAATGCGTTACAGAGTGCAAAGTTCAGGAATACGTTACGTACAGAGTGCAAAGTTCAGGAATACGTTACGCACAGAGTGCAAGGTTCAGGATATGCTTTACGTACAGAGTGCAAGGTTTAGGAATGTGTTACATACAGGGTGAAAGGTTCAAGAATGTGTTACGTACAGAGTGCAAGGTTCAGGAGTGCATTTTGTACAGAGTGCAAGGTGCGTTTTGTACAGAGTGCAAGGTTCAGGAATGCCATACGTACAAAGTGCAAGGTTCAGGAGTGTGTTACATACAGAGTACAAGGTTCTGATGTGCGTTTTGTACAGAATGCAAGGTTCAGGAGTGCGTTTCGTACAGAGTGAAAGGTTCAGGAGTGCGTTACGTACAGAGTACAAGGTTCAGGAGTGCGTTACGTACAGAGTGCAAGGTTCAGGAGTGCGTTTTACAGAGTGCAAGGTTCAGGAATTGGTTAAAATGCAAAGACACCAATTAATAAAACATTACAGGAGCTGAGGCAAGAACGGAGGCATCAGATGGCTAACAAATAAGTGCAGCCAGGGATTGGTGGGCATAGCGGCAGGCGTATGGGCGCACTCAGAGTGAGTGAAGCTGTCAAGTCCAACCTCCTGATGCCGGGGATGGGCAGGGCTGATATTCAAGGCTCCGCCCCCTTTGTCAGACAACCTATGCATAGACAGTTTATACATTGCTGGCCGCGGAAGAAGGTGGCAGGGGGCAGGACCAATTGTAACTACTGCATGTGCACCCACAGCGGTGTAAAATAAACCTAAATGTTACACCACTGTGGATACACATACAGTAGTTACAATTGGTCCTGCCCCCTACCACTTTCTTCCCCGGCCAGCAATGTATAAACGCTTGCTGTTTGTCTATGCGTGTGTTGTCTGACAACACCGGGACTGTGGGACAAAGCTGAAATGTGAGAAAGTCCCGCCCAATCCGGGACTGTTGGGAGGTATGAGAACACTAAGAAGGTTCACTTTAATGCACAGCTTCACAGATGCAAATATGGATATTCCTTTTGCTTCCCCACCAGGTAAAAAAAGAATAAAAGCTATTTTTTCCCTGAAGTTCAGCCTTAGGCTGGCCATAGATGGAATGAATTTCTTTCCTGCAACCATGGACAGTGTTGATAGAGGAATCCCTTCTGCCAAGCCATTGTGCTCTCCCAGCGAGGGGGGGGGGGGAGGTTAATTAGGGGAAGCCATCCCTGCAGGCAGAAGACAGAAATCGCAAGAGAATCTGTCAGGCTGGTTATATCCAAGTTGATAGATCGATATACTTGGCACATTCAGCCTGCTCATTAACAGTTTGAATCTCGAGATAATTGTATGTAATTACAATGTGGTTCATTCAGCCTGCCTATACATGGTTTGAATCTCAGCCGGTTCAGCAGGAATTCGAACCGTCTATGGCCAGCTTTGGGGACTCATGTCAACTGGTGATGTTTTGGAATGCAAGTCCGACACATGTCTGATGCATGGTCAAAAACTTTATTAGCTGGGTACCAATACATTACCTCTAATGATGTGTGCCCACAGTGGGGGCATTCTGTGATTGGACAAGAGGAGATTGTGATGGTAATATGCTACTTGTCCAATCACAGAATCTTTGAAAATAATACAAGATGTTTTCTGAATGGCGAAGGTGCACAGTTCAGCAGTGACATCACTGTCAGAGGGTACATGTAAGTAATATTAAACATTTTTAGAGGTACATTACTGGTACATAGCTAATGTCCCAATAAAGTTTTTTCCCACACTTCAGATTTAACTGAGCAGTACATATGGCAGTTCAAAGCTGCGTTTTTCTAGTCAAACATGTGCATTTGTATGTGAATAACAAACAGTTTGAAAAGAATGCCTGTCAAAACAGCCCTAAAGCTAGCCATAGATGAAAAAAAAAATTTGGTTCAACAAGCGATTCTCCCATCCACACATTCAAGGTGGACAAGGGAAACTTCTCCACTGTGTCATTGTATTCTGACAGTGGGGAGACTTCTCTGCCATCAAAATACACTGATCAGCACTGCAAGCTATAGCCTGCAGTGCTGACTGAGAGGAAATTTTCCAGCGGTCGATTGGTAGATTGACTTCTGTACAACCACAGTGCCCATATGTGGTTTGAAATTCAGCCAATCCCTGCTGAACTGGCCGAATTTCTTTCCATCTGGATTATCAATCTAGTTTAAAGGTGCCTGCTATACAGCCTATTAGATACTGAGTACAGGTTTACCTAAAGTGTTAAAGTGGTTGTAAAGGCAGAAGTTTTTTTTATCTTAATGTATTGTATGCATTAGGATAAAAAGCCTTCAATGTGCAGCAGCCCCCCTTACACTTACCTGAGGTCCCTCTCTGTCCAGCGATGTCCACGAGTGTCTCAGCCATCCGAGATTCTCCCTCCTGATTGGCTGAGACACAGAAGCGGCGCCATTGGCTGCCGCTGCTGTCAAGCAAAGTCAGCTAGCCAATCAGGGGAGAGAGGGGGCGGGCCAGGACGGGGCTCCGTGTCTGAATGGACACAGGGAGCTGTGACTCGGCTCAGGTGTCCCCATAGCAAGCTGTTGCTGTGGGGGCACTGAACAGGAGGGAGGGGCCAGGAGCACAGAAGAGGGACCCGAGAAAAGGAGGATTGGGGCTGCTCTGTGCAACATGTTTGTTATTTTTATAGGAAAAAAACAAGACTTTACAATCAAGTTTAAAAGTTAGGTAAAGTTTTAGGGTTCAGGTAGGAAAGGTTTACATCCTGGGGACAGGTTTTAGCTGATTATGTTGGGATAGAGGTCAGACACATCTAGAAGCATGGTTTTATTTAGCCATTACCATACTGCTAAAGTGTGAGCACTTTGAAGTGCCTGCAAATCCCATTATTAATCTTCAAATCCTCCTCTGTGCACACAGACAATCTTCTGATAAGGACCAAGCTGAAACACGACCTTGATTTAGAGCTAATGAGAACATTGCTGACACTTTTCCAGCACTGGATAACAGTAATAAACCTCACATTTTAGTTTCAAATATTAGATAAAAAATACGAATAACAACTTCTCCAGCCAAACTGAATCTCATTTATCAAAAGTATCTCGAAGAACTGTCTGTTTTGCACATAACACCAAGGGGTTTAAAAAAAACATTAGTGTACGAATGTCTTAAATATACTCACAGGTGAAAAAAATATTCCATATATATATCAGCGTGCCCTTTGAGAACGTTTTTATTAAACAAAACTAGTCAGGGCGGTGCAGCGCACTGACGTCACTACCACGTGACCCCGCTAGCACGGGCGAACGCCACTTTTTATGCTGGCAATTTTTTAAATATTGTTTTATTACTCTGCTGTTCGTTTGTATACCTCTACGCATTGGGAATAAATTTATACTGAGGTAATACACTACTGGAGTCTATTTCTCCTTTTTTTCATGGTTCCTACACAAACTCGGAGGTTTGTTTTATTATTTTGGAGTGATTAATCGCAGCAGCTGGAGTGAAAGGATCAGCACAACAGATGCTAAGAACCTATACTGGGATCATCACTCCGTGAAATCAGGTGGATAAACTCCTGTACCCCGCAGAGGGTGATATCTGCAGGCTTGTCAGACCTCGCCACAGTGGAGGTACACCACCTCTGGTAACGTACCCATCTCTTACACATTTACTCACCGCGGTGGATGTGGTCTTCTCTGACATCTGTGGATTCTTTGGGATATCTCTCCTACACCATCATCCTTCCTCTTGAACATTTCTATCAAAGTTTTTTCCCTCCCCTTCTTTCCAGTGTGAAAGAAACATTTATACATATGTGGTGGACATTGTTTTTGTATTATTTTGTATTATTTTGTGTGTTTTTCAAGTTTTTCAAGGACTCTTTTTCAAACACATATACGCATTTGCATAGTATTGCTGCTCAGCTTCAGGTGGTTAATTATTTATTTTGATTGACTGATCAGCTTATGGTAATTAGTGTTTATCAATGTTTGCACCTTTTTATCATATATCCACATGTATTCTGTTTTCATCTAGTATTATATATGGTTGGACTATGTTCATAGGTATCATTTGACACTTTTCACTTTGTGTTACCTGTGTCGTTTATCAAGTTCGCATTTTTAATTAATTATTTTGGGCGCGATATTTTTTAATTTATATATATATTTATATATATATATAGATATAGATATATATATCTATATATATATATCTATATATAGTTGAAAAAAGTTCCATCCAGTTCAACCTATGTGTGAGTTTTTTGCTATTCAGCACTACGCTACTTTAATTGCCAATTGCTCAGTCTTGCAACACTGTATGCAAATAAAATTTATATACAGTAATTTTTTCACACAAATAGAGCTTTCTTTTGGTGGTATTTGATCACCGCTGGCTTTTTCATTTTTTATTATATAAACGGAAAAAGACAGAAAATCCTGAAAAAACAAACAATATTTTCTACTTTCTGTTATAAAACATATCCAATAAAAAAATAAAATTTCTTTATAAATTTAGGGCAAAATATATTCTGCTAGATGTCTTTGGTAAAAAAAAAAAAAAAATCCCAATAAGTGTATATTAATTATTTTGTGTGAAAGTTATAGCGCCTACAAACTATGGTATATACTGGAATTTACGCAGCTATAGACGCTATACTGTAATGGTGGTGATCAATGACTCCCAGTGAGACTGTGATAGTGTGACAGCCAATCTGGCGCTAACAGATCCTTGCTGGGTGGTACACTAACTGATACTGACTTCGCTAGTGACACTAATACAGTGATCAGATACAATACTGTACACGGACACTGTACTAATGAGAGTGGCTAGGAAGGGGTTAACATCTAGGGGTAAGTAAGGGGTCAACTGTGTGCCTAACAAGTGTAATGTGTGCTGCTTTAACTTACAGATCTGGCTGTTTATTCTCCCTGCTTTACAGAGAGAAGAAGCAGCCAGATTGCTGCTCTGTGTACAAAGCCCTGTGTGTTTGTAAACACAGGACTCTGTTTTGTGATTAGCTACAGCCAATCAGCAGGTCCATAGACAAAATCATTGGCTGGGACCTGCTGACAAAATTGTGCTGTAGCCAGTGACCCCTGAACCTGGAAAACATACATGTACGTGATCCAGCCTGGCTGTGCTGCCTGCCCGCAGTAAATGTACTGTGGGCGGGTGGCAGCAAGTTAATATTACTGTCAACTATTACTGTCAAATTACCCTGAAGCCTCGTACACACGATCGGATATCCTATGGATTCTAATCCGATGGTTTTGTCCATCGGAAATCCGATGAAGCCGACTTCCATCAGTCTTGCATCAGTCAAAAAACCGAGCGTTCCAAACGCGGTGACGTAAAACACCCCGATGAGCTGAGAAAAATTAAGTTCAATGCTTCTGAGCATGCGTCGACTTGATTATGAGCATGCGTGGGTTTTTTATCCGATGGACTTGCCCATAGACGATCGGAATTTGCTATCGTTTTTTGATCCATCGGAAAAATTTAAAACATGTACTATTTTTTAAAACCGATGGAAAAAAGACTGATGGGACCCATACACGATCGGTTTGTCCGATGAAAAAAGTCTATCGGACTGTTTTCATCGGTAAAACCGATCGTGTGTACAGGGCTAAAGAGTTATTTTCACCTGTAAAAACTAAAGAGAAAACATTTTTTTGACTGAGATATTTCAGGAAAAAAAAGACAGACATTATGGACACTAGTTGGGGCTAACAATCATAGGAGATAATCATATCACAAACAATACAGCGACCATTTGTTGGGCCTGTGTGAATGCTTAGAACATCCGCACTGCAAATTTAGACTCCCTCTTTCAGGTGAAGATGTAACTTCAGCTGAACCCTGATGCAAAATGTGAATAACCTCCTCTTATTAAAGGACACTTCCACCCCAATATATAACAACATGCTTTATCTCTTGTTTCAGTAGCTGTGAAACTGCCTGATATTTGCAAGTGGTCACACAGCAGCTGAAACTTAAGCCCCGTACACACGGTCGGACTTTTGGCCAACAAACTTCGTTTTGAGCAAGTTGGACCAACAATCCGACCGTGTGTACGCTCCATCGGACAAACTTTTTTTGCTTTTTTCTTGTTTTCATCGGACAAAAGTTGGGTCTGCAAACGGACAAACTTTTGCCCAACAAAAGTCCGATGGAGCAAAGTCCGACCGTGTGTACAGAAAACCATCGGACTTTTGTCCGATGGACAAAACAACTAATGTTAAAATCAACCAACAATAGCAGAAGTTGACCAAAGGGTGGCGGTAAAGAGCAGAAAAACCACGTGATGTTGCAAAAAGTTTTGGGAAAGTTTGCAGAAAAGTCCGAGCATGTGTATGCTATGGGTGTTCCCGGCCAACTCCGTTCTGACAAAAAAACACGGAAAAGTCAGATGGAAGTCCGACCGTGTGTACGAGGCTTTAAAGTCAGGCTTCCAGTGGGAATGGCTGCTAAGTAACCTGACAGGTGGGTGGGTTTACTGGAGAGAAAGAGCTCAGGTGTGGTGGTGTTCATTGGCAGTTAGAAGAGGAAGGCGGCGGGGCAGTGACACAAAGACAGCAAAATGGCAGGCTCTGAAAAGTTTGATCACGTTCTCCTTAGCTGTTAAAATAGTTCCCCAAAAAGTGTTTATCCTGTATGGCCTAGAACTACTTTTTAATAATGCCTAGCGTGCAAATGCCCCATACAAACCTGTGGGCATTCATGCATCTTTCCTTTATCAAACACATTATACTGCTGCTGTATTTGCATTAGTGTAGCTAAAGCCAAAGTACTTTAGGCAGGGCAGAAAGTGATGGGAAAATACAAAAGAATATAGGTGTCCCCAAACAGGAATAGAGGGGAAATGTTTCAATGGGGTCCAGTCCAGTGACAGCTTCTCACAGTATGCATCAGAAGCTGCTGCAAGCCTGATAAAGTCTGCTTCATTTCCTGGCTGGAGCACTTCCAGCATCATCAAGGCCACTCCCCCCTAGCCTGATTTAAGTTTTTTTAAGCACTGATTCTCAGCATCACATAAAAGTGTTATATAGGGTTCACATAAAAGTGTTACATAGGGTTGCCTGCATGTAAATACATTCTGCAACATAACTCCTCCAGACTGACACCCATCGAGGCATTTAGATATTTGCATAACTCCTCCCGAGAGCCAGTCCACTGTTTGCATCAGGGCTGAGGAATAATGAGGCAGGGTGTTGTGATTTTTTTTTTTTTTTAGGAAATAATGTACAGCCCCTCCCACCAGCATTGCACTGATAAGCACAGAGACCCAGTGATAATGTCACTGGGCATAGGCTGGGCACATCCAAATCACTGTGTGTGGTGCCAATTCCCCTACTGTCCAGACTTCCCCCATGTTAGCCCCCCCCCCCTCCGCTCCACAGTGCTGCTAGCTTCCCTCCTCTCCCCTAGGTGCTGCAAGGGATATTTCAGGATAGAGATTAAGGGAAAGGGCTAGTAAACAGTAGGATTTTTATAACAGCTTACCTGTAAAATCCTTTTCTTGGAGTACACCACGGGACACAGAGCTAGTCATTACATAATGGGTTAAGGGTCACCAGCGGTGATTGGACACTGGCACAACCAATGGAAGAGAGTTCCCCTCCATATAACCCCTCCCATCAGGGAAGTACCTCAGTTTTGTAGCAAAGCAGTAAGGTTCCCATAAGAAGGGTGGGACCTCTGTGTCCCGTGGTGTACTCCAAGAAAAGGATTTTACAGGTAAGCTGTTATAAAAATCCTATTTTCTTTATCGTACACTACGGGACACAGAGCTAGTCATTACATAATGGGACGTCCCAGAGCAATGCTCATATGAAGGGGGGGAGACACAGATCAAACAGGCCGCTTGCGGACCAGAAGCCCTATACTGCTGCCTGCAGCACACTTCGCCCGAAGGCGGAATCCTCATGTCCTTTCACATCTATTTGATAGAATTTGGAAAATGTATGGACTGAAGACCAAGTTGCAGCTTTACAGATCTGAGCCATCGAAGCCTGGTGGTGCACTGCCCATGAAGCACTTATCGCCCTGGTAGAGTGCGCCTTAACAGGAAAAGGAGGAGTCCTGTTCTTTAAACCATAAGCTTGAACAATTACTTGTCTAATCCACCTGGAAATGGTGGATTTTGATACCGCTTGGCCCTTCTTGGGCCCATCTGGTAAAATAAACAAAACATCTGTTTTACGTATCTGAGCGGTTGCTTGCAGATACACCCTTACCGCTCTCACTAGATCTAGAGAGTGTAATAATTTTTCCCCCGCCGTCCGCGGGTTTGGAAAAAAAGAAGGCAGAACAATGTCTTGATTCAAGTGAAAAGCCGACACCACCTTAGGCAGAAAAGCCGGATGGGGTCGTAGTACGATTTTGTCCTTGTGACAAATTAGATAAGGCTCTTTACAAGAAAGAGCTGCTAGCTCTGAAACTCTCCTAGCAGAAGCTATAGCAATCAGAAAGGCCAACTTCCTACTCAATATAATTAAAGGAATATGGTGAATAGGTTCAAAAGGTTGCTTTTGCAACACTGACAATACCAAATCCCATGGACACAAGGGAGACCTAACTGGAGGATTTATCCTCAGTATCCCCTGCATGAATGTCCGAACTAGGGAGTGAGATGCCAATGGTCTCTGAAAGAAGACTGATAGAGCCGATATTTGACCCTTGATGGTGCTAAGGGCTAATTTCATATCCACTCCTAGCTGGCAAAAAGCAAGAATCCTGCTTATTTCATATTTCTGAGGATTCCAACTTCTGGATTCACACCAGGAAACGTATGCTTTCCAGACTCTATGATAGATGAGTCTGGAGGCTGGCTTTCTAGCATTAATGAGCGTAGAAAGAGCCGGACCAGAGACCCCTCTCTTTTTCAAAATGTGGGTCTCAGCAGCCAGGCCGTCAAATTTAGCCTTTGTAAGGAAGGGTGGAATACTGGACCCTGTGACAGCAGGTCGTGTCGAAGTGGAAGCTTCCAGGGCCTTCCTATCGCCATCTTTACGATCTCGGCATACCAAGGCCTCCTGGGCCAGTTTGGGGCTACTAGGATTACTGGTATTCCCTCCTCCTTGATCCTGCGAAGCAGTCTTTGTAGAAGAGGGATCGGAGGGAATGCATAGATCAGTGAAAACTGATTCCATGGAGTTATTAGAGCATCTGTCCCGTAGGCTAGAGGATCTCTTGTTCTGGAGACAAAGTTGTCCAATTTCTTGTTGAACCTGGAAGCTAGCAGGTCTACATCTGGGTTTCCCCATCTCAGACATATGGCCTGAAAGATCTCAGGGTGAAGAGACCACTCTCCTGGTAGCAGCTGCTGACGACTCAGGTAGTCTGCTTGCCAGTTTTCTATCCCTGGAATGAAGATTGCAGAGATGCAAGGTACATGCTCTTCTGCCCATGCCAAGATCCGGTTCACCTCTCTTTGGGCTGCCCGACTGCGGGTGCCTCCTTGGTGATTGATGTAAGCTACTGCAGTAGCATTGTCGGATTGAACCCGAACTGGGTAGCCCTGTAACCTGTATGTCCAGGTTTTGAGGGCTAGATATACTGCCCGGATCTCTAGCACGTTGATGGGCAGGATCCCCTGAGTCTTGGCCCAGGTTCCCTGGGTAGAAGCCTCCTCGAATACTGCACCCCAGCCCGATAGGCTGGCATCCGTAGACACCACCTTCCAGGCTGCTGGGAGGAAGCACTTTCCCTTCCGTAAATTCCTGGCTTCTAGCCACCAATTGAAGCTGTGGCGTACTTGTGAGGACAGGCGCATGGGTATATCCAGAGCTTGGCTCTTCCTGTTCCAGGAGGCTAAAATATTGCCTTGAAGTAGTCTCGAATGAAACTGGGCGTAAGGGACCCCCTCGAAAGAGGCTACCATCTTTCCCAATAGTCTCATGCAAAGGCGAATAGACGGCCTTTTGTTTGCTTTGACCTTGTGGATCAGGTCTTTCAGAGACTGTATCTTTGGCTCTGGCAGGTATACCCTGTTTTGGGCTGTATCTATGATCATGCCCAGGTACACTATCCTTCTTTGGGCCTGGAGAGAGGATTTTTGTAAGTTTATAATCCATCCTAAATGCTCCAGGTATCCTACTGTAGTGTCTACAGCGTGATCCAATCCCTCCTTTGACTGATCTATTAATAGTAGATCGTCTAGATAGGCTGTTACCGCAATGCCCCGTGTTCTCAGGTTTGCGAACAGAGGAGCTAGCACCTTTGTGAATACTCTGGGCGCGGTGGCTACACCAAATGGCAGGGCCACAAATTGAAAGTGGCGATCTTCTACCGCAAACCTTAGGAATCTTTGGTGAGCGGGGAGGATTGGTATGTGTAGATATGCGTCTTTGATATCTATGGACGCCATGAATTCTCCGCCTTTTAAAGTAGCGACCACGGATCGAATCGTTTCCATTCGAAAATGGCGAACGTTCAGAAACCGGTTTAGAGATTTTAGATCCAGGATGGGTCTGACTTCTCCGTTCGGTTTTGGAATCACAAAGAGGTTTGAGTAAAAACCTGAACCTCGCTCCTTTTGGGGTACCTCTGTAACCACACCTTGAGCTATTAAGTGATTCAAACCTTTGAAGAAGGATCCTCTTTTCTGTGGATCCTTGGAGAGTCTTGAACTTCGGAATTGAGAAGATGGGATCTCTCGAAATTCCAGTTTGTACCCTGAGGATATTGTGGATACCACCCATTTGTCCTGGGTTTCTGTCCGCCAAGTCGCTGAGAACTGACGAAGCCTTCCCCCCACTCGGCCGAGCGGGGGCGCCCCTTCAATGAGAGGTTTTGGGGGCTTGCTTATTAGCTCTTGAACCCCACGGCTTCTTGTTCTTCTGAGCCTGTTCTTTGGCTTTTGTGGGTGGCTGAAAAGGCCGTCGCCACTGGCTGGAGTCAGATTTCCCGGGACCTGGGGAGAGAGTGCGTTTAAAACAAGGTCTCTTGTTTTTCTTTTTCTCAGGTAAAAGTGTCGTTTTACCACTTGATATCTTTTGGATATATCTTTCTAAATCTTCCCCAAATAGGCGTTCGCCATGGAACGGGAAACTTGCCAACAACTTTTTGCATGGGGCTTCCGCTGACCAATGCTTAAGCCAAAGTACTCTGCGCATCTGTACCAGCTGGAGTGTAAGGCGTGATGCCTGTATGATAGAATCTCTCATGGCATCCACTGTGAAGCATAAGGCTTTAGGCAAATTCTCCCAATTTTTAGCCTGCTCTGAAGGCAGCTCCTTCAGCCCCTGCTTTACCTGTTGGCTGATGACCTGACACATACCGACTGCTGCTACTGCAGGTTGGATAATTGAGCCGGCCAAAAGGAAGGAGGATTTCAGTAGGGATTCCAACTTCTTCTCAGAAGGATCTTTAAACACTTGTACATTATCCACTGGACATGTCAGGTTTTTATTTACACAAGAAATAGCCGCATCTACCGCAGGCAGGCTCCATTTCTTTAAAAAATTTTCCTCCATAGGATAAAGAATGTTAAACTTTTTTGGAGGTGAAAAACGCTTATCTGGATGTTGCCAGTCTGCGTACATTAGATCCTCTAGTAACGGATGAACCGGGAAGGAGCATGCACCTTGCAGGGATCTTAATGATCCTAGGGAGGAGACAGGTGATTCTGTTACCTCCAAAGAGGGTAACCTAAATGCAGATCGCACGGCTCCTGCATAGCATTGTACCTGTGACTTTAAAATCTGGGATACCGAAAAAGGCTCATCCGATATCCCTGATCCGTCTGACTCCTCATCCTCTGCTGATGTAGCCTCCTCCTCATCCTCCTCCTCCTCCTCAGGTACTTCTGAAGGGAGGTCCAATACTGGAGGAGATCTGCTTCACTTATTGTCCTTTTTCGAGGATTTAGCGATTAAGGTAGCAATTTTCTCCTCCAGATTATTCAGGGCAGCTGATAAAGTGTCCTCAGTGACATATGCAGGCCCAGGCTTCACTAGGGAAGCCGCCATACCTGACAGAGGTAATGGCTCATCCTGTACAGGTGCATTTGGCAACACAGGAGAGGAAGGTACCGAGTCAGCACAGCTAGAGCCTCCTGTCTCAGGCGGCGGTGCTCTTTTATCTCTTTTTGTCCGCATTACTTCCCCTGGAAGACTTACTGTTTAGACAAAATACAAGGTACCTAAATGCATATACTACCGTGTTCAGTTTAGCAAATACATTAAGTATGCAACTTTTAACACATAACTATGCATAACATGGATGTCTTCTAGGAAGTACCCAGTCCAACCACATGGAGTCTTACGTCCCTGTATAGCTGCTGTGTTTCTCTTCCAGGAACAAGAGAACTAACGAGCTTGCTTGCTGCTGCAGTGCCTCACACTGACAGTCTTTTAAATTTGGCGCCGTTTCTGTGCCTGCGCGCGCCACGTGCCCGCGCGCGCCTTCGGCCCCCCCCCTTCGATAAAGCGCGCTCCCGCGCGCGGCCTTTAGCGCTATGGTGGTGGCCATAGTGAGAGAGGACTCTCATTCGCCCCTGTTCCCACTTACCTGCATCTGCAGGTGTCTGTGTCGGCCACCGAAAGGAGGAGCGGGGTGCCCCAGCAAGCTCAGCAGCGGAGGTGACGAGCAGTGTACTTCGCCGAAGCCGACACTGAACAGAGTGAGGTGAGTATATTCAGCTCTTTACTCCCCCCAGTGGTGGAAAAAAAGAAGACATCCACTCTTGAAAAAAGGTCCCAACTTAGTTATGGACCTTCTAATCTCACCTTATCCACGCCGCAGGTTTTTCTGCTGAAAGTTTTCAGACAGATACCAAACTTCACCCTTCACGGTGGGCTATGTGTGCCAACCTTCAGGGATATGGGTTCCTATTTAAAGGATACCTCTCCCCTGGGCCTTGTACAAGACTCTTACCAGGACTTTATAGCGAAATAGCGAAAGTGCTGGATCTTAGAGCCCAGTCCTCCGAAGAGAGACATTACAGGCGACGCCTCATGGATGAGGCCCGGATCCCATCCAGATTCGGCTTAATTTGTAGGCGTCTTGGATGGATCCGAAAGCCTAGCTCTTTTACCCCCAGAGGGTCTCTTTGGTAGAGCTTTCCTTTAGCACCTCCTAACGCGTCCAACACCTTTCGACACTGGCGAAAAAACTGAGGTACTTCCCTGATGGGAGGGGTTATATGGAGGGGAACTGTCTTCCATTGGTTGTGCCAGTGTCCAATCACCGCTGGTGACCCTTAACCCATTATGTAATGACTAGCTCTGTGTCCCGTGGTGTACGATAAAGAAATGTACTTTACCAGCACCTTCCTTTTCTCAATGAACACACTCACTCACTGTGTTCATTCTTAACGGAAGCATAGTAAATACTGCTTACTATGCTTCAGTTTGTGAATAAACAAAGTCGCTCAGCACAGAGCACCTCCCACTCATTCATTCACAGCTGAGGCTGCAGAGAAAGGCATGTGTGTTTGAGCTTTGGGGTACACATCCTAATGCAATAGGCTGCGCACAACTATGTCACTGGGTCTAAAATAGGATACACAATGAAACTAGAAAAGTTTTATTTAAAAAATATAATTAGCATGTTGATGAGGGGGGAAAAGAGGATCCAGGGAAGGCAAAATATAAGCAGATTAAACTTCCACTTTTAGCCCAGGTTCACACTGGGCAGCGGTAGTGAAGCCGTGCGAGTTCAGCTGAACTCACACAATTTCACTCCCGCATGTAAGTCCCAATTTCGGCCGCGATTACAGAGACATCTGTGCAGGTTTCTGCACAGATGTCAATGTAAATTGTGGCCCGAAATCGCAAAAAGTAGTACAGAAACTACTTTTTGAAATCGGTGTAGCGCCGCAAATGGCGTCGTACCGATTAGGACGGTGTCATTGCCGGCAATTGCCGCCGATTTGACATGCGATTTGACATGTCAAAACGCATGTCAAATCGCACCAGTGTGAACCAGGGCTAATTCAGAGATGGAATTCTGTGCTCTCCTCTGATACACAGATCAGGTCCACAGATCAGAATTATCAGGACAGGAGAGCCTTCTCAAAAAACTCTTCATACCTTTCTAGGAGCTCCTATATTTCAACACAGACAGACTTTATGTTAGACATCTTGACAAATGAGGACCACCAGTGAGGATCAATGATAGATATTCCCAAAGCTGGAGACAATGGGAATAATTGTCAACCACCACACAATGCATGCATTTCACACCATACATTTACACTTGGGTCGCTGTGATTCCTCTGTTGTTCCGAGGTGGAATGTGCAGAGCTTGTTTCCGTGAAAAGTTTGAAAGATGATGCTTTTCCGGCCTTAATGGTAGCGAAAACATATCTTTGTTACAAACAAGTGAAATCACGCCTAATAGAACATGTTACTAGAACTGTATTGGATAACTGAGTAACAATTGATCTTTAACCACTTCAATACCGGGCACTTTAACCCCCTTCCTGCCCAAGCCATTTTCAGCTTTCAGCGCTGTCACACTTTGAATGACAATTGCGCGGTCATGCAACACTGTATCCAAATGAAAGGTTTATGATTTTTTTTCCCCACAAATAGAGCTTTCTTTTGGTGGTATTTGATCACCTCTGCGGTTTTTATTTATTGCGCTATAAACAAAAGAAGAGGGACAAGTTTGAAAAAAACACAATATTTTTTACTTTTTGCTATAATAAATATCCAATTCTTTTTTTTATTTTAATTAAAAAAAATTTCCTCAGGTTAGGCCGATATTCTTCTACATATTTTTGGTAAAAAAAAAAATCGCAATAAGCGTTTATTGATTGGTTTGCGCAAAAGTTATAGCGTCTACAAAATAGGGGATAGAATTATGACATTTTTATTATTTATTTATTTTTTACTAGTAATGGTGGCGATCTGCGATTTTTATCATGACTGCGATATTGTGTCGGACACATCGGCCACTTTTGACAAATTTTTGGGACCATTCACATATATACAGCGATCTGTGCTATAAAAATGCATTGATTGCTGTATAAATATGACTGGCAGGGAAGGGGTTAAAACTAGGGGGCGATCAAGGGGTTAATGTGTTCCCTAGGGAGTAATTCTTACTGTGGGGGGAGGGGACTGACTGGGGGAGGTGACCGATCGGTGTCCCTATGTACAAGGGACACACCATCGGGCTCCTCTCCCTGACAGGACGTGGATCTGTGTGTTTACACACACAGATCCACGGTCCTGCTCAGTTACTGGGCAATCGCGGATGCCCGGCAGACATCGCGGCCACTGGGCATGCGCAACAGGTTCCCAGGGACGCGGCGGTCATATGACGTCTGCCCAGAATGAGAGGCTCATCGTCCCGCCGTCATATGACGGCGGGCGGTGGACTAGTGGTTAAACAAGTGGAACAAATGGCCACCTATTGGATAAAGTACACATGTACTAGTGACTAAAGTAGATGTAAACCTGGTCACTAAAATCTCATATAAGCTCTATAATATTAATGTAAATTCATAAGATTTTTTTTTATTATTCTGCAGCTTTGATCCTGCCATGAAGATCCTTGTTCAGGTACTTCCTGTTATGAAGTCAAAACTTCTCCTAAATGTACTTCTGTATTGCCACCCTGTCACATGCATCCCCGGTGGTAACTACAAGTGGCTGTGCTGGCACACATTGCAAAGGCATGGTTTTGCTGTTGTCACCATCAATAAACTAGTCCAGAACAATGATTTGTAGCTTACACTGGAGTGAGTGCATAAAAGACAATGGCATAAAGAAGTGGCTGAAGGAGGCTGGAGGATATTAGCAGAACGGAAATGTAAAAAAGTACAAAAATATGGAAAAAATGCAATTGTTAAAGTATAACACAATCCCTTTTACAGTTTAGGCAGAGTAGTAAATAGTTAAAAATCCTGTCAGTTTTTATTTTTTCCTGTAGCCACAACAGGAAGTAAGAAGAAACCTCTCCAAAAAAAATTTGGAATTTTGACTTGCCACTAAATTCCATATCTTAGAATATAGTACAGAACACAGGAAGAAAGTCATAGACTGTGGGATATATGCTACTACTGCTGCTGATTGGACACTGGCAAAAGCTTTGATAGGTATGCTCCCAGTTCACCCTCTCATAACTGCCAACTCTATGGGACTACGGTTTTGTAGCAAGCAATAAGGAGAAACAGAGGACAGAGTGGAGGGGCCTGTGTCCTGTACTGTACTCCAGGGTATAGACTTTACACTAGTAAGTCAAAATTCCCATGATCTTAATCATACAGTACAGGTCATGGGACAGGAAGTCATGGACCGTAGGATGTCCCCAAGCAATACACTGAGGGTTGGGCAACAACCTAGCAAACAGGCCCACAAAAGGAAGGGTCATCACACCGTAAACACAGACAAAACAAGACAGTTGAAGCTCCCTGTGGCCAAAGTTCACATCAGCAGAGGCCTAAACATCCACCCAGTAAATTTTTGTAAAAGTATGAACCAAAGACCAGGTGGCGGCCTTGCAAACCTGTAAAATGGATACTTGATGCTGAAAAGCTTAAGAAACACCTACAGACCTGGTGGATTGGACCCTAATAGTAAAGGAAGGAACTTGTACCTTGAGGGTGTAAGCCATGGAAATGAGCAGCCTGAGCCATCTAGCAATGGTGGAAGAGGAAGCAGAATGTTCCTTCTTGGGATCTGCAGGGATGACAGATCCTTTCAGTCTTTCTAAAGGAAGATGATGCGACTAGGCAGACCCTAGCCGCTCTGACCACATCCAGGCAGTAGAGTGAAATCTTGATGTGTTTCAGAGCGGGACAGGAGATACAGAGGTCGATGTGGAGGATAAACATGAGTAACTCTAATAAAGGTCTTGACAAGAAAGTCCAAAGCTTCTGAAATAAAATGATAAGGCAGAAACCTGTCCTGTTTGAGTACTATAAGCTAGATGCTGGTCCTGGCCAGACTGGAAGAAGGCCAGGATGGAAGGATTTGAATATTTCCCTGGGGCTTAGGTGACTACTTTTGCACCAGCCAATGTGATGTAAGTAGTAGCCAAAGGATCTACAATGGCACCTTCAGGTCAAACCAGATGTAGATTTTCTTGCCTTGAGCAAGGTGGAAATGACAGTCAACAATGCCCCTATCCTTTAGGACCTGGGTTTCCAGAGCCATGCCACTAAAGCCAGGGACTGAAACGTAGGGGGGAAAAGTAGGTCTGGCTTGTTTGGAAGAGGCCAAGGTTCATCTGCTATAAGTCTGTGTATATCTGTGTACCAAGTTCTACTGAGTCAATTTGAAGAAATGAGGATCACTTGAATCCATTCCCCCTCTACTGTATCTTGCAGAGCAGTCGAGGGAAAAACTTCACTGAAAAAAATGCATACAACAGTCTGAATGGAGACCAAAGAATGACTAGGGCATCTACCGCAAATGCCTGGGGTTCCCTGGACCTGGCCACAAATCTGTCCAGCTTTTTGTTGGACTGGCTTCTGTCAGACAGACAGCTGTACACACTGTTTGAATGTTGGCCAGTTCCTGCTGGTGTGTGCCCAGCATGAGTGTCATCATTTCCCAGGAGTCTCTGGGCATTACTGTGCCTAAAAATCACCCAGCATGCACCTCTCCCTGAAAACCAGGAAGAAAAAGGCACTGGGCTTCACATGCCCACACATATGATGGATATGGCCACAACATGAGCTGGAGGATATAAGGCAAGTGTTTGCAATGATTTCTGGAACGATTGGGGAGCTATTAATATGTTTTAGGGACTATTTAATGTTATTAATTTTAGCTTGCAAAAAAAATAAAAATAATGCCTGGAACCCCGCTTTAAATAAAGACTCTTCTTATGATCAGTGTTTCAACTCTAATCCACCACTGTGATTGTTCGTCCTCAAAAGGAGTGCACACCACCACCAGTAAAATTGCACGCTCACCTCCCAGATGAGTTAAAACTCATGAATAGATCTCCCCACGAGTTCACACAATCTCCTCCTTTAAACAATCAATGGCGGGTAATCCAGCTAGCTCTTTCCAAACCACCTCTCAGCTTTGCTCAAGATTCCAGGGATTCAGGGCATGTAAATGATAAGTAGAGAGACCATAGTGTTCTCTGTATACAAAATTTATTTCAAGCCCCCAAAAAACAAATTACACTTACAGGATAAAAACATTAAAACCACATATAAAAGCTCCACAGTAGCGCCGCCGTCTACACATTCACGGTGCCTGGCTGGACATCACGTTATCAGCTCTTTCCCTCTAGACGCGTATCGGCCAATCACAGGCCTCCTCTCAGTCACAGGAATGCAATTCGTTTTGCACTCCTGTGACCCGTTTTCAGCGGAGAGCGGTCTGAAGTCCGCTCTCTGCTGACGTCACTGACATCAGTCGGGGCAGCGCGTCATCACGACTTTCAAGTCGGGACCTGCCAGCTGCCCTGATTGCTGGCAGACTCAGCGTATCAGCGAGCCGCTGAGACAGCCTCTCCCCGCCCCTCCACTGCTCAGCTCTCCAATGAGCGTGGAGAAGCAGAGAGGAAAGACGCTGACTGACCGTTCAGCAGCTTTCCTCTTGGGGATCTGCGAGAACCGAGCCATCGGCGATGTTCGTGGCTCGGTTCTCTGTGCACAGATGGCGGGGGACAGATGGAGCATCAGTCTGATGCTCCATCCACTGAGGTCAGTATGAATCAAAAAGAAAAAGAAAACCCATACTTCTCTTTTAATCGCAAAAGAAGAAAACCTCATCTTACCTTATCCACACTGCAGGTTTCCAGAGGAGTCCAAAGTTTACTGTCACGATGAGCATACTCCCGAAGGGGTCTTCAGGGTCTGCGTGCCAAAGAAATTAACCATGGCCCTGAACCTATACCGCACCCTATGGCTAACTGCACTTGTTGCACCACGTGCCAAGGTGAGCTCAGAACACAGGATCCAGTGCCGAAAGCAAACATTTCAAGCCAGAACTGCTGTTGCAGGGTCCAGGTACAGTTCCCAGGACGTTTATCAAGGGTAACTAACCCAGAAAATGCTAGTGGGCCCTGAGAGAATAAGCAGTTGGATCCTGATAGAAGTATCAGTTGGAGTGGTAAAGAATGGTTTAAAAAACTTCCCTACCCCTAACCATCCTTTAATCTAACATGGAATCTCTATTACATGATGACCAGCTGGACAAGCCCCTATCCAATATCTATAAGGCACTTCTTTCATCAGTCCATTTTGGTCTGGAGGATTTTTACTCTGCATGGCAGGAAGATTATGCAGAACTGGACACAGAGGACTGGGAGGATGTCTGGGAGTACCCCTTTTTACAATGAATTGCAGTTTGAGACCGTCTTATTCAGTATAAGTTGCTCCATTTAGTTAACACCCCTTAAATTGAGTAAAATCTATCCCGGGCCTCTGGCCAATGTTGGAAGTGTAGCAGCAATGATGCAGACTTCCGTCATATGCTATGGTCCTGCCCCAATTTGCAATCTTTCTGGGGTACAGTTATTCAGTTCATAACTTAAGTTCATAACCACTATCACAATCCCCCAAACAGTCTTGGTCTGTTTACTGGGCTTGGTGGTTCCCTTGGCACACCGCTGGGCAACCAAAACCCTACTAGGTTTATTATTGTTCTATGCTCGAAAAGCTATTATTTTAAAATGGAAACAACCTGTGGAACCTGCCTTAAAATTTTTGGAAGTCCTTAGTTAATGCAGCTGTACCTCTATACAAAGCAACTTACCTTTCCCGTGCATGCCCGAGTAAATTTGACAAAGTTTGGAAAATATGTCTAGAATCTCCAACCACAAATGCTGAACAATGATGCCTGGTTGGGTGGGAGGTGACATACATACCTCTATAAATCACACATTTAGATAATTATCTTTTATTAAAGTTCTGCTAGCCTAAGACTTTATGCATGTATTTCCAGTACACCTAATGCACCTTTTCATTGTTATGGAAAAGATTCATTGCATTGCTACAGTATAACACAATATTTGTAAGAGCGAGCAGTAACGACTGGATGAACTCTTTTTTTATGCAGGTTTCCACCTGTAGTTGCTGTGTTTTTTTTTCCTTTTTGATTGTTTTGCGCTGTTTGAGCCAGGGAACAACGTCCAAAGGCTCTGTATTTTACAACTTTTTCAGAAAACCAATAAAAAGTATTTAAAAAACAAACAAAAAAACTTCACTAGAAGAACATGTCCATCACGTAAGGGCATTAGCAAAAAACTGGAGTCACATGGAGTGGGTGTGGTTATACGAAGGTGCACAGGGGGTGCTCACAGGAAAGATTTGGCCAGTATCCCTGTTCCATCACCTGAAGGTAGCAGCATATAACCCATGGTCAATGACTTTCTGTTCTGTACTGTACAATGAAGAGATTTGTAAAGGTTGAACTCCAGCCTTCCCTTCAGTCTTGCACAGTTGTAGGCTCCTCTCCTGTTCCAAACTGCTTATTTTAATTTAACTGTACACTGTGAGATTCTCACAAGGTGCCATAGAAGCTGCAGTAGGACAGGTAGAGCCCACCTATGGTTTGAGGACATCTAGCATCATCCAGCCCCACTGTCCCTGGGCTGCCTCTTTTATCCATTGGAATGTATTTCTTTCAGTCATGGAGGCTCAGCAATGGTTTTGCACAGTACAGCTCCGATCTGCCTATTCTTGGGTCCAGGGACCCAAGAGGCGGCTATGGAGGTGCCAAGTGCCCCCATAGAAAACCGCTTCCTACTGGGGCACTAGTGTGTGCTCGCTCCCGCCCCCTGCTCCTTCCTCACTGGCTGTGACTGACAGCAGAGGGAACATATTTTTCCTCATTTCTTGTCTGGCATCTTCCAGTCTGCTGTTCCCAGAACATAAAGTAAGGGGAAATCTTTCCAATGGAGCCCCAGATAGCAGGTAAACCTGCTGGGGGTTCTAATTTAATGGTTAGTAATTTTTTTTTTAAACCATAAGAACATAGACCTTCAAATATAGAGAAACGTGAATTGTTAGTAATTTTAGTTCTGTGACTTGAAGAGCTACTGAAAATTGCCCGTGTAGCTCTGTCCTTACTCTTCATGTTATTACGTTATATACATTTTTGAAAGAGCAGCAGCTTTATGTATGTGCTGTGTTATTCATGTAATAAATGTCCAAAAAAAAAAAGAAAAACATTTTAGCAAGAAAACAACATCCACAAAGATTCTCATAAGTGACCATACCTGGCCATATTGAGTGCAACTTGTATCCAGAACATTCGATAAATGCCTATTAAGAGTGATAATCTTGTATAAGAGCAATCAGTTCTATAAAAGTTTTGAGATGCAATTAGTCCTTACTGTGGTACCATGCGCTGGTTGATCCTCAACATCTGTCCTTTCCTTGTCCTTTGTGCTTTCATTGTTATCCTGGACAAAACAAACATCATCCACTCATTACTGAATTGCTTTAAAAGCAATCTTCCTCTGCAATCATTACAGTCAAGTAGCCTTTAGCTTTGGGACAGAAAGTATTTATTTCATCTGAAAATGAAGCTCTGTCTATATTCACTGTTGTGATTTGTTCTAGAAAAGAATACCAAAAACACACACAGTATATACAGTATCTCACAGAAGTGAGTACACCCCTCACATTTTTGTAAAAATTTTATTATATCTTTTCATGTGACAACACTGAAGAAATGACACTTTGCTACAAGTAATGAATGTACAGCTTGTATAACAGTGTAAATTTGCTGTCCCCTCAAAATAACTCAACACAGCCTATAATGTCTAAACCACTATCAAAAGTGAGTACACCCCTAAGTGAAAATGTCCAAATTGGGCCCAATTAGCCATTTTCCAACCCCGGTGTCATGTGACTCGTTAGTGTCACTGAAATTTCAACATGGCACCTCATGGAAAAGAACTCCCTGAGGATCTGAAAAAAAGAATTGCTGCTCTACATAAAGATGGCCTAGGCTATAAGAAGATTGCCAAGACCCTGAAACTGAGCTGCAGCATGGTGGCTAAGACCATACAGCGGTTTAACAGGACAGATTCCACTCAGAACAGGCCTCGCCATGGTCGACCAAAGAAGTTGAGTGCACGTGCTCAGCGTCATATCCAGAGGTTGTCTTTGGGAAATAGACGTATGAGTGCTGCCAGCATTGCTCTACATTATTCTACAATCGACAAAATTCTTACTGGTCCCACTCACCATCGACACCACCAAAAACATCATCAGAAGCCTCCGAGACAGCACATCACCAGATGACATCATCTTTACAAAACTCCTGAAAGAATGCACCGATATCTTGGCACCCACCATAACACATCTTGTAAATCAATCGTTCAAAGAAGGTACTGTTCCAATTTCCCTGAAGCAAGGCATAATCAAACCCCTCCTAAAGAAACCCAACCCCGACCTCAAAGACCCAAACTACCGCAGACCGGTAACAAGCCTTAATACCATCTCCAAGATTATTGAGAAAGCAGTGGTACAACAGCTACAACTACATTCGGACACCCACAAACTCTTGGACCCACTACAATCAGGCTTCCGCCCAGGCCATGGCACAGAAACGGCACTTCTCAAAATATGGGATGACGCCCTCGAAGCAGCAGATGACGGAGAATCATGTCTCCTGGTGCTGCTGGACCTCAGTGCAGCATTCGACACAGTAGATCACAAAACTCTACTCATTCGTCTGAAAGAAGTAGCCGGAGTCACAGACTCAGATCTACCCTGGTTCTCATCCTTCCTAGAAAATCGTTCCCAGACAGTGAAACTAGGAGCCCTCACCTCGGAAACGCGCACCATTTCTTGCAGAGTCCCTCAAGGATCACCCCTGTCACCCATGCTTTTCAACATCTACCTCCGCCCACTCCTCAAAATTATCAGCAAACAGGACCTGTGCTACCACTCCTACGCTGATGACACTCAACTTTACTTTTGCATCACCAAAAAAAAAAAGACCAATATCACGGATTAGAAAAATGCCTCGCATTGATCGATCACTGGATGACTCAGAGCTCCCTCAAACTCAATGGATCCAAAACAGAACTTCTTCTCCTCCACGCAAATCGAAAGACCAAATTTAGGACTTCATGGACACCACCCACCATCCTTGGACAGATCATCACCCCAAGCACCAAAGTCAAAAGCCACAGAGTAACCTTTGACTCAGAGATGTCGATGGATGCACAAATAGGATCAGTAGTCAGCAGATCCCACTATCTTCTCCGCCTACTGCGCAGACTCATCCCCTTCATCTCAGAAGAGAATACAGTGGTAGTAGTCGGAACAATCATCAATTCTAGACTACGCAAACTCCCTCTACTTAGGACTACCTAAATACCAGATTTTGCGCCTACAAGTCGTCCAGAACACGGCAGCCAGACTGGTAACGAAAAAAAAAACATGGGAACCAATCCCCCTATCCCTGAGGACCCTCCATTGGCTAACCATAAAGAATCGGGTCACATTCAAGACCCTCTGCCTCACCCACAAATGCACACAAGGAACGGCTCCTCAATACTTATGCGAGAAAATAAAACACTACACCCCCAATCACATTCTCCGATCAACTAACCAAAACCTCCTCCACATCCCCAAGCCCCGCTACAAATCGAAGGGAGAACGAAGATTTGCAGTCCAAGGACCATGGCTATGGATTGCTCTTCCCACAAACATATGCATGGAAGAAAACCATCGGGCCTTCAGGAAAAAACTTAAGACCCACCTCTTCTGAAGGATAAGGACGACACCGGATGGAAATAAGCTGAGTTACTCACTCACTCACCTCATTGCTGCAGTGGTTGAAGGGGTGGGGGTTCAGCCTGTCAGTGCTCAGACCATACGCCGCACACTGCATCAAATTGGTCTGCATGGCTGTTGTCCCAGAATGAAAGCCTCTTCTAAAGATGATGCACAAGAAAGCCTGCAAACAGTTTGCTGAAGACAAGCAGACTAAGGACATGGATTACTGGAACCATGTCCTGTGGTCTAATGAGACCAAGATAAACTTATTTGGTTCAGATGGTGTCAAGCGTGTGTGGCGGCAACCAGGCGAGGAGTTCAAAGACAAGTGTGTCTTGCCTACAGTCAAGCATGGTGGTGGGAGTGTCATGGTCTGGGGCTGCATGAGTGCTGTCGGCATTGCGGAGATACAGTTTATTGAGGGAACCATGAATGCCAACATGTACTGTGACATACAGAAGCAGAGCATGATCCCGTCCCTTCGGAGACTGGGCCGCAGGGCAGTATTCCAACATAACGACCCCACACACACCTCCAAGACGACCACTGCCTTGCTAAAGAAGCTGAGGGTAAAGGTGATGGACTGGCCAAGCATGTCTCCAGACCTAAACCCTATTGAGCATCTGTGGTGCGTCCTCAAACGGATGGTGGAGGAGAGCATGGTCTCTAACAGCCACCAGCTCCGTGATGTCGCCATGGAGGATTGAAGAGGACTCCAGTGGCAACCTGTGAAGCTCTGGTAAACGCCATGCCCAAGAGGGTTAAGGCAGTGCTGGTAAATAATGGTGGCCACACAAAATATTGACACCTTGGGCCAAATTTGGACATTTTCGCTTAGGGGTGTACTCACTTTTGTTGACAGCGGTTTATACATTAATGGCTGTGTGTTGAGTTATTTTGAAGGGACAGCAAATTTACACTGTTATACAAGCTGTATTTTGCAGTGTAACAAAGTGTAATTTCTTCAGTGTTGTCACATGAAAAGATATAATAAAATATTTACAAAAATGTGAGGGGTGACTTTTGTGACATATTGTATATGTATATATATACACATACACTATATTACCAAAAGTATTGACACCTGCCTTTAGACGCACATGAACTTTAATGGCATCCTCCAAGTCTTAGTCCGTAGGGTTCAATATTGAGTTGGCCCACCCTTTGCAGAGGCAGGGTGTTTAGGCCGAAAGCCAGTTTTAGATGGGGCAAAGCACCACAAAACAAGTTAGGCCTAGGAGATGGATCTGCACAAAAGAAGAGGTAAGACATGGGAGCTTGATCTGGACCACACTGGAATGGATAGGACCTAGGACATGATTCAGAACTTGCCAAACTACAAAGATGGTCCTAAGTGACCTCACGGGTGTCTGCACCTAAATTCCAAACTAATTAGGTTTACAGACCCCAGGTATTACCCTGCTCGAAGCACCACAAAACACAGAAAACCCAACTCTGGAAGACACCAGGAGGTGGGTCTGGAGAAGGTGAGTGAACTTTGGGGTAAAAGGGAAGTGGAAAAAGTCACTAGGAAACAGACCAGAGGTCAGGGCTGGCTTTGGACATACATATCCAGTATAGAAACAGGTCAGGGCAGGCAGCTGAATCAGATAACCAAGATCCAAGGAGGTCAGGGCAGGCAGCAGACACAGATAACAAGGACACAATTCAGAGGTCAGGGTAGGCAATGGACACGGATTAACCAGGATACAAGTCAGGGGTCAGGTAGCAGACGTGGGTAACCAGGAAACATGCCACAGATCAGGGCAGACAGTGGACATGGATAACCAGGATAAAAGCCAGAGATCGATAAACAGGAATCAAATGGATAAAGATCCAGACAGGATAGCAGAAAGGCTCACCAGGGGTATGGCAGCTAGCTTGTGAAAGCATTGGTTGAGCAGTAAGCTGGAAGCTGCACCGAGTTTAAATAGCCCGGGCAGAAGAAGACAGCCACTCTGATTTTCCTACAGCCATGACAGTACAGACAGAAGCTGCGCTGCCCTGATTGGAGGCGGCTATTACAGTGCAGACAAAAATCAGAAGCTGCGCCACTCTGATTAAATGTGGCAGTGACAATACAGTTAGAAGGCGGAAGTTGTGGTGGTTACAATGTAGACATAAGGCAGAGGCTGCACTGATTGGATGTGGCCACCATACTCCAGGTAAAACCCAAACTTGCGCACATCCGTGTGCCATATAAGCATGTGGCGCTGGATTGAGGAAAGTGAGTATCTCTAGTTGTTAACCACAGGTTACAGTATATGCTACTACCATCAGGTGATTGGACACAAGCAGAAAGCCCAAACCTGGTATCAGTGGAGGCCTGAACAGCTGCCTAGTAAAACCATCTAACAAATGTATAAACAGAAGACCAGATGGCAGCTCTGCAAATGTAAGTAACAGATGCTTGATGCTGAAAAATTCATGAACCACTATCTAATCTGGTAGAGTGTACCTTAACAGAGAAGTGAGGTACCCTATTCTTAAGACTAAGGGTCTCTAGACTATGGCCCGCAAGCCACATCCGGCCCACTTTAAGATTTTACCATATTTGCATTATGTGTTTCCATGGTGTAGGTGGGCCAGCCACCATCAACCTTAACAACCAATCACACGCCACACACGGTTTTTACTAGATCAGCCCCCGGGACAGACAACAAACCTTGTTTTGCAGCACCACATGTTTCTGAACTCTAGCCCCATGTGAGTAGGACTAGACATCCTTTACCTCCTTTATTTAATCCTTCTTTTGATGTTCGAGTCAAAACTAGACTTTTGAGGGGGTTTGTATTTTTTGCAGACATGTGGATGCATCCGCTCCTGAGGAAGTGGCTTTATACCATGAAACGCGTCAAGCATTGTAGGATGTAACCATGTTTTTTATACATCATTATTGTAGGCATACTATATATTTCTTGCCATTTCTGAAAATTTCCTTATATGGAGTTTAATACTTTACACATTGGTAATCGGAATGTGCTGCTATATCATTTTTATGTATAGATATGAACTGTACCCTATCTATGTTTATATATATGAAATGGCTTTTACATATGTACTTACTATCTTCTAATGACAATAAACATATCAAGTTATTATACATATGTTTTATCTAGCAGTTTGTCATTTGTCTCACTCAAAGTCCCAAAACTCCCCTCTCTATTTACTTGATTTAGGGATGGAGGCACGTGATTATATGTGCTTCATTTAAAGTCCCACTTACCCCCCTTTTATATATGTCATTTAGAGCCATCCATCCTGAAACAAAGTCACCAAATCATATGTCAACCAAGGGGGTAGGTAGGTGTGCACCAGGTATGGCCCTGTGGCAAAACTTGCGACTAAAGAAAAAGGATAGTCAGTGGCCACATCATTAAGTCCACCTATGTAGAAAAAGGTAGGACCTCTTTCTGCTTTCCTGGCGACATGGATTTAGAAAGTGCTGGAAATAGTCCTTGGGGACTTTGGCCCATGCTGATTTGTTGGGCTCAGTTTTTATGCTTCATGTAGCAGCCCACTTCATTCCAAAGGTGGTCTACTAGAAGGGGATCTTAAAAGACAGGCCATCCCTATATACTAAGATCACAGCCATGGCTGTGAGACCAGCCTGAGATGATGCATAATATGTGGTACAACAGATTATCCTGATGGAAGCAACTATTGAAAAAAGGGGTGAGCTGTGACCATAAAGAGGTAAACGTGGTAAGAAACATGATACATTAGCTTTCATCATTTGAACATGTTGGTTTTATTCCCTGCATCCCTGACATTTAACCTAACTGAAACCCTAAAACTAACCCTCCCGGGAACCCCAAAACCAACTCTTCCTGTAACCCCTAACCTTCACTGCAACCACATTACTAGTCCATAAATGCGATGGCTTCATTCGTTTTCATTGTGCAAGCTACAAACAATTTCAGCAGGTACAGAAAATACCTGCTGATTGTGCCAAAAATGCAGCATCCTTGTCACTTCCTGTAAGGTGAACTAAAAGTATAATGTTATTTTCCTTCTGTAAACTGCTAATTCTTCCACCCCCATGTAATAGAGATGAAGAGGAAGACATGTTTGAAGTCTAGACTCGGTGACAACCATGGCTCCCTCCATAGACACAGTGGAGAAGTGGGTAAAGCCACCCTAGGAATAGATGTGTGTTATTCACAGGATTACAAGTAAAAATAAAGAAAGGAAAGCCTGAAAAAAAATGCAGCCAACACATCTTAGGACTGGTAAGCTGCAATATATACAAGGTTTATATTAGATAAGCTTTCATTTTCACTTTTAACTGATGTTTAACTTTAACTGCTTAGTACCATCCCAATGCAATGGTTTTACCAATTGTTCTTGGAAAGGGTTTAATTTGGGTTGCTTCCTTTGGGAATTTCTCTCCCCCTTTGATTTCAGCAGCTTCTTTCTTGGTCTCCCCTGTAGAAAGAGAAACACATGCAAGAAAGAAGAGGTGACAAGAAAGGAGACGAGAGGAGAAAAGAACAGAGAATGGGAAATTCAGTATTGATGCATACAATCGATCTTTATGAAACAGATTGCCTTTTAACCACTTAAGGACCGCCGCCTGTACATATACGTCGACAGAATGGCACGGCTGGGCACAAGCACGTACAGGTACGTCCTCTTTAAGATGCCCAGCCGTGGGTCGCAAGTGCGCCGGCGGTCCTGATCACCGTGACCGCGCCCGTGGGACCCGCGGACCCAATCGGCGCCGGTGTCCTGCGATCAGGTCACAGAGCTGAAGAACGGGGAGAGGTAAGTGTAAACAAACCTCTCCCCGTGCTTCCTAGTGAGACTGTCACTGATCGTCTGTTCCCTGTCATAGGGAACGATGCTCAGTGATGTCACACATCAAGCCACGCCCCCACACAGTAAGAATCACACATTAGGTCACACTTAATCCCTTCAGCGCCCCCTACAGGTTAAGCCCTTCACTGCCAGTGTAATTTTCACAGTAATCAGTGCATTTTTATAGCACAGATCGCTGTAAAAATGGTCCCAAAATAGTGTCAAAAGTGTCCGATGTGTCCGCCATAATGTCGCAGTCACGATAAAAATCGCTGATCGCCGCCATTACTAGTAAAAAAGTTATTAATAAAAATGCCATAAAACTATCCCCTATTTTGTAGACGCTATAACTTTTGAGCAAACCAATCAATAAACGCCTATTGTGATTTTTTTTTTACCAAAAATATGTAGAAGAATGCGTATCGGCCTAAACTAAAGAAAAAAAAAAGTTTTTTTATATATTTTTGGGGATATTTATTATAGCAAAAAGTAAAAAATATTGCATTTCTTTCAAAATTGTCGCTCTATTTTTGTTTATAGCGCAAAAAATAAAAACCGCAGAGGTGATCAAATACCACCAAAAGAAAGCTCTATTTGTGGGAAAAAAAGGACGCCAATTTTGTTTTGGAGCCACGTCACACGACCAAGCAATTGTCAGTTAAAGCGACGCAGTGCCGAATTGCAAAAAGTGGCCTTGTCCTTTAGCTATAAAATGGTCCGGGGCTTAAGTGGTTAAAAGAGCATTTGAAAATGTTGAGGCTCAGTGAGTGCATGATAGTATGTGGAAGAGTGTTCCAGTAATGCCCTGTGCACACGACCAGTTTTCCCGTGGGAATAAAATCGGATGGTTTTTCAGACGGAATTCACTCAAGCTGTCTTGTACACACACACACGGTCACACCAAATTCCGACCGTCAAGAACGCGGTGACGTACAAGACATACGATGAGCCGAGATCAATGAAGTTCAATAGGCAGTTTGGCTCTTCTGCTTGATTCTGAGCATGCGTGGTTTTTAGTGCGTCGGAATTGCATACAGACGAACGGATTTTCGGAAAAATTGAGAACATGTTCTCTATCTAAGTCTGTTGGAATTTCCGACGGAAAAAGTCCGATGGGGCATACACATGGTCGGAATATCCGATGAAAAGCTCCCATCGTACTTTTTCCATCGTAAATTCAGACCGTGTGTACAGGGCATAAGGAGGAAGCAGCATGGGAGAAATACTTGGGATCTATGCATAGATTGTTGAGCACATAGGCATATAGATGTTCATCAGAAGAGCATTGCTCATTTTTAAAGACATACCTTACATGCCAGTTCCATCAGATGGGCAGGAGGATCATTAGAGTCAGAACTGTCCGAGCCTCCAGTGCTGAAACCCAACAAAGATAGATCAGTTAGTACCCAGCACTAAACTAAGAGGCATAGTAATAAATAATGGGGAAGTAGGGATCTAGAACAATTGTATGCCTAGCTTTGACCTTAGTCTTCAGCCTTTTTGCCATCACCACCCCTTGCTTTTTACTGAAGACAATTGGCCCCGCCAGGTGCAGTTACTGCCTACATAAGTTAAAAGTTTCAGTTCATTGAACAAGGATGGAGTAGGACTGTGTCACCATCAGTACTGAACTATGAATAAAGTTTATGAATAGCCACTATTACAAGTCTTTGAAGCTTTTGTGCCTGCTAATATAACACTGGCTGTATTATCGATTGGAGACCTGTTTTTTCATTAAAGAATAAGAATTACAGATTGAGTTTTTTTACGATGAGGTAAAAGGTGAATTTGATTTGCGAATGCTTTAAAATTAGGTGAATTAATAATTTTTGGACTAATAAACACAATCCTGTAAGCTTCTGATTAAAGAGGCCCTTTTATTTAATTAGGGTCCACCTGCTACCCTTTGCCTCTGCCCCTAGATCTATGCCCCTAGATCTCTGCCCCTAGATCTCTGCCCCTAGATCTCTGCCCCTAGATCTCTGCCCCTAGATCTCTGCCCCTAGATCTCTGCCCCCTGTAGTTGCCTTTAAACCCTCATTTCTTTTGAATGGGTTCTAACTGCATGTTTCTTGTACATTCCTCATTTTATTGACTATTATAAAAGGCCTGTTCTCCTGAGGAGGGAATACTCACCTGGAGTCCAGATCGGAAAGAATATCTAGAAAGGCTTCAGAGTCTAAGCTTAGCTGGTGATTGACTTTCTGTTTCACCTCATCTTCCAGTTCTTCCAGACACATGGTGTACTACAAATAGATCAATCGTTATTATTGGCAACATCATAGATCGGGTTTGTCATTTACACGCTACTCACTGAGAAACATAACGATTTCTAATAAGAAATGCTGATCAATGGCGATGGACAAAATGCACCGCCAATAGCAACCAATTAGATTTCAATTCAGGAGCTGAGATGAATTCTGGATGGTGGCTATAGTTTATTGATCTTTGCAGATAACTTTGTGACCTAATAAAGAGATAAGTTTTGTGTAAACCTCTTCAGTAGGATTTTTTATTGTTACTAAAGTGCGCCCTTGTGAAAACCAATGTTTACCACATACTTTCCAGTTGTGAATCACATTCCATTAGCTATTGCTGGACATAAATACATACATTGAATGGACATTGTGAGGGGGTTAGCTCGGCAGCGGGTGTGTGTGATCCCCTGGATGGGCTCCCCACACAAAAACAGGCCCAGCAGACGGAGGTTGTGGTTTTCAAGATCAAAAAGGTGCGGTTTATTTCTCTATTTACAGTGACAAAAAACACAGCAAAGAAAAAAGAAACATAAACAAAATAAACCCTGGTCAGCTTGACCTCTGACTAAACATGCAGGTTTACTAACTAACAACTGGGATCAGCCTGGTGCTGTCCTAGTCCCTAAGTCCCTGGTTTAGTAAATGTCCAAACAAATAGCCACACAGGCTTTGTCTCACCGCACAGGGGTTCACTCTCCCTAGACAGTCCACACAGGTCTGGTTCCAGGCATGAGCAAACACCTAATGAAGCTGGGAGTTTTTATAGAGGCCTTAAACGAGCTGACAAGCTTCAGCTGGTCTCATCAACTCCCTGCCTGCACGACGCCCAGCACTCTCCCTAGAGGTATGAATCATCCATGAGCCCACTAGCCTCAGCTGGGCTTCATCAACTCTCTCCCTAGTTGTATAAGTCGGCATTAAGCCTGAATCTGGGAGAAATATACCTACCCCCCTGGATGCAACCAGGTGACTTTACCTTCCTGCTGTCACATACCCCCCCCTCTTGTTTTAACCTTGGGGTTGGAACACCAGCAATCAGGCATTCATGTACTCGAGACAAAGCATCCACATTCCCCATTTGAACGCCAGGGCGATGCTTTACTGTGAAGTTGAATTCCTGTAGGGCCAGGAACCACCTATTTACTCTTCTATTTGTCTCCTTGTTTTGAGCCATCCACTTTAACGGAGCGTGATCCGTAACCATGTCAAAGTGCCTACCTAGCAGATAGTACCGAAGGGAATCTAGAGCCCACTTCACCGCTAAACACTCCTTTTCAACCGTGGCGTAATTTACCTCATGGGACTTCAACTTCCTGCTGAGGTAAATGACTGGGTGCTCTTCCCCGTTCCAGACCTGGGACAATACTGCTCCTAACCCCACATCTGACGCATCACTTTGTACGACAAAGTCTTTAGAGAAGTCGGGTGAGTACAACACTGGCTGGCTACATAAGGCTTGTTTCAAGAATTGGAACGCTGCCTCAGCCTCGGGGGTCCATTTAATCATGACCGACCCTTTCCCTTTCGTCAGGTTGGTTAGGGGCACAGCCTTAGAAGCAAAGTGGGGAATGAAGCGCCGATAATAACCCGCGATTCCCAGAAAGGCTCGTACCTGCTTCTTGCTGTTGGGACGTGGCCAACTCTGGATGGCCTCGACTTTGTTGAGTTGGGGTTTTATTACTCCCCTGCCAATGGTGTACCCAAGATATTTGGCCTCCTCCTGCCCAATGGTACACTTCTTGGGGTTAGCCGTAAACCCCGCTTCCCGGATAGAGTCTAGGACTGCTTGCACTTTTGGCAGATGTGAGGCCCAATCTGTGCTATGGACAATTACGTCATCCAGGTAAGCCGCAGCATACTTCCGATGGGGCCTCAGTATCTGGTCCATTTTCCGCTGGAATGTGGCCGGCGCATTCTGTAACCCGAACGGCATTCTCTTATATTGGAACGCCCCGTCTGGGGTTACAAATGCGGTTTTCTCTTTGGCCGACTTGGCCAGGGGAATTTGCCAATACCCTTTTGTGAGGTCAAGAGTCGTCATGTATCGGGCTGTTCCCAGCCGGTCGATCAACTCATCTATACGTGGCATGGGGTAGGTGTCAAATTTTGTAACTTTGTTCAACTGACGAAAATCGTTACAAAATCGCCAGCTCCCATCCGGTTTAGGCACCAACACAATGGGACTAGACCAATCACTTTGGGACTCCTCTATCACCCCTAAGTTCAGCATTTTCTGTACTTCCTCCCGTATTGCCTCCCGTCGGGCCTCTGGGATCCGATAGGGTTTTAACTTCACCCTTTCACCGGGCGGGGTAATAATATCATGCTCTACCCCAGATGTTTGTCCCGGCAGCTCAGAGAACACCTCCTTGTTGCGAAGCACAAACTCCTTAACCTCCTGTTGTTGGGGTTGTGACAAGGTGGCTGCTATTCCAACCTCCGGAATCACGCAACCAGTTTGAGCTGGTGACCAAGTTTCTGCGACTAGGGACTCTCTATCCCTCCAGGCTTTCAACAGATTAACGTGATAGATCTGTTCGGGCTTTCGCCTTCCTGGTTGTCTGACCTTGTAATTCACTTCGCTCACTTTTTCCATTATCTCGTAGGGGCCTTGCCATTTGGCAAGGAATTTACTTTCAACCGTAGGGACAAGTACCAATATCCTATCCCCCGGGGAAAAGGTACGGGTCTTGGCTCCACGGTTGTACACTCTCTGCTGTGCCAACTGCGCTTGGGCCAAATGTTCCTTCACGATGGGCATTACCTGTGCAATTCGATCTTGCATCAGGGCGACATGCTCAATCACACTCCTGTGGGGAGAACTCTCACATTCCCAAGTTTCCTTGGCAATATCCAACAGCCCTCTTGGGTGTCTCCCATACAGTAACTCAAAGGGGGAGAATCCCGTAGAGGATTGGGGCACCTCCCTAATAGCAAACATCAAATAAGGAAGTAGACAGTCCCAATCCTTTCCATCTCTATCCACCACTTTCTTCAACATTTGTTTTAGGGTTTTGTTGAATCTTTCAACCAGCCCATCGGTTTGGGGGTGATACACAGACGTACGCAATTGCGTCACTTTGAACAATTTACACAGCTCTTTCATAACCCGGGACAAAGGGTGTACCTTGGTCCGTAAGCAGTTCTTTACAAATACCCACCCGGCTAAAAACAAGAGATAGCTCTTTGGCTATGGTTTTGGCCGAGGTATTTCGGAGAGGGATCGCTTCTGGATAACGGGTGGCATAGTCCATTATAACTAATATGTACTGGTGCCCCCTAGCGGACTTGATTATAGGACCTACCAAATCCATTGCGATCCTCTCAAACGGGACCTCAATGATGGGTAGAGGGACCAGCGGGCTACGGAAATGTGGCATCGGGGCCGACCTCTGACACACAGGGCAGGAGGAACAATAATTTTCTATGTCCTTCATCACCCCAGGCCAATAGAATCTCTGTAATACCCTCTCTCGGGTTTTCTCTGTCCCCAGATGACCTCCAAGAATGTGCCCATGGGCCAACTCCAACACCAACTTCCTGTAAGGTTTGGGCACCACAAGCTGCTCAACGGTTTCTTCTGCCCTTTTTGCCACCCGATACAGTAGGTCCTTCTCTACGCTGAAGTATGGGTAAGTGCAGGTATTATCTGGGTTCACTAACTCACCATCTATTTCCACTACGTTTTCCCGTGCCTTTATTAGGGCGGGGTCTTTTAACTGTTCTGTGGCAAAATTTTCCCTGTGAACCTCAAGATCAGAAAACTCCACAGACGGTAGGTTTTCGTCTGAGGAGGTGGGCTCCTCTCCAGTTTCTTGAGTCTCGCCTGCCAATACTGACAAGGGAAATTCTGGAGAGTCCTCACCACTCTCAGAGGAGTTCTGGCTATCACCTTCCTGGTACATAGGGGCACCAGTGGGGGGCTCAGGATCATCCCACAGTTCCCAGAACTTTGGAAAATCCCTTCCCACAATGGCATCATGCGGTAATTGAGATACTAACCCCACTGGATGAGAGAGGGTACCTTTGGGGGTCTTGAAACACACTGTAGTCACTGGATACTCTCGGGTGTCCCCATGCACACAAATAACAGCTACCTTGCTATTCCCAGAGACCTCTGTTTTAACTAATTCAGCCTTTATCAGGGTCACAAGGCTACCTGAATCCAGTAATACCACAACATTTCTACCATTAATACACATTTTGCATAAATGTTTCTCAGTCCCCCGAATGGCAGTGCATGCGACTGTCGCACACAGCGACTGACGTCTGTCCGTCAGAAAGTCACATTGCATGGGTTCCTCCACAACCGGGCAATTTGCTGCAATATGTCCCGCTTGCCGGCAGCAAACAATCCATTTGGCTGCCTCTTGAGCCCCTGACTTCCCAGGCTGTTCTCGCCAAACTTTGGGTAGAGCTTCCACCCTCTCACTCTCTCCACCCTCACCCCTTGGAATCCTCTTATCCGCCCCTGGGGATGGTCTGGTCTTAGGGTGGAAAGTCCGAGAGTCTCTGGAAGAGGCCGTCAGGTTCTCTGTAGCCAAGTATTTCTCTACACGATCCACAAGACCACCGGCCGTCTCTGGGTCTCCATGGCTTACCCACTTTTGGATGGCAGTAGGAAGAGCTCTCAAAAACCGATCCATTACAACACGTTCCACAATCTCTGGTGCGGACAAAGTCTCTGGCTGTAGCCACTTCCTGCTCAGGTGAATGAGATCATACATTTGAGACCTGGGGGGTTTTCCAAGCTGGAAAGTCCAGTTATGCACACGCTGAGCCCGGACAGCCAGGGTGACACCCAGCCTTGCCAATATTTCAGCTTTTAGCATCACATAGTCTTTTGCTTGGTCAGGCTCTAGGTCATAGTAAGCCTTCTGCGATTCACCAGTTAACAGAGGAGCCACCAGTCCAGCCCACTGCTCCTCAGGCCACTTTTCTCTTTCAGCAGTCCTTTCAAATGTGGTCAAAAATACCTCTGGATCATCCTCTCCAGTCATTTTTGTCAATAAACGACTCACCCCAAAGGACGCGGTATTAGTGGGACGGCTTTCCTCACTGGTCTGCGGACGTTGCTGCATTACTGCTTCCATTTGTTGTAGTCTCTGCTCTTGCTTCTGTAACAGGTCTATGAAGCGGGCCTCAGATTGCTGCTGGGCTGCAAGGCTCTGTTGATGAGCTTGCTGCTGGGCTGCGAAGCTCTGTTGTTGAGCTGCAAGGCTCTTTTGCAAACCTGCATTTGTCTGCTGTTGATTGGCATTTGCTAGAGCCAGCTGTTTCAGTATCTCCTCCATGCTGGCTTAAAAAAAAACTGCCACTGGTTCTCCACCAACTGTGAGGGGGTTAGCTCGGCAGCGGGTGTGTGTGATCCCCTGGATGGGCTCCCCACACAAAAACAGGCCCAGCAGACGGAGGTTGTGGTTTTCAAGATCAAAAAGGTGCGGTTTATTTCTCTATTTACAGTGACAAAAAACACAGCAAAGAAAAAAGAAACATAAACAAAATAAACCCTGGTCAGCTTGACCTCTGACTAAACATGCAGGTTTCCTAACTAACAACTGGGATCAGCCTGGTGCTGTCCTAGTCCCTAAGTCCCTGGTTTAGTAAATGTCCAAACAAATAGCCACACAGGCTTTGTCTCACCGCACAGGGGTTCACTCTCCCTAGACAGTCCACACAGGTCTGGTTCCAGGCATGAGCAAACACCTAATGAAGCTGGGAGTTTTTATAGAGGCCTTAAACGAGCTGACAAGCTTCAGCTGGTCTCATCAACTCCCTGCCTGCACGACGCCCAGCACTCTCCCTAGAGGTATGAATCATCCATGAGCCCACTAGCCTCAGCTGGGCTTCATCAACTCTCTCCCTAGTTGTATAAGTCGGCATAAAGCCTGAATCTGGGAGAAATATACCTACCCCCCTGGATGCAACCAGGTGACTTTACCTTCCTGCTGTCACAACATGAATACATTCCTTCTCATTACCCCATATGTTAATGTTTTTTAAATAGGAATTAATGCTTTTAAAAATGAAAAATACTCTGTTTCATATAGTGGTTATTATTTCATTCAACTAAAATTCATTAAAGCTCAACTCTGGGCAAAAAACAAAAAACAAATTCTCCCAGCAGGAGTTTTGCTCTTCTAGCTAGCATCATTCAAATTTGAACAATGAGGACAACCTATGAGCTTAGGGGGTCATGGCACCCTGCACTTACATCAAATGTTGCAAAGAGCAATGCCTACAAGAGGAAAGAGCACAGGTGTCACATCATTGGGTTGCCACTTCTTCATTGTCCACAGGCTGGTGTTGGGTCCCTAACTACAGTGGACACAAATATATAATAAGAGGCCACTGGGAGGTGATGTGGACACTCATTCCCCCTGACCATGCAAAAGTCCTAATATTATTTCAATACTTGCAAACAGAAATTCTGTTTTAGACCATGGATTTTATGGGCACCACAACACTCTCTTATTATTAAAAAATAAAATTTTTAGTAATGCACAGCTAAAATCATAAAATTGATTAAAATACAAAACAAAACGAAGTAGCATTTTGCACCATTATGTTGATTAGAATGATAGCCCATATCAAATATCATGGTATCATTGTCAAAGACAGACAGACAGACAGACAGACAGACAATCAGAATCCTGTAGAATAATAATAGCTGGGAATGCCACCACCCATTTATATAGGGCTCAACAAGTTTTGCGTGGTTCCGCTTCTTCAGGAGCAGGGGGTGCAAAAATGAAAATGCTACAGAGCAGCGTTGGGCTGGGATAGATAACGCAAAGATGATGTGCCACCAGAAAGGTAGTAAGCAAGCGTTAGAGCCCCATATAGCTTCAAAGGTTAGGCAGGTACGTCCTGTAAGTATAGCTATAAATCCCACGTATAGGCAATGCAGATCTCCCTTGTATAATGCAATCTATTTGGTCCAATTCAAACCACCATCCAAGGCATCCTATATCCAGTGTTTAAGAATCCTGTAGATGAACTAGACAGTTCACAGGGGCCTACATCCGTTTATGCCAATGTGGGGGTCCACCAATGGCACCATCACATAGGGACCACTAATAGAGCTTCATCCATAAAAGTCTCTATGCGTGCTCCAACTGACCTGGGCTCCCCCACCGAATCCACAAAGCCATAGTGAAATGAATTACAAACCCTTTGCCAGGTAAGACAGTTCATGTGCTTGCATTTTAACTGTGCATTTAATATTCTGTGTGGATTTCTGCATTAAAGCAAATCTGCGCTTTGCCCATGTATGACAAAACAACAGGTTTGTTGTAATGTTTGGTTCCCCAGCTGCATGTACTCTCCTTTCCTTCATCACCCTGCTGCTCCATTCAGCTGTCAGGAGCAAAGAAGAAAATACCTCTTAAGCCTCGTACACATGGCTGGGAATCCCATCAGGAAAAAATCATTGGGTTTTCCTGACGGGATTCCTGGCAAGCTTTCCATGCCAAACCGTGCATACAGACGGCCATTCAAAAGAACCGCCGTTCTTTTGAATGGCAAGAACGCGGTGACGTCATCGACTACGATGAGCCTGCGCTTGTCACATTCGATGCCGTCGCCGCCATCTTGCTACACCCTACACTACCCTTGTATGCTACCGCGCATGCGTCGAAGTCTTTTGGAGTATGCGCGGGTTTACCTGGGGACAGGTAAGCATACACACTCACGGTTTTCTCGGCAGGAAACACTCTGCCGAGAATCCCGATGAGAAAATAGAGAGCAGGTTCTCCATTTTTCTTGTCGGGATTCCCGGCAGTTTTCTCGCCGAGAAAGCATACACACGCACAGTTTTCACGGCAAAAAGCTCTCCCAGCAGTTTTCTTGCCGAGAAAACCGTGCGTGTGTACGAGGCTTAACTTGCATTTCATGTGGTGATTTGTGACTGTACCAGAGTTTCCAAATGGTGGCGAAGGTGCTGAGTGCACTGTAAGCTCCAAGTGGACCAACCTGATGCATATTTGAGGCTGTCCTTATATGCTCGAATATGCAGAAAAGAAATCACCAGAAGCATTTAATATACTCCGATTGTGTTTTTTTTTTTTTTTTTTTTAAAGATGCATTCAGCTAATATTTACTTCAAGCAAATAAAAATATATAAAATGATTGCAACTCTAGTTACACAAATACATCTTCAAATGTATTATTTCAATGCAAAACATTTTAACCTTTTTGCTGCCAGGCCCTGCGCTCCACTTTTAAACTCAGCTGGCCGACCATTTTTGCTATTTTTTCATTGCTTTTTTATTTTTCACTTACAGCTTTCAGAGTTTGTAAAAGACCCCCTTAACCCTATATTTTCTAAAAGCACATGACTAATAAGAATAAAAAGAAGGAGCTACTGATTTTTAAGGCCCTGTGATGTTTACGCAAATGTTTATTAAAGCAATACTTTCACTGCAAATACACTAAAATCATTATTAGCAGATAAAAACACAGCAAATTTTACAAAATTCCTGCTAAATCCCTGTTAAATATAAAAGCTAAACCAGTATTGAGTTAATAAATAACTAATATTTGTAAATTTTAAATTACGCCTTTTTGCAAAATGTTGAAAATCGAACAATTTCTCATTTACAGCTTTCAAAGTTTGTAAAAGAGCCCGTAGACCATATATTTTCTGAAAGCACATGCCCATTAGAATAAAAAGAAGGTGCTACTGATTTTTAAGGCCTCAACATACAGTGAGTTGAAAAAGTATTCATTCCCCTTGAAATTTTCCACGTCATGTTACAACCAAAAACTTAAATGTATTTTATTGAGATTTTATGTGATAGACCAACACAAAGTGGCACATAATTGTGAAGTAGAAGGAAAATGATGTGGTTTTAATTTTTTTTTTACAAATAAATATGTGAAAAGTGTGGTGTGCATTTATATTCAGCCCCCCTGTGTCAATACTGTAGAACCACCTTCCGTTGCAATTACAGCTGCAAGTCCTTTTGGGTATGTCTCTACCATCTTTTCACATCTAGAGAGTGAAATTTTTGCCCATTCTTCTTTGCAAAATAGCTTAAGCTCTGTTAGATTGGATGGAGAGCGTCTGAACAGAAATTTTCAAGTTTTTCCACAGATTCTCAATTGGATTTAGGTCTGGACTGGGCCATTCTAACACATGAATATGCTTTGATCTAAACCATTGCATTGTAGCTCTGGCTGTATGTTTAGGGTCGTTGTCCCGCTGGTGAACCTCTGCCCCAGTCTCAAGTCTTTTGCAGATTCTAACAGGTTTTCTTTTAAGATTGCCCTGTATTTGGCTCCATCCATCTTCTCATCAACTCTGACCAGCTTCCCTGCTGAAGAAAAGCATCCCCACAACATGATGCTGTCACCACCATGTTTCATGGTGGGGATGGTGTGTTTAGGGTGATGTGCAGTGTTAGTTTTCCGCCACACACATAGCATTTTGTTTTTAGGCCACAAAGTTCAATTTTGGTCTCATCTGACCCGAGCACCTTCATTCGCATGTTTGCTGTGTCCCCCACAGTGGCTTCTCGCAAACTGCAAATGGGACTCCTTATGGCTTTCTTTCAACAATGGCTTTCTTCGTGCCACTCTTCCATAAAGGCCAGATTTGTGGAGTGCACGACTAATGCCCTATGCCCTGTACACATGATCGGAAATTCCGATGGGATGAAATCCAATGGAATTTTCAGTCGGACTTTCGTTCAAGCTGTCTTGCATACACACTGTCAGACCAAATTGCGACCATCCATAACGCAGTGACGTAAAACACTACGACGAGCCGAGAAAAATGAAGTTCAATGCTTCCGAGCATGCGTCGACTTGATTCTGAGCATGCGTGTTTTTTTCTCCGTTGGAGTTCCCCACAGACGATTGGAATTTCCAATAGAACATGTTTTATTTTTTTCCGATGGAAAAAAATCCTATTTCTAAACTCTGAAGGAAAAAAGTCAGATGGGGCCCACACACGGTCGGAATATCCGATGAAAAAATTCCGTCTGACTTTTTTTATCGGAAATTTTGATCGTGTGTACAAGGCATAATAGTTGTCCTGTGGACAGATTCTCTTACCTAAACTGTGGATCTCTGCAGCTCCTCCAGAGTTACCATGGGCCACTTAGCTGCTTCTCTGATTAATGCTCTCCTTGCCCGGCCTGTCAGTTTAGGTGGACGGCCATGTCTTAGTAGATCTGCAGTTGTGCCATACTCTTTCCATTTTTGGATGATGGATTGAACAGTGCTCCGTGAGATGTTCAAAGCTTGGGATATTTATTTATAACCTAACCCTGCTTTAAACTTCTCCACAACTTTATCCCTGACCTGTCTGGTGAATGTTTCTTGGCGTTGATGCGGCTTGTTCACTAAGGTTCTCTAACAAACTACTGCGGGCTTCACAGAACAGATGTATTTATACTAAAATTAAATTACACACAAGTGGACTCTATTTATTAATTAGGTGACTTCTAAAAGCAATTGGTTCCACTAGATTTTAGTTAGGAGTATCAGAGTAAAGGGGGCTGAATACAAATGCACGCCACACTTTTCAGATATTTATTTGTAAACAATTTTGAAAACTATTTATCATTTTCCTTCCACTTCACAATTATGTGCCACTTTGTATTGGTCTAGTACATAAAATCACAATAAAATACATTTACGTTTTTGGTTGTAACATGACAAAATGTGGAAAATTTCAAGGGGTATCAATACTTTTTCAAGGCATTGTATTTGTGCAAATGTTTATCAAAACAATATTTTCGCTAAAAATACACTAAGATCATTACTAGCAGATACAAACACAGCAATTTTTACAAAATGCCTACTAAATATAAAAGCTTAACCTGTACTGATTATATAAATAACAAATATTAGTAAGTTTTAAATTGCGCCTTTTTGCAAAATGGTGAAAATAGAACGTATGAAAAAAAAATTCTCAAAAAATCGGGAGGTTTTAATTTTTCCCTTATAGCTTTCAGAGTTGGTAAAAGACATGCAGGCTATCCTATTCGTGTCAACTGGGACACAGCGGCTGCAAGGACAGATCTGACATCTGTGCGGGTGTAGGTGCATGACCCCAAACGCAGACAGTGTAAGTTCAGTGACATGCGCCCACATGAATCTCAAGTTGGGAACAGTGGCTGTGTCCATGCAGCTGCTGCATCCCAATTGATATGGATGGGACTGCCTGCACAGGCATGCATGGAACACCTGTAAATTCCCATGCAGCTGCTGTGTCCCAATTGACATCAATGGTACAGCCTGCATGGGATCACACAGAACAACTGTGCATCCCTGTGCAACATGGCCTTGCTGTAGTATGCCTCGTGTGAATGAAGCCTTGAGCCTAGTATACACTTGCAGTTGGGGGGGGGGCAAAAATGCGTGGTTGAGCTGCGTTTCTGCTGCCTGCCAACCACACCCCATAGGCTGTAATAGGCAGCGGAGGTGGGTATTTAAATGCTGTGGCCGCAATGCTTCGTGCCTGCAGGGCGAGTTGACGTCGCCTTCCGAACGCTACACATTCAAGTTTGAGGAAGTGCCGCAAAGGCTGATGCTGGGGGGTGAAAATTGGTGGCGAAGGCAGGGGACAGTGGAGGGGTGGGGGCAGTGCAGGCATTTTAGGTAGTGCAGGAGTGGAGGAAACCGTGGGTGATAGGTAGAAGGGCGGTGGCAGTGGTATCAGTGGGGGGTTGTCATTTCAGGAGAATAGCTCTGATCAGGGGCTTGTTAGCCACTAATCAGAACTATTGTTTTGTTCAGCAGAGTCTGCTGAAAATTTCTGTTATAAATTTATGGTTACTGAAGTGACCATGAGCTTATAACATAGGAGGAATGTAGGTCCATATGGTGCAAAGACCTGGCCAGCTGAAAGCAGTGCTGTAGGTCTGTACACCGTACGGACCTGGCAGCAAAAGGGTTAGGTACCTAAATGTGATTTGATACCAGCCTCTTGCAGTAGTTACAACAAAAGTTACAACAAAAGTGTAACATGTTGGAGCTTACCAGTACTTAGAATTTATGCCTGCATTTTTTATTTTATTTTTACCTGGTGATCCTGTCAGTAACACACTTCCTATCCTAGGATGACAACACTCACTTACCCGACTGTAACAGGACAACAGAAACAGGAAGGACTAGACTGCTGCCCCTCTATTATTGTCCATAACATAGAGAGGAATGGTCCCGTGGTTCTCAGAGAGCAATGCAACTAACAGCAATCACTGCATGCAGAGAGCACAGGAAGCTCACAAAATTACTGGCAGGATCAACAAGTATTTTTTGAAATGATCAAATGAATAACAAAACACATTCAATGGTATAATAGCAGACAAAAAAGGTTCATGTAAGAAAAGGTAAATGAATTAGGGTTTACATGGCCTTTAAATGCTTCTTGCACATTGCTGGACATGAGAAAATTGGAGACACATGGCATACAGTATTCACAAGTTTACTGTAAGCCATGCTTTGTCACATTACACGGCACAGCAGAATATAAAGCAGGAATGAGCTGTACGTACAACACATGAACAAAAGTCAGATGGCGCTACGCACTATAATTTCATATATGATTAAATGTGATGTAGGTCTGCTGAACCTGTAACACCTGCACATCCCCCTGGGCTGGCTGAGTTACTGGCAATCACAGCACGATTTCCTCTGGAAAGTGGAGCCACTAACCTCCAGACACCAGAACCGCTCAAGAAACCAATGGGCGCCGACAGAGGGAAACACTGATTCTTTCTAAAGTCAGGCCGTGTCAGTGAATTAATTTGACTCGGGAAACCAATATATCAACGCATTCTCTGCGTCAGGCACCGCTGACCCGCTTCTACATCCTGCGGGTAGTCATGTGACGAAGGACTTACCTTGGCGCGGTCCGGGTCGCAGTAATCTAATAAAGCATCACAGAAGTGCTGGCCCAAAGACTCCAGGTCCTTTGTGCTGAAATGAGTTCCACGTCTGTTGCCTAAAATTCGGAGGAAGAAAGTTAATGTATTAGGATTTGAAACCCACATTTCTATCTAAAGAGGCAGCACAGCTTTGTTAAAGGAACAAACCTTGTATTGATGTTACAATGCCTTGAAAAAGTATTCATACCCCTTGAAATTTTCTACATTTTGTTGTGTTATGCTGCGTACACACGATCGATTTTCTCGACGGTGAAAACACCGTCGAGAAAATCGACGGGAAAAACGAGGGAACGGCTTGGTTCCCTACACACGTCCGTTTTTCCCGCCACTTTTTTTTTGGTCGAGAAAAACGACCGTGTGTGGGCTCCGTGGCAGTGTTTCCCTATGGGAAAACTGCCGCGGAAAAAAACGACGGGAATCACGACGAAAAAAATTAGAGCATGTTCTAATTTTTCTCGTCGTGATTAATGCTGTTTTTCCCGTCGGGAAAAATGACAAAAAGCCCACACACGGTCGTTTTTCTTGTTAAAAAAAAAATAATTTATTTTTCCCGACGGGAAAAATGATCGTGTGTACGCGGCATTACAACCAAATACGTAAATGTATTTTATTGTGATTTTATGTGATAGACCAACACAAAGCGGCACATAATTGTGAAGTGTAAGGAAAATTATAAATGGTTTTCAAAATTTTATACAAATAAATATCTGAAAAGTGTGACATGCATTTATTCAGCCCCCTGAGTCAATACATTGTAGAACCATCCTACACTGCAATTACAGCTACAATCTTTTTTGGGATGTCTCTACCAGCTTTGCACATCTAGAGAGTGACATTTTTGCCAGTTCTTTGCAAAATAGCTCAAGCTCTGTCAGACTGGATGGAGAGCGTCTGTGAACAGCAATTTTCAAGTCTTGCCACAGATTCTCAATTGGATTTAGGTCTGGACTTTGACTGGGCCATTCTAACAAATGAATATGCTTTGATCAAAACCATTCCATTGTAGCTCTGGCTGTATGTTTAGGGTCATTGTTCCGCTGGAAGGTGAACTTCCGCCTCAGTCTCGAATCTTCTGCAGACTAACAGGTTTTCTTCTAAGATTGCCCTGTATTTGGCTCCATCCATCTTCCTATCAACTCTGACCAGCTTCCCTGTCCCTGCTGAGGAAAAGCATCCCCACAACATGTGGTTGCATAAGTGTGCACAACACCCTCTTATAACTAGGGATGTAGCTGTGTTCAGAATTAAGCAATCACGTTTAAACTCATGTTAAATAGGAGTCAGTACACACCTGACATCATTTAAAGTGCCTCTTATTAACCCCAAATAAAGTTCAGCTGTTCTAGTAGGTCTTTCCTGACATTTTCTTAGTCGCATCCTACAGCAAAAGCCATGGTCCACAGAGAGCTTCCAAAGCATCAGAGGGATCTCATTGTTTTAAGGTATCAGTCAGGAGGGGGTACAAAAGAATTTCCAAGGTATTAGATATACCAAGGAACACAGTGAAGACAGTCATTATCAAGTGGAGAAAATATGGCACAACAGTGACATTACAAGAATTGGACATCCCTCCAAAATTGATGAAAAAGACGAGAAGAAAACTGGTCAGGGAGGCTGCCAAGAGGCCTACAGCAACATTCAAGGAGCTGCAGGAATATCTGGCAAGTACTGGCTGTGTGGTACATGTGACAACAATCTCCCATATTCATTTTATGTCTGGGCTATGGGGGAGAGTGGCAAGACGGAAACCTTTTCTTACGAAGAAAAACATCCAATCCCGTCTAAATTTTGCAAACACTGAATTCTCCCAAAAGCATGTTATGGTCTGATGAAACTAAAGTTGAACTTTTTGTCCATAATTCCAAAAGATATGTTTGGCGCAAAAACAACACTGCACATCACCAAAGGAACATTGATCCATAGGTTGGACTTGATGGACTTTTTTTTTTTGGTCTTTTTTTAACCTCACCTACTATGTAACTATGTAACACCATACCCACAGTGAAGCATGGTGGTGGCAGCATCATGCTTTGGGGTTGTTTTTCTTCAGCTGGAACAGGGGTCAAGGTAGAGGGAGTTATGAACAGTTCCAAATACCAGTCAATATTGGCATAAAACCTTAAGGCTTCTGCTAGAAAGTTGAACATATAGAGAAACTTTATCTTTCAGCATGACAACGACCCAAAGCATACATCTAAATCAACAAATGGCTTCACCAGAAGAAGATTAAAGTTTTGGAATGGCCCAGCCAGAGCCCAGACCTGAATCCGATTACAAATCTGTGGAGTGATCTGAAGAGGGCTGTGCACAGGAGATGTCCTCGCAATCTGACAGATTTGGAGTGTTACTGCAAGTTATGGCAAGATGCGCCATGCTGATAGACGCAAACTCAAAAAGTGCTGTAATAAGATCAAAAGGTTCCTCAAAGTATTAGTTTAAAGGGGTTGAAAATGCATCCTATGCATTAAGGTGAAAAAACACCTGGCAGTGACCGGCCCCCCAGCCCCCCCATTTTACTTACCTGAGCCCTGGAATTTCCCATGGCGGAGACGCGCTCTTCCTCTGCCAGGGGTTATCGGCTCTTGATTAGATAGATTGATAGCAGCGCAGCCATTGGCTCCCGCTGCTGTCAATCAAATCCAATGACGCGGGCGCCGGGGGGCAGGGCCGAGTCCTACATTCGGCGTCTATGGATGCTGAATGATGGACTCGGGAGCACGCCTGCAAGGTAACCCCCCCGGGACAGCACTTCCCCTATGGGGTTATACGATGCGGGTAGGAGCCACAAGAGCCGCTGTGGGACCCCAGAAGACTGTGTTCCGGGCCACTCTGTGGAAAACGAACTGCACAATGGAGGAAGGTATGACATGTTTGTTATTTAAAAAAATAAATAAAATCTTATTCCTCACTCCTGCAGGCTTTCTTCCTGGTGGAGAACCAGCCCCTGAAGCCATTCCTTTTCACTGATGTGCTAGCCATCATCATGCTTTGTACGTGAGGACACCGAGGGCCTGTCCATATTATGGGGCTGTAGTGGGAGTAGAGCACGCTGGCTTCTGGAGGAGTGAGGAAAAAGCAAAGTATTCCTCTAGGTTATACCCCTCAGACCAAGCAAGCATTAGACCTTTACTATATGGAGGAGCATGTGGTACTACCAAAGGGACATTTTTTTCAGCTAACCGAAGTTAACCTTTAACCCTTTTAAGTATTATTAGGAAATAGGAAGATTTAGTGCAACTCTGAGAAACAAAGGAGTGTGGAGGAGGAGTGTGGAGGAGGAGTGTAGCACGTTCACTATTGTAGCTTACAGGCATAGGCAGCAATGTGTAATTATTCAAATCTGCCTAAACTGTCAATAAAATTAATGAAATGCACCTTTACCTTTGCCATCATTAACTGTACCAAAATTATTCTCGAGTGATATAGAAGACACAATGCCAATGTACCCGCAAATACAAATTTCCAACTGAACAAGCAAATTGGACCTTTTGGTCTGCTACTCTTGCCCGACCAGACTGGGTGACAACCCCAAGCCTGCAGGAGGTAAGCAACAGTTAAAGAACTTAACTATTGTTCACCTATGAGGTAAGTGGTACCTCTCTCATCATCATGGCAACACACATAACACTCAGCTGAGCGATCATATTTGTGTTCCCACTTGCAGACCTTGCCGCCTTGGGTTACATGCACAATCCAACCATTCTCTGGGTTTATGGATGTGTTGTAGCTGCCTTTGAGAACATAAATGTCTACCACACAGGGAGAGAATACAGATAATGGCAAAAAAGCTATCCCTGGCCGGCATGACTGAGGCAATTTTGTAAGAGCGAATAACACTCCCACAACTGGGAATGTTCTTGATTGGTTTATTTAAAAAGTTATATTTGCATATGACAGACAAGTGTTCTTACCCAGTGTTGATCCACAGAAAGTGGCCTCCAGGGTGTAACTGTTCTGGATGCCCATCTTCCACATCACCACCCGTCCTGTCCCCTCCTTGTTCCTCTGCACTTTAAACTTACAGCCTGAAAAAGAGAACTGAATGTGGTATTGTAAGGACCTGTGCCATGCCAGGTTACAGGACAGAGCACAGCAGAGGGAGAAAACTAAGAACAAGGGAAGTGGTTTTTGCCCACTTGTGCGCATAAAGCATTGGAGGCCAATTTTTAATGTCTTCCAAATGACCCCACAAAGAAAAGCAAAAAAAAAAGCATGGAAAAATGCACTACATACGTAAAACAGTATACACACTGACTTTGAGACACAAACACTGTTTATATATACATATATACATATATATATATATATATATATATATATATATATATATATGGGGGGATTATCTGGTAAGCAAAAAGGTAGATTTCAACTAAAGCTATTAACTCAGAGAGTGGAACAACTTTTATCATCCCTTGACATGCTAGCAGGTCTGGTACAGTGTGCCTTTACAGGGAAGGAATGAACCCTATGCTTCCGACTATAGGCTCTAAAAACTTTACTTGTCTGATCCACCTAACAATGGTGGCGCGAGATGCAGGAAGACCCTTGTGAGAACCTTCAGGAAGCACAAAGAGGGAATCCGGTTTCCTAAAAATGGCAATAGCTGACAGGCAATCTCTTGCACCACATCCAGACATTGGAGAGACATTTCCCTAGGATGTTTCAGAGCAGGACATAAGGAAGGAAGGACAATATCCTGATAAAGGTGGAAGACAAAGGCTACCTTCAAGAATAAGGAGGATGTTGGCCTCAAGACAATTTTGTCCTTGTACAACACTAAGAAATGCTCCTAACAGCACAAAGCCACTAACTCAGAGACCCTCTTAGCAGAGGTATTAGCCGCAAGAAAGGCCACAATACGGGTAAGGTTAGACAAGAGAATATCCCTAATAGGTTCAAATGTGGCTTCTGAAGAGCTGAGAGAACCAGAATGAGATCCCAAGGGGACAGAGGGGAATGAACATGGGAACAGATGAGAGTCACTCTTTGAACAAAGACCTTAACTAGAGAGTAAAGCTTGCCTCACAAACTGTTAGTTTTTTTTTTTTTTTTGTTCAACCAGTGGGCTGAGCACAATATAAACTAACAGAATCCTCCATCCACACAAAAAAGGTGAATTAAAGACTCTTCTCTGCTGGGACATTGTTTTCTGACAGCTGAGGTGCTTACTAGGATGAAAGTTCCTCAACCAAGCAAGTAGGCCTTCCAGGTGGTAGGCCTCGTACACACGGCCGAGAATCTCGTCAAGAAAAAACACGTCGTTTTTCTTGACGAGATTCTTGGACAAGAAACTTGTCCCGGCCGAGTGTACAGACGCTCCATTCAAAGAACCCGCGGTTCTTTGAATCGAGCGAACGCGGTGACATCATCGACTACGGCGAGCGTGCGCTCGTCACATTCGATGCCGTCGCCGCCATCTTGCTACACCCTACCTATGCCTAGGAAGCTACCACGCATGCGTCAAAGTCATTTCGAGCATGCGCGGGTTTCCACGGCGACAGGTAAGTGTACACACACACACACACACACTTTTCTCATCGAGAAACATGCCAACGAGAATCTCGACGAGAAAATAGAGAGCAGGTTCTCTATTTTTCTCGTCGAGATTCTTGCTAGTTTTCTTGACGAGAAAAATGAAAGCCGCGTACACACGACCGATTTACTCGGCAAGAAAGCTCTGCCAGCAAGTTTCTCACTGGTTCTTGCCGAGAAACTCGGTCGTGTGTACGAGGCTTTCGACTTTATAGGATGTCAACTTCCTAACCTTCAAGTGGGTAGGGTTGGCAGGTTCCAAAAGGCCCCTGTCCCTCCAGACGAGGGCGTCAACAGTCATGCCCTTAAAGCCAGCGACCAAAAAGCAGGTTGGAACACTGGCACATGGAAGTGTCTAGCGCATATTTTTTACTCTTGAATATGCACTAGACACTTTTATAAACACTTGCTGCTACAAAGACTTTTGAAAATATACAGTATATGTACAGTTACGTAGTTCCCAGATGTGTATACCGTATATACTCGAGTATAAGCCGACCCGAGTATAAGCCGAGGTACCTACTTTTACCACAAAAACCTGGAAAAACGTATTGACTCGAGTATAAGCCTAGAGGGGGAAATGTGCCCATTGCCACCTCACTGTGCCAATTGCCCAACCTTACTGTGCCCATTGCCATCTCACTGTGCCACCTCGCTGTGCCCATTGCCACCTCACTGTGCCCCCTTACTGTGTCCATTGCAGCCTCCCTGTGCCCGAGTCAGTCAGTGTACCTGAAAATCTTCTTATTCCGTGGCTGGCGTCCATTGTTTAAATCTCGCGCCTTTCTCCCTGTCCCTTCCATGATAGGCATTTCCAGCAAACACTGTGTTGAGTGTTGCGCCTATCACGGAGATCCTCTCATTCTCGGACTCCGTTTCCCAGCAGGCACTGTGTTCAGTGTTCCGCCAATCACGGACGTCGGACAAGAGAACGTCCATGATAGGCGCAACACTCAACACAGTGTTTGCTGGAAACGCCTATCTCGGAAGGGACCTGAAGAAAGCCGCGAGATTTAAACAATGGACGCCGGCCGCGGAATTACAAGATTTTCAGGTACTGACTCGAGTATAAGCCGAGGGGTATACTTTCAGCCCTAAAAAAAAAGGGCTGAAAAACTTGGCTTATACTCGAGTATATACGGTAGGTTTATAATATATATATATTTTTTTCCAATGCTGTTTTTGTCCTTCACTGTGTTTTTATTCTTTGTATATTTATTTATAATTATGTTTAGTTTGTATGTAGCAACTTGTCCTCATGTGTAGTAATATGACAATAAAGCTTGACTTGACTTGACTATGTGTGAATATCACATCTTCTGGTGTGATAGGGATCACTGCATTCCCCTTCATCTTGATTCTGAGAAGTAGGCAAAGAAGAATCTGAAGGGGCAGAAAGGTGTAGACCAAGCTGAACTGAACACACAGCGACACCAGAACTTCCACTGCAAGGCTTGAAGGTCCCTGGACATGGAGACAAACTTGTCCTCTTTGTTGTTGAATATGGGGATTATTAGGTCCACATCTGGTGTTCCCCACCTGTGACAAAGAGCTTGAAAAACCAAATTCAGCCAGTGACAACTAAGAAAGTACCCTTGCCAATTTTCTACTCTAATCCAAGGGATGTGGATGGCAGACAGGCCAAAAGGCGAACTTCTGTCCAAAAGAGGATCAATTCTGCTTCTCTTAGAGCAGCACAACTTCTGGAAACCCCGGGGTGTCATTGCAATAGAGGGGTCCAGCGTTAAAGAGGCTACTGAGTCACCCTGATTATTGGAATGTTGATTGGAGCCAGAAACAGAAAAGGTTGAACTCTTTCAGTTTTGGAAGCATAAAAAGGTTCCTGTAAAGGACACCAAACCTAGACACCTGAAATGTTGTGGGATAAGAAGGCCAACAGATGCCCCCCACTCTGAGAAGTGGATGTGCCCCATTACTGTAAAAAGGTCTTAGAGCCAACCTTGGCTGGTTTGGAAGGTCAGAAATATGTTCCTTTCTTAGACTTAGCATTGGAAGACCAAGAGGAATGAAAGGAACGCTTCCTAACCTCTGGAGTAGAAGACTTACTGGTGGAGATGCAAGTCTTTTTCTTTTGGGGAAAAGATAGCCTTAAGAAGGACCTCTAACAATTTATCTACTGGGTTTTTGAACACAGAATTGTCCTCCAAGGGGTCATGGAGGGCCTATGGCTGTATTAACCAGGAATTGCCCATTTCCTAAAGAAACTTCCCTCAATAGGATATTTTTGGGAGAAGCATTTGAGGGGAAAAATCTCCTCAGGGTGAGGCCGGTCTCCATACAGGACAGACTCGATGAGCGCATGGACCAGGAAGGTCTTAGCTGGTGTAGGGAATTTTATAGCCCCTATGCGGGAAATTTTTGAGGACCTAATCTAACTCTAAAAAAAGAGAGCACAGCTTCAATGAGAACAGTTATAGTCTCCTTTAGCTTTGGAGAAATGTTTGTAGCAGGTGTATCAGCCTGATCTGGCACCTCAGAAGACCAGGGGAGTACACGTACATGCAGGCACAGTAGTGCCCATTTGTGCAAACTAAAGTGCCACTCGGGGGTGGGCCTGGTGCAATAGTGTCACATTAGGCACGCACCAAGGGTCAAAATGGAGCAAATTTTAAAATCTTAACCTCTGTCATCCTGGATCCTTTACTGCACCACCATAAGGGGAGACAGTGGTACCCATACCTCAAAGGGAAACTTTAGTGGGCAACCTGGGCTGCAATTTTTTAAAGAGCTTCTGCTCTGTACTCACCACTCAGTGGCAGGTACATGGGGATAAATCGTTTCCTGGCTTCGCGCTCCACAATGGGTATACCCCTGCAGGGGTCTTCAGAGAGTGGGCTTTGCATCAGGCAGACCATAGCTCTGGACCTGTAATGCACTCTGTAGCTAACCTAAAATACTGCACTATGTGCCAAGGGGTGCCCACAGCAGGATCCAGTGCAAAGCAACATTATAGGCCAGCCCCATGTCTTCAATCAGGCAGAGTTTGGGTAAGGTCCTCCAAGAGAAAAGGCATGTAAGGGATTCAATTGATTTGGAAGCTGCATGAAGAGCCACAGTGGCTATGGGGCAGCCAATTGATAGAAAAACCATCTTGAAAATAGACTCATCCAGAGAGAGAAAATCTCCACAGAAGAAGATAGGTAGGAAGAAGACGTGCATCGCCTAAGGACACTAGCAAAATACTGAGACTGGCTGATAGTGGGAGGGGTAATATGGGAAGATGTCCCAGCAGCTATCCATTTTTGACAGTCTCAAATCACCTGACGGTAGCTACGTATAACCCAGCTGTAATGACTTAAAGAACCCTATGTCCTGTACTATGAGATCAGGAAGAATGCTTTTTTGGGTTATTTTACAGATAATAAGCAAATATTGTGCACACAAACAGACACTCACATACTGGGAAGCACAATGCCACATGCAGCATGGAGAAGTTTGTTGCCTGTAAACAAACTTACAGTGACCACAAGGGTTGGCAACTGTCAGTAAATTTACAAACAGTTTGTAAAATTCTTAATTTTTTCATCTGTCAATGAATGTATGTTACTGACATTCACAGACAGATGCAAAAATTACGGATTTTACAAACGGTTCGTAAATATACTGACAGTTGGCAACCCTTGTGACCACATCATTAGGAATCACGCTCACAGCAGCGAGAGCCAATGATGCCCCAGCTGTGTTTTTTATCTCAATGCATAGAATGCATTAAGATGAATAAAAAAAAACTTCTACCTTTAGAATCACTTTAAGCCCTCGTTCACACTGAACATGGCTTTGAAATCGTGCGAGTTCATCTGAACTCGTATGATTTCATAGCCGCATTTCAGTCTGACTTCGGGGGCTACTTGAAAGACATCTGTGTGGGTTCATGCCAAAAGTAGTGTCAGGAACTACTTTTAGGAAACCGGTGCAGCGCCGTAAAGTCGGCGTCGCACTGGTTGGGACGTTCCTATTGCCAGCAATAGGCTCCGATTTTGATATGCAATTTGACCAGGGGCTAAATCAACAAAATTAGCCTAGAAGCTGATTGGTTGCCAAGAACAGCTGCTCCAGGTTCTGGGGGAGATTTACTAAAACTGGTGCACAGAGAATCTGGTGCAGCTGTGCATAGTAACCAATCAGCTTCTAGGTTTTATTGTCAAATTGAACAAACTGAAATTAGAAGCTGATTGGTTACTATGCACATCTGCACCAGATTCCGTGCTCCAGTTTTGAGAAATTCCCCCCTAAATGTGTGTAGAACTTGCAAAAAGGTCAAAACATTTGTGTGTATCTTCCAGTTGCAGTTCTCCCTCTGAGCACCATTAGAAGATTTATTTAGGAGTTACCTTGTCAGGAGAATTCTTGCTGAGGATAAAGGGAAACAAGCGCTCAGACAGACGTCTGCTGCCATTTTGGACTCCTCTGCCTTTACACCCGTACATGAAAACGTTCTGCTTCCTGCTGTGTCCATGCAGGTCGCAGTACAGCAGTATCTCCCGCTCCTCCATCACTCTATAGAAAGAACAGAACAGAGAAAGTCAGACATATTACAGAGGTCATAACAGACAAATACCACTGAATCTGCTTTTGCCTAACACTATTTTCACTACATCTGTTCATATTTTGATCATTCTGCATAATCTGTTGAAACAACCACTTGTAGTCTCCACCAGAGGTCCATGTGATGGTGTGATAACAAAGGGGCACAATTGGGATACAGGGACAAAGTGTTGTCACCCTAAAAGAAGAAGTGCCTTAATAAGCACTTTCATGGCAGGATCACCAGAGTTTTTCCTAATGAAAGATGATGATTGAAATATATAAAAAATTACTTTGGAAACGATAAAATGTTAAAACTTAAAGAGGTTTTTGTACATAGTTTTGCATGTGTGGTAACGTACTGCAACTGGTCACAAAAGTCTGAAAGGGTCCTTAATATTCTGTTCAAGAAGCAGAGCTGGGGTAAAATGTAGGGGCACTAGGAAAACAGGTGTCATCATAATCGTTTTTACAAGATCGCCCCTTTAAAGGGGTTGTAAAGGTTCGTGTTTTTTCACCTTAATGCATCCTATGCATTAAAGTGGTTGTATACCCCACTTTCACATTTTTACCTACAGGTAAGCCCAGGGCCGTTTGAAGGAATTTGGGGGCCCCAAGCAGATTGAGAATTTGGGGCCCCCAAGGGGGGTAGGGTTGCCACCTTTTCGTCAAGCCAAACCTGAACGCTTAAGTAGCGCACGCCAATTTATTTATTTTTTTGTAGTACATTAAATTCATTACCTCTGTACAAAGCAATGCACAGAAATTTTGATATGTAGTATACACTATACATATATTTTTGCGATTAAATAACATTTCTAATCAAATGGAATTAATCACAAGAGTCTCCCTTTACATCAGAGTCAACAGAGTTTCCCTTTAGATCTGAATCCGCAGAGTCCCCCTTTACATCTGAATGCAAAGGGTTTGTTCCCCTTTACATCTGATTCTGCAGAAGAGGAGTGCAGAGGGTAAGATGGAGGCAGTATGTACATGAGAGGACTGTGGAGGGTATGATGGGGGCAGTATGTAGAGGAGCGGACTGTGGAGGGTATGATGGGGGCAGTATGTAGAGGAGAGGACTGTGGAGGGTATGATGGGGGCAGTATGTACAGGAGAGGACTGTGGAGGGTATGATGGGGGCAGTATGTAGAGGAGAGGACTGTGGAGGGTATGATGGGGGCAGTATGTAGAGGAGAGGACTGTGGAGGGTATGATGGGGGCAGTATGTAGAGGAGAGGACAGTGGAGGGGATGATGGGGGCAGTATGTAGAGGAGAGGACAGTGGAGGGGATGATGGGGGCAGTATGTAGAGGAGAGGACTGTGGAGGGTATGATGGGGGCAGTATGTAGAGGAGAGGACTGTGGTGGGTATGAGGGGGCAGTATGTAGAGGAGAGGACTGTGGTGGGTATGAGGGGGCAGTATGTAGAGGAGAGGACTGTGGAGGGTATGATGGGGGCAGTATGTAGAGGAGAGGACTGTGGTGGGTATGAGGGGGCAGTATGTAGAGGAGAGGACTGTGGTGGGTTTGATGGGGGCAGTATGTAGAGGAGAGGACTGTGGTGGGTATGATGGGGGCAGTATGTAGAGGAGAGGACTGTGGTGGGTATGATGGGGGCAGTATGTAGAGGAGAGGACTGTGGAGGGTATGAGGAGGCAGTATGTAGAGGAGAGGAGTGTGGTGGGTTTGATGGGGGCAGTATGTAGAGGAGAGGACTGTGGTGGGTATGATGGGGGCAGTATGTAGAGGAGAGGACTGTGGTGGGTATGATGGGGGCAGTATGTAGAGGAGAGGACTGTGGTGGGTATGATGGGGGCAGTATGTAGAGGAGAGGACTGTGGAGGGTATGAGGGGGGCAGTATGTAGAGGAGAGGACTGTGGTGGGTATGATGGGGGCAGTATGTAGAGGAGAGGACTGTGGTGGGTTTGATGGGGGCAGTATGTAGAGGAGAGGACTGTGGTGGGTATGATGGGGGCAGTATGTAGGAGGAGAGGACTGTGGAGGCAGGGCCGTCTTTAATATTGATTGGACCCTGGGAAAACATTTTCTTGGGGCCCCCCATGCAATTTTGCCCCCCATCATTACACAGGACTCCCTCCCCCATACTACCCAAATCACTACATAGGACCCCATTCCCCATACTACCCCCATAATTACAGGACCCTCCTCCCACATCATTGCACAGGACCCTCTCCCCAATACTACGCCCATCACTAAACAGGATCCCTCCCCATAATACCTCCATGATTACACATTGTGGGGTGCTCCATACTACATTGTCACTTATTAACTATCAGCACGCTGCTGTTTCTGCAGAAAGGAGGGGTATTGCTGTAGGGGGAGAAGCAGGGAAGGGGTTATTGTTAGGGATGGAGAGGCAGGGATTGGGGTTATTGTTGGGGGTGGAGAGGAAGGGATTGGGGTTATTGTTGGGGGTGGAGAGGAAGGGATTGGGGTTATTTTTGGGGGTGGAGAGGCAGGGATTGGGGTTTATTGTTGAAGGTGAAAAGCGGGGAGGGGGGTTATTGCTGAGGGTGAAGCGGAGAGGGGGGTTATTGCTGAGGGTGGTGAAGCGGGCAGGGGGATTAATATTGGGGGTGGAGAAGCAGGGAGGGGGTTATCGTTGATCACACAGCTGTCAATCACTGTCCTGCACTATAACACTTAGCAGCCCTGCCCTCCAAAAAGTTCTGCAGCAGCCAAACTCTGCCCTGCACTACAACTCCCAGCAGGCAGCAGCCATGCCCTCCAAAAAGTTCTGCAGCAGCCAAACTCTGCCCTGCACTACAACTCCCAGCAGGCAGCAGCCCTGCCCTCCAAAAAGTTCTGCAGCAGCCAAACTCTGCCATGCACTACAACTCCCAGCAGGCAGCAGCCCCCCCTCCAAGAAGTTCTGCAGCAGCCAAACTCTGCCACGCACTACAACTCCCAGCAGGCAGCAGCCCCCCCTCCAAGAAGTTCTGCAGCAGCCAAACTCTGCCATGCACTACAACTCCCAGCAGGCAGCAGCCCCCCCCCCTCCAAGACGTTCTGCAGCAGCCAAACTCTGCCATGCACTACAACTCCCAGCAGGCAGCAGCCCTGCCCTCCAAAAAGTTCTGCAGCAGCCAAACTCTGCCCTGCACTACAACTCCCAGCAGGCAGCAGCCCTGCCCTCCAAAAAGTTCTGCAGCAGCCAAACTCTGCCATGCACTACAACTCCCAGCAGGCAGCAGCCCCCCTCCAAGAAGTTCTGCAGCAGCCAAACTCTGCCATGCACTACAACTCCCAGCAGGCAGCAGCCCCCCCTCCAAGAAGTTCTGCAGCAGCCAAACTCTGCCATGCACTACAACTCCCAGCAGGCAGCAGCCCTGCCCTCCAAAAAGTTCTGCAGCAGCCAAACTCTGCCATGCACTACAACTCCCAGCAGGCAGCAGCCCCCCCTCCAAGAAGTTCTGCAGCAGCCAAACTCTGCCATGCACTACAACTCCCAGCAGGCAGCAGCCCCCCCTCCAAGAAGTTCTGCAGCAGCCAAACTCTGCCATGCACTACAACTCCCAGCAGGCAGCAGCCCTGCCCTCCAAAAAGTTCTGCAGCAGCCAAACTCTGCCCTGCACTACAACTCCCAGCAGGCAGCAGCCCCCCCCTCCAAGACGTTCTGCAGCAGCCAAACTCTGCCCTGCACTACAACTCCCAGCAGCCCTGCCCTGCCACCCCAAGAAGTTCTGCAGCAGCTGAGACTCCCTAAAAAGTTATCAGAGGTGATGGGAGGGGGAACCTGGCTCAGGACAGCACACAGTGTCTCAGAGGGAGACAGTTTTACTCACTTTGCAGAGCGATGTCATCAGCAGCCGCCCGCAGAGGAGGGATAGGAGGGGCGGAATGCAGCACATCGCCAGGGAAGAGGCTCAGTGCACTCAGACTGAGATAAGGGGAAGGGGCGGGGTCAGTAAAAGAGACACTGCAGGGACGCGACTTCACTTAACCCGTGCCGAGCTGGATAGAATGGAGGAGAAAACAAATGCACTTGATTTATCAGCGTTTGATGACTCATTTGCCCTGCATTAAAGATGGCCCTGCTCCCCGCGCCTGAATGGGAGGGGGGGGGGTGCCGATCGCGGGAGGGGGGCCGCTCTGCTGGGGCCCCAGGCCAGCTTGGGGCCCCAAGCAGTTGCTTGGTTTGCCTCTCCTGTTCCGAAGGCCCTGGGTAAGCCTATAATAAGGCTTACCTGTAGGTAAAATGAATATCTCCTAAACCTGTACGGTTTAGGAGATAATCCCCTCGCAATGAGCCGCTGACTGCAGCGGCACATGCGCAGCGGGGATTCTCGGCTAAAGCCCGGCAGCCGCCGGACCTTCCCGGGAAAGAAGTCTCCCATGCGCATGCCTTTCAGGTATGTAAAAAAAAAAAAAAAACAGCAGTATACAACCGCTTTAAAGGTGAAAAAACACCTGGCAATGAGGGCCCCCCCAGCCCCCCCCGTTTTACTTACCTGAGCCCGTTCACCTGCTGTGCTCGCCCCCGACGTCCTCTTCTCCACGAAGTCTGGCCGTTGATTGTCTAGATTGGATAGATTGATAGCAGCGCAGCCATTGGCTCCCGCTGCTGTCAATCACATCCAATGACGCGGCACGCCGGGGGGCAGAGCCGAGTGATACAGTCGGCGGTAAAGCCGCAGGCTGTATCACAGGAGGGTGCCCGCAAGCTAACCCCCTAGGCAGAGAGCTTCCCATGAAGGGGGTTAGCACTTGCGGGGAGGAGCCGAGACAGCCGCAGAGGGACCCCAGAAGACAAGGATCGGGGCCACTCCGTTCAAAACGAACTGCATAGTGGAGGTAAGTATAACATGTTTGTTATTTAAAAAAAAAAAAAAAGCTTTACAACCACTTTAAAGCAGAAGTCCAGTCTGAGCTTTTTAGGCTGGGCTTCTCCTGGGGGTCACAGGAGTGCAATTCGGTTTGCACTCCTGTGACCCGTTTTCAACGGAGAGCGGTCTGAAGTCCGCTCTCCGCTGACGTCACTGAAATCAGTCGGGGCAGCGCGTCATCACGACTTAAAAGTCGGGATCCGCCAGCTGCCCTGATTGATGGCAGTCTCAGCGAGCTGCTGAGACAGCCTCTCCCTGCCCCTCCACTGTTTAGCTCTCCAATGAGCGTGGAGAATCAGTGAGGAAAGACGCTGACTGACAGTCAGCAGCTTTCCTCTCGGGGATCTGTGAGAACCGAGCCATCGGCGGTGTTCGGTGGCTCGGTTCTCAGTGCAGAGACGGCGGGGAACAGATGGAGCATCGGTCTGATGCTCCATCCACCGTGGTAAGTATGAATCTAAAATAAAAATTTAACCCATACTTCTCTTTTAAAGCTAGTCAGGCAAGAAACTTCACTACCAGCGGTCCTACATTGTACCTGAGGCTGTTGATGACCCACCCACAACCTCGGAGTGTTGGAGACCAAAGGAGAGTGCCTGCTGCCCAGAAGGCAGTGGATAAGGTAAGGAGTCGGCTAGGTGAAACCTCAGACTAAGCGAGCATCTAAAGATGTTTAAGACATGGTATATTTTTACATAGTTACATAGGTCCAGCTTGGACCAATGTAACTATGTATATACCATACCTGGCCAATGCCCCTGGAGGCTGGAAATTACTCTAGTCTACCTTAGTGATTTCCAGCTTTTAGGAGCATCGGCCAGTCACGGTATATACAGTAAATCGATACATTGGTCCAAGCTGGACCAATACAACTGTAAAAATATACCATGTCTGGAATTCATCTTTAAATTCTCATTTAATCTAGGGAAGGTTTCACATCAGCTGCTTAGCGTTTAAGAGCTCGCTCCTGTGATGATGGGGGTTAACAATAACAGCTGAAAGTGTATTAGCAACGAATGTCCTAGCAACAAGGCAGGAAGCCATCTTTGGGAGTTTTTCAATCAGACCTCAGGTGGTACATAAATGGCCTACAGGAAGAGCATTGTTCAACTTTAGTCAAAGCTGCAAAGTTTGTTTTTTCCTACAGACACCCCTTACCTGCATGAGCAGTTTTTTGGTAAAGGTGAAGTATTCCTTTAAGATAACACAACTTTATAATATTGAAAGAAAAGCGCTGCTGCAGGCTTCTTTCTCATATACAAGTTAATTATATAATTTCCGGCTAAGTCTCACTTTACGCACATTACATTTCAGAAATGGTTAGCCAACGGTAATATTTAGCTTTCCCCGAGTCAGCACTAAATGCATTAAGCATAATATGTTCGATATAGATCTGCCAGCCAAAGATATTTTTACCAGATGATAACCGCGCAAGTTGTAATGCAAATCTGGGAAAATGACTGCGCTCCTTATTACAATCAATTCTGTCTGTTGTATCAGACTAAATAGGCCCATTATCTGTCCATGGACTTCTAATTTCCCCAATGCCTAGAACCTGCTCTAGCTTTAAAGGCGACTGGTGTGGATTTTCACTAGCAGTCAGTTGTCAGTTGTAACGCTCGCTCAAATGTCTTTTACACAGCAAGAAAAATAAATGAAAGCCCAACTTCGGGCTTAGTCCTCCCCGGCAGCACTATGTTTGGATTTTTTTTTATTTATATACTAACCTTTTTCTGAAGTCTTCAGAAGTGATGCACTCAGTTCTTTTCCCTTTTTTCAGTTTTCTCCCAGCAGTGGTTGTTCAATCAGATGATGTGATGAAATCCACACTGCTCTCTGCATCAATATACTGTGAATGAAAGGTGCTGCTAAGGCTCCCCTTTAGGCAGTGGCGGTGCGTCCATAGTGGGCGCAGGAGCGCCGCCCCCTCTCTCCCCTGCACCGTCACTCAAGTCAACAATACATACATTCATGCATTGCATGAATGTATGTATTGTCACCGGCGCCGCTGCCGCCCACTATTCAGATGGCTGGCCCCCTAGTAAGTGCCGGCCATCTGAATAACAGCAGTTGGTTGGTCTTTGGAAGTGTCTATCAGAGCCAGCGGCTCTGATAGGTTTCCCGATTACAGCCTGTGGCCCAAATGGTTAACCAGGGGACGCACGGGCTGTGCGTTCCCTGGTTAACACTGACACGCGTCTCAGCCAATCAGGTTCACCGGGTCTGGTTACCGGTAACCTGATTGGCTGAAGCGAGAGAAGACATCGGGGAATGGAAGAAGACATGAGGGAGCGCGGAGGAGGACGGCGCTGACCCGAGGAAGGTAAGTGCCAGGCTGGGGACAAACTGGCTGTATTTGGGGACAAACTGGCTGCATTTAGGGGGAAACTGGCTGCATTTGGGGGGAACAAACTGGCTGCATTTGGGGGGACAAACTGGCTGCATTTGGGGGGACAAACTGGCCGTATTTGGGGACAAACTGGCTGCATTTGGGGACAAACTGGCTGCATTTGGGGGGACAAACTGGCTGCATTTGGGGGGTCAAACTGACTGCATTTGGGGGGACAAACTGGCTGCATTTGGGGGGACCAACTGGCCGTATTTGGGGACAAACTGGCTGCATTTGGGGACAAACTGGCTGCATTTGAGGGGGCAAACTGGTGGCGTTTGGGCACAGTGGCTGTGTTTAATGGGCACAGTGGCGGCAATTGATGTTTTTTTTTTTTTTTCAGTTTGTTTGCTGCCCCCCAAAAATTTTCAGCACCAACCGCCTCTGCTTTAGAGGGTGGGCCCATGACACCCTGCATTCAAAGTTATGTCCTCAGTCTTCTCAGCTGAATGATGCTGGGTGTCAAGCAAGCTGCAAGACTGAGGACATCTTGTGGTAAAAGGGAGGTACTGCAGGAGACAGCTCCAGACTGAAAATAATTTGAGTTCCTTTTAATTTTTTAATTGGACCCATATAAAGAGAAAAAAAACAAGACTGGAGTTGGTCTTTTAAAGTGAATAGAATAAGGGATGGTTATAACCCCTGTAAAGTTTATTTTTGCCATCTTTGTCCCATTGGAGAGATTTACCTTCACTCACTGTCCCATAGCCAAACAGGAAGTGAGAGAAAATCCCTACAAATGAAGGGAATCCCTTGGGGCCCTCCAGTTCACCAGAACTAGTGTCCCCATTGGAAGATTTCCCCTCTATTACTTTTCTAGGGACAATTCAAAATATGGGATTTTCTTTTACTTTCACTTTCAATGATAATGGTAAACAGGACAAATAGAGAGGGCGAATCTCCATAAGGGGGTACAGACAGCAAAAAAATCTGAAAGGGGTTCTAATCCCTCTCCCCTTTATCCAAAGCTAAAAAAAAATAAAAAAAAATGTTGCCTTTAGTTATAGGAAATAACACTAAACTGTTGATTCAGGGAATATTCATAGGTTACATACAGTGCATGCGGAAAGTATTCACAGTGCTTCACTTTTTCCACATTTTGTTATGTTACAGCCTTATTCCAAAATGGATTAAATTACATTATTTCCTCAAAATTCTACAAACAATACCCCATAATGACAACGTGAAAGAAGTTTGTTTGAAATCTTTGCAAATTTATTAAAAATAAAAAACAAAATAATCCCATGTACATAAGTATTCACAGCCTTTGCGATGACACTCAAAACTGAGCTCAGGTACATCCTGTTTCCACTGATCATCCTTGAGATGTTTCTACAACTTGATTGGAGTAAACCTAAACCTGTTAAATTCAGTTGATTGGACATGATTTGGAAAGGCACACACCTGTCTATATAAGGTCCCACAGTTAACAGTGCATGTCAGAGCACAAACCAAGCCATGAAGTCCAAGGAATTGTCTGTAGACCTCAGAGACAGGATTGTATTGAGGCACAAATCTGGGGAAGATTAAAGGTCCCAATGAACACAGTAGCTCCCATCATCTGTAAATGGAAGAAGTTTGGAACCACCAGGACTCTTCCTAGAGCTGGCCACTCAGCCAAACTGAGCGATTGGGGGAGAAGGGCCTCAGTCAGGGAGGTGACCAAGAACCAGATAGTCTCTCTGACAGAGCTTCAGCATTTCTTTGTGGAGAGAGGAGAACCTTCCAGAAAAAACAATCATCTCTGCAGCACTCCACCAATCAGACCTGTATGGCTCGAGAGGCCAGACGGAAGCCACTCCTCAGTAAAAGGCACATGACAGTCCACCTGGAGTTTGCCAAAAGGCACCTGAAGGACTCTCAGACCATGAGAAACAAAATTGTCTGGTCTGATGAAACCAGGATTGAACTCTTTCGCCTAAATGGCAAGCGTCATGTCTGGCAGAAACCAAGCACGGCTAATCACCTGGCCAATATCAACCCTACAGTGAAGCATGGTGGTGGCAGCATCATGCTGCGGGGATGTTTTTCAGCGGCAAGAACAGGGAGACTAGTCAGGATCGAGGGAAAGATGAATGCAGCAATGTACAGAGACATCTTTAATGAAAATCTGCTCCAGAGTGCTCTGGACCTCAGACTGGGGTAAAGGTTCATCTTTCAACAGGACAATGACCCTAAGCACACAGCTAAGATAACAAAGGAGTGGCTGCGGGACAACTCTGTGAATGTCCTTGAGTGGGCCAGCCAGAGCCCAGACTTGAAGCTGATTGAACATCTCTGGAGAGATCTAAAAATGGCTGTGCACCGAGGCTCCCCATCCAACCTGATGGAGCTTGAGAGGTCCTGCAAAGAAAGAATGGGAGAAATTGCCCAAAAATAGGTGTGCCAAGCGTGTAGCATCATACTCCAAGAGACTTGAGGCTGTAATTGGTGCCAAAGGTGCTTTAACAAAGTATTGAGCAAAGGCTGTGATTACTTATGTACATGTGATTGTTTGTTCTTTATTTTTAATAAACTTGCAAAGATTTCAAACAAACTTCTTTCATGTTGTCATGATGGGTATTGTTTGTAGAATTGTAAGGAAAATAATGAATTTAATCCATTTTGGAAAAACGCTGTAAGATAACAAAACGTGGAAAAGTGAAGCGCTGTGAATACTTTCCAGATGCACTTTAATTCATCTGGTTGAAAAAAGACACAAGTCCATCTAGTTCAAGCCTTTCTAGACCAAAATAAAAATGTTCCCTGTTGGTGAAAATTGAATCACGCTATATTTGGCTATATATGGGATTTTTTTCCCCTTCTTCTGGATCAACTTCGGGTTTAGTGTTTTGTGGATGCAGGTTTTTAATTATTTAATTTATTTGTGTCCATTGTGGAACTTGATGAACATGCGTTTTTTTTTCCAATCCTACGTAACTGTTTCTGGCACTCTCCTACCTAGCATTCTTATTCTCAGCAATTACACTGATATGGCCTGGCTCAGTATTTACAGAATAGAAACAGGTACAGTAATCAAAAATAAATTTTGCAATTTTACATCCAACTCCAGAGTGGATTTATTTTATTCCACAAAAGTGAAGTTTACACCCTTAAAATAAAGGAGCTAGAGCTACTGCCACTAGAGGGCGCCAGAAATCAAGACATGGGTAAGCATGCACAGCACATTGGCACTGCAGTTATAAAGTAAAAAAAATAAAAAAATACACTTTTTTTTGCCAGACCTTATCAGATAATATAAGCTATGCTGTGATAAATGCCAGCCGACTTCAAAATGACTGACAGCGGCAGACAGGCCATTAAAGCTAATCAGCCTGGCGCTGGGAGATGTAAGCAGTTCGAGTGGAAGGTACATGGGCAGAGATGCGATCTCTCGGGTGCTAGCAGCTAATAACAAAATAATAATGATTATTATCTATGATTTCATGCATAAAGGGTTGCAAAAGTCTCTTCTATCGCCCAACAATGGCGAGGACTGTGAGCGAGAAGACTGTGGCTGCTAGAGAGGCTCAGAATTTGAATGAATGAAGTTTTCCTGTTTCTATAAAGCAGTGCTGGCTGCAGGTATAGAATGTATGAACAGAACTGAGGAGCACCAAGCTTATCCTAATTCATTAAAGCTGAACGCCAGGAAAAGACACTGCAAGGGTTAACTGCTCATTTAGTCTAGGGTAAGGTGACCAGATTTTTAAAATTAAATCTGGGGACATATTATTTTTTTTACTAGTAATGGCGGCAATCAGCAACTTTCTGCCCGTCGCCGCCGCCCGCCTCACAGCCTGTCAAGTCTTACTCTCCGGGCCCCGGCTACTACTGGGGGGGGAGCGGAGGAAGATCACTCCGCCAGGGAAGGCAAGAAGATAAGCAGGCAGCCGGCTGGCCGGGACTTGAGCCAAGGCAGAAGAACATGTGAGCGAAACTGAATGGGCATGCACCCGAAACTGAAAAAATATTCCCTCCACTCCGACCAGCACATGATCATCAGAAAGGGGCACAGAAAATAAAAAAAAATACACCCCCCCTAAGCTAGTAGGAGTGGCTGAGGGGGGGGGGGTGTAATTCTGATTTTTTTCTTTTTTTAATTCTGCACTGACTATCTTCGAAATTGCCCCAGCCCCTGTTCAAATCCAATCCGGGGACAGACTTGGTCCAGGGACAGTGTCCTCAATCCGGGGACTGTCCCTGGAAACCGGAGATGTCTGGTCACCCTACTTTACAGGGATCCTCAAAAGAAAGAAGGAATGTTAGCCTTCAAATGCAAAGCACACTGGATGTCGAATGCTGCAAAGGTTTAAAGATGACAGATTCTCTTTAAAGTTCACCTAGCATCAGATTTTTTAAACAACCAACAGATTTTTAATTCTCCTAGGCTAGCCTTGTGACCGTTCTGCAGCACTGTATAGCCAAAAACATAACTCTGATTTCTACACAAATTGGTAACATAAAACTTTTCAGTACAGTATATGCATGCAGAGTAAGGCATGGCATGCGTTAATCATTTTTTTTTCATTCAACCTGCAGGTTGAATGAAAAAAAGGGGACCTGATTCTCCCACTGAGTTATTGTATTCTGACAGTGGGAAGACTTTCCCGCCATCAGAATACAATGATCAGTGCCACCAGCACTGATCGATTTGGGAAAACCCAAAAAGGTGGTTGTACAGAAATCAATCAGTAGGCCAACTTCTATACAACCAGCCTGCCCATATATGGATCAAAATCCATCCGGTCCCTGCTGAACCGGTTGAATTTCAATCCATGTAAAGCCAGCTAAAGGAAACTTTAATGTATAGTATAAATAAGACCCCTTTCACACTGGAGGCGTTTTTCAGGCGCTTTAGCGCCTGAAAAAAAGCCTTAGCTGCAATCCCAGTGTGAAAGCCAGAGTGCTTTCACACTGGGGTGCTGCGCTGGCAGGGGGTCAAAAAAAGTCCTGCCAGCAGCTTCTTTGCAGCGCTTTAGGAGCGGTAAATACACCGCTCCTAAAGTGCCCTTGTCCATTGAAATCAATGGGCAGCGCCGCCAAACCGCCAGCAAAGCGCCGCTGCAGCGGCGCTTTTAACCCTTTTCCAGACACTAGCGGGGGTAAGAAGCGCCCCGCTAGTGGCCGGAAAGCGCTGCAAAAACAACGGTAAAGTGCCGCTAAAAATAACGCAGTTTTACCGCCGACGCCTGGGCGCTTTCAGTGTGAAAGCACTCTAAAGGATGTCCCCTCAACTGTCACCCAAACTGTCATTCTGATATATTCCCAGTGTACTATATAAAGTTAAACTGAAGTTCTGCTGCAAGAAACAGCAAGCAGAAGAAACATGCACTGTGTTTCCTGCAATAAAATGCTCCTACCTGCCTGCTCACTGTTTTCTCCAGTGCTCTAAAATGAGCTGTGCATGCACATCCCAGCTTACAGTGCCAGGCAGTACTCTGAGTGACAGGATGGCGACTTCATCCCTCGATGGTCAATGAAGAGACCTGAAAACCAGCACTCAGAGGAAGATGCTGGTGCCAGCAAGGGACTGTTGGACAGGTAAGTATTCACCCTTTAGCTCCATATTAAGTCTTTGCAAGTTTAAAGCATTTGAATTCCCCTCTTGATCCAGTACATCTTTACATTACTGGATGTTATTCAGCAGTACTGTGGAGTCCGCTTGATGTGTTTGCACAAACTGTATCTTTGCAAGGTGTGGCTCCTCAATGAAATAATATAAATTATATAGGAAACATTTAATTTTAATTTAATTTGTGTTGGGATGGGAAGATTAGTGTACTGCTGTTTCTCCTCCCTGAGCTTCCTAAGCTCCTTATGTAGCAGAGAACAGAGAGTATATGATCACTTATAAAAATAAGTGAAAAAAAGGTATTTATAATGTTTTTTTACATACAGTATATACACACAAATGTTTGGTCTTTCATTTCTCTTTTAAATTGAATGGGTTATTTTACAAGTTAAGGGTTTACATCAGGGGTGCCCAACCTTTTGAAGAGTGAGGGCCACTTAAGTGACTTGGTAACAGTCGCGGGCCAGAATGAGCGAAGCCCACTCTACTACTTTTTTTAGCGGATCGGATTGGAGGTAGGCGTTTGTGAACGGACACAAGTTCATTTACATTTGCTACTCCTTAGGAAGTGAATGGAGGGTCCAATTGGGTCGGACTGACCGTGTGAAAGGGGCCTAAGGCTGCTTTCACACTGATGCACTGTTGTTTTCCAGCACCGCGGGTGCAGCACAGTTCACCTGTGGCTTTCCTGCAGGTTATCTGCACTTTGCCATAGACTTCTACTATATCCTGTAGGTGTGGTGCACTTTCAGAAAGCGCACCAAACTCGCAGGTAATAGAAGTCTATGGCTCAGTGCAGGTAACCCGCAGGTGCGCTGTTCTGCACCTGTGGATCAGTTTGAAAGCCCAGTAACCACTGCAGAACAGATATGCCCATATATACATTGTGATTTTAGTAATAAACTTACCTTTAATAACAGTATTCTATTCTATTCCATCCCAGAGCAGGAGGTCGCAGGCCACATCAGAGGGCTCCGCGGGCCACATGTGGCCCCCGGGCCACTGGTTGGGCACCCCTGGTTTACATCCTACTTTAACATACTTAGAAGGTGAGACCGCCATCTTGGACACACTCAATTAAGCCAATTAACTTTTGAGTAATAAAGCTGAAATTTGTCTCTTACCGTTTAATCATGTTACGAGTGAACCATATGGATGGGAAAGAGTCTTTCAACCTAGATTTGTAGTTACGATTGAGGTCTCGACCAGTAAGGGAGCAACGGCAGTTGCCTACAATCACTCCATCTGGATTTAACATGGGCACCACTTTAAAGACAAAGGTGTCCCTTAGCAGCTGAGCATCAATTTGGGAGCTTAGGATATAGTCCAGGAAGCCTTTCATCACCCAGGAACTGTTGGTCTCACCTGGGTGAACTCTGGCTGTCAAAATCACAGCCTTTTTCTTCTTGGATCCCTTGGCAGCTGGGGAAGGGCTGGTGATCGTTAACACATAGACAATATTCCCAGCCAACGAATGACACAAGACCCGCATCTTGCAGTACTTAGAGCGTTCTGGGTCACTGGCAATCCCAGCCAAGTAATCCTGAAGGTTGGAATAGGTGTATGGGTAACAATGGGCAAAATAACAAACATCTCTACTGTGTGGGAACCTGAAGGTCCAGGACAAGGAGTAATAGGATTGTTCATCCTGACCAAGGTTGTTCTTGTAGTACTTGATCTCATCCCCGATTCTCTGCCATCCTATCTGTCTTGTAGTTGCCTCTTTTTCAGAATACATAAGAGGTCTCATGCCATCGTTGTAGAGGCTGGTTGGTTTCATAAAGTTGATGATAGTAAAGCGGTACAGAATGCCAGCTCTCATGTTTGTCACTCGGAAATAATACCACTGGGTGTGCCGTTCCGTGTAGAGGTCAGTACGAAGGGTCAGCTCATACTCATGTTTACCCCTGTAACAAAACACAAACAAAAGTACAGACAATTTTAAGGGTCAGTGAATGTGTCTTTCACCAAACATTTACTAGTGGTGAATCAATCTCTCTAATTTAAAACACATGCATGGGAAAAGGAAAGAGCCCTGGACTGCCGCACTCTGTATAAACGATTTATTTTTCAAAAAATTATAAAATTCTAAATGCAATCCATAAGTCCAAAAACAAGCAAAAAACAGAAAGTTGACATGCAGGGATGGATGGCTGACGCGTTTCACATCAGAAATTGATGCTTACTCAGCTATGAGTGCAGAGCCAGCACCTGTTTGAGTAACAGGGCGGGAGCAACTATTGGAGCTTCACAGCTTGAAGCGGTACGTCTCTTTCATTAAAACACATGCACCTAGAAGATTCATGTGCAGTGAATGTTTGGTGTATATCAGATTCACTGTTTTATAAATATGTGTTATTTCAAAGATACCTGATCTCCTTCTGAATGTTAGCTGTCACTGTTTATCCAGTTGCTGCCTGACCTCATACACAGAGAAAAGTGCAAAAATAGCGCTAAAACCATAAGTATCTCATTAGTATTACTATCAAGTGTTGATGTAAGTAATCTTGCTCCTGGGCAGGCGACTTCTACACCCCAGAGGACCTCCACGGTCTCCTTAGCTTGTAGTGTAATGTATTCAAAACGTAAAAAGTCAGGGGGGACAATCTAAAAAGTAGTCAATGTGTCTCAGGGGTCCAAAAATGTCCAAATCACATCTAGAACTGCTGGTGTATGGTGCAAATGTGGTCTAATAATATGAAGCCATTTATTCCAAACGGCAAACAACTGTTCAAGACGTTTTGGCCATCATCAGTGCAGTGTATGGTAAAGGGCGGAAACAAATAATTAGCATGGCTCTACCCTATATATTGAAATGAGGAAAAATACCCTTATTTTTGGGATATGTCATGAAATGAGACATCTGACTACCTTCTCTTTCAAGAAGACTTTGCACAGATTCTGTTGTAGGGCTTTTTATTTATTTTTACTGCCTTCTCTCCATAGCCTGTACTATATTTTGTCAATGATTTAGGACTGAACGTTCAGATTCTTGCCTAACCCCAGTCAGTGGTAACGACTTCTCTTTAAGGCTGGGTTCACACCTATGCGAATTATTCGCATAACATTTAAAAATCTATTAGTTTAAATGCATCAGGTTCATATATGTGTGTTGCATTTGCACTCCGCATTATCAGAAAAACGTGTGCATTTTCTAGGCATTGCGGTGCGAATTGTCTGCACATTATGTTCTATTGGAACGCATCTGATTCTCAGATGTGTTCAGTTCTGAACACAAATTCCCTCCCTGCCCCCCCCCCCCCTACCAGGTCAGCTGTTTTTTCTCTTCGCAGAGAAAACAGAGCTGGAATTCGTACCGCACATGTGTGAACCCAGCCTTAATAAAGCAGTTATGACAGATTTTACAAGCTACTTGGTTTTCTGTATGTCACCCAGCTGCTTCTGATTGGCCCTTGATATTAGGGTGGGGAAATTGGACATAGGAGGACCTCAGCTTATTGATAAGAAAGAACTAAAAAAAAATTGGGACTTTGAATTGAAGCGTGCAGCCAGGAAAATAGCATTGCATGGTACTATAAATGCACCATCTACCATATTATGATTCCTATATTGATCCCTACATTATTTACTATTAATACTATTATATTATAATATTTTCAGATGGTATACACCTTTATGTCCTTTTTACAATCCATGGGGCAACTACCCTCGGAATGTTCTTCCCTTGGTTGGTCTTTCCATCTTGATGCTTTTGGGGTTAGCCGCCTCAGGTTCTGGGGCGGACTGACATTTCAGCCTACCTCCAGTTCCCTCTGTCCATGTCCAGACTCTGATTTGACTTGCAAGTATGAGTGACTAATTTTTACTATTTTTTATAGTCTCTATTACGTTTTTACATGATCACTCATCATATCTACTTTTAAACATCTTTAGACAATATCTCTGCATCTGCTCCTACGCGTTGAGATAATAGATGCCTTCCCTGCTGTTCTTTTTATTCAAGATACCATGATTACGGTTCACTGGAATATACCTATATATTACTTACTGTGGGAATACGTTGCAACTAGTCTGGTGTGTCATCATTATGTCATTATTGTGGCTCTAGGCCAATATGCTATCTGTGGTCATTATGCTATTCTGTTAATTTATTACTATGTATCATGTCATGGAATAAAAGTTTTTTACTTTACTATGATGGTTACTACATGTCTATGCATTTACTATATGGCACTATAGATGGCTCTACCACCAGACAGCATTATAGTACCATGCAATGCTATTTTCCTGGCTGCACGCTTCAATTCAAAGTCCCAAAAAAAATTTAGTTCTTTCTTATCAACCTATCGGGGATGGAGGTACATCTAGCTGGCCTCACTAAAAAGTCCCAACCTCTTAGCTTCAATTTAATATGACCTCAGCTTATCAGCAGCCAGCTACTTGACCCACTGTGATTATGAGATCTCTAGAATCCTATGGAGATCAGACCATGAATACAAAAAAAATACTGTCTATGGGTTAATGTTCTGGATTAGCAAATGCCAACGGTGGTGGAGGTGGGCATATAATTACAGGCCTATCTTGTACAAATGGCATTATCCAGAAGTCCTTTCTTCTGTAACAGAGGCTGATTTGGTGCATTCTGTGCTCACGCCTTTATACTAAAAGTCGAGCTTAGAAGTTTATCCTCTTTCCCAATTTCCATAATATCTTTTTAACTCAATCACTAATTGAACAAATTCTCATTGTTCTCCCCTATCGTGCAATGTTCTCAGCAGCTCACCTCCAGCAGGCAGTAAACACAATATGGATATCACAAAAGGCGTGAGTTCACACTGACATGCGGGAGTGCTGTCAGCCTCTGGAGTGGAGGGCGTGTGTTATCCTATTATTATGCACAGCTACTAACTGAATTTATGGCAATTTATTCTATGAAAAGCAGACAGCAACTCAACTGGCTTGGGAAAAAAAAAAAAAAACGCTTTCCCGCTGAGAAAATAAAAATGCTAATGTGGATAATAGATTTCTGAAACGGACCTGGCTGCATAAGATGCGAGTGTGTGGAATTAACAGCATTCTGAGAGAAGGAAAAAGTGCCCGTGATTGGCTCATCACCGTTCTGTATTCATGCTGGACAGAGGCTCTGCGCTTACCGATCACTCTGCGCACCAGGGAGCCCATATATTTATGCCAAAGGACTAACAGTACCTTATTTTGCCTGCGGAAACTTATCAGAGAGCTGTCTGTGAAGGTTCTCACATTCAACTGGACTTGGTTCTGTAATAATGAAGACGTTTGGTAGCTTATCCAAGACACGTCTTCAGTTCCAATGAGTGTCAGGAAGCTACTCCAGCATTTATATCCACACAGGTAGCACACACGCCTTAATCCGGTCATCCAAGGTTAAAACCGCACAATATGTAGAAAACAGATGGTGTTAAAGGCCCTCACCCCTGTTCAGGGATAGTTGTACTAAATTAGTGGGAATGCTCTCCAAGCATTCCCAGTATTGTTATTCGTTTTTTTATTTATTTTTCTTATTCTTATTATTCCGTACGTTTTTCGGCTCTGCGTAACTTCTGCATACTTTCAGCTATTAAAACCATTCAACTTTTAAAATGTTTTGCTCTTTCAGCTAATGATGGGACTTATTCAACTGTTTTTCTACTATTTAAAATATTAGCTTTTTAACACTTTTTTTTTATATTGAAGCGAATGAGAGCATTCTTCAAATCCTTAAAATCTTCTTCCGCTCCCAAAAGTTTCAGCTCCTTCATACTTTCACCTACTTCATACTTTCACCTACTTCATACTTTCACCTACTTCATACTTTCACCTACAGACGCCAAACAAACAGCTATGATTAAGCACTGAGTTACAGTATGAACGCGTCAGCTTGCATCTGGTTTTTGCTGTGGCATGTATTTTTGTGATTTGATTTTACAATAAAAGGAACATTTTTTGGAGTGCGGCCGTCCAAACTTTCTCCATTTTCTGCATTACCATATGCATTGCCAGCACCCGTGGCTTTGGATCCAGTGAAAAGGTTCATCAACCACACCTGAGTGGTAACTCCCTTTCTCTGTTCATCCAGTTAGCTTTAGCAATTCAGCTATTCAGCATTCCCACGCATTTTCTGCAGGAAATGCATTTTCTAATTTGATGTAGATGACCTCTCCACTCTTGTTTGTCCATATATTGGGTAGAGAACAAATGGCTAAGAAAACAGGCCCTCTACATCAATCTAGTGTAAGCATCCCCCAACAAGGGTGGGGGCCTTTGACATCATCAGCTTCCCCATACAATGCTGTTTTTTACCATCTCTACCCCAATTCACACCTTCAGAATTGAAGGATTCACACTTACGTGGGATGGAATCATGCAACTATCATAGGGTGGTTCCACAATTTTCACAACTCCCATTCTGTTCCTGGACAATCAACATCTGCCTCGACACATTCCTTGGTAATTGGATTAGGTGTCAATGCTACGTATAAATACTGCTTTATTAGAAATGAAGAAGTGACTTGGAGAAACTATGAAACTTTTTCAACAGAACCCTCAGTCATTGGAGTTAAATGTTTGACACCTGTGCAGATTTCCTGGCACCAAGAATGAATTTTTTTTATACCTCCCATCCTGTTCTTGGACAATCAACTGCGTTATGCCTAGTACACACAGGCCGAATGTTGGGAAACATCAGCTGGTTCAATACAAACCGGCCGATATTCAGGCTGTGTGTATGTCAGCCGGTCCGACAGAAGCCGGCCAGCTTCTATCGGATAAGCATGCTGGGAAATCAGCAGCCGACCGACTCCCAATCAGCGCTCTCAGACAATGGCCGACTGTAGTGTTCTGGCAGGGTTAGTCATTGCTGTACTAATATTGGACTGTTAGTACATCGGCTCCAACTGGAGCTGTCAGTTCTTTTTTCTTTCAACCCACTGTTTTGGACAGAAAAAATAACTATTATGCCGCGTACAGACGATCGGACATTTCGACAACAAAACCGTGGATTTTTTTCCGATGGATGTTGGCTCAAACTTGTCTTGCATACACACGGTCACACAAATGTTGTCGGAAATTGCGAACGTCAACAACGCGGTGACGTACAACACGTACGACAAGCCGAGAAAAATGAAGTTCAATAGCCAGTGCGGCTCTTCTGCTTGATTTCGAGAATGCGTGGAATTTTGTGCGTCGGAATTGTCTACACACACTCGGAATTTACGAGAACGGATTTTGTTGTCGGAAAATTTGAGAACCAGCTCTCAAATTTTTGTTGTTGGAAATTCCGACAGAAAATGTCCAATGGGGCCTACACACGGTCGGAATTTCGGACCAAAAGCTCCCATCGAACATTTGTTGTTGGAAATTCCGAGCGTGTGTACGCGCCATTACTGTGTACCAGGCTTTACTATGTTCCTTGGTAATTAAATAAGGTGCTGGGGTATGTTCCAGACACTCATTATAATGGAAGAAGTGACTTGAAGAAGAAACATTTTCAGCATTACAGAAACAGTACAGCTGAGTGCGACTAACTACTACTGGCTTAGTCAGAAAGTTAATCTGTCATATAATTAACCACTAGGGGGAGCAACTACACAATGAATGGTAAGAGTCAAACAGCTCTACTGTGCTTTTAGTTAAAGCGGTTGTATACCCGCTGCTGCTTTTTTTTTTTTCATACCTGAAAGGCAAAAGGCATAATGAGCTAGTATGCACCGCATACTAGCTCATTATGAAATACTTACCTTAGAACGAGGCGTCGGGAACTTACCTGGTCCACGCTGAGGGAGATGTCATCTTGCCTCGGCGTGTCTTCTGGGTATCGGCGCTCCAGCGCTGTGAGTGGCTGGAGCGGCAATGTCGTCACTCCCGCGCGTCGGCAAGGTCCGGCGGCTGCCGGGCTTTAGCCGAGAATCCCCGCTGCGCATGCGCCTCTGCATTCAACGGCTCATTGCGCTGGGAATATCTCCTAAACCGTACAGGTTTAGGAGATATTCTTTTTACCTACAGGTAAGCCTTATTATAGGCTTACCTGTAGGTAAAAGTTCAAAATTAGGGTATACAACCGCTTTAAAACAGAATTAGCGTTTTAAAGTGTATATAAACCCTAACAATGGATTTCACATTTTTGGACTGGTAAATAAACCATTGAATATTATCTTTATATCTGCTTGATTAGCTGAAAATAATTCCCTTTTGAACCTGCCAGAAATCTTACTGTTATCAGTTACAATGTTCTTACCTGTCTCTGAGACCTACAGAACCATGCCACCTATGTTATGGACAACATGAGAAGGATGGGATTCCATAATCCTTTCTCACTTCTGTTGTCCAGCTTCAGAAGGGTGAGTGAGCATTTTATACCCCTTGAACAGGAAGTGTGTTACTAGCAGGATCAACAGGTGAACATAAATGTAAAAATAAAACTAAAGAAGACACCACATCTGAAGACTTGTAAGCTTCAATATATTCCAAGTGGGTTATGCTACACTTTAATTGTAACGTATATCCAAGCAAACGTGCTAAAATACACCTAAACCTAATCACCAGGAATCACTGGGATAGTGTATAAAGGCGTCAAGAGGCTCCTTTGGAGAGACACAGTCACTTTGGCCAGCATGGGCAGGATGACAGGGTCTCTTTCAATGGAGTCATTTTGAATTCAGTAAGCCTAGGTTCACACTAATGCGGGATTGAAATTGCTGAACTCGCACGATTTCATACCCGCATGTCAGTCCGACTTCAGGGGTGATTTCAGAGACATTTGTGCGGGTTCCTGCATAGATGTCTATTCAAATCGCACCCAAAGTCGCCAAAAGTAGTAAAGAAAATCCTTTTTTTTAGGGAATTCGGACGGTGCTGTTGTCGGCAATAGCCGCTGATTTGGCATGCGATGTGACATGTCAAATCCCGTCAATGTGAACCTGGGCTCAAAGTAAACTGTGTATCCTACGATCGGCTTTGTGGACACATACCATACCAGAGTTAAATCAACAATCATGCAGAATGTGCTTACACCTGGACCGCTTTCAGCAGATTGCCGCTCTCAAATCGAGACTCAAACACCAGCTCCGAATCATCACAGCCGCATGAAGACACCGGCTTCAGGGGACTGCGATTCCCACCTACCCGGGAGCACATGAAACACGGCTCCTTCCATCCTGCCAAGAAAACAGAGAAGGTGAATTATATAAATGTTACATACATGAGAGGGGAAAGAGGGGAAACTAAAGTCGAGAGAAAAAGAGCGGGGCAAAAAATGAAACTGTGACAGGAAAAAGGTGCGAAAAGGAAAGATATAGAGGGCAAGATCATTCAAATACTCGTAGATGGATAACAGAACACGATACATAATAAATACTGCTGAAGGAACGGATTATTTCACTGGCCTGCCTAAGAAGGATCAGTTCTGCCAGAAAGATGGCTGTGCACGGCAAGGGTAAATTTCACTTTTATTAGAACCGTCATAACATTAATAACTGCTACACAAGGCATTTTAAATGGAAAGCATTTTAAAGCGTATGTCCATCCAAATTTTTTTCTGCACTTTGGATTGATTTGGGATTAGAAAAGTTGTCAGTGTTTTATTGCTATCTTTTCCTCTCTGATTTCCTCTCTCTTATGCCGCGTACACACGATCGGAAATTCCAACAAGAAAACCGTGGATTTCTTTCCTGACGGAATGTTGGCTCCAACTTGTGTTGCATACACACGGTCACGCAAATGTTGCTCGGAAATTCCGACCGTCAAGAACGTGGTGACGTACAACACTACAACGAGCCGAGAAAAATGAAGTTCAATGATTCCGAGCATGCATCGAATTGATTCTGAGCATGCGTAGGATTTTTGTGCGGCGGAAATGGCTACACGCGATCGGAATTTCCGAGCAGAACTTTTCTTGTCGGAAAATTTGAGAACCAGCTCTCAAATTTTTGTTGTTGGAAATTCCGACAGAAAAAGTCAGAGGGAGCCTACACACGGTCGGAATTTCCGACCAAAAGCTCACATCAAACTTTTCTTGTCGGAATTTCCGATCGTGTGTGCAGCTTTTTTTGTCGGAATTTTCGATCGTGTGTACGCGGCATTAGTTCTCATGCACACTAGAAGCCAAAAACGCTACCTTTTACAGGCATTTGAGCCTCCATGTTAACCTATGGGGTAGATTTACTAAAGGCAAATAGACTGTGCACTTTGCAAAGTACAGTTGTTCCAGGGCTTAGTAAATGACCAGAAGCTCTGCCAACTTCCATCATCCAATCATGTGCAAGCAAAAATGCTGTTTTTTCTTCTTCATTTTCCATGCACGTGATTGGGTATTCTTTGCAAAGTAAAGCTTTACTTTGCACATGATTTGATGATGGAAGTCAGCAGAGCTTCTGCTCGTTTACTAAGCTCAGGAGCAACTGCATTTGCAAAGCGCGCAGTCTATTTGCCTTTAGTAAATCAACTCCTAAGCTTCACGTTGCGAAGAGTACCCAATCATGTGCAAGAAAAATAATAATAATTAAAAAAAACAGCATTTTTGCTTGCACATGATTGGATGATGAAAGTCAGCAGAGATTCTGCTCATTTATTAAGCTCTGGAGCAACTGCACTTGCAGAGTGCAACAACACTTTGCAAAGTGCACAGTCTATTTGACTTTAGTAAATCAACTCCTAAGCTTCACTTTGCAAAGAGTACCCAATCATGTGCAAGAAAAATCATGAAAAAAAAAAAAAGCATTTTTGCTTGCACATGATTGGATGTTGGAAGTCAACAGAGCTTCTGCTTATTTACTAAGCTCCGGGGAAAATGAGTGCAACTGCACAGTCTATTTGCCTTTAGTAAATCAACCCCTCTGTGTCCATGCACACTATATTCATTTACAGGAGTTCAGAAGCAGAAAAAACACCATCAGGCCTGATGCGCTTAAACACAGGTAAACGCATGTACACATGTCTAAACGCACAGTAACGCTAGATGCTTTTAGCACTTGAGCATTTTATCATTTCAATGGTCAGAATAAATTAATATTCTGGCCAATCAACTGAACACTGAAGCGTTTGATGCACCTACACGCGCTTGAAAAAAATACGACTTAGGAGCGTTTTTGCAGCTGCTTTTCTCCTGCCCCAGTGTGCATGAGGCCTTCCTGTTATGGTGACATCAGTGTCATCAGATAGGAAGTGAGGGAAAATCTGCAAGAATGGTAATAAAAACCCAACAGGGGTTCTAAAGTTTCCTTACCCTATACAAAACAAACAAACAAAAAAAAAAAAATGGGAAAATCCAGGTTTAATCTACCAAACCATTACCCTCTTGGCTCAACCCTTTCATCTTTTGGATTTCTGTTCTTTTAATCATGCAGGTTTAGCCTCATATGTGGGCATTACCTAGGGAGATCTGCATGCAAATACAGCCTGACTAGGAGTGCCCTGACTGACATCCTCCCATTAGGACATTTTAATACTCCTCCCAAGAGCCAGCCCAATGCTTACAGGCTCTTCTTAAAGGAAGAGTCCAGCCTGAGTTTTTTTAGGTTGGGCTTCTCCTCTGGGTCACAGAAGTGCAGTTTGTCTGAAGTCCGCTCTCCGCTGACGTCACTGCAATCAGTCCAGGCAGTGCATCAGCGCGACTTCCGAAATCTGGATCCGCCAGGTGCCTGGATTGATGGCAGTCTCAGCCTCTCAGCGAGCCGCTGAGACAGCCGCTCACTGCCCCCCCACAGCTCAGTGCACCAATGAGCGTGGAGGAGCAGAGCAGAAGAGATGCTGACTGACAGGCAGCAGCTCTCTGCTCGGGGAGGTGAGAGAAGCGAGCCATCGGCGATGTTCGGTGGCTCGGTTCTCAGTGAAGAGGTGACGGGGGACAGATGCAGCATCAGACCGATGCTGCATCCACCTAGGTAAGTATGAATCTAAAAAACAAACCCCCCAAAAAAAAAAAACATACTTCTCTTTTAAGAGGAATACTGAAGTGGGATGCTGTGATGCTTTCATGAAGCACCCTACCAGCTCTGTATGCATTGTATAGAGAAGCCCAGAGGCCCAGTGACGGCATCAATGGATCTAATCTAAAGCTTAGTACACACAGGCTGATAGTCGGGTGGCATCGGCCGGTTCAATAGAAACCAACATTCCGCCCATGTGTACTGGAGTCGGTCCACCAGAAGCCGGCCGAATGGGAGTGACCAAAAAAGTTCTGCCGACTGAGCGCTGACCAGTATAGAAATATTGGGTCTAAGGTCCCCAAACCGAAGAGCCAAGAGAGGGGGGGGGGCGGTTAGACTATTGCGGTACTGATAAGTAGGTGAAATCAAGTGTAAGAATACAGATAAAGAACAAAAAGAGCTCTGACCAGAGTGTTCTGGCGGGGGTCCGTCCCCCTGTCAGAACACAATAGCACAGCAGGGGAGATCGATGTACTAACGTTGGATTGTTAGTACAAATGGCTTCTCCTGAGCTGTCAGGTTTTTTTTGCGTTCAGCCCTGCTGGGTTGAACATAAGAAAACTATTAGTTTGTACTAGACTTAAAGGGTTATTAAACCCTATTTTTTTGTTTTTAAATAACAAACATGTCATACTTGCCTCCTCTGTGCAGTTGGTTTTGCACAGAGTGGCCCCGATCCGCCTCTTCTGGGGTCCCTCAGCAGCGCTCGTGGCTCCTTCTCTTCTCGAGTACCCTGTTGGAGAAGTGCTCTCCTTTCGGGACACACATGCGGGTGCGCTCTCGTGTCCTGTTGCTGTGTCTATTGACACAGACAGCAGGACTCAGCCCCGCCCCCCATGTCATTGGATTTGATTGACAGCAGCGGGAGCCAATGGCTGTGCTGCTATCAATCTATCCAATCAGGACACGGGACACCGGCTAGAGCTGATGTGCTCGTCCCCGGGGCGAGAAAGAACGGGTTCAGGTAAGTAAAACGGGGGGGCTGGGGAGCTGCTGCATGACAGAAAGTTTTTCACCTTAATGCATAGGATGCATTAATCAGCTGGGCTGACGTAACCATGGCGCATATCGTACAAGGTATTGCTCGATGGGAGATACCATTTCAAAGGCACAATTTAAACCTATACAAACAGCGGTGGGGGGGGGGGGGGACCGTAGCTCTCAGATTGTGCATTGCTGCTGCTGGAGGGCGGCTAACAGTGAGGCACAATGTGAGAACTACTGTCTCCCCCCGTTGATTGTATGGGTTTCAATTGTGCCTGTGAAATGGTATCTCCCATTGAGAGATACCTCGTACGATGTGCGCTTGCGCCCTGGCACGTCACTCCAGCTAAACGGCAACTCAGCTGGAGTGCGGCTCCGCCCTGCACATGCGTGGGCACTATTCGATGGGGGGGCACTTCTCGACAGAACACCGGAAGTGGTTCAGTTATCCTGACTGGGCGTCATGACGTCCAGCAGGATAACATGCCAGCACGCGCTCGCCCATTGCGGCGATCTCGAGTGCCGCGTGTCAGTCTGACACGCCGCATCTCTGATCGTGGTAAGAAGCCTCTGACAGAGGCATCTTACCACGTGATCAGCTGTGACCAATCACAGCTGATCATCGCGTGAACCAGGAAGTGCCGGTAAACGGCATTCCTCGGTTCGCGCTGACAGGGAGAGACGATTGGCGGCTCTCCCTGTCAGAGGGGGGGGGGGGGGGGTCTGTGCTGATAATCAGCACATTGATTATCAGCACAGCCCCATTAAATGTGCCACCACAGTTACTAAATGTGCCCTTAAGCTTCCAGTCAGTGCCCTATAAAAAAGGATGACAGTGCCCATCACAGTGCCAATCAGTGCCCACTACAGTGCCAGTCAGTGCCCATCACAGTGTCCAGCAGTAAAACCTGTCAGTACCTCATCATCAGTTCTGCCAATCAGTACCACCTATCAGTGCCGCCTGCCAGTGCCCATCACAGCCGCCAGTCAGTGCCCATCACAGCCACCAGTCAGTGCCCATCAGTGCCACCTATCAGTGCTGCATAACAGTGCCGCCTATTGGTGCCCATCAGTGCTGCATATCACTGCCGCCTATTAGTGCCCATCAATTCTACATATCAGTGCCTCCTCATCAGTGCCCATTGGTGCCACCTTATCAGTGTCGCCTCATCAGTGCCCATCAGTGCCGCCTCATCAGTGCCCGTCAGTGAAGGAGAAAACAACATTTTATAACCGAAACAAAGACAAACGTTTTTTTTTCAAAAATTTCGGTATTTTTTAGTTTGTTTAGCAAAAAATAAAAACCGCAGAGGTGATCAAATACCACCAAAATAAAGCTCTATTTGTGGGAACAAAATGATAAAAATTTAGTTTGGGTACAGTGTAGCATGACCGCGCAATTGTCATTCAAAGTGCGACAGAGCTGAAAGCTGAAAATTGTCCTTGGCGAGAAGGGGCAAAAGTGCCTGGTACTGAAGTGGTTAAGGTTTAAAAATCAAAAGATTTTAATAAAAATGTAATTAGCTTGTTGAAGCCCGATCTCGATCCAGCAAAGTGCATGAGACCAGAGGCTCTCTTATTTCTCCTCCTGTCTGTTTAAAAACATTCCTCCTATATGCGAGGAAATGACGATACAATGGTGCTACAGACAACGACAGAGGCTCTAACACTGTCCAAAAACGCAAAATGTATTATCTGGAGTTCCACCTTAAATGTCCCCCCCCGAAGTAAAAATGATTAAACTGTAGTAGAAAGGGGAAGATAAGGACATGGCCTGTTAGAGACATGTACTGAAATACATTGACATTGTGTTAATGGAATTCTGAGAAAACAGGAAATTGAAACCCTCCAGGAAAATATCCTCTGACAGGAAGGACAGTGATGGGTTAAAAATGGTTGTTGCTGCTTTCAAGATAAAACAAACTAAGAGAGAAATGGGAAGATTCATTAATATTCTCGTCACATGTTATTTATGTACACAGAGAATCAATAGGATTCACGGAAGCTCAAAATGGCTGACGCTGTCAGGTGACCTGCGTTGTGAAGGTTAGCAGACATTAGGCTTGACAAATGTTAGGCACAGAGGGGTATAGCACACCGCAGGAAAAACACGCATCGCCAGCAATGTGGAACGGGCAGCGCGCTGTTAAATGATCAGGGCCGCAGGTTGGGTGCCAGCTAAGTCAGGATTGCAGCTATTTCTATTTAAAGCTGAACTCCAGGCAAACAACTAACTACACTGATGAAATACATAAAATAGGAGCTGTATTTCCTTCCAAGGGATTTGTATTTCTCTCCATCTAATCCTGAGATTTACACAGCGCAGCCCCATCTAGCAGGGCAGAACTGATTTCTCTCTGCTGCATTTCAGTAACATAGGTCTTGTCCCTTCCCCAGCCAGTGACTGGACATTGAAAGAAGAAGCAGCAAAATGGGGAGCTCTCTTGTCACTCTGCTCTCTCATCATATCAGCATGTCCCTTGTTCGCACATGAACACTGCAGTACAATTGATTAGGCCTTTGTGCTGCTTATCCCTCTGCCAGTCTGAGCTCTGCTGTGTAGGGAATGGAAAGATGCTGATACCATGTCAAATTCAGGTACCAATGCTGGCGGCATATAAAAAATACATTTAAAATGAATTAATAAAAAAAAATACGAAAAAAAAAAATACATTAAATGATGTATTACTATAGAGTTGTGTTAATTTGTGTTTTTTATCTCTGCCTGAAGTTCAGCTTTAACCACTTTATGCCCTTAGGACATACTGGTACGTCCTCAGGTTGAAGTGGCTGTACTGGGATCAGGGCTGCAGCTATGAGCCTCAAACTAAAATTTTTAGCTAGCGATGGGCTCTAATGTAAAAGGGATTCAGTGGCTTTACAGCCGCTCGATCACTCCTACAGGGTGCGGAAGGCCCCCCCCCCCCCCCAACCACCTGCTGCCTTTACCACACTCTCCTGTGCGATCAGCCATGTTAATTTGTCTCTTTTATGCCTGGCTGAAGTTCAGCTTCAACCACTTCATGCCCTTAGGATGTACCAGTACGTCCTCAGGTTGAAGTGGCTGTACCGGGATCAGAGCTGCGGCTATGATCTTCATACTAAATTTTTCAGCTAGGAATGGGCTCTAATGTAGAAGCAATTCAGTGGCTCTACAGCTGCCCAACCACTCCTACGGTGTGCTGAAGGCCCCCCCCCCCCTTTACCGCCGAAACCCGCTTCCTTTACCAAAACTCTCCTGTGCGATTGGGGAGCCTGGGACCACCGCCACTTTGTGCAATTGTGGACTGAGAGAGGAGGAAGGTACATTAGTACCTACCTCCCCTCTGTGATGTAAGAAACCAGAAGCTTTTTAGAGCAGAGGAGAGATCTGGAGCCTAAGGCCTCGTACACACGACCGGTTTTCTCGGCAAGAAACATCAAGAAAACTGCTGGCAGAGCTTTCTTGCCGAGAAAACCGGCCGTGTGTACGAGGCTTTCAGGTTTCTCGTCAAGAAAACTGCCCAGAATCTCGACGAGAAAAATAGAGAACCTGCTCTGTTTTCTCGTCGGGATTCTTGTCGGCCTGTTTCCCGACGAGAAACCCGAGCGTGTGTATACTTACCTGTCGCCGTGGAAACCCACGCATGCTTGAAATGACTGACGCATGGGCAGTAGCTTCCTAGGCATAGGTAGGGTGAAGCAAGATGACGGCGAGGGCATTGAATGTGACAAGCGCATGCTCGTCGTCGTCGATGACGTCACCGCGTTCGTTCCATTCAAAAGAACTGTGGTTCTTTTGAATGGAGTGTGTGTACACTCGGCCGGGACAAGATTCTTGTCAAGAATCTCATCAGGAAAAAAACGACAGTTTTTTTCCTGATGAGAATCTCGGCCGTGTATACAAGGCTTTATAGTCTAATAGACCTTAGATCTCTCAGTAAAAGTAAAGAAAGCGCCCCCGCCCCCCACACACATGCGAACGCACACGTAGGTCCTGCACACATATGTAAACGGTGATCAAACCCCACATGTGAGGGATCCCCACGAACGAGCGTTAGAGCGAGAGCAATAATTCTAGGGCCAGGCCTCCTGTTAAGCTCTAAACTGGCAATCTATAAAGGCTTTTCGAGCATTGCCTATTGAGAATTGTAGGTGTCATACTTTGTCACCATTCCATAAGCGTGCACATTTTTAAAACGTGACATGTTAGGTATCTATTTATTCGGAATCACATCATCTTTTATATTTTACCAAAAATTGGACGTTATATTGTGTTTGTATGCACAAAAGCTGAGAGCGCTGACCGGAGTGTTCTGGCGGGGGGCCATCCTCCTGTCAGAACACAATAGCACAGCAGGGGAGATCGCTGTACTGACATCAGATTGTTAGTACAGCAGCTTCGACCTGAGCTGTCAGTTTTTTTTTCGTTCAGCCCACTCAGTTGAATGAAAAAATTTGTAGTGTATACTAGGCTTTAGAAGCCATACCTTTTCAATGCAAACAAGGTTGACTCCTCAGACAGTGTTATGCACCTTTTTCATGTTTTTGTTCTTTTGATAAATTGGTAATTTGCATCTGTAAGAATGAAGACGACTATGATACTTTACTATGCTGGTTAATCTCTGTATTTTCTCCCTGTCTGTACTCGCATCTTTGATTTAATAAAATCAGATTGAACAAAAATGGCTGCGACATAACAAATTGCAACAACAACCATTTTATTCCTAAGGGTTTCTGCTTTCAAAGATATATAATGTTTGGTGGGTCCAAGTCATTTTCTAGCAAGAAAATGCTGCTTTTTACATGTATGCGGGAAGTGTTAGAATTGGTCCGGATTTGAAGTGGTTAAGGTCTAAGGCCATTTATTTAAATTAAGAGAATATTATGTCAAGTTTTTATTTCGGCCTGAATCTAAAGAGATTTCCCCTTGCTTTCTGCACCTTTGTCACGACCCAAGAAATTTATATCATTAACCGCTTGACGACCGCTCACGGCATATATACGTCGGCAGAATGGCTCGTACAGGCACAATCACGTACCTGTACGTCCCCTTTAACTGCCTGCCTTGTGGTCGCGCGTGCGCCGCCGGCGGCGCGCTCGCGACCCTGCAGTCATCCCCATGAGTCGGACCGCGGGACCCGCGGACTCGATCACCGTGGGGATCCCCGCAATCGTATCACGGAGGGATGGAGCGGTGAGATGTTAGTGTAAACACAACATCTCCCCGGTCGCCTACTGACACTGTCACCGATCTCCGCTCTGTGTAATCAGAGCAGAGATCGGTGATGTGTCACTCGTAGCCACGCCCCCTAACAGTGAGAATCACTCCCTTAGGCCCCATGCACACGAGACGCAGGTGCAAACTCTGCTGAACACACGTTTTTAAACGCTGAAACCGGCGTTTATAAACGCGCGTTTTGCCGCGTTTGCGGCCGCGTTTAGCAGCGTTTAACCGCGTTTGCGTTTATAAGCGTTTCATCATAGACCCTCCCTAAGCTCAAAAAACAGTACATTTTAACCATTTCAGCCAGTCTGTGAGACCAGAGTGAGTAGCAGCAGCTGAGAGAGCAGCAGTGTACTTGTATTTAGTGTATCACTTGCCACATCATCTGCCACAAGTTGTGGATTGTCCACTTGCCACGTCACCTGCCACGTCCTCTGGCCACATCACCTGGCCACGTCACCTGGCCACGTCACCTGCCACAAGTTGTGGATTGTCCACTTGCCACGTCACCTGGCCACATCACGTGCCACGTCACCTGCCACAAGTTGTGGATTGTCCACTTGCCACGTCACCTGGCCATGTTACCTGCCACGTCACCTGGCCACGTTACCTGCCACGTCAGCTGGCCACGTCACCTGCCACAAGTTGTGGATTGTCCACTTGCCACGTCACCTGCCACGTCACCTGGCCACGTCACCTGCCAGAAGTTGTGGATTGTCCACTTGCCATGTCACCTGGCCACATCACGTGCCACGTCACCTGGCCACGTCACCTGCCACAAGTTGTGAATTGTCCACTTGCCACGTCACCTAGCCATGTTACCTGCCCACATTACCTGCCACGTCATCTAGCCACGTCACCTGCCACAAGTTGTGGATTGTCCACTTTCCACGTCACCTGGCCACATCACGTGCCACGTCACCTGCCACAAGTTGTGAATTGTCCACTTGCCACATCACCTGCCACGTCACCTGGCCACAAGTTGTGGATTGTCCACTTGCCACGTCACCTGGCCACGTTACCTGCCACGTCACCTGGCCACGTCACCTGCCACGTCACCTGGCCACGTCACCTGGCCACGTCACCTGCCACAAGCTGTGGATTGTCCACTTGCCACGTCACCTGGCCACGTCACCTGGCCACATCACCTGACACAAGTTGTTGATTGTCCACTTGCCACGTTACCTGCCACAAGTTGTGGATTGTCCACAATGCAATGCAAGCAATTACAGTTTTCTTTTATATTTTTTTATAGTTTTTCATCATTTGCCATCATTTTTGAGATTTCTAATGTTAAAAAACTAGGTCACCTTTAAAAACGCTTATAAACGCAAACGCGGCAAAACGCCGGTACCGCGTTTAGCCGCGTTTAGCGTCTGAAACGTGGAAAACTTTTGCGTCTGAACCCATTTTTTTGCTTCTGGAAAAACGAGGTTAAACGCAACTGCTTGTAAACGCCAAAAAACGAGAGTGTGTGCATGGACACATAGGATAACATTGAATGGGTTCAGGAGCAGTTGAAAAATACGTCCAACTGCCTCTGAACGCGCGTTCAACAGCAAATAACAGCGTCTCGTGTGCATGGGGCCTTAGACACACTTAACCCCTTCAGCACCCCTAGTGGTTAACCCCTTCACTGCCAGTGCCATTTTTACAGTAACCAGTGCATTTTTATTGCACTGATCGCTGTAAAAATGACAATGGTCCCAAAAATGTGTCAAAAGTGTCCGTTGTGTCCGCCATAATGTCGCAGTCACGAAAAAATCGCCGCCATTACTAGTAAAAATATATATTTTTTTTCATAAAAATGCCATAAAACTACCCCCTATTTTGTAAACGCTTTAACTTTTGCGCAAACCAATCAATAAACGGCGATTGCGATTTTTTTTTTACCAATTATATGTAGAAGAATACGTATCGGCTTAAACTGAGGAAAAAAAATGTTTTTTTATATATTTTTTGGGGATATTTATTATAGCAAAGACTAAAAAATATAGAATTTTTTTCAAAATTGTCGCTCTATTTTTGTTTATAGCGCAAAAAATAAAAACCGCAGATGTGATCAAATACCACCAAAAGAAAGCTCTATTTGTGGGGAAAAAAGGACGTCAATTTTGTTTGGGAGCCACATCGCACGACTGCGCAATTGTCAGTTAAAGCGACGCAGTGCCGAATCGCAAAAAGGGGCCTGGTCTTTATGCTGCATATTGGTCCCCGGCTTAAGTGGTTAAGAAAGAAAAGCACAAACATTAAAGTTTACTCTTCAATATTTTTCCTTTTCTGGTTTCTCCCCTAACCCATCAATATGCTAATGATTTTTTAATAAACCTTATTTTAGAGCCAGGGATGTCATCTGTGCTTCTCTATGCAATGCAGGCAGATCATGGTTGGTGGGAGGGGCTATAGATTGCTGTACATAGCTTCCTGAAAACATCACAGCGCCCTGCCGCAGCACTCCTTTCAATAGCCCTCAGCCCTGGGAGGAGTTATGCAAATATCAAAATGTCTTGATGGATGGATATCAGTCTGGAGGAGTAGGTTCCTAGGCAGGCTGTAATGCCCACATATGAGGCTGAACCTTTAGGATTAAAAGAACTTAAATTCAATAAATGAAAGGAGTGGACCAAGGACAGTCAGGTGGGGAGGAAAGAGATAGATGATGCTGGATGTCCTCCAGCCAGGAAATGAGGTGGGCTCTATATGAGCTGCAGCTTCTTGCGGGAAGCTAACAGTATGCACTGACATCAGAATAAGGCATTTCAGCATAGTTGATGAGCCTGTACAATTGTGCAAGACTAAAGCCCTGTGCACACGATCGGATTTCCTATGGATTCTAATCCGATGGATTTTTCCATTGGAAATTTGATGAAGCTGACTTCCATCAGTCTTTCCCACACACATCTTTGTCTTCCATCAGTCAAAAATTTGACCATCCCATACGCTGTAAAAACACTCAGACAAGCCGAGAAAAATGAAGTTCAATGCTTCTGAGCATGCGTCGACTTGATTCTGAGCATGCGTGGGTTTTTTCTCCGATGGAGTTCCACACAGACGATCGGAATTTGCTATCGTTTTTTTTTTCCATCGGATAAATTTAAAACATGTTCTATTTTTTCTCACCAATGGAAAAAAGACTGATGAGGCCCATACACGATCGGTTTGTCCAATGAGAAAAGTCCATCGGACTGTTTTCATCGGTAAAACCAATCGTGTGTACACGGCATTAAAGGTAAGACTTTAGTTCAGCTTCACTAAAAACAATGAGGTTGATTTACTAAAGGCAAATAAACTGTGCACTTTGCAAAGCAAGTGCAGTTGCTCCAGAGCTTAGTAAATGAGGTAAAGATTTACTTTTCAAAGAATACCCAATCACATGTGTAGCGGGTATGTACTTTCCCGGGTGTAAATTTGAACTTGGCAGAGACATTGGTGATGTGTAATTCCCTGCAGCCCAGCAGGTGGCGCTGTCGCCCTGGGCTGAGGTTGAATCATTGCTGTGTGCTGTGCCTCCTTTTTGTCCTCCCTCGGCAGCGGTATGGTGGGGAGGGGAACCCGCCGTGCTTGCTGGGAGAGGGTATAAAGGGGCGGCCATCTTTGTCACGAGGTCGAGTCCCAGGCACCTTCAGCCTGTGGGCCGTGGTTCGTGTCGGTTCTCTAGGCGGGCCTAGGCCTAGAGGACAGCCGGAGGTCGTGTTCCATCCCAGGCACCTTTAGCCTGGGGTGAGGTACTCGGATGGAGGTCCGGAGCTCAGTGCCCAACACTGAGTTCCGCGAGGGAAGGAGATCCTAGGGTACCCAGGGATTGGGTACTCGAATCCAGAAGGCGTAATGGACCGGAGGGAGCTCCTCACTCGAAGACCTGGTGCAGCATATTGCCAGTGACAGGTGAGCCTCTCATCGGAGACCGCCTGGAAGGAAATTCCCCCTCGCTAGGAGACCGCAGCCCACTTTCAGGGAGGAAAGTGGAGAACGCATTGTGTCTGGGCCTATTCGCATCCACACCTCCTTTTTCTGTTCTGTTTCTACCAAGGGAGTTCAACTGATTGTGTTCATTCAGGAAGAATAAAGGAGTGTTGAACTTTAATGGTGTGGGGCTCATTTCCTGACAGACATTGTTCAAGGTAACTCTCGGTGGAGGCTCCAGGTGCACAGCACTGACCCGAAGGTAAAGGAACTTTGCTTACACCACACTGACACCTGTGGTGAAGGCCAGGCGTGGTGTTCCTGCTCCCTTCCCCTCCAAAGTCCAAAGGTACCCCTAGACAAGAGAAAGACGAGCTGAAGAAAAGAGGGGAGTGAGGAGGGCGCTACACATGCAAAATACAAAAAACAGCATTTTTGCTTGTACATGATTGGAGGATAGTCAGCAGAGCTTCTGCTCATTTACTAAGCTCTGGAGCAACTGCACTTCCAGAGTGCAACGGCAAAGTGCACAGTCTATTTGCCTTTAGTAAATCAACCTTAAAGCGGTTGTATACCGCAAAACAATTTTTTTTCAACCGGCAAGGCAAAGGCATAATGAGCTAGTATGACTATCATACTAGCTCATTATCAATCACTTACCTTAGATCAAAGCCCCCGCAGCGGTTCTAGGACACGTCCTCTGTCGCTGCCATGATACCCGGAGTGAATTCCTGGGTATCGCCGCTCCGGCGCTGTGATTGGCCGGAGCGGCGATGACGTCATTACCGCGCATGCGCGAATTCCGGCAGTGTCCAGCGGGCTCCCATTCAAGAGCTGCCGCGCTCAGTGCGCCTGCGCCGTTATCTACGGCGCGCATGCGCCGTAGATATCGGTACAGTCTTTTTTGCAAATATCTCAGAGACCGTGTAGGTCTCGGAGATATTTGCAAGCACCTACAGGTAAACCTTAATGTAGGCTTACCTGTAGGTGCATGTAATATTTTTGGGTATACAACCGCTTTAATGTCAGAAGTTCTAGCCCTACCTCACAAAAAAAAAAACAAAGGAAAAAAAAAACTGTTTGTTGTATCTGTGTCCCCATTAGAAAGATTTCCCATCATATGGTCTCCCATAAGTGGTACAGGTTATTTTTCTTCCCCCCAAACAGATGGGCAGGGGAAGGGAAGGTATGTGCTGCTGGAAGAGAGGGGAGGGGAGTTTCCATTAAATGTGACCCCATTGCTTTGCCCTCCATAGTCAGGGGCTCATGGAGGGCAACGAAAAAGGAATGGCTAACAACAAGGGCAGATCAGAATTGTGGAGAGAAGGAGTACTGCTTTGCCATTTCTTTTTTTTTTTAAACTGGAGACGGAAAAGAAGAGATTTAAAATGACATTTTTAGAGTTGGGCTTCAAGTTGTAGAACAGTTCGATATCATTTATAATATTGCTCTGAGATTCCCAAATACAGCTGAGCCTATAAAACGTAACTTTTTCATAACCATAGCAAGCGCTAGCATGGTAACATGCAAACATGGAGGCAGAGAGGACTAGAGTGGCTCTTAAAGCGCAGTTCCACCCAAAAGTGGAACTTCCGCTGTTTTGCTTCCTTCCTGTTTTTGACAAGTACCCTTCCCCACTTCCGGGAGATAGCGCCGCAGCCTGGTCTCTCGGAAGTTTGGCCCCCCTCCTCCTTCCACCGCCGCTGGGCCAATTAGAAAATGTGGCGCGCTTCACGCATGCACAGTAGGAAACCAAAAGGCTTCACTGCCTGTTTCCCTCAGGACGAATGGCGGCGGCAGCACCCGACAGCCGATCTGAAAATTGGCTGGGGTGCCGACATCGTGGGCTCCCTGGACAGGTCCTAATATTAAAAGTCAGCAGCTTTCTTGTTAAGTATTTGTAGCTGCTGACTTAAAATGTTTCCCCCCAGGTGAAACACCTCTTTAAAGGAAACTAGCATTTAGATACAGTATAGGGGCTCGGTCTATGGCTTCAACAAGTAGGCAGATCATCAAAATCAGAGATCAATAAAGTGGTTCTAAACTCAGTGGTTTTTTTTTTAACCTGAATGCAGAGAATGCATTAAGGAAAAATAAATAAAAATGACCTGTTCTGCTCACCCATATCCCTAAACACCTATCTGACTCCTGTCACTGATTCAGCATTGTATCAGTTGCAGCACCGCTCTCGCACTGATCGCACAGGAGACCCCCTGGGGTTAATTTACTAAAGGCAAACAGACTGTGCACTTTGCAAGTGCAGTTGCACTAATTTTCCCTGGAGCTTAGTAGAAGCTCTGTTGACTTCCATCATCCAATCATGTGCAAGCAAAAATGCTGTTTTTTTAAATTATTTTTCTTGCACATGATTGAGTACTCTTTGCAAAGTGAAACTTAGGAGTTGATTTACTAAAGGCAAATAGACTGTGTACTTTGCAAAGTGCAGTTTCACTTTGCAAGTGCAGTTGCTCCAGAGCTTAGTAAATGAGCAGAAGCTCTGCAGAGTTCCCTCATCCAATCACGTGCAAGCAAAAACACCGTTTTTTTTTATTTTCCTTGCATGTGATTTGGTATTCTTTGCAAAGTGAAGCTTTACTTTATTAAGTTCTGGAGCCACTGCCCTTGCAAAGTGCACAGTCTATTTGCCCTAAAAATGGTTGTAAAGGCAGAATGTTCTCTATCTTTATGCATTAAAATACCTTCTGTGTGCAGCAGCCCCCCTCAGACACCCTTATACTTTCCAGAGCCCCATCTTTATCCAGCAATGTAAACGACTGCCTCGGCCATCCGGGACTTCCCCTCCTGATTGGCTGAGACACAGCAGCGGTGCCATTGGCTCCCGCTGCTGTCAATCAAAGTCAGTTAGCCAATCAGGAAAGAGAGGGGGCGGGGCCGAACCGCGGCTCTGTGTGTGTGAATGGACACACTGAGCTGTAGCTCGGCTTGGGTGCCCCCATAGCAAGCTGCTTGCTGTGAGGGCATTCGACAGGAGGGAGGGGCGAGGAGTACCAGTGAAGGACCCGAGAAGAGGAGGATCCAGGCTGCTCTGTGCAAAATCCTTTCACAGAACAGGTAAGTAAAACAGGTTTATTATTTTTAAAGAAAAAAAACGAGACTTTAGTATCACTTTAACCACTTCCCGCCCAGTCAATAGCAAATTGACGTCCGGGAAGTGGTTCTGTTATCCACACTGGACGTCATATGACGTTGTGCGGGATAACAGTCGCCGCGCGCCCGGGGGGGGCGCGCATCGCGGCGATCGGTGGAGCGGTGGGTCAGTCTGACCCACCGCTACACTGATCTCGGTAAAAAGCCTCAGTCGGAGGCTTTTTACCATGTGATCAGCCGTGTCGAATCACGGCTGATCAGGAAGTAAACAGGAAGAGCCGTTGATCGGCTCTTCCTCACTCGCGTCTGACAGACGCGAGTAGAGGAGAGCCTATCGGCGGCTCTCCTGACAGGGGGGTTCGCGCTGATTGTTTATCAGCGCAGCCCCCCCTCGGATACCCACACTGGACCACCAGGGAAGCCCCCAAGGACCACCAGGGAAGCCCTAAGCATGTGGATGGCCCCCATGGCCATCCACATGTAGTAAAAAAAATATATATATATAAAAAAAATATGCCAATCAGTGCCCACACATGGGCACTGACTGGCACGATCATACCAAGAAACAAATGTGTGGTGGCTGGCATTGCTAGGCAGCAGTGTCACCAGTGCCACCTACTAGTGTCCATCAGTGCCACCTATCAGTGCCCATCCATGCCCATAAGTGCCCACCTATCAGTGCCCGTCCGTGCCACCTATCAGTGCCACCCATAAGTGCCCATCAGTGCCGCCTAAAAGTGCCCATTAGTGCCGCCTATGAGTGCCCATCAGTGCCGCCTATGAGTGCCAATCAGTGCCGCCTATGAGTGCCAATCAGTGCCGCCTATGAGTGCCCATCAGTGCCGCATACCAGTGCCACATATCAGTGCCCATCAGTGCCACCTCATCAGTGCCAACTCATCGGTGCCCATCAGTGTCGCCTTATCAGTGCCCTTCAGTGCCGCCTTATCAGTGCCCGTCATTGAAGTAGAAAAGGTACTTATTTACAAAAAAAATTTACAGAAACAAAGAAAAACATATTTTTTTTTAAAATTTTCGCTCTTTTTTTATTTGTTGCGCAAAAAATAAACATCGCAGAGGCGATCGAATACCACCGAAAGAAAGCTCTATTTGTGGGAACAAAATGATAAAAAATTTGTTTGGGTACAGTGTAGCATGACCACGCAATGGTCATTCAAATTGCGACAGCGCTGAAAGCTCAAAATTGGCTTGGGCAGGAAGCTGTATAAGTGCATGGTATTGAAGTGGTTAAGTAAATCAACCCCAATAGTGCCTGCTGCTGTAAGTTGAACCCCTGTGAAGAGGGAGCAGGTGCATGCTTTACCGGCATGTCAGGAGCGCGCTGGTGTGAGTGCCCCCATAGTACATGGCTTTCTAAGGGGGCACTTGGAGGAAGAAGATGCTGGCAGCACCAGCAGGGGATTGCCAAAGGAGGTAGGCGACTGATCTGTGCAATATCATTGGTACAAAAAACTATCCTTGGAGGAAAAAGATGCTGTCGGCAGGGGACCATCATAGAAAAGTAAGGGACCACTCTGTGCAATATCATTGGTAAAAAAAGCCAGAGCCAGTGACGCAGAAAACATTACAGCCACTGGATATGCATGACAGCAAGACAACTATCATTGCCATAAAGGGACCCTGCATACTTCCAGTGACTACCTTCCTTTCTCTTCTCCGTCACAACATTATGTTTATTGTAGGCACTTTGTACTATCCTTTTTTGGAGTTGTATAAATGATGGGTATTCATTTTTGTAACAAAAAAAGAAAAAGCCACACACCGAGCTCAGCATGACAAGATACTTTTTTTTTCTTTGCAGGAAGAGAAACGAACAGAAAATCCATGAATTTTCTAAATATTAGCAATTAAGACACAGTTGTGAAAGGGAGCTGATGTATCGCTCGTTCGGTGACATTTTCAAAGAGCATTTTATAGAGCAATTACCACCCCCCCCCCCCCCAAAAAAAAAAACTGATTAGGGTAAAAAATAGCATCCAGTACAGGGAGTAAAGCAAAAATAGAGTGACAGCGAAACAATGGCAGAGCCGTGAGTCACACGTATCTTGCGGTAATAAGACACTGTATGGAATTTAATCAGCTCATACTCTGAAAGCAGCCATTATGTCTCTATGGAGATGGAGACTTTTGGTATATTCATATAATGAAGATGGAATTAAATGGAGATTGGGAAACATATTTTTGGGGAATTAGTTTCATATTGGGCTTGGCGGATTAAAAGGAAGAGATTAAGATATTCGATATGAGGTTATTAAAATCAAATAATAATCATTTCTGTGAACGGTTAAAAATGATAACAATAAAGCCCCACTTTGGGAAAAAAATTTTTTTTTTTTTACCAGCCCTCCTTTCCACCTGCCTTTATTAGTCCTTTTTCTCCCCTTACCTTGTGAAGATATACTCACCTGAGCCCCCTAGTCAGGTCCCAAACAGCCATTGTCCCTTGTTGGGGGAACACTGAGGCCCCTCTGAGACCTCAGGTCCTCTCTACTCTGCTCCGCTGATGTCCATCTTTTCCTCAAACTTGAGAGGACCCCACCACAGCCCATCCAATAGGAAGTGTTCACATCAGGCAAGAACTGACATGGACACCTGAAGAAGGACCCAAACCAGAAAATAAAGTGAACTCGCCAATCGCCAACATCCAGGTAACAAAAAAAAAGATCACATTGAGCAATCAAATAATTATACTCAATATGTGCTGTTACATTGTGTAGTTATAGAATTTGCAGGGAGGCAAAGTGCATGCCTAGGGATTACACATCAGTGAGTAATGGCCGCTCCACTGGTTATTTAGAGGAATGGTGTCCATTACTTGCTCCACCGGGTGTGCTGGTAATCACAGTGATAATTGTGGATAGCAGCTAAGTGCTCCAAATGAGTTGCATCAGAGGTAGTGGAAGCAATCTTTCTTTTGCCACCTTTTGACTGGATACAAGTGATTATAAGCACATAGTCACTAGCGTATGCAGTCCCAAGAGTGAAATCTTTTAAAATCTTTTTTTTTAACTCTACACACTCCTTCGCTGAAGTGACTGAACACCTGAACCAAAATTATAATGCACATGAACTTTTATGGCATCCCAGTCTTAGTCCATAGAGTTCAATATTGAGTTGACCCACCCTTTGCAGCTATAACAGCTTCAACTCTTCTGGGAAGGCTGTCCACAAGGTTTAGGAGTGTGTCTATGGGAATGTTGGATCATTATTCTAGAAGCACATTTGTGAGGTTAGGCACTCATGTTGGAGAGAAGGCCTGGCTTGCAGTCTCCGCTCTAATTCATCCCAAAGGTGTTCTATCGGGTTGAGGTGCAGGCCAGTCAAGTTCCTCCATCCCAAATGCACTCATCCATGTCTTTTAATGGACCTTGCTTTGTGCACTGGCCCAAATCATTTGGTGGAGGGGGGATTATAGTGTGGGGTTGTTTTTCAGGGATTGGGCTTGGCCCCTTAGTTCTAGTGAAGGGAACTCTAAAGCCCTGTACACACGATCGGATTTCCTATGGTTTTTAAACCAATGGATTTTTCCATCGGAAAACCGATGAAGCTGACTTTCATCAGTCTTGCCCACACACCATCAGTCAAAAAACCGACCGTTTAAACGTGGTGACGTAAAACACTCCGATGAGCCGAGAAAAATGAAGTTCAATGCATGTGTCGACTTGATTCTGAGCATGCGTGGGTTTTTTATCCGATGGAGTTCCCCACAGACGATAGTAATTTGCTATCGGTTTTTTAACCATTGGGTAAATTTAAAACATGTTCTATTTTTAAACGTCGATGGCAAAAAGACCGATGGGGCCCACACACGATCGGTTTGTCTGATGAAAAAAAAGGGATTTTTATAACAGCTTACCTGTAAAATCCTTTTCTTGGAGTACATCACGGGACACAGAGCGACTTAGTCATTACTAATGGGTTATATAGTTTACCTTCAGGTGCTGGCACTGGCAACTTCCAAACCGGAAGTACCCTCCCCTATATAAGCCCCTCCCATCCGGGAGCACCTCAGTTTTGTAGCAAAGCAATAAGTGTCCCAAAAAGAGGGGTGGGAGCTCTGTGTCCCGTGATGTACTCCAAGAAAAGGATTTTACAGGTAAGCTGTTATAAAAATCCCTTTTTCTTTTTCGTACATCACGGGACACAGAGCGACTTAGTCATTACTAATGGGACGTCCCAAAGCAATGCCAAATGAGGGGAGGGATACACTATACATAAGCTGGGCGCCATCAGGCATGAGGATCTTTTGCGGCCTGCAACACACTGCGCCCAAAGGCGACATCCTCCTGACTTCTAACGTCTACCTGGTAGAACCTAGTAAACGTGTGTACTGAAGACCATGTTGCGGCCTTACAGACTTGAGCCAGGGAGGCCTGGTGATGCACTGCCCATGAAGTTCCAACTGCTCTTGTGGAGTGCGCCCTAACTTTGAATGGAGGCGGTCTCTTTCTCAAGCAATAGGCTTGTATTATGACCTGTCGAATCCACTTGGCTAAAGTAGATTTTGATGCTGCCTGACCCTTTCTGGGGCCTTCCGGCAGAATAAACAAACTATCCGTTCTGCGAATCTGAGCAGTGGCTTTTAGATAAGCCTTAACTGCTCTTACTACATCCAAAGAATGCAATAACTTTTCCTCTACCGAGCTAGGTTTGGGGAAAAAAGAAGGAAGAACCACATCTTGGTTCAAATGAAACCTCGATACCACCTTAGGAAGAAAGGCTGGATGAGGACGTAATACTACTCTGTCCTTATGGACAACCAGATATGGCTCCTTACAGGACAAGGCGGCTAATTCCGATACTCTTTTAGCCGAACAAATGGCTACTAAGAAAATCAATTTCCTGGTGAGAAGAACCAAGGAAATGTGTTGCAATGGTTCAAACGGTTGTTTCTGTAGAACCGACAGAACCAGGTTTAAGTCCCATGGACATATGGGAATACCAACCAGAGGGCTAATACGCATCACTCCTTGTATGAAAGCTTTGACTAGTGAATGCGAAGCCAAGGGCCTTTGAAAAAATATTGACAAGGCCGAAATCTGACCCTTGATAGTACTCAAGGCAAGCTTCCTATCTACAGCCCACTGTAGGAAGTCCAAAATCCTACCTATTACGTACTTACGTGGATGCCATTTCTTGGCCTCACACCATGTAATGTACGCCTTCCAGATCCTATAATAGATCTGCCTGGATACCGGCTTCCTGGCATTGATCATGGTAGATACCACAGGATTAGAGAGCCCTCTCTTTTTCAGAATGTGGGCTTCAATAGCCAGGCCGTCAAACCTAGGGCTGGTAAGGAAGGGTGGTATATCGGTCCTTGCGACAGCAGGTCCGGACGATGTGGGAGGGTCCAAGGACTCCTCACTGACATTTTTACAATCTCCGCGTACCATGCCCTTCGGGGCCACGCTGGAGCCACCAGAATCACTGGTTTCTTTTCTACCCTGATTCTGCGGATTAATCGCGGTAACAATTGTGGCGGTGGGAATGCATATATCAGCTTGAACTGATCCCAAGGGAACACTAGGGCATCCGAGCCGCAAGCTAGGGGATCCCTTGTCCGAGAGACAAACCTGTCCACCTTTGCGTTGAATCTGGATGCTAGCAGATCTACATCCGGTGTTCCCCACCGCTGGCATATTGCCTGGAAAACCTCGGGGTGAAGAGACCATTCCCCCGGGCATAATTGCTGGCGACTTAAAAAGTCTGCTTTCCAATTTTCCACTCCTGGGATGAAAACCGCGGATATGGCTGGGACATATCTTTCTGCCCATTCCAGGATGCAATTCGCTTCCCTCTGGGCTGCACGACTCCTGGTGCCACCCTGGTGATTGATATATGCCACTGCTGTGGCATTGTCTGATTGAATTCTGACAGGGGACCCTTGGAGTTTGGATGTCCATGCTACTAGGGCATACCGGGCTGCTCGTATCTCTAAGAGATTGATGGGCAGGGCCTTCTCTGCTTCTGACCACTTGCCCTGGAGAGACCATTGCTCCAGTACTGCCCCCCAGCCTATGAGGCTGGCATCTGTAGTGACCACCTTCCAAGAAACCGGACTGAAGGGTTTCCCTTTTTCCAGATTCTGGGGCACCAACCACCAATGGAGGCTCTTGCGAACGGAAGGGGACAGGGACATTGGTAAGTCTAAAGCCTGAACTTTTTTGTTCCAGGCTGACAGTATGGCCCTCTGCAAGTTCCTTGAATGGAATTGACCGTAGGGTACTGCTTCGAATGAAGCCACCATTTTTCCCAGCAGCCTCATGCACAGGCGTATGGATGGTTTTCTTTTTGTACCCACTAAGTGGGTCAAATCTTTTAAAGACGACACCTTTTATGGAGGTAAGAAAATCTTTCTCTGATTTGAATCCAGCCTTAGCCCTAAGTATTCCAGACTTCTGACTGGTCTTAGAGCTGACTTGTCCCGGTTGATAATCCAACCGTGATATTCCAGATACTTGATTGTCTTGTGAATAGCTACTTCCAGCTTTTCCACTGAGTGGTCTATTAGTAGCAGGTCGTCTAGATATGCCATTATCGTTACACCTTGTGTTCTTAGATTGGCCAATAGTGGGGCCAGAATTTTTGTGAACACTCGTGGTGCTGTGGCCAGACCGAAAGGTAAGGCTCTGAACTGAAAATGGCGCCCTTCTACTGCAAAGCGTAGAAATTTCTGGTGGGCCGGAAAGATGGGAATATGCAGATAAGCATCCCTTATGTCGATCGAGGCTAACCATTCCTGCCCTTGTAGGGCGGTGGCCACCGATCGGATCGACTCCATCCGAAAAGTCCTGATATTTAGGAACTTGTTTAGCCCTTTTAGATTTAATATGGGCCTCACGTCCCCATTTGGTTTGGGGACTGTGAAAAGGTTCGAGTAAAACCCGAACCCACTTTCTTCCAGGGGAACCTTCATGATTACACCTTGGAGCAATAGTTGTTCTAGTGCCAGAAGGAGGGATCCTCTCTTCTGGGGATCGCTTGGCACGTTTGACCTCATAAATTGGGCAGGAGGAGTGTCTTTTAACTCCAGCTTGTATCCCAGACTTACTGCGGAGAGCACCCATCTGTCTCTGATGGTGTCCCGCCGGGTCTCTGTGAACAACTGAAGTCTTCCCCCCACCCGATTGAGTGGGGGCAACCCTTCATGACTTGGGGGGAGGTTTTGTACCTCTCTTGACCCAGGGTTTCTTGTTACCCTGTGATTGTCCCTGATTTCTGCCCCCTGAATTTGACCGCGGAGGCCGTCGGAACTGTTTCACAGCCGATGTACCAGGGACTGGAGAAGTAGGCCTCTTAAAAGAAGGACTTCTACTCTTGTTCTTAACCGGTAAGAGTGAACTTTTACCGGCAGAAATTTTCTGGATATATTTGTCCAGATCTTCTCCAAATAAGCGTTCTCCATGAAATGGGAAGCTAACCAGCAATTTCTTACAGGGAGCTTCAGCAGACCAGTTTTTGAGCCATAGAAGCCTACGCATATGTACTACAGACAGCGTAAAGCGGGAGGCCTGTTGGATTGTATCCTTTATGGCGTCCACCGCAAAACACAAGGCTCTAGGTAGGTCAGCTAGGGCAAGAGCCTGCTGATCTGGTAAGTCCCTTAAGACTTGTTTCAACTGATCTTTCACCGCTTGGCAGACTCCAATCGCTGCTACCGCAGGTTGTGTCACCATGCTTGCTGTAGAGAAAGCAGATTTTAGTAAAGACTCCAATTTTTTATCTATTGGGTCTTTGAACATTGGAACATTATCTACTGGACATGTCAGTGATTTGTTCACAGAAGAGATGGCTGCGTCCACTGTAGGGACCCTCCATTTTTTTTTTTTATGAACTTATCCTCCATGGGATAGATCACCGGAAATCTCTTAGGGGGAATAAATATTTTATCAGGATGCTCCCAATCCTGGTAAATAAGCCCTTCCAATAAAGGGTGGATTGGGAAGGAACAGACAGCCTGGGGAGCTTTCAGCGACCCCAGCGAGGAAACCGTAGTGGTTGATGGTTCCGCCAGAGGCATTTTAAATGCTGATCGGACCATGTTAGTCAGAGACTGAACCCATAATCTTTCAGCCTGAGATGCTGAGAAAGGTTCTTCCACTGTTGATTCCTCCATAACTGAATCAACCTCATCCTGATCCCCTTCAGGTAGGTCGATCTCTGTGTGGGGCTGTTCCTCCACTAACAGGCACTCTGAAGGAGGAGACGGAGATCGGACGCGCTTTCCCTGTGACAGGGAAGCAGCGATCAATGCTGTTAATCTCTGTTCCAATCCTCCCAGAGTTGAGGATAAAACCTCCTCTGTTATATATACAGGAGCAGGTGGACTGGGGACAGCCGCAGCACCAGGCACTCCTGCGGGGTTCCTACGGCTACTGACCTCTGAATTCTCAGGGGAGATTGGTGCAGTACAAGCATGCCCAATATCCTCAGAGCCCGATGGAGACCCCTTTGGCTTCCTGGAAGACTTATTTCCGGAGCGTCTGGACGACATATCCTTTAAGCACAAAGCTGAGGTATTCCCGTCGTCATACACCAATTTTGCTGGTAATAGTCTAACACAGTTGCTGCTATATACCAGCTGGTGTCCACTAAAGTGCCTTTCTATGGGGATGCCTGCATCAACCGCCTCTGTGTGCCACTGTTTGTTGCTAGCTCTGTTTGCATCCAGCTGACACTTGTACTGTGTCTTTTATACATGCTGGGACGCCTGCACATGCGCAGAAGCGCCGCGGCGCGCATCGAGCGTCATCCACCCGCCCCGCCCCTTTTTTTTCATAGGAGGCGCCCAGCTGACTCTTGTACTGTGTCTTTTATACATGCTGGGACGCCTGCACATGCGCAGAAGCGCCGCGCATCGAGCGTCATCCACCCGCCCCGCCCCTTTTTTTTCATAGGAGGCGCTTGCGCGCGCCCGTGCGCCATTGGCGCCCTTTTCGAAAACCAAGCAGGGACTAGGAGCCAGGGCCCTTTTTGCCGGAGGGCCTGTGCGGTGGATGAGCGCAGCAACAGGGCAGAGGAAGTGGATTCCCACAGAGAACTTACCAACTGCCTGGATCTTTTGACTTGAGAAAACCAAAGATCCACATGACAAGAAAAAATGGACCACAGCAGCCTCTAGTGGTTTAACACAGGTACCGCGGTCCTCTTTTTTTTTTTTTTTTCTTGACTACTATTACAATTTTACATTTTTCAGTAGTTACAGGCATACACAGATATTAGCGGGAATACCGTTAGGTAACAGACAGAAAGACAAATTAGGCTTGGGGGTCCCCCAATAGAACCAAGTTCCTGGGGGCCCCCACTTACCTGTTCCCCGGCGCAGGACTCTGTTTGGTCCACAGAAGCCCAAACTTCACCTATCACGGCAGGCATTGTAATTAAACCTTCAGGGACCGGGTTCCCAAGGATTCCACTCCCCTGGACCTGTATAGCACCCTGCACAGAAAACATCTTGGTCGTGGGTATGACCAGAGCTCTGGATCCCAGGGTCCAGCCCTCCTAAGAGAGGCATTACAGGCAAAACCTTGCTCTTCTGTTGCAAGGCCCGGGTACCGACCGTTTAGCTATGAAGCTTTTTTGGTGGGATCCGGAACAGCTTACTAAGGCCCGTAAAAGAACCTGTACGCAAGCCCAGGAAAACACATGTTACTCTTTGGCCAACACCTTAGACACTGGCAAAAAACTGAGGTGCTCCCGGATGGGAGGGTCTTATATAGGGGAGGGTACTTCCGGTTTGGAAGTTGCCAGTGCCAGCACCTGAAGGTAAACTATATAACCCATTAGTAATGACTAAGTCGCTCTGTGTCCCGTGATGTACGAAAAAGAAAAGTCCATCGGACTGTTTTCATTGGTAAAACCTATCGTGTGTACAGGGCTTTAAGGTGTTAGCATACCAAGACATTTTGGATAATTTCATGCTGACACCTTAAGAGTTTTATTCACTGGAACTAAGGGACCAAGCCCAACCCCTAAAAAACAACCCCACACCATAATCCCCCTTCCACCAAATGATTTGGACCACAGCACAAAGCAAGGTCCATAAAGACACGGATGAGCGAGTTTGGGGTGGAGTAACCTGACTGGCCTGCACAGAGTCCTGACCTCAACCCGATAGAACACCTTTGGGATGAATTAGAGTGGAGACTGCGAGCCAGAACTTCTCGTTCAACATCAGTGCCTGACCTTACAAATGTGCTTCTGGAAGAATGGTCAAATATTCCCATAGACACAGTCCTAAACCTAAATCCCAATACTTTTGATAATATAGTGTATAAGTATTCCTAGAATGTCTAAACGAACAATAAAATATTTGGTTGGTTAAGCAATTTTTATTTTTTTTGTTGCGCGATCAATAGTGACACGTGTAGCTCTATCCTTACTAATACAGTGTGGAAAATTTTTCAGTAGAATAACCTGTTGCATTTTGTTTCAATATAGCCTTTTCTTTGAAAATGTTTACAGAAGAACAGAAATTTGGAACAGTATTTATGCAGAGAAGTGAAGGTTTGAAAATTATTTTCCTCTTGTATGAAAGAAAATGCAGTGGCTTCCTTACCTCGCATAGCTGCACAATGAAGAATACGGAATCTTTAACAATTTTAATTGAATCTTTAGTATTCAGGACGTGTTCACAACAATGATTAGACTGACCTTGTAAATTTTATTCTTGGGGTATGTGAAATGCCTGAATTTTTATTGCAGGAAATGTCTCCAAATGAAATTTAATGGGCAAAACTGAATCCATTTGAGTAAAGCCGTGTCCAATTCCATACCCTACATATATTTTGAGTGTTACAGAGCTTATTAAACTGCACTAAAAAGTAAAGAAAGAAAGTTAAATAACTTTAGTCTAATTAAAAAGCAGGATAGTAAAGAAAAAAAAATGGTCTCTGCATATAGCCAATTAATAATTTTACCTTCTGTTTCAGTAAAAAAGGAATATTCTTACTCATATATAGTAATCAACAAGTACCCCTATAAACTGGCAGTACGCGAGATGCTAAGTAACAGCAATGCTAATGCAAAAGCAAAGCAGGGAAAGTGCCTACTGAACCATACGATCGCTGATTATTTTTTTTATTTTTTTTATTATTTTTTTTTTTAAATAACAAACATGTTATACTTCCCTCCATTTAGCAGCTCGTTTTGCACAGAGTGGCCCGATCCTCGTCTTCTGGGGGCCCTCGGCGGCTGTCTCGGCTCCTCCCCGCAAGAACTAACCCCCTTCATGGGAGCTCTCTCCCATGGGGGTTAGTTCTTGCGGGCGCGCTCCCGTGATACAGCCGGCGGCTATAGGCGCTCACTGTATCACTCGGCCCCGCGCACCGCGTCATTGGATGTGATTGACAGCAGCGCGAGCCAATGGTTGCGCTGCTATCAATCCATCCACTCTAGCCAATCAACGGCCAGACTGAGCGGAGAAGAGGACGCCGGGGGCGAGCGCAGCAGGTGAACAGGATCAGGTAAGTAAAACGGGGGGGGGGGGGGGGGCTGGGGTGGCCGTAACTGTCAGATGTTTTTTCATAGGATGCATTAAGGTGAAAAAACATGAACCTTTACAACCCCTTTAAGTAACCACATGAAGTAAGTCTTGTATGCTGACAAAGCTGTCGTTATTTTTAATGATAATTCAGCTTTGTTTTATGACAATTTAAGATATAGAGGATGTTTTAAGGCTGAACTGTGGGGAAAATGTAAAACGACCCTTGCAGTAGGGTCCCCCTGTACTTTAACCACTTCAACACCGGGCTTTTATACCACCTCAATACCGGGCCTATTCTGGCACTTCTCTCCTACATCTACAAATCATCATTCTTTTGCTAGAAAATTACTCAGAACCCCCAAACATTATATATGTTTTTTTAGCAGACACCCTACGGAATAAAATGACGGTCATTGCACGGTATTTGCGCAATAATTTTTCAAACGCCTTTTTTTTTGGAAAAAAAATGGTTTCATGAATTAAAAAAAATAACAAAACCGTAAAGTTAGCCCAATTTTTTTGTAAAATATGAAAGATGATGTTACGCCGAGTAAATAGATACCCAACATGTCACGCTTTAAAATTGCGCACACTCATGGAATGGCGGCAAACTTCGGTACTTAAAAATCTCCATAGGCAACCCTTTGAATTTTTTTACAGGTTACCAGTTTAGAGTTACAGAGGAGGTCTAGTGCTAGAATTGTTGCACGCGCTCTAACGCACGCGGCGATACCTCACATATGTGGTTTGAACGGTGTTTACATATGTGGGCGGAACTTACGTGTGCGTTCGCTTCTGATCGCGAGCTACCGGGGACAGGGGCGTTTAAAAAAAATTTTTTTATTATTTTTACACTTTTCTTAAATTTTTTTTTTTTTTTATCACTTTTATTCCTATTACAAGGAATGTAAACATCCCTTGTAATATGAATGGTGTGTGACAGGTCCTCTTTATGGAGAGATGCGGGGTCAATAAGACCCCACATCTCTCCTCCAGGCTGGAAAGCATGAGATTGTGAAAAAAAATTCACCGATCTCATGCTTACTAGCCGCAATGGCGGCTTTGTTTACTTTTGAGAACCCGGGCGTGACGTCATCACATCGCGCCCGGGCCTCCGACGGTCATAGAGATGACTGGTGACCATCGGGTCACCAGTCATCTCTATGCTTCCTATCCGGCGCTGAACAATTCATTCTCCGGGCCCCCGATGGCACGGGAGAGCTCGGAGAAGCACCGGATGGCAGTGGGAGGGGGGGATGTCCCCTCCCGCCGCCTATAAGAACGATCAAGTGGCGGAACCACCGCTATGATCATTCTTATTGTGCGCAGAATCGCCGGCAGAATAGAAGGATATCTGAATGATGCCTCTAGCTGCAGGCATCATTCAGATATAGCAAAACAAATGCGCTACAATGTGAGTAATTAACCGATAATAAAGCCAGTTAAGTGAAATCCAGAAGGAAGGAAGCCGCTCAGGTGTGGAAGTCCCTGGAATTACCTCCTCCCAGCAACCAAGGGTGCAGGCAAATGCAAGTGCAATTGAAGAAAGAAAGAAGGATCTTCTGGACGCAGCACTCCGGTTAAAAAGCCTTTATTCCAAAAAAAGGTTCAGGAAACCAAAAACACTCTGCACAACACAACAAACTGATCTAGTTTAGCTGACGCATTTCACACTATTTAAAGTGCTTATTCATAGCCAATAAAGGCTTTTTAACCGGAGTGCTGCGTCCAGAAGATCCTTCTTTCTTTCTTTAAGTGAAATCCACAAACACACTGATGAATCAAAAAGTCCATAATGTGATGACAGGTGAACAAAGTGAAATGTGACGTGTGTCAGTGAATAAAAAGTTCCATCAGGGCCAAAGATGAGGAGAGACCGTGGGGGAATAGGCAGTTATAAACTTGATGAATGGTGCATGCAACACCCGTGTCCACCACCAACGATATAAACTGCTTACCAGTGACAGACCACTTTAACCACTTCTCTACCCGCCCATAGTCAAATGACGTCCACAATTGACGTAACCTGTCCCGTAGTGATGACGTCAGCACACACACCTCCCGACGTACGTTTCGTGTTCCTACACGTCGTCAATGGGGACGTGTAGGAACACGAAACATACGTCGGGAGGTGTGCGTGCTGACGTCATCACTACGGGACAGGTTACGGCGGACCGGCCGGTCGATTTGTCTATTTACTACATTCTAATTGTAAGTGTTTTTAACCCTTTTCTTAATAAATTTGATATTGGGTAATGTACTATCGAGCTCCTTCTGTCTTTTTGGGAATGTCTGCTGTGATTTAAGCCGTCTATTGGACTTCATTGGACCATTTTCTGGGATTGCAGATGGGCTCATATGTTTCTTACTTCTGGTAAGCAGTTTATATCGTTGGTGGTGGACAATTACAGGCTGGGGGGGGGGGGGGACAAGACCTGTAAGTGTTCCTCAACTACAGCAGAGAAAAATAAGGTCTCCTGCCATGCCAGACAGGGATGTACTGTGTAGCAGAGCTGTGTATAGGGCTGCAACTAACGATTATTTTCATAATCGATTAGTTGGCCGATTATTGTTTCGATTAATCGACTAATCGGTTAGAAAACGTAAAAGAAAAAAAAGGCAATTTTGCTGCGATTTGCATTTTTTTTTTGGCCAATTTGTTGTTGGGCAGATTACAAAACACAAATTGCCGCAAAAAACATATTACATGCTTTTCTGCAGCTTCTCCATTGAAGTATATTAAACCAAAATAGCACCGTTTTGCGTTTAAAAAAAAGTCCTTGTCCTTTCCAAATACGCAGCAGCTGAAAAAATCATGGATGTGAACGTGTCCCATAGGAAACCATGTAAATGAACTGTAGTGTGTTTCTGCAAAAAGCACCAAAAAACAGAGGTGTGACCCAGGCCTGAGATGTTTAGTAACATAATGGGGTTAAAAAAACTAAAATTAGTACAAAAAGAGCAAATAATCGCTACCGAAAGGGGTTAATTTTTTACTGTGGGACAGTGAAAGTTATATTTACAGTAGCGATTTGCTCTTTTTGTACTATAAAGGGCTCATTTTATTTTTTTTAACCCCATTAGGTTACTGGCCGATTAATCGATTATGAAAATTGTAATCGATTAATTTCATAATCGATTAGTTGTCGATTAATCGATTAGTTGTTTCGGCCCTAGCTGTGTATGTTTCAAAGCTGGATGAATAAAAATACAAATACTTTGGCAGGTAAAAGAGATTCTATACGTATTTCATGTGTCCAGCTGTTTGCCCGGAGATCAGCTTCAAACCTGAGAAAGCCATAATTTTCCATTTAGTTACAGATGATCGCCCTTGTGCAGCTGGGAGATGTAGTGCACCAAGGGAGTTTTTTCATCCCCGTACAAAGCTCATATTTTCTAGCCAATGAGGCATGCGACCTATCCACTGACAACATAGATGATTCACAAGAACTTTCTAAATAATCATACACTGACTGCGAGGACTGGCAGACGAGCTGCTAACATGATAGGAGCTTTAGGGAAAACCCATCAAATCTGCAGCATTTTCCATTTCCTCTAGCTGCTTGGCTGGACTCCTGAGAGGCACTTCTGAGCGTCAATCTTTCGGATATCATTTTCAAAAGCGTTCATCTGCGGAGAAGTTTTTATTCCGACGTCTGCAAGCTCAGCACTTTCATCTTGCCCGCCAGTGTTCTAATTAAGAAAAATTAGCCTTTCTAAGATGCCGAGCGTCACAGTATACTGCAGCGTGCGCAGAATAATTGCCTGTTTGTTTACGCCGTGCTCTATTTAAACAATGATGACTTTCATCTAAGTCAAGCAACAACAGAAACAAAGAGTTTTACATTTTTGGTAGAGAAGGCATAAAAGGTTTAGAGAAGAAAGACATTGGGTGCCTGAGACAAAGTGCATCGAGGATTGGCACAAACCTTCACTGACTTGGTAGACCACTTTACTCTCTAGGGGGTCTGCACACGCGGGTTCCTCCTCCAGTCCCGTCAGCCTGTATATGGGCTCAGGAACAAGCGGCTCCCACTCTATAGGAACACAAATGTCACATATCATTAGTGGATAACCTTACCTTTAATACTTTTTGAATTAAAGCTCAAACTCCGGACAAGATAATTTCACTACAAGATTTGTGAATGGTCTTTCTATTTATATAGCTTTGTAGTAATATGTATATGGAAAACCAAAAAGGGGTTGGGTTGGGACTTTAAAGCGGAAGTAAACCCATCGATTTTAACAGTTTCAAAAAGCAGTTATATTCCCGGCATGCCAGGAATGCCAACTGTCACATTGGTTGTGCTCTCAACCAAACTGTCAAACCATCCAATGGCTGGTGTCATAACTGATCACATGTGCAACATCATGGCAGTTGAAGATTAAACAGAGGCCAAGATGGCAGCTTCCTTGCCTGAAAATGATAGGAGGGTTTACTTCCACTTTAAGTGAGGCCTGTGGGTGTTTGTAATAATAGGTTCGTAGCATGAAAATAACCTGAAAGGTGATTCATGGTAGTGATATAGGTAAACATAATTAAGCAATATAATCAGGCATTTATGATGTAGAAATACAGTCATAAAATTCAACAGAAGTTGATATAATCATAATACATTTATTGATAAGGGAATTGATCACTAAATCATGATATGTGACAAACAGTAAAATTCATAGCAGATAAAAAGTATATATAATTAAAACATATATGATGCATACATAATTCACATGATAAATACAAACAAAGAACATAATAACTTGAGGTTATTGGAGCAAGCGTGGCTTGGCATCGTTGGATGGACACTCTATGCATTTCATGGCCTTTTGCCAATCGTCAGGAGTTGGATGCGTGTGTATTACTATGGAATAATGAGATATGAAATGATTTTTAATGGTTATCTAGGTATTTAACCCTGAGGATGAAAGATAAGGATGGTTGGTTACTTTATTACTTACATAGTGGCCCATGGATGGAGATCAGCTCCAGGGATGGGATCGAGCAAGAGTTAGGTGAAAGTAGTCTCACCTAACCCTTGTAGTAATATGGATGCTGGATGTGGCTGTCCTCCAACAGTTTGAGTTTTTCTCAGTTCCCCCAGATAATACAGCTCCTGACCTTGGATTCTCTGTGGAGATCAATGCTGCAGTTCTGATAGACCCTTGATGTCCAACCTGTGGCCTAGGGGCCATAATCAGGCCTTTGCCACTTATTCTTGGACCATCGGGCCCATGTTGAGAATAGACTGTGTTTTCTTTATTAAGGCGTTTACTCGAACCAGTGACATTTTTTTTTCTAGAGTGGCTTCTAGTAGTTGGTTTGGCTTATTTCTTCTGTGCCATCCAGTGGTGGCCCATCCATTAGGGTCGCACGGGCGCCGCCCCTGCGTCCGGCCCCCTAATCTACATGCAGGGTGTGGGACGCATGGATTCCAATGGGGTTTTTTTTTGTGAAGCACATGATTAGAGCCAGAGGATCTAATAGGCTTCAAAAAAGGGTGGGCTAGGGGTGCAGAGCACTGCACCCTGAGCCCACCCAGTTGTGTGACAATACCGAATGATTATCCGCTATTGTCACACTGATTCTCCTCCCTGGCCAATCAGGAAGCGGGTCCTGAGACCCGTCACCCGGTTGGCTGAAAGGACAGGCAATCCTACTGGCCGCCTAGGAGAAGGAGGGAGGAGATGCATGGCCGCCGTGAGAAGACGCATGAGAAGTCGCCGCCCGTCGCCTGGAGGGAAGCGCTGGCCGCTTGATAGGGTAAGTGCAGGGCCGGCCGACTGACTGACTGGGGGGGGGTTTGCAGGTGAACCGACCGACCGGGGTGGCGGGGTGGCTGTGGGTGCATTGTTTGCCGCTGCCCCCCCCGCCACTGGTGCCATCTATTCCCAAATTGGAACTTCCCCTCCTCCCCCTCATCTGATAATGCCACCAATACTGTATCGTAGATAGTTCAATAAAGACATTTAAAAATAACTTCTTGCCTCCTGTTTTTTTGTGTTGCCACATGCTAATGCTTGCTCCTTCTCATATTCCACACTCCCTTTTTCAAATGAAGACATCATTAGAGGCCGCCACCTTCTTCTGCATTTTTGCTGCCAGCCCACTGATGATGTCAGCACCAGTTATCGTGAATGAGCAATATGAGATCTGGTGGAGTTCCAGTCGTTTCTGTGTTTATTAAAAGTCAGCAGCTACAAAAAAGTGTAGCTGCTGACTTTTAATAAACACACACTCACCTGTCCCACGATCCAGCGATGCGGCCGCCCGAAGCCTCGCTTCTCACCCCCGCCTCTCGCCGATATCACTAGTGTGGGCACCCGGCTGTGACAGCTTGCGCCTTCACAGCCGGGTGCGCACTACGAAATTAAGGTATACAAATAATATTGCACTGAAATATCTCTGCTGGGAACTGGGATTTAGTGTTCTCAGCACAACCCTGTGTCATATGTAAAAGTTTTAAAGTAAGAGCAGATACCATCCTGTCTGCTATTGTTATTAACCAAAACTTTTTCTTCTGTGCCCCTTTTTGATTAAAGGCTACCATACCTGACTCGATTTTTATTTCATAGATTCCCCCACCCACGCTAACTGCATTGTCACCAGGACTGAAAGTGAACGAAAATCTAAAATTTGACAGTTCTCATCAGTATAGATGAAGTGACCTGTTCCAATCACAGTCTTTACTGTCATTGAAACACGTGCCCGTGGAGACATCTGTCCCAATGACAGCCAAGACGAGATATCTCTCCACTTTAAAGGAATTCTGTTATGTTTCCGGTTAAGGAGGTGAAGGGAAATCTCCCCAACAAAACAAACTTTTTATGTCTAATTAGCCTTTTAATTTAATTACAAGCTTTTCTGATCTTTTTTTATTTTTGTCAGCTTTAATTTTGCATGTTTTTAGAAACTGTAATGTTATACACTTATCACAGAATTGTATGTAGTAGTAGATAACCATCATTGTATTTATCTTAGAAAGTTCTTCAAGCCCCCGGAAATCTGTTGTGTGTCCCTGTGTTATTAATCAATATCAACATTCTAAAAAAAATTGTGGGACTCTTAGTTCCTTAGTTTGACACTGTCATTGGACTTTCTATGTTTGCACATATATAAAAGCACATTGAGTGTTAGACTCCATTCACACAGGGGCAACACGACTTCCAGTGCGACTTTGGAAGGCAAATTGGACACGACTTCAAGTTGCCTCCAGGACAGGAGGCTTTCCAGTGGCCAATCAAACAAGAATCGGCTCTGTGGGAGGGAGGGGTTTACCTGAGAAATGTATGTTCTCTTCCTGTATTGTTGCTTCTGTTAAGACAGGGGATCCGACTTCTGAGGCGACTTCCATTGAAATCAATGGGTACAAGTTGCCTACAAGTCGCCTACAAGTCGGATTGAAGTCGTACAGGAACCTTTTTTGAGGTCGGAGCGACTGCAGTAGTGTGCATTAAGACGGCTCCATTCACTTACATTGATTTTCTCATGCAGCGCGACTTGAGGCGACTAGGGGCGACTTGAAGTCGGATCCAAAGTCGTCCCTGTGTGAAAGGGCTCATACAAATGAAGAGCTAGAAAAACTGATGCATGGACTTGATATGCATGATATACAGTATATTTTATTCATGATTTTTGTGACACCAATGTAATGCTATTTTAATGTAAAGCTCTACACCATTTACCTTTTTAATTCTGACATTTCTATTTTGCTTCTGGGCCAGAAAGTGAAAGATTAAAAAAGAAAAAAAAAGTTTGGGCTTTAGATATAATTTATAATAACAGTTAGTTCATCTACCAAAAAACTGCCTATGCAGGGAAGGGGTCCCTGTAGATAAAAACAAAAAAGAAAACAACAGGTAAAAACAACGTGTGCAGATATGACCACCAGTAAATAATGCCTTTGCTATAGGTGTAGTAGGCCATTTATGTACCTACTGAAGCCTGGCCGAAAAAAAACTGTCAGAGATGGCATCATCCCATCCTGCTTTGTTGCTATAACACTCCCAGCTGATTACAACCCCCTCACATGCGCTCTTTCTCTCCTGTCCTGAATGGTTGAGCTCTAAGCACAACCATTCTGCAATGAAGCAAATAAGAGACCACACATGTGCAGGAGGTTTGCCAGCTCCCTCACACTCTGTGATGTTGGGGGTGAGCAGTAATGGCTGGTTTAACAATCTCCTAGCAACAAGACAGGATGGAATGATGCCATCTCTGGGAGTTTTTCAGCCAGGCTTTGGAAGGTACCTACACCTATATCAAGGACATTATCCAATTTTAGTCAAAGCTGCACAGTTTGTTTTTATCTCCAGACGCCCTTTACCTGCATAGGCAATTTTTTGGTAAAGATGAATAAAGTTCATTTTAAGACTACTTGTCAGTATAGATGTCCTAACTTGCTTTCAGGTACAGGAATTTTGGAACAGCAGGCCTTAATACTGTCCCCTTTCTGCCCCCTACATATCCTGCATATATAATTTCCTATTATTTCATTCATTGTAAGGCTGTCAATGCAATATTGTTACAGTGCCTATCACTGGTCATTTTCTAATGATCTTACAAAATGAGGAACAGCGCTGGCTTTTAGGTTACAGCACCTTTGCACAGCTTTATATTTTTATATTTATTTTTTATTTATTTAGCACCTTAGCCCGAGTTTTTGCATAGTTTATAAATTTTATAATGATAGCCCCATCTTCACATCTATGCATGCTGCCTTCAGTGCAGCAATCATAAAGTAATCAACACAAGGTAAAAGGCTGCAGCAGGGGTTGATCTGTATCAGACATTTGTGAACACAGCCAAGGACTGCACATGCACTAAAATGTATACATGACTGTGTTATCTCTGTTTTCTTGAATCTGAGGCTATCATCTCCAGATCTAATGCTAGGTCTACTCTAAAGTCTGTCTTATGACTACTTACCGATATGTTCAATCTTCTCCCTTAGAACCTGGCATTCGTACGGCCACCGTGGGAGCTGATAGAAGCTGGTTAAGGATACGCCATACAGATCTCGTGGAGATTTCAATCGTGCTACCCTCTTACCAGAATGGTAGTCAAACACAACCTGGGTAGTGCGCGGAGGGCAGGGGTGAAAAAACGAGCCTGCTGAATGAAGAAAAAAAATAATACTTTACAATGATATGTCAAGGGCATTTAATCATTTGTTTGATGTTAAAAAAAAAAAAAAGTATATGGAAAGTTGTGTGGAGTAAAGGTGGGGTGCTGCCTACTCCCAACCCTCAACAACAAACTCCCCTTCCTCTATCCCAGTTGACTAGATATGCTTAAGTTGGGAACACACATGTAGCGGACCCCCCATAATTGGGGTCGCTATGCCTAAATTTAAGGGGTAGCCTGAGCAAATAGTTAGGCACAGGCTGTTTGAATTCTTTAAATTGGTTTCTGCTTTGTTGTGGTGTTGCCTGGCAGTACAGTTCCCTTTGACCTGTCGGTGGCGCTGTCGCCCAGGTCTCAGGTTGAACCACAGGTAGCATTGCAGCGCGATTGGGTGTCCTCTCTCGGCGGGCGTGCAGTGGGCGTGGTCTGCCCACTGTGCATGTCGGGAGAGGGTACTTAAGGGGCGGACACCATTAGGTCCGGAGTTCGGAGGCAATCCAGAGGACCCCTTGGTCCTAGGCACATACCCCACCTTCGATGGCCCTCATGACCAGGGGTACGTGTGTGTGTTCAGTCCCGGGACACCTTCAGCCCGAGGCTGCATCCTTCCAGGTAGGCCCAGCACCTTTAGCTGAGGCCTACACCATAAGAGGAGTCCCAGGGTGCCCAAGTGGGGGTGACCCGCTCTGAAGGAGAGGAAACCAGGGGAGGACCTGTCCGCAGGGATCGGTGAGGGAAGTCACTGTCTCAGGAGAGGCCTGGTTGCCTATCAGAGGGAAGGATTCCATAATCCGCCAAAAGCCTTGTAATGTGCCCACTGGCACCTATGGTCTCAAGTGTTACAAGTGCTGGGAAGTTCGGGATTCAGAAGTTCATATCCTGATCGTATCCTTAGGAAATCTAGAGTGAATATTCCGTGCTCCACACCGGCTGCTAGGACCGTGAGAGGGGACTATCCGGGTGAGCAAGACCCACTCAGGACTAAGTGGAGATAAATGACTGTTAAGTGCCACGTGCCTGAACCTGCCTCCCTGTTAAATTCTCTATCTCCAACTTTCCTATCAAGTTTCTACGCAAGCAAAAAAAAACTTTCCTATTGGGTTTAATACTGTCTGGACAATGGCCTTATTGAATACAAAGAGAGAATAGACTTTACCCTAAATTCTAGGGGAGAGAACCAACGGAAGGAGGTAACTTGCTGCAGGACCCAAAAACAGATAACACCGCTCACCCTCTTTTATCAGGAGGATACTGGGCTTGTGGCATGGTGTGTCCCTTTCTGCTTGTGGAGGTAAGCAGGGTAATGGATCTGTGTGGTACACACAGATCAAAGTTCAGGTAGTTCAGAAACAGGCGGAATTTCAATTTCTCTGTTGAACAGAAGCTAATGGTTTGATCGACTTCTGTCGATTGACCCTGCTGGAAAACCAGCATTTGATCAGCTGCTACAGACAATGGCTGCAGCACTGATCAGTGTATTCTGACAGAGAGGGAGTCTCCACTGTCACAATACAATAGCGCAGCAGGGAGATCCATCCATCCACAACGCTCAAGTGGATCCAGGAATTCAAGAGTTTTTTTTTTTCATTCAGCCCGCTGGTTGAACAAAAATAAATAATAAAATCACAGTGAGTACCCAGCTTTAGTCCACCCAAAGATGGACTAAAGCTAGCCATACATGACTTGATTTTCTCTTGTTGAGCCCACAGAATAAACAAGAGAAAATCCATTGATTCCCTCAATGACTCCCAGCCACAACACCTAGGACTGCCTGGATGCAAGGGTGCTGCCGAACAGTGACTGCATCAGCCACTGTTCGGTCAATAATTTTCCATCCATTTTTAAACCAAACTTTGCCAAACCAAGTGGAACTTGCAAGGTCACCAATGGCTCAAATTTTGGCTAATACACCAGAAATTGGTCCAAATTCAAGCTTTCTACAGCCAGCATAAGACAAATTGGGGTCCTATGCAAGAAAACATTTTACCCTCCCCTCCCCATTCACCTTTGATTGAGGTTGCTAAGGATTGCAATAGTCAAAAATAAGATATCTGCTATTTGCATTACCTGCACCTACACAGCCCCCATATCACCAAACACCAAATGCCTACAAATCCATCTACCCTTGTGAAGTGACAGGCACATTATGTGCGCAGCTTTGACTAGTTATGCTCCACCCTAGCTTACTGCAGGAGCATAAGGATTGTAGCTGGGCCCCCTGGACATTCACCAGGTCCTAGTAGAGCTGGGCGATTTTGGGCCAAAAAAAAACTCGATTCAGGATTCGAATCAAGTTTTTTTTCCTGATGGACACCGCGCCGATCCTAAGGAGCTGTGGGCAGGAGTTTTTAGGGCTTCGGCCTAGTCCGCCGCGATCCTGGGAAAAGGCCACGGACTAGGCCGAAGCCGCAGCCTCGCCTAAAAACTCCTGCCTGCAGCTCCTTAGGACCGGCGCCCGCAGCTCGCCGCAATGCTGGGAAAAGGCCCAGTCCGCGGCGTCCGGCCTCACGGCCTTTTCCCAGGATCGCCGCAAGTAGGATTTTTTAGGTGAGGCTGCGGCTTCAGCCTAGTCCGCGGAGCGCCGGTCCTATGGAAAAAAATAATAAAAAAATCGATTTGGTCAAAATTTGAATAGATTTGCCCTTGCAACTCGATTCAAGATTCAAATCAATTTTTTCCCCAGCCCTAGGTCCTAGGCTCCTGTCCAGGTTGCCTTGTGGATGACCTGGTTCTGAGAAATACACCAACAGAATCTGATGTCAAGGTCACAAAATGCACGCTTATGCCGCGTACACACGATCGGACATTCTGACAACAAAACCGTGGATTTTTTTCCAACAGATGTTGGCTCAAACTTGTCTTGCATACACACGGTCACACAAATGTTGCTCGGAAATTCCGAACGTCAAGAATGCGGTGACGTACAACACTACGACGAGCCGAGAAAAATTAAGTTCAATGATTCCGAGCATGCGTCAAATTGATTCCGAACATGCGTAGAACTTTTGTGGAATTTCCGACCACAACTTTTGTCGTCTGAAAAATTGAGAACCAGCTCTCAAACATTTGTTGTCAGAAATTCCGACAGCAAATGTCCGATGGAGCATACACACACTTGGATTTTCTGACAACAAGCTCACATCGAACATTTGTCGTTGGAAATTCCGACCGTGTGTACGCGGCATTGGGATGTTGGCAAAAACATCAAGAATAGGAAATTCAAGAGTAGGGAAAGTACAAAATTTGGCAGACTTTATTATACACAGGAATGTGTTACTGACAGTCAGCAACATGACACAAGAGTGTCTGCATGCCCCCTCTGGCTGCCCTGACATGCTAGGCCACAGTCTGGGTTGACTATGCAAAAATAAGTCCCCCTATGTGCCAACACTAGGGTATCTCAGGGCAGCAACACATTTGAGGTGTCCAGAGTCAGATTCCTAATGCCGCGTACACACGACCGTTTTTAATGTCATTGAAAAAAACGGCATTTTTCTCGACGTGATTTTTCGTGTTTCCTCTCAAGCCTGCCTTGCCTACACACTATTGTGGAAAAAAATGTTCGAGTAAAGTGTGGTGACGTCCAACACGTACGACGGCACTATAAAGGGGAAGTTCCATTCGGATGGCGCCACCCTTCATGTTAGTAAAGTTTGTTGAGCGACGGTTCGCGCTTTTCAGCCTCGTGCTTTTCAGTCCGTTACAGCGTGACGAATGTGCTATCTCCATTACGAACGCTAGTTTTACCAAAACGAGCGCTCCCGTCTCATACTTGATTCTGAGCATGCGCGTTTTTTTCCCCTCGTAAAAGCATACACACTACCGTTTTTCACGTCGTTAAAAAAAACGACATGAAAAAATATAGCAGGTTCTCATTTTTTTAGGCCATTTTTCACGTCGTTAAAAATGCTCTGGAGCCTACACACGATCGTTTTTAATGCCCAATTTAAAAAATGGCATTTTTAACTACGTGAAAAACGATCGGGTGTACGCATGTGCTATCTCCATTACGAACGCTAGTTTTACCAGAACGAGCGCTCCCGTCTCATACTTGATTCTGAGCATGCGCATTTTTTTTCACGTCGTTAAAGCCCACACATGGCTGTTTTTCATGACGAGAAAAACAACGATGTAAAAAAACGACGTGAAAAATTAGAGCATGTTTCAATTTTTCTCGTCGTGATTCTCTGCGTTTTTCTTGCCGGGAAAAATGCTGGAAAGCCCACACACGATCATTTTTAATGACCATTTAAAAAAAATTCATTTTTCTCGTCATTAAAAAACGGTCGTGTGTACGCGGCATCATAGTGTGCAGACAAAATGGGGCAGCAGTTATTTACCAACCCCAATGTTTACCACTGTACTTTTCTTTGTCCTGTACCATGGCATTGCTTTAGGTAATGTGGCACCTCTCTGCCTTTAGCAGCATGCTGACATTAGGATGTCATGTTAGAAGCTAACTGATGTCTGTGTTGCCTGTAACGGCAATGAGTTCTTTTCATTTCCTAACCCGTAATTTGTCTAGAGGTGCTCAGACAACACCAGTGTGTATGTACCCTTATTAGACAACACCAGTGTGTATGTACCCTTATTAGACAACACCAGTGTGTATGTACCCTTATTAGACAACACCAGTGTGTATGTACCCTTATTAGACAACACCAGTGTGTATGTACCCTTATTAGACAACACCAGTGTGTATGTACCCTTATTAGACAACACCAGTGTGTATGTACCCTTATTAGATAACACCAGTGTGTATGTACCCTTATTAGATAACACCAGTGTGTATGTACCCTTATTAGATAACACCAGTGTGTATGTACCCTTATTAGATAACACCAGTGTGTATGTACCCTTATTAGACAACACCAGTGTGCATGTACCCTTATTAGACAACACCAGTGTGTATGTACCCTTATTAGACAACACCAGTGTGCATGTACCCTTATTAGACAACACCAGTGTGTATGTACCCTTATTAGACAACACCAGTGTGCATGTACCCTTATTAGACAACACCAGTGTGTATGTACCCTTATTAGACAACACCAGTGTGCATGTACCCTTATTAGACAACACCAGTGTGTATGTACCCTTATTAGACAACACCAGTGTGTATGTACCCTTATTAGACAACACCAGTGTGTATGTACCCTTATTAGACAACACCAGTGTGTATGTACCCTTATTAGACAACACCAGTGTGCATGTACCCTTATTAGACAACACCAGTGTGTATGTACCCTTATTAGACAACACCAGTGTGTATGTACCCTTATTAGATAACACCAGTGTGTATGTACCCTTATTAGACAACACCAGTGTGTATGTACCCTTATTAGACAACACCAGTGTGTATGTACCCTTATTAGACAACACCAGTGTGCATGTACCCTTATTAGACAACACCAGTGTGTATGTACCCTTATTAGACAACACCAGTGTGTATGTACCCTTATTAGACAACACCAGTGTGCATGTACCCTTATTAGACAACACCAGTGTGTATGTACCCTTATTAGACAACACCAGTGTGTATGTACCCTTATTGTGAAAATTACAATGTAGCGTGCCAAGGAATGCAAAGGGAATATTAACTACCTTGATTCTACAGAAAAGAATGTCACTGTTGCAAAAATATCCTTACTTTACCAATTGCCCTTTTCTACAAGAGCCTTCGGGAAAGTCCTTGAATGCTTGATGCAGTAAAATGAATATGCCAGTAATAGATCTTAACAGCACTGTGCATTGCATTTCCATTCATCGACTCGATAGGAGCTCATTGTATTGACCCTGTGCTCTCCTGTACCTCCGCTGGCTCTGTGCCGGCTCTGTGCCGGCTCTCCTGACCATCAATATGATGCCTTCCCGGTACTGCAAAAAAACTCTTAGCTGTTTTGTCACTGAGCAATTTACATGAGCCCCTTTTCCATCTTGTAACGGCAAAGCATTACTTTGCGTCTCATCCAATTCTAAAGAGTCCGGGCTCTGGAGCCATTAACATGTCACTTTGTGATATTTCAAAGCGCCTATTTAGTGGCAGTAACAGGAAAAACGGCAGAAGTCGCTGAGGTACGGAATAAATTTGTCTTCTGACACTGGGGAAAACCAGCAGAGCACTGTCACAAGGTATGCTGTGTCAGGAGCCGCTGTTATCGTCAATTACAGGGACTGTCTGAATTTTTTTTTTTTGCGCAACGGTTGTAATTAAAGGGGATTAATTATTTACAAAGCCAGAAATTGACTCACAATTTAATTTAGTGGACTGTTCTAGTAAGAAAGATCAAGCTAGATGTGTGTTTTCATTCACCCAAAAGCCTCGTACACACGATCGGATTTTCCGATGAGAATTGTGTGATGACAGGCTGTTGTCGGAAAATCCAACCGTTTGTACGCTCCATCGCACAATTGTTGTCGGATTTTCCGCCAACAAATGTGGGATAGCTTGCTTTAAAATTTTCTGACAACAAATGTGTGTTGTCAGATTTTCCGATCGGGTGTACACAAGTTCCGTCACACAAAAATCCAAAAGTACAAAACACGCATGCTCAGAAGCAATGCTAACCATAACAGAACATTAGCAGAAGTTGCCCAAAGGGTGGCGCTAAAGAGCTGGAAAAACCTACGTAGTTTCATGTTTGTTGGCCGACAATTCTTTGCCGTTTGTATGCAATACAAGTTCGCGGCCAACGCCCTTCAGACAAGTCAGAGGCTTTGTACGCGGAAAATCCGATTGTGTGTACCAGGCTTAACAATTAACTTTATTTTGCTTCTTTTTGGTTTGTTAAATATACCATATAAATTTAAATAAATCAAGAAACACTTCTGTGCTGCACCAAACCTCCCTAGGCAAGCCAACACAGTATATTATTATATATATATACACACACACACACAGACATACACATACTCACTGGCCACTTTATTAGGTACACCTGTTCAATTGTTTGGTAACACAAATTGCTAATCAGCCAATCACATGGTAGCAACTCAATGCATTTAGGCATCTAGACGTGGTGAAGGCGACTTGCTGAAGTTCAAACTGAGCATTAGAATGGGGAAGAAAAGGGATTGGGAAGTGACTTTGAACGCGCCATGGTTGTTGGTGCCAGACAGGCTGGTCTGAGTATTTTAAAAACTGCTAAACTACTGGCATTTTTACGCACAACCATCTCCATGGTTACAGAGAATGGTCCGGAAAAGAGAAAATATCCAGTGAGCAGCAGTTGTGTGGATTGAAAATGCCTTGTTGATGTTAGAGGTCAGAGGAAAATGGGCAGACTGGTTCCAGATGATAGAAAGGCAACAGTAACTCAAATAAGCACTTGTTACAACCAAGATATGCAGAATACCATCTCTGAATGCACAACACATTGAACCTTGAAGCAGATGGGCTACAGCAGCAGAAGGCCACACCAGGTGACACCCCTGCCAGCTAAGAATAGGAAACTGAGGCTACAAAATTACACAGGCTCACCAAAATTGGTCAATAAAAGATTGGAAAACGTTACCTGGTCTGATGAGTCTCGATTTCGGCTGCAACATTCAGATGGTAGGGTCAGAATTTGGCGTAAATAAGCATGAAAGCAACTGTATCCACAGTTCAGGCTGGTGATGGTAGTGTAATGGTGTGGAGGGTTTATTTTATTGGCACACTTTGGGCCCCTTAGTACCAATTAATGCCATGGCCTACCTAAGTATCCCTTTATGACTACGTAATATATATATATATATATATATATATATATATATATATATATAGAGAGAGAGAGAGAGAGAGAGAGAGAGAGAGAGAGAGAGAGAGAGAGAGAGAGAGAGAGAGAGAGAGAGAGAGAGAGAGAGAGAGAGATAGATAGATATGTATAAATATACACACACATTTTTACATAGTTGGTAAGGTTAAATAAAGACACTGGTCCATCTAGTTCAACCTGTGTGGGTGGGTTGGTCTATAGGGTTGATCTACTAAAACTGGAAAGTGCAAAATCTAGTGCAGTTCTGCATAGAAGCTTTAGTCAAAGCTTAAAGTGGTTGGAAACCCCTCTACACTCCCCTTGTCAACATTTTCTCCTGTGTATTTCTTACACTGAACTTCTGCTATGATCACTAACATCCAGTCAAATCCCAGAAAGTCACCACATGACTTCAGCATGCCCAATCATGAAGAAAGGAGGAGGGGATCTGAAGTACACAGAATGTCTCTCTCAGGCTCCTGCACGAGATATGTAAATCTCCTGTCACTAACAGTAAGGGGGAGAAACAGACTCTTATTTCTCTGTCAGTTTTTATTTCATGGAAAAAAGATAAGAGGATTGCTCAGACCTGAATTAACTCTTTGTGGCAAGACTGGGCAAAGATGACATGAAATCCTATACTGTACAAGGTGCAAGCCTTAATTAAAAAAAAAAAAATTGGGTTTATATCCACTTTAAGGGACATATATGCTCTAACATTGCCTTATTACTATTAATATATTTGAAAATTTATTTGGGATTATTTTTCACTACCCTCTACTATGTGTCTCTCGTGTCTATTTTCACTGCCCCCATTGCGCTCTTATGTCGCGTACACACGATCGAATTTCCAACAACATAACCGTGTTTTTTTTTCCGACGGATGTTGGCTCAAACTTGTCTTGCATACACATGGTCGCACAAATGTTGCTTGAAAATTCCGAACGTCAAGAATGCGGAGACGTACAACACTACGACGAGCCGAGAAAAATGAAGTACAATGATTCCGAGCATGCGTAGGATTTTTGTGCGTCGGAATTGGATACACACAATCGGAATTTCCGACAAGAACTTTTGTTGTCGGAAAAATTGAGAACCTGCTCTCAAACATTTGTTGTCGGAAATTCCGACAGCAAATGTCCGATGGAGCCTACACACGGTCAGAATTTCCGACCAAAAGCTCACATCAAACATTTGTTGACGGAAATTCCGATCGTGTGTACGAGGCATTACACTTCTTTTTGCATTCTTTGTCGAGTTTGAATGCTGACGGTGACCCCTTGGCCTTATTTTTTTTTAAAAGGACATATCAGCCACCTGGGTTTACCTTTAGTTCTTTTATACTTGTTGCCTATTGGAATACAATGGCTAATGCCATCAGTTAATATGTTTTTAAAGCACTCCTTAATTTTCCTTTGTGCTTTTTGTTTCTACAATATCTTTCCATTTAGTGTCTTGAAGTATGGAGCACACTAAAGAAAAGTTGACTCTTGAAATTCAATGTTCTTGTCCTACCCTGGTGTCTCTTTTTCCTACAATATACAGTGAACGTAATTACCTTGTGATTACTATTTTCAAGGTTATTCCTTACTTCCACATCTGCAATAAGCTCTGTGTTATGTTTGTAATTAGGAGGTCAAGCAGGGCCTTAATTCTAGTTGTGGCATCCATTAATTGACACATGAAATTGACCTGCAAGACATTTAAGAAATGATGAGCCTTACATGACTGAGCAGTTCCGTCTGCCCAGTCAATATCCGGATAATTGAAGTCCTCCATGATAATAACATCTCCCTCCCTTGTCGCCATTTCTAACTGTAAGAGGAGATCAGTCTCCTCTTCATTCTTCAGCTTAGGGGACCTATAGCATACACCCATTATTAATTCATTTGTTTTTTGCTTTGAAGCGCCAGCCACAAGGATCTACCACCGCCTTTGCCCCTTTAGCAATGTCATCCCTTGTGTTCACTAGAAAATCACTCCTAAATGCACAGCCCTCCCTCTCTTCTAGCTACCCTATGCTTTTAATACAGGGAATACTCCTGGACACTTGCCAGTCAGTCGTGTGAACTGTCAATCCAGTTGTTTAATACTCCCACAAAGTCAATATATGTGTCAAACTACACAAAAATTGAATGTAAAAATAGTCCATGCATTACAGTTTGTAAAGGAATCTGCACTACTCTATACTCTATGCAAAGGTGATTCACTCCAGACCAGAGAGGAGGCTTCAAACTTGTAGGCCCCAATGCAAAACCCCCCACTACTAATTGCCTTTTCCACCAATATAATCCCACCACACGCCAAGATAGTCCAAGTGGCTAAAGAGTTATTTCAGAGCTTTATTTACATATTGAGAGGGTATTTCAAAAGATTTTGTAGAAACAGTGCACATTCTGACATTCCGCGCCAATTCTTTTTAATAATCTGGAGCAGGGGTAGGCAACCTTTCAGAGGTGGAGAGGAAATCTATCTGAACAACATGAAAGAGATCAAAGATCACCGGGGTTTGGCGCCCTTTTTTATTTTTTTTAAGACAATAACTAGCAAGGCCTTACTAAAAAGTAAGGAAAACTTAAAAAATATAAAACAAAATAAATGTCACTTTAAAAATATAAAGTTAGCCTACTGTCAGGAGTCAGCACAAGAGATGACCAGATATACAGTATGAAGCTACACACAGACACTGGGACCAGACCATATCTATACTATATTGTCAAAAGTATTGGGATGCCTGCCTTTACACGCACATGCGCTTTAATGGCATCCCAGTCAGTCCGTAGGGTTCAATATTGCGTTGGCCCACCCTTTGCAACTATAACAGCTTCAACTCTTCTGGGAAGGCTGTCCACAAGGTTTAGGAGTGTGTCTATGGGAATGTTTGACCATTCTTCCAGAAGCGCATTTGTGAGGTCAGGCAGTGATGTTGGACGAGAAGGCCTCGCTCCCAGTCTCCACTCTAATACATCCCAAAGGTGTTCTTTTGACAATACAGTGTATTTATATCTTTAAAGTGAGATTTATTTACAGTGAAAGAAAGAGAACTACAACCCAGCAAGCAATAAACATGAGAGTGCATAAAAAATCAGAACTAAATAACAAAATGCAGCAAGCTAAACAACTAACTGAATATACAAATGCATACAGTGGAACCTCAGATTATGAGCATAATCTGTTCCAGGAGAATGCTCGTAATCCAAAGTACTCGCATATCAAAACAAGTTTCCCCATTGAAGTTGATAGGGAAATCCCAGAACTCCAGGGTTTTCAATAACATGTTGACTGCAAATTCAATGGAAACTAAAATAATTAGTTCCGCATTGACTTCAATGGCATGCAATACCACATGCGGCCAGAGGCGGGGGGCGCCAAAGAGCCTCGGAAACAGCTGGAAAGGCCCGAGGACAGCTTGACAAAACTCGGAAAGGCTCGGGAACGTAGTATTTCCGAGTCTTTCCGAACGGCGCAGTTCGGCTCCGGCGCCCCCCCACCTCAGGCCAAACGCGGTACTGCACACCGCTTTGGCCTGAATCCTGCTCGTTTTGCGAGACAACACTCGCAAACCGAGTTAGGATTTTTTAAAATACAGTGCTCGTATTGCGAAACGCTCGTTAACCGCATTACTCGCAATACAAGGTTTCACTGTACCAATAAAATATGCAAGGCAGGGGCGAAACTGGGGGAGCGGATGGGAAGAAGAGAAACAAGACTGAGAAATAAACAACAGGGAACAAGGCAACATGGATACCGGGCAAGATCAAAGGTTAACACAGCAGCAACACGGCAAGCAAGGTACAAGGCAGGAGCAGCCAAAACACTGATGCGAGGTGTGTTAGTGGAGACAGGCTTAACCCCTTCGCACCTAGAGGTAAAACAAATCTAAATGCATAAGCCCAATTTTGCAATTTTGACATGTGTTAGTAAAACCATACATATCATCACAACTACTTTGTGCATCCAGTAGAGGTGCGCATCTTCACTGGCCTCACGATTCGATTATGATTATCATGTCAACGATTCGATTTGATTCCGCGATGCATCACGATTACAGCGCAAGTGCGCATGGTTTTCATCAAAACAAATTCAAGTAGTCAGGAGAACTCAATTTTTTTTAATTCTATCTGTTCTTAAAAAAAAAAAAGGGGGGGCGTGGCCAAGAGCGGCATGTTAGCGGACGTGTCTCACAGAGCTCCCTGAGTGAATCCTCCAGTGATCCTTCTCCCGGCCGAACCAGTGACTGAAACCGGCATCGACAGCCAAAATGGTACCGCGGCGCTGCAGCGTCCACGAGGGGACAAGAAGGATTCGGGTAAGCAAGCACCCAAAACCCCCAAAGCACAGGGGAAAGACGGCCCTAAAGACATGGTGTATTACACACAAAAACTGAACAGTGTGGGGGGGCGTTCTGCTGAAGAGGACCTGGAAGCTACTCCAGCCATCCTCCGCACACAGCACACAGAGGAATCCTCCATGCAGTCACTGCAGCAGGCCTCAGACCAGCCCTCACCAGACATGACAGAGGAGGAGGAGGATGAGGGGGACATTGAACAACCTACCCTGGCAGAAATCCGTAGAGCTGTAAATAAATGCACGGCCTCAGTGGAAACCCTGCAGGTGCACTTTGGAGGGCTGAAGGAGGAGATGGGACTGATCCGCCATGATATCCAGAAGATCAGGGAACGCACCACTGCGGTGGAGGGTCGGGTCAGTGAAGTGGAAGACAGGATGGCCCCCCTAATCAGAGATATGCAGGTCACTGCCAGGATTGCTACTGCCAATGAACTTAGAAATGAGGACATTGAGAACCGTTTGAGAAGGAGCAATGTCCGCATAGTGGGTCTCCCGGAAAAAACTGAAGGCAGAGACCCCACTGCGTTTGTGGAGAGCTGGCTGATAGAGATATTTGGCAAAGATGTCTTTACCCCCTTCTACTCTGTAGAACGAGCACACAGGGTGCCACCTAGACCATTGCCTCCAGGAAATCCGCCCCGCACCATGCTTGCCAAACTCCTTAACTTTAAAGACAAGGAGGTTATCCTGCGACTGGCTAGAGAAAAACGCAACATCCAGTTTAATGGAGTGAGAGTATCCTTCTACCCAGATTTCTCTGCGGAGGTGCAGAGACGCAGGGCTAGATTTGGGGAGGTGAAGAAGCGACTACAGCGCCTGAGGGCCAACTATGCCATGTTGTATCTTGCCAAACTCCGAATAGTAGCAGGGGACAGGGTACAGTTTTTTGATTCTGCAGCGGAAGCCTCGGCTTGGCTTGACACGAATGATCATCTCTTCCACCAGGCAGGTGGGCCTGCGGCGGATGCGGACTGACCCCTGTGGTGGGGTACACCCTTGAAGTATCCTTAGTTTGAAGCCGGCTGCGTTGCAGCCTTAAGGTCACACGACCGGGAGACACATGCCTATGTTTTTGCCAGGAAATGAGCATTAGAAATCTACATGCAATTTGAACTATCGTTGGAATACCCCGAGGGGTATCAGACTTGGGCCACTGTATGCCTGTTGCATTTGAGCCCGCACTGGGTTTCTGTTCACTCCCAGGACTTTCTATTACAGTTGATGTTTTTTTTTTTTTTTTTTTTATCATTTTTCTTTCTCTCTCCCACTCTGGAGGCCCTGTTGTCACAGGCGGACAAATGACTTTGTTGCACCCTTCCCCGCCCCCCTCCCCCTTGTTTTTTTACTCTGGTACATTGCAGGAGCTACGCTGGCCGTGCAGGCCTTTCCTGGTGTGCGCTGGATGGTCCCTTCCCCCACCCGGAGTCCCTCTTTGCTTGACAGTCTTTTCACCCCAGTCGACCCCCCCCTTCCCACTTTTTTTACCCAAGTACTGACATGGCACCAGTCACACCTCGGTGGAGGGGGCAGGAGCAAGACACTGGTTGTTGGGTGGAGGGGGGTATAAAATTCTGTGATATCTGTTGGTTTTTGAGTGGCGGCTGCGGAGGTCCACTGTATGCCGAGTTCGGCTGGTGGACGACCCTATCCGCACAATTACACTGTTGCATTTACTATTATTTGGTTACATGATGATTAGTGTACCTTTAGTGTCTTGGAACATTAGGGGCTTGAGTGATCCACTTAAGCGCACCATGGTGTTCACTTCCATCAGAAAACATTTCCCGGCAGTATGTGTTCTCCAGGAAACTCATTTGACTCCTGATACATTGTCGTGGGTGGGGTATGCTTGGGTGGGCTGGGCATATCACTCCACTCATACCTCGTACTCTCGGGGTGTGAGTGTCCTGATACATAAGTCACTGGACTTCCAATTGCTTGATTCAAGGATTGACCAGGAGGGGAGATATGTGTTTTTGCATTGTAGACTTTACCAACTGACGTTTATTCTTGCCGCAGTGTATGTCCCGCCACCATTTAACACGCTAATTTTACGTGCCTTGCTGGCATTTCAGCTGTGTAATCTGGGGGTACCCCTGATTTTAACAGGGGACCTGAATGGCATTACAGACCTGAAATTGGATAGGCACCCTCCACCATCGGGTGGACCAGGGAGTAACAAGCCAGCCCTGGCTAGGTTTATGGAGGAGGTGGGGTGGATGGATCCCTGGAGAAATAGGAAGCCCCTGGAGAGGCAGTTTTCCTGCTTTTCAAAGACGCATATGTCTTTATCCAGAATTGACCTGTGTCTGTGCTCAACAGAGGCGTCCCAGTATATTGATAAGGTGCAGTATCTCCCCAGGAGCATCTCAGATCACTCTCCCCTACTGGTTCACCTGAAGGTTAGGCCAGAATCTACCTTACAAAGAGCGCCATGGAAGCTGAACGCTTTCTGGCTGAATCTCTTCCCTTCCCACACTAAAATAGAGGCTGATATTGCGCAATACTGGCAGAGACATGCCGGCCACCCTGATTTGAACGTCTCTTGGGATGCTTTTAAAGCTTTCCTGAGGGGGGTCTTTATATCTGAAGTCAATGTCATTAGGCGCAATACCTCGGAACAGAGAGAGCAGGCCGCTCGAATGGTTAGGCACTTGGAGGCGGAGTACATTGCCAACTCCGGGGAGGGCTCTCGTGAGGCTTGGATAGCAGCACAGGATGCACTAAATAGAATGGATGCCTCTAAAGCTGATAAAAAAAGATTTTTTTTACTAAACTAGCTTTTTATGAGGAGGGGGAACAGACAGGCAAACTCCTGGCTAAATTGGTTAGATCGCAGCAGTCATCTCCATCCATCGGGGCATTACGCAATACATCGGGGAGGATGGTTAACACCCCAGATCTTGTCATGCGGGAACTGGGGGACTTCTACTCGGATCTATATAGATCTAAACAGACCCATACGATAGAGGAGGTTCGGGATTTTCTGCGGGGAATAGAACTACCGTGTTTGACGGAGTCCCAGGCGGAATCTCTGGAAGCTCCCATCACAGTGGAGGAAATGCTTACAGCCACCAACTCCTTTCCCAACTCCAAGGCGCCCAGAGATGATGGCATCCCGATAGAGGTAAATAAACAGTATGGGGAAGAGATTTTACCACAACTGCTACGCACCCTAAATATGGCCAGGGAATCACAACGTTTACCTGAATCTATGAGACAAGCCAGCATAGTTCTCCTGCTCAAACCAGGGAAGGACTCATTAGACCCGGGCTCGTATAGGCCGATATCGCTACTGCAGACTGATATTAAAATCCTTGCTAAGGTATTGGCCACAAGACTGAATAGGGTAATTGCATCCATAATACGCCCGGACCAATCCGGCTTTATACCAGAAAGATCCACAGCTATTAACCTTCGGAGACTGTTTCTTAACATGCAGTCTCCTGCGGATAATACTGGAGATAGGGCATTGCTGTCCCTTGATGCTTATAAAGCATTCGATAGCATCGAGTGGCAATATCTATGGGAAACGTTGAAAAAGTTTGGTTTTGGACCAGTATACCTCTCTTGGGTGCAGCTTCTATATGACTCCCCCTCGGCGGTCATCAGGGAAGCGGGCAGGGTCTCTCCTCCGTTCCCTCTTCATAGGGGGACGCGGCAGGGGTGTCCCCTGTCCCCATTACTTTTTGCCATCGCCATAGAACCAATGGCTGCTCTTATACGTTCTAACCCCTTAATATCTGGGTTCAAGTATGGCCAGACGCATGAAAAAATCATGCTTTATGCGGACGATACTATGTTGCTACTGGGGGATACGAGGGGGTCCCTGAGAGAGGCTATGGCGGTGGTTCGGAACTTTGGCTCATTTTCTGGCCTGGTAATTAACTGGACAAAATCCTCAGTGATGCTATTGGACTCCCCTGGGGATCAGGGACCCATGCTGCAAGATATTCCAGTCTCACAGCAATTTCAATATTTGGGTATATGGGTCACTCCACAACTTAGTGAGTACATTTCTCTTAATCTATCGCCCCTCTTAACTAGGATTAGGGATAAATCCAAAATATGGTCTAAAATGAAAATGTCCATGGCAGGCAGGGCCAACCTTATTAAAATGATTTTTATGCCACAACTTTTGTACATTCTACATAACACTCCCATTGTGGTCCCGTTGAAATTTTTCAGAATCATTAATTCATTATTTCGAGCTTTCCTCTGGGTTAACAAACCCCCTAGAATCAAATTGGAGCAGTTGCAGAGATCCAAGGAGGAGGGGGGCCTGGCCCTCCCAAATCCATGGTTATAATATTTGACTGCGCAATTGCAGCACGTCGCTAGAGCCCTAGTGGAGAAGCCAGCCGTGGAGGGGAGGGTGGGGGACCCGACAGTTGCTCTGTTGCTGCACACCACAGGAGCGGGAAGTGTAGTTACAGGCCTTGAAGCATTGCAATTTGCCAAGTCGAACAGGCTCTTCCCCACATGCCTTGATCCAAAAAATTTGGAATAAAACACGTCAATTACAAGAGGTTGAGGGTTTCACGGGTCATAGCCCGATCTGGAACAACCGGTATTATGGGGAACTGCTTCTTTTGACCTGTGCGGAGCGTTGGAGGTGTGGAGTCTCCCATTTGGTCCACATCTTTTCCAATGGCTGTTTGCTGCCCTTTGAAGAGTTGCAAGAGCAATTTGGGTTGCCTGGGTCTATGCACTTTTATTACTTACAGTTGAGTCATGCTGTTAGGGCCCAGGCTGGAAACAACCCATGGATTCTGTCCCCAGCCCCGATCTTTCACTCTATGATGGGGGTGCCCAGTCTCAAGGGTTTCATCTCTAGAACATATGCCATGCTACTATCCTCTTTTTTGCCGGGCTTTCCTGCGGGGGTGATAGCCTCGTGGGAAAGGGATGTTGGTCTATTTGAGGAGGGTCAGTGGGAGGGGGCTTTGTTAGCAGTACAGGGAAGTTCGCTTAATGTTGCCCAACGCCTGTCACAATTGTACATATTACTGAGAGTACACTTTACACGTTGCGAGATTACACAGGATGGGTCTGGAAGAGGAGGACAGCTGCCCGAGATGTGCTAGGGATCACAGGGACCTTATCCATTTGCTGTGGCGATGCCCCAAGTTGCACCTTTACTGGAGGGGGGTCCTTAAAACCATAGGGGAGGTGTTTTCGGTGGAGATTCCGCAGGACCCTAGGGTCTGTATCCTGGGTGTTGTGGATGGTTTGCCACTTGAAGACAACCCAAAAACAGCCATCGGTAGAGCCCTTTTTCAGGCCCGCAAAATCATTCTTCACCATTGGAAAGCGGAAGAACCTCCTAGATTGAGTGAATGATTAACTCAGATGGGATATACCCTGCGTTTAGAAAAATACATCTATCAGCACAGAGGTCGCCAGGGGAAATTTGAAAAGTTATGGGCTCCTTGGTTGAATACCCCAGGGCTCTCCCCGCTCAAACTGGTACTGGACAGAATGCTTCTGTAGGCTGCTTGGTGGGGGGGCGGGGGGGGGGGGGTGGGGGTTTACGGGTCTCACACACTGTCTGCACTTAGTGTCTGGTTGGGGTGACGGCGTCATGTTTTGTTTGATTATACACTGGGGATATAGGGGTCTATGGAGTGCGGGAGAGAATTAAGGTATATTTACAGCTTTTTATTTGTGTTTTTGTTTATTATCTTAAAAGTTATCTAAATGTTCCAATGTTTTATGGAATTAATAATGCACCTTGCGCAATTGTTTGTAAACTTTTGCTTACTATAATTTTCAATAAACATCCTTTTGGAGAAAAAAAAAAGACAACACTTCCTGCATGTAGCAAAGTCTAAACATAGCAGACAACAACTTAAAGGAGCTCCAGGCTCTCCCCCAAAATACTAAAGGCTAAAGGAGATGGTCAGAGTCTGCCAGACATAGTACAGGAGATGGTCAGATAGTGCAGACATGATACAAGAGATAGTCAGAGACTGCCAGACTTAGTACAAGAGATGATCGGAGACTGCCGACATACTACAGGAGATGATCGGAGACTGCCGACATACTACAGGAGATGATCAGAGACTGCCAACATACTACAGGAGATGATCAGAGACTGCCGACATACTACAGGAGATGATCGGAGACTGCCGACATACTACAGGAGATGATCGGAGACTGCCAACATACTACAGGAGATGATCGGAGACGGCCAACATACTACAGGAGATGATCGGAGACGGCCAACATACTACAGGAGATGATAAGAGAGTGCAGACATGATACAAGAGATGGTCAGAGACTGCCAGACACAGTACAAGAGATGGGCAGAGACTGCCGACATACTACAGGAGATGATCAGAGAGTGCAGACATGATACAAGAGATGATCAGAGACTGCCAGACATAGTACAAGGGATGGGCAGAGACTGCCAGACATAGTACAAGAGATGGGCAGAGACTGCGGACATACTAGTACAGGAGATGGGCAGAGACTGCAGACATAGTACAGGAGATGGGCAGAGACTGCAGACATAGTACAGGAGATGGGCAGAGACTGCAGACATAGTACAGGAGATGTAGTACAGGTCCTTCTCAAAAAATTAGCATATTGTGATAAAGTTCATTATTTTCTGTGATGTACTGATAAACATTAGACTTTCATATATTTTAGATTCATTACACACAACTGAAGTAGTTCAAGCCTTTTCTTGTTTTAATATTGATGATTTTGGCATACAGCTCATGACAACCCAAAAATCCTATCTCAAAAAATTTGCATATTTCATCCGACCAATAAAAGAAAAGTGTTTTTAATACAAAAAAAGTCAACCTTCAAATAATTATGTTCAGTTATGCACTCAATACTTGGTCGGGAATCCTTTTGCAGAAATGACTGCTTCAATGCGGCGTGGCATGGAGGCAACCAGCCTGTGGCACTGCTGAGGTGTTCTGGAGGCCCAGGATGCTTTGATAGCGGCCTTAAGCTCATCCAGAGTGTTGGGTCTTGCGTCTCTCAACTTTCTCTTCCCAATATCCCACAGATTCTCTATGGGGTTCAGGTCAGGAGAGTTGGCAGGCCAATTGAGCACAGTAATACCATGGTCAGTAAACCATTTACCAGTGGTTTTGGCACTGTGAGCAGGTGCCAGGTCGTGCTGAAAAATGAAATCTTCATCTCCATAAAGCTTTTCAGCAGATGGAAGCATGAAGTGCTCCAAAATCTCCTGATAGCTAGCTGCATTGACCCTGCCCTTGATAAAACACAGTGGACCAACACCAGCAGCTGACATGGCACCCCAGACCATCACTGACTGTGGGTACTTGACACTGGACTTCAGGCATTTTGGCATTTCCCTCTCCCCAGTCTTCCTCCAGACTCTGGCACCTTGATTTCCGAATGTACTTTGGACCACTGAGCAACAGTCCAGTGCTGCTTCTCTGTAGCCCAGGTCAGGCGCTTCTGCCGCTGTTTCTGGTTCAAAAGTGGCTTGACCTGGGGAATGCGGCACCTGTAGCCCATTTCCTGCACACGCCTGTTCACGGTGGCTCTGGATGTTTCTACTCCAGACTCAGTCCACTGCTTCCGCAGGTCCTCCAAGGTCTGGAATCGGTCCTTCTCCACAATCTTCTTCAGGGTCCGGTCACCTCTTCTCGTTGTGCAGCGTTTTCTGCCACACTTTTTCCTTCCCACAGACTTCCCACTGAGGTGCCTTGATACAGCACTCTGGGAACAGCCTATTCGTTCAGAAATTTCTTTCTGTGTCTTACCCTCTTGCTTGAGGGTGTCAATGATGGCCTTCTGGACAGCAGTCAGGTCGGCAGTCTTACCCATGATTGCGGTTTTGAGTAATGAACCAGGCTGGGAGTTTTTAAAAGCCTCATGAATCTTTTGCAGGTGTTTAGAGTTAATTAGTTGATTCAGATGATTAGGTTAATAGCTCGTTTAGAGAACCTTTTCATGATATGCTAATTTTTTGAGATAGGATTTTTGGGTTTTCATGAGCTGTATGCCAAAATCATCAATATTAAAACAAGAAAAGGCTTGAACTACTTCAGTTGTGTGTAATGAATCTAAAATATATGAAAGTCTAATGTTTATCAGTACATTACAGAAAATAATGAACTTTATCACAATATGCAAATTTTTTGAGAAGGACCTGTACATAGTATTTGTAAAGTACCAGACAGTCTGGTGAATATAAAGGTCATGCATAGTTATTCAAACATAAAGGGGATTAGAACCTGTTGTCTCCTAGCAGACGTCAAAATAATGTGTATTGGCTCTTGTTATGTTGTGGGTGGAGCTGGACCATTGTTCATTTTAGGTTAATGCAGTATTGGATGGGTATAAAAGTTTCAATGTTTTTCTCAATAAAGTCATTCGATCCTAGGAAGATACAGAGTGCGTCTCGTTCTTCCAGAAGGAGTAATTCCTATGGGAAGGGGTCGTCTGACTGTGGAGGATCGACAGTGAATTTGTGTCCAGGAGAGGGAAGATATCTAAACGGCGTTACCCCCTTTCGTATTTGGGGTGCCGTTACAATGACAATGCCCAAAAATTGCATGACCGTTGCAGGACCCTCCGTTTTTCCCGGCGCCAAAGGAATCACGAACCGTGACGCAACAGATTCCAAGGTGTGCAACAGTACAGAGAAAACCGAGGAATCCGGGGGGCCAATGCAAAGGAAATCATCCAGATAGTGCAGCACAGATCTCAACTGTGTCTCCTCCCGCACCACCCACTCCACGAAAGTGCTGAAAACCTCGAAATAAGCGCACGAAATGGAACAGCCCATCGGAAGACAACGGTCGAGAAAAAACCGACCATCCCAAAAACAACCCAGCAAATGTTGGCTCTCCGGGTGAACCGGCAGCAGGCGGAAGGCAGCTTCGATATCCGTCTTTGCCAACAATGAACCCTGGCCCTAACGCTGTACCCACTCGACTGCGGCGTCAAAGGAGGTATACGACACCGCTGCCAAATCAGAAGGGATGGCATCATTCACCGAATTCCCCTTGGGATACGACAAATGATGTATCATCCTAAATTTGTTGGGTTCCCTTTTGGGGACAACCCCCAAAGGGGACACGTGCAAAGAAGAAATGGGGGGTTGGCCGAAGGGGCCAGCCATTCTCCCCAGTTCCACCTCCTTCGCCAATTTTTCAGAAACAACTTAGGGAAAAAGCTGCGTGGATTTCAGATTCCGTGGCCGAGGGGACGGGGCCACCGGTCTGTCACACGGTATACGAAAGCCATGGGCAAAACCGGCAGCCAAAAATTCGGCCGCCTCCCTCCGTGGGTATCTATCTAGATACGGCACCATCGCGGGAAGGCTTTCCGGCGTCCTCCCTTTTTGAAGCAGCCTCACCGGGTTGGGACTTTCCTTTTTTAAAACATTTGGCATAACTGTGTGAGCCCCCGCAACCAGAGCACTCATGTCGGAAACGACAGGTTGCGCCAAAACGGCACGACCCCTCGTTGAGGAAGAAGACCCACCCGGGTCACAACGGGCCAACAACTCCCAAAAACCTGTAAAAAACGTGGACAAAACCGGCCCGGCACCCGAGTCCCTCCCCCCTCGGGCGCGGATTCCTCCCAAGGCTCCCGCCAGGTTTTTGGGCAGATACCCCAGAAGTAGACCCTGGAGGGTCCCTGCTACAGGGGCTCCGTGGTGACCGCCGGACCCGCGCCACAGGTGAGGGACTGAGGCGATCAGGGGGGCGAACCTTCCTAGCTCGTGTCCGGCCAGGGGGAGAAGGGGCAGGGGATGGAGACGCTCCCAACCCCCCAAGCATATCCGAAAGCTGCTCCTGCAGCCACTGAGGGCCCCGCTCGACCACTGCGGCCCTAACCTGTGCTAACACTGCCTGCAGATCACCCATTGTCTTTTTCTCTACCTGCAGATGAGGGGACCCTGAAGTTGGCTCTGCTCCTAATCTTCCCGAATGATGAAATTCCTCCCCTCCGCCAGACCCTCACCACTGGACCCTGCCCCCTTCTAACTTCTACCTCCAATCAGGTAAGCTCTCCTCCCCTGCCCCCTCTCTGACCTAGCTGACCGTTATCTGACCCTGTTCCTCCCCTAGTCATGCCGCCCCTCCATCCATATTCTCCTACGGGTCTCACTTTCCATGTATTCTCCATTTGTATTCCTTCCCTTACTCCTTGGTGGAGGGAATGGGATGAGTGTCAGTGCTGGTGGGGGGTGGGATGAGTGTCAGTGCTGGTGGGGTGTGGGATGAGTGTCAGTGCTGGTGAGGGGTGGGATGAGTGGCAGTGCTGGTGAGGGGTGGGATCTGTGGCAGTGCTGGTGAGGGGTGGGATCAGTGGCAGTGCTGGGGGGAGTTCTGATCAGCCAACTTGGGTGCTCTTGATGAAGGTCATCTGCTGATCTGAGAACTGTAGTGGGGACTTTTAATGGCAACTATAATCACAGGTAGTGTTACTCACTGTGTTTCTGGCTCAGTCGCGAAAAGGCTGGGAGAGTGGTGCGGGCTTCAGGAGCAGCCCATGATTCAGTGACCCCTGGCAAATCGCCATTCGACCCCCGAGGGGGTCCCGACCCCCAGGTTGAGAACCACTGGTCTAGGCATTTATTTTTTATTATTACAAAAAAAAAATTCTACACACACTTTTTTTCTTCTATCTCTGACTGATCACTGTGATAGCCAATCAGAGGCTATCACAGCGATCAGGTGACCCGGAATCAGACGTTCTGGGTCCCAATTGTTAGAACGGGGTCTGGGCTCTCAGTGATTTATTATATGTGTTCATGTAGTGCAAAAATGAATGCCTGTTGATCCTGCCAGAACTCTTGTCAGCTGATAACTTTCTGTGCTCTCTGCCGCATTCTGATTAGTCACACTGTTCTCAGTTTTCTCTGTGGGCTACAAAACACCTCATCCCTATGTGACGGAGAAGAAAGGGGGAGGTGTCCTGTAGTTCCAACGTATTTCCTGACCCAGAATTACAATGCTTCTCCTCCATTGATACAGTACAGTGTGTGAGCTGTCACCCTAGGACAGAAAGTGCATTACTGGCAGGATCCCCAGGGGTAAATAAATAGGAAAAGAGGCTGAGAAAAAGAAAATGAATGCAGTAACAATAAGACTGGTAAGCTTCAATAAATTACACTTTTTCCTATCGTATTTACAGTAGGTACATTTTAAGTCAGAAGATGCTTATAGTAGCATAGATCAGTGTTTCTCAACTCCAGTCCTCAAGGCGCCCCAACAGGTCATGTTTTCAGGATTTCCCTCAGATGAAACGGCTGTGGTAATTACTAAGCCCAGGTTCACACTGGGGCTGCAGGAGTGAAGCCGTGCGAGTTCAGCTGAACTCGCACGATTTCACTCCTGCCTGTCAGTCCTGATTTTGGCCGCAATTACAGGGACATCTGTGCAGGTTTCTGCACAGATGTCAATGTAAATCGCGGGTCGAAATCGCAAAAAGTAGTACAGAAACTACTTTTTGAAATCGGTGCAGCGCCGCAGATGCGGCGTCGCACCGATTAGGACAGTGCCATTGCCCGCAATTTGCGGCAAATATCGCCGATTTGACATGTCAAATCACACCAGTGTGAACCTGGGCTGAGGCAGTGAAATTGATCAAATCACATGTGCAAAGTAATGGAAAGCCTGAAAACATGACCTGTTGGGGCGCCTTGAGGACTGGAGTTGAGAAACACTGGCATAGATGACCCTATCAGTCTTCAATTGTTCTTTCACTGCCCAGTTATATGCTGGAGGCTGGGAGGTGGCCTATGTTCCTTAATTGCAGTAAAGAAAAGTCAGGGCACCAGGTTGTTTGTGCTGTTGGACAGAGCTGTATAAATGTCAGGACTGGATTAACAGAAATAAAATCCTTTGGCAGGTACAATCTCTCTTAACGTGTATTTAGCCATCTGGAGTTCAGTTTTAAACCTACTAAACCAACCCTCTGAGCGGCTGTTATTTTTATTCTTCTGTTCATTTTGTGCAAATGAATTCCCATTCAATAAATGGGTATCATTTTTAGAAAGGCACTGAATCTCATGCCGCATACACATGGCCGTTTTTAATGTCATTGAAAAAAACGACGTTTTTCTCGACATGATTCTTCTCAAGCCTGCATTGCCTACACACGATCATGAAAAAAAAATGCTTGAGCAAAGCGCGGTGACGTACGAAACGTACGACGACACTATAAAGGGGAAGTTCCATTCGGATGGCGCCACCCTTCATGTTAGTAAAGTTTGTTGAGAGACGATTTGCGCTTTTCAGCCTCGTGCTCTTCAGTCCGTTACAGCGTGACAAATGTGCTATCTCCATTACAAATGCTAGTTTTACCAGAACTAGCGCTCCTGTCTTATCACTTGCTTCTGAGCATGCGTGTTTTTTTCACGTCGTTAAAGCCTACACACGGCCGTTTTTCATGTTGAGAAAAACGACGACGTGAAAAACGACAAGAAAAATTAGAGCATGTTCCAAATTTTTAACGCCCATTTTTCACGTCGTGAAAAATGCTCTGGAGCCCACACACGATCGTTTTTAATGACCAAATTAAAAAATGGCATTTTTCGCGTCATAAAAAACGGTCGTGTGTACGTGGCATCAGCCTGTGAAAATGCAAGCAAGTGCTCCGTTTTGCGGGATCCGCTTGCTCAGCGGGGGATCGCTCCGCTGTGCAGGCAGATGACAGGTCCGTCTCCGCTCACTGAGCAGAGCAGACGTGGACCCAGTCCTCTATGGGAAGATTGGGTGAAAATGGACTGTCTGTCCATTTTTATCTGATCCAATCCGCCAGACGGATGGAAAATATGACCACTGTCCGTCTGGATTTTGCGGACAGGATCGGATCGGATAGCGGCGGGTGTCAATTGGCATACCACTGCTGACATCCGCCGCTCCATAGCAGTGAATGGAGGGTCCGATCAGATCCGCCTGAAAAACTGACAGAAGGGCCTGATTGGACAGCCCATGTGAAAGGGCCCTATGCCTGTATAACGTTTGGATGTGTTTGCACTCAGCTTGTCTGTTTTTCACTGAAGATCAGGATAAGCACAAACTGTACTCACAGTCCAAAAAAAAGAAGCATGGTATGACATGAAATTTAAAAATAAAATAAAATAAAAACCAGAAATGAATGATCCATAAAAGTCTTCCATCGACTGCCAAAAGCATGTGTACAAGACAGGCAAAGGGATGTCATCATCTGGTTCTGGATCTCACTGTGCACCAACCGCAGCATCATGGTCACCGATCTTGGGAGATGATCCAGCTTACACAGATAATAGGAACACAAACACAGAAGCAGGGAGGTGTCAGTGATAAAGAAAAGCTTTAACAAAGATAAAAGCAATATCCACTTACAATGTGGTCTGGGGTGAGCTGATGTCACCAGACCACAGTGTAAGTGGATATTGCTTTTGTCTTTATTATCCTGATCTTCAGCCTGTTATCTTTACTTTTACCCTTCTGTGTTTTGTCTAAGGCCTGATTTACATAGGTGGCTAAAGAGAGGGGCAGTCAAAACTGGTAGTTGAGATACAGTTCTGTCGCCCCCAAATTGGTAGCATCACCACGGTAGCGTTGCGGTGAAAATTATACCACCAGTCACATTTGGCAGGCGATACCACTATCAAAAAGCAACCTATTCAAGTGCATGAGAATTCTGAATGGAAACACCACGCCGCAAAAGCAAGCCAGTTGCTTGCCTCGCGGTTGCGGCGTGGTTTTTCCATTCAAAAGCCCCCTTCAGCGAAAAAATAAAAAACAGACGACAATCAGAATGTGTCAGTATTGCCTTCTGAGTACCTGCCAGCCACCCTCCATTGTGGATCGTTTTTCACAGGGGCGGTAGAGACTGCTGCTCGTCTTAACAAGCCCCATCTTGTCTACACCAGTGTTTCTCAACTCCAGTCTTCAAGGCACCCCAACAGGTCATGTTTTCAGGCTTTCCATTATTTTGCACAGGTGATTTGATCAGTTTCAGTACCTTATGGCCCGTACACACGATCGGTATATCGTACGAAAAATGTCATCCGAGGAAGAATCGTACGATAATCAGATCGTTAGTACAGGGCTTCCGTGAGCCGATCATGGCAGTTCATCCGATATTATTTTATCGGACATGCACGAAAATTTTCCTCGTACGATACCTAATCGTACGATTTTCGTTTAGTCAGTACAGTTGTCATCCGAAAATACAACACAAATACATTACAACACATGACATCAGTTCCGATTTTTTTTTCTGTCGTACGAGAATTTTCGTGACTTTAGTAACCCATTCAATTTCTACTTGCGACTAGTAAACGAAAAAAGTCGGACGATCTGTCGTCCGATTTTCAGATCGTGTGTACGGGGCATTAGTAATTACCACAGCTGTTTCATCTGAGGGAAATCCTGAAAACATGACCTGTTGGGGCTCCATGAGGACTGGAGTTGAGGAACACTGGTCTACACCAACCATCAGCTTGCTTTCTCTGCCACTGTCTGTTAATTGCACAGACAAAGTGCCCAAGGACTAAAGGCCCGTACACACGGTCAGAAAATCGGAAGTTAAATTTTTATCCGATTTTCTGATCGTTAGTATGCTGCTTTTGACAGCCAATTACGAATTTTCGCCAGACAAAAACTGGATGTGCAGGCTCCAAAATCTTTGTCTGATGTGACCACAATGTCCAATTTTCTTTTCATTAGTACGGTTTTCTGCCCAAAAAGGCAGGCATGCTCAGAAATGAAAGAACACATACAAAACAATTCAACACATTACGTCACTTCTGACTTTGAATTCTGTCGTCCAAAAATTTTCTCATTGCGTGTACCCTCTTCACTTTTGATTTGAGACTAGCATCCAACAAAAAACTGAAGAAAATTCGTCCAATAATCTGATTGTGTGTACAAGGCTTTACACTGTTCTGGATCTGTCTTGCTTGTTGTTCCTGCCAACACAAAGGATCTACAGAACTCAGTGACTGATAAATTCTTTCTATATGTTTACCAGGCCAACCATAACTGCTTTGCTGGAAAAAAAAATCTCTTGTTTACAGTGCACAATAGCTGAAGCTTGAATTTACAGAAGTGGATAAATTAACCTAATACATAACATAACATAGAATGCTGACACATTATTCCCCTTGTTTGATCAGTTTAGACTGCTGTGTGGGTTTAAATTAGAGAAAAACTGAAGGAACAATGCTGCTGATGCTAATTTGCAAAATAAAGATTTTATACAAAAAAAAAAAAAAAAAAAGCTTACAAAAACTTATGAGCTGGTATTTCTAATCTAATCCTAATCATCAAAGTACACAAACAGTGACTTGTTAACATGAGATGCTATGCAGGAGCCATAGCATTATGTGACATCTTTTCAACTATAAATTTCACAATGTGTTGCCCAACAAAGAGATTAGAGATGGTAATTAGACTTGAGATGTTTTTATCTGCTCTATCCAGGACACACTGGAACAATTGTGCAATGTAAACACTTAACAGGTACAGCGTATAATGGTGACCAGTTTCACATTCCATGGATATTGCGTTACCAGATAATGCAGCAAATAAAGGAAGTACAAGTCAATTATGCCATTGTTCTTGTGAACACAAATGTGTAAAGCTGTTTATCATCTACCTGCTCAAGTTACATTCGGTTTTATGGGCAAGATCGTAAAGCAGACCTAAACCGGTGGTACACTCCCTGCTTTTTACCCCCCAAGATGTCACCCTGTACAACCACTTTTACCTACAGGAAAGCCTAGATTAAGGCTGTTGTGGAGATTTTTATGGAAATGTATTAATGTATGTTGTCAGATGTCCCCTCAGTGTCAGTTTTGCTGTAACGTGCTCATCTGAGCGTATTTGCACATACAGACGTTGGTGGAAGATCGGTGGCGGGAAAATCTTCCTATGGAAACAGCGATGTTTGCTGCATTTAGAGATGTTGTTTTGCGCCCTGTTGGGGGAACTGGCCGGCCCCTGGCGGGGGGCGTTGAATGACTCCGAGCGCACATATCTGTGTCCACAGGAACAGTAGCATAACTATAGAATAATTGTGGTCCATTTGAGGCATAATTGTTGTGTAGTTTCCGTCATTTGGTAGCAGTCTGTGTCACTGTTAGTCAATTTGAATGAACATTGTATCTGTTTGGAAGGATGTCCTTGTATGGTCATTCTCATGTGGAAGGAACATCCTGTGATGTTCCCACCCATGGGGGGAGGTGACTGGTTGCTGCAACCAATCACCTCCTGTCTTGAGATCTTTTGAGTTTAATAAAAGCCTATGATTAGGCGTCGGCTGAACAGTCTATGCTGGAATGGCCTGATGAGAAGATAAGCTTTTGTGGTGCTGCCTTTCTTGGATGAATGATGGGATGAACGGTGAGTGGATTTTAGCAAACTTAAAGATAGCATTATTGCAAAAAGATGAATCTAAAGTGTGTGCTTAGATAGCACAGGAATTATAGGCTGTGTGCTCTGCAAACAGCCTAGGAATTCCACAACAGAATGGCGACTCACGGTTGGGACCAATTGCGGCCTCTTTGAGCATCAGATCAGCAAAGGAGGAGAGTGGACCTGCGATGTGATTGATGCGTAAAGAGGCTGTACTTTGAAACAAACAAAAAAAAAAAAATTTTTGTCTTTTTGAAATCATGCTTTAAGTTTGCAGCGTGTGCATGTGTGTGTGTGATTTTGTCATGGATCGTATGCCTGTGAATTTGATTGTGTGTGGGTATGCCTGCATGTGCCTGTGTGATTAGATTGTTTGTGTGATGCAGGACATGTGTACCCATAAGTGTGACTGAAGTTGTGTAAGAGATGATCTGATGGAGACTGTATATTGTGTATGAAATGAAGGTATAGCTGTGGTATTTCATGCAGCCTACACTGAGATTGGCGGCCTTGTTAAAGATGGCCGCTGCATTGAGCCATAAGCCATGTGCTTTAGTGGGGGAGGGGCAGGCATCATGGTCATTGGTTACAATGGTGCTGGAAGGGAAACGCCCTGAGGGATGATGATCTGATGTTACAAGCAACATTGTACTGTATGTGTGTAGTGTTTGTGATTTCTATGAAAAATAGAAATGGTTAGATTGTGATTTTTGTAGGGGACAAAGACACATGTCCCCATAAGTGTAAAAATATTTTAACAAAAGTGTTTGGTTTTAAAGTTGAAAATTCCTGCCACATATTCAAGTGGCCAGGCATTGTTGGAAGCCAGACAATAGTAGCTGTTTGTTGAAAGGAATACGCCCTTTGAATGCTAGCATTGAGGAGGTATGTCTCTGCAATGGCTTTGTTATGGAAGCTGAGGCCACTGTGTGTGTGAACTTTAGGTAGAGAAAAGTGGTGAATATCTCAGAGTATATGAACTTAGAGAAATGAATATGTTTTTAATATTGTCATGTAACTCACATTTATTGAATGTGCTGTTTAGTTGGCAAAAGGGAGGCTAAGTTTGTAAGTGTACATGTGGTCCTTGTAGAGTGTAGCTGACACCTTTTTCAGTGGATTTTGATGATAATTTAGAAAAGTTTCAATGGTGTAGTCAGTCTTTGTGGAGAAAAGCATTTTTGGTTCTCTAGTGAAGAGATCCTGGTTTTGGCGGGAAAAAGTAATGGCGCCATTCTTGGCTTTTGTTAACCTTGCGGTCTGCCTGCCATTTAGAGGCGCAGTTTTGTCTTAGCCTGTGGGTATCCTATAAGGGAAGGTACAGCCACCTTTCCTTTGGGTGTGATGATATGTGACCATACTGTGGCATTCGTCAGCTATGTTGCTGATAGAATTTCTCAGTTTTTGATGTTTAGTGCGAATTGGGTAGTGCAGCCTTTTTAACCTGCTGGAGGCCATTTGTGTTTGTCTTTGTGTGGGGGAACCCATGTGGTGTTCATTGTGACGTCCCATGCTGATTTTGGCGGGAAAAATTGCATGCGTCAATGGCGCAATTCTTGTTGTCCATGAGGTGCTGTGGTGGGTCATCCACCATTTTGTAGTCCTGGCTTGTCGGCCATTTTGAGAGACGTTTACAGTTTGAGATAGGAAGTTCCAGTTTAGCAAACACGACTCCTGAATATGCTGTTTTGGCATTTGTTGATCGGCGCAGTTTTCTTATGTTTTATGCGTTTACAGTTTGACCTGTGCACTGCTGGGAAGAGTAGTGAGACACCAGGGTGACATACTGAGAGACTGGTTTTTGTTTAATGAATTCGCTGGTTTAAATTGTTTTTCTAAGCATCGCCTTTTGAGTTGAGTAGAGTGGTATCTTGAAATAGCGCGGTCTTACCCCGAGGGGCCACAACGTGCTTGCAGACACACGCACATGCTGGGGCCTATTTATGGATGGGATCTGGCTGATCTACCAGCAGTTGGAGTGTGGGAGGAGGCCAACGCAGACACAGGGAGGACATGCAAACTCCATGCACATGATGTTAGGTTGGGGATTTCTCTGTTTTCATTTGGGTGAGTGTGGGCTATTGCAGGATCGGCTGACTTAGCAGTATATGAGCAGGGGTTTGGGGTTTTGGATTTTGGTTTTAAGAAAAACTTCACTTTACACTGAATTTTGATAGATTGTAAGACTAACAGAGTTTTTGTACAATGATGTGTTTTTATGTTTAAATATTTGGGAGTTTCCCAGAGAGCAATTCATTTTTTTGGAACTTGTACTGTATAGCCATCTTTTGGCAGGAGTTTGTATTTTGAGTCCCAACTTATGGTCTGACTTCCAGGGAATGTGGGTCAGGGGGGATTCCCTCCCATTTGCAAAGGGGGGTTTACTCCATCATTTCCTTGACAAGGTTTTAAATGGTTGAAATATATATGATGTGTAGCCATGGATTTTTTTTTTAAGTCTTGATAGACAAGGCGATTATGGCTAACGCCTCCCCTCCCCCTCCCTCTTCCTGAACAATTGATATGTAAATAAACCAGTTTGGTTTTTTAAGAGCTGAGCATAACCGGAAGTTTCTTTTCAGCATTTATATATCAGCAGAAAGTTAGTGGGAGGAGCTTGGGGTTTTTAAAGGTGAGCAATGAGATTTGTGTCTGGAAGGAAAATGGAAAGCATTTTGGCATTTAAAAGTGTTTTATATTTCGTTCCAGTTTTGTGAAGTTTTGTACTGTAATACAGTTTTGAGTAGAGAGCAAACAGGGGGCATCACCATTATTTTATCATCTAGATACAGAGAGAGAAGCCACATTGTTCTGCAGGTGGTAAACTGGCGTAAGTGTTCTGTGTGGTTTAGTCTGACAACGCAGTGTATGGGTGTATAGCGGAAAATGCTTGTGTATGCATGCACTGTGAGGGGTAGAGGCCTAATTCGGGGGTTGATCTGTGGTTGTTGCTGTAGTTCCAAAAGTGTTGGGACAACAAGCCATAGAGTTGACGCCTCGGTTAGGGTTTCTAGTTGGAGGACTTGACCATATAGTGGTTGTAGTTCTGCAATTCACCGTATAAGAAGACACCGGGCGGTGATCTCCGAAAATGGGTGCAACGGTTTAACCTGGACGCAGGTTTAAGACGATAAGCCGATTCGAATCGCCATGGACACAAGGAGGTCTGTGCAAAGGGAAGGAATGGAGGCTTCCCATAGTCAGACGGTCACACAGTGCACGAAGCCTAGTTTTGGGGCAAAGGCCTTTGAACCCCAAAAAGATTAACATAGGTGGTCCAAGGATACTATTTTGGGTATCCCTCTGGAATGGATGTAGTTGAGCTGCGGCTTCAGAAATCTGTAATGAGTGTTGATGGAGGTGTAGTCTCATGCCCGTTTGTTTGAACTTTGTATGGCTGGTCCATGCAAGCTTCTCGAGTTGCTCTCATATTCCCATTGTATTTTTTTCTATTGCTGAAAGAGTGAAGGGAGAATTCTGGCTGTTTGTTTTTTTAATTTTTGGTTTTGGAAACTATGAAGTATCTCCCCCACGTTTGTATCTGAGTGTTTATATGTAGTAACATGAATATGTTCGAACTTACCTCGGCAATCCTTCGATGCGTCGCGGCTGTTGTATTTTTGTAGGAACGGGAAAAGTAAGGGTTACAGAGGGTTTTGTTTGAATCAGTTTTGAAAGAATGTCATTGACAATTTACCAATGTACAGGAATGTCATTATTATTTTCCATTCTTTGCAGGTTAAATATGAAGGATAGAGTAATTATTTTGCTTAGAAGTATTTTTCAGGTCCAAGGAGTTTGTACACAGAGAACAGGTGTATGTAGACAGCGGTACATATGGATAAATATGAGTCTAAGGCGGTAAAAGTATCATAGGCTATTTCATTGTTTCTTTTTTCCTGCACCACGCATTTCTTCCTTCAGTCTGTAATGAGGAAGAAAAGGGGGGAGAAGTGATAAATGTAAGAGTGACAGTTTTTTTTTTCAAACTAATAATAACCTCTGTAATTCTAACCAAGTTTGTGCCAAGACTGTCTTTCTTTGATAGAATTTGAATCGGCAAGCAGCAGTCTGGTGAAGTAGGTTCCCATCCCAGAGGCTAAGAACCTTTTGTCAGTGGTTCCAGGTATTGTAAGCCACACACAGGTTATGCAGTGACCACAGTCCCGATGTCTGGGTTATTGTCATATGAGGGTTGTTTGGAGGTCAATCAAAATCAGGGTCGTACTCTCCTCATTAGCTGTCACTTATATTCTCAGCTGATGGGGTGGGTGCGATCGTTGTGCCATGAACTTCAAAATGTCCACCACAGGGTTCACGATTCCCTCCCGGACCCTGACTTAATAATCAGTTTACATTCTTTCCAACCAGGTGACTGGGTCGTTATAAAGAAGCTTGAGGGATGAGACCACGCCAGCCACTGCAAGAAGCGGCTCAACCACACCAAAGAATGAGGAGTATCTTTGTTTATTTATATTTTTGTTGTTTAGTAAATTTTAGCGAGGGTAACGGTGAAAAGCATCCCAAGTTATTATTTAAAGTGTATGTCCTGACTAGCTCAGAAAGCGAACAGGACCGATGGTCTGTTCTGAGTCTTCACCGAGTTTTAGTCCCCAGCGATGACAGCGGTACATGTCATTTATGATGTTATTATGGGTATGAGGAGTTTTAGTCCCCAGCGATGACAGCGGTACATGTCATTTATGATGTTATTATGGGTATGAGGAGTTTTAGTCCCCAGCGATGACAGCGGTACATGTCATTTATGATGTTATTATGGGTATGAGGAGTTTTAGTCCCCAGCGATGACAGCGGTACATGTCATTTATGATGTTATTATGGGTATGAGGAGTTTTAGTCCCCAGCGATGACAGAGGTACATGACATTTATGATGTTATTATGGGTATGAGGAGTTTTGGACAAACTAGTGAAGACTCCAAACAGACACTTGTCAATGGAACCTAACGATGTATTTTTAGAGGGTAAAATTGGTTTTAGTTTTAATGGCTCTGTCTCTTGTCGGTTTGGGTATCTAGGCAGCCCACAAGTGTGTTTGAACTTTAGTTTGGTGTTTATGTGGATCTGCAGCTTATAAAAGGTAATTCCCCCAAAGCAAGAGGTTCATGCGCGATGGTGAAGCTGTCCCAACATTTTAGGTCGCGGCCGATCGCAAGGATCTGATGGCGCAGCAAATTAAGAATGGCAGGGACAGCTAGAAGGGATTTGTTCACCAATCCCGACCAGGTCTGGGCATGGGGTCCTGCATGTACAAGGTGGGGGGGGCTCGGGCTTGGGATACGATTGAACAATTCTCATCCGTTAAGGATAGGGTTCTTCATGTAATTGTTGAAGCCAGAGCTGTAGCTAAGTGAAGGTTGGGAGTCCTTTTTAAGGGTCTGGGAATCTTTGGGGATCTAATTTTTATTTTACAGCGGATCGTGGTTAAAGGAAGTGGGAATATATATACTCATGTCGTTTTTATTTCTATTCTTTCTATGTCGTGACGAGGTGCTCCTGTTGCCTGATTTGACGCGTGACCAGAGTTTCCTTGATGAGACGCCCCGAAGCCGGACCCACATACAAGACACAGAGGATCACAGACGGATCAGCGATTACTACAGCTCACCATGTCGTGTCCTCCTTTATAAGTCATGCCCCTGAAGAGTAGAGTCTACATGTCAAGCCGTGTTTTCCTTTTTATGGACTAAGGACTGATTCATTTCCAGGTGTAAGAAGCAGATCAACTCTCATTGATGGACACATGGGGTGCATATGACAAAAAAGGGAGGACTGTTGTGGAGATTTTTATGGAAATGTATTAATGTATGTTGTCAGATGTCCCCTCAGTGTCACTTTTGCTGTAACGTGCTCATCTGAGCGTATTTGCACATACAGACCTTGGTGGAAGATCGGTGGCGGGAAAATCTTCCTATGGAAACAGCGATGTTTGCTGCATTTAGAGATGTTGTTTTGCGCCCCGTTGGGGGAACTGGCCGGCCCCTGGCGGGGGGCGTTGAATGACTCCGAGCGCACATATCTGTGTCCACAGGAACAGTAGCATAACTATAGAATAATTGTGGTCCATTTGAGGCATAATTGTTGTGTAGTTTCCGTCATTTGGTAGCAGTCTATGTCACTGTTAGTCAATTTGAATGAACATTGTATCTGTTTGGAAGGATGTCCTTGTATGGTCATTCTCATGTGGAAGGAACATCCTGTGATGTTCCCGCCCATGGGGGGAGGTGACTGGTTGCTGCAACCAATCACCTCCTGTCTTGAGATCTTTTGAGTTTAATAAAAGCCTATGATTAGGCGTCGGCTGAACAGTCTATGCTGGATTGGCCTGATGAGAAGATAAGCTTTTGTGGTGCTGCCTTTCTTGGATGAATGATGGGATGAACGGTGAGTGGATTTTAGCAAACTTAAAGATAGCATTATTGCAAAAAGATGAATCTAAAGTGTGTGCTTAGATAGCACAGGAATTATAGGCTGTGTGTTCTGCAAACAGCCTAGGAATTCCACAACAAGGCTTACCTGTAGGTGCTAGAAATATCTTTAGGAGATATTTACAATAGAGACCTGCGCAATGTCTACAGCGCTTGCACCGTAGACAACGGCGCAGGCGCACTTTAGAAATGGCGATCGTGCAGTTTCTAAAGGAGGTCATGCCGTGACTGGCGACTCCCGCTCGCATGCGTGACGTCATCGCGGCTCCTGTCAATCACAGCGCCGGAGCCGCGATACCCGGAAGTAGCTCCAGGACGGCATGTCGCCGGCCAGTGTTGGGCACTGCAGCGGGGGCTTCGATCCCAGGTGAGTATTACATCATGAGCTAGTATGCTATGCATACTAGCTCATTATGCCTTTGTCTTGCAGGTGTTAGTTTTTTTTTTAAAGTGGGTTTACAACCCACTTTAAAGAGTACGTAAACCCTATATCTTTTTTCAGTATGATTGCCATCATTTACAATATATATATATTTTAACCCCTTCATGCCTAAGCTTTTTTCTCACACTTGTTGCTTACAAGTTAAAATACGTATTTTTTGCTTGAAAATTACTTAGAACCCCCAAACCTTATATAATTTTTTTAGCAGAGACCCTAGAGAATAAAATGGCGACCATTGCAATATTTTATGTCACACTGTATTTGGGGAGCAGTCTTTTAAATGCAAGAAATACACTTTCATGAAAAAAAGAAATAAAAAAAAAAACACAGTAGCCCAATTTTTTTGTATTACGTGAAAGATGATAATACGCTGAGAAAATAGATACTCAACATGTCATGCTTTAAAATTGCGCAGACTCGTAGAATGGCGACAAACTATGGTACTTATAAATCTCTATAGGCGAAGCTTTAAATATGTCTACAGGTAGTTTGGAGTTACAGACGAGGTCTCATGCTAGAATTATTGCTCTCACTTTAACGATCGCAGGGATACTTCACGTGTATGGTTTGAACACTGTTTACATTTGTGGGCAGGACTTACGAATGCGTTCGCTTCTATGCGCGAGCATGGAGGGATGGGGCGCTTTAAAAAAAAAATTGTATTTATTTTTTATTTTAACACTGTCCCTTAAAAAAAAATATTCTGAAAGTAAACATCCCTTGTGACAGTAATAGGCAGTGACAGGTACTCTTTATGGAGGGATCTGGGGTCTATAAGACCCCAAATCTCTCCTTTGCACTAAAAGCATTTAAAACACCAAGTTTGGCAGTTTTGAATACTGTAATTTTTTTAAATTTGGCGCCTTTAAGTCTTCCGTAAACCGGAAGGGATGTCATGATATCGCTTCCGGGTTGCTAGATCCGAGACCTGATCGAAGCCGATTACGGTGGGACAGGACGTCCCCTCCCGCTGCTTGGGATAACAGCCGCATTGGTTGTTATCACAAGAAAGCCGACCGTCAGCTCTGAAAAACTTTACCGGGGTGATGCCTGCAGCTGCATGCATCACGTTGGTACAACCCCTTCAAGCGGAAGGTCAGAAGTTATCATGCTGATAACAGAAGAATGGAGCAGGAGAAAGCCACGGGACTTGAAGAGAGATAAGAAAACACTGCATATATATATATATATATATACAGGTCCTTCTCAAAAAATTTGCATATTGTGATAAAGTTCATTCTTTTCTGTAATGTACTGATAAACATTAGACTTTCATATATTTTAGATTCATTACACACAACTGAAGTAGTTCAAGCCTTTTCTTGTTTTAATATTGATGATTTTGGCATACAGCTCATGACAACCCAAAATTCCTATCTCAAAAAATTAGCATATCATGAAAAGGTTCTCTAAACGAGCTATTAACCTAATCATCTGAATCAACTAATTAACTCTAAACACCTGCAAAAGATTCCTGAGGCTTTTAAAAACTCCCAGCCTGGTTCATTACTCAAAACCGCAATCATGGGTAAGACTGCCGACCTGACTGCTGTCCAGAAGGCCATCATTGACACCCTCAAGCAAGAGGGCAAGACACAGAAAGAAATTTCTGAACGAATAGGCTGTTCCCAGAGTGCTGTATCAAGGCACCTCAGTGGGAAGTCTGTGGGAAGGAAAAAGTGTGGCAGAAAACGCTGCACAACGAGAAGAGGTGACCGGACCCTGAAGAAGATTGTGGAGAAGGACCGATTCCAGACCTTGGAGGACCTGCGGAAGCAGTGGACTGAGTCTGGAGTAGAAACATCCAGAGCCACCGTGAACAGGCGTGTGCAGGAAATGGGCTACAGGTGCCGTATTCCCCAGGTCAAGCCACTTTTGAACCAGAAACAGCGGCAGAAGCGCCTGACCTGGGCTACAGAGAAGCAGCACTGGACTGTTGCTCAGTGGTCCAAAGTACTTTTTTCGGATGAAAGCAAATTTTGCATGTCATTCGGAAATCAAGGTGCCAGAGTCTGGAGGAAGACTGGGGAGAGGGAAATGCCAAAATGCCTGAAGTCCAGTGTCAAGTACCCACAGTCAGTGATGGTCTGGGGTGCCATGTCAGCTGCTGGTGTTGGTCCACTGTGTTTTATCAAGGGCAGGGTCAATGCAGCTAGCTATCAGGAGATTTTGGAGCACTTCATGCTTCCATCTGCTGAAAAGCTTTATGGAGATGAAGATTTCATTTTTCAGCACGACCTGGCACCTGCTCACAGTGCCAAAACCACTGGTAAATGGTTTACTGACCATGGTATTACTGTGCTCAATTGGCCTGCCAACTCTCCTGACCTGAACCCCATAGAGAATCTGTGGGATATTGGGAAGAGAAAGTTGAGAGACGCAAGACCCAACACTCTGGATGAGCTTAAGGCCGCTATCGAAGCATCCTGGGCCTCCATAACACCTCAGCAGTGCCACAGGCTGGTTGCCTCCATGCCACGCCGCATTGAAGCAGTCATTTCTGCAAAAGGATTCCCGACCAAGTATTGAGTGCATAACTGAACATAATTATTTGAAGGTTGACTTTTTTTGTATTAAAAACACTTTTCTTTTATTGGTCGGATGAAATATGCTAATTTTTTGAGATAGGATTTTTGGGTTTTCATGAGCTGTATGCCAAAATCATCAATATTAAAACAAGAAAAGGCTTGAACTACTTCAGTTGTGTGTAATGAATCTAAAATATATGAAAGTCTAATGTTTATCAGTACATTACAGAAAATAATGAACTTTATCACAATATGCTAATTTTTTGAGAAGGACCTGTATATGTACCCATCTCAAATTTCATGAATCTGGTTTACATCCACTTTTTAAAGGGCACATTCTGATGGGGTGCACATTCACTTTGGGACAATTTATGAAAACGGAAGCAGACAGCACCTGGAGCAGCTGTGAAAGGTGGCCAATCAGCTTCTATCTTTACCTTGTTCAGTTGAGCTTTGAAAATGAAAGACAGAAGCGGATTTGTTGCCAAGTATAACTGCTCCAGATTTTGTTTGCTCCAGTTTGGATGAATTCCCCTCATTGAGTTTTACCATTTGGTTACATTACATAAAAGCCACACCAATTTGACATCTTTCTAAACTCTTCACGCCGGCGCCTCCGGGCCCTGTAAGAGGTTTAGGATGCCAGAAGACGGGGCTTAAAATCATGTGACCATCGTGATTGGTTATCGATTAGGCGCTGGGAGCGTGCTCTCAGCACAGCTGTATTGAGCGCAATTCACGCAAATATGCGGCCTCTCTGCGCCAAGAACCAGACGCAGAGAGGCCGCATATTTATGTCCGGCCAGCGCCAAGGGGTTAATCAGCATACTTTCCTAAAGTGTTACTAAACCCACAACAGTAAAATCAGTGTGTATATCCAGTAAAGCATGCTTGTTATACTCACTGTGGAACCTAAGGGGTTAATCCTCTGCATTGTGTATAAAGGCTGTTTGATTCTGTCTCTCTGATCCTCCCCTTCTTTAACTGACTCCACCCCATAGAACAAAGCATTAGGAGGCTGCACATGCTCAGTTTGGTGTGTATTGCTAGAGAGTTTTTTTTTTTTCTTGAGAGTGCATGTGATCCAGTCTTAGGTGCAGGCCTCTTGAAGGAGCAGATAGCTCCGAGCGCGTAGCCTGGTTTCTCAGTGGTGTGCTGAACACCTGTCCTTCCTTCCAGTGATCTCTCTTGTTCGGCTTCTGGTGACGTCATCATCCTTGTTTCCTGCTGGTTCTGGCTGGCTTCCTGGTGGCCACAGGATGGAAATAACACACTGCTCTGCCTACCCTGCCTACCCATGAGCCTGGATGCACCTAAGACTGGATCACACCGTGAACTACACACAAGTGCATCTCCTCTGTCTTTAATAAATTGTGACTAAAATATTGCACTTAGGTGGCGCTTCCTGTCTTCCTTGTGCAGAGCCGACTTTCTCTGAGGACAGCTGCCTCCTATCATCCTTCCATTGCTCCCCCCTGTTATAGGAATGGTCATTATATACCAGCAAATGGACTAAAGAGAACTGTGACTGGACTTTTTTAGATCCAATTCCTGGCCATCTATCATGCATTAGTCTTTTGCGCTAACAGTTTATTCCATTGTTTTTACAAGTTTAATGATGCCCCTTAAGCTCCTTCCACTGTCCACTGTTTGACCACGCCCACATTTGCCGCGGCGCGCTATTCAAGGATACTTCCTTCCTCAAGTGTCCCTCATTCTGAAGTTCAAAAGTTGGGAGGTATGTAAATCTTAAGAAGTCTCACTACCATTTGCATGAATGTGTTCTGTTCCCCAGGGGACAAAGTACAAGTAGTACTTTGTCCCACATTCCTAGCTGTTAGGATGGACAGGGCACTTCTCCTCCATCCACGCTGTCCAACAATACAGCTAGAAAGGAGATGGCTGTTTTGACAGACAGCACTTTTTTCATCTCCAAGCACTTGCCCGTTTGCCTGGAACATTTTAGCACACAAGCCCTCCCCCTTCATTCCTCGTGAGATGCATATCTCGGGCAAATGACTAGAAATGGAGGAAAGTCTGACAAAGCAGCCATTTCCTCCTTGCTAGCTGCATTGTTGGATGGCCGTGGGGGGAGGACGGGTGCCCTGTCGTCTTCACAGCAAGCCTAATGCCTTGTACACTCGATCGGAATTTACGAGCAAAAAACTCAGACGGAATTTTTTCATCGGATATTCCCACTGTGTGTATGCCCCATCTGACTTTTTCCGTCGGAAATTCCGACGGAGTTAGAAAGAAAACATGTTCTCTTTTTTTCCAGACGAAAAAAAATTCTATCGGAAATTCTGTTCGTCTGTATGGAACTCCGACGGAGAAAAAAAACACGCATGCTCACAATCAGGTCGACGCATGCTCGGAAGCATTGAACTTAATTTTTCTCGGCTCGTCGTAGTGTTGTACGTCACCGCGTTCTTGACGGTCGGAATTTGGTGTGACAGTGTGTATGCAAGACAGCTTGAACGGAATTCCGTCTGAGTTTATTCCGAACGTGTGTACAAGGCATTAGGCAGCATATAGGTTGATAGGACAAAGTACCACTTGTACTATAACCTATGGGGAACATCACACATTAATAAAAATTTAAGTGAGGCTTCTTCAAAGTATAAAGGCAAAAAAATTATAATTTTTTTGGATAGTTTGCCTTTAGTTGTACTTTAAAGTGGTTCTAAAGCCTAAAATGTTTTACTTTAATGAATTCCTTGCACTAAGGTAAGAAAAGTTTAAGAAGCATTATGCCCCTTTTTACCCCCCTTATACTTATCACCTCACTTAATCCAGCGCTGTGCCTGTCTGCAGCAGCTCTCTCCTCTCACTTCTCTGTCTCATAGGCTTTGCTGAGGCCATTGGCTCCCACCCAGGGTTGCCAACTTTCAGTAAACTTACAAACAGTTTGTAAAATCTGTAATTTTTGCATCTGCCCACAAATGTCCATTATGGACATGCAGTCTGCATGTTCATAGTGGACATTCACAGACAGATGCAAAAATTACGGATTTTACAAACTGTTCATAAATTTACTGAAAGTTGGCAACCCTGCTCCCACCGCTGTCAGTTAAATCCTGTGACTAGGGAGCGAGTGGCGAGGGGGGCCCAAGCCACGCTGTCTGTGTCTAAGGACACCGGCAGCGCGGCTTGGGAGCAAGCCCACAGATTGCTATGAGGGCACACAAAAAAGAGGAGAAGCCAGAAGTGCCAGCAGGGGACCTGAGAAGAGTAGGTACAGAGCAGGCAAGTATAAACCAGTTTGTTATTATAATGAAAATTTTTTTTTTTAATTTACAATCAGTTTAATGATGTTGATGAACACAAAGCTGCATTAATTTGTGTTTGATGTCTGCCAGGAGATCAGGTTTAAGGATTTTTAATAGACACATACCTGCATTCACTGGTGTTTTTAAATTTGCCAGTAAGGTTTGAAGCTGAGGGATAATCTGGTTTGCCAGGGCTTCTCTCTCTTCAACATGCCAATACATTTTTTAGATCCAGTGATGACATCACTGGGTCTATGTACATAATGCAGGCAGATCATGGCTGGAGGGTGTTTATGGTGCTTTACATAGCTTCCTGAAAACAGCACAGCACCCTGCCCAGCGCTCCTCTCCTCTGTAGAGATAGGATAGGGCGTGTTCGGGATCCCACCTGGCCGATCTTGCCAGGAAACCGACACTTAACACGGCTAATCAAAGGCAGTGAGACATTTCGGGAAAGGGCACGTGGGATCCCGAACACGCCAGAGCCCATTCCTATTCCTCTGTTGCGAACAGTGGGCTGGCTCTTAGGAGTTTCGCAAATATTAAGAGAAGTGGATATTACTAGGCAGGCTGCATTTGCGTGCAGACCACTTGAGGTAACACCAGTATTGGCAACTGTCAGTATTTTTACTGGTAGCCAGTAAAAATGGGCACTTTACTCCTGCCAGTAAATGCCAGTGACGGGAAACGAATGCCAGCTTGGAACTGTGTATGTGCAGTTCCGATCCAGAGCTGGCTGAGATCATCCGAGTGCCTGCTACAGTGTGCTTGGGCAGCACTGGCGGAGGCCGGATCTGGTGGAGGCGGTGCCCAAGTGTGATGTCATGGTGCAAGGCAGCCAAGCGGAATGACTGGAGCCTCATGTGTGCATCTGCAGGACAGGAGCAAGCCAATTCAGGAGCAGGACTGTCAGTTCTGTTCAGACTGGAGTGGACTGAAGGGACCACTTGGCATGGAGAGATACTGCCACCATGACTCAGGAGGGGACGTGTCGGTGAGGTGTCATCATCATCTGTGCTGCTACACACTGCTGTCGGTCACTGTGAGAGCGTCCATTCTAATTTCTTGCTCTCCTGAGTCTTGTCCCTGAGCTACTTACTTACTATATCGGAAATAACATAAGAAATATGTTTTTTTGCCTTAATATCTACCTTAAATCACATTGTATATTGTACTTGTTTGCAGCCCAAAATTTGCACTTAAAACTGTAATTTTGTAACTTTTGGAAATGCCAGTAAAAACTTTGCTATGCCAGTCAATTTTGGGTGTCTTGTCAGTAAATTTCAATCTGGTAGGTTGGCAACAATGGGCAACACCCGCATGTGATTCTACACCTCCATAAATGAAATAACTGAAATCCAATGAATGAAAAATTTGGGCCAGGGAAAGAGCTAGATTATGCTGGATGCCATTCAGCCCAGAATATAGATGGACTTTATCTGAATTGCTGCAGCTTCCAATTCACACAGTGAGAAGGTCACAGTGTGCAGCGAATTCAGAGCAAAGCTACTTCAGTATGGGAGAGGAGTCTGTGCAACTCTGAAGGGAAGGCTGGAGTTCAGCTTTAATGTTTTAATTCTTTCATGAGCGCAGTTGATTCTTCATTGAGAAGTCTAGATCTGTAAATCTTAGAGTAAAGTTTTCCTAGACCCTGAAGGATGGGGAAATAGCAGATAACATTAAAATCAAGTTTCAGGTTTGATTTAGTACAATATACAACATTCACAAGGGTTCTGCGAACGAGAAAGTGGAGCTGCAGGAAACAATTGGCACGGATCTCCCGCGGGAAGCGTCATTTAATAACAGCTGCGGTATGGAAGGTCGCCATACGCTCCTCCAGATCTACGGGGAAAATTAGATCATTTTACGGCACTTATTCACAGACACACTTCTTGCAAATCCATAATAAGACGCACCAGCCCACTTCTAATTAACAAAACTGCCTTTTTAATTAAATGCGTTTTCATTCGTTTTTTTGTTTTTCAGATTCTGGATGTTTTTAATTAGATGGCTTTTATATTCGCTTTTATATCCTACAGATTTAGCGGCCATAAGGAAAGGGTTTTATGTGTGGATGCAAATAGTGTTTATCAGCATCTGCCTATAGTTTCTCTGTCCTCGGTTTTCTATGAGAATGGTGATGGATCGCAGTGTGCAGTGTACTTAAATGGCTTTTAATGCCTAAAATTTATATTTCCAGATATGAATCAGGAATCGGATGTTGACATAACTCCCAACTGTCCTCTTCTACAAAACTGTATATCTTAACTCTGCAATTGGACTTTTTTTTAATTGGACTGATATTGAAAGAAATGTGCTATATACCAATCAAAACTGTATACAGCATATTGCTCCAAATGTTATGTTAAAGTAGAACTATAGGCAAAACTTTTTATTTTTTTATTTTGGATAGAATAAGGGACGGTTATAACCCCTGAAAGGTTTATTTTTGCCCTCTTTGTCCCAATGGGGAGATTTACCTTCACTTCCTGTCCCATATCCAAAACAGGAAGTGAGGGGAACTCCCTGCAAATTAAGGAAACCCCCAGGTCACCAGAACTAGTGTCCCCATTGGAAGGTTTCCCATCTATTACGTTTCTAGGGACAACCCAATTTGGGATTTACTTTTACTTTCACTTTCAATGATAATAGTACACAGGACAAACAGAGAGGGTGACTCTTCTTAAAGGAACACTACAGGTTCCCGTTTTTTTTTTTTTTTAAATAACAAACATATTATACTTACCTCCACTGTGCAGCTCGTTTTGCACACAGTGGCCCCGATCCTCCGCTTCTGGGGTCCCTCGGCGGCTGTCTCGGCTCCTCCACGCAAGGACTCCACACCATAATGCGAGCGAGCTCGCATGGTGTGGAGTTACTGCGGGCACGCTCCCGTGATACAGCGGCGGCCATAGCCGCCGACTGTATCACTCGGCCCCGCCCCCCGACGTGCCGCGTCATTGGATGTGATTGACAGCAGTGCCAGCCAATGGCTGCGCTGCTTTCAATCCATCCACAGTAGCCAATCAACGGCCAGGCACAGGAACTCGGAGGATGACGGGAGCGAGCGCAGGACTTTCGAGGGGCCAAGGAAGTAAAACGGGGGCTCGGGGGGGGGGGGGCGGTATTGTCAAATGTTTTTTCACCTTAATGCATAGGATGCATTAAGGTGAAAAAACATTTACCTTTACTACTCCTTTAAACGGGGACACAGACAGCAATAAGAACCTGACAGGGGTTCTAATCCCTCTCCACTCTATCCAAAACTGAAAAAAATAAAGTTTTGCATTTAGTTATACTTTATGTGCAATTTTAGCCAAAACAAGTGCCTGCAAGTACCTTTTTTCTTCAAATGTATCTCTGTGTTCCTGTGGATCTCCTTAGCTCCTCTGCGCAGGATGTACTCAGAGAAGCCAATAAGTGCTCATGCTGATAGGAGGAGACAGCAGAGAGATGAGCCCCTCAGTCTGCTGTTTCTCTTTCACTGTTCAGTTACAGGCTGAGTAAGGTAAAAGACCTGTAAGTTTTACTTACAGCATATACTCGAGTATAAGCCGAGATTTTCAGCCCTTTTTTTGGGGCTGAAAGTCCCCCCCTCGGCTTATACTCGAGTCATAGAAATTTTTACATTGTAAATATTACCTGTAAAGAAGTTGCGGCTGCGGCGTCCATCGTTCAAATTCCGCGGTCTCTTCCTGTTCCTTCCTTGATAGGCGAGTCTCAGCAGACACTCTCCACCTATCACGAACGTTCTCTCATCCTCAGTTTTCCAGCAGACGTCTGTGATTGGCGGAACACCCAACACAGTGTCTGCTGGGAAAACTAAGGATGAGAGAATGATCGTGATAGGCGGAGAGTGTCTGCTGAGACTCGCCTATCAAGGAAGGAACAGGAAGAGACCGCGGAATTTTGAACGATGGACGCCGCGGAATTCGAACGATGGACGCCGCAGCCGCAACTTCTTTACAGGTAATAATTACAATGTAAAAATTTCTATTTACAGGGAACAGCGAGCTAGGGAACAGTGGGGCATCGGCTTATACTCGAGTCAGTAAGGTTTCCCAGTTTTTTTGGGCAACATTAGGTACCTCGGCTTATACTCGAGTCGGCTTATACGGTAAATGCAACAGCAGGCAAATCAGGTCTCCCTCCCTGCCAGAAAAGGCTGTGCTTTGTGGCGGAAATGTGTAAATCTCAGGACTGGATGGGCAAAAATACAAATCATTTGGCAGGTAAAACAAACAGTTTCCCAATCCAGGCAACATGTTTGCTTTAATCCTCACTTTCCCAAAGGCACATAACTTTCATTTCACTCCCTGCTGCTCAGTTCAGTTGCTGGGTATGGAAGAGCATCCAAGGCCCCTTTCACACTGAGGCGTTTTGCAAGCGCTATTGCGTTAAAAATAGCGCCTGCAATGCGCCCCAAAAAAGCTGCTCAATTGTATCCAATGTGAAAGCCCGAGGGCTTTCACACTGGAGCGTTGCGCTTGCAGGAGGGTCAAAAAACTCCTGCAAGCCGCATCTTTGAGGCGCGATAGGAGCGGTAAAAATACCGCTCCTATAGCGCCCCTGCCCATTGAAATCAATGGGGTAGTGCCTCCAATACGCCCGCAAAACACCGCAAAGAGGCGTTATTGCGGGCGTTTTTAACCCTTTTTCGTCCGCTAGCGGGGGTTAAAATCCCCCGCTAGCACCCGCAAGTCGCGGCAAAAAATACGGTATAGCGGCGCTAAAAATAGCGCCGCTATACCGCCAGCACATCCAGCGCCTCAGTGTGAAAGTAGTCTAAAAGTACTGGGCCAGTAATCAAGCACCAGCGCTGTCAACAGGAAAATAAAATAGCAAATAAAATAAAAAATAACATAGCCTATACAATTGTGACTCAAGTCATATTGTAATTGAATGTTATTAAAAATTATGTTTCTTTTTCAATCTGCAGCTCTGTAATTTTCTGTAAAATGCCATGCAATATGGCTACCTGAATGTGTACAGAACGCCCCCCAGAAACATAATTTCCTGCTTGTGTGATTGGCTCACTGATTTTCCCAGAAGTCTTTCCGAAGATACAAAATCAGATTTCAGGGATCCCTTGCAACAAAAAATGCAATTTATGGTGAGATACTCCCAATAGGAAAATCACGGCAAAAGGGATGCAGACCCAGCTATTTTCCTTATTTGAGCCCTGCAGATGCAGCAGGTGATTGATAAACCACACCCATTAGATTGCCTTACCATATGGGCACAGACAAACGCGCAGGGATTTCTTCAGAATAACAAAAGGTAGGACTGCAACAAAAGTTTGTTCAAATCCTTGTAATGTACATAGATCACACAGAGGGGAATGTTTGTTACTCTTTAAGTCGATCTAACACCACAATTTCATCTAAAACTAGCCTGTCTGCAGGGTGACAACACTTCAGCAAGATCACTGCAGAACAAAGTGTTGTCACCCTGCTAAAAGCAAAGTAATGAATCTACAGGCAGGATCAACAGGTAATGGCAGGATCAACAGGTAATAAAACTGTTAGGGGGGATCTCTAGTAATGCTACTGGCAGACTGCATCATGTATGTCATTTTTTATTTTGTCCAATTTAAGGTGAACCTGTTTGTGACGGAACCGCTTGGCACCCCTACTAGGTGCTTCCTACCGCCAATCAGCGCCACCTGCCCTCCAAACCGTTCCGAGCAGACCGAGAGCCAATACCAGCCCTTTTTACCACAAATATTGTACACAGACAAGATGTGAGGTAAACTTCAAAGGAATGACTCAGACACATACTTTATATCCTACAGGAGGACATCTCCCTCCTGATAATAATACCCTAACAATAGAAACTGTACACAGGAATATAATTACCATAGCTAAAGAACAGCCAACATACACATTAAACATTAAGTTAATTAAAGGAGAAGTCCAGCCTGAGCTTTTTAGGCTGGGCTTCTCCTCTGGGTCACAGGAGTGCAATTCGTTTTGCACTCTTGTGACCCGTTTTCAGCGGAGAGCGGTCTGAAGTCCACTCTCTGCTGACGTCACTGCCATCAGTCGGGGCACCGGGTCATCACGACTTCCAAGTCGGGATCTGCCAGCTGCCCTGATTGATGGCAGTCTCAGCATCTCAGCAAGCTGCTGAGACAGCCTCTCCCTGCCCTTCCACGGCTCAGCGCTCCAATGAGCGTGGAGAAGCAGAGAGGAAAGACGCTGACTGACAGTCAGCAGCTTTCCTCTTGGGGATCTGTGAGAACCGAGCCAACGGCGATGTTCGGTGGCTCGGTTCTCAGTGCAGAGACGGCAGGGGGACAGATGGAGCATCAGTCTGATGCTCCATCCACCAAGGTAAGTATGAATCAAAAATAAAAATAACTGGCCGGCACTGAGTTTACAAAGTACACTACACGTTATCATAAGTTCAACATACCCACAGTAGTTTTCTAGCAGACAATAGGTGAGCTAATTAACACAATTAACAATGGGTGAAAGACAGGTGGCTTGAGCTGATGAAATTAATAACATCTGCCATGAGTCTCACAGTGTGGAGCAGTCATTGCTGGAAATGTGGCATCTAGACCCTTAACATAAATTCCGGGCCTAGACTCCCAGAGTCTATGTGTTCTGGGGAGACACAAACCCGAATCAGAAACAAGACTACTCCAAGGATCCCCCAGGCACACACCTCCCAAAGAGCAGTGTTCCCCCAAAAGCCGGGGCCTATAGTCAGTGGGTAAGAGGCTTGCCTCTAGTCCTCTCCAAAAGACCCTGTCCTGTCATACTGTTACTTTGCCCTGCAAGAGTTCCATCTCTTACAGCCCACATAAAGCATATGCGTGGCAGCAAAGAGGGGTAGACTTTAACACCCACGCGCCGCACATATGCCTCCATGGGCAGCAGAACCTTCTGTGCTAAGACAGCACTCACTGCACACTCCCAGCACAATGACCAAGCTGTTAAAGACAGCCCTCACACTCATTATCTGCTAATGATCAATGGCCACCATGACCGGCTTCCAATCATGTTACCATTGTGACCGCCAATCACAGTAGTCATATGATCAGACACTCTCTCCCACCCTCCAATGCCAAAGACTCTGTTAAAGGCATGGCAAGTCTAGATTGGAAGGGGTTAAGGAGACTGAAATTTAAAAGAAATATGCAAAAAATAAATAAATAAAATGGAGCATATAGTACATCACAGAGCTTTTCATGATGGATAATTACCATTTTAAGTCAGTATTTCTGTGCTCTTTAGAACCTTTATTTCCGACGCCCACCCAGCACACTCCACATAGAAAAAGGTAATTATGAGAAAATCATAGTGATTTTCTTTCTCTTTTGTGAAAATCCATTTTAATTACCTGCACATAATGTTTAATAGTTTTTGTAGACGCACACCTTGAAGTCTCCAGCACGTACGGTCGTGTGCAGGTGTTTGCTTGCCCTTTGCTCCGTTATAAATAATGAAAATGTGCGTTTAATCAGGCACGCACACAGAGGATCGCTTTAAACGCTGCCCGCTCTACCCTAAATCTCGCATTCAGGTCGACGATTCCGCTGGAGTACGTCGCTCGCTTGTATCTGTGCCTAATTGATAGCCCATGTGGATATAATGTTATCACTGTCAGGCTATTGAAATGCAACACCTACGCCACTGCAAATAAATCACCCGCTCCTTTAACGCACAGGCAAATGAGTACTACATTACTGAGCAGAGGAGACCATTAATCACGCCGTTATAAACAATAAATAAGGACGGTGGACCCATCAATCTCCAATGCCGTCTCCTGGCTCCTATTACGTATATAGGCTTGCTGTGGGCTTCAAATTAATGTTCAAACCAGTGTGAAAAAATAATGACAAAAAAAAAAAAAGTGCTGTTCGTGCACGCAATAAAGATTACTCAAATTATTGTATTAAAGGCACACACTTCTCAATATTAAAAAAGAAACCCTGAGATCCAACTGATGAAAACAGGCTATACCATATGACCAAAAGTTTGTGGTCTTCTAGCCATCACACCTATATGAGCTTGTTGGAAATCCCATTCCAACACCATGGGCTTCAATATAGAGATGGATTTTGCAGCATTCACAGCCTCCACTCTTCTGGGAAGGCTTTCCACAATAATTTGGAGTGTGTCTGTGGGGATTTGTGTCCATTCACCCCAAACGTAATTTTGTGAGGTCAAATACTAATGATGGGTAAGTAGGGGATGAGCTTCGAGTTCGAGTCGAACATTGCCTGTTCGCCGAACAGCGAACAATTTGGGGTGTTCGCGGCAAATTCGAAAAGCCGCGGAACACCTTGTAAAAGTCTATGGGAGAAATCTAAAGTGCTAATTTTAAAGGCTTATATGCAAGTTATTGTCATAAAAAGTGTTTGGGGACCCGGGTCCTGCCCCAGGAGACATGTATCAATGCAAAAAAAAGTTTTAAAAACGGCCGTTTTTTCGGGAGCAGTGATTTTAAGTCAGAGCATGCGGCCTGCCAGGTTGCGTGCTCGGATAAAGGGTCTGGTATGGATTTTTGGGGGGAACTCCACGCCATTTTTTTTAAATTTGCCGTGGAGTTCCCCTTAAAATCCATACCAGACCTGAAGGGTCTGGTATGGATATTTGGGGGGAACCCCATGTAATTTTTTTTTTTATTTCACGCAGGGTTCCCCTTAATATCCATACCAGACCTGAAGGGCCTGGTAACTGAATTTGGGGGGGACCCCCACACATTTTTTTTTTTTTATCATCAATGACTTTTCTCTGTATTGCCGGGAGCCGACAATTCATTATAGCCGCGAGTGCTTTTAAATGACTTTTTTTCCTTCAGAAATTACACTTCGTGCAGGGACAGTTCTAAGCACGTGAAACAAGTGCTACTTTACAGGCATACTATACACCTCCCCCCCCCCCGAGGTGCGAAATTTAAAGGAATATTTCACTTTTATTGTTTCACTTTAAGCATTATTAAAATCACTGCTCTTGAAAAAACGGCTGTTTTTAAAACTTTTTTTTGCATTGATACATATCCCCTGGGGCAGCACCCGGGTCCCCAAACACTTATGACAATAACTTGCATATAAGCCTTTAAAATTAGCACTTTAGATTTTTCATTTCCGAGTCCCATAGACTTTAACGGTGTTCAGATGTTCGAACAAATTTATTGCCTGTTCGCAAGTTCTGGTGCAAACCGAACTGGGGGGTGTTCGGCTCATCCCTAATGATGGGTGAGAAGACCCAACTCACAGATGGCATTCTATTTCATCAGTAAGGTCTGGACATAGACACTCCAGTCAGCGCAAATAGCGGCAAAGTATACATCCACCTTTAGCAGCCCCCTTTCCCTAAGGCAAACAGCCCTATGATTACTAGGTTGCCCCTAAGATTTAACACATACCTGGGTAAACTGTAGGCCCAAGGGCCACATATGGCCCTTTAGCTGTCCCTATCCAGTCCTCGATGCCTCACTGAGGAAATTGACAGGCTCATAGTGGCACGCTGACAGATGTCCATGTGGAGAGCTGCAAGAGCTGGAAGGAGAGCCTGAGAAACAGTACAACTTGGAGGCTTGGTTCTGTCGGGACAGCATCGTTTAGAAGAAGTTCTGATGATATCCCCAACTCTGCGACCCAGCTAAGTTCTTCCTGTGTTTTTGCAGCATGCAGGCACTCTTTAGGAGGTGAGCACCCGTTTTTCACTACAGGTCGGGATTTGCAGAAATCCCAGCTGTACTGATCTCAGGCTCTCTCCTTCCAGTCTCAGTGGTTTTCAGAGGGCATTTGACAGGCAGTGAGGAGGTATAATATCGCCTCCCTACCGTCTCATTTAACCCTATAATGCCACACTACTGGTCCGTGATCATGCGTATTGCACATTTCCCAACTAGGGTTCCTCCAGAGGTTGCTAGGGGTTCTTGGAGCAATGAACAATTTTTACTTCTCAGATAAGCCCCGACTGACACCATTGATCTTTTCATTGATCAATTCTTCCCAATGACTGCAAGTGTAAGGAGCATTCTTCCCACTGATCATTACACTAATTTATCATGAGCTGTAGATTTAGTCATTTTTAGCAAGGGTTCTCTTTCAGACCGGAAATATTTTTTAAGGGTTCCGGTGTGTTGAAAAGGTTGAGAAAGGCTGCTGTACAATGTTGCTAGCGAACCCAAGGTAGTAAACAGTAGACGTACCATATAGCGATAGGAGAAACAATATGTAAGCCACTCAGAAGTCAGGTGGATGTAGCAAAGGCCAGGGGGCAGGCAGCAGACAGTAGAGGTATCCAGAAACGTAGCATTCGGGTGTGTATGTAAGCTCACTGGGCTGCTTTAAACTTTTTTTTCTTATTTCTATTTGTTTTAATTATAAATACATTTTTTTAACACTTTTTTTTCATTTAACGTTATTCTATCACAAGGGGGCCATCAAGATCTCTACAGTATGTGACAGCATGGGCAGGCAAAAGGTCTTCTTGATGGAGACATCAGGGGTCTATTGAGTGGTCCATGTCTCCCCTGTTTTCCACTACAGCTAATAAACCATAGATCATGCTTGATTAGCTGCTTCCCTGACATAAGCAGCTGGGGAATGTCAGCTCTGAATCCAGAAGTGACGGAGAAGTGGTCAGCAGAAAATGCTATCACAAGCAATGAGGCACAAGTTGATGATGTTTAAATAAGGCACCTCCCCTGCCATGGACCAATGCTGGAGCTGAGAGGAATGTGACTAGCAACATTTGGCACAAAGGCCAAAAAGGCAACAGCAAGCAATTGCTGTGCAGAGCTGGAAGACTGCATCTCACTGCCCAGCAACCGGGACACTAACTGAGAAGAGGCGATGTGGTGCTGCTTCCTGTTGCTTGCAAACCAGGACCTTACTAGGGGGAGAGATAGCTGGAACTGGGCAATTGGGGCGGCCGGCAAACAGGTGAATAAGACTTTCAACAATTCCAATATTGTTCAGTAGGGTGAGGTCAAGGCCCTGTGTAGGCCACTGAAGTTTCTTCATGTCAAACTGGTCAAACCATGTCTTTATAGAGCTGGCTTTGTATACAGGGGAACAGTTATGCTAGTGGTCAATGAGAAAAAGAACCACCTTAAAATAGTGGTCAATGGCAGAAGGGCCTCACTACATATGTGGTCAACGTGAAGAATGTTGGTGGTCAGTGGGAAGAATGCTTCTTAAGCTGATGATAAACTGTGTGGATTTCGCTTTGGGAGTGGCTCTGTAGCCCCCTGCTGCTCGACATCCTTTGATTTAAAAAACTGAAGGACCCAGGTGAAAAACTGACAGCCAAGCAGCAGCAGCATGCAGCCAGATGCAGCCGCTGGTATTCGGACAGCTGCCGGCACCAGCTGTCAGAACACAATAAACTGGCTGAGGAGATTCGTCCATCCTCGCTGTTTGCCAATCACTACTGCTTTCCTTCAAGATAAGCCGACTGCTCCATAGTCACAAATATGCTATTTTTTTTGCAGAACTGTACATGTCTAGACAGTTACTGCCTTAAAACAGTTGTAAACAATTTTGTCTTTAAATCAAACATGTTATATTTATCTACTCGAGTGGCCCCGAACCTCTTCTTCTAGGGTACACCGCCGGTGCTCTCAGCTACTCCGTTTTTCTGTGTGCAACCATAGGAAGCTAATTCCTATGGGGATGCATCTGCAGGCTGACTCCCAAGCCGGGCTGTGTGTGTCCATAGTCACACAAGTGTGGCTCGGCTCCACCTTCACTCCTTCATCATAGGATTTGATTGACAGAAGCAGGAGCCAATGGCCAATGGCATACTCCTGTCTCCATGTCCTATGAGGAGAAAGAGAGAAGAGAGCGGTGTTTCAGACGGCCACAGCATTGGATCGAAATAGGTCTTAGGTAAGTATTTAGGAAAGGTTGGGGGTGATTTTTTACCTTAATGCAGGAAATGCATTAAGGTAAAAAAATGTATTGCCTTTAAAACCAGTGTGGGCACCTTTAAGGTTAGGGAAACTTTCCATCTTCCTGAAACTTTTCTGAAACTTTTCAAACTCATCTGAGAATTTTACCTAGAACAGACTATCTCTGCCTGTCAAGCAATGGATAATTGCCTAAATTGCCCTGTGGGTTTTATATGTCTGAAAACCAGCGATCTTTAGGCTTCGAGATTTGAGGTCTCCATGTAGGCACTTTGTTCAAGTTACGGATGAACACAATACAGAGGAAAGCCGTGGCATCTAGTCATTAAATTGTGGCTTCAAAGCCTGGTGTGGTGCAAAGCAGCAAAAAAGGAAGGAGGATTGTGCAGGGCGTCCCCGCAGTGTTGTGATTAGTGTGAACAGCGAGTGGCTTAAAAAGTCGCTGACCACTGTGAACTGCACCGCAAGATTTTTTGCAGCTGGGCTGGATAACAAATGTTCAGTCAAACAGCACTGTGGAATCTGATGAGTTGAAAGCCGACAAAAGAGTACTCGGCCTACGAATATGTAAAATGCGTTAGAACAAAAAGGCTTGTGTGTGAAGTTAAGGTTTAATGCACAAACGTAAAACTTTTTTTTTTTCTCATGCTTTTTTAAGATGAACAAGTCGGTCAAAATCACTATGATCACACGAAGTAAGGGATGATTAATGATACCATGAAATTGTAAAAAAAAAAAAAAAAAAAAACGTCTGGTGCAAAAAACATAGCAAGTACTTACTCCTATTGAAGTGAATCTTTCACCTGTAGAATCTTTAGAATCCAACTCTTCTGGAAGTGTCAATTTCCTGGACCCCCACTGGGCTTTGTGGTTTTTCCCCATTGGCACTGGGCAGAGTAATGGCATAGCGTCTGTCTGGAGGATCAATCCACTGAGCGCAGCAGGAAGCCAGCAAACTGACAATATCTGAAGGGTTGTGTAGCGTTTACCCCCACAGGAGATGCTGGTAATGATGGGTTCTCTGTTCCACCATGATTCTTAAAAGCTACTCAGGTCCCCATTGACACACCTGGTTGTAGGTTGAAGCTGCTCACACCTGTGCAACCTAAGACCCCTTTCACACTGGGGTGCTTTGCAGGTGCTATACTGCTAAAAATAGCGCCTCCAAAGCGCCCTGAAACAGCCACTGCTGTCTCCCTAGTGTGAAAGCTCAGAGGGCTTTCACACTGGAGCGATGCGCTAGCAGGATGGTAAAAAAAAGTCCTGCTAGCAGCATCTTTGAAGCGGTGAAGGAGCGGTGTGTATACCGCTCCTCCACCGCTCCTGCCCATTGAAATCAATGGGCATCGCGGCTATACCGCCGCTGCAGAGGTGCTTTGTGGTGGTTTTAACCCTTTCTTGGCCACTAGCAGGGGGGGGGTTAAAGCTACCCGCTAGCGGCCGAATAGCGCCGCAAAATTGACGGTAAAGCGCCGTGAAAAATAGCGCCGCTTTACCGCCGACGTACCCACCGCCCCAGTGTGAAAGGGGCCTAAGCACCACCCCCATCAAATCATTCTCTGCAGCCATTACCTTTTGTACCACCACCCCCTTTAGAATGTAAGCTCTACGAGCAGGGCCCTCCTGTACCTTTTGTATTGAACTGTACTGTAATTGTGCTGTCCCCCCTATACATTGTAAAGCGGTGCGTAAACTGTTGGCGCTGTATAAATCGTGTATAATTACAATAATAATACTAGTACTCAATGACAGTACACAGAATATAGGCTAAGCAACAGGTGGTAGGTAAATGAGTGAAAGGTTGTAATGCGTTTTTGATGTGTTCCCGTGCATTTCTTCACCACTTTTTTTCTTCATCTCAACTTAGGGCAATCTGGTGTATTTTTTATGTATTCTGATGCATTTTTTATATGTTTTGCCACGTTCCACATTTGTTCCATATAGAAAAAATGCAGCATGTTCTACTTTAGCTGAGTGCACTGGATTGCTCAGCACTGGTATGAACTAGGTCCATTGGAATACATGGAAAATACTGTGCGTGCATTTTTGATGCAGATTAAAAATGCATTGCATTGCATCTGATGTGAACTAGTCCCTAGGCTATTTACATTTTGTGGTGTCCGCAATTGTCTGTTCACTCCTGCCATCCAACATTTCAAAGAAACGGCAGCCAACAGATATATTGCCATTGGATTGCTGGCAAGGGGCATGGCAAAACTCTGAGATGGAAGAAGTCAACCAAGAAAGGACTCCAGACAAGCAATGGTTCTGGGGATAACAGATGTTTGTGTATAAATCACAAGAAATACACACTAAAGCTGGATATACAATAGTAGAATAACAAACAAAAGTTTGTATTAATTTCTTACGAAGAATCTCAGTACATTCGAATGTAGTTCAAAAGAAGTTCAAGGTTTTGTTTGCTTTTAACATTCAATATTGGAATAAATAGACTTTACGGAGCACTGTTAAAAATTTGTACGTTTGCAAAAAAAAATCATCCTTCTCTTTCTAATTTTGTCGACACTGCGGTCAAAAACGAATGTCGATTTGACCCCATTAATGATTACAAAAACAAACAAACATTGTAACATTGTTGAACAAAACACTACGAGTGTATACCCAGCTTTAGGAAGTGATCCTTTGCTTATTCTCCTTTTCTAACCACTTTAATACCGGGCACTTTCACCCCTTTCCTGTCCAGGCCAGTTTTTATTAGCTTTCAGCGCTGTCGTTCTTTGAATGACAATTGCGTGATCATGCAACACTTTACCCATTTGTCGTCAGAGTCTTCGAGTCCTCGAGTGTGACAGTGATAACCCTAATGCACCAAGGCCTGAGGTGTGCCTTGGCCTAGCTGGTCAGTATGCCTGAAAAGTGGGCATACCCTGAATGTAAGAATAAGAATAAGGAAAATGGAATGAGTATGCATGAATCTGGGGGAACGGGTGGGTGGGAGCCCAGAAATGACGGCAACCCAGACCCGACAGGGGAGGAGGCTTAAGTAGCCCTCTCAGTCTCCTACCACAAATACAGGCTGGCCTGCGGCCAGCCTTACCACTTGTCGTCAGAGTCTTCGAGTCCTCGAGTGTGACAGTGATAACCCTAATGCACCAAGGCCTGAGGTGTGCCTTGGCCTAGCTGGTCAGTATGCCTGAAAAGTGGGCAAAAAGAGACAACTGTAGGTGAAGAAGGGAAGGTAACGAACAGAGAAGTAGCACGCACCCGGACGGCAACAGTATCTGAACCCGGTCCTGTGCAAGAATGGAATAAGCCTGATGCCCGGCACAATCCAAACATGAGAATGACCTGCTAGCAAATGAGAGGATACGTGGGGGAAAGGAAGCGAAGGCTGGCCCGAGGAGCCTCTGCAACCGATGGGCGAGTAGATCGTAATACTCCAACCGGACATCAAAGATGTGCCTCCGGCCTACCCATACTAGGTATGGGGAAGAGAGGGAGAGGGCAAAAATTGACAACTGGCAGGAGTTGTAGGACTGGATACCTGGAGGATGGGTTGCCGGAGTAGGCAGAAAAGGCCAAGCGCTACGGCAATGAGCATAGTCAAGTATGGGAGAAACATGCCAGACACAGAACACTGGTCCCACCTGACTCAATCGGATCGTGCCACCGCCTGTGACCTGACAAGCGACTGAATCCTGAACCTAGAAAGGAAGGTCAGACTCCATCCCGGGCAAGAAGTCTCATGGCATGATGCAGACATGCCTGGACAAAAGATCAGAGCCGCTAGCGGAACCCCAAACCCACCCCTGTGGCCGACAAGGGGCCGTGGCTCAGCACACACCCCGAGAAAGACTGTGAAACCCTAGGTGGTGACCAGGGCCTCAGCAACAGAACGACGATTTTAGTAAAATGAAGACTGCTTCCTACCCAAGGGTGAACCCAGTGATGAATGACATCCGCACCAATCAACTAGCCCTGGCAACGGGCAGGACTGATGGAAGCGAGTGCAAGCAATGTTCGATGAAGGCGAAGATGCCAGCGCAGCCCAACCTGAGAACACAAACCAGAGAAAAGACAGACAACCAGACATGAGAACAACAACGAGCCTACCTAAGAAGAGAACATGCAGAAGTGACAAGACCACCGCGCGTACATGAACCTGATGACGGATGACCCCCCCCCACCTTGTGTGAGTGGCGAGTGAGCCCGAGTAACCTGTAGCGCAGAGACAGGCAATTAACTGAACACTCAGGGCTGGTGTACCCACGGACCGTGGTGGGTGATCGTATAGGTGTAAGAATGAACGTGCATCATATGACGTATGGTATACGGGCGAGAAGATTGTGGTCAACAATCATTAAAAACGAAACCTCAGCCCGTATGGATCTGTAGACGTGACAGATCCGGAAATGTGTGCCCTAACTAACCCAGGTACAAACATGGACGAAGACAACATGATACATAGAAACCAACAAAGAAGAGAACAGCTACCGGAGTATGCCGTGACTGGACCACAACACCCCTCTGGAACGCTAAGACTGAAACGTTGCAACGGAAATGCTGAGACTGAATGCTGAGGCGAAAAAGCTACGACAGAAATCTAGGGGCAGAAATGCAAGGACAGAAATGCTGAAACGGAAACGTTTGAGGCAGAAATGTGAAGATGGAAACGCTGACTGGACACGGAGACAGAAATACTGGGGCAGAATGCTACGACGGACACGCAACAGAAATCCTGGGGCAGAGACGCTATGACAGAAATCCTGGGGCAGAAAACGCAGACAGAAATCCTGGGGCAGAAAACGCAGACAGAAATCCTGGGGCAGAAAACGCAGACAGAAATCCTGGGGCAGAAAACGCAGACAGAAATCCTGGGGCAGAAAACGCAGACAGAAAACCTGGGGCAGAAAACGCAGACAGAAAACCTGGGGCAGAAAACGCAGACAGAAAACCTGGGGCAGAAAACGCAGACAGAAAACCTGGGGCAGAAAACGCAGACAGAAATCCTGGGGCAGAAAACGCAGACAGAAATCCTGGGGCAGAAAACGCAGACAGAAATCCTGGAGCAGAAAACGCAGACAGAAATCCTGGGGCAGAAAAACGCAGACAGAAATCCTGGGGCAGAAAAACGCAGACAGAAATCCTGGGGCAGAAAAACGCAGACAGAAATCCTGGGGCAGAAAAACGCAGACAGAAATCCTGGGGCAGAAAACGCAGACAGAAATCCTGGGGCAGAAAACGCAGATAGAAATCCTGGGGCAGAAAACGCAGATAGAAATCCTGGGGCAGAAAAACATAGACAGAAATCTCGGGGCAGAAATGCTGAGGCAAAACGCAGACAGCAATACTTGGGCAGAAAAGCTATGACAGGAACGCCGGGCAGAAAACGCTATGACAGGAACGCCGGGGCAGAAACGCTATGACAGGAACGCCGGGGCAGAAACGCTATGACAGGAACGCCGGGGCAGAGACGCTATGACAGAAAACGCCGGGGCAGAGACGCAATGACAGAAAACGCCGGGGCAGAGACGCAATGACAGAAAACGCCGAGGCAGAGACGCAATGACAGAAATACCGGGGCAGAAACGCAATGACAGAAATACCGGGGCAGAAACGCAATGACAGAAATGCCGGGGCAGAAACGCAATGACAGAAATGCTGGGGCAGAAACGTAATGACAGAAATGCTGGGGCAGAAACGCAATGACAGAAATGCTGGGGCAGAAACGCAATGACAGAAATGCTGGGGCAGAAACGCAATGACAGAAATGCTGGGGCAGAAACGCAATGACAGAAATGCTGGGGCAGAAACGCAATGACAGAAATGCTGGGGCAGAAACGCAATGACAGAAACGCAATGACAGAAACGCTGGGGCAGAAACGCAATGACAGAAACGCTGGGGCAGAAACGCAATGACAGAAACGCAATGACAGAAATGCTGGGGCAGAAACGCAATGACAGAAATGCTGGGGCAGAAATGCAATGACAGAAATGCTGGGGCAGAAATGCAATGACAGAAATGCTGGGGCAGAAATGCAATGACAGAAATGCTGGGGCAGAAATGCAATGACAGAAATGCTGGGGCAGAAATGCAATGACAGAAATGCTGGGGCAGAAATGCAATGACAGAAATGCTGGGGCAGAAATGCAATGACAGAAATGCTGGGGCAGAAACGAAATGACAGAAATGCTGGGGCAGAAACGAAATGACAGAAATGCTGGGGCAGAAACGAAATGACAGAAATGCAATGACAGAAATGCTGGGGCAGAAACGCAATGACAGAAACGCTGAGGCAGGAAACGCAATGACAGAAAACGCCGGGGCAGAAACGCAATGACAGAAATGCCGGGGCAGAAACGCAATGACAGAAATGACGGGGCAGAAACGCAATGACAGAAATGACGGGGCAGAAACGCAATGACAGAAATGACGGGGCAGAAACGCAATGACAGAAATGACGGGGGAGAACGCAATGACAGAAATGCCGGGGTAGAAATGCAATGACAGAAATGCCGGACACCAAACGGATGGCCCCCCATCTCTTGACACCAGCATGGACAGCCTCCCATCCTTAGACAACAGCATGGACGCCCCCCCTCTCTATACCAGCATGGACAGTCCCCCCTCTGTACCAGCATGGACGCCCCCCCCCCTCACAACACCAGCATGGACGCCCCCCCTCTCTCTACCATCATGGACGTCCCCCCCTCTCTATACCAGCATGGACGCCCCCCCTCTCTATGCCAGCATGGACGGCCCCCCCCCCTCTCAACATCAGCATGGACGATGCCCCCCCTCCCATACTCCGAGCCCCGGGAAGGATTAAACAGCCGAGTGGGCGGCCTGACAAGATGCCAGCGTGAGTTTAGAGGAGTGAGTGGGTGGGTGGGCGCCCAAACAGACAGGGTGGAGGAGCGGGCGGCCCTGCAAAAGATGGCGGCGTGCGCTCGGAGGAGGGAGTGGGTGGAGGGCGGGCAGCCTGCATGAGTCCCAACGTGTGGAAGGACGGATGAGCGGGCGGGTGACCCCCCCCCCTGAAGCCGGCATGAGCCCAACGAAAGATGACCCAGTGCGATCAGAGGAGTGGGAGGGAGGACGGACGGATGGACGGACCCCCCCCCCCCCTCACTGTGCGAGCCCGGAGGAGTGGGAGGCAGGACGGAGTGGCCCTCCCCTGAGTCCGAGCCCGGAAGGAGGAGCAGGTAACAAGCGGGCGGCCCTGCACCCGAAGCTGGCGTGTGTCCGGCCGTAAGGACAGTGAAGAGCGGGCATGACACATGGCGAGCCCCCCCCCCCCCCCCCTCTGGCGGTCCCCCCTCTCTAGAATACCGGGGGGGGGGGGGGGATTGAGAAGACAACAGGCGGTCCCTCAGAAGATTGAGCAGCGAGGAGTGGTGGGGCCCCCTCCCCACCCGACCATGCGGGATTAGCCCAGCAAGGAAGGTGGATGGATGGATGGACAGACGCCGCCACCCCCCCCCCCCGGCGAGCGCACCGTGGGAAGCGGGCGGCACCCAGCCAGAGAGAGGCCAGATGAAGCCCTGCGGAAGTGGTGGGTGGAAGGAAGGATAGCAAGGAAGGTTGATGTGGAGACAGACGAGACCCCCCGGGGCTGGGAGAAGCGGACGGGCGGCCCCCATGGTGCAGGATGGAACATGGCCTGCAAGGGGAGGGGGGGGGGGAGGGGGGCAGGCTGCCCCCACGAAGCTAAAGGAACCCAGGGGTAGAGGAACGATACCATGAAACGGCCGACCACCGTGCTGTAAGGAGGCCGGACATGATGTGCGTCGGCGGCGTCGCCCAGAAATGACGGCAACCCAGACCCGACAGGGGAGGAGGCTTAAGTAGCCCTCTCAGTCTCCTCCCACAAATACAGGCTGGCCTGCGGCCAGCCTTACCACATGACATTTTTGTCAATTTTTCACACAAACAGAGCTTTCTTTTGTGGTATTTAATCACTACTGGGTTTTTATGTTTTGCTAAAACAAACAAAAAGACAGAAAGTTTTGAAAAAAAAAGTTTCTTAGTTTCTGTTATACAATTTTGCAAATAAGTAATTTTCTTCTTCGCTGATGTGCGCTGATGGGTCTGCACTGATGAGGCTGCACTAATGTGGCTGCACTTATGTGCATTGATGAGGTGGCACTGATAAGCTGCACTAATAGACACTGATGAGGGGGCACTGATAAGCTGCACTAATGGACACTGATGAGGGGGCACTGACGAAGTGGCACTGATTGGCACTGTTGGGGCTGCACTGATGATCAGTGCCCTGATTATCTGTGTAAATGTCCCCTATCATACTTGCTGTTCGTGGCTCTCCTTTCCTCACGCTGTGACAGCGGTTGAGGAAAGGAGAACGGATAACCAGCAACTTTGTTTACATGTGATCAGCTGTGATTGGACACAGCTGATCACATGGTAATGGGGTTGCTATACATCCATGTATGCCCTCCCAGAACTAAGGAGCCACACTGTAGCCATCGTTCGGCTACGAAGCGGTAATGAAGTGGTTAAGCTAATGGGTTCTTTTCACAGCACAAATACACACCACTGTTTACAACAATGCATATCCTCTCCTCTACAGTGTTGTTCATCTTACGTTAAAAAAGTAATTGGTTACAGTTACAAATTACTTCTTCCAAAAATTAATGGAGTTAGTTACTCAGTTACTACATAGAAAAAGTAATTAGTTACTCAGCAAAGTAACTATATTGGTTATATTATATATACACGGGGGAGGGGCGGTAGAAGGATGATATATATGTAATTTTTTCAGTGTATAAAAATAATAGGAGGGATAGCAATAAATAATATTGGTACTGTGCCCATGCCTCACTGTGCCCAAGCTTCACTGTGCCCAATGCCTCACTGTGCCCGTGTCTCACTGTGCCCGTGTCTCACTGTGCCCGTGCCTCACTGTGCCCGTGCCTCACTGTGCCCAATGCTTCACTGTGCCCAATGCTTCACTGTGCCCGTGCCTCACTGTGCCCGTGCTTCACTGTGCCAGTGTACAGTACCTCAGATCGGCGGCGTCCCGACTCCCGGCGGCCATTATATTATTCAAAAGCCGCACCTCCTCCAGTCCTCCTCGTCTGTGATAGGTGGAACACTCAATTTCCCAGCATTGAGTGTTCCACCTATCACGGACATCTGCTCATCCTCATAACACAGATGAGGATGAGAGGATGTCCGTGATAGGCGGAACACTGCCTGCTGTAAAATTGAGTGTTCCGCCTATCACAGACGACGAGGACTCGGGACTCTGGCTTTTGAACACTGCAATGGCCGCCGTCTGTCTGCATGACACGCTGATCAGGTAGGCAGACGGCGGCTTGCAGTTAGTTAATGTTACATTACATCGACTCGCGGCGGCTGCGGCGAGCAGATGTAATTAGGGTAACGCGCCCAAGTAATGGGAACAGCGGTGCCATCAGGGGAAGAGTAATCAGTTAGATTACTCGTTACCCCAAAAAGTGGCTACGTTACCTAACGCCGTTTATTTAAACGGCGTTAGTTACAACACTGCTCTTCTATCTGTTGTGCATTACCTGGTGAGCTGGACCGCTGGTTTAAAGAATAAGTTTACCTTTCGGAACATGTAACATGTTCCAGCTCCTGCAGCTTCTCCCCTTAATCCCAGCCTCAGCGTGACAGCGGTCAGATGATCCCCTCCCAGCTGTCACAATTCTAAAACTGCACAGCCGTGTGAGACTCCGCCCACATGGCCATGTTATTCATTCATAGTTTCCTGTGAATAGACTACAACTACTGTCAGCCACCGCAGCTGACAACATGTAGTTCTGAATGAACTGCAAGGGCACTGGTGCGCGCTCTTGTAGTTCATTCGCAAGTCATGCAGCTTGTAAACAGTCAGCCCCTATTGGAAGTAGGGGCGGAAATCTGCGGGGCTTTTCTGCAGAAGACCGATCTTGCACCCCTGATCCACTGATCAGGGGTGCAATGTTTTCCAGGCTCCTGTAGATTGTAAATTCAAATTTTTTTTCTGCAAAATTATGTGCATTTATTCTTTTCTTAAAAGTTAAACGTATTCTTTAACCTGTCGCCCTTAACATTTCCATAGACAGACCTGCTAGTGCTACCATAGTAACACAAGACAAGGGTCTTACAACTGAACTCAGGGATGAGCAAATATTGTCCAAATACAAGAGCCATGTGTATTCTTACTTGGATCTTGGTGTGCTTTGTGTATTTCTTCCAGATCTGTGCAGTAATTGAATGCAAATCTTTGTCTCTGTGCAGGAGCTTCCTGTAATTAAAAACAGTCACTGCTGCTCTCTTTGAGCAGGGTGCCAGGTCTCGTGTCCGCCCCCTCCTGTAGTTTTCTGCAGCTGGCCTGTAGTGGGTGGAGCCTACTGGGTTCCTCCCACAGCTCAGGCTATGTACAGCACAGTGATGATATCACTGCTACATTTACAACGTAATATATGTGTTTGCCATAACATTTGATGCACACAAAGTGCATTTATAAAATGTGTGCCTATTGTGGACTATGTTTTTGGTTCTTTAAAGCGGTAGTAAAGCCTGCTTTGTGATTTTTACCTACAGGTAAGCCTCTAATAAGGCTTACCTGTAGGTAAAATGAATACCTCCGAAACGAGCACCCGTTTAGGAGATATTCACCCAGGGTGCAGCCAGTGACATCACCGGCGCATGTGCTCTGAAGGTCCGGCATACCTTGCCAGAACTTCTGAACTTCGTGCCGGAACCAAGGGCTCCCGTCCGCATGCACGGGAGCGACGTCATTGTGGCTCCGGCCAATCACACAGCCGGAGCGCACAAACCTGGAAGAAAGACCGGTGGAAGCTGTCAGCCCTCAACAGTGACAGTATGGCACTGGAGGGCTTCGTTATAAGGGAAGTATTTCATAATGTATGTGATGCATACTAGCTCATTATGCCATTGTCTTACAGGAATTATTTTTTTTAACCACTTAACGACCGCCCACTGTAAATATACGTCAGGAGAATGGCACCGACAGGCAGAATCACGTATATCTACGTGATCGCCTTTGTATAGTTGGGGGGTCGGATTGGACCCCCCTTCTTTACAGTGAGTGGTGGTTAAGTGTTCGGGAGCGATCCGGGATGAGGGGACGGCCGTTCGATTCCGGCCACCCCCTCGCGATCGCTCCCGGGGGAATGATATACTTCCTCTGCCTGTGTAATGTAAACACAGGCAGAGAATGTGATGTCATCTCTCCTGCGGCGCTCACATATACCGAATGCCGCACAAGAGAAGATGCCAGGTTAGTGCACAAAACACTACACTGACACCAGGACACATAGGAACATAAATCGCCCCCCCAGACCCCCCCAGATCACCCCCCAGATCACAGTGTCACTGATTGCAGTGACCATTTATTTACTGATCACTGCAATCAGTGACATTTGTGACTGTAAAAGTGTCACTAAAGTTAGTTTTAGGTCCAGTGTAGCCCCCTAACCCCCCCTAATAAAGGTTTAACCCCTGATCGCCCCCCAGATAACCCTTTCACCCCCTATCACCACTGTCGCTAAGCGATCATTTTTCTGATCGCTGTCTTAGCGTAGGTGATGCCAATCGGTAGCCAGTAATTTTTTTTAGGTTCGCCGCAGGTTTTTATAGCGTCAGGTACCCCCATATATTATCTAATAAAGGTTTAACCCCCTTGATCGCCCCCCAGGTAACCCTTTCACCCCCTATCACCACTGTCGCTAAGCGATCGTTTTTCTGATCGCTGTCTTAGTGTCGGTGATGCCGATCGGTAGCCAGTAATGTTTTTTAGGTTCCCCGTCAGGTTTTTATATAGCGTCAGGTACCCCCATATATTACCTAATAAAGGTTTTAACCCCCTAATTGCCCCTAGTTAACCCTTTCACCAGTGATCACCATATAAGTGTTACGGGTGACGCTGGTTAGTTAGTTTGCTTTTTTATAGTGTCAGGGCACCCGCCGTATATAACCCAATAAAGGTTTAACCCCCTCATCGCCCGGCGGGTGATATCAATTAGGTTTTAGCGTCAGAGAGGGTCTGCGTCACACCCCAGGCAGCGTCAGGTTAGTGCCAGTAGCGCTAACACCCACGTGTGGAGCATACACCTCCCTTAGTGGTATGGTATCTGAACAGATCAATATCTGATCTGATCAGATCTATACTAGCGTCCCCAGCAGTTTAGGGTTCCCAAAAACGCAGTGTTAGCGGGATCAGCCCAGATACCTGCTAGCACCTGCGTTTTGCCCCTCCGTCCAGCCCAGGCCACCCAAGTGCAGTATCGATCGATCACTGTTACTTACAAAACACAACACACATAACTGCAGGCCTGATCCCTGCGACTCCAGTGCTGTAGGAGGTGATTTCACCACCACAGTTAAAAAAAAAAAGCATATATGCCGAAGCATGGGGGCAGCAGGGGCGGAGGAGCGGAGGAGCGATTTTGCTCCTAATGCCGCGTACATACGGTCGAAATTCCGATGGAGGCTTGCCCGTGGAAAAGTCCGACCATGTGTGTGCGGCATAACTTTTTTGCGGGAGGATGCCCCCATGCTTCGGCATATATAAATGGTGCGTGTATGCCCATCATTAGAAGTGGGTGGATGAAGGGCGGTATTCTAATGGTGGGCATACCCACCGATCAATCTCTTTTTTCGTTCAGCCAACAGGCTGCATGAAAAAAAAAAAGATTACAATACATGTCCAACAAGGACCAGCAACTTACTGGTATGTTGCTGGACTTTGAATGTTTATACCAGAATGATGCCTGCGGGTTTAGGTATCATCTTGGTATCATTCTTTTCAGCCAGCGGCCGGCTTTCATGTAAAAGCAATCCTAGTGGCTAATTAGCCTCTGGACTGCTTTTACAAGCAGTGGGAGGGAATGTCCCCCCCCCCCCCCCCGGATATAAAAAGCGCCATTGGGAAATTGGGAAAGCATTTTATCACACCGATCTTGGTGTGGTCAGATGCTTTGAGGGCAGAGGAAAGATCTAGGGTCTAGAAGACCCCAGTTTTTTCAAAAAAAAAAAAAAAAAGAGTACCTGTCACTACCTATTGCTATCATAGGGGATATTTACATTCCCTGAGATAACAATAAAAATGATTAAAAAAAAATAAAATATGGAAGGAACAGTTTAAAAATAAAATAAAAAAGCAAAATTAATAATAATAAAAAAAAAAAAGCACCCCTGTCTTGCCCTGCTCTTGCCCAATGGCGAACGCAAGCGTCGGTCTGGCGTCATATGTAAACAGCAATTGCACCATGCATGTGAGGTATCACCTTGAAGGTCAGATCGAGGGCAGTAATTTTAGCAGTAGACCTCCTCTGTAAATCTAACGGGGTAACCTGTAAAGGCTTTTAAAAATGTATGTAGTTTGTCGCCAATGTGCGTTTGTGCGAAATTTTAAAGCATGTCGTGTTTGGTATCTACGTACTCGGCCTAAGATCATCATTTTTATTTCATCAAACATTTGGGCAATATAGTGTGTTTTAGTGCATTAAAATTAAAAAAAGTGTATTTTTTCCCCAAAAAATGCGTTTGAAAAATCGCTGCGCAAATACTGTGTAGAAAAAAAAAAAATGCAACACCCACCATTTTAATCTGTAGGGCCTTTGCTTTAAAAATATATATAATGTTTGGGGGTTCAACATAATTTTCTTGCAAAAAAAAAAAATGTTTTCATGTAAACAAAAAGTGTCAAAAAAGGGCTTTGTCTTCAAGTGGTTAGAAGAGTGGATGTAAGCTTCCTAATGTTGTGTATAAAATGCCAGAACACTTCAAAACCCCCCCAAATGACCCCATTTTGGAAAGTAGACACCCCAAGCTATATACTGAGAGGCATGTCGAGTCCATGGAATATTTTATATGTTGACACAAGTTGCGGAAAAAAGACAATTTTTTTTTTTTTATTTTTTTTTTGCACAAAGTTGTCACTAAATGATATATTGCTCAAACATGCCATGGTTATATGTGGAATTACACCCCAAAATACATTCTGTTGCTTCTCCTGAGTACGGGGATACCACATGTGTGAGACTTTTTGGGAGCCTAGCCGCGTACGGGACCCCAAAAACCAAGCACCGCCTTCAGGCTTTCTAAGGGTGTAAATTTTTGATTTCACTTCTCACTGCCTATCACAGTTTCGGAGGCTATGGAATGCCCAGATGGCACAAACCCCCCCAAATGACCCCATTTTGGAAAGTAGACACCCCAAGCTATTTGCTGAGAGGTATTGTGAGTATTTTGCAGATCTCGCTTTTTGTCACAAAGTTTTGAAAATTGAAAAAAATAAAAAATAAAATTTCTTTCTTCATTTTCAAAAACAAATGAGAGCTGTAAAATACTCACCATGCCTCTCAGCAAATAGCTTGGGGTGTCTACTTTCCAAAATGGGATCATTTGGGGGGGTTTTGTGCTATTTTGGCATTTTATGGCCTTCGAAACTGTGATAGGTAGTGAGGAGTGAAATCAAAAATTTGTGCCTAGAAATCCTGAAGGCGGTGCTTGGTTTTCGGGGTCCCGTACGCGGCTAGGCTCCTAAAAAGTCCCACACATGTGGTATCCCCGTACTCAGGAGAAGCAGCAAAATGTATTTTGGGGTGTAATTCCACATATAACCATGGCATGTGTGAACAATATATCATTTAGTGACAACTTTTTGTAATTTTTTTTTTTTTGTCATTATTCAATCACTTGAGACAAAAAAAAAATATTCAATGGGCTCAACAGGCCTCTCAGCAATTTCCTTGGGGTGTCTACTTTCTAAAATTGGGTCATTTGGGGGGGGGGTTTGTGCTATTTTGGCATTTTATGGCCTTCGAAACTGTGATAGGTAGTGAGGAGTGAAATCAAAAATTTGCGCCCTTAGAAATCCTGAAGGCGGTGCTTGGTTTTCGGGGGCCCGTACGCGGCTAGGCTCCCAAAAAGTCCCACACATGTGGTATTCCGTACTCAGGAGAAGCAGCAAAATGTATTTTGGGGTGCAATGCCACATATAACCATGGCATGTGTGAGCAATATATCATTTAGTGACAACTTTTTGTAATTTATTTTTATTTTTTATTATTCAATGGGCTCAACATGCCTCTCAGCAATTTCCTTGGGGTGTCTACTTTCCAAAATGGGGTCATTTGGGGGGGTTTGTACTGCCCTGCCATTTTAGCACCTCAAGAAATGAGATAGGCAGTCATAAATTAAAAGCTGTGTAAATTCCAGAAAATGTACCCTAGTTTGTAGACGCTATAACTTTTGCGCAAACCAATAAATATACGCTTATTGACATTTTTTTTACTAAAGACATGTGGCTGAATACATTTTGGCCTAAATGTATGACTAAAATTGAGTTTATTCGATTTTTCTTATAACAAAAAGTAGAAAATATCATATTTTTTCAAAATTTTCGGTCTTTTTCCGTTTATATCGCAAAAAATAAAAATCGCAGAGGCAATCAAATACCATTAAAAGAAAGCTCTATTTGTGGGAAGAAAAGGACGCAAATTTCATTTGGGTAGAACATTGCATGTCCGCACAATTTACAGTTAAAGCAGCGCAGTGACAAATTCTGAAATCACCTCTGGTCCTTTAGCTACCAAATGGTCCGGGGCTTAAGTGGTTAAACCAGCCGCAGTTTACAACAGCTTTAACTTGATGGCGAGCTTGTGGGTTCAGTAAAGATCTGCTGTTGCATCAAAAAGAGCAGTAAATAGCTTAATTTCACTGTCTAATTTTTGGTGGAAGCACATTTTTTGAATGGAATTGTATTCCACAGAGATTTTGAAGGGGAAATGAGATTAGATTTTACAAGGGCTTTCTGAAACTGACAAGAAATATTATGGACATCTGACTTTATTTCACATACAATTCTTTTCAGTTTGTAGCACTGTACCTATTCATATTTCTTTATTTTCCAATTCACACTAACGCAGGCCATACATGGGTCGAATTTTGAAATAATTTTCTTTTGAAAATCTTATCTAAGAATTTTCGTTTGAATTTCGCACCATTAGTGGGCTGCAGCAACAGCCGATTTTCGTGCGGCCATCAATTTGAATAATCGGGCATGTTGGAAATTTTTTGAAAAACAAACGGTTTTCTAATCAATGATGGGGGAATCGTGCAAGAAATGCAATCGAAAAAGAAATGCGCATGTGCAAGAAAAGAAAAGAAAATTCCTGGAAAGAAAAGAAGATTCCCAGCCATGAAAATTATTTTCTGTAGCAACATGAGGTGAAATTGAAGGCTTGGTTGGCCGAATTTCAAAATCCATGGTGGCGTCATCAGATCACAAAATGCACAAATTTTCTGATTTTCAAACAAAAATTATTTCGAAATTCGACCATGTATGACCAGCCTAAGCCCCAGTTTCTTTTTTATTTTTATTCAATCAAATCATTTTTTATTACATTTTTCATAATACAACAGTACAAAGATAAAAAAAACACACAAAAAACATTTCCCACAAATTACCCCACCCAATCACAACTCGAACCGAATAAAAAGACCACTTCCATATTTGTGCCTACCAGTCTACGCTTCAATCTTTACTCAAGACCCTTCATCTCATTAATGCTCCTCGATGGAATATATATACTTATCCCCCTCTTATGTCATTGTTGGTTTTCCTCAGTATCATTAGTTTACTCGACTGATTGTTCAGACAGGTTAAAAACTAGCCACCAAAGCCAAATTCTTAGGATTTTTTTTAGGGCTCCTCCTATGTTTATATGTCAATTTCTCTTGTCTTAGATTAAGGTTAATCGCCCCTATCCATTGATCTATCTTTGGAGGGTATTTTGATATCCATTTTTGTAATATAATTTACGAGCCATATACATACAGTGGGGAAAAAAGTATTTAGTCAGCCACCAATTGTGCAAGTTCTCCCACTTAAAAAGATGAGAGAGGCCTGTAATTGTCATCATAGGTATACCTCAACTATGAGAGACAAAATGTGGAAACAAATCCAGACAATCACATTTTCTGATTTGGAAAGAATTTTTTTTGCAAATTATGGTGGAAAATAAGTATTTGGTCAATATCAAAAGTTCATCTCAATACTTTGTTATATATCCTTTGTTGGCAATGACAGAGGTCAAACGTTTTCTGTAAGTCTTCACAAGCTTGTCACACACTGTTGCTGGTATGTTGGCCCATTCCTCCATGCAGATCTCCTCTAGAGCAGTGATGTTTTGGGGCTGTCGCTGGGCAACACGGACTCTCAACTCCCTCCAAAGGTTTTCTATGGGGTTGAGATCTGGAGACTGGCTAGGCCACTCCAGGACCTTGAAATGCTTCTTACGAAGCCACTCCTTCGTTGCCCGGGTGGTGTGTTTGGGATCATTGTCATGCTGAAAGACCCAGCCAAGGTTTCATCTTCAATGCCCTTGCTGATGGAAGGAGGTTTGCACTCAAAATCTCCTGATACATGGCCCCATTCATTCTTTCATGAACACGGATCAGTCGTCCTGTTCCCTTTGCAGAAAAACAGCCCCATGATGTTGCCACCCCCATGCTTCACAGTAGGTATGGTGTTCTTTGGTTGCAACTTAGCATTCTCTCTCCTCCAAACACAAGTTGTGATTCTACCAAACAGTTCTACTTTGGTTTCATCTGACCATATGACATTCTCCCAATCCTCTTCTGGATCATCCAAATGCTCTCTAGCAAACCTCAGACGGGCCCGGACATGTACTGGCTTAAGCAGGGGGACACGTCTGGCACTGCAGGATCTGAGTCCCTGGCGGCGTAGTGTGTTACTTATGGTAGCCTTTGTTATGTTGGTCCCAGCTCTCCGCAGGTCATTCACTAGGTCCCCCCGTGTGGTTCTGGGATTTTTGCGCACCGTTCTTGTGATCATTTTGACCCCACGGGCTGAGATCTTGCGTGGAGCCCCAGATCGAGGTATATTATCAGTGGTCTTGTATGTCTTCCATTTTCTAATTATTGCTCCCACAGTTAATTTCTTCACACCAAGCTGCTTGCCTATTGCAGATTCAGTCTTCCCAGACTGGTGGAGGTCTACAATTTTGTTTCTGGTGTCCTTCGACAGCTCTTTGGTCTTCACCATAGTGGAGTTTGGAGTGTGACTGTTTGAGGTTGTGGACAGGTGTCTTTTAAACTGATAACAAGTTCAAACAGGTGCCATTAATACAGGTAATGAGTGGAGGACAGAGGAGCCTCTTAAAGAAGAAGATACAGGTCTGTGAGAAACAGAAATCTTGCTTGTTTGTAGGTGACCAAATACTTATTTTCCACCACAATTTGCAAATAAATTCTTTCCAAATCAGACAATGTGATTGTCTGGATTTGTTTCCACATTTTGTCTCTCATAGTTGAGGTTTACCTATGATGACAATTACAGGCCTCTCTCATCTTTTTAAGTGGGAGAACTTGCACAATTGGTGGCTGACTAAATACTTTTTTGCCCCACTGTAGATCTTAACCACATAACATGCATTTCAGCTGGGAGGGTGCCTTCCAGTATAATCCCAAGCAATGCTATTTTTGGATCAAGATAAACCTGTGTAACTTAAAGCGGAGCTCTGCCGGAAAAAAAAAATATTAAAAGCCAGCAGCTACAGCTACAGCAGCTGCTGGCTTTTAATATTTGGACACTTACCTGTCCTGGAGTCCAGCAACGTCCGCAGCAGAGGATGAGCGATCGCTCGTCACTCTGCTGCTCCCTCCGCCATCCTCGCTGAGGGAACCAGGAAGTGAAGCCCTGTGGCTTCATGCCCGGTTCCCTACGGCGCATGCGCGAGTCGCGCTGCACCGTTCTGATTCGTCCTCCTGTGTTCTGGGAGCAGAGTGTCTCCCAGAACACTACGGGAAGTCTGGGGGAAGTGACGTCACTCCCGCAGATTCCCGGAGAGAGGACTCCCAGATGTGGGTGAAAATACCTGTCTTAGACAGGTATCTTCACCCCCCTCCCCCCTGAAAGGTGTCAATTGTGACACCGGAGGGGGGGAGGAATCCGATTAGCATAAGTGTAAAATTAGGGTGGAGCTCCACTTTAAGAAATTTAAAGTAGCAAATACACCCTCCCACTAGCGATGAAGTTTGGGACATCTCCAAAGCATATGTATAAGTGTACCTGTATCAGTAGTGCACCTTGGAAAATTTGCCAAGAGTATAGCTTGAAAGGGGTATAGTGGGCCCAGTTCAGACTGCTGCAACTTGTCATGCAAAGATTTCTTGTCGAAGAAGTAAAACATTTGAGCACACCACATACCTGTAAACAAGAAAGAGAATACTTACCTTTTCTGCAGCTGAACAAGAACATCAGTCCAATCTTGAAAAAATCTTTCCCTGGGAATCCAACACTTCTGGAGTGTCAATCTCCAGGGTCCTCTGCAGCTCTCACTGGGTCCTCCTGCTGACCTCCATGTTACTACTCCTGCAATGAGATGGAGATCAGCAGGAGGATCCAGTGAGAGCTGTGAGACCCTGGAGGTTGACATTCCCAGAAGTCATGGTTTTCCAGTAGACTGTAGGAAAGGATTTCTCAGTATCAGAGCAACACTCAGCGGCATGGGTGGCAGGAGAGGTATTCTATTTCCACTTTACTCTACTTTAGATGTTTTACTTACGGTATTTGATAGGGTCTATTAATGGCTACTTTACAACAGAAAGACTTTCTTCAAAGGAAACCTATTCTGAGAGGAACTCAATGCTGCAACAGAAGGTCTCTCTTTCTTAAAAAAATGTTAGTTGTCTGGCTGACATGTTGATACAATACATTAACAATGTAGTAACCTTGGGTAAATTTGCCGGATAAATAAAATATGCACATGATGTTACCTGAATAGAATTCATAAGGCTGGACATCTTCAGATTCATAAGGGTCCTCTTCCTATAGAGAAAAGGAATTGTAATGCAGTGAGCAAATGATTCACTTTAATACTGGACATCATTTAAAGCTAACGTTTACATTCAAGGTAAACATAAATATATATTCTCTAGATTAACTGTAGACATAGTAAGGATTTCAGCAAACGTTACTGCATATCTTAACCTATTTCTGTTCTGTACATTTTGAGATAGCATAGCGTAAAATATGATCAAACAATGGGTGTATCAAGAGTTCGAAGTATATAACGTCAACCCAACAACAAGGCTCATAATAAGTAACAGCATCAACACCATAAACCATAGTAATAGTTTATTTTATACAACAAGTATCAGTTAGCCTATGGCTTTTTTTAGCCTTTCCCATTGGATTTTTGCATTAATATGGCATTTTTTGCGATTTTTCTTTGTTCGGTTATTTTTCCACGAATGCTAGCTGGTAGCCTCTGCATCTACTACACTAAAAGGCCGGATATTTGTGAACACCTAATCATTACGCCTAACTATATGGCCAACAGTATGTGGACCTCCTTCCAAATGACTGACTTGAGGTGTACTACATATGCTTCACCATAAAAAGCCACTTCCATCCTGCTCCATAAACACATGGATTGGTGAGTTTATTATGGAGGAACTCGAGTGGCCTGAACAGAGCCCAGATCTCAACTCTACTGAACACCTTTGGCAGGAAACTCTGACTGCGAGTCAAGTCTTCTTGTCCAGGGCCCCCTTTCGGCTCACGCAGTCTTTCGAATTGTTCATTGGCTCCTCCCCAGATTCAAACTGATTTACAAGAGTAGGGAATGCCCTAAGAAGTTTACTAAGGTCTGGCAGCCATGGCTGGATGTCTCAATGGACTTCTGGGGGGAGGGCCTCTCCTCACAGCTCTCTCAGTAATTCTTATTTTTTATTTTCTGGTTGGGGGTCTATTATGGGTTACTAACCCTATATCTGGGTGGCATTTGTTGTATGAATCACGGTGGTTATGTGGTCTACGGACCTTTAGCGCAATTCTGATGTTATGGGGTTGTCACAGATGCCTAACACGGCATCCAGCACAGGGTACGCAGATCAGTGGGCTGCACTAAAGGAACTAGGCACAAGGTAAGTAAATATATATATGAGTTTATTGAAAGGATAATTCCTAAAACAATAAAGGCAACCAGCAAACAACCACAGTGACACACAAAACAACTCCCTACACCAACGTGAATACAGTTTAGAGATTAAAGCGTAAATGTAATCAAGCCAGGGTCATACACGAGAGATCAGTCCGATTGAACAGGGAGCCGGAAGGGACAACAGGAGGAAGGGATGAGTCTGCAAGACAGGGGTCCAGGGATGGATGCAGGGTTCAGGAACACAGGATACAAGGTAACAGATAACAGGTCACAAGGTTCAGGTTCAGGTTCAGGCATACAGGTCTGGGTTCCAAGACAATACCAGAGCAAATGCTTTAGTGTCTGCTGGGTATTTATACACACCTCCTGCAATCAGTCTCAGGTGACGCCTGATTGCAGGAGATGATTTCGGCTCCAGACAAATGGGAAACACCCGCTGGTGGCCACCAGAACTGCACCCTTTGGTGCTGAAAGCAATAGCACCACCAGCAGGTGACCCAGGCAATGACACTGATCATGACAGTTCCCCCTCCCAAGGAGTGGCCTCCGGACGCTCCATTCTGCCCTTGATCTGGCAGTGCTGGTAGGTGCGGAAAGGTCCCAAAAAGTCTCCCCTGTGTCTGCGGACTACTTGTGCTCCTCCGGCCAGAGTCCTTAAACTTACTGGGAGGCGTGGCACCTGAGTCCGGCAATGGAACACGCACCCCACCACCAGGGTCTGGAAGTTGGGATCTGGAAATGAAAACAGGCAGGGCAATGTGCATGAACCTAACGGAGGCGAACAACACAAGGGCATCACAGTCAGGCTGGGAATCAAGCAGGGCAAAATCAGCGGCAAGCCGGGCATCGAGAACTGGTTTAGCAGGCACCATGTCAGCGGGCTGGGCAAATGGCGCTGGGTCTTCAAGCTGGCCACCGGGCAGAGGCACTTCAAACTGGCCACCGGGCAGAGGTTCAGCAAGCCAGATGGCAGGCACTGGTTCAGCGGGCTGAAAGACGGGCACCAAAACGTCAGGCTGGGTGACGGGCACCGAAAATCCAGGCTGGAACAGGTTGGCTGGTGTGGAAACAGGCTGGAACAGGTTGGCTGGTGTGGAAACAGGCTGGAACAGGTTGGCTGGTGTGGAAACAGGCTGGAACAGGTTGGCTGGTGTGGAAACAGGCTGGCTGGTGTGGAAACAGGCTGGAACAGGTTGGCTGTTGTGGAAACAGGCTGGAACAGGTTGGCTGGTGTGGAAACAGGCTGGAACAGGCTGGCTGGTGTGGAAACAGGCTGGAACAGGTTGGCTGGTGTGGAAACAGGCTGGAACAGGTTGGCTGGTGTGGAAACAGGCTGGAACAGGTTGGCTGGTGTGGAAACAGGCTGGAACAGGTTGGCTGGTGTGAAAACAGGCTGGAACAGGTCGGCTGGTGTGAAAACAGGCTGGAACAGGTCGGCTGGTGTGAAAACAGGCTGGAGCGAATCGGCTGGTGTGGAAGCAGGCTGGAGCGAATCGGCTGGTATGGAAGCAGGCTGGAGCGAATCGGCTGGTATGGAAGCAGGCTGGAGCGGATCGGCTGGTGTGGAAGCAGGCTGGAGCGGATCGGCTGGTGTGGAGGCAGGCTGGAGCGGATCGGCTGGTGTGGAAGCAGGCTGGAGCGGATCGGCTGGTGTAGAAGCAGGCTGGAGCGGATCGGCTGGTGTAGAAGCAGGCTGGAGCGGATCGGCTGGTGTAGAAGCAGGCTGGAGCGGATCGGCTGGTGTAGAAGCAGGCTGGAGCGGATCGGCTGGTGTAGAAGCAGGCTGGAGCGGATCGGCTGGTGTAGAAGCAGGCTGGAGCGGATCGGCTGGTGTAGAAGCAGGCTGGAGCGGATCGGCTGGTGTAGAAGCAGGCTGGAGCGGATCGGCTGGTGTAGAAGCAGGCTGGAGCGGATCGGCTGGTGTAGAAACAGGCTGGAGCGGATCGGCTGGTGTGGAAACAGGCTGGAGCGGATCGGCTGGTGTAGAAGCAGGCTGGAGCGGATCGGCTGGTGTAGAAGCAGGCTGGAGCGGATCGGCTGGTGTAGAAGCAGGCTGGAGCGGATCGGCTGGTGTAGAAGCAGGCTGGAGCGGATCGGCTGGTGTAGAAACAGGCTGGAGCGGATCGGCTGGTGTGGAAACAGGCTGCAACAGGTCACTTGGTTTGGAAACAGGCTGCAACAGGTCGCTTGGTTTGGAAACAGGCTGCAACAAGTCGCTTGGTTTGGAAACAGGCTGCAACAGGTCGCTTGGTTTGGAAACAGGCTGCAACAAGTCGCTTGGTTTGGAAACAGGCTGCAACAGGTCGCTTGGTTTGGAAACAGGCTGCAACAGGTCGCTTGGTTTGGAAACAGGCTGCAACAGGTCGCTTGGTTTGGAAACAGGCTGCAACAGGTCGCTTGGTGCGGAGACAGGCTGCAACAGGTCGCTTGGTGCGGAGACAGGCTGCAACAGGTTGCTTGGTGCGGAGACAGGCTGCAACAGGTCGCTTGGTGCGGAGACAGGCTGCAACATGTCGGCTGGTGCGGAGACAGGCTGCAACAGGTCGGCTGGTGCGGAGACAGGCTGCAACAGGTCGGCTGGTGCGGAGACAGGCTGCAACAGGTCGGCTGGTGCGGAGACAGGCTGCAACAGGTCGGCTGGTGCGGAGACAGGCTGCAACAGGTCGGCTGGTGCGGAGACAGGCTGCAACAGGTCGGCTGGTGCGGAGACAGGCTGCAACGGGTCGGCTGGTGCGGAGACAGGCTGCAACGGGTCGGCTGGTGCGATGACAGGCTGCAACAGGTCGGCTGGTGTGGAAACAGGCTGGGTTACTGGCAGGATCGTGTGAGTTGGAAAGAACTTCCGTTTTTTCTTTGGTTTAGCCACCGAAGATTTGTATATGTATACAGGGCTGTAGGTGGTGGATGCAGCTGGTAGAGGCGAAGAGCGGAAGGATGGTGAAGCAGAGGGTGCAGATTTTGAAGGGGGTCTTAGGGGAACTGATGGAGGCAGCCGAGACGAAGCAGGAGGGTTAAAGGCAGGGTAAGTGCAGCAGGGGGAAACAGGGTACTGGTACTTCATTGGTAGGAGGGTGTATTGGTTGGCCACTGTGGTAGTTGGGAGTAAAGGAGACACAGACATCCCAGCAGGCTGGTGTCTAGACACAGGAATGGGTGGCAGGGAACCGACAGGGGCTGAGTACAATAAACTTGACCAGGCCTGTAGTAATGATTGCACAAAGTTAGGTTTGCATACTGCTTGTCTGACCAGAGACTGCACTGACTCAATACATGCTGCAAGCACCTGTGTAGGACAAGTTGAGTACTGCTCAAGGAAAAAGACTGAGGCCTCGTACACACGACCGATTTTCTCGTCGTAAAAAACACGTCGTTTTTTTCGACGAGATTCTTGTTAAGCTTGTCGATTTTCTCGTCAAGCTTTCTATGCGTACACACTGTCATTTCCCAATTTCCTCGTGGTTCTCTGCGCTCACGTCCAGCACGTACGACGGCACTATAAAGGGGAAGATCTTTTTTCTTGGCGCCACCCCTTGGGCTGCTTTTGCTGATCTCGTGTTACCGCGTGTGAAGTAAAAGTTTGGGAAGAGACGATTCGCGCTTTTCAGTCTTCGTACTTTTCAGATCGTTTTCTGCCGTTCAGTTTGTGCTTGTGGGTTCGTATCTTGACTTTCAGGGCGTCTAGGCAGGTCGTATCTGTTTTACAGTGCGTTCTTGCCTGTTCGTTTCTGAATTTCAGTTCGTTATTCATAGGCCTTGCTGTTCTAAAGTGCGTTCTGTTCTGTACGTTCTGATTAGACGACCGTTTCCTAGCCATGTCGCCTGGACGTTCTCGTCGTCGAGTTCGTGCTGTGCGTGCGCTTGGTGTTGGTCTGCTTGTTTTGGACCAAGACCAGTCCATGAATGGTGTGAGGAGGAGTTCATGGACCAAGAATTGGTTGCTCCAGCGGGACCAATTCTGCCACATGCCTCTGCTGCGGGAGATCGTCGAGAATAATCCTGAGGACTACAGGAATTTTCTGAGGATGTCTGACCCCGTTTTTCAGGAACTGTTGGCTTTGGTGTCCCCCTATATTACCAGGAAGGACACCGTTATGCGGGAAGCCATCAGTGCTGAGCAGAGGCTCATCGCCACGTTGCGTTACCTGGCGACAGGGAGAAGTCTTCAGGACTTGAAGTTCACCACAGGCATCTCCCCCCAGGCTCTGGGCCTCATAATCCCAGACACCTGTTCTGCTATTATACAAGTCCTGCAGGAGGACTATATTAGGGTAAGTTTTCTCCCTTCACATCACATTTTATGTATTACATGTATGCTAATGTATTGTATTTCTTTCATCCTTTCCTAATTACCATGATTGTAATATGCTGAGAATGTCCCCTTTGTCCCCATGCATGCTGGAAGTTTTTAAATGCCCCTTTTTTATCCTCCCTAAATATTTCCCCTCACTAACTTTTCCAGCAGGGGCGCCTGTTGCTCCAAATGTTGGGGGGTTACAACCCCAATTTCGGAAATAAACTTCCTCCTTTTTTGCTCTGTTGCCTAATAAACGCCCCCAGTTGTCCCCTCCAATGCAGCCATTTAGTCCCCTCTATTGCAGCCAGTTTCCCCCCAGCCCTGCACTTACCTTCTTGTGGTCAGCGCCATCCTTCTTCTGTCCTTGATGTCTTCTCCTTCCCTTCATGTTGCATCAGCCAATCATGTTACCATTAAACAGACTTGGTGAACATGATTGCCAGAGCTGCCTGTCAGTGTTTACACAAGGAATGCCCCCTCCTTGCGTCCCCGATTTTTCTTTGGAGGAAGCCAATTACATCCCTCAGGTTGTAATTTGCAAGACTTTTTTAATACCTGTTTCTGCTCTGCAATTTTAACCCCCTAAATGACGCAATTAATCATATGTCGGTCGCTTTACAAGAGGCCATCCACCTGAATAGTGTGCGGCATAGACAATACATAGGTTCATGCAACGCATGAACCTATGTATTGTTCTGAGTGATGGGCACAGGAGAGAGGGGACAGTGCTCCAGCGCCCACTCTGGACGCACCGCCACTGCAATGCTATCCTGTGGCCAAACACATCTCCCCCCCCCCAAAATAATTTAGTAATGGCCCATCAGAGGGGGTGATGAATATGATAAATGAGCCTTCCATTATACTTTTTTTACACACCTTAATAAACGTATAATTAGATTGATGTTGGTCTCTAATTTTTTGGTCTTGAATTTGCTTGTAATGTATGCCTTTGTTTTTCTAATATTATTTCATCTTGTTTCACTCCACAGCTTCCTTCAACGCCACAGGAATGGCAGACTGTGGCATCGGAGTTTGCCACGCGGTGGGACTTCCCCAACTGCGGTGGTGCCATAGACGGGAAGCACGTCCGCATCGTGCCGCCACCCCGTTCTGGATCCTACTACTACAACTACAAGGGGTTTCATAGCATTGTGCTGATGGCGGTGGTGTCAGCACGGTATGAATTCCTCTATGTTGATGTAGGGAAGAATGGCCAGATGTCCGATGGGGGATCCTTCATCCAGACGGAGTTTGCCCTCCGTCTCCAGAGTGACGACCTTGCATTGCCACCGGATGCAGGGAATATTGAAGGACTCCCCTTTGTTTTCTTGGCTGATGAAGCCTTCGGACTCGGACGGCATCTTATGAGGCCATTTCCACAGAGGACCCTGACCCCAGAGAAGAGTGTGTTCAATTACCGGCTGGCCAGGGCCCGAAGAGTCGTTGAAAATGCCTTCGGCATAATGGCCAGCCGGTTCCGCCTTTTTATGACTTCCATCCACTTGGCGGACTACAAAATAAACTATGTAGTGTTATGCTGCTGTGTGCTACACAATTTTCTTTGCCGCAAAGCGAATTCATATATGGCCTCAGTTTTGCCAGAGGCTGGACTTTCCCCTGCAAATCCCCTTCCGGGCCTGGAATCTGCCCGTCTTGGCTTGCCCCCCCAAAATGCCCGTGTGGTTCGGGACAAATACATGGAGTATTTCACGGGTAGGGGGGCAATTCCTATGCCAGCCTATGTCTAAGTATCCCAATAAAAATCTTGTTTAAACCTTTAATTATTTGTTCTTTCCTGTCTCCTAGTTTGTCTTTGTGCATTTGTAGTGGCAAGTGTATTTTACTTTAGTAAATAACAACCAATTTCACTATGTTACCTTACAAAAGAACCAAATAAGCTTAGAGTGTATTATAAAAAGAAGCTACACGTTGTTTGTGGTCAAATATTTTACTCTCTGCACATTTTTTTTTGTTTTACTTTGGGGTTGGCCTGACCACAACCCGTCAAATTTTGGCTTATGAAAATACAAAAATACCACTTGCATTTCTAAAATGACAACATTGGATACCTCTGAGCAATCTGAGACATTCAGTTACACAAACTATGTCTCTATGTGCCCGTCCTAATATGGGGTCCTGCCACCCCTTGCCCAGCCAAAAATTCAATATGCACACATTTTTACTTTTTTGCAAATAGGAAGTTTACAATCCTGATCCCTATTGTCAACATGTGCTATCTGCCATCAGGGGTGATCAATGGATGTGTTTTGGGGGTGCATCCCCTTCCTCAGTTCACCGACTTTTGATACGAGGAAGGGGTTGCACCCACAAAAGACGTACATGGATATCCCCTGATGGCAGATAGCACATGTTCACACACTGTGTGCATATTCAATTTTTGGCTGCTTTGTTACTCAAATAATTAGTAAAAATATAAAAACAAACATGTAAAAACAAATGTGTTTGGATGGCTTATTGAATTCTCCCCAAAACATCGAGAATGTCTTTAAATGTTTGTTCCATCACATGGATTCTTTGTTTAATTAGGTCCAGTTCCGTGCTACATTCCATCACTTGCTGGATGAGGCGGAGGGCACTGTCAGCAGAGAACGGTGTGCTATCCTTCACAACATTTCCATCCCCTAAAAACCATAAAAAAAAATTAATAAAACTCTGCAGGCCTACCTCGCTTACCTTAAGCTGTGGTGTCAGATACTGACCTGTTGTGGTGACCAGATCCACAACGTCATCCACCTCTCCTTCCTGCACTTCTCCTTCCTCCACCTCAACTTCCTGCACATCTTTCGGTTGTGGATCTTTGGGAGTTTGGGGTTGCTTGGAAGTTGTGGGGTGCATGTGCTCCCTGGAGTGTCCTCCTCCCAGTCTTCTCTCCCCTATGAGAATAAAACCAAAGGTCTATTTATCACACTGTAAAAATCTCATTTTTAAACTTAAAACAGGCTAAATTGTTTGGAAGTGGGGTACAAGTGTGTGTTTGTGCGGAATTTAAAGAAAAATGCATTCTTTATGACCCCAAATATGTTTATTATTCACATTTGGATGTAATTTTTTGGACATGGAGGCACCACAAATAAACTCTGATGCACCTGTGTGGGACACCCAAAAAAGGCGGGTCTGGTGGCCCACACTATAGTGCTCCAAAGTACAGATGTGGAAGCAGCTGCTGAGTGTCCTCTCCTTTACACTGATTAAAGTTTGCATTTCATTCTCCTTACAAACACATCATCTAGACTTAAAAATTATCCACAATACTTGATCAAAAATGGCAGATGTCTAATTACTTTTGGGGGTCTTAAATAAGCCAAAACCACGGATAGTGGCCGAACGAAGTGTCGGTAACGTAACGAACGATTACTGTGCCCAACCTAGTTCAAAATAATACATTTTGGAAGGGAGTCCAATATGCTTTAAAAAAAAAAAAAGTCAGTTTCTAAAAAGATTAATAGCAGAAAGGTCGTCATTTTACTTACTTTTAGCGAGCATCCTCTTTATGCTCCTCAACTGGTCTGGCTCCCTCAGTTTGAGGTCTGACCACCTCTTTCTGAGCTGCTCATTTGAGCGTTTCACCCCGAACTTCGCCCTCAGACTCTTCACAACTTTAGTGAGGATTTTGGCCTTCCTTCTATTTGGTTTGCTATACGGCCCATGCTTGGCATCATAATCAGCCTTGACCAAGATGTCCACCATCTCCGCCATCTCCGCCAAAGACATATTCGATGCCTTGAATCTCCTCCTTGATCGTGACGTGTCCTCGGTCTCCGGGCTTGTCTCCTCGCTAGTTGCGGAATTATCAGACACCTGCTGTAACTCCGCCATATCTGTCTGCGCGCCGAAAGAGAAGGGGCGGGGAAAAGATGTTAGTTAGAACGTCATGGGCGGGCGACGTGTGCGGAGCGACGTGTTCGAATTTGGACGCATGCGTGGTGTGTATATAGCAAACACACATGTGACTATAGTACGTTCGGTGTGCGGAGAGAGGAGTTCAAGTGACGGACGTGCGAACGAAGGTATGTGATTTTGTGAGACTTGTTAAAATTGTTGGCCTATACTGTCTTGAGATTGTTGGAGGATATATATGGTGACTAGGATGTGAAGGAGGTTAGACTGTTTGCCTCACATTATTTAAATATAATTTATTTTACTTGCAGATACAATATGAATGTATTTATTAGCGACAAAGAGTTCCTGGCGGAATTTATTGACCGGGTAAGGGAGCTGCCGGCTCTGTGGGAGACCAAAAACCCCATCCATAAAAAAAAAGGGGTGAGAAAAGCAGCGCTGGAGAAGCTGCTCCCATTTGTGCATACCAAGGTGCCCACAGCCACAGCAAAACAAGTGGACACTAAAATTGGGAGCTTGAGAGGTACCTACAGGACTGAACGCTCTAAGGTGCTGGCTTCTCAGAGGTCAGGAGCAGCAGCAGATGATGTTTATGTCCCGGTTTTGTGGTACTACAGCAGGATGTCCTTCCTGGATGACCACATTGAGCCAAGGCCATCACTCTCCACTCTTCCCCCCAGACTTCCCTGCAGCCAACCTGAGCCTTCTCTGGAGCAAGAGGAGGCAGCCATCCTGGATGATCCTGATTTGGCCATCTGGAGCCAGGTATAGTATTAACTGAAAATGTAGTGGGATAAAATTAATGTTTCCCAAATATGTCAGGATGAGAAACATACATTATTTTGTATTCAACAAGTGAAATCATGATCTGTAGACATTATTCTGCACTTAATTGTGTGGTAAATAGTCAAGCTGATGTAGTGGTAAATTTAAAGCAAGGATTTATGCATTTACATTCTAATTGCTTCCATCAGGATTACAAAGTTTGATGCAAAGATTAAACCAACATATTAAACTATGTTTCTTTTTCATACACAGGATGAAATCAGCCAGGAGGAGGGTCTGGAAACTGTCAGGCAGGAGGAGGAAGGGCCCAGTGGCAGCCAGGAGGTGGCAGGGCCCAGTGGCAGCCAGGAGGTGGCAGGGCCCAGTGGCAGCCAGGAGGTGGCAGGGCCCAGTGGCAGACAGGAGGTGGCAGGGCCCAGTGGCAGACAGGAGGTGGCAGGGCCCAGTGGCAGACAGGAGGTGGCAGGGCAAAGGAGAAGCACCAGATCCCAGGTGCCTCCCATCAGGCTTCACAAAAGAGGCAGGAGGGACAGGACCACCAGTGAGGCAGCAATGGCCCTTATTAAAGAGGCCCATGCCACCCTCAAGGAGCCCACATCCCCTGAAGAGGCCATTGCCGGCCTAGTGGAGGCTAAGTTCAAGGTGATGAGCATGGAGCAACGCCTCCTATGCGAACCCCTGCTCATCACCTTGCTCAACAAGGGGGTGATGGAGCAAATTACCCCCAATACCGCCATATGTGAGGTGGCCCAACTGACCCAACCTCAACCTCCACCTCCACCTTCCTCTTCTGCCCCACCCCCTTCTGCTACCCCTCCACCTTCTGCCCCACCCCCTTCTGCTACACCTCCACCTTCTTCTTCTGCCCCACCCCCTTCTGCTACACCTCCACCTTCTGCCCCACCCCCTTCTGCTACACCTCCACCTTCTGCTACACCTCCACCTTCTGCCCCACCCCCTTCTGCTACACCTCCACCTTCTGCCCCACCCCCTTCTGCTACACCTCCACCTTCTGCCCCACCCCCTTCTGCTACACCTCCACCTTCTGCCCCACCCCCTTCTGCTACACCTCCACCTTCTTCTTCTGCCCCACCCCCTTCTGCTACACCTCCACCTCCTCCTCCTGACAGGAGTACCCCTCCAGTGGGCCAGCCTCCAGCTAAACGAAGAAGGAAGGCTTCAGTAAAGGCTGCAGGGAAGGTTGCCAGGAAGAAGAGGAAGTGATGGCCTTGCTTCATTGTGGTCGGACAGAAGGCAGCCTGTTGTAGTACCACACACTTGGGACATATATCTCACCTGCTGCTGTTCCTGACCTCTGGGAGGCCAGCATCAGATTGTGTTCTGAAATGTGGGCCTTCTCAAGCTCCCAATTTTAGTGTCCACACAGGGTTGCTGTGTGCTCTGGGGTCCCTGGGATGCACAAATGGCAGCAGCTTCTCCAGCGCTGCCTTCTCTTTATTTAATTTATAAACATGAATAAATGTGTTTTTTGTTTAAGTTCATACTTGACTATGTGTATTTTTAAATAAAAAAAAACAAGCTTTGGAGTAAGCAGATACATTTGACTGACAATAAAAGGCACAGATATCACCCCCCCCCCCAAAAGAATAACTAAATCTGATTAGCTCAAAAACATGGTGTGAAATTTTAAAAATATAGATTAGAAAATTAAATGGGAGATCGCTATCAAAACATTGAGAAATTATAATTAACATCATTTTGAAAAATCTAACCATTTAAATTATTCCTAAAAACTTGCACGATATAATACACATAAATCTTCTTAAGAGCAGCATGAAAAAGGTTAAAAATAAGGCATAACTCTGTGTGAATATCAGCAGCAAAAGAAGGTCTCTCGTTTTGATTAATGTAACATTCTAACGAAGAATTCAATGCAGAACATTTAAACGATGAAATATTTATGAGCGTGACGAATGTGCTCTCTCCATTATGAAGGCTTGTTTTACCAGAAGATGCGCTCCCGTCTCATAGTTGCTTGTGAGCATGCGCGCTTTTGGAAGAGTCGTAAAAGCATACACACGAACCATTTTCTCGTCACAAAACAGGCCGACGAGAAACACGACGAGGAAATCTGGACTCCTGACGAGAAAATAGAGAGCAGGTTCTCTATTTTCTCGTCGAGATTCTCGTCAAGTTTCTCGTCGTAAAACCATACACACGAACGTTTTTCTAGACAAAAAAACTCTCGCGGCACTTTTCTTGACTGTTTACGACGAGAAAATCGGTCGTGTGTACGAGGCCTGAGTCATCTTCCAACAGCCACACCAAGGACTCTACCTGAGCTGCACTAAAAGGGGGTGTATAGTCATCGTCTCCACTGGAGGCATCAGACAGGGCCAACTCTGTACAGATACAGAGCAGATCTTGCACATCCTCAAACACAAAACTGCCCAGATCCACAAAAACATGGGCTATGCGGATGCATTCCAACAACTGCTCTCTAGTGTGTTCACTTAATGTTTGAGAACAAAACTCCCTGTCCTCTGTTGCTAGTAGCGAAAAATACAGAATATCGTCAAGCTGCATTTTTAAAGCAATAGCAGTGCCCAGACCCAATTCCCAAGTGCAGCCGATCTGCTTGAATGGCTCTGGTATTCTGTCACGGATGCCTAACACGGCATCCAGCACAGGGAACGCAGATCAGTGGGCTGCACTAAAGGAACTAGGCACAAGGTAAGTAAATATATATATATGAGTTTATTGAAAAGGATAATTCCTAAAACAATAAAGGCAACCAGCAAACAACCACAGTGACACACAAAACAACTCCCTACACCAACGTGAATACAGTTTAGAGATTAAAGCGTAAATGTAATCAAGCCAGGGTCATACACGAGAGATCAGTCCGATTGAACAGGGAGCCGGAAGGGACAACAGGAGGAAGGGATGAGTCTGCAAGACAGGGGTCCAGGGATGGATGCAGGGTTCAGGAACACAGGATACAAGGTACAGAGGCAGGGGTCCAGGGATGGATGCAGGGTTCAGGAACACAGGATACAAGGTAACAGATAACAGGTCACAAGGTTCAGGTTCAGGTTCAGGTTCAGGTTCAGGTTCAGGCATACAGGTCTGGGTTCCAAGACAATACCAGAGCAAATGCTTTAGTGTCTGCTGGGTATTTATACACATCTCCTGCAATCAGGCGTCACCTGAGACTGATTGCAGGAGGTGATTTCGGCTCCAGACAAATGGGAGACACCCGCTGGTGGCCACCAGAACTGCACCCTTTGGTGCTGAAAGCAATAGCACCACCAGCAGGTGACCCAGGCAATGACACTGATCATGACAGGGGTCGTCGGTGCTGTGAGGTTGAATGTTCCTGTATGTATGTGTGTGTGACTGGCTCTTATGTTTGTTTTTTGGGGGTACTTGTGTTATTGCAGTATGTATATGCACTCATTTAAACTTTGTGGACGATTCCATCTACAAGCTCAATTGTCAGACTGTACTGTTATTGATTTATTTTGTATTGTTTTTTGAAAATCTGAAAATAAACACCTTTAAAAAAAAAAAAAAAAAAAGTCTTCTTGTCCAACATTAGCACCTATTCTCAGCCGTGCTCTTTTAGGTGAATAGGTACAAAATCCTACCGGCACACTACAAAATCTCAAGGAAAGTCTTCCCAGAAGAGAGAAGCCTGGTATAGCCACAAAGAAGAGGACCAAATACATGACTGGCCATGCTTTTGGAATTCAACGTCCAACAAGCTTATATAGGTGCAAAGGTCAGCAGTCCACAACACTTGCCCACATAGTGTAGAATCACATAACACACAATCGGACCTGATTCTGTAATAAGAAACTGCACGCTTCCCAAAATCAGGAAAACATAATACTGGTGAAGGTTTGGATTTTGCCAAGTGACCAGTAGCTTACAGCAAAGTCATTTAGAATAGTGAAGGAATAGTATTATAGAAATAGAGATGAATGTGTAGCTTTCCTTTAATTTTCTATCTCTTATCACAAGACACCTAAACTGTTGCTGAACAGCTAAAAGAATCATGTCTTTATCGTTTTGTAAGTAGCTCACATGAATGATTTAGACATCTGCAGTCAGAATACACATGTGTCTTTGGTAGATACAGCACTCTGCAGCTTCGATGAAGAACATGGATAAGGCCTTAGTCATTTCTTTGATGTCAGCATATGTGTAATCCCACATTCGCAGAAATTTCCGCTTGCAAGATGTATATTAACATTTCGACCTTAAAGCCAACAGGGATAAAAGCGGATGAGGCTGTTATCTCTGGTAGTCTCCTCCGCCCCATGGACCACATTAGAAATTCATGAAGAGAAGGCAATGATGATGTTTCCAGTGTCCCTGTGAAGATCTAGGAAAGTACAGGTATCATATTCCAAAGCTGATCATCTGCTCCGGAAGACAAGGCCTTTGTTTGTTCAACACATGGCGTTGAGAATCAATTTACTGCTAAATTCGTAAGCACACATCGGCACGACAATTAGATATGGAAGGGTTGGACATAATATTCAGGGTTGGACATAATATTCAGTGTATCATGCTGTAGATCAGGGGTCTCAAACTGGCGGCCCTCCAGCTGTTGCGAAACTACAAGTCCCATGACTGAGGCATTGCAAGGCTGACAGTTACAAGCATGACTCCCACAGGCAGAGGCATGATGGGACTTGTAGTTTCACAACAGCTGGAGGGCCGCCAGTTTGAGAACCCTGCTGTAGATCATTCAGTCATGCTGCAGAAGATTGGTGGAATATTTGACTTTGCTACAGGAGCAGATAATATATACAATACTATGCAAAGGTTTTAGGCAGGTGTGAAAAAATGCTGTAAATAAGAATCCTTTCAGAAAGATAAATGTTCCTAGTTTTATTTTATCAATGAACAAAATGGAAAGTAAATGTACAGAAGAGAAATCCAAACCAAATCAATATTTGGTGTGATCGCCCTTTGCCTTCAAAACAGAATCAATTCTTCTAGGTACACTTGCACACACTTTTTGAAGGAACTCGGCAGGTAGGTTGTTTCAAAAATCTTGGAGAACTAACCACAGATCTCTGAAGGCATTAAAAGTTACCATGCCACAGATAGCAGAAATTATTAATTTAAAACCCAATTCCAGGTTATTAGCAACCCCCCACTAACTGCTGGTATGGAAAAAAAAAAAACAACTATCCCAATGCCCGTTTTATTTACCTGAAGCCGTGGTCACATAACTACCCCTCTTTCTGTTTATCTCTTGGGGTCATGCTTCAGGTGTTGTCATCACTGCTTGCAAAATGTGCACTTCTCCTATTGGTGGATGGCAACACTTGGAGCAGCAGGGTCCATGCTCATAGGCTCCAGAAGCAGAACTCGTGAGAGGGGACCAGTGCCCAGGAAGATAACGAGCAGGGAAAATGTCTGGCTCCCAGGGCAGGAAATTAGAGTTGGCTCATAGAGGAAACTGTGACTTTGATTCATTGCATTTCAGGATAGCTTGGGAAGACTCGGGAGTAAGGTAATTGATGCACAATGCACTATTTAAAGCATACTGTAGCTGCTGACTTTTCATATTAGGACACTTACCTGTCCTGGAGACCAGCGATGACGGCACCCCAGCCGATGTTTACATCGGCTGTCGTGTGCTGCCACCGCCATTGCTTGCGCCTTCACAGCCGTGTCCCTACTGCGCATGCACGAAGCGCGCTGCACTCTCACTGGCCCAGAAGCAGGGGAAGGAGGAGGGAGCCGAACTTGTGACGTACCACACTGAGGCAAGGTCCGACAGAAATAGGCACAGGTTCTGCCCCCCCCCCCCCCCCGAAAGTTGCCAATTGTGGCACAGGAGGGGAAGAATCAGATAAGCAAAAGTTTCACTTCTGGGTGGAACTCTGCTTTAAATTTCCTTTTTGCCTGAAGTTGGGCTTTAAAATAGAACCACACTTTTTTTTCTTTTACTGCCTATTAATATTTATAAGAAATAACAATGTTGATCCAGGGCATATCTAGTTACCTTTGGAGATCAGGAAAGGTTTTTTCCTCTTATGCCGCGTACACACGACCGGAAATTCCGACAAGAAAACCGTGAATTTTTTTCCGACTGAATTTTGGCTCAAACTTGTGTTGCATACACACGGTCACACAAATCTTGTCGGAAATTCCGAAGGTCAAGACCGCGGTGACGTACAAGACGTACGATGAGCCGAGATCAATGAAGTTCAATAGGCAGTTTGGCTCTTCTGCTTGATTCTGAGCATGTGTGTTTTTTTGCACGTCAGAATTGCATACAGACGATTGGAATTTCCGATCAGAAAAATAGAGATCCTGCTCTCAATCTTTTGTTGGCGGAAATTCCGACAGGAAATGTCCGATGGAGCCTACACACGGTCGAAATTTCCGACCAAAAGCTCACATCGGACATTTCTTGTTGGAATTTCCGATTGTGTGTACACGGCATTAGAGCACATTGGATAACACATTATAAGGGTATTTTGCCTTCCTCTTGATCAACTGTGAGTTTGGGGTTCTGAGGATGCAGATATTTATTTTCCAGACAACTTTATGGACATGTGTCTTTTTTTCCAACCCAACCATGTAATTATGTAACTTTTAAATCACATTAAACAGTTCATTTCCCACCGGGTCTTCTCTGTTCTTTTTAGATATTTCTTGGCTTCTGTGCAAAAGCTATGAAGATTCTACTAGATCAGGGGTCTCCAAACAAAGGGCCGGTTTACGGTCTTTCAGATTTTAGGGGGGGCAGGAGTGGCCAGTGGAAGTAGACAATGCCCCAGTATCAGTGGTAGTAAAAAAATTACATTGTGCTTGTAGTCAGTAGAAGGAGGAATAGTGCCCCATTATTAGTACTAGTGGGAGGAATAGTGCCCCATTATTAGTACTAGTGGGAGGAATAGCGCCCCGTTGCTGGTGTCAGTGGGAGGAATAGCGTCCCATCACTGGTGTCAGTGGGAGGAATCGTGTCCCATCACTGGTGTCAGTGGGAGGAATCGTGTCCCATCACTGGTGTCAGTGGGAGGAATCGTGTCCCATCACTGGTGTCAGTGGGAGGAATCGTGTCCCATCACTGGTGTCAGTGGGAGGAATCGTGTCCCATCACTGGTGTCAGTGGGAGGAATCGTGTCCCATCACTGGTGTCAGTGGGAGGAATCGTGTCCCATCACTGGTGTCAGTGGGAGGAATCGTGTCCCATCACTGGTGTCAGTGGGAGGAATCGTGTCCCATCACTGGTGTCAGTGGGAGGAATCGTGTCCCATCACTGGTGTCAGTGGGAGGAATCGTGTCCCATCACTGGTGTCTGTGGGAGGAATAGTGTCCCATCACTGGTGTCTGTGGGAGGAATAGTGTCCCATCACTGGTGACAGTGAGATGAATAGTGTCCCATCATTGGTGTCAGTGAGATGAATAGTGTCCCATCACTGGTGTCAGTGAGATGAATAGTGTCCCATCACTGGTGTCAGTGGGATGAATAGTGTCCCATCACTGGTGTCAGTTGGAGGAAAAATGACCCATTGTTGGTGTCAGTGAAAGGAATGGTTCCCAAGTGATGGTGTCAGTGAAAGGAATGGTGCCCCCTTGTTGGTGTCAGTGAAAGGAATAGTGGGCAAAGCTGATAAAGGCAATCAAAGGGCCACATTCAGCTCATGGGCCACAGTTTGGAATCTACTGCACTAGATCATGGGTGACATGGAAATCTTGTAATCATAAATCAGCACATTCTGCTTAAGTCCTCAAGCTTCACCAACAGTAGCACTGGAGAAGCAGCATTAGCCATTACTATACTATATTTATGCGGTAATCCAGGCAGCATGGCTATCAACAATTGTCAAGGTAATGTTGAGGACTAAGAGTAGATTTCCCAGCAGGTACTCTGCCTATCTCTGTCTGCCTGTAAAGTAAGGCCCCTTTCCCACTGGGGCAGGCAGGTGCGGTGGCGGTATAGCAGCGCGATTTTCAGGGCTGCTATACCGTCGTTATTACCGCGGTATGCGGTCGCTAGGGGGGTTAATTTAACCCCCGCTAGCGGCCGAAAAAGGGTTAATACCGCCCGCAAACCGCGGCTATTGCCGCGGTTTGCGGGCGGTATTACCGCGCTGTCCCATTGATTTCAATGGGAGACCGCGGTAAAGGAGCGGTAAACACACACCTCCTTTACCGCTGTAAAGAAGCGGCTAGCAGGACTTTTGGAGCGGTCCTGCTAGCGCACCACTTCAGTGTGAAAGCCTTCGGGCTTTCACATTGAAGGCACAGGGCAGGATTTTTTCATGCGGTATAACAGCGCTATTATTAGCGCTAAACCGCATGAAAAACGCCCCAGTGTGAAAGGGGCCTAAGTTGCTTGGTGAAGTGTAATTTTAAGATGGTATGGTCCACACGGGTCCTGAAATCTACAGCAGAAGCATAGGCGTGCGCACAGGGTGTGCCAGGTGTGCCCAGGCACACCCTAATCACCCTGTGCAGAACAGATTCCCCTTACTGATCTGGCTCCCCCTCCTTCCCCCCACAGCACTTCCGGCTTCCGTCCTCTTCCACCGGTTGTTGCTGTGGATGTTTTAGGATGAGTGGGGGAAGGGGCCAGTAAATATGCCATTTACCGGCCCCTTCCCTTTCTGAATGAACATCGTAAGTGATCGGTAGAGTGTGTTCGAGCTTTGGGGTGCACACCCTAATGCCAAAGGCTGCGCACACCTATGAGCAGAAGTGCAATGGTGTCAAGAAAAGGGGAGGAGACAAAATTGGTTGGCAGCAGGCCTGGACAATAATTCATCACTGGTCAATCATTACTCAAAAAAGTGCAGTGGAGTGTAAGGTGATGGTGGACTTAAGTATATGAAAGAGGTTGTTATGGGGGTTTTATGTGTTTATATTATGAATAGGGGGATGAGTGGTTATCATTACCCAGCTTTAAATGAACACAATTGTGCAGGCTGACTTACTAAAAGATTTATTTTTGCCCCTCTACCGCTTTTTAATTTTGCTTATAGTAAAACTAAACAAATAATTTTACCTTATGTTAGTTTTTATATTGTGAGAGCTGCGGATCATTTTCCACATTAAAAGAATGGAGTGCATCTATTTCCGAGACAGACTAGTCCCCAAGGTCATTGACTTTGTTATTTAATACTCTCTATGCTAGTTGTACAATGCCCACAAACATGGCTACCAATGACTTTCACACTCTGCTGACTGATGGCTGATCTCATAAAGGGGTTACCCACAGTTCAGTTTTTATTCATTAACAACTTGTTAAGCTGCCCTGTATCTACTGCTATTGTGAGGTGCGACAAGCAACACAGGTCCTTGTGAGCGCTATGTCTGACAAGAGAGGAAACCGCAGATATAAACACTGCCAACCAATACACATACTGGTAAAATGCTAATACAGAATCCTTCGTAATTCTAACCAAGTGTTTGTAAAATATGCTACACAATACGGAAGCTTACGGGTTTATTTTTAATTGCATTCAATGGCATTAGTCATACAGTGCTGTTATTTTGTGAGGTAAATTAACATACAAGAGGATGGTAGAGACACAAAGGTTTCTTTTAGGGCCACAAGAGCATTTGGATTGATAGCTGGAGTTCAGGCAGATACAAAAGACCTACTGTAAATTAAAGGACAACAGTACCTTTGGTCAAGTTGTTCTTTTATGAATGCGACCTCCCTGCTGAGTGCAGCCCACCCAAACCTATATTCACCTTCCTCCCTGATCCACGGATCTTCAATGTGGAACCCCACTAAGTGCTACACTAAGTGCCTTACTTCTGAAAATAATCTCGCTGCGTTGTCTTCAGCCTGCATATGCACCCTATCTCCCTATTTCTTTCCTAGTGGGATAGCCATACTCATGGTGGCCTCCAGAGTATACAAAGGACTGAAAGAGACCATGGAACATGTACACATGCTGATTGCTGAAGAGAAATCAACAAGAATATTTTCAAAAGCAAGGCTGTCCAGTACCTGGCAGGGTATGAAGTAAAGATCACTGGCTGAACAACGGGAGGGGGCTGCATTCATTTAAAGTGGGGTGCTGCATTTATTAAAGGACAGCAGCTTGTTGTAAAATACCTGTTGTTTTTACATACCTCAATAGCTCAAGGAGAAATGTTCACACATAATTACTATTTCAAACACGCTGTAGATCAGGGAGCAGGAGAACAGGGAGATTAACAATCCTAGAAGCGTCAGACTAGGCCATTGCAAGACATTTACTGTAAATGTTTTAAATACTAATAGTAGCAACCTAAGTTACTAAAGTGAACATAAATTATAAATGTAATGAATCCTTCGCAAGAAGTATTGTGCAATATTCCAGAAACAATGCTTGAAGACAATCCAGTGCAAATAATAATAAAATGAGATTTTCTTGTGAAAAAAAATATTATAATGAGATAAGTATATCTTCAATACAGTGCAAATGATGAATAAACGTGATAAATTTCTCTTCAATAAATAAAGTGCAATTGCTCCAAAATGGCAATACAATGAATAAATGTGAACGTGTCTAGTCATAAAGTACATAAATAAAGTGCTTTGTGCAAGACAGCAGGAAAATGCAATTCATCCAAATGTTTCCACCATCCGCTGTGCGCTAGTGGTTTGCCCCAGCCTCTTAAAATTTGCGCTGTTCAGCGTCACAAACAAAAGAACTTTTGTCCCGTGTCCTGCTGCTGCATCCATTGACACAGACAGCAGGACTCGGCCCTGCCCCACGCGTCATTGGATTTGATTGACAGCAGCAGCCAATGGCTCCTGCTGCTATCAATCTATCCAATGAGGACCCGAGACTCTGGCTGGAGCTGGTGTGCTCGTCCCCTTCGCTGGAAAGATCAGGCTCAGGTAAGTAAAAAGGGGGGCTCTGGGGGGCCGTTGCATCACCGGAGGTTTTTCCCCTTAATGCATAGAATGCATTAAGGGGGAAAACCTTGAGGGTTTACAACCCCTTTAAGCCAAATGTACAGTTGTGCTCAAAAGTTTGCATACCCTTTGGAGAACTGGTAATATACATACCATTTTTAGGGAAAACATGAGTGAGCAGGCAAAACCTATTTCTTGTATTTCTTGTGGGATTCCTATTCAACTGTAGGTTATAACAGAATGAGACAAACATAAAACAAAACATGGCGACAAGTTTACAAATGAAATTACCCCTGTTCAAAAGTCTGTATACCCTTAGTTCTTAACACTGTGTATTGCCCCCTTTAGCATCAATGACAACGTGCAGTCTTTTGTAATAGCTGTCTATGAGGCCCTGATTTCTTGCAGGTGGTATAGCTTCCCATTTGTCTTGGCAAAATGCCTGCAGGTCATGCAAAGTCTTTGGTTGTCTTCCATGAACCACACATTTGCTATCTCCCCAGAGTGGATCGATGATTATAAGTTTAGGAAACTGTGATGGTGACTCCAGAACCTTCATCTTTTTCTGCTGAAATCACTGGAGGGTCTACTTGACCTTGTGCTTAAGGTCATTGTTGTGCTGGAAAGTCCAAGAGCATCCCATGCGCAGCTTTCGTGCAAAAGAATGCAAATTGTCTGTCATCTTTTTAAAGTTCTATTGCCTTGTTACACTGGTCTTTTGACAGTTCGTTTTTGCTCCCCATGGCTCAGTATCTAGCCTGCTCAGTGCATCCATGTGAGAGCTAACAAATTCATTGACTATTTATACACAGATACTAGCAATTTAAAAAGCCACAGATGTGGAAAATTAAGCTTTAATTACTATTTTAAGTTGTGTCACCTTGAGCGTCTGTACCAAGGCCAAACATTCCAGGGGATAGAAACTTTTATTCAGGGTCATTTGGGTGATTTTGGTTATCATTATGATGTAAAAAAGAGCCAAACAACTACAGTGGGTACGGAAAGTATTCAGACCCCCTTAAATTTTTCACTCTTTGTTATATTGCAGCCATTTGCTAAAATCATTTAAGTTCATTTTTTTCCTCATTAATGTACACACAGCACCCCATATTGACAGAAAAAAACAGAATTGTTGACATTTTTGCAGATTTATTAAAAAAGAAAAAACTGAAATATTACATGGTCCTAAGTATTCAGACCCTTTGCTGTGACACTCATATATTTAACTCAGGTGTTGTCCATTTCTTCTGATCATCCTTTAGATCAGGGGTCTCAAACTGGTGGCCCTCCAGCTGTTGCAGAACGACAATTCCCATGAGGCATTGCGAGGCTAATCCCATAGGCAGAGGCATGATGGGACTTGTAGTTCTGCAACAGCTGGAGGGCCGCAGGTTTGAGACCCCTGCTTTAGATGGTTCTACACCTTCATTTGAGTCCAGCTGTGTTTGATTATACTGATTGGACTGGATTAGGAAAGCCACACACCTGTCTATATAAGACCTTACAGCTCACAGTGCATGTCAGAGCAAATGAGAATCATGAGGTCAAAGGAACTGCCTGTAGAGCTCAGAGACAGTATTGTAAGCAAGGCACAGATCTGGCCAAGGTTACAAAAAAAATTCTATTGCACTTAAGGTTCCTAAGAGCACAGTGGCCTCCATAATCCTTAAATGGGAGATGTTTGGGACGACAAGAACCCTTCCTAGAGCTGGCAGTCCGGCCAAACTGAGCTATCGGGGGAGAAGAGCCTTGGTGAGAGAGGTAAAGAAGAACCAAAAGATCACTGTGGCTGAGCTCTAGAGATGCAGTCGGGAGATGGGAGAAAGTTGTAGAAAGTCAACCATCACTGCAGCCCTCCACCAGTCGGGGCTTTATGGCAGAGTGGCCCGACGGAAGCCTCTCCTCAGTGCAAGACACATGACAGCCCGCATGGAGTTTGCTAAAAAACACCTGAAGGACTCCAAGATGGTGAGAAAAAAGATTCTCTGGTCTGATGAGACCAAGATAGAACTTTTTGGCCTTAATTCTAAGTGGTATGTGTGGAGAAAACCAGGCACTGCTCATCACCTGTCCAATACATGCTGTGGGGGTGTTTTTCAGCTGCAGGGACAGGACGACTGGTTGCAATCGAGGGAAAGATGAATGCGGCCAAGTACAGGGATATCCTGGATGAAAACCCTCTCCAGAGTGCTCAGGACCTCAGACTGGGCTAAAGGTTTACCTTCCAACAAGACAATGACCCTAAGCACACAGCTAAAATAACGAAGGAGTGGCTTCACAACAACTCCGTGACTGTTCTTGAATGGCCCAGCCAGAGCCCTGACTTAAACCCAATTGAGCATCTCTGGAGAGACCTAAAAATGGCCGTCCACCAACGTTTACCATCCAACCTGACAGAACTGGAGAGGATCTGCAAGGAGGAATGGCAGAGGATCCCCAAATCCAGGTGTGAAAAACTTGTTGCATCTTTCCCAAAAAGACTCATTCATGGCTGTATTAGATCAAAAGGGTGCAAATACTAAATACTGAGCAAAGGGTCTGAATACTTAGGACCATGTGATATTTCACTTTTTCTTTTTTAACCTCCCTGGCGGTATGATTCTGTCAGATTTTAGGTACTGAAAGCGGTACCATTATTCTGCATGGAAATTTGGCGTTTTATATTGCAGGCCTGTAATTCTTAGGCTCCATGTACACAGAAGCTCAAAAACGGTCGTTTTTAAAGCAGCAGAAAAAGCTAGCTTTTATCAGCGTTTTTTTTACTAGCTTTTATTAGCGTTTTTTAGCTTTAAAAAAAAAAAAAAAAAAAAAAAATTTTCAATGGACCAAAAATTGCTAAAAAACGCTCGCGGCCAGCGTTTTTGAGCGTTTATGAGCGTTTTTTCGGCGTTTTTCGCGTTTTTTTCTGCCGAAAAACGGCACTTTGAACGCAAATTTCTTGCGTTCAGAAAAAAGCCCATTAACTCCACTGCTCATTAAAGCTAAAAAACGTTATGTGTACATGAACACATAGGCTAACATAGAGTGCAGTTAATGGGCTTTTTAAAAAAAAGGCAAAATGCCCATTAACTGCAGTTTATCAGCTTCTGTGTACATGGAGCCTTAGGAATAACTCACTTAAATCTGTCCAAACCAGAGTCTAGTAGACATCCCAGGTATGATAAAGTTCAAAAAACAAAATCATAAATTATAATATAATAAATAACTATAAAATAATTATAACAAATAATAATATAATAATAATAATAAAAGTGTTTTTCAGTGTTTGACGAATTTTCCCACAAATCGCTATCGCTCAATTCTGCGAGTGATTCTAATTTATTATCGCTGTTTTCTAGCTGGTCTAAAACCACTTTTGACGTAAAGGGACACTTTTTGGTTGCTATGGACAATCTCCAAATTCCAGGCAGAAAGAACAGTTTTTATTATATAAAAGTGCATGCAGTACACTGGACAAACCACTAGGGACAAAGGGGGTGTGTAATTATTTTATACAGTACTGTAATCTGTAAGATTACAGTGTACTGTGTGTTAACTTTTTTGAATTTGGCGTCGTAACGTCGCAGGGAACGGAGCTCAACGGCACTCGGTAGTGTGTGAATCGACCGAGGAGACACGGCTCGATCACACAGCGGAGAGGCATCGCAGGATCCAGGGGACAAGGTAAGTAACTCTGCCTGGATCACTGCGATGCAATCCCGAGTCTGGCTCGGGAATACCGCCAGGGGGGTTAATAAATCTGCAAAAATTTCAACAATTCTGTGTTTTTCTGTCAATATGGCGTGCGGTGTGTACATTAATGAGGAAAAAAAAAATGAACTTAAATGATTTTAGCAGATGGCTGCAATATAACAAAGAGTGAAAAATTTAAGGGGGTCTGAATACTTTCCGTACCCACTGTATATGATAATAAACGGCTTTATATGATCACTATCCCTAAATAAAAGATAGTTTTTTGGCATGATCAGTCATATTTTCATTAACCACTTGGCGCCCGCGCTATAGCCGAAAGATGGCTACAGCGCGGGCTTAAAGTGGTTGTAAACCCACTTTGACAACATGCACCTACAGGTAAGCCTAGATTAAGGCTTACCTGTAGGTGCATGAAATATCTCCTTAACCTACACGGTTAAGGAGATATTTGCTGAAAAACACAGCACCGATGACGTCACACGTATTCGCACTAGCGGGCCGGCATCATTGCCGGTTTTCTGAATGGGATCTTGCCGGCCTGAGCACGCATGCGTGTGACATCATCGTCGCTCCGGCCAATCACAGAGCCGGAGCCGCGATAACAGGAAGAAGCTCCGAGCGGACATGGCGGCGGCGGAGAACGAGGAGGACTTTGGGGGCTTCGATTTCAGGCAAGTGCCACATAATGAGCTAGTATGCTATGCATACTAGCTCATTATGCTTGCAGGGGTATTTTTAATTTAAAAAGTTGTGGAGGGTTTACTTCCTCTTTAAAATGCTGGGAGGGCGTACATGGGACGCCAAGTCCTCTGGACTCGGCTGATCATACATTGGGTAAAGGGCCAATCACAGCGGGCCCTTTTACACGTGATCAGCTTTCAGCCAATGACAGCTGATCATGGAATTAAACAGAAATTGGTTACCTGCTTTTTTTTTCCCCCTTCATGCTGACAGCCGTTAACCTAGTGCCCACCAGCTCTGCTAATCATTACCCTTCAGTGCTGCCAATCAGTGCCCACCAGTGCCACCTATTAGTGCCCATCACTGCTGCCAATCAGTGCCTCATCACCAGTAGCACTTATCAGTGCCGCCCATCAGTGCCACCGATCAGTGTCTCCTGATCAGTGCCGCCTCATCAGTGCCCATCAGTGCCACCTATCAGTGCAGCCTCATCAGTGCAGCCTCATCAGCGCACATCAGTGAAGGTGAAAAATTACCTGTATGCAAAATTTTCTAACAAAATATGAAAACGTTTTTTATTTTTTTTCAAACTGTTCGGTCTTTTTTTTTTGTTTGTTTAGAAAAAAAAAAAAAAAAAAAAAAAAAAACACAACAACAACAGTGGTGATTAAATACCACCAAAAAATTGGCCTGGGCAGAAAGGGGGTTTAAGTGCCCAGTAAGCAAGTGGTTTATGCCCAAATGTAATGATTTATGCCATAATAATCATTATTTTAGGCTATATGGTTATTTTTAGCTATCACTGATGAAAACAACTGTTGCCGTGACGTATGACAATTATTATAGCTTAGTCATTAGGGCCTAATGTTTCCTGTGCTGTTCTATGACAAGGCTTTGAACCCTCAAACAAATAAGTTCATCAGTGGAACATGCTTAGTAAAACTTCTGAAGGTCTTTTCTTTCAATTTCAATATTCGCTGCACATTTCTTAGGAAAAATACAAAAGGTACGCATAAAAGAATACCTACCGATTCTGATTGGCTGCTGCTGCTATGTTCTGAAAGAACATCTTGGATTTCTGCCTCATCAGCCATGATACGTCAGATGGAGCTTATATCTAAGACAACCGAATGTTCTCTGTACAAAGAGAGGAAATATTGTATCACGTGCCTGAAAGCCACAAAGTAATAACAATTATACAAGCTGTGCCATTTGCCATTTTCAAATCACTAATAGCAGGACATGAAAAGCCAGATATTAGAGCGGACATATAGAATTGTAGGGAAGAGAAGAGCCTGTGATAGCAATGGCAATAGTTTTGCATTCCTTTTGGGCTGTTCAATATTGGATACAGGATGCTTTTGTAAATGTACAGTACTTAACATTTTTGTTTAAAGTGGAACTGAATTAAAAAAAGTAAAGCTTTGCTGTGTTAACCACTTCAGCCCCGGACCATTTGGCTGGCCAAAGACCAGAGCACTTTTTACGATTCGGCACTGCGTCGCTTTAACTGACAATTGCGCGGTCGTGCGACGTGGCTCCCAAACAAAAATTGACCTCCTTTTTTTTCCACAAATAGAGCTTTCTTTTGGTGGCATTTGATCACCTCTGTGGTTTTTATTTTTTGTGCTTTAAACAAAAATAGAGCGGCAATTTTGAAAAAAAAGCAATATTTTGTACTTTTTGCTAAAATAAATATCCCCATTTTTTTTTTTTAAAAAGTAAATATTTTTTCAGTTTAGGCCGATACGTATTCTACATATTTTTGGTAAAAAAAAAAAAAAAAAAAATCACAATAAGCGTATATTGATTGGTTTGCGCAAAAGTTATAGCGTCTATAACAAAGGGGTTAGTTTTATGGCATTTTTATTATTATTTTTTATACTAGTAATGGCGGCGATCTGTGATTTTTATCGTGACTGCGACTTTATGGCGGACATATCGGACACTTTTGACACATTTTTGGGATCATTGTCATTTTTACAGCGAACAGTGCTATAAAATGCACAGATTACTGTAAAAAATGACACTGGCAGTGAAGGGGTTAACCACTAGGGGGCGATGAAGGGGTTAAGTGTGTTCTAGAGAGTGATTCTAACTGTTAGGGGGAGGAGCTACCAGTGACACATCATCGATCACTGTTCCCGATCACAGGGAACAGGATCCCTGACGTGTCACGAGGCAGAACAGGGGAATGCCTTGTTTACAAAAGGCATCCCCCTGTTCTGCCTTTGCCGACCGCAATCGCGGGCCGCCCGGGAACATCGAGTTTCCGTGACCCATGGGCGCACTCACGAGACACGGTACGTCCATAAGCCTGCCTGTGCCATTGTGTCGACGTACATTGTCGTGCGGCGGTCGGCAAGTGGTTAAAGAGGACATCTAGAAGAAGTGTTCATTGTGTTTAAGCAGCTTTCCCTGGGGGCACCCGATGAAGAGGATGGGCCTGGAGCGCCGACATATGATCGGGGCTGCTCTGTACAAAACCATTGCACAGAGCAGGTAAGTATAGGCATGTTTGTTATTCTCATAAAAACAAAAACAAAGCTTTATAACTACTTTAAGGAATATCACCTTATTCCAGGCTCTCTCGCGAAGTCTGGCCATACACAGTTCGAACCTCAGCCGATTCAGTAGGAACCGGCCGAGATTCGAACCGTTATTGGGCAGGCTTAATGTACCAAGTTGATCGATCGATCAGCTTAGGTACAACCAGCCTGCCGAGGTCTCTTAGGATTAGTGATAATCACTGTGAAAGTGGTAAAGTGCGGCACTCAAAGTAGTGGTATATGTGACCAAAACGTATAAAGTGTCCTCCATATTGAATGGATCTATACAACCAATGTGCTAAATAGATAACATTATTATACTAATCTGTAATTTTGTGTAACTAAATGAGCGAAGGTAAATAAAACCTGTGAATTGGACACCAAAAAGGCGGAAGCCAATTGGGCAAATGAACAAATAATTGTACAGTCCAGATAACAATATTGCTTGTAGTGTTCAAATGATTATAGGTGAGAAAATGATCTCTGTACTATAAAATCATTACAAAAACAATAAGAACACCATCAGTGATAATGAACCAAATAAACTGGTGATAATGAAATAAATACAAAGTCCAAGTGTTCCACAGTGATATAAGTGATAAAATATATAGTTGTCTGCAGGTAATCCACCACCGTGATGATCAAAGGCTTACCAGACGAGTTGGACAGCACAGCTTCCAATATAAACCAGGCAGGGATGTTTCACAACTTTGACATCAATGAGTATCCACCATAGATTAAGCCACGGTACTTCATATACAAATCCTCCCAATGTATCATATGATAAAAGGAGGAAAATTGGGCCAGATAGTGTGATTCCGTTTAAAATTAGAACATTTAATGTTAAAATATAAAATGGTCACTCACATTTGAGAAGACATATAAAAGCATATAAGATCAAAATGACGCAGTGGTATCAGCAGAGCCCTTCCCTAATAAGGCATCTTCTGGGATAATCACTGCCTTCTCCTAGCGGGGACGGCTTCCCCCACCCTCCCCGCCGGGAGAAGACAATGACCTGGCCGGAGGGATTCCAGCATCAACACTGTCTGTGTTGATGGGGGGATTGAGCAAATTGCTTTCCTTCGCCCGTGTATGGCTGGCCTAAGCCCATAAGACTGATAAAGTCAAACAATATGATATAGAATAATAGTAAACAAAGTGAACCAAAGAAGACATAGTATTATCATAGTATTGGTGTGGGCACAATCTAATTGTACAGAGCTAGACTGGTCAGTGTCAGTGTTCTTCAAGGTGGCATCATTCAACCCACTGACTGTGAACCAAGGCTATTAATCCAAAAACTACTGTTAAAGTGGTTGTAAACCCCCTTTTTTTTTTTTTTGACTAACCTGCAAGACAAAGCTATAATGAGCTAGTATGACTAGCATACTAGCTCATTATGTACCACTTACCTTCGATCGGGGCCCCCGAAGTCTTCCGTGTCCCTCCTCTAGCCGCATCCATCGCTGCGGCGATAGCCGGAATGTTACTTCCGGGTATCGCCGCTGCAGCCAATCACAGCGCCGCTCCGGCGCTGTGATTGGCCGGAGCGGAGAAGACGTGACTCCGCGCATGCGCGCGTGAGCTGTCGAATTCGGCTACGTCGTCGAATGTTGCGACCTAGCCGAATTTGTGAATGGGGTGACGTCAGCGTCGCCGCATTTACATACAAATATCTCCTTAACCGTGTAGGTTAAGGAGATATTTCTTGCACCTACAGGTAAGCCTTAATCTAGGCTTACCTGTAGGGCTTTGTTTAAAAAGTGGGTTTACAACCACTTTAACAGATATTACAGAAAGTCACTCACTAAAGGCGGCCATACACTGTTCGAATTTCGAAAGAATTTTCTTTCGAAAATTGTATCAAAGAATTTTCGTACGAATTTCGCACCGTTAGTGGGCTGCAGCAACAGCTGATTTCCGTGCGGCAATCAAATTTGAGGAATCCGACATGTTGGAATTTTTTTGAAAAACAAACGATTTTCTGATAAATGATGGGAGAATCGTGTGAGAAATTTAATAGAAAAAAAAATGTGCATGTGCAAGAAAAGAATATTCCCGGAGAGAAAAGGATATTCCCGGAGAGAAAAGAATATTCCCGGCAACATGAAGGTTTGGTCGGCCGAATTTCGAAAATCAATGGTGGCATCATCGGATCACAAAAAAACGAACTTTCTGATTTTGACAAGAAAATTTGTTCGAAATTCGACCGTGTATGGCCTGCTTTAGCACCTTCTCCACCCATTAAAAACATTTCATTTGTTTTCACTGAATGAAAGGAATTAATGCCTGCAATTGCTGGCAAAGGATGCCAATTTGACATGTCAAATCGCATGTCAAATCCCACCAGTGTGAACCAGGGCTAAAGTTAGGTGTAATCATGGTCAGGTGCCCACATACCTTTTGCCACATAGTTTATCTTACAGGTGCAAACACTGACATGTCCTAATAACAAAGGAAACATTATTCACAGAAACCAAGGGGATTTCCAGCAAAGATCATGAGATGCATTTCCTGCTAATTTGCTGTCAAGTAAATACTAGTAACTAAGCAATTATAATAATTACTGGATGACATGCTTATTTCAAACTGATGGGCATGCAAAATGCAGGGTGTTGCTGCTAAATTAGCAACAGGGTAACATCTATCTGATTGTATAAAAGTGATTGCACCAAAATTATAACAACAATCTATGCAAATCTAACAAGGGACCAATTTCGAAATTAGGAAATGTGACACTCACCAAATATTCACTGCAGGTGAATCTTCCTGGTGCATGTGTTTTAAAGCACAGCTAATGATTTATTGTTTGGCTTCTACAACACATACAAATCACTCGTCTGTGCACTTGCAGGATTAAAACTGATGTTAAATCTGTTGATATCGTGCCTTCCCTGGTTCCTGCCTTCTCCCCTCATCAATATGCTAATGATATTATTTAATAAAACCTTTCCGTTTTTATTACATACCTTATTGTAAAAGCAGTGATGTCACTGGGTCTTCACGCTTCTCTATGCAATGCAGGCAGATCATGGCTGAAAGGAGGGGCCTCAATACTCCTCTCAGGAGCCCTCGGGCTCTAATGCAAGCAAAGGGCTGGTTCTTGGGAGGAATTATGTAAATTCTTTTACATTTTCCTTGCACATGATTGGGTCTTCTTTGCACCGTGAAGTTCAACTCAGCCAATGCACAAACACTTTATCTCAAGCTTATTATCCAGCTCTAAACAATGCATGCTGCCTGAAATTATTTCATCTACTAATCACTCAGAAATATCATTTAATTTAAAGGGACCCTGTCACTAGACCATTCATTTCACCAATAATCTTCCTGTAAGATTACAGGTCCTTCTCAAAAAATTAGCATATTGTGATAAAGTTCATTATTTTCTGTAATGTACTGATAAACATTAGACTTTCATATATTTTAGATTCATTACACACAACTGAAGTAGTTCAAGCCTTTTCTTGTTTTAATATTGATGATTTTGGCATACAGCTCATGAAAACCCAAAAATCCTATCTCAAAAAATTAGCATATTTCATCCGACCAATAAAAGAAAAGTGTTTTTAATACAAAAAAGTCAACCTTCAAATAATTATGTTCAGTTATGCACTCAATACTTGGTCGGGAATCCTTTTGCAGAAATGACTGCTTCAATGCGGCGTGGCATGGAGGCAACCAGCCTGTGGCACTGCTGAGGTGTTATGGAGGCCCAGGATGCTTCGATAGCGGCCTTAACCACTTAACGACCGCCCACCGCCGATTTACGTCGGCAGAATGGCACGGACAGGCAGAATCACGTAGATCTACGTGATCGCCTTTGTGCAGTTGGGGGGTCCATCCGGACCCCCCTTCACTGCAGTGAGCGGCCGTTAAGTGTTCGGGAGCGATCAGGCATGAGGGGGCGGCCGCTCGATTCCGCCCCCCCCCCTCGCGATCGCTCCCGGCCAATGAAATTGCTTCCTCCGCCATGTGATGTAAACACAGGCTGGAGGAAGTGATATCATCTCCCTCGCCGCGGTCTTTTCGTTCCCGGCGCCGAGGAGTGAAGACAGAGGTTAGTGCTCCAACAGTCCACTGACACGTAGGTACACATAGGCACACAAATCACCCCCCAGTCACCCCCAGATCACCCCCCAGGTCACCCCAAAGCCCCCAATCACAGTGTCACTGATTGCAGTGATCATTTATTTTACTGATCACTGCATTTAGTGTCATCTGTGATTGTAAAAAGTTGCAGGGCAGTTAGGATTAGGCCCCTTTAGGTCCAGGGTAGCCCCCTAACCCCCCCTACTAAAGGTTTAACCCCTTGATCACCCCCCAGGTAACCCTTTCACCCCCTAACTTCAGCGTCACTAAGCGATTGTTTTTCCGATCGCTGTATTCGTGTCGCTGGTGTTTTAGATAGGCAGTTATTTTTTTTTTAGGTTCGCCGCAGGTTTTTATTGGTGTCAGGTACCCCCATATTTAACCTAATAAAGGTTTTAACCCCCTGATTGCCCCTAGTTAACCCTTTCACCAGTGATCACCATATAAAGGTTACGGGTGACGCTGGTTGATTAGTTTGCTTTTTATAGCATCAGGGCACCCGCCGTATATAACCCAATAAAGGTTTAACCCCCCTGATCGCCCGGCGGGTGAGATCAATTAGGTTTTAGCGCCAGAGAGGGTCTGCGTCGCCCCAGGCAGTGTTAGGTTAGTGCCAGTAACGCTAACACCCACGCGCAAAGCATACACCCCCCTTAGTGGTATAGTATCTGATCAGATCTATACTAGCATCCCCAGCGGTTTAGGGTTCCCAAAAACGCAGTGTTAGCGGGATCAGCCCAGATACCTGCTAGTACCTGCGTTTAGCCCCTCCGCCCAGCCCAGCCCAGCCCACCCAAGTGCAGTATCGATCGATCACTGTCACTTACCAAACACAACACACATAACTGCAGCGTTCGCAGAGACAGGCCTGATCCCTGCGATCGCTAACAGTTTTTTTGTAGCGTTTGATATATTTGCTGACGACAGTCAGGTGCTTTTTTTCCTGTGAATCTTACTAGTGTACCCCTAAATTTAGAGCCCAAAATGGCAAGACGAAGGTACACTAGTAAAGAGGCCTACGAGATTCTGAGCATGACAGATAGTGAAGAGGAGGTCACGTATCTGTCAGATTCAGGCTCAGAATATCTTCCCGTAGAAGACAGTGACGTCAGCGGCCCCACGTCAGATAGCTCTGACGACGAAGTTGAGGTCCCTGCTAAGGTCAGGCGTACCCGATCCCGATCTTCTGAGGTTGTTGAGGAGCAAGAACCGCAGGTCTCTCGTATCATGGAGCAGAGTAGTACTAGCGCCGCTATTCCTTCTGGTGAACTGGCAAGCACCAGCGGCCTAGTACAGCCTGGACGTACATCCAGCACTGCAGTAACACTTGGTGACGTGGCGAGTCCCATAAGTGCAGTTCAAGCTGGCGAGGTGGCAAGCACAAGTAGTGTCCCGCTGCCACCAAGAAGACAAAGGCAGGCCCGTCGTGCCCATATTGCCCTTCCTGCAGAATTCGCCTATCCTGATTGGGTCCCCACCACTTCTGCAGAACCCGTACTTCCCCCATTCACTGCCCAACCCGGTATTCAGGTGGAAACAGCTGATTTTATTCCAATTGATTTTTATTCGCTGTTTTTCACGGAAGATCTCTATAGATCTATTTTGGACCAGAGTAATTTATATGCTGGTCAATTTATCGCCGCTAACCCCCAGTTGCCTAAAATTGCCAGAAATTGGAAACCAATTACGGTTTCCGAATTTAAGACCTTTCTGGGCCTTTCCCTCAACATGGGCACACATAAATTTCCGTCATTGCGTGCTTATTGGTCCACGCACCCAATTGACCACATGCCCGTGTTCTCTGCCTCCATGTCCAGGGCACGATACGAGCAGATTTTGCGGTTCATGCACTTCAACGACAATGAACTTTGTCGTCCACGTGGGGACCCTGAATACGACCGGCTCTATAAAATTCGGCCCCTCATAAACCACTTCAACGAACGTTTTGCAGCCTTGTTTACTCCCGATCAAGTTGTCTGCGTTGATGAGTCCCTGATTAAATTTTCTGGCCGCTTGTCTTTCAAGCAGTACCTTCCCAGCAAGCGTGCCAGATACGGGGTCAAGCTCTACAAGTTCTGTGACAGGGCAACAGGCTATGTAGTGAACTTTACGGTTTATGAGGGAAAAGACAGTCAGATTGAGTCGGTCAACTGCCCGGATTACATAGGGAGCGCTGGCAAGATAGTGTGGAACTTGGTGTCACCCTTATTCGGAAAGGGGTACCACTTGTATGTGGACAATTATTACACGAGCGTGCCACTGTTTAGTCACTTGTTTGATCATAAGATTGGAGCATGTGGCACCGTGCGACCTAATCGCCGGGGCTTTCCCCAGCGGCTTGTAGATGCCCATCTTAGGCTGGGGGAGAGAGCCTGCTTGAAGTGTAATAACTTGCTCGCTATGAAGTGGAGGGACAATAAGAATGTTTTCCTTCTTACCTCCCTTCATGCAGACACGACAGTCCAAATTCGTACGGCGACTGGTGTTGTGGAGAAACCCCTCTGTGTCCACGAATATAACCAAAATATGGGAGGGGTGGACCTCAACGACCAGTTGATGGCGCCGTATCTAATTGACCGTAAGGCGAGACGCTGGTACAAAAAAGTGTCTCTATCATTATTCCAATTGGCTTTGCTGAACGCTCATGTGCTATACAGAGCTTCAGGCGGGACGTTATCTCTTCTAAAATTCCAGAATGAGATAGTCACAGAACTCCTGTATCCAGGCGGTTCTGCACCTCACCATCCCCAACCAAATGCAGTAAGCCGGCTGCATGAGAGGCATTATTCGTATGTCCTCCCGAGTACCCCTACCCAAAGCCACCCCCAAAAAAGATGTCGTGTCTGTAGCAAGCGCGGATTTAGGCGTGACACCCGTAGTTTTTGTCCACTCTGTCCTGACAAGCCTGGTCTTTGCCAAGGTGAATGTTTTGAACGCTACCACTCAAAAGTGAAGTTTTAGCGTAGGGTACAGCATTTCACAGACTAGGACACACTTACACAGGGTCTCCCAAGATGCCATTACATTTTGAGAGACCCGAACCATTACAGTTGTAAAGTTACAAAAAAAAGTGTAAAAAAGAAAAAAAAAAAAAAAACGTAAAAAACAAAACACAAAAAAAATATAAAATAAAAAAACCAAAAATAGTTGTCGTTTTATTGTTCTCTCTCTCTCTATTTTCTCTCTATTGTTCTGCTCTTTTTTTACTGTATTCTATTCTGCAATGTTTTATCATGCTTGCTTTTCAGGTATGTAATTTTTTGTTTTCAGGTGCGCCATTCAACTGCAGCGCGGAATTATTTATCTTGACAGCAACAGCGTTTGCTCCCACGATACATAAAGCCGTGACTCCAGTGCTGTAGGAGGTGATTTCACCACCACAGTTAAAAAAAAGAGCATATATGCCGAAGCATGGGGGCAGCAGGGGCGGAGGAGCGATTTTGCTCCTAATGCCGCGTACATACGGTCGAAATTCCGACCGTGTGTACGCGGCATAACTTTTTTGCGGGAGGATGCCCCCATGCTTCGGCATATATATATTTTAGGCACAGGTTGCGTTAAAACATTTTTTTATTTTTTACTAGGTTTTGTTTTGGTATTTGCTTTGCAGGTATGGCATGGTAAGGTCCTACTGTTGTACTGTAATGTTACTTTGTTTTAATGTTAACCACCATTTGCTTAGCAGGTACGCCATTCAGTTGCAGCGCGGATCTATTTATCTTGACAGCAACAGCGTTTGCTCCCACGATACATAAAGCCGTGACTCCAACGCTGTAGGAGGTGATTTCACCACCACAGTTAAAAAAAGAGCATATATGCCGAAGCATGGGGGCAGCAGGGGCGGAGGAGCGATTTTGCTCCTAATGCCGCGTATATACGGTCGAAATTCCAACGGAGGCTTATCCGTGGAAAAGTCTGACCGTGTGTACGCGGCATAACCTTTTATGCCGCGTACATACGGTCGAAATTCCGACGAAGGCTTGACCGTGTGTACGCGGCATAACTTTTTTGCGGGAGGATGCCCCCATGCTTCGGCATATATGCCCATCATTAGAAGTGGGTGGATGAAGGGAGGTATTCTAATGGTGGGCATACCCACCAATCAATCTCTTTTTTTCGTTCAGCCAATAGGCTGTATGAAAAAAAAGATTACAATACATGTCCAACAAGGACCAGCAACGTACTGGTATGTTGCTGGACTTTGAATGTTTATACCAGAATGATGCCTGTGGGTTTAGGTATCATCTTGGTATCATTCTTTTCAGCCAGCAGCCGGCTTTCATGTAAAAGCAATTCTAGCAGATAATTAGCCTCTAGACTGCTTTTACAAGCAGTGGGAGGGAATGTCCCCCCTCCCCGGATATAAAAAGCGCCATTGGGAAATTGGGAAAGCATTTTATCACACCGATCTTGGTGTGGTCAGATGCTTTGAGGGCAGAGGAAAGATCTAGGGTCTAACCCCCCAATTTTTTTCAAAAAAAGAGTACCTGTCACTACCTATTGCTATCATAGGGGATATTTACATTCCCTGAGATAACGATAAAAATGGTAAAAAAATAAAATATGGAAGGCACAGTTTAAAAAATAAATAAAAAAAAGCCAAATAAATAAAAAAAGCACCGCTGTCCCCCCCTGCTATTGCGCAAAGGCGAACGCAAGCGTCGGTCTAGCGTCATATGTAAACAGCAATTGCATCATGCATGTGAGGTATCACCGCGAAGGTCAGATCGAGGGCAGTCATTTTAGCAGTAGACCTCCTCTGTAAATCTAACGTGGTAACCTGTAAAGGCTTTTAAATGCTTTTAAAAATGAATGTAGTTTTGTCGCCGCTGCGCGTTTGTGCGCAATTTTAAAGCATGTCGTGTTTGGTATCCATGTACTCGGCCTATGATCATCTTTTTTATTTCATCAAACATTTGGGCAATATAGTGTTTTTTAGTGCATTAAAAATAAAAAAAGTGTGTTTTTCCCCCAAAAAATGCGTTTGAAAAATCGCTGCGCAAATACTGTGTGGAAAAAAAAATGCAACACCCACTATTTTAATCTGTAGGGCCTTTGCTTTAAAAAAATATATAATGTTTGGGGGTTCAACATAATTTTCTTGCAAAATAAAATTTCTTTCATGTAAACAAAAAGTGTCAGAAAGGGCTTTGTCTTCAAGTGGTTAGAAGAGTGGATGATGTGTGACATAAGCTTCCTAATGTTGTGCATAAAATGCCAGGACAGTTCAAAACCCCCCCAAATGACCCCATTTTGTAAAGTAGACACCTCAAGCCATTTGCTGAGAGGCCTGTTGAGCCCATTGAATATTTTTTTTTTTTGTCCCAAGTGATTGAATAATGACCAAAAAAAAAAAAATGTACAAAAAGTTGTCACTAAATTATATATTGCTCAAACATGCCATGGTTATATGTGGAATTGCACCCCAAAATACATTCTGTTGCTTCTCCTGAGTACGGGGATACCACATGTGTGGGACTTTTTGGGAGCCTAGTCGCGTACGGGACCCCAAAAACCAAGCACCGCCTTCAGGATTTCTATGGGTGTAAATTTTTGATTTCACTCCTCACTGCCTATCACAGTTTCGGAGGCCATGGAATGCCCAGATGGCACAAAACCCCCCCAAATGACCCCATTTTGGAAAGTAGACACCCCAAGCTATTTGCTGAGAGGTATGTTGAGTATTTTGCAGATCTCGCTTTTTGTCACAAAGTTTTGAAAATGTAAAAAAAGAAAAAAAAGAAAAAAAAAATGTCTTTCTTAATTTTCAAAAACAAATGAGAGCTGTAAAATACTCACCATGCCTCTCAGCAAATAGCTTGGGGTGTCTACTTTCCAAAATGGGGTAATTTGGGGGGGTTTTGTGCTATTTTGGCATTTTATGGCCTTCGAAACTGTGATAGGTAGTGAGGAGTGAAATCAAAAATTTACGCCCTTAGAAATCCTGAAGGCGGTGCTTGGTTTTTGGGGCCCTGTACGCGGCTAGGCTCCCAAAAAGTCCCACACATGTGGTATCCCCGTACTCAGGAAAAGCAGCAGAATGTATTTTGGGGTGCAATTCCACATATAACCATGGCATGTGTGAGCAATATATCATTTAGTGACAACTTTTTGTACATTTTTTTTTTTTTCTTTTTGTCATTATTCAATCATTTGGGACAAAAAAAAAAAATATTCAATGGGGTCAACATGCCTCTCAGCAAATAGCTTGGGGTGTCTACTTTCCAAAATGGGGTCATTTGGGGGGGTTTTGTGCCATCTTGGCATTTTATGGCCTTCAAAACTGTGATAGGTAGTGAGGAGTGAAATCAAAAATTTATGCCCTTAGAAACCTTGAAGGCGGTGCTTGGTTTTTGGGGTCCCGTACATGGCTAGGCTCCCAAAAAGTCCCACACATGTGGTATCCCCGTACTCAGGAGAAGCAGCAGAATGTATTTTGGGGTGTAATTTCACATATGCCCATGGCATGTGTGAGCAATATATCATTTAGTGACAACTTTGTGCAAAAAAAAAAAAAGTTTGTCATATTCCCGCAACTTGTGGCAAAATAAAAAATATTCCATGGACTGAACATGCCTCTCAGTAAATAGCTTGGGGTGTCTACTTTCCAAAATGGGGTCATTTGGGGGGGTTTTGTGCTATTTTGGCATTTTATGGCCTTCGAAACTGTGATAGGTAGTGAGGAGTGAAATCAAAAATTTGCGCCCTTAGAAATCCTGAAGGCGGTGCTTGGTTTCCGGGGTCCCGTACGTGGCTAGGCTCCTAAAAAGTCCCACACATGTGGTATCCCCGTACTCAGGAGAAGCAGCAGAATGTATTTTGGGGTGCAATTCCACATATAACCATGGCATGTGTGAGCAATATATCATTTAGTGACAACTTTTTGTATTTTTTTTTTTTTTTTTTGTCATTATTCAATCACTTGGGACAAAAAAAAAAAATATTCAATGGGCTCAACATGCCTCTCAGCAATTTCCTTGGGGTGTCTACTTTCCAAAATGGGGTCATTTGGGGGGGTTTTGTACTGCCCTGCCATTTTAGCACCTCAAGAAATGAGATAGGCAGTCATAAATTTAAAGCTGTGTAAATTTCAGAAAATGTACCCTAGTTTGTAAACGCTATAACTTTTGCGCAAACCAATAAATATACGCTTATTGACATTTTTTTTACTAAAGACATGTGGCTGAATACATTTTGGCCTAAATGTATGACTAAAATTGAGTTTATTCGATTTTTCTTATAACAAAAAGTAGAAAATATCATTTTTTTTCAAAATTTTCGGTCTTTTTCTGTTTATATTGCAAAAAATAAAAATCGCAGAGGCAATCAAATACCATTAAAAGAAAGCTCTATTTGTGGGAAGAAAAGGACGCAAATTTCATTTGGGTACAACATTGCATGTCCTCACAATTTACAGTTAAAGCAGCGCAGTGCCGAATCCCAAAAACAGGCTTGGTCCTAATGGCCCGAAATGGTCCGGGGCTTAAGTGGTTAAGCTCATCCAGAGTGTTGGGTCTTGCGTCTCTCAACTTTCTCTTCCCAATATCCCACAGATTCTCTATGGGGTTCAGGTCAGGAGAGTTGGCAGGCCAATTGAGCACAGTAATACCATGGTCAGTAAACCATTTACCAGTGGTTTTGGCACTGTGAGCAGGTGCCAGGTCGTGCTGAAAAATGAAATCTTCATCTCCATAAAGCTTTTCAGCAGATGGAAGCCTGAAGTGCTCCAAAATCTCCTGATAGCTAGCTGCATTGACCCTGCCCTTGATAAAACACAGTGGACCAACACCAGCAGCTGACATGGCACCCCAGACCATCACTGACTGTGGGTACTTGACACTGGACTTCAGGCATTTTGGCATTTCCCTCTCCCCAGTCTTCGTCCAGACTCTGGCACCTTGATTTCCGAATGACATGCAAAATTTGCTTTCATCCGAAAAAAGTACTTTGGACCACTGAGCAACAGTCCAGTGCTGCTTCTCTGTAGCCCAGGTCAGGCGCTTCTGCCGCTGTTTCTGGTTCAAAAGTGGCTTGACCTGGGGAATGCGGCACCTGTAGCCCATTTCCTGCACACGCCTGTTCACGGTGGCTCTGCATGTTTCTACTCCAGACTCAGTCCACTGCTTCCGCAGGTCCTCCAAGGTCTGGAATCGGTCCTTCTCCACAATCTTCTTCAGGGTCCGGTCACCTCTTCTCGTTGTGCAGCGTTTTCTGCCACACTTTTTCCTTCCCACAGACTTCCCACTGAGGTGCCTTGATACAGCACTCTGGGAACAGCCTATTCGTTCAGAAATTTCTTTCTGTGTCTTACCCTCTTGCTTGAGGGTGTCAATGATGGCCTTCTGGACAGCAGTCAGGTCGGCAGTCTTACCCATGATTGCGGTTTTGAGTAATGAACCAGGCTGGGAGTTTTTAAAAGCCTCAGGAATCTTTTGCAGGTGTTTAGAGTTAATTAGTTGATTCAGATGATTAGGTTAATAGCTCGTTTAGAGAACCTTTTCATGATATGCTAATTTTTTGAGAAAGGAATTTTGGGTTGTCATGAGCTGTATGCCAAAATCATCAATATTAAAACAAGAAAAGGCTTGAACTACTTCAGTTGTGTGTAATGAATCTAAAATATATGAAAGTCTAATGTTTATCAGTACATTACAGAAAATAATGAACTTTATCACAATATGCTAATTTTTTGAGAAGGACCTGTATATGCCCATTTAATTTATATGAGGCCTATTATTTACCTGTAGACATCTAAAAGCCCTGAGACTGCTGTTGGGCCATCTTGGATGTGATGTCAACAGGCCTAGAATACTCAGAGCTGTCACTTGAGTGATGCTCTGTAGTATTTCCCTTCACTCCTCCCTAGCATAAGGACTGTCTCCGGGAGGCTGTAATTGCAGTTCAATCAAAGAATCGAAAGGCACCCGTCCTTTGCCAGGAACCTGTTGTACGCCAAGCCCCAAACTCCTCAGCTTAAGCTTTAGTAATAAGGTGGAGCAGGTGAGGTTTGGCCAGGGTGAGCTGTCATGCGTGGTGGAAGCGGCTCCTGGGCTCAGAGTCGTGACGTCGGATGGATGTATATGGCGGCTATTTGTGGAGGGTTTTTCCGCTCAATGTGCAGGCCCTGGTTGTATGGGCCTGCCAATCACCAGCCAATCTTCTACTCCCTCCTGTGGAAGGAGGGAGTAGAAGAAGTGGGGGAGTGGAAGAGACATCTGTTCCTCATTTCTCATTTATCTGTTTGGTCATTTTATGTAAGGGGAAATACTACTGTCTGGTTGGTTATAAGATTACTATAACACATACACACATGATAATACTCTTGATTATATTCTTAGCTAGCATACATAAAAACTTTCTGGTTCCCAATATGAACATCAATAAGTTTCTTATTGTATAAATATATCTCAGTGTGTGTGTGTGTCTATTATTCCTTGCAGACACATTTCTCAGAAGGGGGGCTAATTACTCTAAAATTCCTGAGGATGGGGCTGTAAACCATGTGAGCAGAT